>OZ023264.1:116877061-118327061 GCA_964006375.1 Tillus elongatus
CCTGACGATCGCTTCACTAACCAAGTTAGCGTCATCAGAGGATGAAACATTCTAAATACTTAAAAAACTAACATCAACTTATATGCCGGATCTCAGGTAGAGAGATCGAACTGAGATGAGACACTAGTCGTAGGCAAATTCCACAGTGTATTGTATTTTTATCGCCGGACAAGGTCTTTGCGCTATCCCTACTGCTTTATCTAAAATGTGTCCATCTGTAATAGTTTTGAGAAGGTTCAACGACAACTAAATTAACAACGATTCCTTTGGCGGCAATAACTGTATACTTATGTTATCGGTAGAAACGTGTCGAAAACAATGTGGTCAATTTAACCTCTTTGGTCTTATTAATAAATTCAAGTGAATTTGTTACTGAAAAACTTTTCTGTTTGACAGGCAAGCCTTTAAACTCATCTGTCAACCACTTAGGTAAATTATAAGTCGGGGAATCTATAGCCGAAACAATAGGTCTAAGTGAATTTCCCGGTTTATGAATTTTTGGGAGACCGTACTTCTTGGGAACTTTCGGATTAGAAACTTGTAACTTCCTTCCTAAGTCTTTTGATATGAGATTGTGACAACTTTTTAGACTATTTTTAACGTCCGAAATTATTTTTGGTAGCGGGTTTTTATTAGTTTTTTATACTCTATAAAAGTTTTTTATACTCTATAAGATAGAGTTTATAACGCCATAGCGACAGGTTAAATTGACTGAAGGCGAGATTTTAATTTCATTCGGTGTAACCTCATTGTTTCCTAGCGTTCCCACTGAGCAATCTTTAACATATTTAGAGCAGTTGCTAAAAATGAATAACATAAATGAAAATGTCTGCAAAGAGTATTTAACTCTAACAAACCTTTGCATCAAACAAAATATTTTTCAACTCAACAATGAATTTTTTCAACAAGCACAAGGCACGGCAATGGGCAATCCGCTATCGCCATTTATTGCAGACCTTTTCATAAGCAGATTTTAAACAGATCTTGAAAGTGAAAGTGGTTATTTTCCTAGTGTGTGGTGTCGTTACGTGGATGATATTTTCGCGGTGTTTAACACAAACGTTTGCAGAATAGAAGATTTTATTGCCAAATCAAACAATAAATTTGATTCTGTAAAATTTACCCACGAATTAGAAATTAATAAAAAAACTACCCTTTCTAGATGTACTAGTTATCAAGAATTAAGACACTTTAGAATTCGATGTCTATAGAAAAGAAACCACTACCTTAAGCTACATCCCGAACGACTCAGATCATACGTACGCACAAAAGATGGCCAGTCTGAATTTTTTAGTAAATCGGTTAATTAATTTTCCTTTAAACAAAAGTAGATATACCAAAGAATTATATTAAGAACGTGGCCGAATGTAACGGATACACTGCTTGCCTAGTGGAACAATTAATCAACAAACAGAAAACAAAGAAAATTTTGACGGAATCAACGACGTTCAGAAGAGAAAAATCGGAAAAAAAACTTTGTTTGCTTACCATTTGAACCCAGAATCATGAGGGGTCTAGACAGCATTTTTAAAAAGTCAACTTAGAGCTAACATTTTCAACAACAAATACCTTAAAAAACTTGCTAGGTAACCCAAAAGATAAGGATAGCGCGGAAAAAATGTCGGGATGTTATGAAATAAGTTGTAAAGATTGTAATCTTAAATACGTCGGACAAACAAAAAGATCGATTGGAATTAGATTCAAAGAACACATATCCCAATTACGTTACGGTACTGTAGATAAGTCTGTCGTCGCCCGACATATTTGGGATAATAATCATCACGCTGATAAAAATAATCTGAAATTAAAAAAAATGTTAGAAAACCAGGACAGCTAAATGGGTTCAAAAGCGTATATATTGCGAAATATAGTTACAACAAAAAATGTATGAACACTTCACCAGCGCCAATTACAAGTCACTTGATCGATTGCTTTGCTAAATAAAATTCCCACGTTTTCGGCAGGTTTCTACCGATAACATAAGTATACAGTTATTGCCGCCAGATGAATCGTTGTTAATTTAGCTGTCGTTGAACCTTCTCAAAACTATAACAGATGGACACATTTTAGATAAAGCAGTAGGGATAGCGCAAAGACCTTGTCCGGTGATAAAAATACAATACACTTTGGAATTTGCCTACGACTAGTGTCTCATCTCGGTTCGATCTCTTTACCTGAGATCCGGTATATAAGTTGATGTTAGTTTTTTAATTATTTAGAATGTTTCATCCTCGGATGACGCTAACTTGGTTAGTGAAACGATCATCAGGTCTTTTAAAATGTGTTGTGGTGATTTGGGTTTTCCAAGTGTACTTATCAGCGCTCATCACAGGTTCCAATCTTCACTTAGTTTATACACGATGTTTCAAAAAACATCCGCCAAAAATTTTCACCCAGTACTTCTTTTTCAAAAATAAAAACATAAGTTAATTAAAAAATTGGTTCTCTGAGGCTTCGTTGTGGAGATACATGGCGTTGAAAAAATCACTACAACCGTCAAAAAATATTTACAATACCTTTTTATATAATTTTTTTAGACTAATCATGCTGTTTCAAACAAATAAAATATTATTTTTGCATAAGAAATGTGCTACGTCAGACCAGTGCTTAAAAACAAATTCTTATTTTAAATATATAATCACTTAATTTGAGAAGAAACTATAGAACGAGACCGCATGCTAAAAAATTATTAAAATTCCGGCGTCATTGCAAGCGCTAAGTCTTCTGTTTAGGTTTCTTCTAAGACTCAGTAAAACTCTGCGATTCTCGCTTATTGTTTCAAAGGCATTTTCTAGTCTGCCTAATATATCTTCGCGAGTATTAACAACATCATTTCCTCAAGGTGTTCCCAGAGGTAAAAATCTAATGATGTGATCGCGTCGGTCAATTAACTGGCCCACCACGAACAATATAGTTATAACCGTAGGCTTTATTTGAGTATGCACGAAGATCAGAAGCATAATGCGATGGAGCTCCGTCGTGTAGAGACCACATCTTATTATTCCTCATATTTCTCGTTTATATCAAACGGACAAATGGTCGTATCGGTCGATGGAGCACAATCACGGCCTGTTGGTGTAAAGGTTGGCACTCCGCAAGGAAGTGTTTTGGGCCCGTTGCTCTTTGTCTTATATTTGAATGATCTGCCTGAACGTGTTAAGGAGGGAAGTCTGTTTATGTACGCCGACGATATGACAGTGGTCGTGTCGGGGTTAAGTGCATACGAGGTTGACCAAAAGGCTAGCTCGTTACTTGATGGATTCGGTAAGTGGTGTGAGGCCAACCAGCTACTTGCAAATTACCAGAAAAGCGTACTTCTTGAATTTAGAACCTATCAAAAAAAGGAAATCGACCTTGAGTTTCGGGGCGCTGTAGTGTCTCAGGCCACAAGCGTAACAGTATTAGGGGTAACTATTGACCAGGATTTTACATGGAAGGAACATTTTGAAGTTGTTTGCGGTAGCTGTAGGCTTTATCAGACCTATTTCCTGGTATTTTTATTAGAGGAGTTCCTTGACACCAAAACTCCGATGACTGTCTACTACTCGGAAGTTTATTCCTTAATATATTACAATGTTGTGGCTTGGGTACAGTCAGTTTAGGTGGAAATAGTTATTATGCAAAAAAGAATAATAAGAATGATTTTTGATATGAGAATAACACGATACTGCAGGGGGCTTTTCAGCGACGCAAAAATAATGATACTAACATGTGTTTACCTATATAAATTGTTGAATTATATTCATAATGTCAAAGATGGGCTAACAAGGCAGTCTAAGATGCACTCTCACTCCACTCGCCAGGGTAATTTGATTATAAATAGGCAGTTCTGCAGAGTGATGTACAGAATGTCGTCCTTTTTGCAGGGGTGGATCTATATAGCAGGCTCCCGAAAACTATAAAAACTACACAGAATGCGAACAAATTTAAAGGATCACTAAAATCATACCTAACTAATGGTTGCTATTACACTATTGCGTAATATTTGTTTGATACCCGTGAGGGACAGAGCTGAGACCAACGAAACTTTTATTGTGCTGGTTTGTTTAAAATATTTTCGAGTTTGTGTTTTACACTTGTTTCATAGTTCTGTGTTTATTTTAATATTTGACGTGCTAAACCATTTGTAAATGGAATTATAGAAAATTAAATTATTGACTATTTGAAGGCAGCATATCCGGTAAATCGTCTCTTGTAAAAGTTAAATAAGATTCCTGATCAAGTCTATTAGGTAATAAAACGGGTCCAATAATTTCGTTATCAATAATAGCAGCCGAAACGTTTGTTGAAAACTGATAATGCGAATTTGCTATTCTCGGACAACGGGGATTTTCATCGTAAATAATCAAAATTTATAATGCCTTTGCAAGTAAGAAATGCCCCATTCGTAAAAAGTACACGTCTTGAAAGGTTTGAATCGTTTCTTAGTCTTCTTAAAAACCACCGACAGAACGCTTGCCTAGGTTCAAAATCTCTTGGTAACAATTTCTGCACTCTGGTAAAATGATAGGGTCTTGGTTTTTGTTCCTGCAATGTCCTTAAAAATGAAAAAGGTGAAATATTTCCCAAAGTACTAGTTGTAGTACGGGTACTATATATAGTTTAGGTACTTTTGTTACAGTATTTAAAATGTATTCTTCAACACGTATTCTACGGCGATATATTTAGCTCTCAGCGTCAGCTTTAGCAGGTTTTAGGGAACCTCTTTTAAACGTCTGATTATATTTTCAAAAATCCCTCTACCTGGAGTTCTTCTGTGGAGAAATATCGCGTGATATAATCTAACAGCCATTTTCGATCCTTGCTTAGACGCGCCATAAACCAACATTGCATCCGTCAATTCACTAAAAGAATAATTCACATATGGTATTTTAATATTAAGGATTATTCCAAATTACAAAATCATACATTTGACAAAAAATTTGATAATACAAGGTAGCTGTTTCATGCTGTGGCTTTTGAAAGGGCTTTTAAATGTTTAAGTGAAGTATTTCGTGCATTGAAAGAGTTTTCTGATGATATCTCAAGAAAAAAGTCCCTAAAAAAACAGGAAACAGTTATTGGATAACTTAAGTTGATGAATTGGGAAACGTGCTCAAGCGCTTTAAAAGGCAGAGTCCTACTATCTTATCTTACCGGTATTCTGTTACAAATGGCCCCAGGCACGCCACTAGTAAATAACCAAAATATTGAATCACATCAAAAAAGGTCAATTAATGGGCTCATAGCGTGTACCAAATTTCATTTAAATAAATCGATTACGCTTTTTGGAAATATAAATAAAAACCAGGTTTAACCAAATTTTCAACACCCTGTATCTCCATAACAAAGCCTCAGAGGATCTATGTTTAAATAAGTATTTCTTCTTAATTTTGAAAAAGAAAAACGGGTAGAAAATTTGACGCAAGTTTTTTGGAACACGCTGTATATATTTGCGTGTATGTGTGTATTTCCGAGCGACAATTTAGAAAATAATTAACCGACTTTGATCAAGCTCAGTAAGTATGTCTATTTCGTAAATCTATTGGGCGAGTTCGCTAACCCGCCCAATCAGACCAGTTTTTCGTCAAAAAATGTTTTTTTTTTCGAAACTTTTGGCCAATTACAAGGCAACAAGCAAAACGTTTGTTTTGATGTCCTAACGTGCTGAAAACCTAACAAGACTGAACGGCTAAGTAAAAAAATATCGCTGTGAATTTTTTTATCAATAGGCTTAAACCGTGTTAGTAAAAACTTCCGGAACGCTTAAATATCTTTAAGACCGGTAACGATAGGCCTACAAAAATCTGTATTTGGGCATGTCTGGGTATGCGCAACTGAGAAATGATATCTCCACTCTTGCCAGATTTTACAGTTTTGCGCTGCATGTAGTCTCTTTGTTATATTAAATGGAAAGCCCCGTTTATTTTAATTGAAGTGAATTGGGCGTTTCAAATTTAGTAAGATGTCATATTTTAATTTTTTTTTCTGTACTAGTGGCTGAGATACGACAACACTTCATTTTCAGTAAAAAGTACCGGAACGCCTAAATATCCTCAAAACTGCTAAAGTTGTGCTTAGAAAATTCGGCACAACGTATTGATATTTCGATTTTCCGTGGATACGGGAAAAAGGCAAAGACAAACCAAGAGGTTTACGACTTGTTTAATGGCCGCTATCCTAACAAACAGAACTGATCGACGTTACCAGGAAACAGGATCCACAAAAAAGTTTAAAACCGGACGCTCAAAAACTGTGATGGAAATAAGTTAAACCTTTTATTACAATTGGAGGAAAATACAAAATCAAGCACCAACCTGCTAGCTATAAATGCCGAAATGTGTCAAAAGTCTGTAAGGACTGTCATGAAGCAGTACAAGATTTACTGCACTCAAGAGCTTTTAGAGGACGATTTTGACCGCCGCAATGAATCCGCCGAAATCACGATGGAAAAGATCAGCCAAGTTTCTTATTTTGCGCACAAAATTGTATGCAACGACGAAGCTAATTTTTGCTTAAACCGCCAATTTCAGAATCTGGTCTAGAAATAACCCACATTGGATGGAAGAACGTCTCACACAATATCGTGAGAATGCTAATCTCTGGGTGGGAATATTGGGTAACAATATTATCGGACCTTTTTCATAAAAGGTACGTTAACAGGACAGAAGTATCTTGGACTCCTTGGAGAACGCATAGTTCCCGGAATTCAACAAAATAGAAATGTAGATGATATATCGTATCAACATGATGGTGCTCCACCACATTGTTCAAGGAAACCAATGCAGTTTCTAAACAGCCAATTCCCAGAAATGGGGATTGGAAAACGTGCTGCAATAGAATGGTCACCTAGATACACTCATATGACTCCATTGGACTTCCTTTCGTGGAATAATTTAAAAAAAACGTGTTTACAAAAATTGTGCAGAAAATTTCGACTAACTCTGCTAAAGAATCGGCACCGAAGTTGCACTTATAACCCAGAATATGTTTATTAACACACTGCAAGAGTTGGAACCCACTTTAAACATTTAATTAAAAATTATTGTTGTATTTACTAGAAACTGTTAAGTTATTGTTGTTTTAGCACGTTTGCATTTAATCTCATTCTCATTTTGAAATTATTG
This sequence comes from Tillus elongatus, assembly GCA_964006375.1. Taxonomy (NCBI): domain Eukaryota; kingdom Metazoa; phylum Arthropoda; class Insecta; order Coleoptera; family Cleridae; genus Tillus; species Tillus elongatus. The sequence continues at coordinate 116,884,168 of OZ023264.1, forward strand.
TTGTTTTGCCGTTGTTGTTTCTCACCCTGTCTTTCAAGCACATCTGGATAAAGTGTGAGAGAAGGCTGCCAAACACTTAATTAAAAAAATAACCTTTATACCGCAGAAGTCATTCATTGCAATCGCAATCAAAATTAATTGAATAATATCTAGGCTAACAATGTAACATGTAGCGGGAAACTGGGAAATCTGGCAACAGTGCCGATATTATTCAATTGCGCATGCCCAGAAATCACTAAATTCCGAATTTTGAAAGCGCAGTTGTAGCGGCCTTGAAAATATTTAAGGGTTACAGTACTTTCTAGTAACCTGGTATATATGTATCTACTATGTGAAGATTGGACCCTGTGATGAGAACTGGTAAGTCTACTTGAAGATCCAAATTAGCACAGAATTTTTCATCCTCGGATGACGCTAACTTTGCTACTGAAACGATCTTCAGGTCTTGAAAAGATGTGTTGTGGTCATTTGGGTTCTCCAAGTGTACTTATATATGTATGCGTTATTATAAATAAAAGAATTGTCAATAGTTTTTTTTTTACATAAAGATTTTATATATACTACAACCATTATAACAAAACCAATTTTTATCTTTGGGGACAAAATGGACCCTAGGTATCAAAAGACGTATATAACAAAATCTCTATGTCTAAGGGTTCAAAAATTTTATTCGATCAAACCAACAGATTTTGATTTATATTTGTCATAAATGCGTAAAAATAAATAATATGTATGAATTCAATTTATTGCTGTCTGACTATGCCGTGAAACAGCGAAACCGGTTATATTTAATAAAATGAAAACGTGTGAAGCCAGAGAAGTAGTCTCTAAATCTGTCTTTAATACTTCACGCCCTTGTAAGTTTATTTGAATATATTTTTGATCGTGTTTTGCAAGAGCCCTTATTCTTATTTCAATATTAATGCAACAAGAAGTGAAATCAATAATGTAGCCCGGAACCGAGGAAGTAATATTGCCTGCGAATTGGTGATATTTTGTATCAATTTAGAGTTCTTAGGATAGTTCAGTGTTTCAAATTGAAAAATTTACGAGGCAATAACTCCAGAGCTATTTTAATAATGCCGAAAATAAGACATTCTGATGTAAAGATGGCTTTTATGGATATCAACCGTTTTCCAGAGCTGAATTTATTAATACAGAATGTTCGCGACAGTTGCAGAAAATAAACGCTCTACGCTGGAAAATAATGAAACGTTTTGAAATTATTTTATTGCCGTGAATAAAATATGAGTAAACATTTATATAGCCGAATGATGTACTTTACTTCTGTTGGAGGTATATTAGCGTTAAAATATGAAATATCCCTGACTGTAATGCCATATTGCTAAATGCTCTTAGCATGCAACTTATTGACTTAAAGGAGAATGGTGCTTTATAAATAAACACAATTGCTACAGAGAGATGAGGCTGGGAATTTAGAAGTTGTAAAATATATGCCATATTTTATATTTGCACAGTTTATTGGCAAAATAATATACAAGAGACCAAATATGGGAATTTTTTTGCCTACCTACATCATTTTTCGAACAATAGACAATTTGTAAGGATTTTCCATTACATAAATTTAACATTTACCTAATAGTTTTCCATATATCGAACATTATTACATGCATAAAAATACCTCGAAACATATGTAGTGGACAGAAAAACACTTTTAAAATCAAAAAATTTCGAATTGTTATCATGTGACCGCGAACATTCTGCTATTGGCCGTGACGTACTTGGGCCGTGAATAAATGACGTGTTTACATTTGTCTTATCAAAAGCTTACAACACTGAAGGTAAACACAGAGAAGCAAGCTCATTGTCATTGTGACATTACCGTCCAGTGACGTCACAGATCATGCCGGCAAAATAGTGGTGGTTGAAATCAATTATGAAATGCGCATTTTCAAATATTTTTTCCACAGAGAGGAGCTTTTTTGGAATATGCTTATCGAAAATATTTCTTTACCGATAAATGCAGCCTCCATTTTATATTTGTCTCTCAGAAATAAAAGAATATTGTTTGCAATAATCAAATTTCTTAAAAATGCAAAACTGTTTAACTACCTGTACATTTATTCTCTACTCCTAACAAGCTTTTTAGGGAGATCTGTGTTATATATATATATATATATATATATATATATATATATATATATATATATATATATATATATATATATATATATATATATATATATATATATATATCCGACCGATAACTCAAAAGATAATGGACTGATCTTGATGAAATTTGGTGAGTAGCTTCCTTTTGCAAGTGGCTTGGATAAGTTCGTTAGCCAGGAAAATCGGACCAGGTTTTCCCGAAAAATTTTGTGTTTTCTTTCTAAAAAAATTCATATCTCCGTAAATAACAAAGTAAGGGCAACCAAATTTGGTATGAGTATTTGTATTAAATTGTGCCAAAATTTAGGTCTCTAAGTTTAAGGACAAAAAAGTAACGGGCAGCTAAAGAAACTAATTTTGGAGTTTTCCTCAAAACGTCAAACTCGCAATTTTAAACGTCAAAATTGGCAATGTTTAGGCAAAGAATGTGAAACAAATACCGATTGTGAAAAGAAAATGTTGCACGAAGAGTGTTCTGCAAACCCTTAAGTTTCAGATTCAACCATCATTGCCCTTCATTTTACTAAACTGTTTACAGAATATTCTTTTCAATGAGACCCTTTCTCAGATGCTTTGGCTGTAAGTTTAGTTAAGTTGATGCTTTTAGTGAATTTTCTTAAAAAAAATCACTAATGAGGAGATCCCGACTTTTGAATTTTGAAAAACTTTCTTCAAATGAGCGCTAATTAGGCCCCCTAGAACACATATCCGGGATCAGTTTCGATTTTTATATGTTTATATATATATATATATATATATATATATATATATATATATATATATATATATATATATATATATATATATATATATATATATATATATATATATATATATATATATATATATATGTATATGTAGCACACCGGTAACTCAAAAAATAATAGGCCTATTTTGACAAAATTTGGTGAATACATTCCTTTTGTAAGTGGATTGGATAAGTTCCTTAGCCAGGAAAATCGGCCGAGGTTTTCCTGGAAAATTGTGTGTTTTCTTTAGAAAAAAATTCATATCTCCGGAAATAACAAAGTAAGGGCAACCAAATTTAGTACATCGTTTTATGTGGCTGTAGGTAAATTATCTACCAAAACTTAGCTCTGTAGGTCAAAAGAAAAATAGTTATGGGCATTTAAAGAAAAATAAATTGGGGTTTTCCTCAAAACGTCAAAGTGACAATTTAAAACGTCAAAATTTGCAACATTTAGGCAAAGAACTTGAATCAAATGCGGGCTATGAAGAGAAAATGTGTCAAGAAGAAGTTTATCGTTTAATGGTATATAACTTTTGTCGAATTTTCGTAAAAAACAAATGTCACTTGTCTTTAAAGACTATATATATATATATATATATATATATATATATATATATATATATATATATATATATATATATATATATATATATATATATATACATGGATCTTTAACGCTGCACAATATAAAAAAAAACGATTGAGATGGCAAAGGCGAAATATTTGTTCCATTCGGGTAAAGTAATCTTTTAATTTAACATGGTATTACATCGGCATACTCCTTCCTTTTAAGAGTCCAGTTCACATAAATCAGTACTTCCTCTATGGTCACAGGTAGCTTGTAGTGTGTGTTGGCAGCAGCGAAAACTCTAGAATTATATTTGAGATGGAACGAGAAACCACAGATGGAAGAATGTAGAAAGGTCTGAAATTACCATAGACGATATAAATAAGTGAGTGGCAGGTAGAGGAGTCAGTCAGTAAGTGAATCAGTGTTCGTGCGGAATAAGCGATAATATAAAGCGAAAACTGTGGTACTATAGACATTTGGTTATAGAGAAATATAATAGTTGGTGTGTTTGTTGTGAGAAAATAGTTGGTTATAATAAGTTAGTAGTTTTAAAAGCTGTGTTTTGTTAGTCTACACATAGAGAACGTCGAAGAATGTAACAATATGTAAAATCGGGACCTCGGTGGTTCAGAGGTGTGCCTTTGAACCGAAGCGTACTGGGTTCGATCCCGGCGTACTCCTTTCACTTTTTCAGTACAAACTGTAAAATTAACATCAACCGAGGTTCTGGCATTGTATTTGAGCAAGCTGAACGTCTGCACGTTCCGCCCTTCGGAGGTGGCGTAAAGCCGTCGGTCCCGTGTCCATGCAATGTTGGGTACGTTAAAGATCCCTACCTTCCTTACAGAAAGACAGGGGTTCGGCAAAATTTCCAGGATAGTGAGGTGAAACTGCTCCCTGGCGTCGGTGATTGTCCATAGTCGCGAAAATAGGCCGACGTTAAAGAAACAAAAAAAATATGTAAAATCAGTTTAACCTAAAATATTTTTATTCTTTACTCTGACTACAGTCTTCTATAATAAGTAACTTTAATCTCTAGGGGTTTATTTTATTGCTTTAATATAATAATTATATCCTTACTCATTTTGTGACGTGTCATGGCATGTGTTCTTCAATATTGCATGCTGGTTTTTAAATGATCATTTAACTTCTGGAAATTTAATTTCAGATGCAGGTAAGTTGTATTTTGCTGCATTTACTAAATTGGCACATTTGTCAGAAGTATCACGGTCTGATCATATAACAGCATATTTTAAAGGAAGCCTGTTCGAATTTTCAGTTATCCTGTTTCTTCCGGGTGTCTGTTATTATCATTGAAGAACAGTTTTCTACCAAGGACCAGGTTAGTTGCAGTTTGTGGCAACAGTTTTACTAGCTCTGAATCGTTACATCATGATAGTAGTCTCGTTAGGTCTAAATTGTTAAATTAACCAAAATGAAGCTCCAGCTTGATAGAAGTAGTTCCATCAACTTTAAATGGTAATTTTGCATACCAGATCAGACTTTTGCTGCCCTTAACACCAGCAGCAAACTATGCTTAGTAAAATTAACTGAAATTAAGTAAGTAATTGTCTTCATTTTTCTATCTTTTAAGTAGTAAATATTAAAATCTTACAGCTTGCCACTAATTATCGTTTTAACCCAAATTTCAAAACCACTAACATTGCACTTCCACTACCTGATTTTATTTAAACTTTTAAACCGAATCTCTCGCTCTTAATTTTCTAAGGCCCTGTTTATCTATTTATCTTCTTTTAATAATTTATCAAATTAACGTTACATTGAAAGCTTACGTTGGGCGAAGTGTAAATCCACATTCGAACCTGGTATTCCACTTCTAGGAACCTGGTATCTCCTGACGTCACATAGGTAATCGCATTCAACTCGTCAAACCCTTTCATTTGATACTCATGTCTAGGGGGTTGTAAAGAAAAAGGTTATCTGTCATCTTGGGGGGTCCCCAATATTGTATTTAGTCTAAAATTACACAGCTTATTGTGTTTTACTCTCCAAACTCTTTCATTTGATACCCATTTCAAGGTACATATTGGATTTAGAACAATATTAGACATACTATATTGCGTTGGCACCGAAGAGTTAACATTTTGATTGCAAGTTTGTCCCGGATGGAGAAAGTGAGCTAATATATGCCTTATAATAAAAAAATAAAGTAATGTTGTCTTACGCCCTTGACCAAAATATTTTTAGGCACCTCATAGTGTTAAATTAAAGCATAGTTTAGAGGTTTCTAACGAAGCAAGTGAGTTTTGGTGGCGAATTTTCATAGAGTTGTTAAAAATGAAAAAAGTTTTATTTTAGAAGTTGCGAATTAAATGATCTGTTTTTTTATTGTAAAAAAACCACAGTTGGTTTTGTAAACGTATTACAAACATTTTTTGTTTGCTTAGCCGAAAGCTCCATATGTAAATGCATTTGCACACAGTTTACATTTAACTGGTGAAAGCAAATAACTGTAAACAAAACATCTCTGAACATGCCGTCGGATGAATATGCAATTTTCTATCAGAGTTTCTGATTAGTCCTGTCATTCTTGTCACGTCCTGATAAATTCCTGCAAGTGAAATTCGTATTACGCGTGACCGTTTTCGCCTCTGTTGGAAATGGCACGGCATGTTCACAAGAAGAAATAAGTTACGTGTGTTGTCACTCATGTAGACGAGTTGGACAAACTACACACCATACATGCAAATACGCAAACTAAATTGTATCCACAGTACAGTTTTATCAATAAATTATATTTAGCCAAATTGAAAAACAATAGGCAAAGTTATCAATGTTTTTCTTCAAATTATGAAGATCTATAAGATATATATTAACTTATTTTGGGTAAAAAGCTATTTTTGTTTTTCCTCCTTAAATTTTAAAAGTCTGGAAGCAGCAGGTCCGTTATGGTAGTGAATTTTCATAGAAATGATCTACCTATTTTTTTAACGGAAATTAGATACACGCCAACAAAATTATATAGTATATATATATATATATATATATATATATATATATATATATATATATACTGACTTTTCAAAAAATCCGAGTACCCAGTAAGAGTCGAACAATTGCAATTAAATTGTCTATAGTACTCTATTTTGTCTCTGTTAACAATATGGACAACAAATTTTAACAGTTGTGCACTTACTAATTTTGTTTTATCAAAAAATTATCTCTTTATATTTGCGTTTTCTTCGGTTTGAAACAATATTTTACAGTGATCTGTACTTAACTTATCTAGTCATTTAGTCATTATGCATAGGTGCTGTTTACGCAACAATTACACAATTACAATTACAATTAAACGAGCTCTGACATTCTGGAGCATTTGTGGAGTTATTAGACGGCATTCTTCAACAATGCGTCTTCGTAATTCTTCCAAAGACTCCGGTTCTGTTGGGAAAATTCTACTTTTTAAATATCCCCATAGAAAGAAGTCTAAAGGAGTTAAATCCGGTGATCTAGGGGGCCACTCAATAGCACCTCTATGCCCAATCCATTGGTCTGAAAACTTTCCGTTCAAAAGCTCCCTAACACGTTGTGAAAAATGTGGAGGAGCTCCAACTTTTCGAAACACTAATTAATTTTCTTGATAGCGACCATCATTTTCAACAATGTCAATTAGTAGAGGGTAAACGATATCTTCTAGTAACTCCAAATACGTTTCGCCACTCAAATTTCCATCAAGAAAAATTGGTCCGATTAAATGCTCTCCAAAAATGCCAGTCCAGACATTCAATTTCTGTGGCGTTTGAGTGTGGACTTCGTGAAAATTTCTTGGATTATTATCTGCCCAATAAGGACAATTATGACGATTGATTGTAGAGTTTAATAAAAACGTACACTTGTCTGAAAAACAGATATTGAACAGAAGGTTCCCGTGCTATTTGTACAGTCATAAGTTCACAAAAGTCCAGCCGCCGATCAAAATCATCTTCATTCAGTTGTTGTACAAAATGAATTTTATACGGCTGAAATTTATGATGCTTCAATATTCGCTGACTAGTTCTTATTTTGATGTTTAACACAGTGGCTAATTTTCTCGTGATCAAAGTTGGGTCTGCAGCAATTTGTCCTAAAACTTGAATCTCAGTAGTCTCATTTCTAACCGGAAACTCACTTCAGGATCCCGTTTTTGTTGGCTACTGAACCACTTTTTCGACACTTTGCAACTAACTCCAAAATGTATTTTCTGTTAACATATCTGTTCGTATGAATATATATATATATATATATATATATATATATATATATATATATATATATATATATATATATATATATATATATTACTACAAGGTGCGAAGGGATCTATATACTTAACGATAAAAACTGTTCTTATGTATACTTATAACTGCTGACAATTTAGTCTTGAGTATGTACATTTCCCCCTTAATTCAAACATTGTAAATGTGTTTGTGAAATGGGTTTATTACGTGAGTGAGAATGCTTTATGATATATGTGGACAGTGGATCAATATTTGGCCTCTCACATTTTTATGTACTCTATTAAGCAGTTATTTGCCCATGGTAGCTAACATTTACTTTACGAAAACATTCAGCAAAAATTTTAGTAGAGGCGAAAAGTATGGTATGAGTAAATATTTGTAAGTATTGTTGATTATTCATCTAAAACCAAATGTTTTTCTTTTTATTACAAAAACCTTCCAAAGCAATAAAAACAAATTTCTACTGTAGCCGCTCTATTTATACATAAATATTTAGTTCAGTAACTGTCGTTGCCCTTATTTCGTGAGACCGTTCCGTACTAAATATAGACGTGGAGGCTATATATCTGGTTTCGCAAAGATTTGTTTTCGTTTCTTTGACCATTTTCGCTGCTTGGCAGCATCCTGAGACAGACGATGATGGTGTTTACCAGTGAAAACGGTCACAGAAACGAAAGCGAACATTTGCGAAGCCAGAAAAAGAGTCTCCACGCCTGTATTCAGAATAAATATTTAGCCTAGGACAATTTTTTTTTTAAACATATCTTCGTAGAAAACGTCCGTAAATGATCGGAATGAGCCTTTTGAATTTTTGAAATTACCTTTTTAAATGAGAGCTTCTCTGAACCCACGTTCGGCGTATATATATATATATATATATATATATATATATATATATATATATATATATATATATATATATAAAGGGTGGCTCAATGAAAACGAAACAGACCGATTTGCGTCCAGAGAAATTTTTTTTTAAGAAACGCTGAAACACGACAATTTTAATATGTTTTGACATAAAGCTCAACTTTGTCACATCAATGGTGATAGGGTGATGATAACCCTTATATTTTAAATAGGGAACATGGGTCTAGTGTTACATCATTTGAAAGCCCTTTCTTTTCTGAATTCAGCACACTAATTTTTTTGGAAGTTTTATTAACTCGTTTAAAAATTATTCGCAGTTGAAGATGCAAAAACACATTTCACTCATTCCGATAAGAAATGTGCTGATAGTCAATGTTTTGTTGGTTTGTAAACAAAAAAATTGACTATTAGAATATTTCTTATCGGAATGAGAGAAATGCGGTTTATTATTTCAGTTTATTGGTCGGTTTGATACTTGATAGTTCTACCGAAAATTAATTTCACAATGGTGTATTCTGTAGAAGAAAGAGTTGAAATAATTACTCTTTTTTTCAAAAATGACGACTGTACCATCCGTACCGCAAATCTGTTTAATGAACGACATCCAAACAGACATGTTAACAGAAAATACATTTTGGAGTTAGTATCAAAGTTTCGACAAAGTTGTTCAGTAGGCAACAAAAAACGGCATCCTGAACGTGAATTTACGGTTAGAAATGAGACTACTGAGATTAAAGTTTTAGCACAAATTGCTGCAGACCCAACTTTGGGCACGAGAAAATTGGCCACTGTTTCAAACATCAGAAGAAGAACTATTCAGCGAATATTGAAGCAACATAAATTTCACTCGTATAAAATTCAACTTGTACAACAACTGAATGAAGATGATTTTGATCGGCGGCTGGAGTTTTGTGAAGTTATGACTGCACGAATAGCTGATAACGGGAACATTCTGTTCAATATCGTTTTTCAGACGAGTGTACGTTTTTATTAAACTCTACAGTCAATCGTCATAATTGTCGTTATTGGGCAGATAATAATCCAAGAAATTTTCACGAAGTTCACACTCAAACTCAACAGAAATTGAATGTCTGGACTGGCGTTTTTGGAGACCGTTTAATCGGACCAATTTTTCTTGATGGAAATTTATGCGGCGAAACATATTTGGAGTTACTAGAAGATATCGTTTACCCTCTACTAATTGACATTGTTGGAAATGATGAACGCTATCAAGAAAATCAATTAGTGTTTCAACAAGATGGAGCTCCTCCGCATTTTTCACAACGTGTTAGGGAGTTTTTAAACAGAGAGTTTCCAGATCAATGGATTGGGCGTAGAGGTGCTATTAAGTGCCCCCCTAACTCACCGGATTTAACTTCTTTAGACTTCTTTCTATGGGGCCATTTAAAGAGTAGAATTTACGCAACAGAACCGGAGTCTCTGGAAGAATTACGACGACGCATTGTTGAAGAATGCTGTCTAATAACTCCACAAATTCTTCAATAATATCGAGCATATTTTAATACAGCTCTGATCATGTTTCACGCTCAAATGTGTTCCACGGTACAAGTTATGCTTTACTTCAACTGACGCTAAGAGGAATATAAAAAGTGCTCTTGAAGCCGAATATGATATACTATTAAGACGCTAACTGATCTACATTGAAACTCCACTGCAAGTGTATCCTTAAGTTAACAATTTTTAAACACTCATCGGTGGACACTTTAAGTCTAATGGAAATATTCCTACTAGTGAAACTTATTCCCATAATAACTTGTCTGTTAAACACGTACAGAGTGTTTTTATATTAAAATAACGTTGCGAACAGGGCTAGAAAATTCACTCATTTTAGAATGGCGGGAACTTTCCTAAAATATTTTTCCTATCAATACTACCTTACCAAATATTGTACTGTTAAGTTACCCTCTATTGTTTGTTCAAGTCAATTATTCAAATAGAAGAGTTAGTTTGTTTGTCTATAACGATTTTGAAACCATAACCTTTTTTGAAAGGCTAGCGCTAATAACTTTATTCTGAATATAAAACAAAGTGTCAAGCAGCTTAACATATTAAGCTTCTTTAGATGCCTTTTGAGTTAAATCTTATATATATATATATATATATATATATATATATATATATATATATATATATATATATATATATATATATATATATATATATTATACGTGTTTTTTTCTATTGGTCCATTTAAACACCCTGCACAATATGTTAGAGTTTCATGTCGTGAGCTCCAACTTAACTCAGTTGATTCAAAAGGCAGTGATATATTTAAAAGAACACATAGTTATAGGTTCTTTGTATTATCACCCCACATCAGTTTAAAAACGCAAAATTGATCTTTATCATTCGGCAACGTCGAATGCACTCCCCGTCTTTTATTATTTTCTCAATCAAGATTTTATTCAAGCATAGAGATAGAAGAGTGAATATACAGTCCTCAAAATAAAACAGTTGTTAGCTTTATGGCTTAAGAATATCAGATAAGATTTGTGCTTTCTGAAGCATGAAATAGGGAAGTCTTCCCCTAGTACGCTGACTATGTATGCAAAGCTCCCGGCGATTTGCTGGAGAAAAGATAATTTTGAATTGGGTTTTGTGTAATCGGCTGTGGCATGATAACTTATATCAGCAATAAGTTTTGACAGTTGATTTCTTGAATGACGCTTATTCCACATACATATTTACGTATTTAATGTTTCACATACAAAAAAAAATTGTATAAAAGAATCTTTCCGGTACCTTGCTTAAAAAGTCTGGACGCAGCAAGTGTGTTATAGGAGTGAATTTTTATAAAAATGTTTTTAATAGCACACATTTCTTTTTTAATGAAGGCAGGGATCAAATTTAGTTACCGGTATAACCCATATAGTAAAAACAATGTACCATATTCCATCAAAACAGCTTTATTCTTTGAAAAAGTACAAAAATTTTCTAAAAAAACTTAAGATGTTCCCCAAAAAACTGGTCTAATTTTTCTGGTCAACGAAGCTGTTCAAGGTATTTACCCACCTAGCAAGATATAATTATTCACAAAAAGCTTTCCGATGGAACTATCAGAAAAAAATTACATGAAAATTTGCAATTTTTTCACGAAAATTCGAGAGGATTTTTTTTGCAATAACCATTTATTACCAAAATGTCAAAAAAGCCTTACAAAGAATGATTTCTACGGAAACGCAGAAAATTTTCTGCGAAAATTTATTTTTTTTTTACAAAAAATTTGCCTAAAGAATACATAAAATCGAAATCTATACCTAATCTGTAACTAAACTTAAAAAACTTCGGGACGCAGGAAGTGCGTTATAGTAGCGAATTTTTATAAGAATTGTACACTATTATTATTATCATATGGCATATTAGTAAAGTTAAGGCTTTAAGCTTACACATACCTTGAAACTCAATCTTAGGGGTCCTAATACGCGCAAATTTGAAGAATTATTTCGAAAGTGCTACCATCGATATCTCTCTATTATCAAAAAATCTTGCGTTATAACTCCCTTTGAGAAAAATGCCCAAAACTCAATTTTCTATTAAGCTTAAGAACTAAATTTTGCTATATCTGTAGATAGTGTAGGTCTCTTCAAAATAAACTTGTATTACAAATTTAATTAAAGTTATACAGAAGATTTCCAGAAGGAAACTTAATTAATGTTTAAAAAAGTAAAGTATATGTGCTCTCAACTCCACAATAAATTTAAGAAACCTAAAGTAAAGGTGAGGTGCTGTGCAGGGTAAACAAGCTGCGGAGGAGATAGAAAGACAAACTGCGAAAAACTCACCTTACATAAGAAGGAGAAACTCCCTACAATCTTCCTGGCGACCAACCAACTACAGATTTTCTCCATGAAAAACTCCCCCTTTGCCCAATTAACTTGATCAAAATCAGCCTATAATTTTTTGACTTGTCGGTGTGACACACACACACACACACACACACACACACACACATATATATATATATATATATATATATATATATATATATATATATATATATATATATATATATATATATATATTTGAAACTGACGCTAATTTGATGAAATGTTTCAAAATTAAAAAGTCTCGATATCCTAATTGGTGAATTTTTTTACAGAAAGTTCACTAAAAATTAAACGCTGTTCGCTGATAAGCGCATCACTTGAGAATAAATTGGCTAATTTTATTACAAGATTGTTGATAATTGTTTCAGTAGGGTTTTAGGTAAAGATAAATTGGAAGAGTTGCCAGGGCAATTGGAAAATGCGGGAAAAACTGAAAGTGCTTTTTTCTTCGATTTATTTCGCCGCCTATGCAAATATCGTTTGACAGGAAATTTAGACAGGACAACTCCTATCGTGTGAACTAGTTTAAATATAAAGAATATAAATTTTACATAATTTATCTTGTTGTCTGTAATAGAGACAAATATTATAAGAACGCGGAGTAAATCTGGTTTCGTCTCTAATTTCTGTGGGTGAAGTGTAACCTTTAAAATATTACTTTTGTATGAAACAACTAAATTTATTACCTGCATGACAGTAGCCGAAAGAATCCCAGCCGGAAAGAATCCAAAATATTACCGATCTCGTCATGGACTTGCATAATACTAGACAGCAAGCAGCTTAGAGCGTGTCGAGAGGGTATACAAAATTATACTTATTCACAGTAATATTAGTTAACTATTACTTCCACATCGTCAACTCGTGTGGAACTACGACATGGGCGACAAAACCTTACAAAAAATTATGTCATACTAGTTCATTATTGTGTTTTTTTTGCAGTTACCAACTGCATAATGGTGTACTTTATACCCACGGGCCATAAAGTGTACTTTATGGCCCGCGCGGGCAAAACGTACACTTTATGGCCAGCGTGCACATAAAAACAAATATTTTTTGTGTGACTTCTTTAATAACCTTTATTAATGAAATTACAGATAATGGAATAAAAGTAATATGTAAATATTTAATTAACATTATTTAGTCGAATTAACATAAAATTGAGAGTTCTGAGAAGATCCGGTGATAGTTAGGTTAGTAGAGTAAATAGGTATGTTCTGGGCCATTTGCGACTGCGACTCCACCCGGTTAGAGGACTTGACAGTTGATCTGTCATGTGTCAGCTGTCATTGGACCACAGTATAGTCAATGGTTGTGTATACGTCACAGCGAATGTGTGTACGTCACAAGGTATGCTGTATGGTTAAGTTGGCAAGTTGTGTGTGTGTGTGTGTGTATGGTAATAGAAGTGATGTTGTATGAGAAGAAAAAAAATTTTTGCTGTGTGCTAGAGAGAGAGAGAGAGCGAGCGAGCTAGAGAGATGATGATGGATCTGGTACATATCGTAAAAGAAAAAAACCATAGATGTAAATTTTGTTGTTTATGATGATGTGTGTTGATGGTGCTGCTGCTGCTAATGCTAATGCTGTTAAATGTTGGTGAACGATCAACAAGTTGTATGTATGTATGTATGATGAGAGATGAGTATGAGGAATTCTGATGTGTGTGTGGGAATTTTTAAATATTTTTTTTTATTTTTTGATCAGATGTGTATGTGTGTATATGATACGGGTATCGAGACGGGGTCTAGACGGGGGCTAGGCGGGGGTCGAGACCTGACGGGGGTCTTGGCAGCTGCGGTATGAGTTTGGATTTAATTTAAACCATAAGAAGATTTTTTCATTTGATCTATTTTTTTTAAATATTTTGTCTATGTTATGTTATGTTATATTAATAAAAATAAAAAAAAAATATCAGAAGATGGAGCTTCAAGTGTTTTTAGAGAGAGAAAGATATTCTGATATAATTTTTGAAATAGCATAAACTTCGAAACATCATAGAAAAATATGAGAATAGAGCAATGAAAAGAAAATCTCTTTATGGTTTTACATTTTGTGAATTGAACATAATAAAATTGCACAAAAAATATTTTAAATTTTTTATTTAACAGTATGATTAGTTTTTAAACAAATTTTCTTTGAAATAAGAGTACATTTTTCTGTAATATATAAAAAAAGTTATTAGAATTATATATATAAATAGTAAAATATTAATTACTTTATTTATAAAAACATTATAAAGAACTTCATTTAGTGAATTCCATCTGATTAGTTCATCTTCTTCTTTTTGAGAGGAACAATTTTGCGATGACTGATCGGAGATTTCGTTTTTGTAGCTATCGGTAAAGGTATCATTTAAAACTTGCTTCCATTGACTATCTTTAAAACTTCGATCTGAATAAATTAATTTTAATTTATATTTGAGAATACTTGCATTCTTATTTGGTATATCAAATGTTTGGAGTGTAGGTATATTACTATCTTGAATTCTAGGAAATAATTTTATCCAGTTATACGGCCAGCTATCATTTTTTGTATTGAAACAAACGTATGCAGATATTACGTCTGATTGATGATAGACAATAAAATTATCTTTAACTAATACTACAAAAATTAAAAGTTGTTTGTAACAACGCCATTCTGATTGAACTGATATTTTTGTTTACTTTATTCACATTTTTATTAAGTTATCTTAAAAAAGGAGGAGGAGAGAATAAAAAGTCAATATCTAATAATATATATATTTTTTAAAATTTAATTTAACAGATAATGAAAAACAGAATGAATCAAATATGTCACTATTATAAGATACATATTTTTTACAAAATTACCATTGTGTAGGTTTGAGTTACATTTCCGGAATTGATATATTCAGGGAGCGACGATAAGGCTGATGCTTTTTCGACTTCTCCATTGCTGGAAATTCTCTGATCGGCAACTTCTCTATACTCGTAGCATGAAATTGAAAGTTGTCGTTGAGCGTAATTGGCATCATACGTACACCTTATAGGTAAAACCACTCCATCACCATACTCGAGTCTGAAATGACGATAGAATGGGTTAACACTTTCAATAATACCAGCAATTTCCAACTCTTTTGCAATCAAATCTTGTCTGAACATTTCGATAGCTTCCTCTACTGTCACAAGAGAGTGTTCTAAATCTTGTACAGACGTACCTTCTTCTTCTTCTTCATTTATCTGAGGTATAGCAGTTGGTAAATTTGTTTCAGCTTCCATCGAGTCTTCAGATGACTTTAATATTTCATATTGCGAAGTATTGTTGAGAAAATGATTTTGATCATATACAGGTAAATTAGGACTCTCTGTTAATAATTTAAAAGCTAATTTGATTTGCACAGTTTCATTAGTAGGCAGTAAAACGTTAAATTTCATTCGAGCTACTTGATCAGCTTTGGTTAACTCTATAGCCACTGGAGCACTGTTACGTTAATCGTTAAACAACAATAGCAGAAATACAGAATAATACCGAAAAAATATATACACATTTTTATATACGTTTTTCTAACTATATATACTTTAACTATATAATACACTTATATTTCAACTATACTAAAGCAAAACAAACGAGATTTTATTTTATATAAAGTTGCTATCGCAAAGTTCATAACCTATTAATTTTAGAATAATTATTATCTCTCTCGTGTTTCGTATTATTATTTTATGATGAACAACATTTACAAATAAAATAATTGCTTAATGATCTAATTTTTGCTAAACCTATAAGAGAGTGAAAAACAAGTCTGTTTTTAGATCGATATGACCAATGATCTCTGATCTCAACTCAACCTTTAAGATAAGCATGTTAATTATACGTTTATATAGTATAGTCTCTTCAGATATAATTTTGATAATATTTTAATTACACAAACAGGATCTCTTTAGAAAAATGAACTTCTCTGTAATGAAATATAATGTTACATCAGCCGTTAACAAAAACAAGTTGGTTATATTACGTCATTAGCATTAATCCAAGTGTTATGCTCATTTGAAAATCCTAACCACTTGACTAGCATTTTCCCGGATTTCCTTTTTAAAATATTCTCCACTAGATAGACATCAGGATTTCGTGTTTTTAACAATTCGGTTTCGTAAAAGCTTCCTTGAATTATTTTATTTTGATAATCTTTAATAATGTATGTTACAGGATTGGTATTTTTGATTTTTATAATCTTGAAAACCTCAGTAGTCCAGTTAGGAGTATACCCTTTCTCAAAATGATATTTGTATTTACTCAAACGTACATAATCACCCACAGCATATTTAGGAAGAGGCATTGTTTTAAGTTTATTATTATAGGATCCTGGACACCCCATTTAAATACATGTAAAATTTGTAGTCTAGTATGGACAATCAGTCTATCTCTGGACATTTAAGTCAACCCTGGACATAACTATAACGGTGTTTTAATGCAAATAGATTCGATTATTTCGTAGGGGGTCAGGTATGGACAAGGTATTAGTAATAATAAAAACAGTGGTAAAATAGTAAAATATAATATATTTACTTATGTGTACACCACAGCAAGTTAACTAATTTTAAAATGGTCTCTCTTTGCAATTCTGCTTTTTTATTTAGACCCAGTTCCATTAACTGTTTGATCAGCTGTTTCTTTTGAACTTGTTTTTCTCTGTACGCCTTTCTGATTGTAATTCCTTTTTCTGTTTGGTAAAACAGTCTTCTCTTTTCATTAGCTTCTTGTCTTCTACGAATACCCGAAGCTCCTCTGTCGCACTGGCAAGTATCTTTCTTGTGTAATTCTTCAACTGATGTGTAGGCAAATATGTCCTGAACTCCTTTCGATGCTAAACATGATATTTCATCTCTTACAGAAGCACACATTCTTCCTCTGCCATGGAGCCAAGAATCACAGTACACTTTCCTAGAATAATGCGAATGCGGCGTTCCACGAAGACCATCGCCATCTCTTTTAAGAGGTTTCTGCCCATCTGCACAAGCAACATACCTTAATACTCCAACAGCATGATCTAAACAAATTATCTTCTTGAAAGTGGTTTTAGGATGCAAACGTCGCCCTACACGTTGCAGCTTCTTTTTAAATCCCTGAACCGTCGACCCATTTGTGAAATGTATCAAAGCGTGCATGTGTTCGTGCGCCACACTTCCATCATCTGCTTCTAGGTGACATCGACAAATTGAATACCACTTGATATTTGGTACACAAACTAACACATTAAAATCTTGTTCATTTAAGAGAAGATGAAACCACTGTGTAGCACACTCTTCGTAATCTTTGGCCATTTCTTGTGGTGAAATCGCCTTAATACAACTAACATTTAGTAAACTCAGGTAATCAGCTTTTGATACAGTAGTCATCTTGTAAGAACGATGTGAACAGAATGAATGTCCAGAGAATACTAGCCGTGTACGCCTAGACTATTCGATTATGGTGCATCTGTAATTATCGCATATTGTCGTGAAACATCGGTGCTGCTCGGAGCAGCCCAACAGCTAAGGGAACAGCTTTAGAACAGCTATCGAACAGCTTTACGATCAGCCCAACAGGTATAGAACAGCTTTAGAACAGCTAGCTGTTCTAAAGCTGTTCCCTTAGCTGTTGGGCTGATCCGAGCAGCACCGATGTTTCACGACAATATGCGATAATTAAAGATGCACCATAATCGAATAGTCTAGGCGTACACGGCTAGTATTCTCTGGACATTCATTCTGTTCACATCGTTCTTACAATATGACTTCTGTATCAAAAGCTGATTACCTGAGTTTACTAAATGTTAGTTGTATTAAGGCGATTTCACCACAAGAAATGGCCAAATATTACGAAGAGTGTGCTACACAGTGGTTTCATCTTCTCTTAAATGAACAAGATTTTAATGTGTTAGTTTGTGTACCAAATATTAAGTGGTATTCAATTTGTCGATGTCACCTAGAAGCAGATGATGGAAGTGTGGCGCACGAACACATGCACGCTTTGATACATTTCACAAATGGGTCGACGGTTCAGGGATTTAAAAAGAAGCTGCAACGTGTAGGGCGACGTTTGCATCCTAAAACCACTTTCAAGAAGATAATTTGTTTAGATCATGCTGTTGGAGTATTAAGGTATGTTGCTTGTGCAGATGGGCAGAAACCTCTTAAAAGAGATGGCGATGGTCTTCGTGGAACGCCGCATTCGCATTATTCTAGGAAAGTGTACTGTGATTCTTGGCTGCATGGCAGAGGAAGAATGTGTGCTTCTGCAAGAGATGAAATATCATGTTTAGCATCGAAAGGAGTTCAGGACATATTTGCCTACACATCAGTTGAAGAATTACACAAGAAAGATACTTGCCAGTGCGACAGAGGAGCTTCGGGTATTCGTAGAAGACAAGAAGCTAATGAAAAGAGAAGACTGTTTTACCAAACAGAAAAAGGAATTACAATCAGAAAGGCGTACAGAGAAAAACAAGTTCAAATGAAACAGCTGATCAAACAGTTAATGGAACTGGGTCTAAATAAAAAAGCAGAATTGCAAAGAGAGACCATTTTAAAATTAGTTAACTTGCTGTAGTGTACACATAAGTAAATATATTATATTTTACTATTTTACCACTGTTTTTATTATTACTAATACCTTGTCCATACCTGACCCCCTACGAAATAATCGAATCTATTTGCATTAAAACACCGTTATAGTTATGTCCAGGGTTGACTTAAATGTCCAGAGATAGACTGATTGTCCATACTAGACTACAAATTTTACATGTATTTAAATGGGGTGTCCAGGATCCTATATTCGACAGTGTGAACATCTACTCAAAGCATTACTATATTAATTATTTCAGTATTTTTATACTTAATAAAAAATTAAAATTGTGCTAAGCAAATATGAGTGCGAAAAATAATATTATTAGTGCTACATCTGCAAAAAAAAATTTAAAGCGCGTAAATTCAAGTGCTAGTGGTGGTATTGTTAATAAAAAAAGCATGAAAAACAACAAAGCTCTACTTGATAAGTTTAATTCCTTTGCTGCTTATCAGTGGATAAATCTAGAAACAATGGAGAAAAAATTGGCGTATCATCTTACAAGTCTCGAGAGATGTCCGTCGAAATTTGGGGAGAGGATTGTTGCTATACTAAATGAAAATTTAAAAGTCTACCTCAAAGGTATACATATTTTACGAATAAACAACTTAGTGATTTATCTAATGGATCTTATTCTCTGGTGAATCATGGTCGTGAAGGGAACATATATAAACTAGAATTAATGATGCAAAATGACGGTGAGGTATATCAGAAAAACTCTCAACAACAGAAACAAGACATACCGCAACTATATTCTGCAACGACTTCAGCATCATTGTATGAGCAAGAAGGTGAAGAAGTTGATGATGATGATGATGATGATGATGAAGAAGCAGAAGAAAATGATCAGCTTATATTATCGCAAAGTTTCGCTGAGATTCCATCTCAATCGCAAGCTTTAGGATATTATAATCCCGATCATAGTTATTAAGCAGCAGTGATGTGAAAAAATGGTATAGTTATTTTCTGTGAAATTCTCATATTAGATTAACATTTTTTAAGAATCTTCTTTTATTTTGTATATGATATGTATATGTATATGTATCTTGAGAAAAATAAATAAACTTTTAACAGCGTCTTTTTTTTATATGTTTATTATTATAACAGAAAATTTAAAAAATATAAAAAATAATCATATATGTATAAAAATGATTATCCTTTAGACAGAATATTATATTATTATTATAATCTCAATTATAGTTACTAAAAAAGAGTGATGTGAGTAGGTATTTTCTATGAAATTCTCATACAATAATAATAATAATAATAATAATAATTTATCAGTTTATATATATATATATATATATATATATATATATATATATATATATATATATATATATATATATATATATATATATATATATACTTAGTATTACGTTAAGAATATTACTATTAACAGAAAATTAAACAAAAAAAGTGTGGTCAGATATTTTTCTAATAATTATTATACTTTTTATAAAAAATATTCAAAGAGATTTTTTCATTGCTCTATTCTCATATTTTTCTATGATATTTTGAAGTTTACACAGTTTAATCTTATCCTCTTCCAAAATTATATCAGAATATTTGTCTAAAAACACTTGAAGCTCCATCTTCTTCTTCTTCTTGTATTTTTTTTAAATAATTTTTATATTAATATAACATAGACACACAATCTTCAATAGTCAATAGTCAATTAATTCAAATACGATTAAAAATAATCTAATATAAAAATAAATTAATACCCTAGCTCTGGGTCCCGCTTCGGTCTCCGCCCCCTCCGGACACCCCAAGCAACATTTAAAGTCAAATTGACGTAAAATCGCCCTACCAATAGGTCGGCGACCAAATCACCACAGGTCATTTTCAAGTAAAATTTAAGTGTATATTACCAAGGTGGGGAATAAAGTCAAAGTAATATGGAAGTCGATAATAGGTCCAGCAAGGCATTTCGACCAAGGCGTTTTAGTTATATTTAGGGCATTTTCATTCAACATTGGGCCAATGGACGTAATTTATTGGTAAATATGTGCTACGCTTTACTTGAATCTGACATCTAGGCGCCGAGTGCTGTGACGTTCTTAACAACGAACTACGCATGTCACATTATTCGGTTCTGCGGGATCTGTGGTTATGTATGTATAAACAAACAGTAGAGTAGTAGAGATATTGTCCATCTTTGTCAAAAAATGACATCTTGAATGATCAAAGAACTTACTTCAAATAATTGCAACAATGATAAAGCTGATTCGCACTGTATAAAGACAAAGCCCACTGCGGTTATGTTTTTTTCTGTTAACATGATGATGATACTTCGATAAAATTCGAGCGCCCGTATAAAAGATAAAATTAGTGAAAATAAAAAATTATTCAAAATTCTTGAAATTCTGATTTTGAAATATTGGTGATGTAACCAACACAAAACTATCTTGTCGTCATGGTATACAATCATTATTTAATGTTTTTATCGAACTAAAATTTGATTACACTATATTCAACAAAAAATTATTTTTCATTTTCCAATACAATCAAGATGGATACCGCAAAATTAATTTAATATGGCTGCCCTTCTAACATTATTGACCTGAAAGTTAATTTGGCCCAATTTTGTTACCTATAAGTCACAATTCCTAATGACAGGGCAAACTAACCAAACTTTGAAGGCATTTTGTCCTATTATGGGAATTTCAACTATATGGTAAACGAATTTTGTACGAAATTATTAGAAATGAAACATTTTCCTGTATAGAAATATATATTACTTACATCCGTGCATAGCCGAGAGACATATAAGAATGATTATACAGCGCTTTTGGTCTTTGATTCCATAATATATAGACATTAATAGAAAATAGAAACAAAATAAAATAAGTAAATAAACATAAATATGACAGCTGACCGTGTTGCCACTGCTTCACTCCATTTGGCATGAAAATGGATGTATTATATTGAAGAGGGAAACGTGCTGATTTGATGTAAGCCACTTTGAATGATCAGCATCTATCATTATTTTTCTGTGAGCATTCTTTACTACTCTATAACAGTTTGTAGTATGTCTGTAAACTTTTATTGGTTTCAAAGGGGCATTGTAACACTATATTTGATACTGGTGCACGCACATTAACAACAAGAATAAACTTTTATTGATGAAGTTTATCAACTGACACACCTTTAAGATTCACAAATGTATTTCACTGCTGTACACTTTGAACTTTGAGGACAATTTTTATTTCAAGTCAGATTTTATGGGTATTTTCAACTTGAAGGTAGGCAATTTGACTTGGAAGACCATTTCTGCAGTAATTATGACTTTATAGCCGATCAGAAAGCCATTTTAGGTTAGCTCAGTGCCTAAAATATTTCCTGTGTTGTATTGCAATGAAATTGGTAATATATATGTAAGCTGGACTTCATAAGAAGACCTCTAATTTACTATACCACAGAGACATATTGCAGGTTAATATTAGGTAATAAATTACCTTAAAATAGGTATTTCAGGTATCTGGGCTTGGTAGTCGGTTTTCAGTCCAATTTAGGGCACACTTCGACCTAAAAATTACCAACTCTGGAATTGAAACACAAAAGTATATTCAAGTATATTTTATGAGTAAAATTAAACCAATTTTTTCCCAATTTAGTTACTTGTAAGTTACTGACTTTGGAGTAATTTTAATAGTCAAAAATAAGCTAGTTCGGAGCCGCATTTCCAAATTTGTAGTCATTATGACAATTAAGGCAACATTTTGGTTAATTAATACTAAATTACAACTTGGTTAGGTTACTTGGACTCGAGTGCTGGTTAAATTGCCTTAATTTGTTGCTTGGGACGCATCTGATCAAAAAAAAATTAAAACTAAAAAATTCCCCACACATCAGAATTCCTCATACTCATCTCTCTCTCATCTCTCATCATCATCATACATACATACAACTTGTTGTTGTTCGTTCACCAACATTTAACAGCATTAGCATTAGTAGCAGCAGCAGCATCCACCATCACCAACACACATCATCATAAACAACAAAATTTACATTTATGGTTTTTTTTTCTTTTACGATATGTACCAGATCCATCATCATCTCTTTAGCTCGCTCGCTCTCTCTCTCTAGCACACAGCTAAATTTTTTTCTTCTTCTCATACAACATCACTTCTATTACCATACACACACAACTTGCCAACTTAACCATACAGCATACCTTGTGACGTACACACATTCGCTGTGACGTATACACAACCATTGACTATACTGTGGTCCAATGACAGCTGACACATGACAGATCAACTGTCAAGTGCTCTAACCGGGTGGAGTCGCAGTCGCAAGTGAGCCAGAAGGAACCTATTTACTCTACTTAGGTTGCCTTCAGCAAACTGTGATTCATGTTTCATTTTTTAGGTATGACTAGTATGACATAAAATTTTGTATGCACCGCTGGTATAAATGGAGGTGTATACCCTCGAGCGACTTACAAACCCTCGGGCCGGAGGCCCTCGGATCGTTGCTCTCGGGCATAAACATCTATTTATACCCTTGGTACATAAATAACTATTCTTTCCTTAAACGTTGTAGAAAGTGTCAAAACATAAAAAACATGAGAACGAAATTTTTTATCTGTCGGTCTGTATGTCTATCTGTTTGTAGCTACGATAACTTTAAAACGAATTGAGATATCGTCTTCAAGTTTGGTATACAGTTAGCACCCGACAAAAGAATGGTTCGGATTGTTTTTGAATAAAACTACTCCAGGTGGTACCAGCTGAATGGGGGTGATTTGATAAAAATTGATATGTTTTCGTTAAAACTCAAGTAATATAACGTTTCAGTTTGTTCATTAGAAAACATTCAATTTCACCAAACATTTAGTATTCTGTGCTAAAATTAAATTAGGAGTTGAATGTGTGGAATATCGGTGACAGGGGTTTCGAAATTTTTTTCTGCGGAAACGGCGTAAAAACCCTCAAAACATAGAGAAAACTTGATTCTGGAACGATTTTTTTTATCTGTTGGCCTATAAGTCTGCCAGTAGGCGCAACAACTTTCGAACGGATTGAGATATGATCTTTAAATTTGGTATCCAGTTAACACTGGGCAAAGGAACGCTTCGACTTGCTTTTGGGTAAGATCACTTTGTGGGTAGGGGACAAATGATGATTCGGTGAAAATTGACAACTTTTTGTTAAAACTCCAGTAAAGCGTTTCAGAAGTTTATGGGTACATGAATACGAATATTTTCTTTGCGGTCAAGTCATGGACCCTAAATTCATTTCACAAGAATGTGTTTCTGAGTAGAGTAAATTGTCACTGCTGTGTGGAAGTTATGATTCAATTTGTAGAACTATTTTTATAGTAAATAGGCAATGTAACAGTAAATGCTATAAGACATAGTCAACAGTTATATTTTAAAATAAACCAGAGATGTGTTTTGTTAGTTAATGTACCCATGACCTAATATTATAAAGGTAAAATCTTCTAAAATATTGGATATTCATAGCTTGTTATATTACATTTCATTACTTTTATCCATTATTTGGTGATGAAATCTGCCGCCGGACACCAGTGGCAAAAAATGGCACAGTGAACGGTTTTTAAAAACAAACTCACTCCATACTGCAAGAATAGGAGATAACATTTTGTTAAAAAAAACTTTTTGTCGTTGGTGAACTGAGCCGCCTATAGGGAATTTGATGAATTTTTCTTACGTTTTCTATCTTATTGTGCGCAATCAAAGGAACATTTTTAAATAACACAAGTGCGTAATAAAGATTGTTTAACTTTAGAAAATTAATATTTGAAAACCAATACATTTCTAAGACTATGAAAATCTGCCAATGGCAGTTAGAAATATAGCGTTCAGGCTTGATCTGGAAAGCCTCTTTCCAGAAACGTATGAAATATATACAGATGGTTCCAAAATGGATAACAAAACCAGCTGTTCTTGTTATGATCCTGTTACCAACAGACAAAAAATGCTTTATATAGAGGAACACACTCCATATACACGGCGGAACTAATTCCAATAAAAGAAGCGCTTGGCTATATTGAGGAGAAACAAATAAACCCGGACATAATTATGGGATAGTAAAAGTGCAGTTCAGAAAATTCTGTATGTGAGTTTTCACCTCATCGAGAATTATGTAATTCAGTTAATTATTGATAAAATACATTTTATGAAAAGTAGTGGCCAACTTGTAACTATAGCACACTTAATGAGTCATTGTAGCATACAACACAATGAGACTGTTGATGAAATTGCTAAGATGTTGGTGGATAGTGATGAGAAGGCGGAATACAAAACTACATATTCAGATTTTTATAGTATAATTACAAAAAAAAACAGAAACAACTATGGCAAATAAAATATACATCTGATATTTATAAACGCATTCAACCAGACCTCCCCTCCAAACCGTGGTTTTATTATGTAAACTTATCAAAAGAGGAAATAAAAAATATATGTCGTTTAAGAACTAATCATGCATTCTGACCTGCCTATTTGTTAAAAATTAAATTAAAACACAGTTCATATTGTGAGTGTATGGAATATGGGGATATCAGATATCTCATGTTATCATGTATATTAAGAAAGTACGAAATAGAACAATTTACGTTAATTATTCAAAATCACTCTGTTAATAAACCTTTTAACCTAGCTCAGCTATTAGCCACAAAAGGTATAGAGATATTTTAAGCTTTCAACAAACATATCAAAAATATGATAATCAAATTATAGATTATAAAAAGTACTATTTAACTAAGTCACAAGTCATGTGCTTATAATTAAAGCTGCAAATAGTGGTCGCTTTAGTCGATTTTTTGTGTGTAAAAAGCTTTATACCTTACGCTTGGTAACACAGTTTTTTTCTATATAAGTTTCACAAATTACAGTGCATTTTTCTTGTTAAAATTGCAGAGGTTGTAGGCAGTGGTCGACATATGTGATTTCGTGGGTAGTTAATGCTGCCAGCTTAAAAGTCCTTTTTTGTTTATATATAAATATCATACTTTTGGTGTGACTTTTCTTGTTAATCTAACTACATATTCACGGCATTTTTTTTTGATTTAATCTCACAAAAATTCAAAATATTTTACCTATATCTTTTTCTTTGCCTATCAGATTTAAATAAGAAATTAAAAGTGAGTAAGGAGCCCTCAGCTCAAAATCTGTTTTATTTAGAGTTGGGAATGCATCTAGAAATTAATTTAAACTATCTGGCCAGATCGAAAACTTATTAATGTTTTTTTAGAATTGTTCTCTTACAATAAAAGATATTTTTGAAATTTACTGCCTACGATCTTTGACTTGAATAACATTTATTTTACTGTCTGTGTTTTTACATTGTTAATAATGCATATTGTTGTGTTTTAATTGTTGCTCGTTATTGAAACAGTTTTCCAAACACTGTTTTTCTTTTTGGCCTTAGCAATTTTACAGTACCGTTACCTAGATATCTAAAATAATAACTACCGCTAGCTAATACACAAAATTTTGCACTGGAGGTGTGAAGAATATGAGCTTTTAGTTAAAATTATGCCCCAAGAAGAGTAAGCATCATTTTTAATTAACCTTCTTTATTTCTTAATTAATTACATTGTTGTCTTTGAAAACCTGATTTGACATAAAAAACCATAAGAAGCCACTTGTAAAAATCTTAGTGTAAAATTCCACAATTTTGACGATAAATTATAAATTATTAATTCAATAACAACTAGCTGGCTTTCTTTAGATTAATCAAGATAGGGAACTACTTTGAAAAAAATGGGTCTCAAGTGTTGCACACTATAATTGAAAAATCTATAGAATAAAATAGACCAATTTACGTTAATTATCCAAAATCACTCTGCTAATAAACCTTTTAACCTAGCTCAGATATTAGCCACAAAAGGTATAGAGATATTTCGGCTTTCAACAAACATATCAAAAATATGAAAATCAAATTATAGATTATAAAAAGTTCGAGTACTATCTAACTAAGTCACAACAAGTCATGTGCTTCTAATTATAGTCAAATAGTGGTCGCTTCAGTCGATCGTTTGTGTGTAAAAAGCCTCATACCCTACGTTTGGTAAGACAGTTTTTTTTATATAAGTTTCACGAATTACAGGCCATTTTTCTTGTTAAAATTGCAGAGGTTGTAGGCAGTAGTTGACATATATGATTTCATGGGTACTTAATGCTGCCAGCTTAAAAGTCCTTTTTAGTGAATTTTTATTTTAAAAAATTCACTAATAGAGAGGTATCGATGGTGAGACTTTGCAAAAAAATTTTCAAATGAGCGCGATTTAGGACCCCTAGAACACATATCCGGGGTCAGTTTCAATTTATATATATATATATATATATATATATATATATATATATATATATATATATATATATATATATATATATATATATATATATATATATATATATATATCCGTCTGATAACTCAAAAAATAATTAACCAATTACAATGAAACTCGGCAAGTCTCTTTCTTTTATTAATGGCTTGGACGAGTTCGTTAGGCAGGAAAATCGGACGGGTTTTTCCGGGAAAATTGAGTTTTCTTTCAAAAAAAAATTTTTCTCCAAAAATAACAAAGCTGTTTAAATGAAATTTACCATATATGTTGCCTTGGGAGAGCACTTACTGAGTACCAAAATTCAACTTTCTCAGTTTATAGAAAATTGAGTTATTCAAATTTTAAATTTTCTTTTGAAACAATTTTTTTTCTCCAAAAATTACAAAGTTATTTTAATGAAATTTGGTGGATATCTTCTCCTAGGAAATACCTTACTACCTATCAAAATTAAATTTCCTAAGATTATAGAAAACTGAGTTAATTAAATTTTTATAGCTCACTGCAGTGTTAAAATCAATGGTATTTTCCTCACTATTTTAAACACGTGGGTCGGGGACTGACCGAATTCATTCCCAGTTGCTATTGATCTACTTATATTCTCTGAATATGTTAGAAACGTGGTCTCTACTTCATTCCAAGTCACTATTAACCGACTATTTATGAAATCAAATAAGTAAATTAAATCGATTGTAATAAAATATGTAGTGTATTAAGACTAAGGAAAAAAGAAATAAAACATATATAACTGTGCACATTTTGATTATATTTTAGGGTGTACGGCGCACACCTAGCTTACTAGGAGAAATCGCCACTGCTTGAGAGAGGTATTGTCACAGCATAATATCTTATTCCCGGAAAAAAGTTTTTTTCTCCGAAAGTAACAAAGCTGTTTTAATGAAATTTACTACATATGTTGCCTCAGGAGAGATCTTACTACGCACCACAATTCAACTTTTTTTCTAAGTTCAGATAAAATTCAGTTATTCAAATTTCAAATTTTCTTTCGAAAAAAATTTTTTTCTCCGAAAATTACGAAGTTATTTTAATGAAATTTTGTGGATAGTTTGCCTTAGGAAAGACTTTACTACGTATTAAAATTAAACTCTCTAAGTTTATAGAAAATTAAGTTATTTAAATTTGAAGCATTTAATAAAAATTCACTACCATAACGCACTTGCTGCGTCCCGAGTTTTTGTTCATATATAAATATCATTACTTTTGGTGTGACTTTTTTTTATAATCTAACTACAGATTCACGGCATTTTTCTTGACTTTATTTCCCAAAAAAACCAACTTGTTCTTGCATTTGTGTTCAACAGGCCTTTGACACGGTCGAGCTAGGTGCAGTGATAAAATTTCTACACGAATGGCATCTTGACTATCGCTACGCGGAACTATTTTATAAGATTTTTTAAAAATGCCACTATGATAGTAAAATTACATGAAAAAAAAAAACGAATCCCATCTCAATCGATAAAGGTGTGCGACAGGGAGACACAATGCTTTAAAAAAACTCGACCAAAAATAAAAGGGCAAAAACGTAGATGGCCAATAATTGACAAACATGCGCTTTGTAGACGATATAGTTATACTATATAACAACCTAAAGGGCATTAAAATAATGATAAAGGAACTGCAGAGAAAAATTGCTAATTCGGTCTTTACATCAACATTTGCAAAACAAAATTTATAACAAATCTCGTTCCCAGCAGAAATGTTATTGTTGGCAGTCAAGGAGCTTGTTGATAATTTACAGTATGTACTGAAAAATAATTTAAGATTTCTATTGGAGATTGAACTTGAGCGGCAAATTCGAGAAATTTTTAAGTAGTATTTTCTTTGTCTCAGTACTTCGCGACTTTTAATTCTGTTCTTTAATTTACGAGAAATAATAATAGATATACTTATTTTAAGTGAAACCTGTAAAATTAAATTGTAGTTAGTTAATAGTGACAACTAGCTCTAGGTAGTTAATAAGGTCTTATTGTCTTGCATAGTGTTTGAAACCTTTCTTATAGTGGCTCAGTCAGTGATGCTGGAAGCTCTGAAGAGCCCCAGTAGGGCATTCGTACCCCTGTGGTCAACCATTCGCTGAGAATCGTTTTATATTTATATTAAAAAAAGTCTTTTGGAGGTAGGATAATTTTAAGTATATTCATATACAAAAAGAAACGTGTAAAGGTGATTTAACGACTTTAGGGAAGGGTAGCAAAGGAAAGTCATAATGTGCTAAGGGCTGATCAAAGTCACAGCCAGTAAATGAAAACACACAGACCAACTAATACATGCAGGAAGCTTGAAACGCGCGCGCATGAAGAAACGTCACTTGTTCCAAAAAGGAAAATGCTACCTGTTAAATGATAAGTCAAACGTATAGCATAAAGAGCTGTTGTTACCGGTTTTGTGCGTACGTGAAACTGTTTAATAGTGTTTATTTTACGTTTTTCTCGACTCTAGACTCTACTTCATTAATTTAAAAAGCCTGGACGCAAGAAGTGCGTTATGGTAGTGAATTTTCATAGAAATGATCTGGCACAAAATATTTTATTATAACTTTTTTTTCTTGTAACATAGAAATCTAAATTTTGGTATATAGTTTACTTTTTTATCGTAAACCTACCTACCAAATTTGGTTATCATAGATTTTTTATTTTTTTAAGATAAAATTTTTTTTCAAATGAAAACTCAAAATTGTTCCAAAAAAATTCGTTCGATTTTTGTAATTAACGAACTTATCCAAGCTATTTACAAAAGAAACGTACATGCCAAATTTTATCAAAATCGGCCCATTATTTTTTGAGTTATCGGTGTGATACATATATATATATATATATATATATATATATATATATATATATATATATATATATATATATATATATATATATATATATATATATATATATATATATATATATATATATATATATATATATATATAAACATATAAAAATTGAAACTGACTCCGGATATGGGTTCTAGGGGTCCTAGTTCGCGCTCATTTGCAAAAATTTTTTTTAAATTCAAAAGTCGGGATCTCCCCATTAGTGAATTTTTTCTACGAAAATTCACTAAAAATAGCATCAATTTTCAATGGAAAAACATACACATCTAACCTTGCTTCTGCGTGGCGAGTTGGAGCATCTGACGCCACCACAATAGCCGGAGAGTTTGTGGTTACGTGACAAAATTTAAAACTGCAAGGATTTTTAAACACGTATAAAAGCTTAGTGAAGATTGGAACATGTAATGAGCATTGGTATGTACACTAGGAGAACCTAAATCACCACAACACATCTTTTAAAGACCCAGCGATCGTTTCACTAACAAAGTTAGCGTCATCGGAGGATGAAAAATTCTATAATTCAGGTCTTTAAAAGATGTGTTGTGGTGATTTGGGTTCTCCAAATTTACTTAACGTATAACAGCTTTAAAACTAAATATCTCTTATTTATGTTTGATTATTGAAGTTAACTATAACAATAGAGTATAAGAAATAGATGGAACTAGATGTGGATTAAATTTTGTGAAAATTCCTTATTGCTAGAAGTGGAAATTTTACGTTACAGTGTCTGTAAAAATCTACTCGTCCGATATGTAGGAGTAGGAAAAATATTTTTGAGAGAATTTTTTTGCTATGGTACTTGGTGGTGAAATCTGCTGCTAAATGTTGGGGGCAGAAATCTTTACGCTACAGTGTTTTGTAAAAATATCTATATCGTTATCTGATACTGTAGGAACAGGAGTTAATATTTTTGGGAGAACATTTTCTTGCCACGTACACGTTGTAAAGAAACCTGCCGCCAGGGGTTGGAGGCAGAAATTGTCACACTACAGTGTACTTAAAAACCACCTCATCTGATACTGTGGGAACAGAAGATAACATTTTTGTGAAAAGAACGTACAACTTTATACACCCGTTAAATGTTCTCTCGACTCGCGCTTATAATACTAAGCCGCTTGCTATCTAGTAGTCATGATGCGATCGGAAATGTTCGAATTCTTTCCGGATTGGATTAATCCGGCTACTGTCATATGGGCAAATATATTTAGGTTTGAGTTTTACTTACGTAGATGGAGTTTTCGTAGAAAAAAATCTCCAATGAGGAGATCTCGACTTTATAATTTTTATAAAATTTCGTTAAATGAGTCGAACCAGGCCTCCTAAAACCCATACCCAAGGTCAGTGTCAATTTTTATATGCTTATATATATATATATATATATATATATATATATATATATATATATATATATATATATATATATCTATATATATATATCTATATATATATATATATATATATATATATATATATATATATAGGGTAAACGATACAGTTATTGGCCATTTGTACGAATATTAAGGTTACAGCGCTCCTTCTTGTATATTAATCAACTAGGAAAACTGTAGTCGCACAGTATAATATAAGATATATTATTTTTGATGATAACATACTTTTTTTTGACTTAAACTGTTCAAAAAAGAATAAAAAATTCTAAATTGTTGACCAACTCATAA
Organism: Tillus elongatus; assembly: GCA_964006375.1. Taxonomy (NCBI): domain Eukaryota; kingdom Metazoa; phylum Arthropoda; class Insecta; order Coleoptera; family Cleridae; genus Tillus; species Tillus elongatus. The sequence goes on from OZ023264.1 coordinate 116,915,986, forward strand.
AAGTAGTGATTGGCCATAGGCATATAGTGATTGGCCTAACATCTCTTACAGTGATTGTCATACCCTTCGATGTCAGCTGTAAACAATTAATTTTCTATGGGAATAATAAACAAACATCATGCAACAATTTATTTTTCAATTAATGGAAATTTTTAAGCACGATTTACAATAAAATATAGTAGAGTTTGATTTATGTAAATTCATTTTCCTTATACAATTCAGATGAAAAGCTCTGGTGCAGGATTTACATTTTATACCAATATTTGATTCATTCATATTGTTGGTGCAAGTAAAACATAAGCCGTTAATTTTTCTCACATTATCTTCTAAGCTCAAACCACAAGTCTCTTGTGCATTCTCTAACCTAACATTGGATAAAATATGTATCCTTGAACTTGTACCATCTTGAGAACTGTATTCATTCTTGGTGTCACTGCTACCAAAAAGATGTTTGGTGGCTTGTTGTATTCTTAAAAGTTGGTATTGTTGGCTGCCCGATGTGTTCTCTTCATCATCAAACTCACGTCCTATGTTTTCCCTATTTCTTATATTTTCATTCACATCGTCATGTGGATTTGACGCTTCTGATCTACATTTGTTTTTACTCTTAAAATATTGCTTTTTAACATTTTTGTTTTCTAATTTCTTGAAGTTCTCTGCTGTTTTCCTCAATTTATTCTCAAGCCTTTCACTTTCCTCTCTTCTTTCTCAGTTTCTTTCTCTTTTTTAGTTTGTTCCTTATCACTCATGATTTTCTTCCATTGAGTTGATGTTAAGACAAACGGAAGTCTTTCGCTTTGCCTCTTACCCTTTCTCGCAGGAGTTTGAGGCCACTGTAAGAATGTATCAAGACTTACATCTGCTGAAGTATTTTCAGTATCTACAGAGGTCATGGTTAAATGGTCTATCTTATATAAACAGGAGTCCGTTGTAGGGCATATTCCGGAAGCATTATGATCACTCACAAGTTTTCCAGATTGACATGGTTGTGTTAGTTGAAAAATGTCACCGTTATAATCTTCGAAAACAATTGGTATTTCTTCTATATTGATATTTCTCAAGGTAAGGGTTGAGTCATTGTTTTCCAAATAGGTATCGAGGTTTGCTGCGCTGGTTGATTTTAGCCTAGCACTAATATCAAGTCCGTCTGTGCTTTCTCTGGCTATTGGTGATGCATGAGTTTCCTGTGACAATTCATTAGGATTGATATGTGTGGGATTTATTTCTTCTACCGATACTTCAGAAATGTCTTCTTTTGGTTTGAATCTCTTCCACATACTGTACAGCATACCGAATTCTTCTGAATGGTTGTTGATGCAATGCTGTCCTTTTTGAAATTCATTAATATAATTTTCACCAACAATTTCTTTAAATGCTGGATACGACAGGACGTAATTTTTTTTCAAACCAGTTTGTTCGTATGTATTGACTATCGCATTTGGATTCCATGGGTACAAGCCACAAGCTTTAAACCCATTTTGGATGATAGTTGACTTTGCAACGTTTTTGATAACATTTTCAAGAACTGTTGCAAAGTGCTCTTTGCTTAATGTTTCATTGGTATGGTCGCGTCTCCACTCAACTACTGCCTTCTTCCAACCATTTTTTATCGGTTTGAAGGCTACCACATCAGCAGGCTGAAGAATTCGTGTGGCATTGGGATAAAGGCAAATCAGTATAATTTCCAGTTGACTACAAAGTTCACTTAGTTGATAGGTTAAGTGTGTGCTGTGCCCGTCTACAAAGAGAATGATGGGAAATTTCACATTATGTTTTTTTAAATAGGGGTGCAGTACGTTTGAAATATATTCATAAAATATCTCAGCACGCATCCACCCAGAATCACTCAAGCCAACTCCCCATTCATCAGGAACTGATTTAGCGATATTAGCAGGCAACCGTTTATAAGGGTAAATCACCATTGGTGGTGTAACTTTACCAGATGCAGTGAAAGTAAACATTACTCTAATTGCTGTTTTGGACGGCGCGTGTTCAACCTCATAAACATTTCTGCTTCCTCTTGGAGCAAGAACTTTTGTATTTTTCGGACACAAGTTAAAACATGTCTCATCTCCGTTGAGTATTCGTTCTGGGTCTTTTAATATGCCTTCCAGATCTTTTGACTTTAGATAATCATAAATGTTACCAAACCACTTTTTAAGGTCTGATACTGAAATGGTTGCACTTGCGGCAGTAACTGCCTCAGATATACGTATTGTTACCTCTGGATGACGACGAAGAAAGGCTTTGTACCAACCATCTCCTGGATGATTTCTTATAAATGGATTGGGACGTGGATTTTTCTCTAAGAATAACCTTACTGATTCTTGCAAGTCCTCTTTGCGACGAGGAAATCCTTTCTTGTGGTTCTCGAATACCCATTTAACCAGAAGTTCTTCTTCATTGGGTGTGAGAATAGGATTCGGACCTAAATTTGACTTGATAAATTTGGTACTTCTCCTGAATTGCAGGGTTGCTCTTGGAACCTTAAAATATCTTGCTGCTTCTCTGATTGAGGTTCCTTTCTTGATTAGTTCAAGAGCTTTTTCAATATCCTGATCACAATATTTTTTTGTATATTTGTCACCCACTCTGACTTTTGGCATCTTTTGTAAACCTACAAATATACAAGTAATATAGTGATTGGCCAGTAAAGATGTCAGAGATTGGCACCTGGCCAACGACTGTTTAAAGAAGGTTTAAAGTCTGTATTCCCTCGAAAAGCATTTGAGATTAATGAAACAATTTATTTAGTTGAAGTTTTATTGTAAAACTACCCGTTAATATATATTACAGTCATTGGCAGGAGTTGCCAATAACTGAATTTATTGTAAATGTCGTGTATAGTGATTGGCCTGCTTAAATTTCATAAGTAATTTTAGGTTAGAGACATATAAACAGTTTTTTCGAACACCCTAACTTCAAATTATAGTCCCTATACTGTTATAATCATTTGTTCCAAGCATACGAATAAAATAATCACTTACCTGATACACAGTGATGCTAAGCAAATGCACAAGCAACGTGCTGAACATGGAATAACTTCAAACAGGCACAAGGAAAAGACCGCCAACGACATTCACCGCTGCCAACATATCAAAGTACTGTGATCAAAGCAACAAACGGTGTTGTCACTTTGAACTGAAACAATCACATTTCGCTTAAAACGACGACAATGCTTGTTATTTTAAAAGAAAGTCGAATGGCCAATCACTGTAAGTATATTTTATAGTGGCCAATAACTGTATCGTTTACCCTATATATATATATATATATATATATATATATATATATATATATATATATATATATATATATATATATATATATATATATATATATATATTTACGTACCACCACGATAACTTTATATTGCTGAAAATTGAATCATAATTTTCACATAGCTGTGATAATTTATTCTCTTAAGAAAGACATTCTCGTGGAATGAATTAAAGGCCCATGACTTGACTTTAAAGAAAATATTTGTATTCCTGTACCCACAAACTTTTGAAACGTTATGTTACTCGAGTTTTATTGAACAAATGACAATTTTCACCAAATCACCCCTTATTTATCCCATACCCCCTGAAGCGAGCTTAGCCAAAAACAAATCTAAGCGGCCCTTTATCGGGTGCTAATTGGATGCCAAATTTGAAGATGATATCCCAATTCGTTCGAAAGTTATTTTGCCTATTAACAGACAGATGTACATGCCGACAGACCGGCCGACCGACAGACCGACAGACAAAGAAATGTTCGTTCCAGAATCAAGTGTTCTATATATTTTGAGACTTTTTACGCCGTCTTAGCAACAACAAAAAATTTATAAATTTTTGTCAACAATATTCCACCCCCACACATTCAACCCCTTATTTAACTTCAGCACAGAATATCAGATGTTTCATTAAATTAAAAGTTTTCTAATAAATAGACCCTCAAACGTTATATTAATCGAGTTTGAACGAAAGAATATCAATTTTCACCAAATCACACCCCCCCCCCCATTAATCCCCTACCCGCTAAACCGATTTTATCCTACAGCAATCCGAACCGTTCGTTTACCGAGTGCTAACTGTGTACCAAATTTGAAGACGATATCTCAAATTGGTTCTAAAGTTATCGTGGCTAGAAATAGACAGACATACAGATTGACATACCGACAGACCGACAGGCTGACAGAGCGACAGACAAAAATTGTTTTCGTTCCCAACTCATGTTTTCTATGTTTTGATACTTTTTACGACGTTAAAGCGAAAAAAAGTTTTGAAATTTTTGGCGCCGATGTGATACTTCCACACGTTGTGACGATGTGGTAATAAAAATATGGAACGATACGTATAAATGGACATTGGCACGCGTGTTATATTGTTAAATTGTTTAAACAAGTTCGTTAGCTAGGATTATCCGAATAGTTCTTTCAGGAAAATTATGGGTTTTTTTTTTACAGAAAATTTTTGGTTAACTTTCGGAAAATGTTTGTATGGGTTTCAGAAAATAGCAAAGGTATTAAAACCAAATTTCATAGGCAACTTCCCTATACATGGAATAGACAGTGTACCAAAATTTAGCTCTTTTGCTTAAAAGGAAAAGTTAGCAACACTTAAAGAAAAAAACTCCTTCGCACCGGAGGTCAAAGGAGGTCAAAACACCAAAATAGTATATATGATCAACTAAATGTATTGCAATGTTATAGAAAAAGATTAGGTGTTTTGGTGTAGAAAAGACAATAGGTATTAAAAAAAACATCAACAATCGTATGATTTCTCTTCTAGAAACGTCAAACTTGCAATTTGAATGTTTCATCATATATATATATATATATATATATATATATATATATATATATATATATATATATATATATATATATATATATATATATATATATATATATATATATATATATATATATATATATATATATATATATATATATATATATATATAGGGTGTTTTGACCTGCGATATCATTGGGAACTCAGAAACCGTAAGAGATAGAAACTTGGTTAAATTAGACAATGGTTGCACAATTACAAGTGTAACTCGAAGGTAAATACAGATTTAAAAAAAGTTCCATAGCTTCCTAGATATAAGCGAAATACCAAAAACTGATACTTTTTCCTTTCTTCAATATCTCCAAAACTATGCTGCATATCAACTTGATCTTTTGTACAAGGATAGTTTGCTTTTTTCTTTTATAGACGCCATATTTTTCTGGTTACAACGATCTATCACAAAATTATGCTTTTCTCGCATTTTTTTGTAAAAAATGATCACTGTTTTTTTTTCTCAACCAGATGGCACACGAGCTCATAATACACGAATCGGCATCAACTTTCTTAATAGTGTTTTTGACAAAAACTAGATTGGTACTGTTACCTGTGCAGTGGTTTCCTAGGTGTCACTTATACTTTTACGTCCGAAAAGTAGATAATATATATTTTAATTAGTCAGAGCAAAAATACACTGTCTGCCGGTTTTACAAACGTGGATCAAAGTTAATCCAAGCTTAACTTTAATCTCGGATCAACTAGTATGGTAACCAAGCAAATGCAAAACAATCGAGTTTTCAATCTCACAACAGCAACTATGGATAAAATAATTTACTGACATGATATCTGACAAGATATATGATGCCCTTGTTTTCCCGGGCTTTGAGGTTATAATAAACAAAAATATTCTGTACCGCTTCCACAAAATATATATAATATTATCTCTGGCGCAACCGACAGTCAACGTTTAATCAAGCAGTGTTGTCTTAGTGAATGTATGATTAGAAGATTTAGATCTAGGCTATTCAGTTCTTTATTGCCATGGTAGTTGATCCAGAATCAACCATAAACCGTGCTTCAATCGTTTATGGAACCGGTGGTAAGTGTTAGTTACACACAAAAAATCTGTATTATTAGTAACACTGTAGACGTATCACATAAGCAATTAATAATATTAGGCTTTTTGAACAAAAAATAAAAAACCTAAAGAACATGCAAATAAGTTATGACATCAACCGAGTAAATACACAATTACAGTAGGAAATGAAAAATGAAAGTATTTGTTCGAAATGTGCGCCGTCTTCTTGGATGCATAGACATGTGTGTTTTATAATATTAGTTGTTGCGCACAGCAGGAAGTCGCCCCTGATATGACAAGTTTCGATAAGTGTGGTATAGTGTGAACTGGCTTCTTTTAAACTTCATTTTTTAGGTAAGTAACCTCAAAGGAAATAGTGAAGACATGTGTAGTCACGTCACCTAAGAGGCCACCGCACAGGTCCACTAGTACTAATCCAGTTGTTATCAAAAACACTGTTAAGAAAGTTGATCACGATTCGTGTATTATGAGCTGGTGCACAGTCTTGTTGAAAAGAAAAAACCCACTGATTGTTTTTGACAGAAATACGGGCAAAACACCATCTAGTGATACACAGTTGTAACCATAAAAATAAATTTATTTTGGTAAAAAAAATTCAATATAGCGTCCACTAAAGATAAAAAAAGTTGACTATTGCAACTCAGAAAGTAATAAATAATAAACAAAGTGGAAGATAACCACGGCAACCGCAATAGCAAATTATTTCCTTGCACAAAAATGCAAGTTGGTACCCAACATTGGTTTGGGGATATTGAAGAAAAAATATGACAATTTTTGGTATTTCACTCAATTCTAGGAACTTTGTCGGAATCTGTAAGTAGATAGTAAGTTAATTGTGTAACTTTTGTCTAATTTAAGCAAGTGAGTATCTCTTCAGGTTTTGAAGTTCCCACAGATGTCGAGGGTTAAAATCCCTCACCCTTTGTATATACATATTATATATATATATATATATATATATATATATATATATATATATATATATATATATATATATATATATATATATATATATATATATATATATACACACATATACACTGAGGACCTAAAGTCCGTCCCCCCCTATAATTTCTGAACCGTCCGATATATTGTGATGAAATTTGGAATTTGACATATCAATGACAGCTTTAAATGTCAAGGTGACAGCTGCGCGCGCTTTTGGAATATTTTTTTAATGGAAACGGGGGTCTAGTGATACCTCATTTTGAAGGTCTTTTTATGATCAGAACATTCTCCAGTTTTGAAAACGTTTGGTTTAGCATTTCCCAAATGAGAATCAATAATATCGGATTCTGCTTTATAACTACCCTTGTTTATAACACACTTTTATTTACCTATTAGATGTCATTATTGATTGTTCCTGCTGTACTGTTTCCCCAGTAAAGTCAACATAGATAATTTTAAATTATTTATGTTTCAAAATAAAACGGTAAACAAATAACAACTAATTAACCCTAACTAAGAAAATTAAAAAATAATTCAAATAAAATCTAAAGGCACAAGCTGTTGAAGTGGTTACTTCAACAGATGTTGAAAATGAGCACCATGGACCTCCTGACAAATAAATATTCTACGGGTAAATTCTTCTCTGACATTATGAAGCGTCTGTGGCGTTATTCTTGAACAAACATCTGTAATTCTTTGTCTAAGTTCATCTAATGTGCCGGGTGCCGTTTTATAAACCTCAGATTTAACGTATCCCCGAAGAAGAAAAAATCTAAAGCGTGAGGTTTGGGGATCAAGCTGGCCATTCCGTAGGACCTCCACGACCAATCCACCTATCTTCATAACTCTCATACAGGTAATTTCTGACCGATATTATTGATTTTTATTTGGAAAATGCTGAACCAAACGTTTTCAAAACTGGAGAATGTTCTGAGCATAGAAATACTTTCAAAATGAGGTATCACTTGACCCCCGTTTCCATTTAAAAAAATATTCCAAAAGCGCGCGCAGCTGTCACCTTGACATTTAAAGCTGTCATTATTATGTCAAAAGATTCAGACCTTTCTCATATATTATCGTTTAAAATTTCATCACAATATATCGGACGGTTTAGAAATTAGAAGGGGGGGGGGGACGGACTTTGGGTTCTCACTTACATATATATATATATATATATATATATATATATATATATATATATATATATATATATATATATATATATATATATATATATATATATATATATATATATATATTATGTCTAATAATGGTTTCAAGGACGATGGTGATGAATGTTTTGATGCAGAGATAGAATACTAAAGATAAGCTTCTCTTTAGTTTAACTGCATATGATACATAAGATAAGGTTTCCCAGAAATATTGAAACAGACAGTCATAATATTTAGTCGGTTGTGAACTGATGTATCATTTTATATTTATCTCCAGAAGCCCTCTGGACTTGGACCGGAATACGGTCTCCATTTGTCCGGTTTCACATAAAAACAGACGATAAATTCTCATGCAGTATCTTCCGAAATACTGCGCTTATATATAAGCTCATAAAATATAAAATCGTCCATCATAAAAATATCTTCGCATAAAGTTAATAAGTCATAAACAGCAATCCCGATTTACTTTTTCCCAGTTTTCAAGCTCGAAAAAAATACGACCTGCCATTAAATAAGTTTCGGAAATTTCCAAAATACATAAAGTAGATACTAAATTATGAAATTTATAGAGTGAAGAAAATACATATGCATGAATAATATTACTGTGTCTCACTTTATGAACAGAAAATGTTCGTTTAAGATAAGCATTTGATATGGTCAGCATTGCGATATTTCCCCCAAAAATGAGGACAGAGAACGGAGAATTTTCGTAGAAAAGGCTTGCGAATGAGGTGACTGCAACTGTTATGCTTTTGAAAAACATCTTTATATGAGCGCGAATTAGGACCACCTAAAAGCATATCCAAAGTCAGATTAAATTGTTTAATGTTTTAGTGAATTTTCTTAAAAAAATTCACTAATGAGGAGATCCTGACTTTTGAATTTTGAAAAAATTTCTTCAAATAAGCGCTAATTAGGCCTCCCAGAACACATATCCAGGGTCAGTTTCAATTTTTATATGTTTATATATATATATATATATATATATATATATATATATATATATATATATATATATATATATATATATATATATGTGTGTGTGTGTGTGTGTGTGTGTGTGTGTGTGTGTGTGTGTGTGTGTGTGTGTGTGTGTGTGTGTGTGTGTGTGTGTGTGTGTGTGTGTGTGTATCACACCTATAACTCAAAAAATAATGGACCGATTTTAATTAAATTTGGTGCATAAATTCCTTCTACAAATGGCTTGGACAAGTTCGTTAGCCAGGAAAATCTGCCCAGGTTTTCCTGGAAAATTTTGTGTTTTCTTTCGAAAAAAAAATTATATCTCCGGAATTAACAAAGTAAGGGCAACCAAATTCGGTACGCGGGTTTATATCCTTATAGGTAAGTAACCTAGCAAAACTTAGCTCTGTAGGTCAAAAGACAAAAAAGTTAAGGGCATTTAAAGAAAAATAAATTGGGGTTTTCCTCAAAACGTCAAAGTTGCGATTTAAAACGTCAAAATCGGCAACATTTAGGCAAATAACTTGAATCTAATACGGGCTATGGAAATCAAATGTGTCAAGAAGGATGTTTTACAAACCCTGAAGTCTTAGTTTCAACCGTCATTGTCCTTCATTTTACTAAAATGTTTCCAGAAAATTCATTTCAAATAGACCCTTTCTCTGATGCTTGGCAGTAGTCTTAGCTATAGAGTTTATCGTTTAATGGTATATAATTTTTGTCGAATTTTCGTAAAAAATCAAAAAGCTCAATATATCCGTTATTATACAAGATATGAAAAAAATTGTATATATTAATTATAGGGTGTCTTGAGCTACATCTTAAAAAATATTTATACAATCAGAGGGTGGCCGATATGTCGTTGGTGATACAAATTTTCTTTTTTTTAATCAAACACGTCTTATGTTATTGCATTTTTGCATTTTCCATCGAAATATAATGCATGTTTGTAAGAAAATAAATTCTGGATGCAGCAAGTGCGTTATGGTAGCGAATTTTGATCAAATGCTTCATATTTAAATAGCCCAATTTGCTATTAACCTATAAGGTTGACCAAAAAACGAGTTTTTCCGGGAACACTTTAAGTTTACTTTTGGAAATTATTGTACATTTTCACACAATAAAGTTATTTTTATGAAACATGGCACATTGTTTTTACTATATAGGTTATACTGGTAACCAAAATTGATGCCTGCATTCTTAAAAAGTAAACACACATATTTGCAATAAATTTTTTTAATGAAAATTCACTACCATAACGCACTTGCTGCGTCCAGAGATTTTATGTTATGGAACATATTTACAAAAACTTGAGCGATTTATGTTTTGACGAAATGCTTAGACACATCAACACCAGTTTTCAAAAATACACATTTTTGCATAAAATATACCTTTCTCCCACTCCTGCTTTTCAAATATGAGGTCATCGACATTTTTAAATGACAACCCCCGTTTTTGGTGAATTTTCATAAAGAGACGTCACTATTGGAGAGGTATCGATGGTGAGACTTTCGAAAAATTTCTTCAAATGAGCGCGAATTTGGGGCCTCTGGAACCCATTTTCATGGTCTGCTATTATATATCTCACAGAATATAAAAACATTACAATATATATATATATATATATATATATATATATATATATATATATATATATATATATATATATATATATATATATAATGTCCAGGTGAAACTAGTAAAGGCTGTTGGAGACAAAGAATAATGGTTTCATAGTACTGCAAACGTCAATGTTCTTTGCAAGGATCAAAACCTGATTACAAAATGAAAAGGGTACTGATAGATAACTTACTATATCCATCATTTCTATTATCGATGATTTCACAGGTTAGTTTGTCAATATTTTTTTTAATAAATAGCACTTTAAACCACATTTCTGTATTTCTCATGTTGTATATCTCAAACAGGTACAGTTTCTAGCTTAAAATTTGACATACCTACGTTTGTTAACCGTCCAAGCCTATCGAGGTTAATTTACAAGCTGCTTGCTTGCGTTCGACGGGATTTCAGTGTAGTATTGGACAGAAGCTAGGTTCATACACTCGCAAATTGCGAAATCGCTGCTAAACGTATTCTTATTGGCTTATTTAAAATAATATCGTAAAACTGTTGTTTTGTTATTAGATTTTATAAATGTATTTTACTAGTTTTTGTGTGCATGCAGTTAGAAGTATTTTTTTATGATCAGAATACTAGTGTGACATGAAATAAAACTTGTGACTCTTAACACGATCAAAATGCCTTGTCTATTTTTAAGTTTGTATAGCCCCAGTGTTAATTACGGGCCCCCTTTATGATACCTACTTACCTTGTGCCTATATATGTAATATAAAAATAAAAAAGGAGTGAAAGAGCAAGTGAATTTATTTACTTTAGTGGTGTATTCGATATAATCTGAAAAAGATATTATAGGCGACAATGTGGAATGTAATTTCGGTAAATTTAGAGTTTTCCGCAAGGAGGGTTTTTAGAAGCTTTTTTTTTCAGAAACATGCTGAGAATCCCCCTTCGATGCACAAGCCTCCAGGCACGTTTTTTGGGAACAACTCCCAAGATAGTTAAGGGACCAAGAATGAATAGAGGTGCTGGGCGGGGAGGAAATCTGAGCAAAAAATGCTAAAAAAAACATCAGTCGGACTTTGAAATAATGCTTTTTTCACATTTTGCAGCAATACTCCTTTTAAATTCTGTCTGCCCCGCAGAGCACCCATAGTCGCCCAAGTCCAGTAACTTTCTTGGGGGTTGCCCCACAAGAATTTTGTTGTTGTGCTTTATGCTTTAAAGGTAGTTTAATGAATGCACAAGGGGAAGGAGAACCACCCATGTTTTTAGGTGAGAAGGCAGAAACCCTCCTTGTCCTGGGGGTTCTTGTTCCCCTTCTGCATACATACAATCACCTCACAGGAATTTTTTTATGTTCCTCTTTCTAGTGTATTTTTTGTTAAGTATATTTCCTGTTTATAAACTATTTTGTTTGAATTTTGTATCCAAATTACTGTATAAATATTTATGTCAGAGGTCATATTTTTGCCTGCCCTTCTTTACCCTGATTTTTACCGTTTCTAGTTAAACAAAGTAATGTTTTATAACTTTTAATATAAGGCTAAATCACTATAACATATTATTCTTCTGAAAATTCACTACAATAACGTACTGGCTGCGCCCCGAACTTTTTTTTTCACTTTAATAGATAATTTAATTGTCCACACGATACTGTCAAAATTTTGAAACCTCACATTGTTAAATTTTCGAACGAGATACATTTAAAGAGTGGAAAACAGAAACTCTATTCAAAAAAACATTCAAAAGGTAACCAATAAGAAAAGATGATTTCCTGTAAATAAAATGTTCATAATAATTGTATCCACAAGTGGGTACTATTCAATCTCACAGAAGAATCAGGTGTACGTCTGAGTCAAATGAACGTTACTCTAAATACCACAAATATCTTCTGCAAGTTAAATGAGTGTGACACATTTAAGTGACACCCAGCGTATATAAATCTTTATTCATGTTGGATGCGATGATAAAAACAGAACACAGCAAGAAGTGTGCAATTTGTTTAATGCGAAATATCCAGACAGACGTATCAACCAATCCACTGTCAGTAAAATTGAGAAGAAATTTAGAGAAACTGGACATCTTAAACAATGATGGAGACGTAAAACTTGATATTTTTTAATTGTGGGTGAGAATCCTCCTGCTGCATCTCGATCAATTGCAGCAGACTATGAAATTTCTCTGCGATGAGTACTACGTGCATTAAAATTAGAAAATTATTATTCTTACAAAATACAGTTGCTGCACGAACTTAATCAAGATGACCCTGATCGACTAACACATTTTTGTGAAATAATGAAAGATTTAGGCAACAGTAATCCAAACTTTATTCGCCAAATTATTTTTTTAGACGAAGCATATTTTTGGATAAACGCAACAGCGAATAAACAAAATTACAGGCATTGAAATAGAAAAAATACTCACTGGATGACTTAAGCACATACACAACACCCTCGTAAAGTTAACGTGTGGGCAGGAATAGTCTACGATATAATCATATAGATCCCTTCTTCTTCGACGAAACTCCAACTTCGCAGAGGCATCATAATTTGTTGAGCAATTCCTGCTCTTGGTGCAAGTTTTCCAAATGAAGATGATCCTTTATTTAGCGAGTGGTGATATCTGGTTTCAGCAAGACAATGCACCCCCGCACTTTGCACGTCCTGTTCGCGAGTTTTCAAATGAATGCTTTCCTGGCAAGTGGATCGGTAAGCGAGGAACAATAGAGTGGCCCCAGGTCCTCAGACCTTACCCCCCTAGATTTTTTATGGGAGGTATTTAAAATCAAAAGTCTATATTAACAAACCAAATAACCTAAGAGATTTGAAAAATCTAATTAGGTATGAAATGAGTCGAATTAGCACACACGTCACACGCAATGTACAAGAGAAATGTGTCAACAGATTTGCGTATTCCCAAGAAGTCGGTAGATTGCATTTCGAACATTATATTTAAATGAAACAATACTTTAATTTGTTGAATAAAAGTGTTTTATATTGTTGTTATGAATAAAATTTGTTGTTCACTTTTTAAATTACTTTTATTGAGAAATTTCCCAAGGTGAGGTATCAAAATTTTAATGGTGACGTGTAAACAATTATATAATTTATCAAAATAATTTAAAAACAGGGATTGTCATTAAAAAAAATTATTAAGAATTTAATTATAAAACATTTTTCACTCCTGCTATTTTTCCAAAAACTTTGTCGTTTTCAAGAAAAACCCGAATAAGTAAATACACGTATTTTATTAATGTTACTTAAAATCATCGAAAATTCAATAGACCCCTATGAAATTATCATTTTGAACAATTTCTGTAAGTTTTCAGTAGTGAGTCTTTAATTTCTGTTTGTTTAAGTACTTTGTCTTTATAATAAATTATTCTTGTTCACACTTTTATTATGGTCAAGTTTAACGTATAATTTCATAGGCAACTATTGAATTTTCTATAATTTTAAGTAATATTGATAAAATATGTGTCTTTAGTTATTCGAGTTTTTCTTAAAAACAACAAAAAAGTTTTTTGTAAAACAACACGACGAAAAAAGTTTTAGAATGAAATTATCCATAAAATAAAATAATAGTTTTTTAAATCCGCAGGTTAGACAATTCTGTAAGATTTTATAGGTGCATCATACCTATTCAACGCTTTTAAATACTTAAATTGAACTCTACTTATCATCAGCTAATGCTCTTAGTACGCTCAGAATGTGTACCAAATTTGGCTTGTCTAAGTAGAAGAAGTATTACTGATATAACGATTTTTTTCGAAATCTAAAACCCCACTTTGAAGTCCTATTACTTCTCAGGAGTGTAACTTACTATAGGGTAAAGTTGCGTTAAATTGCCATATTTTAGGTTCTTCCACATGCCCCTACCTTGTGTCGGTCTTATGCGAAACATTCTGTATAGCAGTAGTATAGATAGAATTTATTTTGGAATTCATTCACACAACGTAATGTACATAAAAACTTTGTTTGTGCATGTGAGAAAAGGTTGGGACGCATCAAGTGCGTTATGCTAGTGAATTTTTATTTAATGCTTCAAATTTGAATAACTGAATTTTCTATAAGCTTAGAAACTCGAATTTTGGTATGTAATAAAATAGCTTCGTAATTTTCGAAGCAAAAGTTTTTTTCAAAAGAAAACTTGAAATTTCCCCGGAAAACCTTGTCCGATTTTCCTGGATAACAAACTCGTCCTAGCCATTAATAAAAGAATGGCACTTGCCGAGTTTCATTCAAATCTGTTAATTATTTTTTACGGTAAAGTTGCGTTAAATTGCCATATTTTAGGTTCTTCCACATGCCCCTACCTTGGGTCGGTCTTATGCGAAAGATTCTGTATAGCAGTAGTATAAATAGAATTTATTTTGCAATTCATTCATACAACGTAATGTACATAAAATCTTTGTTTGTGCATGTGATAAAAGTTTGGGACGCAGCAAGTGCCTTATGGTAGTGAATTATCATTTAATGCTGCAAATTTGAATTACTCAATTTTCTATAAGCTTAGAAACTCCAATTTTTGTATGTAATAAAATAGCTTCGTAATTTTCGAAGAAAAAGTTTTTTTCAAAAGAAAACTTAAACATTTTCCCGGAAAACCTTGTTCGATGTTCCTGCATAACGAACTCGTCCAAGTCACTAATAAAAGAAAGGCACCTGCCGAGTTTCATCCAAATCTGTTAATTATTTTTTGAGTTATCGGTTGGAAAGTCGCACCATCGATACCTCTCTATTAGTGAATTTTTTAAAATAAAAATTCACTAACACAATTTCATTATAAGTGTCCAATAATAATGCCAACTCTAAATTTTGTTAAGGAAATTATTGTTAATTAGAAAAGCTCAGTTATATTTTCCACCGATACTTTTGCCAGATCCCTATTATTGAATCTCTATCTAATGTTTCTAATAACCGAGTGGAGCTTTTCGTTTAATTTTTAGGCTTATGCAATCATTGTTAGAAACTTGAACCTTGTACGAAAATAAACCGAACATTCATTATCCTGGGATTCAGAACAGTTGTAAAACTGATTATGAATGTGTTACCACAGACAACAACATCACAAACCAAAACCACTCGATTCGTTTACCAGTCAACCTTTTAATTTAACATGTGCTTTGATTGTACCAGTACACGTATTCTTTATTATAGCTATTATATCGTCACGTAGTGTAACATAATGTCCACCAAAATCCGATTTGAAAGAGCTCGTGTGCCATTATGATGATAATATGTCATTCATGAACCTGCTTGTGTGTTAACAACTTGTCAACGTGGCGTGCGGTTATGTTGCTGAAATGTTGCAGCAGAATGCAGTGCGCACCGCCCTAGCACACTTGATACGGTTTACATTGTAATTGTCTCTCGTTTTATCAAGGAGCGAGATTATTACTTTAACAATATTTACTTGTGTTGCGAGGCAAAATATTATCTAGCTACACGCAAATATTTGCTATCACCAATGAAGAGTACCCGACTTTTGAATTTTGAAAAAAATTATTTGAATGAGCGCTAATTATGGCCCCCAGAACACATCCGGGGTCAGTTTCAATTTTTATATGTTTATATATATATATATATATATATATATATATATATATATATATATATATATATATATATATATATATATATATATATATATATATATATGTACGTATCACACCGATAACTCAAAAAATAATTGGCCGATTTTGATTAAATTTGGTGAGTGCCTTCCTTTAGCAAATCGACTTGGATAAGTTTGTTAGCCAGGAAAATTGGCCCAGGTTTTCCCGGAAAATTTTGTACTTTCTTTCTAAAAAAATTTATATGTCCCGAATTAACAAAGTAAGGGCAACCAAATTCGGTACACAGGTTTATGTCATTACATTTGTGTCAGGTGGAAAAATTTAGCTCTGTAGGTCAAAAGACAAAAAAGTTATAGGCTTTTAAATAAAAAAATATTTGGGATTTTCCTCAAAACGTCAAAGTGGCGATTTAAAACGTCAAAATTGGCAAAATTTAGGCAAAGAACTTGAATCTAATACGGGCTATGGAAAGAAAATGTCTCATAAAGAATGTTTTACAAATTCTGAAGTCTTAGTTTCAACCGTCATTGACCTTCATTTTACTAAAATATTTCCAGAAAATTAATTTAAAATAGACCCTTTCTCTGATGCTTGGCAGTAGCGTTAGCTATAGAGTTTATCTTTAAATGGTATATAATTTTTGTCGAATTTTCGTAAAATATAAATAAAGCTCAATATATTCGTTATTATACAAGATATGAAAAAAATTGTATACATTAATTATAGGGTGTCTTGAGCTACATCTTAAAAAATATTTCTACACAGGCACAGGCTGGCCTATAAGTCGTTGGGGATACAAATTCTCTTTTTTCTTAAATCAAACACATCTTATGTTATTGCATTTTCCATCGAAATATAATGCATGGTTGTGAGAAAAGAATTTCTGGACGCAGCAAGTGCGTTATGGTAGCGAATTTTGATCAAATGCTTCAAATTTGAATAGCTGAATTTGCTACTAACCTATAAGGTTGACCACGAAGCGAGTTTTTTCGGGAACACATTTTCAAACAATAAAGTTATCTTGATGAAACATGGCACATTATTTTTACTATATAGGTTATACTGGTAACCAAAATGGATGCCTGCTTTCTTAAAAAAAACACATATGTGCTATTTAAAACATTTTAATGAAAATTCACTATCATAACGCACTTGGTGCGTCCAGACTTTTAAATATTTCAATTGAACTCTACTTATCATCAGCTAATGCTCTTGGTAGGCTCAGAATGTGTACCAAGTTTAGTTTGTCTAAGTAGAAGAAATATTACTGGGATAATGATTTTTTTCGAAATCTAAAACCCCAATTTAAAGGCCTATTACTTATCAGGAGTGTAACTTACTATACGGTAAAGTTGCGTTAAATTGCCATATTTTAGGTTCTTTCACATGCCCCTACCTTGTGTCGGTCTTATGCGAAACATTCTGTATAACAGTAGTATAAATAGAATTTATTTTGCAATTCATTCATACAACGTAATGTACATAAAAGCTTTGTTTGTGCATGTGAGAAAAGTTGGGGACGCAGCAAGTGCGTTATGGTAGTGAATTTTGATTTAATGCTTCAAATTTGAGTAACTCAATTTTCTATAAGCTTAGAAACTCGAATTTTGGTATGTAATAAAATAGCTTCATAACTTTCGAAGACAATTTTTTTTTCAAAAGAAACTTAAAATTTTTCCGGAAAACTTTGTCCCATTGTCCTGGATAACGAACTCGTCCAAGCCATTAATAAAATAAAGGCACTTGCCGAGATTCATCCAAATCTGTTAATTATTGTTTGAGTTATCGGTTGGAAAGCCTCACCATCGATACCTCTCTATTAGTGAATTTAAAAAAATAAAAATTCACTAATACAATTTCATTATAAGTGTCCAATAATAACGCCAACTCTAAATTTTGTTAAGAAAATAAATTAAAAAAGCTCAGTTATATTTTCCACTGATACTTTTACCAGTTCCCTATTCTTGAATCTCTATCTAATAATGTTTCTAATAACTGAGTGGAGTTGTTCGTTTAATTTTTAGGCTTATGCAATAATTGTTAGAAGCTTCAACTTTGTACGAAAATATACTGAACATTCATTATCCTGGGATTCAGAACAGTTGTAAAACTGATTATGAATGTGTTACCACAGACAACAACATCACAAACCAAAACCACTCGATTCGTTTACCAGTCAACCTTTTAATTTAACATGTGCTTTGATTGTACCAGTACACGTATTCTTTATTATAGCTATTATATCGTCGCGTAGTTTAACATAATGTCCACCAAAATCCGATTTGAAAGAGCTCGTGTGCCATTATGATGATAATATGTCATTCATGAACCTGCTTGTGTGTTAACAACTTGTCAACGTGGCGTGCGGTTATGTTGCTGAAATGTTGCAGCAGAATGCAGTACGCACCGCGCTAGCACACTTGATACGGTTCACATTGTAATTGTCTCTCGTTTTATCAAGGAGCGAGATTATTACTTTAACAATATTTACTTGTGTTGCGAGGCAAAATATTATCTAGCTACACGCAAATATTTGCTTACTGACACTGACAAAACCTCACGCTTAATAAATTAGTTTTGGAATAAGATAGTTAAGCAGCTTTTATTTAGTAACAACTTAATTACTTAATTTACTATTTCGAGTGAGTGCACAGTATAATTCGTTTTGTATATGTACTAAGTTGATGTTTATGCAAAAATTTGTTACTTTGCGCTAATTATATTACAGTTTCACACAGAGCTTTTTACAATAACCTAAAACAGCATTATGATAGTGAAGTTTTCATGCTTACCATGACATTTTTTTAGTTGTGCAGTTAATAAAAAATGAAAAAAAATAAGTTAGTAAAGTTGTCTTTACGATACCGCAAAATGGTGAAACCCCTTAGAGAAGAAAACAAGTAATTGTGAAGCAAGTTAACAAGGTCTGGACGCAGCAAGGGCGTTATGGTAGTGAATTTTCATACAAATGATCCGGCACTAAATATTTTTTAATTAAATACCTATAACAAATTTGGTTATTAGAGCTTTCTTAATTTCGGAGATAAATTTTTTTTCCGAAGGAAAACCTAAAAATTTTCCGGGAAACCTGGTCGGATTTTCCTGGCTAACGAACTTATCCAATCCATTACCAAAAGCAAGGTATCTGCCAAATTTTATCAAAACCAGCCTATTATTTTTTGAGTTATCAGTGTAATAAATATAAATATAAATATAAATATAAATATAAATATAAATATAAATATAAATATAAATATAAATATAAATATAAATATAAATATAAATATAAATATAAATATAAATATAAATATAAATATAAATATAAATATAAATATAAATATAAATATAAATATAAATATAAATATAAATATAAATATAAATATAAATATAAATATAAATATAAATATAAATATAAATATAAATATAAATATAAATACAAATATAAATATATATATATATATATATATATATATATATATATATATATATATATATATACTTTTTGGCGAGCAACAAAACATCTATCTATAGTACCGTATCTTAATTGTGCTAAATGTTTATTAAATCTAATTTCAATAAATCTTTGTGTTTGTCCGAAGTATTTAAGATCACAATCTTAACAACTTATTTCGTAAATTCCCAACATTTTAGGGGTACCGTCATTGTCTTTTGTTACCCAGCAAGTTTTTTAAAGAATTTTTTGTCGAAACTGTTAGCTGCAAATTGGCTTTTTACACTGTCTGGACCACTCGTGAGTCGTGGTTCAAATGGTATTTTTTTTCGGATTTATCTCTTCTAAAAGTGGTTGATTCCGCTAATATTTCCTTTTTAGTGAATTTTCTTTAAAAAAAATCACTAATGAGGAGATCCCGACTTTTGAATTTTGAAAAAATTTCATCAAATGAGTGCTAATTAGGCCCCCAGAATACATATCCGGGATCAGTTTCAATTTATATATATATATATATATATATATATATATATATATATATATATATATATATATATATATATATATCACCGATAACTCAAAAAATAATGGGCGGATTTTAATTAAATTTGGTGAATACCTTCCTTTTGCAAATGGCTTGGATAAGTTCGTTATCTAGGAAAATCAGCCCTGGTTTTCGCGGAAAATTTTGTGTTTTCTTTCGAAAAAAATTTATATCTCCGGAATTAACAAAGTAAGGCAACCAAATTTAGTACGCGGATTTGTATCCTTATAGGTAAGTTACCTACTAAAATTTAGCCCTGTAAGTTCAAAGGCAAAAAAGTTATAGACATTTAAAGTAAAATAAATTGGGGTTTTCCTAAAAACGTCAAAGTTGCGATTTAAAACGTCAAAATTGGCAACATTTAGGCAAAGAACTTGAATCTAATACGGGCTATGGAAATAAAATGTCTCAAAAAGAATGTTTTACAAACCCTGAAGTCTTAGTTTCAACCGTCATTGTCCTTCATTTTACTAAAATGTTTCCAGAAAATTTATTTCGAATAGACCCTTTTTGATGCTTGGCAGTAGCCTTAGCTATAGTTTATCGTTTAATGGTAAGTATATAAGTTTTGTCGAATTTTCGTTAAAAATCAATAAAGCCTAATATATCCGTTATTATACAAGATATGAAAAAAATATGTATATATTAATTATAGGGTGTCTTGAGCTACGTCTTGAAAAATATTTCTACAATCACAGCGTGGCCCATAAGTCGTTGGTGATACAAATTTTCTTTTTTTTAATCAAACACGCCTTATGTTATTGCATTTTTGCATTTTCCATAGAAATATAATGCATGTTTGTAAGAAAAGAAATTTTGGACGGAGCAAGTGCGTTATGGTAGCGAATTTTGATCAAATGCTTTATCTTTTAATAGCTCAATCTGCTATTAACCTATAAGGTTGACCAAGAAACGTGTTTTTTCGGGAATACTTTAAGTTTACTTTCGGAAATTTTTGTACATTTTCAAACAATAAAGTTATTTTGATGAAACATGTTACATTGTTTTTACTATAATGGTTATACTGGTAACCACATTTGATGCCTGCTTTCTTAAAAAACACATATTTGCTATTAAAAACAGTTTTATGAAAATTCACTACCATAATGCACTTGCTGCGTCTAGACTTTTTATCTGTTTGTTAACTAACTTTTCCACTAGGCCAGCAGTGTATCCGTTATATTCGGCCACGTTCCTGATATATCCTATTTTTTTGGTATATCTATTTTTATTTAAAGAAAATTATTTAACCTGTTTACTAAAAAATTCAGGCTGCTCATTTTTTGTGCGTAAGGATGATGTGTCGTTCGGAATGTAACTTAGAATTATTTATTAATAAAATTTAAAATGTTAACTTGGTTGAAGGCGAGGTTTTGATTTCAGTTAATGTAACCTCGTTGTTTTCTAGGGTTCCCACGAAGCAAACGTTAACGCATTTAGAAGAGCTGTTAAAATAAATAACATAAATGAAAAGGTCTGCAAAGAATACTTAACATTAACACATGGAGAATGAATAAATATTACACAATACTAAACTCGTCGGGTGATAGAATTACGCATACGCTAGGGGATTATCCGTATTAAGTTATTCCCTTAGAATAAATATCTGTGGACGACTTTAATTGCAGAAATAAGTTCTGTGAACAAATACAGCAGATGTGTATTATAAATCCAAATTTCGAAAAATATTACAACGGCACATCAATAGTAGAACTGCTGCTAGTAAGCTACAAAAAATCCCAGGTACACGATGGAAGTACACACTTAGCATCCATTAAAAGCAGTTGTTTGGTGCAGAATAACGAAAGATCGCAGCATATATCCTTACTTTCTTGATCAGACCATAATACCCGAAAATCATTTGAATTTTGCTTTGATAGACCAAATTTATCCCCTGGCAGCCACATATCATAACCTGATCTTCCACCTAACCACACCCTTTTTAATCAGGATAGATCACCTTCTCGGTATGAAGCCCCAGTCCCGGCTTTCCTAGACCAGGTATTTCCAAGCAAGTGGGTTGATAGAACGAGATCTATATAGTGCTCACCAGGTTTCTTGATGAATAAAATGTCAAGGTTAGAAAAATTAGCCAAAAAATGTAGACCATCCGAGGGAAAAAGTTTGTCAAGAAATATCTGTTTTACGTCCACTAATCAGGATTTGTCAATCGACATGGATGTTGAAATCATTATATTTTGTGTACCCAAATTTTGCGAAACTACATAATTTTTAAGGTGGCTAAATACGTAACGCTTAACTTGACAAGCATGTATGTTTAATATTTTTGTACAAGTACGAAAAATTTCTCTTTGACACCACACTATACAAGTACGCTTAAACCAGCCGTTTGCGCTTGGACTATGTTAAGCTCGGACGACGATGCGCTCATTTTAGCTGCTTTTTGCCTTGCCCACAAGAGGAAAACACGGAAGAAGAAAATCGATGTAAAGTGTGGTTAATGGAAAAAAGTGATCTATTCCCATATTCATTTACTGAGTGAGTTTATTATATATCCGTGTGATTGCATAATTATATCAGAATGAATGAATACTTATTGCATTGACCCATCTTGGTCATAAATAGAGTTTCATTAATTAGTTTTGCTGCTAGCATTCTTTGAGCGTTATTTGATATATCTCCCATTTTCAGAGCCACATTTTTACCAAGAACCTATCTATCCCCTCTTTCAGCTTAGGTTTTTTAAAATGCTGTTCAATTGTTTCTAGCACAGAATTACATTTATCGTTGCTTCGCTTAGGGAGTCTAACCGGTGGGTTTCTTTTTTTTGGAAATTTGGGAGTGAAGGCTTATATAGTCCATCTGTACTAGTGCCAGGAGTGACGAGATGCTTCAACTTTTTTCTTTTCTCGTCTACACTTAGTTCTGAAGGCATTCATCTGCATTCTTTTCGCAATTGTTATCAATTAATCTATAATTACTTAACAAGACATTGTGTGCTGCATTAATCTTCACCCTGTCATGATAATCTGGCTATTTCATGCAAAATAAACACGGTTGATTTTGGTATGCATGAACTCTTCCAGTAATTGTCGGTTGACCTTCTTCAGATCGTTAGATATGGTGACACCTGTAGAGTTCACTCACATGCTTACAACTGACGTTTGCTTGTACAAGCCGCCACGTCCTTGGTACACATGTTCCGTGTCACTTGCGCAAGCGCGGCTTGTCCAAGCTTGCATGATTCAAACTCAATCCATCATTAAGCGGCTTGTACAATTAAAATGTTTCCGCAAAATTATGCCACAGACGCTAAAGCCTGATTGTACAAAAATACTGACCATGCAGGCTTGTAAAGTTTGCAGCTACATGTGTAGCCACCATTCTAGTATTAAATATAGAATGAACTCTTTAAAAATAGGTATCGTAGGATCCCACTTTCCATTTAAAAAAATGTAGATTTTAGACTGTTTAATGAGTCGTATAAGCCTTTGGCCTCTCGGCGCGGCGACCCCAATGGATCTTGTGTGCATGTTTTTTTCTAGTAATTGCCCGAAAATTTCAAACCCCTTATGTAGCTGCTACCTTTTGTGGAGCTATTTTACTCATTTCTTTAGGTGCTAAGGTCACCCGTCAAAGGTGTTTGAGCTTTTTGCAGAATTCAGCCAAGCAGTTGCATATCAACTGTTCTGTTGTTTAAACTGCTCCAGTGCAGTATCTGTAGATTTCACTGTCTACCTTCGCCATCTTCATAAGGCGATACCATACTGACGACTGTTCGGTGAAAAGTCCCCTGATTATTCTCAAGTCGTCCCTGTTCGATTTAGGAAACAGTTTAGACTTCTCTTTTGATATGGTTGTTAACAGGTTTATTTGCAAAAAATTGTAAGGCTAGTTGCTTTTAAAAGGGGGTTGGGAACTGTCGAAAGATTTTTTACTTAAAATGACATTTAACAAACTTAAGGTGACCCTTTTCAGCATTTCTCTTAAAACATCATTAATGGTAAAAAAAATCTTATTCGTTACTTTTAAAACTAACTGTATCCTAACAAACATATATCTTTCTTCTTTATGTAAGGCTAGATGTATTCTCACCATGATTCGACACGCAGACCGGTTTCGCTCTAATAAAAGATCGTCAGTGCACTATACAAATTACAGCGAGAACACATCTATAAAATAATACTGCTATGGTATCCAGCCCACTAGAACATTGTGAGATGTACGACAGAGTCGCCACCTCGGTGCGGAACCAGGTACTATGTTGTCATGACAGCTCCAATTAACACAAAATGTTATAAATAGAGACTATGTACAACCAAATAACACTTTTGTAAATTGTCAGCCATAGCCCATCCTGTCTCGACCACATACTACCTGGTTTCGCGACGAGATGGCAACCCTGTTGTACATCTCACAATGTTCTAGTAGGCTGGCTACCATAGCCGTATTACTTTATATATGTGTCCGTGTTGTAATTAGTATAGCGCACTGAGGAGTTCTATAGTTAGAGGAAGACCGGTCAGCGTTTCTAATTATGGTCAGCATACGTCTAGCCTCACATACATTGTCTCAGTATTAGGGAAGAAATAGAGTAGGGCTGACAATTTAAAAATTTGTTAGTTGGTTGTACACAGTCTCTATTTATAACCTTCTGTGTTAATTGAAGCTGTCGTGACAACATACAACCTAGTTCTGCACCGAGAAGGCGACCTTGTCGTACATCTCACAACGTTTTTTCTTTATACACTGATGTTGTAGTCGAATTGGCAATTTTGTTAATTTTGCTTAAGAAAATTATTCATATTGTGTCATAGGCGAAAAATATTCTATACTAAGCTCATCTAGGTTTTAAATAAACAAATAATTTTTCCCGATCAGATTAATAATCTATGATTGAACTGCATCAAACCTTTAAAGTCATTACTTTGGAAAGTAAAGTCTTTTGAATAAAATTATGTTATTTGCCTGCTAGTCAACGCAAACATTGTACTTCATGCCTCTTCAGGACATGGCTATTAGAAATCGTCTTCTATAAAATATTCACAATGTCAACTTATTTATAATACATCGTCAAACAGTGAATTGTATGGAAATCTCAAGAAAGTCAATTATCGATATCGAATCATTGAGTAAAGAAGGGAATATCGTGATCTTATACGTATATGCATTGCATAAATATGCCATTACATATCCTTAGTTCTTGGCGAGTAGACAAAGCTAATGATATCCATTTGAAAGTTATTTGATAGACAGTAAAAGGAATAAAGCTGGAGCCGTCTGTTATCGCACTTTTCATATAAAATATCTATTACTTGTTAATTTTATATTATTCAAATTTTAAGTTTATTTAATTTGTGTGATAATTTCTTCATACATTTATCAGATTACAATATAGTGCGAGGATGTTATAAAAAGTTCATAGCCTACTGTAAAAGCAAACAAGGTCTGGAACTCAAAATATTTGATGTAACATAATAATAACAATACCAGTAATAATCATAATAACAGTAATCATAAATTAAGAAATAAATTAAATCAAACTCCGCCAATGCCGGCGCCAACCCCGGGTGAGAAATAGGGAGAGGTGGAGTAACAACCATGCTAAAAACCAGGGTCCGTCTGGCCTGGACGGAGGCACCCTGTAGGGGCCCTTGACTAGGATCACAGGTCTCTCTGACCGATGAGTGTATTGCTTTCAGCAGTATGCTTACCGCTACTCGTAACGACGTAGACGGTACAACTAGTAACGCCAGCAGTCCGCTAGCTTAACCATATTACCTTACTCCTTTCCCCATCCCTACCTGGGCCACCAGGGTTAATTGGTCGAACACCCATAGAAATGGAGCTAAACCAAAGTCTCCGAAAAATGCTGCTGCCTGGGGTTCGCCTGTCTGGAGCCGGCGCTGGACATGACAGCAAGCGGGACGCCGATGACAGGGTGCTGATGAGGCGGGCCCCTGTCACACAAGAAATTACAGCCCAAAATCAACAGTAGCGGAGCCAAGTAAAATCAAGAGCTCCACCCACTGAGGATGCTGCGCAGGAAACTTAGCCAGCGCCTACCCGGATGAGATTACAAAGACGACGCATGAAATGGACTATGGATATGAAGGAAACAATTATGCGCATTTACTACATAGTAAGACAACGCAGACAACAAACGAACGGGTATAGGCAACAACTTCACACCGAATTTATCAAACCCATACATACAGGTGACTCAATAGAGAGTAGCGAATCAGTATCGTGTCATACGTAGGAATAACCTTATTTCACAAACGGGATTCAATACCATCAAACAGGAAGTTGAATGTGAAATTACTAACATAGCGATTACGGGAAATAACGAGATACTGATTGATGGTAGCAATCTGCAACCTGTACATACTGAGCAAGAAGAACACATCAAGAGTATGCAAGAAAATGGGGAACTCACCTACAAATTATCCACAAAAATGAGACGTGCAGTCACGGTATACGAAGGAACAAATCCTCTTGGTACACCACTATTACCTAGACTAAGATCATCTATAAAGCCGGCATTTTTTGAATTTGAACAAGATCAATAAATTGGAGCACATGTATAAGCCAATTTACTGTGCAGCAGCTGCAGCAATTTAAAGGCTCCATTACAGAATCTCGCGTCAAGCTGTGCCCCCGTGGGAAAAAAGGTTGATAAGTAGAGTGGAAACACTTCTAAAAGAAATTGGACAACTGACGCAATACGTTGGTGGAGTACAGACACGAAAATTGCAAAAACGAGTAGAGGAAATAATAGGCCAAGTTCGACAATACTAAGCACAATATCCAGTCAACCACAATGCACAAGAATGTTAGAGATCTTAAAACAGAAACTTTCTGTATACGCAGAACGCTTGAGGAGATTTAAAGCGAGCAACAATATGAAGTTCCACAATATAATGTTTGAACGCTCTGAAAGGACTTTCTACCGTCAGCTTAATTCAGATACGAATGCAGCCACCGATACTTTTCCAAATAACAAACAAATTGAAGGGTTCTGGAAAAGTCAGCTAGTCACACCAGCCTCCTGCAATATTGGTGCCAGTTGGGTCAACAGAGAGCACCGAGTTTGTCAGAGTTATGAACAGATGAATCATGACCCGTTTACCACAGATGAAGTCCCCGAGGTTATTAAAGAGTCTTATAATTGCAAGGCACCTGGGCCTTATGGCGTCCAAAGCTTAGAAAGTTTGAGAAATTTGGGTGTACACATCATCTATTGGCGGTGTTAATAGATGATGTTATACTTGACCCAAAGAGGATTCCATTGTTTTTCACACAAAGAGATACCTATCTTCTTGCAAAGGACCAGCAGTGTTCTGCAGACCCCGGCAGATACCGAGCAATAACTTGTCTTCCAAACCTATATAAGTTGATCACATCCTGCCTTGAGATACGTATATATGCACACTGCGTACGAAAGAACATAACTGGGAGCCAGCAGAAAGGGTGTGCCAAACGATCTATGGGATGCAAATAAAAGCTAATAACTGATTCTGTTGTATGCAATCAAGGTTACAATGGACAAAGAAACATCTTTGCTGGCTAGATAGGTTAAGAAAAGGCATTTGACTCAGTTCCACGGAACTGGCTTATATTTATTCTGAAGATCCACAATATTATTATATCCTGAGGTTCCTTGAACACACAATGTTTACCTTGAGAACCAAAATTCGTTACGGATACTAACACGTGATAACATGGTAACCAGAGCGATACCAATTAGAAGAGGTATATTTTAAGGCAACTCGTTAAACCCATTGTGGTTCTGCCACTATCCCACTATCAAATGGCCTGAACTCTATCAGATACGGCTTCGGTAAAAGCAACGGCACGGAGCAGATGAGGCTAAGTCATCTGCGCTACATAGATGACCTTAAGCTGATGGCTTCCGCAAGGAACCATCTGGAACACCTCCTTAAAATCGTGGAAAGGTTTTTAGGAGATATTGACACGCAGTTTGGGGTTGACAAATGTCGTACCTTATGTGTAGTCGGAGGGAAGATACAACCAACTGTATATCAAATGCAGAATGGCCAGCAAATTGCCTTGATGGATGTAGAAGAGTATTATAGATACCTGGGAGTACAGCAAGCAATACGAGTTAAGCAGTTAGTGCGAGCACATCTCAACAGCAGGAACTTGACTAAGGTTCTTAATATATATGCATTTTCTGAACTTAGCTATTCATTTGGGATTATAAACTGGAGCAAAACGGACATCATAAATCAACAACGGAAGGTGAGAACACTCCTAACAAAATACTAAAAGCATCACCCCCGTAATGACCCTATCTAGACACCAAGGTGGCAGAGGAGTGCTGGATATTGGTAAACATTTATACCAGAAGATATTGAACATAAGTACATATTTACACCAGCGGGCGGCTATTTCTGAACTACACCGTGCCATATACGAGGCAGATGGTTCAACATCGCTACATGGGATGAGTGTTTCCCTTTGTGGGAGTGTAAAAGCCCTTCAGGCTAAAATCGATAATAATAATATGTTTTTTGTTCAATTCAATAATTACAGATAACTAAATGTTCAATAATATAAATTTAATTTAATGTAAAAATAATGATAAATAATTGCTGGCATCTAATCAAGGTCTTATTTTGGATTGAAACATTACAATTATGTTTTTTACGCGAGCTCATTAATAATAATATTTTCAGATCTGTTATCTTGTTTTTTGTTTAGATTTTAAGTTAACCGATTGGACTCTGGCCTTAACTGTATTGCCATAATAGCTAAAGCAGCTATTTTTTTACCATTTCCCAGTCAGATTCTTCACAGACACTGTGGCATCCGCGTAGCATACAATTTTCTCAGAGAAATCAATGCTTAGGAAATAGTTTAAATATACGAGAATCCAAATAGGGTCACAAAGAGTCCCCCGAAGCATGACACACGCGATAGTGCTGTAGTTACTATAAAAATAGTTAAGTTCAACTGACTGCCATCGGCTGGATATATAAGATTTGAATAAGCGCAAAGGGATTTCTCTCATTTCCAAATTTTCAAGTATTTTCATTGAATTTCCATGCTAAATAAATTTAAATGCCCTACCAAATAAACTCACTTGTTACCATTATCTAAATTTTTATAGATATATTTTGTTACTTCGACAATTCCTTTCTTTACACTCAAACAGGGCTGAAAACCCTATTGTTTAGGGTTTAATATCAAATTCAAATCCTATACATGAATTGCTTTCGCACAACATGTAGTTTGCGCACAGGGGCAAACAAAACACCCTCCGATCCTTTACCTTTTTTCCTCAAAGTTTTCCTGCAGTGTGGTCAC
Source organism: Tillus elongatus (assembly GCA_964006375.1). NCBI lineage: Eukaryota > Metazoa > Arthropoda > Insecta > Coleoptera > Cleridae > Tillus > Tillus elongatus. Next base: position 116,945,388 of record OZ023264.1, read on the forward strand.
TAACGTGAAATGATAATTTTGTTATTACAATCTTATTCGGAAAGCCAATCAAGACTACATCATGCCAATCACGAGCGACTTAAACGAAACTTTCATTTAACAGATTTTTGAGCACAGAACTTAGGTCTTGTATAACCGGAGGATCTCTATTCCATCGATTGCTATTACGTTTCTGTGTCATTAAAATGTACTCAACTTTCATCCGTATTACCAACATAGTTTAGGCGGTCAGAATCTTGTTTATTCCGGAGACAGATTGAACGTGATGCAAAAGCATCTCAGGATAAAAACGTGAAACTGTTCCCCGGCTTCAGTGATTGGCCATAGTCGCGGAAATAGACCGACGTTAAAGCGCAAAAAAATAAAACCCAGTGTGACAAAAAGTTCAATTAAACTATAATGTCAGAATACGATAAGTTGACTCAGGTAGTAGAGGAAAGAATCTACGTGTAAGGTGAATAAATGTACGAGGGAAAGCATCTTTAGCTGAAGAGCTAAAAAAGTTTGGGCTGGTCAATGATGTATTTCTTACGCAAAAATGCATAAGGGAAGGCGAAAAGATTGCCAAAACTAGGGAGAATACACCTGCCGAGCAGATGCTTAATGCGGCCATAAAAATCCGTGCTTGCTTCTGCTCAGGAATTAGACATCTGCGTATCCTTTTTGCAGAATTTTATGCATGCAATTCAAATCAAACTATATGAAGAACGCAATAATATGACATATTCCGTGATGTAGATAGACATTTTAGCCCATTTCTAGAGTATGATATTTTCAGGGACTGGTGCAAGAATCGGTTTTCTCACTCACTCTTGAGAATACGTCCAATAACTTACCTTCTTTCTTTCAGATAATTTCGGCAGGCATCTTTCTCTTCTCACCCGCTTTAGTTCACTCTTGTTGATCTTTCTATCGGTGTGCCGCGTCTTTGTCATTTCTTCCAGGCCAAAGTTTCTGCCCCATATACCACAATACTCCATACGCACAACTTGATGACCTCACAGGTCTAAGATAATTGTTTATTACTTATAACCTTGGAGAGTTCATATGTAGCAAATGGTGTATGATGCATCTGTTCATACTTCTGATAAGCTGGGTGTTCTTCATTAACCCAGGTGGCACCAATATTGCAGCAAACTGGAGTGGCTAGTTGACCCAAAACTCTTTAATTTGTTTCTTATTTGGAAAAGTATCCGTAGCTGTATGAAGTATAAAGTAACGGAACTATTCTGGCGGTATAAAGTATGTGAAAGCATTCAAATCTAGTATTGTGGCATTTCTTATTGCTGCTCGCTCTATATCTCCGCAGAACGTTCTGTGTGTACGGAAAGTGTCTGTTTTAAGGTGTCCAAACCTTATTGTGCAAGTGCCATTTTTTATGGCACATAAATTTTGTGTTGTCAAACTTGCCCTATTGTTTTCCTTCACCTCTGAACTCCCCCCGTCTATTGCGTCAGTTGTCCAATTTATTTTCTGAATCTTTTCACCCTGCTTACCAATCTTTTTCTCCACTCCTTGACGTGGCGTTCTGTGATTGGCCCCAAGATCAAAAGTCTTTATGCCTAGAGCATTGATTGCTGCAGTTGCTGCACAGTGGATCAGCGTATGCAGGTGCTCCAGTGTGCTGGACTTTGGAAGGTAGGGTTGCAGAATTATCGCGTTTAAAAGTTTTAGTATGATCTCTAGGTAGCTTTCTAAATAATCTTAGCCTAGGTGATGGTGATCTCCCAAGATGATAAGTTTCTTCGTATTCGGCGACTGCATGTCTAATTTATCTGAACAGTGATCCTCACTTTCCTGCGTACCCATGATGTGCACTTTTTTCTTAGTATGTACAGGTTGTAGATTCCTACCATCAAATGGCGTTTATTTTTCGTAACCGCTATGTTAGTAGTAGCTTCCTGTTTGATAGCATCAGTCTCCCTTGTAGAATGAGGTTGTATGATACGATACTGATCCGTTACTTTTTGTTGAGCCACCTCTATGTTACCCACGTTCTGAGAAATTCAGTGTGAACTTATTGCCAATATCTGATAGTCTATTGTTCGAGTTGTGAGGTTCTGTAGTAAATGCGCATAATTGTTCCTACTGCACATTTTATGCGCCGCGTTGGCAATCCCATCTGGATAAGCGCTAGCTGATTTTCCTGCTCAGCATCCTCAATGGATAAGGTTTCTGATCTCATTTTGCTTTCCTGTTCGTGTGGAGCTGTAGTTTTTTATATGAGAGGGCCCGCCTCATCAAACCCCTACCACCGACGTCCCGCGCGCTGCCATGTCCAGCGCTGTCTTCAGACATGCCCTGGTGAACCAGGGGCAGCGGCATTTTTTGAGGCTTTGGTTTTGCTATATTTCCATGGGTATACCGCCAGTTAACCCTGGTCGCCAAGATATGGCTGTGGAGAAGAGTTTAATAAGAAGTAAGGTAATTTTAAGAAGGATATAGGGAATATTATCAAGAAGGGAAATAATTAAATAGGACAGCAGACATCCGGCGTCGCTGGATGTACCTTAAACGTTGTTACGAGCTGCGCTGAACATACTGCTGGCAGCAGTGCACCAACTTTCCGGATATTTTATTATTATTATTATTATTATTACTATTTTATTATCAATTTACTGCCAGCTGCGCTTTTTTTAGTTTTCTGGGGGTTCTGATGCTCTTGATGTCGTGAATGTGATAGCAAAGTGCAGAGCATTGTGTGGACAGTTTCTGTGTAGATTCCATTATATTCTACAAGTTTACGACAACGTTGGATAGTTATCTTAGCGAATTAATTTACACTATTTCATTGAATGTGTAACTGCAGTTTCGCTGAAATTCTCAGCTTTGTCAAACACAGAATGAAAGTAAGATTTTAAATTTCGACGTCTCCTCCGTGTTAAATGAATCTTTCTGTCTCCTCAGGTAAACGGTATCGGCTCAGCGTCTTTATGACATAGTTACGTTAGCACACTCTCCTTGCCTAATTATTATTTTGTGCAAGCATGTTTACTAAAGGGCCATTTTCGCTTTTGTCATTTTGCGCGTTTAGTAAATTTACTGTATTTTTTGTTTGTTTATTTCCACCGTTTCGCACGAATTCAATTTCAAACCTTTTGTACCTAATTTGAGGATGTCGAAATCATCGTTAAATTGATGATTTTCATTTAATAAATGACTTACATAATATGAATTAAATTCATTGTGTTCAAAGCTTTTTTTATGTTCGCGAATGAGTCTTTTAAAACTTCTAAATGTTCTACCTATATATATATATATATATATATATATATATATATATATATATATATATATATATATATATATATATATATATATATATATATATATATATATTGTCACAGGAACTACATGAGAGTTTATATCGACTTATTTTTTTTATGTATTTGCTCAAGTTGTTGTCGGTTTTAAATGCTGTCCTGATATTAAATTTAGAAAATAGATTCAATTTTTCGTCTTATTTACGTAAGTTCAAATTTAGTATCAGGACAACATACGGACAACAACTTGAGCAAATACATAAAAAACAATAATAAGTCGACAGTTGAAAAATCGGATAACTCTGGAGTATATAAATTTTCGTGTGGTCCCTGCAACAACAATATATATATATATATATATATATATATATATATATATATATATATATATATATATATATATATATATATATATTATATATATATATATATATATATATATATATATATATATATATATATATATATATATATATATATATATATATATATATATATATATATATATATATATATATATATATATATATATATATATATAGTTAGGACATTTAGAAGTTTTAAAACACGCATTCGGGAACATAAAAGAAGCTTTGAACATAATCAATTTAATTCAAATTATGCGTTATTTGTTAAATGAGAATCATCAAACAAAAAGCAGAATCACTCCAACAACCACAAAAATAATAGTAGAGAGTTATGCGCTAGATACATATTTCGACTACGAAGTTGTTCTCATCAGTAGCTGTCGCTAAACTCAATCAAACTGAATCATCAATTTTACGATGATTTCATCATCCTCAAATTAGGTACAAAAAGTTTTAATTTAAATTTGTGCGAACCGGTAGAAATTAACAAACAAAAATACAAGAAATTTACTAAACGCTCAAATTGACCAAAGTAACAGTAGCACCTTATTAAACATGTTTGGACGAAATAAGAAATTAAGCGAGGAGAGTCCTCTGAGCTGACTATATCATAAAAACAGACAGTTCCGAGTCGATATCATTTGCCTGAGGAGACACAAAGGTTCATTCAACACGGAGTAGATATTGAAATTTTGTTCATAGAACAGAAAACTATCCAAGAGGGCATTCCTAATCGTGAAAATATATTTAATATTAAATTCATATTACAATAGTTTTACGAAAATTCGCTAGCATAAATCCAAATAATATCGTTTATAATTAAGAAGGTCGCATGGAAATTATAATTATTGATCTGGAATTGCTCATATTACATAAATAATAAACAAATTGGAATTGCTGAGTACAGTATAAGAAACGCTGACTAATTGATTACGTAGTTTTAAGAATCTAGTTCACACAGAAGTTTATTAATAGAGATATTTGTTGATATTACAAGAGAGTTGCTTTGAATAAGGTAAAGATTTTTGACTTTTAACTTTTGCTGTGAAAATCTAGACTAATATCAGAGATTTTTGATTAGATTCTTAAAATGTAAAGACGCGAGACTTTTTAATTATGTACAGATTTGGTTTTAAATTTATTGGGTTAAGTTAGTTTAAAAGTTGTCGTTTTATTTTTTATTAAATTTTTATTAAAAATTACATTGTTACCATGTCCATATTATCCCAGTTGTAAAACAAGTTATTCCCTTATTATCCGCCGCTCCTTACACAAATTTAGAATCTTACTTTCAGTCTATATTTGACAAAGCTGCGAACTTCAGCGAAACTGCAGTTATACATTCAATACAATAGTGTAAATCAATTTGTTTATTTATCTAAGTTGACAATGGATTCACATCAAGTATCGGCCTCCACAATATCAAATTAGATAGTTTTGTTATCAAAAATATTTGTTTTGTCTATTGTGACTAGCACGCGTTAAATTTGTATTTATGTTTCTTAATCAACTACTTTCATTATTTTTTCTTAAAAACTTATATGCAATAGCTGCTTTTTATTCCGATATACAATAAGAAGTAGTTTTAACAAACTGGTTAGGCGCAACATAGCATTTCATAAGAACGTTCCTGACTTTTTGATAAGATTGATGTACGAAAGCACGATGATAAATGCAAGTTCACAGTGCGCGCTAGAAACTTAGCGTGTACAATAGAGTGTTGTGCGAGAATAACAATATCTATCACTCGTGAAGCAGTATCTATGCCACGAATAGAGGGAATGGTACTTTGTGAACTTGCAACCAAAATGGGAAGACAAGGAGTAGTGTAGCTGCCTCCGCCATAATAGGGCATTGAGTTCTGTGTTTGCTGATGTGGGACGCATCTACTGCGGGGCTCCTACAAACATGTATAGAAAGTCAGGAACTCCAAGTCCTGCTGCTTTGATGAATGAAGCTTTCCACGTTATTATTTCAGTGCACGAATTGTTTGCCAACATCTTTAATTCCTGCTTATACAGTCCAGTCTTGTTTCAAGTCCTGTTTTGTGTTTTGTGTCGCTGGTGACTGCCGTCTATGTAAATTGAACAAAGTTATTCAAATTCGCCTGCATTATTATGTATAAGCCTTTGTACTGTAAATAACTACCCGTATTGATTGCACAAAGCTATAGCCATCGTTTTTCATTAACATTCTCGTTTGCATAGTTTGCCATGAAAATTTTGGCGTTACTTTTTGTAAAAAAGGCAAAAGAGAATATCATGGTAAAACGTAATGCACGAGTCTGAATAACAGGGTCGTTAGAGGCTTGGTTTGTTCGGGCTGTCTATGAATATTATAAAATTCGTGTCTTTTTAAATACGTCTAGTACCAAAGAATTTATGTTTAAATTTATTTAAACATAACTAACATGTAAAATAGGCAGTTATTGCCGCTAACTGTTTTCCGGACATTCAGTTTTACGCATTTTATTACGAAAATGATTATTTACGGTTTTGTTTATATAAACATAGGATCTTGACATCACTTGCTCAATCTAGCATTATTGTTCTTTTGTTTGGGGTCAATATTGTTTAGTACAAGCCATATAAAATTTAAACTCTATACGGGCTATGGTAGATGTCAAAAAAACATGATGTGAAATATGAGACCACATTAAATTCAGATTTAACATACGTCGCAAAAAATACTACTATTACTATTACTACCCAGGGAAATGTGGAGTCTCTTCAGGCTTTCTTTGCACTGATCAGGGCCAGGGTTAGCTACTGTACTCCTTGAGACTGCCTCCTTGTGACACCGCTGGAACGAAAGTCTGCAATGGGTGAACCCAGCGCGGATATTCTACTAAAATCTCCAAATACCAGGAAGTACAGCTTGGAGTAGGGATCGGTATGCTGCTGCCTCCATAGACAACTGGCAGCTCTGGCTTCAGTGTCTGGATAAAATGGTGCAGCGGAATCTTTACGGAAACCTGCCTGGTATACACCATACTCAGCAAATCCGTGGTTGTAGATGAAGAGGTTGCTGAATGTGCTGAATCTAATGATAAAACCAAAAAAAGTGGAAAAAAGTTATTGACTAGTCAAAAAGTAAATAACGTGCAGGGGCTGACAACGATCCTGACAGAAACTGTTCAAGAAAGAACCATGATAGAAAAAAGAAGACCCCATTCTGGTGGAATGCAGATATTGAGAATCAACGCAGAGCATGCTTGCAACTTAGAAGAAAATTTACCAGAGCAAATGCGTGCAATTCAGATTAAATCGAAAATTTACGAGACCAATACAGAGTGACCTGTAAGCATCTCAAGAGACTATCGAACGCTCTAAAAGGGCACATTGGAAAAAGCTTTGTGGTGATCTGGAAGATAACGTATGGGGAGAGGGGTACAGGATAGCGGTGTGGTTCCTTGGCTATCAAAGTCTACCTTTTCTCCTTCTATGCTTAGCATGCCACGAAAGCTTTATGGAAGATTAATCAAGCAAAGAATAGAAGCTGAAGTAGAAGTAGAAGAAAAGGGGGGGATTGCACATAGACAGTACGTGTTTATGACGTCCTCGGTGCAAGCAATAGAGAAGGTGGTGAAATCTGATAAAAACACTCATGGCAGATGGTTCGTGGTCATCACACTAGACGTCAAAATTGCTTTCAACTCAGCTACTGGGAGCAAGATAAGAAACGAACTCCATAAGAGAGGGGTTTTACAATACCTTATAAACTTAGTTGAGAGTTACTTCACTGACAGAAAGATCAAAATATCTAATTCAGCGACAATAGAAATGACCGCGTGTGTTCTACACAACGTGCTGTACGACTCACTGCTGGCAATTCCCCGTTCAGAGGAAGTAGTCATAGTAGCGTATGCTGACGACCTCGCACTCATCGTTGAGGCACCTATTGACGGAGAGCCAGAGTACAGGGCGAACAAGTCGCTGGAGAGAATAAATATGTGAATGGTTAACTACAACTTGGAACTTTCTCCCCAAAAACCAAAGCAATCATATTGAGAGGACCTCGAAAGAGACAACACATCCACTTTGAGGCATTAAGGACCCAGATATCATTCAGGCATATAAGGTGCTTGGGGATATACCTGGATAACAGGATAGCGTTTGGTCAGCAAATAAAACGCACCGTGGAAAATCCCAAACAAAAATGGGATCCCTGACAAGAATACTGCCAAACGTAGGAGGTCCAAACGGCTAAAGAGAGAGCCACTGTGCACCGTTGTGCTGTCTATTGCTCTTTATGACTCGCTGGTGTCGCACTAGGCTACCAAGATCCTATGATACAAAGATGTGCTTCTGGGCCTCCAAAGGAAAGCCCCCACAAGAGTGGTGAGTGAATATCGGACGGTATCGACCGCTGCTATACAGGCTATCACGGGAATCCCGCCCAGCAACCTACTTGTGGATGAGAATGCTCCAATTTTATCACACAGAAAACGCGCACGTACCATCTGTAAAAGGATCTGAGAAGGAGAAGACACTGTAAAAGTAGCAATCATATTGAGAGGATCTCGAAAGAGACAACACATCCACTTTGAGGCATTAGGGACGCAGATAGTATCATTCAGGCATATAAGGTGCTTGCGGATATACCTGAATAACAGGATAGCGTTTGGTGAGCATATAAAATGCACCGTGGAAAATCTCAAACAAAAATGGGTTCCCTGACAAGAATACTGCGAAACGTAGAAGGCCCAAGCGGCTAAAGAGAGAGCCACTGTGCAGCGTTGTGCTGTCTATTGCTCTTTATGTCTCGCCAGTGTGGCACTAGACTACTAAGATCCTATGATAAAAAGATGTGCTTCTGGGCCTCCAAAGGAAAGCCCCATCAAGAGTGGTGAGTGAATATCAGACGGTATCAACCGCTGCCATACAGGCTATCACGGGAATCCCGCCCAGCAACCTGCTTGTGGAGGAGAGGGCTCCGATTTTATCACACAGAAAACGCTCACGTACCATCTGTAAAAAGAGCTGAGAGGGAGAAGACACTGTAAAAGTAGCAGGCGATATGAACTGAGCATAGATACCGCAACTTGGACAAAAACCCTTATCCCAGACATCCTGTCCGATGTGAGATGTAAACGGAGAAAGCTGAATTACCATCTGACACAGTTCCTTACAGGCCATGGTGCATTTAGCTATTATAGAAAAAAGATACGGATAAGTGAAGAAGAGGCGTGCACCTACTGTGGGGCCATGGACACCACAGGCCACAATGTGCTTGTGTGTAATAGGTGGTCTCAATGGAGCCAGCAGTTGGAGGCTGAGATATAGTGCTAAAATAAATTAAGCAAATGCCATGAAAATTATGTTAGAAACCTTGAAAACCTGGAGTAGAATATCCGGCACTCTAAGGCAAGTCCTAGAAAAGAAGAGATCAGAAGAGCGTAGGACAGGAGAATATAAATCTGATCGCCCGGCATTCTTGATGCTATGTCACTGAACGTGAGCGCTCCGGGTTTACATGGCGAGAAGAATAAGGAGGTTTTAGTCGGTAAGAGTTCGCACACCAATTCGCGATAGAACCATAGCGAGTGGAGTCCATGAAGATTTTCCCCCTTCCTAAGAAAATACAGACGTGGATACTATTTCTCTGGCTCAACTAATATTGGTTTTCCTTACTGTAATGAAGGACGCAGCCAGCGCGTAAGCTAACTGGGGCAAGTGGAGCTTCTGAATTTGAGATGTTCTTGATGTTATTCAGCGTTCCTGTGACCGGTTTTGCTGCTTGACAGCAACGTCGGACAAATGAATGCTGACAAGAAGAGAAACCGGTCACAGAAACGAAGTAAAATTAGAATTCTGAAGGGCCATTTGCTCCAGTCAGCTTACGCGCTAGCTACGTCCTTCATTTACAGAAAAAAAAAACAATATTAGTGAAGCCAGAGGAATAGTCTCTACATCTGTATTAAAAAATAAATAAGGTTAAACAAGTTTAATGACATGCTTAGTAGATAAAGCGAGTTGCCTTAAACATTAAAATTCGCTACTATAACCACTTGCTGCGTCTTGACTTGTTATAATGAGAAAAAAGCCTGGACGCAGCAAGTGCGTTATGGTAGTGAATTTTCATAGAAATGATCTGGCACAAAATATTTTATTATAACTTTTTTTTCTTGTAACATAGAAATCTAAATTTTGGTGTATGGTTTACTTTTTATATCGTAAACCTACCTACCAAATTTGGTTATCATAGATATCTTATTTTTTAAGATAAAATTTTTTTTCAAATTAAAACTCAAAATTTTCCCGGAAAACCTCGTCCGATTTTTTTGATTAAGGAACTTGTCAAAGTCATTTACAAAAGGAAGGTACATGCCAAATTTTATCAAAATCGGCCTATTATTCTTTGAGATAAAAATTTTTTTCGAATCAAAACTCAAAATTTTCCCGGAAAACCTCGTCAGATTTTCTTTACTAACAAACTTGTCAAAGCCATTTACAAAAGAAAGGTACATGCTAAATTTTATTAAAATCGGCTTATTACTTTTTGAGATAAGAATTTTTTTCGAATGAAAACTCAAAATTTTCCCGGAAAACCTCGTCAGATTTTCCTGGCTAACGAACTTATCCAAGCCATTTACAAAAGAAAGGTACATGCCAAATTTTATTAAAATCGGCCTATTATTTTTTGAGTTATCGGTGTGATACATATATATATATATATATATATATATATATATATATATATATATATATATATATATATATATATATATATATATATATATATATATATATATATATATAATATATATATATATATATATATATATATATATATATATGTAAATATATATATATATATATATATATATATATATATATATATATATATAAATATAAATATATATATATATATATATATATATATATATATATATATATATATATATATATATATATATATATATATATATATATATATATATATATATATATATATATATATATATATATATATATATATATATATATATATATATAAACATATAAAAATTGAAACTGACCCCGGATATGGGTTCTAGGGGTCCTAGATCGCGCTCATTTAAAAAAATTTTTTTCAAAATTCAAAAGTCGAGATCTCCTCATTAGTGAATTTTTTCTAAGAAAATTCACTAAAAATCGTAATTTTTGCGCTTTGTATCACTAACATTTTTATATGGGGAAAAACAATGCGCAGAGGTCTTGTAATTTTTTGTTCTTATAACACGTCAAATTTCTGCAGTTTTTCTGTAAGTTCAACATTTTGCAAACTGTTTTTATTGGAAGGATTATATACTTTAGACCCCTGTACATAAACAACGGAAGCCATTTTTCTTATCTCGAACGTGTCTACATACTTTTTGTATTTTTATTCATTACACGGTGTATCAGACAGGGAAGGAGAGTTTCCTCTGGAACTGAGGACGAAGAGGCATCTGCAATGCTTTCTAAAGAGATTACTAAACTTGAACCTAAATCCTTATCCAGACTTCGTGAAGTTTTCTGCTTATATACAAACATAAGTTTTAACAGGGGTAAGCATGCTTTGATATATAATAATCGAACTAAGAAAACATAATTTAGAAAACGACCATTCGCCGTTTTTAACTGATATTATGTATGATGTATGCTACTATGTATGCTGATAGCGCAATCTTGTTAGAAACAGTGTATTTGTTTATTATTTCAAGCATTATACTCAAAGTTTCAATATATATATATATATATATATATATATATATATATATATATATATATATATATATATATATATATATATATATATATATATATATATATATATATATATATATATATATATATATATATATATATATATATATATATATATATATATATATATACAGGTGTAAAAAAGTGTGGAATATTGCCCATGTATTCTTTTGACACTTGGTATATTGATGCACTTAAATTTAGTCCTCTGTTGAAAAAAAGTAAAAAGCTATGTGTAACTATACAGAGTGGCTCAACAATGATACCAACATTTTTATTCCAAATGGAACAGCCTGTATGTTTTTGCGTTTTCTGAATTCGAATTTAATTTAAGGTCTACTTGTATTTGAAGTTTTTTCCCTATCTTCTTTCACTACTGAAAAATGGTTGTTAAAAATTATTAAAATTTCAGAAATTACGCAATATATTTTTTTAACACTTGGTATATTGATGTATTTAAGTTTAGTACACTTTTGACAATTTTAAAAGAGTGTGTAATTTTTGTGTTGATTTACAGGTCAATTCCAATCAATCGCTTCGACACATGGGTCAACAACACAATATGTATCACATGTCAGTTAAAAGCTTATTCAAAAGGAAAAAGATACATCTGGTTCAAGAAGTTTTAGAGGACGATTTTGATAGAAAAACAGAGTTTTGTGAAATTATGATGGAGAGGTGCAATATTGATCCCAATTTTGTAAATAATATTCACTTTTCCGATGAGGCTTCATTTATGCTTATTGGCACCGTCAATAGGCATAATTGTAGGTATTGGTCAGCAGACAATCCGCAGTGGGTGACCGAAGCACACACGCAAAGACCACAAAAGTCAATGTTTGGATAGGTATTATAGGCCATAATATCATTAAACCATTTTTCCTTAACGAAAACGATACTTCAGAACTTCATTTACGGTTTTTGCGTAAACAAAATATGCCACAATTAGAAACTCTGTACCCAAACCAAAAAGATATTTGGTTTCAGCAGGGCGGTGCTTCTGCACATTCTGGTTTACAAGTTTGTCAATTTTTGAGCCAGACATTTCCAATTCGATGGATAGGAAGGAGGGGTGCAATTGGATGGCCCGCAAGATCACCAGACCTCACACCTCTGGACTTTTATTTGTGGGGTGATCTAAAGAATAACAGTTGAAGATTAGAATTAGGAATAAACTTCATGAAATTCATTGGAATACTTTTGATAATGTCTTGCGGGAATTTAGCCACAGACTTGGCTATTGTGTAGCAACTAATGGTCAATATTTGGAACATCTCATCAAGTAACTAAATCTAATTTTTACTTGTTTATTATCGTTAATTTGTTTTCGTGTTATGTGATATTCCATACACACTTTGAAATTGTTACATGAATACCATAATTCCATTTATGTAGACGAACAAACAACTTAAAACTTATATCATCGAATACACCTCTTAAATGCTTATTATAATCTGCAAAATATACAGGTGTTCCATTTAAAATAACAAACCTGGCATTATTTCTCAGCCACCCTGAATTCTTACGCATACTTTCATACTTGTCGACAGAGTATTAAATTTAAGTGCATCAATATGCCAAGTATCAAACAAATAAGTTTAGTACTTTTCGAAATATTGGCAATATTCCACACTGTTTCTAACCCATATATATATATATATATATATATATATATATATATATATATATATATATATATATATATATATATATATATATATATATATATATATATATATATATATATATATTTATATATATATATATATACACACATACAGGGGTTAGTAGGACGTCGCGATCCGTTCGCCGGTCCAACGTCCGCGATGGAGCCCGCACCCGCGGTATCCCGGCCGGCCCGCTCGACGGTACACAGACGGCGCTCGGCCGCGACTCAGTTCGCGTCCGGCCCGCAGCAAGCGCCGCACGCGCGCAGGCAAGATCGGACAAGTGCCGATTCCGGACCGTGCGGGCTGTTGGCTGCGGTGTTGGTTAGTTAGTTGAGACGCCGATCTGCGACGCTATAGCTTTGGGTACTTTCAGGACCCGTCTTGAAACACGGACCAAGGAGTCTAGCATGTGCGCGAGTCATTGGGAACAACTAAACCTAAAGGCGCAATAAAAGTGAAGGTACGCCTCGCGCGGACCGAGGGAAGATGGGCGGTAACCACCGTAAGATGGTCCGCGCCGCACTCCCGGGGCGTCTTGTTCTCATTGCGAGAAGAGGAGCACCAAGAGCGTACACGCTGGGACCCGAAATATGGTGAACTATGCCTGGTCAGGACGAAGTCTGGGGAAACGCTGATTGAGGTCCGTAGCGATTCTGACGTACAAATCGATCGTCGGAACTGGGTATAGGGACGAAAGACTAATCGAACCATCTAGTAGCTGGTTCCCTCCGAAGTTTCCCTCAGGATAGCTGGCGCTGGTCGCCTACGAGTCTCATCCGGTAAAGCGAATGATTAGAGGCATTGGGGTCGAAACGGCCTCAACCTATTCTCAAACTTTAAATGGGTGAGATCTCCGGCTTGCTCGAAGTACTGAAGCCGCGAGACACGGATCAGAGTGCCAAGTGGGCCATTTTTTGTTAGCAGAACTGGCGCTGTGGGATGAACCAAACGCCGAGTTAAAGCGCCTAAATCGACGCTTATGGGATACCATGAAAGGCGTTGGTAACTTAAGACAGCAGGACGGTGGCCATGGAAGTCGGAATCCGCCAAGGAGTGTGTAAAAACTCACCTGCCGAAGTTACTAGCACTGGAAATGGATGGCGCTGAAGCGTCGTGCTTATACTCGGCCGTCAGCGGCATGTGCGGTCTGATTTCCGTCAAAAGAAGTCGGCCATGAAGCCCTGACGACTAGGAGGGTCGCGGCGGTGTGCGCAGAAGGGTTGGCCGCCAGGCCGCTTGGAGTCGCCGTCGGTGCAGATTTTGGTGGTAATAGCAAATACTCCAGCGAGGCCCTGGAGGACTGACGTGGAGAAGGGTTTCGTGTGAACATCCGTTGCACACAAGTCAGTCGATCCTAAGGTCTAGGCGAAAGCCGATGTCGATGTGGTGTGACCTAACGTGAGAGCTGTCTTACACGGACAATTCATGTGATCAGGCACACACCCGGCGGGCGACAGGGAATCCGGTTCCTATTCCGGAACCCGGCAGCGCAACCGTCAAAAAGTCGGGCCCTCGCAAGAGAGTTCGTCGGGGCAAGCCAAAAGAACCCGGAGACGCCGTCGAGAGATCCAGGAAAAGTTTTCGTTTCTGCATGAGCGTTCGAGTTCCATGGAATCCTCTAATGTAATAATGGAGTGAAGAAAAACCAATCTCAGGTCAGAAGCTCGAATGGTATTGTCAAAATTACTTTAGAATAAAAGTATCAACTAACACATTAGGATGGAAAAGAGATTGAGAAAATTATGTTATTTGGCGTGTCAAAATTGGAAGTGATTGATATTTTGGAAGAAAGGTGTCAAATATATTTTGGAATATTCTTATTAAATTTTGTCATTAAATACTATACAAGTCCTAGGACTTTCTTGTACTGACATATGTATAATTTTTAGCAAATAAATAATAATAGTTATATATATATATATATATATATATATATATATATATATATATATATATATATCTTGTGAAATGTCTTTTGGAAACTCCATAGAACTAGTGCATAAATTAAAAAAGTAAACATAAACAAAAACACAAGACTCGCCTCATTCGACATAACAAATATGTACACTAATATACCAATTAACGGAACCACAAATATAATCAAAAATAAAATGCAAAATAACAACAAAAACAACAATTTAACGAAATATTAAACATCATATTAAAACAAAATTACTTTCAATTCAACGGAGAATGCTACATCCAAGAGGAGGGGTTACCAATGGGATCTCTACTATCAAGCATCATGGCAGAAATATACCTACAACAGTTAAAATATAAAATCAACACCATCATAAAAGAAACAGACCCAAACATCAAATAGATAAGATACGTCGATGATATATTAATAATATATGACTCAAAAAATCAACATAGACAATATCCTCGAAACAATTAACCAAATCAACAACATAAAATTTAGGGTAGAAAAAGAATCAAACACCATAAACTTCCTAGGCTTAACACTAATCAGAAAAGAAAACCAGATTGAATACAAAATCTACAGAAAACCTACATAAACAGACATCACTATACCTAAACACTCAATACACACACACACGCACACACACACACACTCACACACACACACAAACTGGCCGCATACAGATACTTACTAAACAGAATGCTAAATGTACAATTCCATAATGACGAACGAGAAAAAGAATATATTATCATAATACAGATAGCACAAATAAATGGACACAACAAGAAAACAATAGAAAATCTGGTAAAATACATCAAAAACAAACAAATCAACAAAACCGAATACAAAACACCAGAAACAAACACAAAATACACAACATTCACTTTTAACCACCACATCCAAAAAATAACACAAACACTCAAACAATATGATTTAAAAATGAGCTACAAAATCGAAATCAAAATAATAAACAAAATAAATAAAAAATAAGAACACAACCCACATGAATTAAACGGAATATATCAAATAGAATGTAACACATGCAATAAAAAATATATAGGAATAACAATCAAATCAATAGAAACAAGATCCAAGGAACATATAACACCATTAGATAAAATCCACTTACCTAGCTACAAATCAAACGTAGCTACACACATTCACAACAGAAAACACTAGAAGCCAGATATCAAGCAATTACAACTAATAAAACATATTAAAGACCACAAAAAATTGAAATCTGGGAACAATACTACATTCCACAAACAAGCAATAAGAAACAATTAATGCCAGAACAAATTCAAGTACAAACATTTAAACAAAACGTAATAAAAGTCATACAAATAGACGAATTATCAAACCACAGTGATCAAGACAAGAGACCGATTCACACGAGACAGTCCGAAAACACAACGAATCAGAGAATAGTAAACCGACAAATAGAAGCTCAACACGCAGGCGCCACGTACAATCTCAGACATAGATGCTGATGATGAACCGGGACGGTTCGAAACTGCAGTCCACGCAAACCAATAAAAAATCACAAAAAGTACAGCAAACAATCAAAGTATATATATATATATATATATATATATATATATATATATATATATATATATATATATATATATATATATATATATATATATATATATATATATATATATATATATATATATATATATACCGTCGGTTCCGAAAAAAAGCCTACTCCCATATCTCCAGACATTTTCGCGGGATCGAATTGAAATATACAGCGCTAAAATAATAAAATTTTCTGCTCTATCCAATAAAGCTAATAGGGACACCAATTAGTACCAGTTAGCTTCCCGTTTCAGCGGGAATCATCTCAACTTGGTTATTTTAAATGGAATATTCTGTATATTGTTACATATTTGATAGAGCCATTCCACCAAAATACACTCATACCAAGTTACATGGGTTCATCTTCGATAAGAACGCAGATATTTGAAACAACATTTCTAGATATAGGCGCCTATGGAAATTGAACAACAAACATATTTGTACGTTTTAAATTTGATAGATCCAATACCTAGCTTATGTGTGCATTATTGTTGTTGAATCTGAGGGTTTTTTAATAGTTCTAACTATAGTATTTTGTATGATATGAAATCTGCTTACCTTGAAGGAAAAAATTTACATGTATAATGTGTATTTACAATCGGGAAGAAATAGCTATCCAGCTTTGCGTTTGTATAGAGATCATTTTGTGCAAGGCGACTTCCTAACAAATGAATGTTTAGCAAGCTTGAAGAGACTTTAAGGCGAACTGGATCCTTCGTGAAGGCGAAGTACCAGTATGATATAAATAAACCCGACTTTGAACTTAGTGTATTATTGTGTCTAGAAGAGAATCTTGGAACTTTGGTGAGAGTAATTTCATTTAATACGGGTATATCAGCGACCACTATTCATCGTGTTCTCAAAAAAGATGATAAAAGAGCCTATAATCCAAGTGCAACAATTGCAAGAGCAAGATGGTCCGAGAAGACTGGAATTCTGTAACTATTTATTACAAAGATAACAACGGGATCCTTTGCTTTATAAAAAAGGCTTATGGATGAGACGAATGTACATTTGCGAATAACGGAATGTTTAACTGAAATCATAACTGTCATTAGGCCTCTAAAGATTCTAGAAACGTAAATGAAACAAATGAACAAATACGTTTTAAAGTGAATGTTTGGTGGGTAATTTTGGCAATACAATAATTGGCCCTATTTCATTGACGGACAACCTAACGCACATAGATATATTGACCTGCTTTTAACCTTGATGGAAAATTGTATAGAGGAATTCCCTCTGGTTGTCACGCTCATTATCTAACTCATGGACACTGGTCAAATGGCACTCAGTTAATTTCTGTTTGCCGGATCACATTTTTTCCCTAGATTTTGTTTCCCTGCCAAGGTTGTACGGCATTACCTACTTTATGTATATATATATATATATATATATATATATATATATATATATATATATATATATATATATATATATATATATATATATATATATATATATATATATATATAAGCATATACAAATTTTGTAGTCCAAATTCGCGCTCAAAAAAATTTGCAAATTCTTACCATCGATACATATCTATTACGGAATTTTAAAAAATTAAAATTCGCTAAAAACGAAGCTTTTACCACAATTACGGAGAATGTGGACATCCTAAAAAGAAGAATAAGAAACGCTTGCGAAAATCTTAGTCCACAAATGATTTTAAATGCAGCCAGAGTTGGATTAAGGAAGTGTCAAAAGTGCACTTCGAACAATACCTATAGCTTTGTTATTAATGTTGTTTTGTTGTTAATGTTTTAATCACGCTCGTGTTTTAGCTCATTTGCGTAGATTACTATGTTTATTTTATTTCTTTGGTGGAATGTTTTTCAATATCTCCATTGTTGTCGTAGATGAACACATAAAATTTGTATGAGTATGTTTGGGAGGAAAAGCTGTATTCAATTATGTAACATTACAGAGGATGTGCGATTTAAAATAACCAAGTTGAGATGACTTCCGGTTAAACCGGTACTAATTGGTGTCCCTATTAGCTTTATTGGATAGAGCAGAAAATTTTTCTTTTAGCCCTGTACATTTCAATTCGATGATACAAAAATTTTCAGAGACATGGGAGCAGGCTTTCTTTCGGAACAGATGACGGTATATATATATATATATATATATATATATATATATATATATATATATATATATATATATATATATATATATATATATATATATATATATATATATATATATATAGAGAGAGAGAGAGAGAGAGAGAGAGAGAGGCTGTTTAAAAAAGACAGGGCAATTTAAAGGGCTGATTTCCCAGGTCATTTTATAAAAAAAAGTTCCCATAAACATATGTGCCAAAATGCATTGATTTCAAGATACAAGGTGTTTATTTTTTTTTGTAAAATAACGATTTTTTAAAATAATTCAAATGTCTCCCCACCGATTGTTTTGAAATTTGGCAGAGTTGTTTGTATTATTAATGGGCTGATTTGAAATGAATGAAAGTAATTATAAAGATGTCAGTCGAGATTGTTTTTGATAATTGGAGGAACAATAGAACAATTGAGAAGAAAAAGTGAAGTAGTAGTAGCAGTGGTGGGGAGGCCAACGCCAAGCAAGTAGGCCACAATGGGCCCTTTTTGCCAACCACAGCAACCCAGCAACCATGCTCTACTCTTCCTCGGTTCCGTCGCCAAACCGACTGGACCTCGAAATGAAAGCCATGACGGTCTTCAATTGGACGGTACTTACCTGATTCCTCTGCAGAGTCCTCGATCCAAACAATTCTGCTCGAAGACTCCCAAAAGCCTCGCATTCACACAGGTAGTGGTAGAGCGTTTCTTCATCCTCGCCGCATTCCTGGCAAATGGGATCCCTCTCTACCCCTATCAATGTGAGGTGTCTTCTAAGGGCGCAGTGGCCTGTCAGCACCCCAAGGATGCGGCGAAGCGTAGGTCGACTCCTACCGAGTAGTCAGACAGCTTTATTTCTGTCCGGCCCCTCCATGAAGTCCCTCGCCTGCCTACAGCCACCAACCGATCCCCAGTGCCTCTCCATTGCTTCCTCTGTCCACCTGTCTAAGGCAACAGAGACCGTCTTCCTGCTTATGCCTATCGCAGGCTCCGGGCCACAGAACGGCCGCCGGGAACCATGCTTAGCGAGATTATTCGCCACCTCATTCCCCGCTAAAGTAAGAGATATTTGGTCCACAATTGTCAGGCAGCTGTTTGATGAACCAGTTAAACTTTGTAAAAACACAGCGTAAGTCTTATACTTATTGTGTAATACATATAAATATATATATATATATATATATATATATATATATATATATATATATATATATATATATATATATATATATATATATATATATATATATATATATATATATATCATACATAATCCACTCATTTTTCCAGAGTTTTCATTGACTTTAGGATACTACTATTTATTTATGGTGGAGGATATATATATATATATATATATATATATATATATATATATATATATATATATATATATATATATATATATATATATATATATATATATATATATATATATATATAAAAACACAGCGTAAGTCTTATACTTATTGTGTAATACATATAAATATATATAAATATATATATATATATATATATATATATATATATATATATATATATATATATATATATATATATATATATATATATAAAGGGTGCCCAATATGTATGGATTAATGGTTATAACTTTTTAGAAGTACCCAGTATAAAAAATTTTGTTGCCATGGTTTTTTTTTCAAATGGTAACATATTATTCTCTGCTCCTATTTGGGATCAAGCCTTCATTTACCATACGGGTGTGCAGCTGTTTGATGAACCAATTAAACTTTGTAAAAACACAGCGTAAGTCTTATACTTATTGTGTAATACATATAAATAAATAAATAAATAAATATATATATATATATATATATATATATATATATATATATATATAAAGGGTGCCCAATATGTATGAATTAATGGTTATAACTTTTTAGAAATACCCAGTATAAAAATTTTGTTTGCATGTTTTTTTTTGTAAATGGTAACATATTATTCTCTGCTCCTATTTGGGAATAAGCCTTCATTTATTGTACGGGTAAATTACAAATTTTTTGAAATAACATCAAAAGTAAGTACAAGTTTTGAAATTCGAGGTAAGAAACGTTATCGAATAGAGGGGCGTGCCTACTGTCATTTGCATGTAATGTCATTTTGTTAACAGGGCACCAGTAATACAAGATTTTCAAAATATGTCCTATTAGCCCTGTGTGTCAAGAGACCTTACTCAGTCAACGTTATTCGTTATTTAATTGCATGAGTCTGAGGTCCAAGTTTTGACAGGTCCTTTACAGTACCAGTTTATTTAAATCTCGTTAGTGTTTTACACACCACTGACTGGGTAAATGGTTCTATGTTGGAATAAAGTTCATTGAATATGTTGAAGGCTTTGATTTGTGTTCTTTTGAGATCGCCGTATCCAACTATTATTAGTCTGAAATATTTCTGTTTTACCTAAATGGAGTATTATTCACACTGAACGCCAAAAGATATTGTTGTTTTTCTGATGCCGCAACTAATAACACGACTTATTATGACGTTAAAAAGATGACATTACATGCAAGTGTCAAATATGTCAGTAGGCATGGCCTTCTGTTCGATAGCGTTCCTGAAATCGGATCTCAGAATTTGTGCTTAATTTCGAGGTTATTTCAAAAATTTTGTGATGCAGCCAAGTAAAATTTTTCACGTACGTACGACAAATAATAAGTTTATCCCAAATAAGTGCAGAAAATAATACGTTGCCGTTTGAAAAAAAAAAAGGTTACCATGTCAACGAAATTACTGGGTTCAAAAACAATGCAAAGTTGCCAGAAGATGTAGAACATAATATTAAAACCTTTGGTATAAAACATTTTTATACAGGGTGTTTCTAAAAAGTTATAACCATTGTTCCATACATACTGGACATCAGTATATACATATATATTTATCATTGATTGTTGTTGCCCTTATTTGTGAAACTGGTCCATACTACATACAGACTTGGAGGCTACTTCTCTGGCTTCACTGTAGGCTTTCGTTTCTGTAGGTGAAGGCCAGCGCGTAAGATAACTGAAGCAAGAGGTTCTTATGAATTCTAGATGTTCTAGGATGTTCTTCAACGTTTCTGTGACTAGTTTCGCTGCTTGACAGCATTCTTAGACAGATAAAAATTGAATTAGTACGTAATCGTGAGAACTACAAATAAAGATTTGTTGCTTTTATGATATGATGTTTTGATCAAAACATTCATCAAATTGAAAATATATAGGAAACCAACTTACACTGACACAACCATACCATACGATTCATGTCACCCTTTTTCACAGCTGTCGGCCTACCATTCTATGATATAAGGTGCATTTTGAATACCTATGTCACAAAACAATTTTGGAAAAGAAATTTCGATAATTAAGCAAATAGCATTTAATAATGGCTACTCTGTTAAAATAATAGATAAAATGATCGAGAGGAAAGAATACAACGATTAATTTTATTTATCAAAATATTAAAGACAAAAAAGACAACAGATACGTTTCAATAACTTATTTTGGAACCATTTAAGAATACATTTAAAAAAATTAAAATACCAAAGGTAGCTTTTAAATCTTACAACACGATGCGTGTTTTGCTATTTAACGCGAAAGAAAAATCTTGTTTCCTGACAAAAGCTGGAGCTTATAAATTAGCTTGTACAGATTGTAACGCAATCTACATAAGTCAAACTTCTACAAATAATATATTTCTACATTTGGAAATAACCACGCTGACAATTCTACATTTGCAAAACATATTATTGATACTGGACATAGACCTACAGTAAATAACTGCATACAACCACAACATTTTTGTAATGACAAACGTAAACTAGACTTTTTTGAAGCTTTAGAAATCTTAAAGCACACACACGAGAATAGCTGCCTTGTTTTAAACGAGCAAACTGATTTAATGAATTCAACTTTCCTGGATATTCTTCTTTCTAATGAAATAAGTCAAAGAAAATAAATCTAACTATTCTTTTAAAAAAGTTATAATAAGATAATGAGTTCATGTATGTCGATACTTTCGTTGTATAGAGACTGCTTTTATGCTGTTATTGTTTAGTTATTTTATTGTTGTAACTATTATTATAGTTATTATAAGCTAGTTCTATTTTTATGTTAAATATTGACATACATCACGTAGATATTTCGAAAGCCTCATCTGTCATCTGTGTTTCATTTCATTGTCAATTTGATGAATTTTTTATCAAAACATCATATCATAACATAGCAACACATCTTCATTTGTAGTTTTTACGATTTCGTACTAATTCAATTTTTATCTGTCTAAGAATGCTGTCAAGCAGCGAAAATAGTCACAGAAACGTATAAGAACATCCTAGAACATCTAGAATTCACAAAGGCCTCTTGCTCCAGTTAGCTTAAGCGCTGGCTACGTCCTTCACATACAGAAACGAAATCCAACAGTAAAGCCAGAGAAGTAGTCTCCAAGTCTTTATGTAATATATATTTTTGTTTCCGAAAATTTGAAAAATCTCTACCCGAATTTGTAATAATTTTTTAACAACTACTAAATAAACATTAATTATTAATTACCAACACTTCACAAAAATTTGACAACAAATGATCTCTACAAAAATACAAAAAATTCAGCGAGAAGTGAAAAAACTTCTTTTTACAGCCAAATTTGTTAACAAAATACACAAAATTTAAGTATTATATTGTGAAGACCAATACCAGCTGTAAATACATTGCCAACTCAGAGAAACAAACAAATTGATTTATCATATTGTACGTATGACTGCAGTTTCGCTAAATATTTTCAACAATTAGTAGATTCCAAATTGTAAAATATTAGATTAATTCTGTATTTAACAAAGCTGAGCACTTCAGCCAAACTAGCCGGTTCGATTCTCCTGTCTAATTCATGGGCCACCTAATGACATTGCCAAATTATTTATTGTCGGCAGTTTTGAAATTAACTTGCTGTGTAAAGAAATTCAAGGTTGCAATAGAAAACCAAACTTCTTAATTTTGAAGAAAACGTTAAAATACACAAGCGTCTACACCCACCGCGATACTTTGGCTCTCAAAATTCCTCATGTGTAGTTTGGACTTCCCGCGTGTTTGGAATTTGATGTGTGTGTTTGTTGTCTTGTTTCATGGCTGTGGTCGTCAGACCATTCGCACATTTTTGGAATTTGATATATTGGCCGTTAGTTATTTTTATCGTATTATATCGACAAAAACACGAAATATTCTTCAACCTTAACTCCACTATGTAAAGAACTGGTTGACCATGCATGTTTTGTCTAAATTATGAACAGAAAATAAAAAAATATATATGATGCATGGGTAAAATACATTACTTAAGAACATTAAGAGAAAATTGCAACCATTTAGGATGCTTGCTTAGTATATTAATTTATTTCTTGTTTTAGTGAATTTTCTTTAAAAAAACACTAATGAGGAGATCCCGACTTTTGAATTTTGAAAAATTTCTTCAAGTGAGCACTAATTAGGCCCCCTAGAACACATATCCGGGGTCAATTTCAATTTATATATATATATATATATATATATATATATATATATATATATATATATATATATATATATATATATATATATATATATATTAAAAAAAACACTAATGAGGAGATCCCGACTTTTGAATTTTGAAAAATTTCTTCAAGTGAGCGCTAATTAGGCCCCCTAGAACACATATCCGGGGTCAATTTCAATTTTTATATATTATATATATATATATATATATATATATATATATATATATATATATATATATATATATATATATATATATATATATATATGTATGTATCACACCGATAACTCAAAAAATAATGGGCCGATTTTGATTAAATTTAGTGAATAAATTCATTTTGCAAATGGCTTGGATAAGTTCGTTAGCCAGGAAAATCTGCCCAGGTTTTCCCGGAAAATTTTGGGTTTTCTTTCGAAAAAAAAATATATCTCCGAAATTAACAAAGTAAGGGCAACCAATTTGGTATGCGAGTTTGTATCCTTATAGGTAAGTTACTTACCAAAATTTAGCTATGTAAGTCAAAAGACAAAAAGTTATAGGCATTTAAAGAAAAGTAATTTGGGGTTTTCCTCAAAACGTCAAAGTTGCGATTTAAAACGTCAAAATCGGCAACATTTAGGCAAATAACTTGAATCTAATACGGGCTATGGAAATTAAATGTCTCAAGAAGGATGTTTTACAAACCCTGAAGTCTTAGTTTCAACCGTCATTGTTCTTCATTTTACTAAAATATTTCCAGAAAATTCATCTCAAATAGACCCTTTCTCTGATGCTTTGTCAGTAGTCTTAGCTATAGAGTTTATCGTTTAATGGTATATAATTTTTTTTGTTGAATTTTCGTAAAAAATCAATAAAACTCAATATATTCGTTATTATACAAGATATGAAAAAAATTTGTATATATTAATTATAGGATGTCTTAAGCCACATCTTAAAGAAATATTTCTACAATCACAGGGCGGCCCATAAGTTGTTGGTGATACAAATTTTTTTTTTTAATCAAACACGTCTTATGTTATTGGATTTTTGCATTTTCCATCGAAATATAATGCATGTTTGTAAGAATATAATGCATGTTTGTAAGACAAGAAATTCTGGATGCAGCAAGTGCGTTATGGTAGCGAACTTTGATCAAATGCTTCATATTTGAATAGCCCAATTTGCTATTAACCTATAAGGTTGACCAAGAAACGAGTTTTTCCGGGAACACTTTAACTTTACTTTTGGAAATTTTTGTACATTTTCACACAATAAAGTTATTTTTATGAAACATGGCAGATATTTTTACTATATAGGTTATACTGGTAACCAAAATTAATGCCTGCTTTCTTTAAAAAGAA
Source organism: Tillus elongatus (assembly GCA_964006375.1). Lineage (NCBI taxonomy): Eukaryota > Metazoa > Arthropoda > Insecta > Coleoptera > Cleridae > Tillus > Tillus elongatus. The sequence goes on from OZ023264.1 coordinate 116,970,880, forward strand.
AACACACATATTTGCAATAAAAACATTTTTATGAAAATTCACTACCATAACGCACTTGTTGCGTCCAGAGTTTTTATTTTATATACCTGCTTTTGCCTAGACTTGCTTTAAGTGAGTATAGAATACCTAGTTTTTGATACATAAATTACTAATTTAAGTTTCTTCGATATGTCACATCAAAACGTCAAAATATTTGTACTGTAATTTATCGTAGTATTTTCGAAGAATTTTAGTAGTTTAAGAGAGAAAGTGTTTGTAAAATGAGACCTGAACATTAAGAATGGTGGTGTAAATGGTGGCAGCGGCATGCAAGTTCCAAGTTATTGAATATTCGTCGAAATTAGAAATGTGACAGTAGCATATTTGGCAGTTCCCTTTAGGCAAATCAAAAGAGTGAAAATTGTGTTAATTGCAGGCTCAAGCATTAAGCTTATTTGTAAAACACATTGTTAAATTATGTACTAATAAATACTAAAAAAAAAATACTAATATTTATTTCTGTGCAGATAATTAAAATGTTTTGAAAATTTATATTTTCTATTTTGGGATATGTGTTAGTGAAGAGTTTAGTCCATAATTTGGATACGTAAATGTGGCAATACATTATGATTTTTTTTCTTTTTATAATTGTTTAAAACCAAGCTGAAATAATACTACACAACAGAAGCAAGCGGAAAACAGCTGATCAAATCATCAAACATCAAATTCCAAACAAGCGGGTAGTCCAAACTACACATGCGGGATTTCGAAAGCCAAAGTATCGCGGTGGCTGTAGACTTTTGTTTAAAATACGATCTCTAAGCTAGGTAGATACTTCACATGTGCAATAACTACTACATGCTTTAGATATTAAAACCGGTAAAATATTGAATACCGTATTTTCTGAGGCGAATACAGAAGCAAAATAACCAATAGCTATTACAATAACATATAAACATTGTACATGAAATTGAGTTTGTCTTTTGTTATGTAACAAAACAAAATCAAGTGCTGCACAGAAATAAGAAACGTAACAAAGAAAGGCGGTATTTTCCGGGAAATAATAAATAAGTACGTGTATTCAGTATTCAATGGAGCCACGCCTGAATATGCTGAATATTCTGTATGTTGAAAACATTGAATGCATATATGCGCCAAGTGAGTTGTTAGCAAGGTTTAAACTGACAGTAAGAAATATTCGACACATGAGCGGGACTTGAAGATTTGTTTTGATTTATCTAACAAGGTGCTTTGGAATATGATTTATGGGTATATCCACCTTCTACGGCAGACAGAACAAAAGCACAATGTTTTATAAAAGTAGTACGAGCAAAACGAAAAAACGCCCTGCATTTTACAACTACCCTAAGTTTGTATTCCAGGGTATGAGCGCAATTTTGAAATAAAAATAGTTTCATCTAAATTTTTGCCACACTTTGCTTATTTTGCGCTGATTATTATCATACAAACAGTTTATAAGATTAACTCGTCACTAGACAACAACCGGCTATTCTCTTTGTTCCAATGTATTTTTTACAATTACAGGATACTTAAATAAGCTTGGAAGCAGAAAGTGCATTGTGGTAACAAATTACCAAGAAAATCGTCGAGGCATATAAAAAACTGAAAAAGAATTGTATATTCTAAAATAATTAACTTGCTTTGATGAAGTTTAGTTAGTACATATGTTTCACTCAATGATTAATACATAGATACAAAAATTGAGTTTTTTAGGTCGAGGAGAAATTATGTTATTAAAATTTGAAGAAACGTGTATATGAATATGCGCTACCGTAGCGTAATTGCTGTGTCTGAAGTTTTATTACTAGTTATGTAAAGTCCGTAAAAAACTTGAATTTTATCCTAAAGAACTAATCTCAGTGGGCTGTATGTGAAAACTGGAACCTGTGATGAGCACTAATAAGTACACTTGGAGAACACCCAAATCACCACAACACATAAATTATGTGTTGTGGTGATTTGGGTGTTCTCCAAGTGTACTTATTCTCAGTGGGCTGGCTAACAAACTTCTCCGAGCGATTAATAAAATGAATATTGCTATCAAATTTTAGCCAAATACTAAAATCCGCCCGGTAATTTTTAAGTAGATCAGACTACACATTATATATATATATATATATATATATATATATATATATATATATATATATATATATATATATATATATATATATATATATATATATATATATATATATATATATATATATATATGTTTTTTGATCACTAAAAACAAAGTGTAAGAAAACAGTACATTTTAAATTTATGTTGAAACCTGTGTGCGTGACACTATCACCCAACTATATTCGTTAGAAAATATTACATTTTGACAAAATGTCTTCTCTAATGAAAACAACACAATTAAATGTTGGATTTCTAACAAGTTTTAAATAGTCATGAAATATTTCCTAACGAATATAGTTGGGTGATGGTGTGATGCACACAAGTCTCAACATAAATGTAGAATGTACTCCTTTTTGTGAATTTTCATTAAGAAAATTCACTAATAGAAAGGTATTGATGGTGAGACTTTCGGAAATTTGTCTTTAGATAATCGCGAATTAGGGCCTCTGGAACCCATTTCCATGGTCAGTTAAAATGTTTATGTATATATATATATATATATATATATATATATATATATATATATATATATATAGGTCCAACCGATAACTCAAAAAATACTTCACTGATTTGGACCAAATTTGGGAATGACCCTTATATTTCTAATGGCTTGGATGAGTTCATTCATCAAATTTCAAATTTTATCGGCCTCTTTTTAGTAAAAAATTAAAAAATATTTTTAAAAACGCAATATCTCTCAAATTGTCTATGTGATTAAAACGAATATTTACAACTTAATAGAACATAGACAGACGTGGCTGTATACCAATTTTCAAATTGTTTGATCGAAGTAAAATAAAGTTATTCAAAATTAATAATAAAATAATCCCCGACATTACTTCAGATTCCGTAATGCAATATCTACAATGTTGGACAAAGACAGATGACGTTATATGTACTGCTATCCTATTTAAATAAATCGTAGATAAAAATCTAAACAATGGAAGTTATTGCAACATGTCACACTGGAGAACATTGTGAGAGATAAGACAGGGACGCCATCTCGGTGCAGGACCCGGTAGTATGTTGTCACGAGTCCTCTCTAGTTTACACAAAATTTTATAGATAGAGCTGTGTACAATCTACAACCAACTAACAATGTTGTAAATTGTCAGCCTTGAGCCATTTCTTTCATAATACCGGGACAAAGTTTGCGTCCAAAAGCGCTAAATTTTAGCATGCGAATGTATACTAAAAAATAATTTTTTTTATTGAAAGTGATTCAATGTGTTTAAAAGCAATCCAGAACGACGTTTCATTGTGTATAAATATTAGGCTTCCCATTCTTCACGTTCACGGTATTTAAGATATTGTATGTATTACCTAGTGAACTCTATACAGAATTCACTGGTAGGTATTACGAAAGTGAAACGAAAATTATTTTAAGAAGAAATATACCTACCTCAAACTAATACAGTAAGTAGTTATAATACAAAGTACATACATCCCTAGTTAAAATTATATAAACCGATGTTTAGGTTAAATTATTAAAATTTTAATTTCAAAATTTTTATTGTTTACATTTATCTCATTTTCAAAAAGTATGAATACAGCAATAGTAGATAATTGCTGAAAAGAGTTCGAGTGCGTTATGGTAGCGAATTTTCATAAAAATATTTCAAATGTTCATAAACCAATTTCCCATTAAACTAGAATCTTCAGTTTTGATACATAGTAAAACCTATATAAAAGCAGCGTGGATACTAAATTCAAAAAATAACACAATGAGCCTTACAGATAATTACTTTTAAAAAAAAAACCTCCTTTGCTATTTTGTTTGCAGAAGCTCGTTCGATTGAGTTGATTAAAACCGATCATTCAAGCGATTAATATGGAAAAATACTTAGCTGCCACCTATAATTTCATAAATGCATTCCATTTGTAAATAAAAATGAAATTTTCGGTAAATTTGTAGATTAGCACAGGGAAGGAGGGTAGTTGGCGGGGGGTGTTTAAAAAAATATCTTCAGAAATATGCTTAGAACCTCTTCTGGATGCCCAAACCACAAGAAAAATTTCCTCCAGACAGCCCACAAGAAACTTACGGGACCAAGTGAATAGGGGTGCTGGTGAGCGGAAAGTGCGGAAGAAACAGCTTAGTTGGATCTCTTTAAGCTGCCTTTATCCCATTTTGCAGCTATACCACAACATAATCAATATTATGCTGTGGCTATACCTGCTTAGAATCCTGTTTACCGCGCGCAGAACCTCTATATTCACCGTAGGTCCCGTAACTTTCTTAGGGGTTGCTCCACATGAATTTATATTGTTTACGTTGTTTTTGTTTACGGGTGATTGTTGGCATGGAGAAGGGGAAGGAGCACCCCCGCGACGAAGCAGCGAACCAAGGTTTACATTTTATGGTTTAAATTTTATCTCATTTCATTTTTGTATTTTTTTTTCCCAGAATGATTTTGAGGTTGCCTTGTTTGTCAGTCTTACATAGTAAGCTGCAATATTTTATCATTTTCAAAAAGTATGGATACAGCAAACGTAAATAAGTGTTGGAAAGGGTCTCGGTGCAGCAAATATGTCATGGTAAAAAATTCTCGTAAAAATATTTTAAATCCGATAGCTCAACAAATTTTCCATCAAGCTAGAATCTCCAATCCTAAACCGTAGTAACATCTATGTAAACACACCGTGGGTACTAAATTAGGGAAAAATAAGAGAATGAGCTTCGCGGATAACTTCAAATTTGTTTTAAAAAACCTTTTTGTTGTTTATTGTTTGCAGAAACTGGATGGATTGACTAAACCAAAGCCATCCAAGCAATTAATAAAGAAAAGTACCTGCCATATTTATAATTTAACAGGTACATTCCATTTAGAAATAATTAATTTTTTTCTGAAAAACTTTTGTAACTTTAATGAAATTTCTAACACACAGACTTGCAGTACTTGCAGATTACTTGTAGAGCGCCCAATGCATCCCCTATGAGACTTTATTCTTTAATAAAATCTTCAAGGGACATAATTTTGGTTTGATCTCAACTCTCAATCTCAAATCTCAATTTTCTCAAAAACAGGTGGTTTGTCAAAAAATTGAGAAGGGAAGAAAAAGATAGAACATTTAATTTGCTATAAAAAGGATGGACGTAGGTTAGGGTTTGAAAAAATCAAAACATTAAAAGGGTGAGCCACTCCTAATTCACCCCTTTTTGAGTTTATATCTACTTCAAATTTTTGTCAAATAACGATGTTGATAAAAGCAATACAGCTGCTTATTGTAATAATTAAAGAATCTTCCGAGGTCAATATCTCACCAACCATGGGCGTCAGATAAAAATTTTATATAAAAAATCGTCATGTTTTGAGGTCCTCTACGCGCACACATTCTGTGTCCATTGTGTTGCGAAACACCCCATATATATATATATATATATATATATATATATATATATATATATATATATATATATATATATATATATATATATATATATATTTACATATGGTATGGATATTTTGCTAACTTATAAAAAATCCCAACATACGTCATTTTGAGGTTAAAAAACATCCTGCAACATGAAGACTTCACCCCTATAATCAACCCCGTTCCAGTTAAAGTTGCGACCCCAAATTTTTAAATAAAAAGTTGGGGCTTGTGATACCTTATTTAAAAGATAATTTTCTTATCTATTTAAAAATACTATGGTTTTAAAATTTAATGCAAAACCTAAAAGAAAAAAGGTGTTCCTCTAATTGAGGAACTTTGCAACAACACACTAAAAAATTACTAACTAATTGCGTTTTATTTTTAATAATAACTGAACAGGCAAAAACAATTTCAGTGCCTTTTTTTGGACACTATCAATTAAAAAGAAGCTTTCAAGGGTTATCGACATTTTTCATAAATGGCAATGACAGTTTTTTAACACCTTATCAAATTGCTGTGTGATTAATGTAATTGTCAGTTTTGAACTGCAATTTAGAAACATGGTTTATTTAACAGAAATGCATAAAATAAAGATTCTACAGATGATTAGGGAGCTAAAACACGTTCACAGATCAAAGTTGCTTCCTGGTTTTAAGAAAAAATTCCGGTTGTGTCGCCTATATCCCAAGGGACAATTAGTAAAATTGAACATCAATTTCGCGAGCATGAATATGTAAGGCAGATACAAAGAACTTTCTAATGCACCAAGTAATGATACCAAATTGAATGTAATTAGTAAGGGGAAACCCACATACTTCGAGTCGACAAGTAGCCACAACATTGGATGTTAGTAACTCATCGATTAGTCGATTTTTTTTTAAATTTCAACAACACACCGCGAGGGCTTACAGCCTAAATACTATCGTACCGTGGATGTTGACAAGGAGGAAAGCGGCAACTTGTTAATTCTGGACTTGAAGGTTTGGAGGTTCGGAGGAGAATGAAAAACATGTGCCGGCAAGGAATTCCACAACTTGGAAGTCCTCGGGACAAAAGAGCGGGCATAACAAGATGTTCTATGTCTGGTGACCTGGACAGTAAAAGGGTGCATTCAATCTGTTCCCCTGGTAGATCAGTTGGGGGCAGCAGGTGGGGGAACTATGGAGGAAAACTCCTCTGAGCAATGCTGGTGCAGATATCTATAAAAGAGAGAGAGAGAGAGAGGTCACCAACGGTACCTCGGTGGGCAAGGGATGGCAGCCTTTGGGTGAGGGTAGGGTCACCGAATGAAGTCCAGTATAGCGAGTGTAGAAGCGGCAGCTGCACCCCAGATGTCGGAAAGATATTCGAGGTTTAGCTTTATTTGTGAAGTATATAAGGTATAGAGATTAGCTGGTGAAAAGTATTTGCGAGCCCGAAAGAGGAAACCTAATTTCTTAGCAGCCGCTTCTGCAATTGATGTGACATGTTGGTGCCAATTGAGATTTCGATCCACAGAAATGCCAACAAGAGAAAACGACTCATTACTTTGAATAACTTGGTTGTTAATTTTGATGGGTCTAGGGCTGGTGTATCTCTTATGAGAAAGAAAGCAAGACTGAGTTTTGGTGAGGTTGAATTGTACAGGATTTCTACTTCCCCAGTCGAATATTTTTTGGAGATCCACGGAGACAGAACCCTCCATGAGTCTGCGATCCTCATCTAATTGGGCTAAAGAGACAGGCTTAGAATATTGTATACTTGAGTGGAGGGTGCTGTCGTCCGCGTAACTGTGAACTGGGTTGGATGTGCTAGAGAGGTAACTGATGTGGAGAAGAAACAAAGTAGGGGCTAAAGCTGAACCTTGAGGAACTGCTGCATTAATTGGATACAGTTTAGAGGAATGTCCATCCACGACAACAGAAATGCTCCAGTTGGAGAGGAAATTTGATGTCCAGGTATAAAGTTTTGGTGGTAGGCCATAGGCTGGAAGTTTATTAAGCAGCGGTGCGTGCCAGACCTGGTCGAATACTTTGGATATTTCTAGAGTGACAATCTGGGATTCACCGTGTAGTTACATAGACTTGTTCCAAGAATGGGTGACAAAGGAAAGGAGGTCGGCAGTTGATCTGCTCTGACGGAATCCATACTGCCTATCGTGGATTAGACTGTGTTTTTCAAGAAATTTTAGTAATTCGGTGTTTATGAACTTTTCCATCACTTTAGAGATGACTAAAGGGAGAGAAATAGGCCTGTTGTTGCTAGAAAGCGCTTTATCGCTTTCTTGAGGATGGTTTGTACTCTAGCAGTTTTCCAGTCACTAGGGAATATGCCTTTATTGTAAGATATCTGAAACAGACGAGTCAGGACAGGAGCAAGTTCTGGTGCGCATTTTTTGAGAACAATTGCTGGGATCTCGTCAGTGCCAGAGGCTTTCCTGGTATTGAGAGAAGATAGCATCTTTCGTACCTTTTTAGTTTTGTAAATGATATCCGTCATTTTATGGGCGACATTGGGGACTGTTGGTGGTTGAACATTTGGAGGTGGGTTGAGAGTAGAATTGCCGGCGAACAACGAAGCAAAAAGTTCAGCCTTGCCCAGGGCGGTAAAAACAATTTTATCCCCTGAGACAAGATGGGGGACGTGCTCTTGCAGAAAATATTCCCAATAGAATTAGCAAGAGTTCAGAAGGGTTTGCCGCTGTTGTAGCTTAAGAGGACTTTGTTTTTGATGTGGTTATTGAACGAGTTTTTCGCCTCAGAAAGAATGCGGACATAGCGGTTTCTTGCGTCGTTAAATGCTTTACTGGGATTGTATAGAAGCGTTTTGTGAGCTTTCATCTTTTCAAGTCTGGCCTTGTCACAGGATTTAGAGAACCAGGGTTTTTGAGTGGCTGAAGAGGTTTTCTGTGTACGTGGAATAAATAATTCCATGCCAGCTTAGATAATTTCGGTGACGTTTTGTGAGATATCAGAGGGGTCAGGATTAGAGAAGCAGACAGACGCCCATGGAAACGAGGAAAAGTAATCGCGCATTTCGTCCCAGTTTGCGGAGTGGTAGTGCCAAACGATACGTGGGTGTGATGACTGTATGACCTCGGGTTGCATTACGCAGGAAGCAGTAACCATGCCGTTGTCTGAGCGACCAAGGGGGGCGGTGACTGATATCTTATAGCATTCAGGTTTTGTAGTAAAAATGAGATCCAAGGGATTTGAGCTGTGTGTTGGGATGCGAGGAAGGTAAGTATGTTGCTGAACCATATTGGCTAAAGAATTGCTGACTGCAAAGGCCTCCGCTGCTCTCCCTTGTGTATCGGTTTTTGAAGATCCTAGCCATTCATTATTATGAACATTGATGTCACCAAGAATAGTGACCTAGGAGCAAGGATATTCAGAAATCAGATAGTCGGTTTTTCCAGAAAGGTAGTCAAAGAGCTGGAAAAAGTTGTAGTCCGAAGGTGACCGGTAAATGCAACGGATGAATTTAGTTGTAGCCCTGAGAGAGAGTTTTATCCATAGTATGGCTTTTCTTCCAGCTTCTAAATTGGGGAGTCTGGTGCAGGGTAGATTGCTACGGACGTATTCGCACACACATCCATGCAATCTAAAGGAAGTAAGGGGCTCATACCCCGGGAAATTAAGGTGATTAGTGGCTGTTTTGGCGCTGATTTGGGTTTCGGTGAGGAAGAGGAGTTGGGGCCTGTTAGCCTGGAGGAAATGCTGGACGAAGTCCAGGTTAGAATTTAGGCCACATATATTCGAAAAGGTTATGTCAAATCTTGATGTTGGCGGCCCCTGTACACCCCTCTGCCGAAGATCCGAAAGGAGGGGTATTCTACCTCCGGAATCTTTTGTACAAGGAGGAGCCATCATCATTTTTGCTTATAAGGGAAACCGACTCATACCCCAGAACCAGAAACGTCCGTTGGGACTTCACCGGCCCCTTGATGCATAAGGTGGTACCGCCTCGGGCGTGAAAAAAAATCCTTTACTATCACGTAAAGGAAAATTCCACTACCACCTGCTATGGATTGGATTGGATCAATGTCTACCCCTTTAAAAATAAGAATAATAAAGGGACTATCAATTGTCCAATAGTTATGCTTTTCGACATAGTAGGAGGATACAAAACATTATCATTTTGTATCCATGCCTATGCCGGCAAATATCACAAGAAAATAAAATGCACCCCTATAAATTAGTCCAAACTCAAGAACTCATGGTAAACGATTTTGATAGAGGAACGACTTTTTTGTAAACAAATGATGGAAATGTTAAATAACAACGTCATCTAACTCGAGCATGTTTTGTTTTCTGATCAGTGAGGCTTTAATCTCCACGGCCATGCTAATGGTCAAAATTGTTCCTACTGATGTAAAGAAAATCCACCCGGGTGAGAGACGAACATATCTAAATGTTTATGTTTGGACAGGAATAGTTGAAAACCTTGTCATTGGTCCTTTTTTCATTGATGGCAATTTTAATGGAGATAACTATTTAGCACTCCTCCAAAATAAGTTCATCTAACTTTGGCAAACTTATATCCCGATCGAACAAACCCTAGAGCTGCAGAGAATATGGTATGGTATCTTTAGGATGGAGCACCAGCACATTACCAAACCAATGTCTGGAGGTACCTCGACATAATATTTCTAAATCGGTGGATAGGTAGGCGAGGATCGTTAGAATTGCCAGCGCCACCACCCGACCTAACGCTATTAGACGTATTTTTATGGGGATGTGTTAAAATAATGATATACAAAACTAAACCACGCGACCGACTTAAAAAAGAATAACGATTGCAATAATGTCGGTCACGTCTCAGATGTTGATTATCGTTAAAGATAGCTTTGGTTACGATTAGGATGCTGACAAGACGTTCAAGGTATGCATTTTGAACACTTGCTAAATTCAGATTGACGCGTTTTTTAAGTTTTCTCATTATCAAGAACGAAAGACGGTTAGTTATTGATTTTTTAGTGTATTTTAGCGAAGTTTGTCAACCAGATTAATCTCTTTTATATTCACTGTTAATTGTTGCAATAAATTTTAAAATCATAGCATTTTTGAATAGAGAATGAACAGATCTTTCAAATGACGTATTACAAGCTCCGACTTTCTATTTCAAAATTTAGAGTTTGCAACTGTCACTCGATGGGGGCTGAATGTAGTGATGACGTTTTCACCTTGCAGGAAGTAATTTTTAAATCTAAAATTGACGTGTTTCGGGATTCTTTTAATATGTAAAGTAATTGGGATACTGAATGCATTTCATTTGGCTATTTCACACTGTATGTATGTTTATTATATATATATATATATATATATATATATATATATATATATATATATATATATATATATATATATATATATATATATATATATATATATATATGCATACATACATACATACATACATGCATATTATGATAGTCAGAATGCATCTAGCCTTTGACAAAGTCAAATATATATATATAAGCTTGACAAAAACGTTATTTCTACAAACAGAAACATTTGCCTTTCGCCTGTATTTCTCATTTCCTATAAAGACCGTGTTAGTGATATAAAAACAAAGAAGAAATTGAGATAATCCTTATGAACACCACACTTTCTCCATAAAAGCGTAGTCTCGGTTTCGGATTTGCACAAAACTGGAGGTGAACAAACATAAATCTGTGGGCCGAGTTGTAGGGAAAGGGGTCACCTATAAAATCCTGTTGAGCTATGAAACGTTCATGATTCCGGGCGAGTCCGGGTGGGTACGGGAAAATGCAGGAAGCGGGCACAATACGCATTCGTGTTTCGCTCGCTCGCCTGTCTGACAAATATCTTTTGTGTTAGGAATGTAACCCGATTTTAAAGGAATATTCTCTTACAGACCCTTTCAGAAGATAGAACAGACTTCACAAATATTTAATTATGAAGCGAAATGTGCAAATACTTATTTATCGCGATGTCCCGGAAATCTACTGTGATGGACTTTTTGAGTGCTGGTAGCAGTAGCATTTTGTTTGCCCGCATGGCAATAGTTGGTAAAGAAACAGGTTCGAACACATTCGTTTTACAATTAATATCTACATTATATTAGGAATGTGGTTCTAAATTTAACAGAATCCTATTATATATATTATATATATATATATATATATATATATATATATATATATATATATATATATATATATATATATATATATATATATATATATTTATAGGTCCCCAAAACATACCAGTATTAAGGTTTCTTGATATTCCAGAAACAAGCGAATCAAACAAAACTTAACAATCTAAAAAATACTAGAATGAAGACGACATTGAAATGAAAACAACACTAACTATAAATTTCAATTACAAGAATATATACAGTGTGCCCCAAATTGGTGATGCATGTCTAGGAATCTCAGAAACTATAAGAGATAGAGAAACGGTTAAATAGGAAAAGTTGTAGGCAATTTTATTACCAATTTAAATCTTCTTACCCAACTCCAGTAACTTTTTTGGTCTTTGCGACTTTTTGCAAATAAGAAAAATGGCGCATTTCTTCAAAGTGCTATAACTTTTTTATTTATCAAAATTTTTAAATTCTGTAAAAACATCTTTGCAGCAACTTTAAACGTATAATTCAACGTTCTAGTCAGATTTCATGTTTATTGTTAAATAATCGCTAGGCGATTGTCACTTTTTTTTCTTATGGACGCCATATTGGTTTTTGACAGCCTATTAAAGATCATAATTTTTGCTTTTGAATGATGTATCACACATTACAAAAGACGGTTAGAAATTTGAAAAAACAAGGTTTTAAGATTTATTAATTCATACATATGGCAACGTCGCAATCTGTAAAGTAAAAACATACAGCGCTCAATATGATTTCTTTATTATGATCAAGAAAAATAATAAGACATTTTAAACACTGCAAGTAATATTATCTTCAATATTTTTATGCTACTTATAATGTCTAGAATATTCCTGCTTAGCAACTTGTGTTAATTGTTGTGACATTTGTTTAACAACTATTAAATGTTTGAATGTTTGACAATGTTTGAATTCTACTCAAGTCTTATTCAGTTGCTTTTTTTGCAAAATTTTAATTGAGTTTGCAAGTGTTCAAATCTAAGTATTTCAAGTAAAAATTAGGTTTGTTTATCACTAAAATTTAGAAAGATCACCATGCAAAATTATTCCAATGTAGAAAATTTGACATGCTTGTCTGTTACATATCATCTCATAGAAACGCTAATCTGGCGTTACGAAACTACGCTAAGAGTTTTCCAGAAAGACGTCAGCCTAGTATTATATATTTTGCCAAGCTAGTAACAAATTTATTAAATTTTGGAAGCTTTCAAAGTCCCCGAGCTCGAAATTACCTCCGTAATGAAAATTGCGATCATGCAATCTGTCAGCTTTTTAAGAACATCCTGCCACGTCAACAAGAGCAGCCGAAACATAATTGGATGTAACAAAATCAACTAATCAAAGAACTTAAAAAAAAAGCAGATACCATCCTTCTAAACCAACGATTGTACAAGGATTTCGGGAAGGTGATTATGAACGTAGATTAAGATTTTCTAACTGGTTTATTGATAAATGCCGCGAAAATTGAGACTTTCCTAATCAAGTAATTTGGACTGACGAAAGTCGTTTCACAAATTCAGAAGTGTTCAATCGTCATAACCATAATTACTGGGCAACTGAGAAACTAGAATTACGAAATCCCGTAGATTTCAAACGCGCTTTGCAGTGAATGTATGGTGTGGAATCTATGGTAAGCATATCTTAAAAGTGTAACGAGGACCCAAAGGTGTAGTCTGAATTTCTTAAATTGTAAGTTGCAATTCTATCTCTTTATTTTTCAGGAAACCAGTTAATTGGGACATTTTTTTACGCTGATACACTTAATAGCCGGCGTTATTTTGATATGTTACAAACCCACGAGTCCCTGCAATCAGACAAGCGGTGTCAGAGGTTCAATTTGAAAATGTTTGGTTTCAGCATGATGGCTGTCCTGCTCATAATTCTAGAGAGGTACAGACTCTACTCCGTAACACATTCTGGGAAAGAATAATTTCAAAAAGCTGTCCAGTATTACGGCCAGATAGGAGTCCAGATCTGACGCCTCTGGATTATTACTTGTGGGGGCATGTCAAAAATGAAATGTATGAATTCGATCCACCTGAAGAAACAAACATATTAATTCAAAGGGCAAGGGAGCAATTTGCTGGGTTTAATAAACATACTTTAGAACGTGTTACCAATTCAGTAATAAAAAAAACTCTGCGCGCAGCAAGTGCGTTATGGTAGTGAATTTTCATAAAAATGTTTTTTATAACAAATATGTCTTTTTTTTAAGAAAAGCAGGCATCAAATTTGGTTACCAGTATAACCTCTATAGTGGGAACAATGTACCACATTTTATCAAAATAACTTTGTTGTTGGAAAAAGGGCAAATATTTTTCGAAAACTAACTTAAAATATCCCCGAAAAACTGGCCCGATTTTCCTGGCCAACGAACTTCCTCAAGGTATTTAGCCCCTACCAAGATATAATTATTTACAAAAAGCTTTTCGATAAAACTTACAAAAAAAATTGTAAACAACATTTTTGCGAAAATGCAAAAACATTTTTTTTACAATAACTTATTAAACATTAGGTACTAATTACCAAAATTTTACAAAAATTTCACAAACAATGATTTCTACATAAACAAATAAAGTTCGCTACCATAACGCACTTGCTGCGTCCAGAATTTTTTTCTTACAAACATGCATTATATTTCGATGGAAAATGCAAAATTGCAATAACATGAGGCGTGTTTGATTAAAAAAAAAAAGAAAATTTGTATCACCAACGACTTATGGGCCAGCCTGTGATTGTAGAAATATTTTTTTAAGATGTAGCTCAAGACACCCTATAATTAATATATACAAATTTTTTTCATATCTTGTATAATAACGGATATATTGAGCTTTATTGATTTTTTACGAAAATTCGACAAAAATTATATACCATTAAACAATAAACTCTATAGCTAATGCTACTGACGAGCATCAGGGAAAGGGTCTATTTGAAATGAATTTTCTGGAAATATTTTAGTAAAATGAAGGACAATGACGGTTGAATCTAAGACGTCAGGGTTTGTAAAACATTCTTCTTGAGACATTTTCTTTCCATAGTCCGTATTAGATTCAAGTTCTTTGCCTAAATGGTGCCAAGTTTGACATTTTAAATCTCAACTTTGACGTTTTAAGGAAAACCCTAATTTATTTTTCTTTAATTGCCTATAACTTTTTTGCTACAGGGCTAAATTTTGGTGGGTAACTTACGTATAAGAACGTAAACCCGTGTACCAAATTTGGTTGCCCTTACTTTGTTAATTCAGGAGATATAAATTTTTTTCGAAAGAAAATACAACATTTTCCGGGAAAACCTTGGCAGATTTTCCTGTCTAACGAACTCATCCAAGCCATTTGCAAAAGGAATTTATTCACCAAATTTAATCAAAATCGGTCAATTATTTTTTGAGTTATCGGTGTGATACATACATATATATATATATATATATATATATATATATATATATATATATATATATATATATATATATATATATATATATATATATATATATATATATATATATATATATATATATATATATATATATATATATATATATATATATATATATATATATATATATATATATATATATATATATATATAAACATATAAAAATTGAAACTGACCCCGTATATGTGTTCTGGGGGGCCTAATTAGCGCTCATTTGAAGAAATTTTTTCAAAATTCAAAAGTCGGGATCTCCTCATTAGTGAATTTTTTTTAAGAAAATTCACTAAAAATGTCAGGAATCTTTTGAAAAATGGCGGTCATTTTGAACTTTAAGAGTGATACTTGTTATTTTTCTTAATAGTATGTGTTGATTTTTAATTTATTGTTGTGTTTGACGTTTATTTATCAGTTTTATAATATTATTTGTTCGATGTGTTGTTGCTTCTATTGTTTGTATTTATAATTAATATTCTGTTCAGTCTTCGTTAAATAGCTAGCGCGCAATGTTTTAAAGTTCATGTTATGCCCTTTTTTAATTTATAGATTGCGACGTTGACATGTGTATGTATTAATAAATCTTAAAATCCTGTTTTTTTGTTCAAATTTGTAACCGTTCTTTTGCATTGTGTGATACATCATTGAAAAGCAAAAATTATGGTCGTTTTTAGACTACCAAAATCCAATATGGCGTCCATAAGAAAAAAAGTTGACAATCGCCTAGCGATTATTTAACAATAGACATGAAATCTGCCTAGATAATTGAACTCTACGTTAAAAGTTGCTGCGAAGATGTTTTTATAAAAAAGTCAAAAATTTTGATAAATAAAAAAGTTATAGCACTTTGAATAAATGCACCATTTTTTTATTTTCAAAAAATCCCAAAAACCAATTTCCCAATTTACCCATCTCCCATTTAACCGTTTCTCTATCTCCTATTGTTTCTTGGATCCCTCTAAATGCGTCACCAATTTGGGGACAGTGTGTACTAAGCTTAGAGTAAGTTTTAGAATTATTGAAACGAACAAGTATTAAAGGCTTTTTTCCTACCAGACAATGTTCAGACTTTTAAAACTTACGCGTTTCGGCTCATTCGAAGTTAACCCCTTCGAATGAGCCGAAACGCGTAAACATAGAATATAAAAAGTGTGACTACGTCTCCAAGGTTCTTACATTCTTATAGGACAACGGAATCGTAGCCCTTAACGATAATCCTCTGCCTTCTTTCGTCTCAAAGTTTAAGAAAGCTTTTGATCGAATAGCAGCTGCCCTGTCGGATAATTATAAACTCTTATATCTGATAAACCACATTATTTATCGTCTTTATGGCTTGCCTTAGATACACAAGCAGTGTTGCTCTATTCGTCCAGTCGTTTTGTTCGTGGGTTGTCTCACGTACAAGTTGTGTGGTTTACTTTCATCTTTTCTAATGTCAAACGTGAGTTCTGGGTCCCGCACTGGATTAAAAATTCAGTTGCATTAAATGAGAGCCTTCAAGGTGTCCCGGTTGATAATGGTACTATTTTGTTTTTCTTCGGTGTTTCCAACCTTTCTACTAGTGTCCTGGTCAACCAGATATTTGTACTTTTAAAAAACCTGTTTGGCTGGTCTTCCTCAGTGGGAAACTTCAAGAGGTGCATCGTGCCTTGGTCAAGGTTTCCCTAACACAGAATTGCTTCTCCTTCAATGATAGAATTTATGTCCAAAAAGATGGTCTTTCAATGGGTAAACCAGTATATTTTCTATGTGCAGAGGAAAGTTCAAGAGGTGCTTCGTGCCTTGGTCAAGGTTTCCCTAACACAGAATTGCTTCTCCTTCAATGATAGAATTTATGTCCAAAAAGATGGTCTTCCAATGGGTAAACCAGTATATTTTCTATGTGCAGAGGTATTTATGACCATTTTCAAAAATGAGTTGGTTCTCAAAGACTATAATCCATTGAAATACTTAATTTAGTCCTGTGCGTGGAAGGTGGACGATATACTAGCGGTTTGGTCGGGTCCCTTAGATAAAATTCATTTATTCCTAGGGTGGCTGAATGATCTACACGCCATTAATTTCACCATGGAGTTAGAGGAGGACGAGTCCATTAGTTTTCTGGATCTGAAGTTAATAAGGAAAAGCAACTCGATTGAATCCGACATCTATAGAAATCCGACACAGACCCGCCATCTAATCCCATATAGACCTTGTAACCATATGTCCCCCAAGTTAGCATCTATTAGATGTTTGATAGAGAGCCTGTTCAGAGTCCCACTGTCGGGGACGAACTTCAATAGCGAGCTCAATGTTATTAAACAATTAGCCATAAAAATGATTACCCTGTCATTCTAGTAGACAGACTAATAAGAAAAAAATTACGGGACGCGGCAAGTGCGTTATGGTAGCGAATTTTTATTAAATGCTTTAAATTTGTATAACTCAATTTTTAATAAACGTAGAAAGTTCACTTATGGTACGTAGTGAAGTCTATACTAGGGAAATATATCAACCAAATTTAATTAAAATAGCTGTGTTATTTTTTGAGATATTATTTTTTCTTTTGGGAAATTCTTTTTTTTTTTGGTCCAATAAGGCTGGCTAATGAACTGGTCCAAGCTATTAATAAAAAAATATTCTTGCCGAGTTTCATCAATAACTCGTTGAGTTATCTGTTGGATATATATATATATATATATATATATATATATATATATATATAATATATATATATATATATATATATATATATATATTATATATATGCAAAGCCTCACGATCGATACCTCCATATTAGCGATTTTTCTTATAAAGATTTGCTAAAAAGCCGTCAGCTCTTGAGGGAAACAAGCTCCAGTCTTTTTTTCCTTTCCCCTCGCATATTGTAGCCCCATCACTGCTGCTGCCTCTCGTGTCTTGAAGAAACAAAATATTAAATTCGCATTTAAATACACAGATATTGTTAAGAAGATCCTAGTTCACAATAAAGACTACATTCCCCACCTAAAAAATCTGTGGTGTATTGTCTCCTTGCGGTGATCCTCAGTGCGACACTGTCTAACTGCGATGTAGAAACAGCGCTGATAGCACCATTCAGTTGTCGGCTGCCACCTGAGACAGAGCGGCTACACATTTCACCAAGAACACAATGCCAGAACTTTGCACTCATCAATTATTGGCACCGAAGAATTCGTCATAGAAAAGATAGAGATCTACGAATGCATAAATGGCTCCAACAACAATGTTCTGAATGTTTCCAGCACCAGTGCTATGAACTTTCTTTTCATATACAGACAACTAATACATATTACTCATTGATCGATTCCGACCATGGAGCTAAACACGCTTGGTTTCGTTGCTTTTGGTTCCTGTCCTTATGGTTTTGACAGTTGTCTTCTTGCTCGTGTCATCTGTCACTTCTCTCACTTGTCGCTTTCGTTTTAATCATCTTACAAACTGTACATAATTTGTTTTTTATAAGTACACAGGCTTCATTTTGCTGTTTAAATAAAATAAAACTAAATAAGCGTCGTCAAGATGGATCTTCTCGTTGCTTGAAATCTGAAGATGCTGTTATTCTTATCTTCAATGTTATTTTCGTCTGGATATCTGAAGACAATAGATGAAATTCAAAATTTAACAATTGTTTATACAGAACATTTTCTGTAATACAAACAGAGATAATGAGTATTAATTTCCGGATTTGCCCCCTTTTTTTTCATTTCTTCTCTGAATTTAGCTTCTTTAGATGTTCTCAGGAGGTTTTGTTCAGCTGTGCAGCCTGTTTGGCTTTTAGTGTTGTGTTTGCCACTTTGCTATAAATTAGTTGATTGATTGACTTTTAACTTGTATTGATTCCTTGAGAGTGGTATCACTGTGAGACTTAGTCCTATTCTAATATAATAAAATAATATTATAAAATGCTGCTTTAACTCCTGACACTCTGTCAGTTAAGTTTTCAGGGCACTCCGGACTTAGTTTTGATGTTTGACAGTGGAATTTTGGACCTTCGCATTTTCTGTAGCTCCTAGTTGTTTGCTCGCTTGTGAAGACCTATCAGAAGCATAGTTTTCGACAACCATCTTTTTATATTATATTTTTAACCCCTGAAGGTGGTTCCGATAAGCTTAAACGCGTAGTAGAGTTTAAAAAATAAAAACATTATCTGGTAGAACAAAGCCTTTAATTCTTATTCCTTTTGATCATGTCCAACTCAGACGTGTTAACGTTTAGAAATAACGCTCATAGTAGCTTTTGAACTTGTTCTTGCATCAATTCTATGTACAAGGGTGCTAATGGTACTTTAAAGTATTTTAACTTTTTCATATCTGCTTTTGTTATAGCAGAAGAAAAAAATCGATACATGTGAGGTCCGGTCAGCGGGGTGGCCATCAGATGGGACCACTAATTTCAATCCACCTATTTATTAGAAAATATATTCTCTATAATCTCAGTTACATTTAAAGAACTATGAGCCAATGTCATATCTTGCTGCATGTACATACCCCCCCCCCCATGCCAACCAAGTCCATGTCTTTTGGGAGATCTTTCACTATGTGCATAATTAACTCCCTATATCGCTAGACTGTCAGGTTGCGCTGATTGATAATTGGGCCAATTATTCTGAAGTCCATAAGACGGCACACAATACTGAAACTGAGTCTCCTTTGTGGGTGGTGAGCCTTGCTCAACATTAGGTTTTCTCGGCTCCAGGATTGATGGCTTTTAAAATTAAAGATGCCCACATTTGAGGAGTTTATTTCATCACTCCATACATTCAACCCCATAATATGTGGATCGCGGTTCTATTTTTATTTACAAACCATTGGCGAAATTTGACACGTGTGTCATTATCGCCGGGATAAATTGTCTGGATCAATTGGCATTTTATGGCACAAATATTTCTCTCTTTAAAATGTTATGTATGAAACTTAAAGACAAAATATGCCAGCATATCAGTTTTATTCTGTTCGTTCACAATAAAAATTTTAGGTATCCTTTTGTTAGCAAATGTATTTTTATTTCATCATATTTCTATAAAGGTGCCGAAAGCATCTTCTATCCGGCATATCGCGTCCAGTAAATAAACTTTTATAACCAAGGCACGGAAAACTGCAATTTGTATTTGCTTTCATTTTTTGCATTTTTTCGTAGAAAATGTATTTTTGTCAATCAGGCAGCAAGTCTTGCATTTTTTCTCACAAATTTTCAAATCTTTTGTCAATTTGACGCATCTAAATGCGTGTATTTTTGTATTTTTTGTTTGCATTTTTTCCGTTCCTTACTCATAACCTTTTGTCTGCATACTATGTAGAATTCAGGCATATGGCATTTTTCTAAATTGCGAAAATAGCATTCTAAAGCTATTATAATATTCAACAGACACAATTATTATTACATTTCAGAGAACCTCGGTGGTTCAGGGGTAGGAACGTGTGCCTCTGAACCGAAGGGTACTGGGTTCGATCCCGGGGTACTCCTTTCACTTTTTCAGTACAAACTGTAAAATTAACATCAACCTAGGTTCTGGCATTGTATTTGAGCAAGTTGAATGTCTGCACGTTCCACCCTTCGTAGGGGGCGTAGAGCCGTCGGTCCCGTGTCCATGCGATGTTGGACACGTTAAAGATCTCTACCCTCCTTACAGAAAGGCAGGAGTTCGGCAAAATTTCCAGGATAGTGAGGTGAAACTGCTCCCTGGCGTCGGTGATTGGCCATAGTCGCGGAAATAGGCCTACGTTAAAGAAACAAAACAAACAAAAACCATTACATTTTAGGCTTTATTGTTGCTGTGTCAAACGGTGTAAACGTTTCCAATTCATAACTACCTAATTTAAATTCTCAAGTTTAAAGGTATCTCCTGTATCTTAGACTTTAGGACCCTTGGCGATAACAAGGTAAGTCATCAAAACTAGATTCTCTATGGAATGCTAATAAGACATACAGTGTTACATTAGACAAAAAATCATGCCTCTGTCAATATCTCAAAACGCGATATTTTCTTGTTTTTAATTTAGATAATTGTAATCAGCGTAAAAAAACAAAGAAGTTTGGTAATTTAACTGTACATGTGGATCCAATAATAACATAGTTAGCAATAGTTCCAACTTTGGACACACACATATATATATATATATATATATATATATATATATATATATATATATATATATATATATATATATATATATATATATATATGTATATATATTTATATATATTTATATATATATATATATATATATATATATATATATATATATATATATATATATATATATATATTGATTAGAGTTTTGACTTTGAGAACTGGCTCATTCAGTCACTGTCAATCTTCAAAATAAACAAGGATGCATCTGACCTTGCTTTTCACAACGGAAAAAACTGTCTTAAGAATGTTAATCTAACAAGCTCTTTAACTTTTAGTGAATTTTTATTTAAAAAAATTCACTAATAGGAGGTATCGATGGTGAGACTTTGCAAAAATTCTTTCAAATGAATGCGAACTAAGACCCCTAGAACCCATATCCGGGGTCAGTTTCAATTTTTATATGTTTATATATATATATATATATATATATATATATATATATATATATATATATATATATATATATATATATATATATATATATATATATATATATATATATATATATGGTGACTCACGGTCGATGGTAGGATAGACGTTTACGGAGAATGCGACGTAGGATTATTTTGAAAATTTGGTTACTTGGGTTATTAGTTCTGCTCTATCGATCTAAAATATTTTCAGCGCTGCGGCGTTGCCGTTTATGTTGAAAAGTAGCAACAACTGTGACATTTTAAATGAGACACCTGTATATTATTACAGTTTTCGCTTCGCTATTGCTTTCCAATTATTTTTTATAATACTTTCCTATACCAATATCCAGCGGTTTTCGAGAAATTAATTGATTTTCTTTTCTTTGTTCAAAACATAACTCCAATTAAATGTTTATTACTGAGGTATATGGATTCGTAGAAACCCTCAATTTTGGGTATAGTTTACCATTTTCTGTGTGTTAGTCATGTCTAAGGAGATTTGTTTTCCATTATACAGGGTCGCTCAAAATTTGTGATTTTACCGATGGATAGAAAAATAGTGAAAACTGCATTTTCTTAAATTGAACAACCTCTATATTATGTGTGTGTGTGTGTGTGTGTGTGTGTGTGTGTGTGTATGTATGTATCCAACCGCTAACTCAAAAAATAATTAACCGATTGAGATGAAACTTGGCAAGTGCCTTTCTTTCATTAATGGCTTGGACAAGTTCGTTAGTCAGAAAAATCGGACAGGGTTTTCCGGGAAAATTTTGAGTTTTCTTTCGAAAAAAAATTTTTTCTACAAAAGTAACAAAGCTATTTTAATGAAATTTAGTATATATGTTGCCTCAGGAGAGATTGTACTGCGTACCAAAATTAAACTGTCTAAGTTTAGAGAAAATTGAGTTATTCAAATTTTAAATTATCTTTTGGAACAATTTTTTTTCTGCAAAAATTACAAAGTTATTTTAATGAAATTTGGTGGATATCTTGTCCTAGGAAATATCTTACTACGTACCAAAATTAAACTTTCTAAGATTATAGAAAACTGGGTTAATCAAATTTTTAAAGTTCACTGCAGTGTGAAAAGCAATGGTATTTGCCTCACTATGTTAAACACGTGCGTGGGGGACTGACTGAATTCATTCCCAGTTGCTTTTATCTACTCATATTCTCTGAACATGTTAAAAGACGTGGTATCTACTTCATTCCAAGTCACTATTAACCGACTATTTATGAAATCCAATAAGTGAATTAAATCGATTGTCATAAAATATGTAGTGTATTAAGACTAAGGGAAAAATAAATAAAACATATATAGCTGTGCACATTTTGATTATATTTTAGGGTGCACACCTAGCTCACTAGGAGAAATCGCCACTGCTTGAGAGAGGTATTGTCACAGCATAATATCTTATTAAAGTTCATTTGTAAATAGGTTTAATTTTTATATGTTTATAAATATATATATATATATATATATATATATATATATATATATATATATATATATATATATATATATATATATATATATATATATATATATATACATATACATATATATATATATATATATATATATATATATATATATATATATATATATATATATATATATATATATATATATATATATATATATATATATATATATATATATATATATATATATATATATATATATATATGTATATGTATCCGTCTGATAACTCAAAAATAATTAACCGATTTCGATGAAACTTGGCGAACGACTTTCTTTTATTAATGAGTTCGTTATCCAGAAAGATCGGACAGGGTTTTTCGGAAAAATTTTGAGTTTCCTTTTGAAAAAAATTTTTTTCTCCGAAAGTAACAAAGCTCTTTTAATGAAATTTACTATATATGTTGCCTCAGGAGAGATCTTAAATTCAACTTTCTAAGTTTAGATAACATTGAGTTATTCAAATTTCAAATTTTCTTTCGAAAAAAATTTTTTTCTCTGAAAATTACAAAGTTATTTTAATGAAAGTTTGTGGATATCTTGTTTTAGGAAATACCTTACTACGTATTAAAATTAAACTCTCTAAGTTTATAGAAAATTGAGTTATTTAAATTTGAAGCATTTAATAAAAATTCACTACCATAACGCACTTGCTGCGTCCCGAGTTTTTTCTTTTATCTTCTTTTATCTCCCTATACACTTGCTGTTTACTACAAATATATATTTAAATTAAAACTTACATGCATATCCACTCACACACATACGCGAGCGCATATACACTCATGTATACGCACTCACGTCAATAGGCTTTATACGTCCAGTACTTATATATATATATATATATATATATATATATATATATATATATATATATATATATATATATATATATATATATATATATTTACATCCAGCAGTTATATTGCGTCCTTTCACAATGCAGTAATTCTACATTCTCCAGAAACAACAGCTTTATTGAATATCTGGCTGCGTATATTGAATCTCCTGTAAATTTTATGAAGTTCCATATACTTTTTGTGTTAATATTTGCAAAAAAAATATATACAGTTCATACATATTCAGGTTATTTTACTTCCTTTTAAATCACCGATTACATTGAATCCGTGTGTATATATTCTTTTACATATTTATCACTATTTTACGTCCACATGCGTATATTTCTTTCACCTTTATATCTATTTTACGTCCAACAGTGTTGCCAAGATGTCACAAAATTCGTGTAAAAATCTCATGGAGAAATATTACTTACATTGTTCATTTCTGAAAAGAGAGCTAATGACACATAAAACAAAATAAAATTTATGCAGATTGAGAGTGAAGTTTACCTCTATACACTTTAAATTTGTGTTTCTGTTGTAAAACGAAATTAATGCACAAGTACAATTTGATTACTTTCTAAATAATGCAATTAATTTAACCTTTTATTATAATTGCGTTTTTGGTTCTATTTTAATTTAAGAGTAGGACATTTTTCATGTTTCAACTTCAGCTTTGTATCCTTAACAGAATGTGAAATTGATTTTTCACATAAATTTAAAAATGTTATTATTGAAAAACTTAAATTACCTAAATCGTCTCTCATAGTATAGTTGCTGTTTATAGTCATTATTACTATGACTTCAGTCATACTAGGCAAGTCTCTAAGATGTATAGATCCTTTGGTGACATGTTCTACAGTTACTATGAAATGCATACCACTATAAAAATTTCAGTTAACGAGTAAAACGTCTGCCATTTTCTACGCTATTAGGCACAAGAGATAGTGGTTTTACTGCAGAACCAATTATTTTCCTTTTGAGTTACCCAAAAATGAGTTGATTGTTAACAAAATATTAGACCATGTTAAACGATAAAAATAATACAGTTTTCCCACCCAAAAACATAAATGTTGCACAAATAAAAACGAAATAAATCATTTACAGAAGAAATAAAGTTAGCTTAGAATATTTAACCAAACAATATAAAGTGAATTCTTCGTCATTACTACTTACTCTAGTATAATCAATCTACTACTACTACTACTACTACAGTCACGGAATTCTTATAAAGGGGTGGGCCCACCACAAAGCCTATGCTATTTATCAACAATGTTTCTCCATACACTTCTGTCCTGTTAAGCCATTTCTGCTTCTTCTACATTATTTCATACCCACTCTTCTTTTACGTAAACTTCTGATCTATTTCTTTAATATATCACCCACAACATCCGACTAAGCTTTAATGGGTCTTCCAGCGGCTGTCTCGCCATTTACATGCTCTCTATAATTTCTACTTGTCATTATATCATTCTCCCTCAGGGCTCGTCCGCGGATTTATCGCCCCGATAGCCCTGCAGTCCTTAGCCTATTGTGCATGTGCTCTCATACTTACTTTCAGTAGACATTTCTACATAATATTCGCTAAGAACCCATTCATTTCTAATTCTTGTCTTCCCTTTACTTACCCGTCACCTGTCTCAGGGAGTCCATCGCAAGAGCATTCAATTTATTACATGCTTTGCCTGACACACTCAACTTTCAGGCTCATATAGAAGAGTCGGTACCAGTACGCTGTTATACAGTGCCCGTCTAAAGTTCGCTCCCCTCTATTAAGTTTTGAACCACTTGCAACCAAATTGCAACCAAGTTTAGAGGGCTCAAATAGAATGTGCAACCCTACGATTTTATGGAAAAAGGACTGATGGAAGTTTTAAAATGGCGGCGAAGCGCCATCTTGAATTACTTTTTTGAATAGAATACCCCGTATATTATTCTTTTTTCGAAATCTTCTCATAATTGCGAATATTCCTCTTAGATACACGTCCTTCATAAATTTAATCTTTTTCGAAACATTAATGTATGAAAACTGACATTTCGTGTTAAAAGTGAAATATTGATTTTGGTCACTTCCGGTAAACATTTTGAGAACTGAAATTTTATCATTAATTTTTTGTTAAATCTCTGGATGAATTTGACAAATAAGAGACTTCAAGAGAGTTTATTAGGGATGAACAGTATCGAACAAAATCCCCGCCCAAACATTCACTTTTTCAGGAAACTGGGCATGTTCCTGTCTCAAAATATGCGGATTAGTATCGCTCCAGTATCGTACGTTGTTCTTGTTGACTTTTCCATTACGAAAAAAACTTGCATTCGTCTGAAAAACATACACATTTCAGGAAGCCTCGTTCCTTTTCAATTCTTCCTGTTAACCACACAAAATTCAACTCTCCGATCTGGATCGTGTTCCGTGAGAGTATGTAAGACTCTCATTTTGTAGCGATGAAACTTGAGAACTCTTGAGAACTCTTTGGGCAGTTTTCGCACTTACTTCATAGGATTCAGCAACTGCAGACGTTGACTGAGTGGCATTGATTACCATTTCAGCAATAATGTGAACTTTTGTTCTTCTGAAAGACGAGGTCTTCCTGATCTTGGCGCATTTTTCAGCGTATCAGTTGTTTGCAGTTTATTTACAAGTTTGCCTAAACACGACCTCGAAATAAGCTTCTCAAGAAATCTATCATTAAACATCCGGACTGCTAGATGAAAATTTCTTTCAGCTTCTCCAGAAATCAACACTGCTTCAAATTTATCGGTTAAACTACGAGCCTTAGTTACAGTTTTCATTAAATATTTAAGGGTCTCAAGGTACTATTTGACAGTTAACAATTAAGGTTGACAATAAATAAGATATTTCCATGACAACTATTGTTTTCAATCTTGACTGAAAGCAACATTCGTGTTTTAGTTTGGTTTTATATGGCCAACATGTGAAATAAAACGCAGAATAAGAGAAACAGGTGAAGTAATATAAGAACAGACTTTCATCAATATGAGAAGCGATTTATAATAGGGCACTTTATTGTCAAGATTTAGGAGAGGGGCACTTCGAACAATTGATGAAATAAATGTTGGTTTGAAATAAAACTGTTATTATTCAAAAATAAATAAATCGTTTTTTCAACTAATTTGTTTTGATTGTGAATTTACAGAACACATTCACAAGCTTGTAAATTTTTGGTAACCGGTACTGTTCATCCCTAATAAAGTATCTTGACACCTATTATTTGTCGAATTCATCCAGGGATTTAACTAAAAATTAGTAATGAAATTTAGGAAAAAAGTGTTTCTAAGAGAAATGTTCACAATTATGGGAAAATTTCGAAAACAGAATAATATACGACGTGTTCCATTCAAAAATGAATTCAAGATGGCGCTTCTCCACCCTTTTTAAACTTCCAGCAGTCCTTTTTCCATAAAATCGTAGGCTGGTACATCTTATTTGAGCGCTCTAAATTTGGTTGCGATATACCATGTAGTTTAAACGCTTGGGGGTGGGGGTATGGGGTACGTTAAACGGGCACTGTATACAGCCACTTTGGCCCATAGATAATCATTCACTGTTCGCTACAGTGGCTAAAGCTCCCAGCACCTTTCTGTCTGCATTTACCCTACTTTTTGAAACATCATATATTCATCCGTTGTTTGAAAACAGCCTTCCTGAGTATCTAGATTCCTTTACTTTCTCTACTAGATTACCATTTAACAAGAGACTGCAATTACTCGTTTCACCCTCTTTATGAAACACTATAAATTTAATCTTTGCGTTCACACATAGATTCATTTTAGTTGTTATTGTCATCAGTCTTCTAACACCCACTGCATTTTCCTTCAGATTCACTAAGTAATACTGCATCATTAGCGTATAGTAACAACACTTTTACCTCAGATGAAGCATTTATTTTTATGCCTTATGTCTCGGAGCAAACTTCTCTTATGCACTTGCCCATGAATATGTTGAATAACAATGGAGACAGCACACATCCTTGTTTGACACCCTGTTCAATCATAAAAAGTCACTGAGCACTCCGTTAGTTCTCACACATGCTCTTCTGCTATCATATAGCGATTTAGTACTTCGAATTAGCCATCATCCATACCATATTCTTTCAAAATACCACAGATTTTCTGCCTATCTGCAGTATTATACGCTTTCTCCAAGTCTACAAATGTAGAAAATACATTCTTTCTCACATTCAAGCATTTATCAACTACCTGCTGAAGTGAGATTAGTTGGTCAGCTTCTTCCTGTCATAAAATCACGTTGCACATCCCAATTAGTTGTCTCACTTGTTCTATCAATATTCGCCGCTTCTCTTTCTCTCGCATATCTTTGGCATTCACCATTATTTTGTATGCTTCTTTTTTTGCCATACACAACTTTCTTTACTTTTTGATTTCACCACGCATTCCTCTTAAAACATTCACACCACATCCTTCTCCTGCACATCCAATTATCATATCTTTCAGGGTCGTCCATCCACTTTCCACATTGCATCCTTTGATGTAGTCGTTCCATAATGCATGCAACTCAGTCGGTTTTTTTCCAATACATAGGCATACCGTTTCCCTTTCTCAGGCGTTAAAAGTACCTCAACTTTAATTCTTACTTGTTTTGTTTCCTCGATCGCTTTATACATCTATATTACAGTTTTATCTAAGACACCACAAGGAAATGGTCGGACCCATATTCAGCACCTCGCTTAACTCTAGTACCTTTTAAGAATGTGCGAAGTCTCTCATCATACACAATGTAAGAAAAGTATAATAGTATATTATACTTTTTACACCTACCCTTTGCCATGTTTACTTGTGGATATTTTTGTGTTTAAACAACGTATTATATATGGACAGGCCCTTTCCAGAGATATATTCATCAAACAGTATATATTCTTATCAACTCTTGCATTTCCTGACGGCCCCAATACTACTAACTATCTGTCTCTTTTCTCTTTTCTCTTTATTCTTACCCATCCATTCATATTTCCGGCAACAAGTATTCTTTCGTCTGGTTCACACATGTCTAATACTTCATTCGTGTATTTCCCAAAGTTTTTCCTCTCGCCGTTTGTGGCGGCCATAGGAGGCAACCAAAAACACTCTACGTACACTCGACTGTTCTCACCCACACCCATATTATTCTTGGAAAGACACATTCTTAATTTTTTCACATATCTCCCTGCCACGAGACTTTTCTTCAGCATCGAACCGTATGCATACTGCGTCACCGTGTTCCTTTCAGTTTTTCTCACTCATGCACAATATATACCCTTTCGTGCATTCAGCTCTTGCACAATCTTCTTTTCTTTACCTCTCACGTCATGTACATCCCAGGTCGCAATTTTCAAAGTAGTTGCCGGGTCGTCGTCACATGATGGGCCTAGTCTATAGCTTCCGACGCCCATCACGGCTTTGGCTGTCCGAGGCTTAAATATGTAGAAGCGGGACGAGTCACTAGCACACGCTGTCCATTGATGGATGTTGGGTAGCTTTAGCAGACATCGTGCAAACAATAATTGTAACTCCAGGTCACTTCCAGGTTCGTTCGCTTTATTCCATATCGGCCAGTATCTCTGCTGCAGAGACTGCCCGAAAGGCCTCCACTGCATTGTCCATCCGCGACGTTAGGGGCAATACCGATGCACGATGCACTTGCGGACTGCATAATAATTCGACATATTATTTTCATTTAAACGCAAATTGTGACACTACAAATAATCCCAACATTAATTAACAGAGACGACACACAGACGTTACACAAGAAGTAGATATTAGGTACTAGGTACTATACCTATATTTATTTACCGCCAATTGTACTCGTGGCAGACGCTAACCTGACAAAAAGCATAAGCGCGCTAGCGGACAAATTGTACAGGGAAGTAACTAAAGTGGTCAACAAAAAGTTAGGCAAAAGCAATTTGTAACACAATTTTCAATTAGCTGTTACCCTTTTAAACGTTGACTTTGTTTAATGTGGTTTGCACTTCGCAAAAGCACGCTTGGTCTAGATTATGCAAAATAACACATTTTCTTGGCAAAGATAAAAAATCCGTATTATACTGGGTGTAAGATAAAGCCTTGTGAAAGTTGCCAAAGTTTCGTAGTCCGCCATTTTGTCTAAAACAATGTATCGTCTCCCACTATGGATAATAACTGAGCTAATATCACTATCTCTAGACGGTTTTGCCAGTTTTTTATAAAGAAATCTTAGCATTTTATACAGCGTGAAACAAAGAAATTGTAAAAATCATGGTAGCCATATTACAATTGGCAGCAGATAACTTGATTTTTTGTAAAGAAATATTAGCCAACTTCTCTTGACAAGTATCCGCAACAATGTTATTCAGACATTTTTTGCATCTAGATGGCCTTATAGCAGAAAGTACTAATTTCGATGGCTAACAACATAAACAATTGTTATATTGAATTGTATTGATTTTTTAGCCAGCCTGTATAACGTAAAAACCTCATTTAGACAAAACATAGTGTCATTCTGAAAAAAACTTAAGTAAATAGCTTTCAAACCATGTAAGGCTTATCAAAATCCGTCAACGTGTTTCCAAATTACAGTGTTTTTAAAATAAATGTTTATAATTTATTTGTTGTATAAAATGCTAAAAGGTCTTAATCAGAAAACGGGAGAAAATGTCCAAAAATATTGATATTAGATTACTGATTATCCATAATGGGAAACCATAATTTTTTTAAACAAAATGGCGGACAACCAACCTTTTGCAACTTATACACGGCTTAAAAGTACACCCGGTATAAAATAAAATTTTTAACTTAAAAAAAAAACTGTGTTATGCATAATCTAGACCAAGTGTAGTGCGAAGTGTAAACCACGTCAAAGAAAAAATCAATTTAAAAAAGGAACAGCTACTTGAAAATGGTGCTAAAAGTTGGTTTTACCAATCTTTTTGTTGACGACTTTACTCGATTATTTCCGTTCTTTGGATAAAGCAAATCATTTTTCATTTTGTCAAATCGTGAAACTTTTTACGGAAAAATATATGGCACTTAAGACTTTTTGATGTCGTAGCTATATGCTCTATAGCATTAAAAAAATTAAATATCGCTTAAGCTTACTTTACGCCCAATACATTTTCACATACTGCTTTTTCAACATCCCTATGTTTTTTTATGTTAACGAAAATATTTCAGCTTATGCCATTCTACAAAACACAAAAGCAAAAATGGTAAAACTAACACTGCAATACATTTTCTCCTAAAAGGCATACAGAAATATATATATATATATCTAATTATTATCATTATTATTATTATTATTATTATTATTATTATTATTATTATTATTATTATTATTATTATTATTATTATATTTTTTATAATCAAAATTATAAGAGATAAAGGTCAAAGTTGTAAAAAGAAACTCCCTTTTTATACTAAAATAATTGTATCTGGAGGTTTTACCTAGTAAAATATGTTTGAAACCTGAGTAACTAGCATCTTACGGCATAATATATGCCGAGAAAATGAAAAACGTAACCATACACATCTTTGTCAGGTTATCTTCGATATTTACAGTGTTGCTAAACCGCCTTCAACACAGGAATCATAATAATGTGCTAATTGAAAGATTATATATTCATTGTGTATATTTACTTGCGCCCTCAATGGATTTATCGCAAACTAAAACTGAATAATATATTTCATCTTTAGCAATAAATTGCGTCCACTGAATTTCATATTGTAGCCATCTGGTGTGACAAACAGCGGAAACAAAACTTAATACAGAATGATAAACATAAAAGAGAACTAATATGCAAGATAGGTGTGTTTCTATGCTTTTATAACTTAGAAATCAACGAAAACTATTTTGCGTCCAATATACGGTCGCAAAATAGTCACGGAAGCAAAATGTTATGTCCGGAGTCTTGATAAGGATGTAAGATAGTGCTATGTATGTATATATATATATATATATATATATATATATATATATATATATATATATATATATATATATATATATATATATATATATATATATATATATATATATCTGCTCAGTAACTAGGTAGAAAATAAACTATTTAACTCCAATTATAAGCACATGTATTACAATGTATTAGCTGGACAATTAGATTATGCTGCAAATATCAAAACTAATTTCAAGTTAATTTTCAGATAGATATAGAAAGTAATATTTGATAAAACTACCCCTTACCGGAAAGAAATGAAAAGTGGGCTTACCTGAAATAGAAATAAAAAGAGTTAATATCTCACACACAATTAAATAACAGTTTCTATAAGATAATGATGCAGAAAATGTCTTAAATAGAGAATTTGATACTGAGATTAACCTTTGTTTAAATGATTAAGTTAGTAAGTAAATTTATAAAGTAGATAACAAATTTATAGAGAACGTAGTTAGTCACAAAACCAAAATTTTTAAATATAGAAAAAATAATAATAGAGTTTTTTCAGAATTTTTTATCCCGTGATGACGCTAACCTCAAGTCTTTAAAAGATGTGTTGTGGTGATTTGGGTTCTCCAAGTGTACTCATCACAGATGCCAGTCTTCACTTAGTGACAATAACACAGAGTTATTTGCAACTTAACAACATTTCAAAATTTGAACGGTTATGTCGTTTGTTTGGTTTAAATTCTTGACAAAATTTTCAAAAAAATCGAAGTTGACAGTGGTTAAGTAGGACAACCAATAATAAAAATAACTGGTACCTAGATAATAAATAAATTAAAATACCCTTCATATGAGTAATTGATTTTAATAATTTTACTCATTATGATATGTTCGTTATAAAATAACACTGCCAAAGCAACTGATGAAAAATTTGAAATATGCAACAGGCTTAATTGTTTTATTTTTTCCAGAGGCTAATCCACACAAGTAAAATATTTTAGTTTTTGAACGTTTTAGAATAAAGTTTGCTGTATCATGAAAGCCGCAAGAGTTAAGTATAAGTATACAAATTTATATAGTTCGATTCATAATTTAATTCTTCTTGTAACTGCAGAATAATATATTATGTGCTCCACTTAAAAACATCGAATTTATTTTTTTATTAAAATGGAAAATTGGAAAACTGGCTCATCCAACTTAAGGGCACTGTATGTTCTTTATTATGCACTCACTTTAAAATGTAGCAGCGCCTGCTAAAATTGAAATTATGTCTTCCACTATTAAAACTAAAATATACAACATGTTTAATATAGTCTTCTCTCCTTCATCTTGAAACTTGAATATACATTGAAAAAAACTGAATTTAGATAGGCATAGATAACTCCACACCAAATTAGCTTTAAATTTAACGTAGAATCCCAAAGGGTCCAAAGCGCTTCTCAGCACTACAGGCCCATTTCTCTCCTTTCACTCGTCTCTAAAGTGATGGAAAAGAATATAAACACCGAATTACTCAAATTTCTTGAAAAACACAGTCTAATCCACGACAGGCAGTATGGATTCCGTCAGCGCAGATCGACTGCCGACCTCCTTTCCTTTGTCACCCATTCTTAGAACAAGTCTATGGAACAACACGGTGAATCCCAGATTGTTGCTCTAGACATATCCAAAGCATTCGACCAGGTCTGGCATGCAGCGCTGCTTAATAAACTTCCGGCCTATGGCCTACCACTAAAACTCTGTATGTGGACAGCAAATTTCCTCTCCAACAGGAGCATATCTGTTGTTGTGGATGGCCATTCCTCTAAACTGTATCCAATTAATGCAGGAGTTCCTCAAGGTTCAGCTTAAGCCCCTACTTTGTTTCTGCTCCACATCAATGACCTCCTCTCGAGCACATCCAACCCAGTTCACAGCTACGCGGACGACAGCACCCTCCATTCAAATATACATTATTCTAAGCCTGTCTCTTTAGCCCAATTAGATGAGGATCGCAGACTCATGGAGGGTTCTGTCTCCGTGGATCTCCAAAAAATATTAGACTGGGGAAGTAGAAATCTTGTACAATTCAACCCCAGCAAAACTAAGTCTTGCTTTCTTTCTCACAAGAGATACACCAGCACTAGACCCATCACAATGAACAACCAAGTTATTCAAAGTAATGAGTCCTTTTCTCTTGTTGGCATTTCTGTGGATCGAAATCTTAATTGGCACCAACATGTCACATCAATTGCAGAAGCGGCTGCTGAGAAATTTGGTTTCCTCTTCCGGGCTCGCAAATACTTTTCACCAGCTAATCTCTATACCTTATATACTTCACAAATAAGGCCAAACCTTGAATACTGCTCCCACATCTGGGGTGCCGCTGCCGCTTCTACACTCGCTATCCTGGACCCCATTCAAAAGAGAGCTATACGTCTCATCGGTTACCCTACCCCTCACCCAAAGGCTGCCGGCCCTTGCCCACCGACGTGCCGTTGGTGACCTCTCTCTCTTTTATAAATATCTGCACGGGCACTGCTCAGAGGAGCTTTCCTCCATAGTTCCCCCAACTGCTGCCCCCAACAGATCCACCAGGGGAACAGAGCGAATGCACCCTTTTACTGTCCAGGTCACCAGACATAGAACATCTTGTTATGCCCGCTCTTTTGTCCCGAGGACTTCCAAGTTGTGGAATTCCTTGCCGGCACATGTTTTTCCTTCTCCTCCGAACGTCCAAACTTCAAGTCCAGAATTGACAAGCTGCCTCTTTCCTCCTTGTCAACACCCACGGTACGATAGTATTTAGGCTGTAAGCCCTCGTGGTGTGTTGTTGACATAAAAAAAAGAGAGAGAGAGAGATTCAGAGATATACAAGATGGTATATCACCTA
The DNA here is from genome assembly GCA_964006375.1 of Tillus elongatus. Lineage (NCBI taxonomy): Eukaryota > Metazoa > Arthropoda > Insecta > Coleoptera > Cleridae > Tillus > Tillus elongatus. Next base: position 117,005,559 of record OZ023264.1, read on the forward strand.
TTATTATTATCTCAAATTATTATTTAAATTTTTGTGTTCAAATGTGAATTAATTTTTCATGCGCATGACACATTGAAAAACGTTATAAGCCTGTTTCTACAATGAAAAGATAAGTGGCAAGCAGAATTATTGCAACATGTTTGTGATGACGTTAATGTGAACATGGTCAACTGTGCGAATGGCATTGTAAACCCCGTTAAATAAATTTAAAAAAGCTAATATTGAATGGAGCAAAACTCGAATAAAATCTTGAAAGTGACTGTTCAACAAAGTGTTTGGTAGCTTTGTTTAAAAAAACATAAGTTGAATCGTGTTTAGTACAAGCACAAGCCTAACTTGCTTATTAGTGAGAAACTTTGTGAAGTTAAAATAACTAAATATTCACTATTCGTTATAGTTAAACTCAGCAGGTTGGTGTAGACTTTCGGTATAAACAGAATCCTAACAATATTTTTAAAATGTGAGGCCTATACTGACTTTGACAGTAGCCGAATTTTCAGTAATACCATGCACGTACTTTTTCTATAGCGATCGGGACATTATCGGAGAGGCACCAGTAGAGCAACCTTTCAAACTGTCCCGGTTTATCTTGAGTAGCGTGCTAAAGATGAACCGGGACGGTTCGAAACTGCAGTCCACGTAAACCAATAAAAGATCACAAAAGTACAGCAAACAAATAAAGTGTATATATATATATATATATATATATATATATATATATATATATATATATATATATATATATACATATATAAATATATAAATATATATATATATATATATATATATATATATATATATATATATAACAAAGTCACTGAAAATCGGTAAGGACAGGATTACTGAAATGTATATAATATGTAAAGCTAAAAAACGGCCAAGGTTTTGAACAAGTTGAACTGTTTACATTTCTTAGGATTACTATTACAAATATTACAAAAATAATGAGGAATATCGTTATCGTCAAGCAAGCTTTCAATAGATAAAATATTTTCTTCACCAATAAAAAATTAATTCGGTACTGACAGAAAGGTTAAGCAAGTCATACATATAGAGTTTTATTACATACGAGGCGCAAAGCTAGAATTTAAGAGGACGAAACACATAAAATGAGAGAAGCTTTTAAAATGTGGACATGAACAGGGTAGGAAAAAGAGAATGTACACTGATGGGAAGACAAATAAAAGTGTGCTAGAAAAGGTGAAACTTGCTGAAGGATAATGGCCCGGTTCACTAGGCACCTACAGCTGATTTTAAGCGTTCATGCTGACTGCCGATACATTTCAGCGATTGGAGACTGGTGAACACACTGTTTACTTCAAGCAATAATTTGTGACGTTTTCTTGTCTTTTCGTATCGACAAATCGAAAACAGTCGAGTTTCAGCAGAAACTCAGTGGGACTGGTGAATTCATAGGTTGACACAGTTTATCAAATATTGGCGCCTGATGAACTTGGCCCTTGCGAAGATTAGGGAAAAATAGAATAACCCCTTGACAACACTGGTTAAAGGGCATGGGCCTGCAAAAAACGTACGAGGTAGACCAATAGAAAACGCATACGTTGACACAACTTACCAATTGTTGGCGCCTGGTGAACTTGGCCACTGAGAAGATGAAGGAAATTTGGTGAACATATTCTAAGATATAACAACCCCTTTATAACACTATTTGAAGGACATGTACCTAAAAAAAAAGGGCTGTGATAGATCAATAGAAAATGTCCTGGGGAACCTTGCCCAATTGGTGACATAAGGATGATACCATGAAATTAAAAAGGTGCTGGGGACAGTTATTGATGGATGCAACTACAAGGCGACACTAGCAGTGACAATTTAGGTGGCATTACAGATAAAGCGATGCCGTTTTTTAAATTATTCTAATAAGAAGTGAATGCTTTAAACGAAGTACTATTCAGTTCAGGTTTTATTTATTTCAAAATGGGTCTGAATTTTTCAAATGTCCTATAGGATCAAAGACAGCCCTCAAAGGTGCACAATTAGTGGCATCAGTAAATATCGAGATTTATTTGTGTACCGACTAGCTTTGCTTTTATGGATAATACATTTGTTTTGATATCAGTGGCATGATTTTTTAATCGAAATTTTTATGACAGAACAGCATGTCTGGATGCAATAAGTGCGTTATGGAAGTGAATTTTCATAAAAAAGCTTTTAATAGCAAATATGTATCTTTAATGGAAGCAGGCATCAATTTGGTTACCAGTATACGCTATGTAGTAGCAACAGTGTACCATATTTTATCAAAATAACTTGTCGTTTGAAAATGGACACAAATTTTCTGAAAATTAACTTAAAATGTTTCCGAAAAAACTGATTTCCTAGCCAAAGAACCTGTGCTTAACAGCAAATTGAGTTACAATTGAGTTTACAAAAATTGACTTAAGCAATGTTACACGAAAATTATATTTTTTACGAAAATTTTTTTAACAATTATTTTTACGAAAACGAAATATTTTTTTAAATAACTTGAACATTTAATATTATTTAAAAAAACTTCACAGAGACTTACAAACAATGATTTCTACGGAAATACTACAAAGTTTGACTTCCTATTGTTTACAAGAAAATTTCCAAAAAATTCATAGAATTCGAATTATATACCTCATCCTTAATTAAATTCAGCAAAATAAAACTAAAAATGTTGTTTTTTCAACTGTCCACGGAAATTTGAACCAGTGAAAGTAAAAACAACATAACGGAAAAAGAATATTTTCATGACACAAGCTGTCGGCAATAAGAGGGTTATGTGGCACTTTGAGGTTTTATTTGATAAAGACGCCGCATTACTTTTTTTAATATATGCCAAAGGCGTAAAAAGTGGCAAAACAGTTGGAATAACTCCAAAATGATCAACGATATCAAACTTGTTTCTTAAAAACATGCATTATAATTTGATGGTCAATACAAAAATTCAATTATATGGGGCGTTCTAATAAAAAAATAAACCTGGTACTACTAACGACTTTTGAGCCACTCTGTAATTGTCAGAATGATTTTGTTCGATGAAGCTCAAGACATCGTATAATTAACGTATATAATGTTTTCTCGTATCTTGTATAATAACGGATTTATTGAACTTTACCCTAAAAATGCTCCACCCTGTATATATTAGATAGATAGAAACTGAAACTGACCCCAGATATGGGTTCTAGAAAAACCAAGGATTAGTGATTTTCAAGTTGCAAAAGTCCTTATATATTTGGGTATAACCATAGGGGAAAATCTAAACTTTGGACGACACATAAAAACAGCAATGCAAAAAGCAGAAGAAAAGGTGGTAGCACTGATCAGAATAACATCAAATATAAAAGGCCCCGGATCCAAAAAGAGGGAGATGCTCTATAACGTGGTCCAATCAATTCTTTTATATGGATCACCTATCTTCGTCCGAACAAAAAAAGATACGTATAAGAGACAAGTTACAAAAGTCCAACGTATAATGTTGCTAAGAGTTACTAGCGCATACCGCACTGTGTCGACAAGGGCGGTACAGAGTACAAGAGAGATCAAGGCTATATCGCAGAAGAGACGGAAACACACCAAAAGCAAAAGCAGGGGAGAGGTCCAGCATTCTTCGAAAATGGCAGGAGATATGGGATAACACAACCCATGTCGCTCAGTGGACCAAGCAGTTAATCCCAGATCTGAAGAAATGGGTCGAATGCAAGCACAGAAGAACAGATTATTTCCTGACGCAAATGCTCACAGGCCATGGCTCCTTTAGGGAATATCTAAGCCGGGTGGGAAGAGCCGAAACCGACGCTTGCTTGTACTGTGGGACGGCAGAAACGGTAACACACACTATATTTGACTGCGCAAGACGAGAGAACGAGCGAGAAACCCTAAGGCAGGGTATGAAGACTGACCTAACCATGTACAATATCCTTAACATCGTGATGGAAGATCCTGAATAATGGGAAAATTCCACAGCTACGTCTGAAATGTCCTAAGAACCAAAGAAGTAGAGGAGAGGCAAAGAGCGGATTGAAAAGAGACAAATTGTAAAGACAGCCTACTTACTGATAATTTACGAAAAGTGGTTCCAGTAGGTGTGGTGAAGAAATGAGGTGAGGTTTGGTGGGTAGTCCCACACTCTCTGTCGCGATGGAATCCGAGCGCAGAGGTAAGAACATGAGTTTCCTCACCTGGCAAAAAAATATATGGGTTCTAGAAAAACCAAGGATTATTGATTTCCAAGTTGCAAAAGTCCTGTAAAATAAAAACACAGGAAATATCAATCCGCTAGCAATTAGTAGTGTAAATTCGATATGAAACCGATTGTGAATGTCATACACCACGGTTTGGAAAATTATACGCAAAATCCTAAACATGTATCCCTAAACTGAAACTGCTGTTGGAATTGAAACATGCAGATTTTCCTATCGGGTATGATTTTTCTTTGCAAATATTGGCCTGGATGGAAATTAAACCCGAATTGTTATCCCATATTTTATGGACAGATGAGGGTTCATTTCTCTCTAAATCGTGGAGTCAACACTAAAAACTGTAGAATTTGGTCAAGAGATAATCTACCTGGAATCGTTCAGGAAGATCTCCATGACAATAAACTAACCGCTTGATGCGTTTTTACAGCTGAGTTTATCATTGGACATACTTTTTTGAGGAGACACAGAATAGAGAGGTCGTATCTATAACTGCTATCGGTGAACGATACATGCAAATATTACGAGATTATGCCATTTAACGCATACAAAACGAGCAAAAAGGAAGTGAAAACATGATTTCTGTGCAGGCATTTTGTAAATTCATGACCTCCACGATCGCCTAATCTTAACCCAGCGAACTAATAGCTGTAGGGTTATTTAAAAAAATTGGTGTCTATAACACGACCAACAACCCTGGAGGAATTAAAAGGCTTTATTAGGAAATAAATTACTGCAATTCAACCAAAAGTTCTAAACAATGCTGTGTACAATTTGGGGGAACGGTTGAGGATTGTACAGCAGCAAAATGGACGACATATCGAGCATTTGCGTTAGCTACTGTTGAACATGATAAATCCCATTATTTATGCAATCGAATTTCTTTCACATCCTGTCATTAACTTTTTTTAAATCTTCGGTCTATTTCCGCGACTATGGTCAATCACCGACGCCATGGATCAGTTTCAGCTCACTCTCCTGGACATTTTGCGGGACCGCTGCCTTTGTGTAAAGGAGTAGGGACATTTAACGTATCCAACATCACATGGAGCTGGGACCAACGGCTTCACGCCACCCTCCGAAGGGCGGAACGTGCAGACATTTAACTTGCCCAAATACAATGTCACAATCTCGGTTGATGTTAATTTTTACAGTATGTACTGAAAAAGTGAAAGGGGAACCTTGGGATCGAACCCAGTACCGTTCGGTTCAGAGGCACACGGTCTTACCACTAAACCACCGAGGCTCTAAATTAATTTTGTGTGTGTGTATGTTCTGGCCTCGAGGTGAACAGAGTCAGCGACGGCCAGTAATTTGTTAAAAATACATAGTAAACTGAAATACACCCCTTACATTATAATAACATTGTACTTTGATTATTTTAACGATTTTCATGCTATAGTAAATGTTCCTCATATACTTTCAGTTTCTCGTTTTCAGATATGTTCATTCAGAAGACCAATGCTTCCGCAATATGCAGAAATGTTAAAAATATCCATTTAGTTTTATCACCAACAATTTTGCTGGTTGTTTATCAACCCAACATCAAGATGTCGCTAACTAGTGCTCTTACCCTACACAACAAAACACAATAACACGAAAACATAAAAAAGTTTGTTTCGGCCAGTGTAGAGACATGCTTTTAAGAAAAGAAAAGCACAAACAAATTGCGTAATTAAAAATTTGGAACAACTATAAGCGACATTCCGAAGAACTAGATGACAAACAGGACGTCGTTAAATAGTATAAAAAGCGTAAAAAGGAATGAAACACAGACACGTAATTGATAATAAACGAAAGAATGGCCAAAGTTTGTATGAATTAACGACCATCAGGAATAGGCTTACTAGAATAGCGATTCAGGTGGTAGACACAAAGCTGTCTGTCATCAATCACAAAACAATAGCAGCTACTAAGTAGGCCAGACAAACAGGCGATTATTTTTCTAGTTCAGGACTAAATCGGAGACAAAAACATGATCTGGCACGAAATACTTTTTTATCTTTTGACATAGAAATATAAATATTGGTTTATAGTTTCCTTTTAATATTGTAAACTTATGTACCAAATTTGGTTACCATAGCTTTTCTATTTTTCGAGATAAAATTTTTTTTCGAAAGATAACTCAAAATTTTTTCGGAAAACCTGGTTCGATTTTCCTGGCTAACGAACTTATCCAAGCCACTTACAAAAGGAAGGTACGTGCTGAATTTCATCAGATTCGGTCCATTATTTTTTGAGTTATCGGTGTGATACCTATATATATATATATATATATATATATATATATATATATATATATATATATATATATATATATATATATATATATATATATATATATATATAAATATAAACATATAAAAATTGAAACTGACCCCAGATATGTGTTCTAGGCGTCCTAGATCGCGCTCATGTAAAGAAATTTTTTCAAAACTTAAAAGTCGGGATCTCCTCATTAGTGAATTCACTAATAAAAGCTGCAGAATACATTCAGCTTAGTCGAATGCTGAATACCAATATTATCTTTATAGCTAAAGTGTTCTGATTGTGGTCTAATTTTTTTTCATAAACGACGGTCATTTTTAATTAAACAGGTTAAATGAAAAATCGCGGTGTGAGACTTTATTTCTGTTTCTTTTAAATAAAATATGTTATACAAGCTGTCCCATTGAAATCGAGCTGGCAGCCATAACTGCCAGGAAAAGACGTTGTCAAAAAAAAACACGCCAATTTCGCTTGTGAGGGGACAACTTTTGACGCAAAAAGGATATCCCAAACTTTGGCGTCCTAAGCGGGGGTGTCAGCTCTCAAATTTTGTCAAATGGGAATATGGATCATTCATGGGGTCAAGGAGTCGCGGGCCAAAGGACTCCAGGGGGCAAGCTGATGAAGTAAAAACAACAACATAAACTTTCGATGAAGCTTTGCCCAAGACCGTAATGCGCGGTGAAAAGCCGCATCCTGCACGAGGTGAGCCTGCTAATAACTAAACATGACGGATCTAGACAAGGAGGTGGAACTAAACTCCCCCAATATACGGTGTCACGTGACCCGTGCCTAAGGATGGATGGCACCAGGGCGATGGTGTCGTAAACGGAACCTCTGGAGTACCGGGCAGCCCTCCAGAGAAACCCGCCTTGCTCCACACAGGGGGTTCTGAAGGTGTGGACAATATTTCCCCCGCTCTCGTGGGAACAGCATGAAGATCATAAATATATATGGAACCAAAATCAATGAGGCTTGAAGAGTGGCTCCAGCTACAGACTCGCGCCGCCCACTGGCGAAGCAACCAGGGGTTGATGGGACTTAGGTTCCTTCAGGTCAACCTCCAACACAGTAGGGCAGCCACAGCCGGACCAGTGACGGGTCTGAGTAACAAGGATGTAGCGCTCATCCAGGAACCGTACTCCTATAAAAAGCTGCTGGAAAGTTCATGTACAGCAGATCCAGCGAGAACCCGAGAGCCTGCATTTTTGTCAGGGAAGGGATAGAGTTTATGTCTTTAATGAACTTCTGTGTCAGGGACCTGGCAACGATCAAAATCCGATGTGGAGGAGCAAATGAGCCGAGGAACATTACTGTCGGGTCAGCCTAGTTGCCAGGGGACAGCACGGACCCACTTCCACCCAAGGAATTGGAGCAGCTGATGGTGGGTAGCAGAGCAGGTGGATGGCAGACCATCATCGGCATGGATGCGAATGCGCACCATGGGTTGTGGGGAAGCTCGGACGTAAACTCTAGGGGTGAGACACTTTTACAATCCCTTATGAAGTTTAGTTTTGACATATTGAATAGAGGTAATAAACCGACCTTCGTCACACGACGTGAGGAAGTTTTAGATCTAACAGTTTCCACCCAGTATCTGTTTCCAGCCAGTTTCCGGGTGATTTTGTTAAGAACTGGGCTGTGTCTGGAGCAGTGAGTAGCTCATACCACAGATACATCCGGTTTGAAATAGCCAAAGTCGAAAGAAAAACGGTATGGTACCGGGACCCCCGCAAGGTGGACTATGAAGCCTACAGGGCTGACCTAGCAGTGGAATTTCGGGGAGTTAAGAGTACCATAGACAATTCAATAGACCTCCGGATTGCGGCAGCCCAATTGCGAGACGCATTCACCTCGGCCTATAACGCTAACTGCCCCCTAAAAATGAGCGCGTCCACCAGAAACCTCCTGTGGTGGAACGAAGATCTCAGGCAAAGGAAGACGCAGGTTCGTAAGCTGTTTAACGCGGCCAAAAGGTCGGGAGCATGGGATGAATATAGACAGTCCCTAGACCTATAACAAAAGACTGAGGGACGCCAAGGAGTCGTGAATGAGGCACTGCGAGGGAGTGGACAACACGTCCGAGAGTGCTTGAATACACAAGATCCTATCCAAGGATACTCCGACCAACACAGGCTCCCTTAGAACATCCACGGGAGGCTTTACAAGCTCGGGGGGAGGAAACTATGAAAATTTTACTGCAGGCGCACATCCCCGGCTGTAACATAATTAACCAATCACCTCTCGGCTGGAAACACTCACAAATAGGGCGCCTTAGGGGCAGGCATCTAGAGTAGACTAGACAGTCGCTAAAGAGGTAGTTATTTGGAGCAAAATCAGATGGCCCTGTAACTGCTTTAAGCCATACAAACTCCCGGGATTTGATGGAATAATGCCCAACATACTCCAACAGGGGATATATATATATATATATATATATATATATATATATATATATATATATATATATATATATATATATACATATATATATATATATATATATATATATATATATATATATATATATATATATATATATATATATATATATATATATATATATATATATATATATATACACATATATACTGGCGCCGGCGCTTACCCTCATTATGAGGGCCAGCCTGGCTCTGGTGTACATTCCGAGGGCATAGAGACTGGCCAGGATTGTATTCATTCCTAAACTTGGGCGTCCAATAGACCAGGCAAAGTCCCTGAGGCCAATAAGTCTCATGCCCTTCTTGCTAAAAACAGTGGAAAAACTGTTCGACTGGCATATTAGGGGCGGTGTACTGGAAGCATATCCCCTACACTGAGGACAATATGCAAACAGAGCAGGGATCTCAACAGAAACAACACTCCACCAACTGGTGCTGAAACTGGAGAATACGCTGGAGAACAAGGAGGTGACGCTGGGGGCCTTCCTAGACATGGAGGGGGCAGCAACACCTCATTCGGATCGGTTCTGGCAGCTGTCAGGGAGCGTGGAATAGAGGAGACCTGCTGCAGGTGGATCGGTTTCATGCTCAGGGACAGGTCTGTGTTTACCTCACTTGCGGGAGGGACTCTGCTGGCGGGGGTCGCGGCGGGATGTCCGCAGGGGAGAGTTCTGTCTCCCTTGCTCTGGTGCCTAGTCTTCGACGGCCTTATGGGGAGGCTATTGAGAGGGGAGTATGAGGTACAGGGCTACGCGGACGATATTGTCACCATAGTCCGAGGAAAGGCTACACAGTCAGTGTGGGAGCGCATGCAGACAGCAATGAAAGTAGTGGAAGGGTGGAAGGCTGGTCAAGGGCTCGGGGTGAGCCCCGAGAAAGCAACCGTCATACCGTTTACGAGGAAGAGGAAGTGGGATAGCCACAGAACTTCAACTAGACAGTAGGAACATTCCAATGGCCAGGGAGGTAAAATATCTTGGCGTCGTATTAGACTCTAAGCAAACCTGGAATGGTCACGTTGAAAAGATACTGCGTAAGGCAATCATGACCTTAGCTGTCACTAGGCGGCTATATGGAAAAACGTGGGGACTAAGATCTAGTATAGCCCACTGGCTATACACAAGGGGGGTCAGCCCATTGTTACCATATGCGGCACTGGTCTGGTGGCCTAAGGTGACACATTCCAGGGCCAAACAAAAACTAGGCAAGATCCAAAGGATGGCTTGCCTAGGCATCACAGGGGTTATGTCTTCAACCCCAACAGCCGACATGGAGGTGTTGCTGGATCTGCTCCCCCTACGCTTAGTTATTATGGGGGAGGCCAGGCTAGGACTACACAGACTAGCCTGCAATGGTAGACTGAAGATCACTCCAGGCTTCAAGGGCCACTGCAAAATTCAGAAAATCTTGAAGGAGCTCATGCTTGAAATGAGGTCAGACGTCGCGGGCCGGCCAATCTGCAGGGAAGACAACATTGCAGTGGAGATCCCCGACCATGAGGCATGGCGGGAGGAGATGCCGGGAATACCAGGAGGCGCGCTCGTCTGGTTCATGGTGTTTATTCGGAAGGACCGAGGGTAGGTCATAGTATTTCCCTAGGAGTTCATGAAACGGTCTTTCAGGCCGAAATGTACGGCATCCTACACTGTGGGCTACACCAACAAGCGGATCCTCATAGCCACAGACAGCCAAGTAGCCCTTAAGGCCCTAAGTAGCCCACGGGTAAATTCCAGGCTGGTAAGCGAATACCGAGACGAGACGAGCGACCTCGCTGAGCAGAATGAGGTCACCCTCATCTGGGTGCCGGGTCACTCGGGGGTCAAAGGCAATGAAGAACCTGACAGTCTCGCGAAGAGAGGGTCAGCAGAACCATTAATGGGACCAGAACCGGCCCTGGGTGTGACAAAGAGCAAAGTCCTGGGTCAGAAACCAACACAAGGTGTACTAAGCAGACTCTCCAGGGCTCAGACATGGGAGTCAAGATTTGAGGGGAGGAATCATTTTGTGCGTGTGTAAAGCTCTGGACAGCAGAGGACAACTGATCTACGGTCAGTCTAGATCGGAGAGAACATTATAAAACTTCACCCTACCAATCGCTGTGCAGACTAGTTCAAGGCACTGTGACTTTGGAGTGGGGTGAGTAAAAAGACTAAGGGCATGCACAATAAACTAAAGGTTGCAGCGCTATCGGGGCGGCGAGGCCGCGGACGAGCCCTGAGAGAGAAAAAAAGGGTCATTGATGGTTGAAAAGAGATTTTAAATCCCTATACACTGCTTTTTTATTTTTGAAATTCGGTTTACTCGTTTAGAGGATATGTAGTTTTGAAATATCACTAATGATTTTCCAGAGAAATTAAAAACCAAATCGTTTCACTTAAAAACTTAGCATAGTAGTTGAAAATAATTACGACCAATAATACTATTAAACCAAGAAACAAACATACCGATGAACTTCTTTAATCCAATAAATGTTCAAAGTGAGCAGCACTAACTTCAATATACATTTTGTTTAAATTCTCAAATTTCAAATAATTTGCAACCATTTCAGGAGTAATTCTCTGGCATTCATCAAGAATACACTGACCTAATTCTTACAATGAATCCCACTCTGTTTCATAAAGTTTTGATTTTAAATGCCCCCCACAAAAAAATCTAAAGGGGACGGGTTCGGAGATCGGGCTGGCTATTCTACAGCAAATCTTCGACCTATCCATTGACCAAAAAATTGTCTATCTAAGAACTCCCTAACAGTAACGGCATACGGGGCACCATTTTGTTGAAAAAATACATCTTGCTCCGAGTCTCTCTCATCGTTCTCAATAATGGCAATTAGCAACCAAGTGTTGCAATATTACCAAATACCGTTCTCCCGTGAAAGTTTTTAGCCCAACGATGTGATCACCAACAATACCCGTCCAAACATTGATTTTTTCTGTGGAGTTTGAGTGTGAACTTCATGGAAAGACGAGGGTTTTCCTCTGACCAGGATCGGCAATTATGACGATTTACAGTTCCATTCAGAAAGAAAGAACCTTCGTCGGAAAAATGAGTATTAAAAAGAAATTGCCTGTTGTTAATTATTTCTTGAGACATATTTTCGCAAAATTCCAAGCGCCGGTCATAATCATCTTTATTTAATTCCTTAACTAGCTGAATATGGATGAAGCTTGCATTTTTTCAGAATTCGTTGAATTGTCGTTCTACGTAGATTATTAATCTCAATTAATTTTCTCGTAGTTAATGTTGGATCTGCACTAACTTGGCCTATAACTTCCAGGTTTGTGGCTTGATTTACCATAGGAAATTCAGGTTCAGTATTTCGTTTCTTATTAGCCGCTGATCCAGTTTCATGGAATTTGCGTAGTAACTCTAGTACGTACTTACGACCAACATGCCTATGAGGATGGAGGTTATTGAATACGCGTGCTGCTTAGTTTGCGCTTTCATGATTTTTTTAAAAGGGTCCACAATTTCAACTCTGTCGGCAATTTAATACACCACAATGACTGATTATAAAAATCTATTCCACAATGCGAAGCATTAGTCACAACATTAGTCGACCGACTTACTTCAATTCACATATAGGCACAAAAAGGTGATATCAAGAATACATTGCGAGACATATTTTGCTGAGGTTTTCTGGAGAACCTTAATCTAAATTACTTTTTATTACTTTTTATTAAAGGGGTAGACATTGATCCAATCCAATCCTTAGCAGGTGGTAGTGGAATTTTCCTTTATGTAATAGTAAAGGATTTTTTCACGCCCGAGGAGGTACCACCCCATACATCAAGGGGCCGGTGAAGTCCCAACGGACGTTTCCGGTTCTGGTGTATGAGTCGGTTTCCCTTATAAGCAAAAATGATGATGGCTCCTCCTTGTATAAAATATTCCGGAGGCAAAATACCCCTCCATTCGGATCTCCGGGAGAGGGGTGTACAGGGGGCGCCAACATCAAGATTTAACATATCCTTTTCGAATATATGTGGCCTAAATTCTAACCTGAACTCCGTCCACCATTTCCTCCAGGCTAACAGGCCCCAACTCCTCTTCCTCACCGAAACCCAAATCAGTGCCAAAACAGCCACTAATCACCTTAATTTCCCGGGGTATGAGCTCCTTACTGCCTTTAGATTGCATGGAGGCGTGTGCGCATACGTCCGTAGCAATCTACCCTGCACCAGACTTCCCAATTTAGAAGCTGGAAGAAAAGACATACTATGGATAAAACTCTCTCTCAGGGCTGCAACTAAATTCATCTGTTGCATTTACCGGTCACCTTCTGACAACAACTTTGTCCAGCTCTTTGACTACCTTTCTGAAAAAACCGACTATCTGATTTCTGAATATCCTTCCTCCGAGGTCACTATTCTTGGCGACTTCAATGTACATAATAAGGAATGGCTAGGATCTTCAAAAACCGATCCACAAGGGAGAGCAGCGGAGGCCTTTGCAGTCAGCAATTCTTTGGCCAATATGGTTCAGCAACCTACTTACTTTCCTCGTATCCCAACACACAGCTCAAATCCCTTGGATCTCCTTCTTACTACAAATCCTGAATGCTATAAGATATCAGTCACCGCCCCCCTTGGTCGCTCAGACCACGGCATGGTCACTGCTTCCTGTGCAATGCAACCCGAGGTCACACAGTCATCACACCCACGTATCGTTTGGCACTACAACTCCGCAAACTGGGACGAAATGCGGGATTACTTTTCCTCATTTCCATGGGCGTCTGTCTGCTTCTCTCATCCTGACCCTTCTGATATCTCACAAAACGTCACCGAAATTATCCAAGCTGGCACGGAATTATTTATTCCACGTACACAGAAAACCTCTTCAGCCACTCAAAAGCCCTGGTTCTCTAAATCCTGTGACAAGGCCAGACTTGAAAAGGTCAAAGCTCACAAAACGCTTCTACACAATCCCAGTCAAGAAAATCGTCAAGCATTCAACGACGCAAGAAACCGCTATGTCCGCATTCTTTCTGAGGCAAAAAACTCGTTTAATAACCACATCAAAAACAAAGTCCTCTCAAGCTCCAACGGCGGCAAACCCTTCTGGACTCTTGCTAAGTCTATTGGGAATAATTTCTGCAAGAGCACGTTCCCACCTCTTGTCTCAGGTGATGAAATTGTTTCTACCGCCCTAGGCAAGGCTGAACTTTTTGCTTCGTTGTTCGCCGGAAATTCTACTCTCAACCCACCTCCAAATGTTCAACCACCAACAGTCCCCAATGTCGCGCATAAAATGACTGATATCATTTTCAAAACTAAAAAGGTACGAAAGATGATCTCTTCTCTTAATACCAGGAAAGCCTCTGGCCTTGACGAGATCCCAGCAATTGTTCTCAAAAAATGCGCACCAGAACTTGCTCCTGTCCTGACTCGTCTGTTTCAGATATCTTACAATAAAGGCATATTCCCTAGTAACTGGAAAACTGCTCGAGTACAACCCATCCCCAAGAAAGGATCCAAAGCGCTTCCTAGCAACTACAGGCCTATTTCTCTCCTTTCAGTCATCTCTAAAGTGATGGAAAAGTATATAAACACCGAACTACTAAAATTCCTTGAAAAACACAGTCTAATCCACGACAGGCAGTATGGATTCCGTCAGCGCAGATCAACTGCCGACCTCCTTTCCTTTGTCACCCATTCTTGGAACAAGTCTATGGAACAACACGGTGAATCCCAGATTGTTGCTCTAGACATATCCAAAGCATTCGACCAGGTCTGGCACGCAGCGCTGCTTAATAAACTTCCGGCCTATGGCCTACCACCAAAACTTTGTACCTGGACAGCAAATTTCCTCTCCAACAGGAGCATATCTGTTGTTGTGGATGGCCATTCCTCTAAACTGTATCCAATTAATGCAGGAGTTCCTCAAGGTTCAGCTTTAGCCCCTACTTTGTTTCTTCTCCACATCAATGACCTCCTCTCTAGCACATCCAACCCAGTTCACAGTTACGCGGACGACAGCACCCTCCACTCAAACATACAATATTCTAAGCCTGTCTCTTTAGCCCAATTAGATGAGGATCGCAGACTCATGGAGGGTTCTGTCTCCGTAGACCTCCAGAAAATATTAGACTGGGGAAGTAGAAATCTTGTACAATTCAACCCCACCAAAACTAAGTCTTGCTTTCTTTCTCACAAGAGATACAGCAGCCCAAGACCCATCACAATGAACAACCAAGTTATTCAAAGTAATGAGTCTTTTTCTCTTGTTGGCATTTCTGTGGATCGAAATCTTAATTGGCACCAACATGTTACATCAATTGCAGAAGCGGCTGCTAAGAAATTGGGTTTCCTCTTCCGGGCTCGCAAATACTTTTCACCAACTAATCTCTATACCTTATACACTTCACAAATAAGGCCAAACCTCGAATACTGCTCCCACATCTGGGGTGCAGCTGCCGCTTCTACACTCGCTATCCTGGACTCCATTCAAAAGAGAGCTATACGTCTCATCGGTGACTCTACCCTCACCCAAAGGCTTCCATCCCTTGCCCACCGACGTGCCGTTGGTGACCTCTCTCTCTTTTATAGATATCTGCACGGGCACTGCTCAGAGGAGCTTTCCTCCATAATTCCCCCACCTGCTGCCCCCAGCAGATCTACCAGGGGAACAGAGCGAATGCACCCTTTTAATGTCCAGGTCACCAGACATAGAACATCTTGTTATGCCCGCTCTTTTGTCCCGAGGACTTCCAAGTTGTGGAATTCCTTGCCGGCACATGTTTTTCCTTCTCCTCCGAAGCTCCAAACCTTCAAGTCCAGAATTAACAAGCTGCCTCTTTCCTCCTTGTCAACACCCACGGTACGATAGTATTTAGGCTGTAAGCCCTCGTGGTGTGTTGTTGACATAAAAAAAAAAAAAACCTAGGCAAACCTTTTACAACCTTTTTACCTTTTAATGGACGCTGGTGAGGCACTCAAGCATTAAGAAGTTCTGAAAAAGTGCAATATTTCAAAAATCCATATCTTTTAAACGAATAGACCGAATTTCAAAGGTAAAAAAGCAATGTATAGGAAATCAAAAGCTATTTTCAACGAGCTATCACATGAACCTTATTTCCATTTGAAAAAAATTGAGGGATGACCCCCCTCTGTTTAGGAGTGTAAAGTTTGGGTTTTAATTTTGCGTCCCCCTCGCAAGCAAACGTGATGTGTGGTCTGGTTTTTTGTGATAAAATTTTTTCCTGGCAGTTACGGTTGCCAGCTCGTTAGCAATGGGTCACCCGTATATTGTAAATGAACCAATAGCAAATGTAATAACGATAAGCATGAAAAACATCTTGCAGTAGGTAGCTTAATGTGTTTGGTTTGCGTGACAATTTATTTTATTCTAAACGTAAACTATCAGCAGAAGTCTCTAGGTCTGCATATAGTTTATATATTTATAAATCGTGTACGTATCTTTCTGATTTACTTATTAAAAAGAACTTTATAATTAAAATGAAGAAGGAATTTGCAGCAGGTGCCGTCGCCACTATTTACTAAGTCAAGTGTTAAATTTAGCAGCCTAAGTAGGTGCCAACTTCCATATTCAAACGAGAATGACTTGTTATTTTTGAACCCTTCAAAATTCATGTTTCCCACTGTAGGAGGAAATTAATTAAATTAACACAGGGTTGTACAAATATTACTCTGCTTGTTATTCAACCATGACCTTAGAGTTACAAAAATGCAAATCTGCTATTTTTACAAATTAGATGAAATTATAATGCAGTTAAAACATAGGGAATATAATTTAAATGTAAATGTAATAATAATTTGGGGTTGAAGATTGAGAAAACGTTAAGGAGAACTTGTCAAATATCGGTCTCTCGGCCGTGTTTCTTTCATTAGGTTCCAGGAGAAAATTTGACTGTCCATGCATATTTATGAGGTGCTAACACAGTTACGCCCAGGCCCGCCAGAGTGCGCTCGAATCGAGGATGAACACTATACCATAGAGATGTGCTGTTTTGCAAGAACGAGGGACCACGTAACTATATTTTTACTAGACTGACATTTTCCGTATTCCCCATTGTATCGATGCAGTAGCAATACGCCTTAATTTGTTTTCGTTCCTAAGGTCTACTAAAATATACCAGTATTCACACGTTAAGGTTATAGTGGAATTATTTTAAAGGGTAATTAAATTTAAAATCTAAACTCTCACATTCCAGGATTACTCTTGGTATCAAGTTCATTACAGTTTTGCCACCAACACTTTGCTTTTCTGTCAGAAGCCATTGTGACTTTCGTTGTTGTAAACAGAAGACATATATTATTGCATTTTTAAATTATAATCAAATTTTAAGTTAGCTGTAGATAACACATAATGTCTAATCTAAGAGTCAAGTAAAAAATTTTAATACTTTTTAGAAATAAGGCTCATTTTTAAATAATTTATATTGCAGCTCTTAAAGACACACGCGACAAATTAGTATAGCAAAAGCTTTTAGTGATTACTAATTTTAAGCTAACTTTATTACACAGGTGATCTTCAAAACTTACTAAATACCTGCTACGATATAATTATTCACCAAAAGCTTTTCGACGAAACTACCAAAAAAAGAATTTTGCATGATAATTTGCAAACAATTTTTTCACGAAAATCCGAAAACTTTTTTTAAATAACTTATTAAAAATGCATTATTAATTATAAAAATTCCAAGAAAATCTTACGAACAACGATTTCTACGAAAAGAAAAAAAAATCTGCAAAAACAAATTATTTTTTACAAAAAAAAATTTGCTAAAAGATTACATAAGATTTAAATTATATACCTAATCTGCAAATATAATTAAATAAAAGAAAATGTTTTTTTTTTCTTTTCACGGAAGTTGGAACCAATTTAAAGGAAGGCTAAATGTAAGCGGAAAAATACTTATATTTTCATGCCACAAGCTAACAGAAATAAGAAGTCTACTTAAGTCCGCTTCTCTAAAGTTGTGTGTGTGTGTTTTTGTTTCTTTAAAGTCGGTCTATTTCCGCTACTATGGCCAACTACCGACGCCAAGGAGCAGTTTCACCTCACTATCCTGGAAATTTTGTAGTGATCTCTAACATGCCCAATATTGCATAGACACGGGACCTACGGCTTTACGACCCCTCCGAAGGGCGTAACGTGCCAACATGGAACTTGCTGATATACAATTCCACAATCTTGGTTGATGGTAATGTTACAGTGCGTACTGAAAGAGTGAAAGAAGAAGCCTGGGACCGAACCCATTACCCCTCGTTTCAGAAGCACACGCTCTTAGCACAGAACCACCGAGGCTCTATTCTTTAAAGTTTAATTTGACATTTATGAAAACAGATTATCAACTACTTATATATTATGAAAATATAAACGTAGATAATCCATCAAATCAACTATTTCTTACCTTTTAGTGAATTTTTATTAAAAAAATATTCACTAATAGAGAGGTATCTATGGTGCGACTTGGCAAAAAATTTTTCAAATGAGCGCGAACTAGGACCCCTAGAACCCATAACCCATATCCGGGGTCAGTTTCAATTTTTATATGTTTATATATATATATATATATATATATATATATATATATATATATATATATATATATATATATATATATATATATATATATATATATATATATATATATATATATATATATATATATATATATGTGTGTGTGTGTGCGTGTGTGTGTGCATGTATGTATCCGTCTGATAACTCAAAAAATAATTAACCGATCTCAATGAAACTCGGCAAGTGCCTTTCTTTTATTATTAATGGCTTGGATGAGTTCGTTTAGTGTCAGTTTTTATCTCTCTCTCTCTCTCTCTCTCTATATATATATATATATATATATATATATATATATATATATATATATATATATATATATATATATATATATATATATATATACAGAATGACGCATTTCCACGGTAAAGCTCAATATATAAGTTATTATAAAACATATAGGGGGTCTTGAGCTGCATGTTACAAAATTATTTTTACAATCAGAGCGTGGCCCATAAGTCGTTGGTGACACAACTTTTCTTGTTTTCTTAAATTCAACACTCGAAATTGCATTTGTGTAAGATAAACGAAATTTGGTTGCAGTAAGTGCGTTTTGGTGGCAAATTTTCATTAAGTGCTTTAAATTTCAATAACTCACTTTGCTGTTAACCTAGGATTTTCTAAAAAACTAGTTTTTTCAGGAACAATTCAAGTTTATTTTCGAAAAATTGTTGAACATTTTCAAACAATACAGTTATTTTGATGAAGTATGGTACATTATTGTTTCTGCTATATAGGTTATAATTTCAATAAAAAAAGACATATTTGTTATTAAAACCTTTTTATGAAAATTCTATTCCATAACGCACGTGCTGTGTCCAGACTTTTCTATATTAGGAGAACGTCTTGTATACGAAAGAAGAGACTTGCTGTGAGCGGCTTTTATATTCTGTGTCTTAGTTTCTCACCAACATAGAGGATAGAAAACATAGAGCAGTTAATATAAGTGCAAGAGCAAGCAGGATAACAAATTAGGTGGTACGGGTGCCTATAAGTTACGGTTACCATTAAAAAGAAGGTACATAAAGGATATGAAAGCGTCTCCGTTACTTGATTAAAGGCGCATGAGGCCCATATGGCTTCTGTAAAGAATTATATAGAGGTAACAGTTACACCTCTATCACCGTTATTATAAAACTTAGAGTTATATAAGTTTACCAACCAGTCGTAACGGAAACCGTTATAGAGCCCGCCATTTAAGCTTTTTAAGGGGTATATAGAAAGACTCGGTAGTTCAATGGTAAGAACGTGTGTCTCTGAACCGACGACCGAAGTACCGGGTTCGATCCCAGCGTTATCCTTTCACTTTTTCAGCGCATACTGTATAATTAACATCAAGCGAGGTTCTGGCATTGTATTTGAGCAAGTTGAATATCTGCAGGTTCCGCGCTTCGAAGGGGCCGTAAAGCCGTCGGCCCCGTGTCCATGCAATGTTGGACACGTTAAAGATCCCTACCCTCATTACAGAAAGGCAGGGGTTCGTCAACATTTTAAGGATAGTGATGTGAAACTGATCCCTGGCGTCGGTGATTGGCTGTAGTAGCGGAAATGGACCGACGTTAAATAAGAAAAAGAAGGGGGTATATAGAGGTAAGTAAAAAGTTGTCGCCAACAATTTATATTACCAAGGGTTTTATAATTAGGTCACGGTGATAGTCCTAAAGCCTTTTTAAAACCGAAATTATTTATTAAAATATAACAAAAATATCGACATACACCAACCTATCACATTAGTACAACTATTTCCATTTAGTTGAAAGTATTTTGTTTAATCTATTTAATTGGAAATAAAAAACTACAATAAAGGGGAATCCATTAAATCAGTGTGGGGAGTTCATAAAACTAGTTTCTTATATAAAGTAAGGTAGTTTTTCTGGTGTATCTACCTTATTACTTCCAAAGCCTCAAAAAAGTTAGGTTTGTTCTTGCCATTACACAAATGTTGTAGGTCTATGCGGTTATTTACTGTGGGTCTATAAGTCGAGTATCGATAATTTGTTTTACAAATGTAGATTTATCAGTGTGGTTACTTTTAAGTCATTGAAATGTCCTTGAATCTGATAAATATTTTGTAAAGCTGCATGTTCTACATTAGCTTATTGTTTTTATAAAAATTCGCTAATAATTAAATATTTAAATACAACTGAGAATCCGATAATAAGTTTATTTTAATTTTAATAAACATGTACTAATATTTAATAGGTGAAAGGTAAAAACTCACTTGCAACCACTGCAAATGGACCACTATTACAAATCACAGCACTGCTTTCTAAATTGTTATTTTAGAAATTAAACCAAATAAGTATATTGTTAAAATGAACACACATAATCGCGTCCCGGCACCTTGTACGAATCAATAGATACTGAATCAGAATATAATTATTTTTATGTGTCAGATAAAGGTTTATATTGCTGTCTTGTTTCTCATGTAATTTTTTTCTTGGCGTTGTTTTGTGCTTTTGCGATAACAGAAGGCAAATAAATGTCACGTAAACAAAAACAACTGACGAATATACCTATTTTTATTAAATTAGGGATCGTATTTCTGGGTACGTCGTTAAGGAGAATAAAACTCTTATTAGCTGGTAGTATATAAAAAAGGTAGCATCTACAAGAGAAAGGACATTATAAAGTTATATATTTGTTTGCTGTAATATTGATTTTGCAACATCAGATGAGCAATACAATCATACGTAAAAACCCTTTATTTTATTCAGGTGTATTAAACTGAAAACAAATTTGAATAGTTTTAGCGAATCTTCGTGTTCTTTTATCAAAATCGTCTTCGATTGGCTCCTTAAAATGTATCAATTTACACGGATGCATTTTATTTTCTTTTAGTATTCGAATAATAGATCAATCGCTAAAATCCAATGTTGCGGCTACTCTGCCGTGCAAAAGTAAAATCTAGTAACTCGAGTTACTTGGTTTTACTTATGTTTCAATATTCCGATTGCCTGTAACGACCTCTATCTGTAGCTATTTTATGTTTGTAAATAGGCCTTGTCTTTACGAAGATATTTAGTGTTGCTTTATAGTAACCCGACTTATATTTAAATCTCTTCTGCGCTAGGGCGACTTGCTTGGCAATTTTTGTTTCTTGTTTGGATCGCAATAAAAATTACCACAGTATAAAGAAGTAAGTCTAGTGTACAAAAGTTAGTTCAATAATTTCCTTAGGTGAAATGCGCAACTAGTGCAGATTAAAAAAAAAAAAAAGAAATTAAATTACGAAAGTAAAACCAAGTAACTCGTGGTTCCCTATAATATAAGGAAAGAAATGAACTATTAATATAAAGTAAGTAGATTTCGCAGTTGCGTTTTGGTGGGGTTAAACTATAGCAAGTCTGTTTACACGCCTGCCGGCGGCTCTGGGGTCTTCAAAGCATTACTTTTAAATACTTTGAACCCGGTTATAGTTTCATGAAAGCGGATTCCAAACATGGTTAAGTAGATAAAAAATTAAAAGAAAAACTAAAGAAGTTTAAGATTATGAAGATTTGGAGATTTTAATTAAGACGTCAAACAAGAATACCCTATTATAAATTTAAGAGTTGAAGATTTCCATGAATTTGAAAATGAATGTGTTCAAAGAAAAAAATAGAACGCGAAATGGCCTGGTTCTTAACACGCGGAAGACTGAAATGCTTCTTTTTTCTTCGGTGGGTGTGCATCCGAATCTAAGCCTATATGTGAGATCTGATAACGGTTCAATAAGACAGAGCACGCCTGTAAAGTTTTTGGGGATCCATCTGGATTCTAACTTATCATGGGACGTCCATGTTGACCATTGTGGTGGCCTCTCTTGCATCTAGGAATTATGCGTTGCTGCAGCTGAGGGATTCCTTGAGTACTCAGGCGTTGTTGACATGCTACTATGGTAGTATCAATTGTCTCCTGGCAGATGGTTTGCTGTGTTGGGGCGGCTGTGTGCATCTGGGAAGGGTTATGTCGATGCAGAAGAGAATTGTCCGCACCATGTTTGTCCTGCCGTCTTCCGCATCTTGTAGACCATTATTTATACGGTATGGCATTTTAACAGTGACGTGCCTATATATGCTTGAGGCGCTTTGCTATGTCAGAAAAAATATTGCAATTTTTAGTACCTGCGGTAATATTACAGTGTATGCAACAAGACTAAAGATTTGTATGTTTCTCCTTATAGGATTGAATAGATTAATTGGGCACCTCGCAACACCGCAATACGCTTATATAATCATTTACCTGACAGCGTCAAAAATTTGAGCAGCCCCAGGCAATTTAAGTGTGCTTTAAAATTGTTTTTTAGAGGGCATTCTTTTTATTATGTGGACGAATATTTTAATTTTAAATTTTAGCGTTGATAAGCTGTTTTTTGTGTTTTGACTATTTCCGATATCTTGTAAAGATCTATGGAGCGGTTCTAATAAATAAATAAATAAACTCAATCAGATGAAATGCGTCCAATTTAGAAAAATGCCGAAAAAGATACATTATAAATGTGATTTTGAAAATGAATGTTGTAAGATTTGATTTGCCACATCCTGAAAAAATACAGTGCAATAGAGGGATAAACTCTAAAAAAAGTACCATAATAAAACTTCCCTATATGCCACCGAGAAAGCACCTTTATTGGAAAAACCTGGCTTTTTTTTATGTCAACAACACACCACGAGGGCTTACAGCCTAAATACTATCGTACCGTGGGTGTTGACAAGGAGGAAAGAGGCAACTTGTTAATTCTGGACTTGAAGGTTTGGAGGTTCGGAGGAGAAGGAAAAACATGTGCCGGCAAGGAATTCCACAACTTGGAAGTCCTCGGGACAAAAGAGCGGGCATAACAAGATGTTCTATGTCTGGTGACCTGGACAGTAAAAGGGTGCATTCGCTCTGTTCCCCTGGTAGATCTGCTGGGGGCAGCAGGTGGGGGAATTATGGAAGAAAGCTCCTCTGAGCAGTGCCCGTGCAGATATCTATAAAAGAGAGAGAGGTCACCAACGGCACGTCGGTGGGCAAGGGATGGAAGCCTTTGGGTGAGGGTAGGGTCACCGATGAGACGTATAGCTCTCTTTTGAATGGAGTCCAGGATAGCGAGTGTAGAAGCGGCTGCTGCACCCCAGATGTGGGAGCAGTATTCGAGGTTTGGCCTTATTTGTGAAGTGTATAAGGTATAGAGATTAGTTGGTGAAAAGTATTTCCGAGCCCGGAAGAGGAAACCCAATTTCTTAGCAGCCGCTTCTGCAATTGATGTAACATGTTGGTGCCGATTAAGATTTCGATCCACAGAAATGCCAACAAGAGAAAAGGACTCATTACTTTGAATAACTTGGTTGTTCATTGTGATGGGTCCAGGGCTGCTGTATCTCTTGTGAGAAAGAAAGCAAGACTTAGTTTTGGTGGGGTTGAATTGTATAAGATTTCTACTTCCCCAGTCTAATATTTTTTGGAGGTCTACGGAGACAGAACCCTCCATGAGTCTGCGATCCTCATCTAATTGGGCTAAAGAGACAGGCTTAGAATATTGTATGTTTGAGTGGAGGGTGCTGTCGTCCGCGTAACTGTCAACTGGGTTGGATGTGCTAGAGAGGAGGTCATTGATGTGGAGGAGAAACAAAGTAGGGGCTAAAGCTGAACCTTGAGGAACTCCTGCATTAATTGGATACAGTTTAGAGGAATGGCCATCCACAACAACAGATATGCTCCTGTTGGAGAGGAAATTTGCTGTCCAGGTACAAAGTTTTGGTGGTAGGCCATAGGCCGGAAGTTTATTAAGCAGCGCTGCGTGCCAGACCTGGTCGAATGCTTTGGATATGTCTAGAGCAACACTCTGGGATTCACCGTGTTGTTCCATAGACTTGTTCCAAGAATGGGTGACAAAGGAAAGGAGGTCGGCAGTCGATCTGCGCTGACGGAATCCATACTGCCTGTCGTGGATTAGACTGTGTTTTTCAAGGAATTTTAGTAGTTCGGTGTTTATATACTTTTCCATCACTTTAGAGATGACTGAAAGGAGAGAAATAGGCCTGTAGTTGCTAGGAAGCGCTTTGGATCCTTTCTTGGGGATGGGTTGTACTCGAGCGGTTTTCCAGTTACTAGGGAATATGCCTCTATTGTAAGATATCTGAAACAGACGAGTCAGGACAGGAGCAAGTTCTGGTGCGCATTTTTTGAGAACAATTGCTGGGATCTCGTCAAGGCCAGAGGCTTTCCTGGTATTAAGAGAAGAGAGCATCTTTCGTACCTTTTTAGTTTTGAAAATGATATCAGTCATTTTATGCGCGACGTTGGGGACTGTTGGTGGTTGAACATTTGGAGGTGGGTTGAGAGTAGAATTTCCGGCGAACAACGAAGCAAAAAGTTCAGCCTTGCCCAGGGCGGTAGAAACAATTTCATCACCTGAGACGAGAGGTGGGAACGTGCTCTTGCAGAAATTATTCCCAATAGACTTAGCAAGAGTCCAGAAGGGTTTGCCGCCGTTGGAGCTTGAGAGGACTTTGTTTTTGATGTGGTTATTAAACTAATTTTTGCCTCAGAAAGAATGCGGACATAGCGGTTTCTTGCGTCGTTGAATGCTTGACGATTTTCTTGACTGGGATTGTGTAGAAGCGTTTTGTGAGCTTTGACCTTTTCAAGTCTGGCCTTGTCACAGGATTTAGAGAACCAGGGCTTTTGAGTGGCTGAAGAGGTTTTCTGTGTACGTGGAATAAATAATTCCATGCCAGCTTGGATAATTTCGGTGACGTTTTCTGAGATATCAGAGGGGTCAGGATGAGAGAAGCAGACAGACGCCCATGGAAATGAGGAAAAGTAATCCCGCATTTCGTCCCAGTTTGCGGAGTTGTAGTGCCAAACGATACGTGGGTGTGATGACTGTGTGACCTCGGGTTGCATTGCACAGGAAGCAGTGACCATGCCGTGGTCTGAGCGACCAAGGGGGGCGGTGACTGATATCTTATAGCATTCAGGATTTGTAGTAAGAAGGAGATTCAAGGGATTTGAGCTGTGTGTTGGGATACGAGGAAAGTAAGTAGGTTGCTGAACCATATTGGCCAAAGAATTGCTGACTGCAAAGGCCTCCGCTGCTCTCCCTTGTGGATCGGTTTTTGAAGATCCTAGCCATTCCTTATTATGGACATTGAAGTCGCCAAGAATAGTGACCTCGGAGGAAGGATATTCAGAAATCAGATAGTCGGTTTTTTCAGAAAGGTAGTCAAAGAGCTGGACAAAGTTGTTGTCAGAAGGTGACCGGTAAATGCAACAGATGAATTTAGTTGCAGCCCTGAGAGAGAGAGTTTTATCCATAGTATGTCTTTTCTTCCAGCTTCTAAATTGGGAAGTCTGGTGCAGGGTAGATTGCTACGGACGTATGCGCACACGCCTCCATGCAATCTAAAGGCAGTAAGGAGCTCATACCTCGGGAAATTAAGGTGATTAGTGGCTGTTTTGGCACTGATTTGGGTTTCGGTGAGGAAGAGGAGTTGGGGCCTGTTAGCCTGGAGGAAATGGTGGACGGCGTTCAGGTTAGAATTTAGGCCACATATATTCGAAAAGGATATGTTAAATCTTGATGTTGGCGCCCCCTGTACACCCCTCTCCCGGAGATCCGAATGGAGGGGTATTTTGCCTCCGGAATATTTTATACAAGGAGGAGCCATCATCATTTTTGCTTATAAGGGAAACCGACTCATACACCAGAACCGGAAACGTCCGTTGGGACTTCACCGGCCCCTTGATGTATGGGGTGGTACCTCCTCGGGCGTGAAAAAATCCTTTACTGTTACATAAAGGAAAATTCCACTACCACCTGCTATGGATTGGATTGGATCAATGTCTACCCCTTTAAAAATAATATTAATAAAGGGACTATCAATTGTCCAGTAGTTATGATTTTCGACATAGTAGGAGGATACAAACATTTTCATCATTTTGCATCCATGCCTATTGTCGGTGAAGACATATAAGATTTCGGAAAAGTGTCAGCTACTACTGAATAATGACAAAATATATAAAAATTCTTCTATCCTATGCATTTTTTTAAAATTTAACATATATGTATTTTTAGTAAGTATACCTTTGCAACTATCTGTATCATATTTCGCTTAAAAATTATAATAAAATGACAAACGATTGAATAGTTGCCATTTCTTAATAGAACCATCCACAACCACTTGCTTGTAAACATTTTCAATTAATGTATTATTATATTTTTTTATGAATTGCGCGGCGCTTGTCTAAATATTAAACCGACAAGCTATACGTTTTAAAGATAGACGTTCTCATATCTTGATCCATTATCATTGCACTATCAAAACAGATCCTTACAGACAATGATTAGCATTGAACTTATCCAGGTTTGTCTTTTATAATTATTTATATTTTATAAGTGTTAATATTGAAAGGTTAGTGGTACCCATTAGTGTAAATTTGGCGATGTTTAAGATCCGTGTTTCAATAGGTAAGCTAATTTGATAATATAATATAAGAATATATGTTACTGAGAGAAAATAAACATTGCATCATTGAAGAAACTATTATGAGGTTATATAAAGCAACTTAAGTTAAGTGATTTTACCTATGGATAAATATGTTTTTAATTACCGCAATCCCTACATACTTAAATGAAGAATTGATTATATAGATTTAAAAAAAGTGGAAGTCGCCTTGCTTGCTTTTTCACTTGTAAAATAGATGGCCAGCGGAAGAGAAAAATCGGCAAGTGGACTTACTGGTTTTTACTATTGTAATAGGGTGAAGTTTGAATTACCAAGTAAATTTAAATTTGTTGATAAACATTTTAATTGAAAAATTTTATAAGTAAGTACCCAATATTCATAGAGAGCAGTGAAAACTTTATCTGATCTGCGGGATCAGAAAAATTAATTGTGGTTAATAAAAAAACTATCCTCAGTCGAAATATAAAAACTGTGGACTTCCCTACTGAAAAGTTACAAATTAAGAGTTACTAGGTTTTACTATTTTACGGCAGTACTTGTCGACTCCAAGCATGAGTGTTTTCCTCAAACTTAGGCATTACATTCAATTCGGTGTCATCACTCAGTGCATTAGACTGTTTTTTTGTTATCTGCCTTACATGGCCAAGCTCGCAAAACTGCTTTTTCATTTCGTTAATTGTCACTTGGGATATCGGCGGCATATCGGGAAGCTTTTGTAGAAATAGGCGAGTAATTTTAATCTATGATCGTGTTTTATCTCCGTAACCAATCATTTATATAATTCTTGCTATTTCATGCATTTGTGCTAGGTAAGCCATGTTTCTAAATTACAGTTAACAACTGACAACAACTGACATGCGGTTACAATCACAAAGCAAGTTGCTAATGCGTTTTAAACAAAACTAAGATTCCCAACTATAAAGTATGTTCATACCTTTTTATGTCTTCTTTTTAATTGATGCTCTTCAAAAAGGGTACTGAAATTGTTTTTGCTTGCTTAATTATTATCAATAATGAAAGGGAATTACTTATTAAATTTTTAATGTGTAAGGAAGTTCGTGATTCAGATGAATTTATCTGCTTTTAGTGTTAATTTCTGCAATTAATTTCAAAAGCACAGCATTTCTGAATAAGGAACGAATAGATCTTTCAAATGAGATATCACAAGCCCCTACGGCCTATTTGAAAATTTTGGGGGGTTACAGGAACATAGCCATATCTCGGTTATTATAAGAGCTACAATGTTGGTTAAATAGGTAATCTTTCTCATGATTCTATTACCATTTCAGAACTGCCATCACATTTTACAAATAGTTTTTGTTTTTTAAATAATCGCAAAAACCAAAATGGAGCGTTTTTGACAAACCCCCGTGTCTTGGTTATCTGAGAACATACAGTATTTTGGTTTAGACATTTTATGGGCACTTTTTAAGGTCTTTGCAATAAAACTAAAACAAAAGAGTCTTTTACAGTTTTCAAGATACTTTTTAAAAAAATTCGGTAATGAGGAGATCTGTGTTTATATATATATATATATATATATATATATATATATATATATATATATATATATATATATATATATATATATATATATATATATATATATATATATATATATATATATATATATATATATCCGACCGATAACTCAAAAATAATGAACCAATCTTGATCAAATTTGATGAGTACCTTCCTTTTGCAAGTGGATTGGATAAGTTCGTTAGCCAGGAAAATCGGACCAAGTTTTCCCGAAAAATTTTTTGTTTTCTTCCTAAAAAAATTCTTATCTCCGGAAATAATAAAGTTAGAGCAACCAAATTTGATACGCGTGTTTGTATTATAAAAAGTCAACTCTGATCAAAAATTTAGGTCTCTAGCTTTAAAGACAAAGAAGCTATGGGCAGTTAAAGAGACAAATTTTGGAGTTTTCCTCAAAACGTCAAACTCGCAATTTTAAACGTTAAAATTGGTAATGTTTAGGCAAAGAACGTGAAACAAATACCGATTGTGAAAAGAAAATGTTGCAAGAAGAGTGTTCTGCAAACCCTTAAGTTTCAGACTCAACCGTCATTGCCCTTCATTTTACTAAAATATTTACAGAATATTCATTTCAAATAGACCCTTTCTTTGATGCTTTGGCTGTCAGTTTAGTGCCTTTTTGGATAATTATTTGTAGGTTTAGTGAAGTTTATGGTTTAACGGTCTATAATTGTTTTTAAGCTAATTTTCGTAGAACAAATTCGTTAATGCATTTTTGCATTTTTTGTCGAAATATGATGCGTTTGTAAGAAAAAAATCTGAACGCAGTAAGTGCGTTTTGGTAGCGAATTTTTGCAGTTTAGCTCCCGAACGCTTTTCAAAAAACTGTTTTTAGAAACCTGCCTAGGGCCGCCCCTGGATCCACAAACCCCAAGAAAAATTTCTTGTTCACACCCCCAAGGAAGTTACGGGACCAGGAGTGAGTAGGGGTGTATAGTTTTTTTTAGCTAATTTTCGTAGAAAAAATTCGTTAACGCATTTTTGCATTTTTTATCAAAATATGATGCGTTTGTAAAAAAAAAATGTGGACGCAGTAAGTGCGTTTTGGTAGCGAATTTTCGGTTAATTTGCAGTTTAGCTCCCGAACGCTTTTCAATAGACTGTTTTCAGAAACCTGCCTAGGCTCACCCCTGGATCCACAAACCCCAAGAAAAAATTCTTGTTCACACTCCTCAAGGAAGTTATGGGACCAGGAGTGAGTAGAGGTGTATAATTTTTTTTTTAGCTAATTTTCGTAGAATAAATTCGTTAATGCATTTTTGCTTTTTTTATCAAAATATGATGCGTTTGTAAGAAAAATATCTGAACGCAGTAAGTGCGTTTTGGTAGCGAATTTTCGTAAATGTTCAGTTAAGCTCCGGAACGCTTTTCAAAAAACTGTTTTCAGAAACCTGCCTAGGCCCCCCCTGGATCCACAAATCCCAAGAAAAATTTCTTGTGCACACCCCTCAAGGAAGTTACGGGACCAGGAGTGAGTAGGGGTGTATAGCTTTTTTTAGCTAATATTCGTAGAACAAATTCATTACTGCATTTTTTATCGTAATATGATGCGTTTGTAAGAAAAAAATCTGGACGCAGTTTTGCGTTTTGGTAGCGTATTTTCGGTAAATTTGCAGTTTAGCTCCTGAACGCTTTTCAAAAAACTGTTTCCAGAAACCTACCTTGACCCCCCCCCCTCTCTGGCTCCACAAACCCCTAGAAAAATTCCCTAATGAATTTTGCTGATGTGCTCGATACTGTGTAGTAGGCGAGCCAACAATTTATTTATTTAATAACTCTCAAATTATGTTTAATTTGAAGTATCTTCTGTATTGTTTTCATTGAATTTCATGCAATCATATTGAATTCGTTAATTAATTTCCATTGCGTTGATATTATTTTTAAATATGCGACCATTAGACATCGCTCTTAATTACTATATTACTGAAGAAATATTAGACATGTTAGAAACTTACTTTGTAGTCCACAGAAACTCTACAGCCGCTGCCGAAATTTACGAAAATAAATTTCCTGAACGGCATCAACCAAGGGAACTGGTACTGAATTTGCTTAATTATGGGAGTTTTGCAAAACACAGAATTCGTAGGTATGCTGTGGAAAATCACGAGAGATATGATGTTGTGTTACAATACACGACAATATAAGAAGAAAGAGTTTAAAACGCTATGCGGGCACGGAATAGAAACACATTAATTAGGGCAATAAAATCTCTGCAAGATCGTTGACAAATGCGCATTGATCAAGGTGTTGGCCACCTAGAACAATTTCTTTTAATTGAAGAGTTTATATCTAAACTTAAGCTTTATGGTGAATTGTGCCAAAATTACAGCAAAACGCCTGTTTTTAGATTATTTCAATAAGTTTAGGCAACAGTAATGCCAGAATAATTTTCTAATTGTCTAGCTAGTGTAGAGTGAAGCATTCAATCGCCTACTGATGTGAGTCAATGATCGACAAATTAGACGTTGTCGCGAACCAGAGCCTAACTAGATTAACAATCTTTTTGCGAGTTACAGGTAACTAATATTTTTTTCTTATTTCTGTAATACAAAATACCGTGTCGTAATATATTTTTGAAAAAAAGAAGAAATTATCTTAAATGCAATAAAAATCCAATAGCGCGAGTTATGGTAGCACCACCCGGTATACCACATACGACAAGGGACTGACCAATAATTGTTCGTAGACTGCATTTATGCACTATGCATCTGTGAGTATTTCCTGTCCACTCAGCGTCTGCGACATTTCCAAACCAAAGACTTTGATTAATATCAGCATTGTTAAATTTATAAATATACCTAGGTAATCATTCATTTTTTAGTTAGTCTTTTTTGTCCAGCCTTAACAGTTTAGATTACTTACATAAATATTTTACATTTTACTACATTTAAATTGTATTGTATTAATAACTGTACTATTGTAACTTAAGTTAAATAAATTTAACTTTATAAAGTACCTCTGAAGTACAAATCTTAGTGGCGCAGTGGGTAGTAAGAATTTACTGCCGTTTTGACAGCATTGCAAAAGTCAGCACTTCGATTTTTATCGTTTAGAACTTAGAACAAGCAACAGAATTCAACAGGGAGCAACATCGTCCAAGTTAGTAAAAGTAATCATTAGTAAACTTAAAATAAAAAACAGTGAGTGTGCGAGCGATTATAAGAGAAAATCAGGTTTGATACGGAACTTCTGTCTTATTCGCTGTATCTTATGGTGCTGAAGCAAAGAAGAAAGAACATGGTCTTCAACTTCATACTGCTGTAAGTGCTTTCATTGTTCCTTTATTTTATTTTTATTTTCCAACTTAAGCCAAAGTCGATTAATGTTTGACTCAAAATCAGCAATATTTTAACAAATTAATTAATAAAATTATAGAGTAAATTTAGCACCTCCTAAATTTACATTACCAAAATATACCATAAATTAAATTGTTGTAGGAGAAATTTAAATAATGGCAAATCAATTACAAAATCGTCACATTAAGGCTATTTTCGTATACGATGGAGATCAGCATACTTTAGCTTTATTTATTTTAGCTTGTGGATTTTTTTTAACTTCATTTGTTGATAGCAAATATGAAGAAAATCCAAACAGTCAATGTATACTTAGAATAGTTATGAGCAAATTAGAAGGTAGAGCTAAAACATTAATACGAAGTAGGGAAGGTGCCACAAATTGGCCTCGTATTAAGCAATTATTACAAGAATATTTCGGCGACCAAAGAGACGAAAATTGTTTAGCTAAGGATCTTATGCTCTTAAAGCCTGATCCGAAAAAACACCGTACAAATTTGGAATGAGAATACAAGACTCACGTAGCCTTTTATCTTCAAAATTAAGATTAACCATTGTTAACGAAGGTCTTCGTGCAGTCAAAAATGAAATATATGATAAAAGGGTCTGCAGACTTATTTACATAGTTTAAGTGGTCAATTAGGATTGGCAATAATGTTGCAAAAGCCGACTCATCGAGAGCAAGCAATGTCACTTGTTTTAAAAGAGGAAAATGTTCAATATGAGGAAAAACAAATCAAAAATCTCCACAATCAAACAAATAATTTTAGAACACCAAATTCCTTAGCTAACATAACAAATCCAAATTTTTCACAGAATTCTCAATATGTACCCAATCAACAAAATAATTAAAATAACGTTCCGCATTTTATGCACACCCGATATTTGCCTAAACAGCCAATATATAGATAACCCTTTAATTTACGTGATTTTTACCCCCACAGCAGTCATCACAGAATATATTTAGGCCAAATCTCAATTTTAGACCAAACTATAGGTCAACAACGACGCAAATCACCGAAAAGGAGTAGCGATTTTGGTGGAAGGTAACTTTTGTCAAGCTATAACTGGCTTTATCTCCATCTCAGATAGAGTAATGATGATAAGGGCAACAACAACAACCCAAAGAATACTTAACATCATTCAAGTATACGCCCCCACTTCCGATGAGAGTGAAGAATAAATAGAACAATTCTATAACGAAATTCAACAAGCTCTGGATGTCACAAAGAACACGGATATAACGATAATAATGGGAGACTTCAACGCAAAAGTTGGAAAGGGGAAAGTAGAAGACCTTATTGATCATATGGGTTGGGCACAAGAATTGAAAGGGGGGATAGATTGACACAGTTCTGTCAAGAGCAAGGCAAGGTGATTACAAACACATACTTTAAACTGCCTGATAGGAGGCTTTATACTTGGAAATCACCCGCTGATAACACCAAACACGTAGTTAGGAATCAAATTGATTACGTCTTAATTAATAAAAGGTACCGAAACTCCATAATGACGGCTAAGGCTTATCCTGGAGCAGATGCAGTAACAGATCCGGTAATAGTAAGGCTCAGAGTACAACTGAAGAAGCGAAAATCCCAACAAAACAAAAAAACATCTACAAACCTTAAACTGTAAAAGCCCAATAATGAGAGAACAAATGACCAAGAATATTAACAACAAACTAAGTAAGATCAGAGCTGAACAGATTGAAGATCCAAACATAATATGGGATACCATCAAAACCACGATAATGACTGCAAACAAAGAATACTGTTCACAAACAAAAACCATGGATAACTGACGAAGTTTTAGAACCAATGGAAGAAAGAAGAACGTACCAAAATATAGACAACAATGCATATAACCATATACATAGTGAGATAAGAAAAAGAATACGTGAAGCCAAAAAAAAGTGGTACAGAGAAAAATGTGCGGAAATAGAAGATTTGACAACGAAACACGATGATCTTAACCTCTATAAAATAATTATAGAGGTGGCTGGTATAGAAAGGCGGAACCAAAGCAATGTTTTGCTAGACAGAGATGGCAAAATAATCCCAGACACTGCAAGCTGGAAGCTGGCAAGATGGAAGGAGTATATCCAGGAACTATTCGACGATGACAGACAACAAGAAATGGTAGAAGAAGACACAGAAGGAGATTTGGGCCCAACAATAACAAAGGAAGAGGTAATGCACGCGGTAAAAATGGCAAAGTCTAATAAAGCTCCAGGACCCGACGAAATTCCAGAAAAAATAATTAAGCTAATAACAGAAGATCAAATAGGCATATTGGTGGAACTATTTAACACAATATACAACACAGGAATCATTCCCCGCGAATGGCTTAGATCGACCTTCATTACATTACCGAAAAAGGTTAATGCAAAAGAATGTAGTGACCACCGAACCATAAGTCTAATGAGTCACGCTCTCAAAATATTCCTGAAGAGAATACACCAGAGAATTTTTAGGAAGTTAGAACAAGATATTAGCGAAACCCAATTTGGCTTCAAAAATGCAATGGGAACAAGAGAAGCGTTGTTTGTCTTCAATGTGTTGACTCAAAGATGCATGGACAGCAATCAGCCGATGTATGTCTGTTTCCTTGACTACAACAAAGTATTTGATAGAGTCCGCCACAACCACCTCATTCAGTTACTTAAAAATAAAAATATAGACATGAAAGATATTAGAATAATAAATAATTTATACTACAGCCCGACGGCTAATATTAAGGTGGACCATGAACTCTCAGAAGATGTAAGAATACAACGTGGTGTAAGGCAAGGATGCGTACTATCGCCGCTATTATTTAATCTTTACTCGGAAGAAGTCATTCAGAGAGCGCTGGAAGAAAGAACAATAGGAGTAAAGGACAATGGAATACCCATTAACAATGTCCGGTATGCAGACAACACCATACTCATTGCCGAAACAATAGAAGATATACAGAGCTTAGTAGATCAAGTAGTGACGAGGAGAGCGGACTTACCTTAAATATCAAAAAGACCAAATTTATGACCATTACAAAATCAGTTTAGCAACAGGAAAACCTATGGATCAACGGAGAACTAGTAGAGAAAGTCAGTAAGTACAGGTACCTGGGAACAACTGTCAATGAAAATAATGAGTACACTTAAGAAATTAAATCAAGAATTGGACAAGCCAGAACCATATTTAACAGAATGAGAAGCGTGTTATGCAGTAGAGATCTTAACTTACAACTTAGAGCCAGAATATTGAGATGCTACGTTTTCTCGGTGTTGCTATAATCATGGACTTTATAGAAAGATATAAGTGATCGACTGGAGGCATTTGAGATGTGGTCATATAGGAGGATCTTGAGGATAAGTTGGGTAGACATGATAACAAATGAGCAGCTACTGGGAAGAATGAGAAAAGAAAAAGAAATATTAAACACAATTAAAATAAGGAAGCTGCAATATCTGGCCACGTGATGAGAGGAGAGAAATATGTATTGTTGCAGATTATTATGCAGGGAAAGAGACGGGGAAAGAGAAGCAGAGGAAGAATACGCATTTCCTGGCTAAATAACCTGAGAAAATGGTACAACTGTAGTTCCGTTGAGTTGTTCAGAGCTGCAGCATCAAAAGTGAGAGTAGCCATGATGATAGCCAACCTTCTAAGAGGAGACGACACTTGAAGAAGAAGAATAGGTCAACACCTATGGATATATTTGCAAGAAATTCAGCATTGCGTACACGTCCCAATCCAAATTTTAGGCAAAATTACAAGCCTGAACCAATGGATATTTCATCTCGAAATTTCACTATCCATCCCAGAGGTTTTAATAGATCTAACACAAATCCAGCACAGAGTCCCATTTATATCACCAAGAAATTTGAAACGAATTTAAACAAGAAAATCCCAATCATGACAAAAATTATGAAAGTAATTCATTTCAGCCAGAATTCTATACAATTCTTGAAGATGACACCCGTAATTTTGACAAAACGAATTTTGACAATTATGTAGAGACACAGTTTGAAACATCTTTTGAGGAAGTAGAAAACATCGAGCAAAATTTTATCCAGGTTCCTAATATACCTGAACAAACATAAAGATACAGATACATTCTGTAAACCACCCTAAATTACCCTTCGTAATCATTCCAATTGTCAATTTGCGCTTTATGGTGGATACTGCGAGCACAAAGTCCTTATTATGCGAAAACATTGCCCACAAATTTTATTCTAAATTTATAGAACACGAAAATTTGCAAATTAAATCAGTGCATCAAACTAGTTTTCATAATGAAATAGTTAATAGTTCTTTATCAACTATATTCAATACAGGAATAACAAACATAAAATTTTATGTATTTAACACAAACGATCAATACCATGGCTTAATAGGTACATGTTTATTAAAACAATTAGGAGATACAATTGATTTTAGTAGTAGTAAATTAATAACAAAAACTGCAAACATTTATTTATACCTAAATTACAATATACTTTAATAAACATGGTAATGCGAATTTTTTAATGAATCAAATTTTAATAAAGCCAATATGTGAAAAAATCGTTAAGATACCTGTAAACTGCTATAACTCTAAAGTTGGCATAATTCCTAAAATAAAATTAAAAACCGGAGTAGAAATACCAGAGAGTTTAATTACCGTCCCAAACAAATATGCTTTCAAAACAATTTTAAATAGCAACGACCATCCAGTAGAAATAATTATAAACAAATCATTTTATGTCGAGCCTCTTACAACTAGCGAATTAAATTGTATGCATCATAATATCTTTATTATGATGCATACATAGACTTAGAAAACATAGACAGCACCCCTAATAAAATAGACCAAATGCAAATTCAAAATCTAGATAAAATACGACGAACAACGAGACATGATACAAGATTTATGCTACAACTACAAAGACATATTTTACTGTAAAGGTATCTCATTGACATTCCCAAATCAGGTTAAACACAGCATTAGGTTATCTAATAATAACCCAGTATGTATGAAACCATATCCATTACCTCAGGCTCAGCAGCAAGAAGTCAAAAAACAAATTGATGACTTGCTAAAGCAAAATAATATTCAGCCATCTTGCTCGTCGTGGAGCAGTCCCATGCTAGTTATTCCAAAAAAAGACCGTAATGACAAACAAAAATTTCACATGGTCGTAGACTATAGATGTCTTAATGAAGAAACTGTGGTGACAAGTACCCCCTTTCTAATAGTTCAGAGATATTAGATAAATTGGGTCGTAGCCAGTATTATACTACTCTAGATTCAGCTTTAGGATAAGATTGAAATGAGTCCTAGAGACGTAGAAAAAACTGCCTTTAACACTCAAGCTAGACACTATAAATACAGGCAAATGCCACCTGGGAGGAAGAACACTCATGTGACCTTCCAAAAGGCTTTAGACTATATCCTTAGGGGTACTCAAAACGAAAAATGCTTCACCTATCTTGATAACATCATAATCTTTAGTACCTCCTTACAAGAACACATAGAAAGGTTAGCAGAATTATTTGACAGGTTAAGCGAAACTGGATTTTTAAAGAAAGAAGTGACGTATATAGGTAATATTATAACAAAATGAGGTGTTAGACCAAACGCTGATAAAGTAAGAGCTATTAAAGAATTGCCTTTACCTAAAACAAGAAAAGAAATCAAAGGATTTCTAGGTTTTGTAGGTTATTACTGGAAATTTGTTAATGATTTCGGTAAACTAACAATACCATTGACCTGTTGCCTAAAGAAAAATGCATCTATATTTCATGACGATAGTTTTATAGGAGCTTTCGAAACGTGAAAGGTCGTTCTAATAAACGATCCCATTCTACAACATCCTGACTCCACAAAGCCCTTCATTTTAACAACTGATGCCCCTAATGTAGCTCTGGGAGCAGTTTTATCACAAGGCTCAGTAGGTAACGACAAACCTATAAGTTATGCTTCTCGTACTCTAAATGAGACAGAGGAAAAATATTCGACAATTGAATAAGAACTTTCAGCAATTGTCTGGGTTACCAAATATTTTTGTCCATATCTTTAGGGTCGTATATTTTACATTTATACAGATCACAAACCTTTAGTATGGATAATGCAGTTAAAAGAACCTAATTTAAAATTAACACGTTGGCGCTTGAAAGTGGAAGAATGCAACTACGAAATAATCCATAAAAAAGGTCATTGAATTGCAATGCAGACTCCTTGTCTTGCATTCAAATTAATAATATAGCTGATGTAGAAATGTCGTCAATAACTAATAACTTTGATGCACAAGAAACACCTCTTCAAGATCTGCAAAGAGAACTTAACACCCAAAATTTAGATGACGTTCTACAGTCTCCTGAAACTGATTATATTCCGCCAATGAGCCCTCCAGAACTACATTTTATTTCAGTCGAAATTCGTAGCTACTTAAGAGACACACCATTAAACCAGACAGGCGAACAAACAGAGCAAGTTAATGACTTACTAGACAGAGACCATTCACAAATTAGTGTAGAGCTAAGATTAAGTATAGAAGTATCAGATGGACCGATAGAAAAGCAACTAAATCAGTACTATATATATATATATATATATATATATATATATATATATATATATATATATATATATATATATATATATATATATATATATATGTTGTACATATTAATCCAAGACCAGTAAAACACCTAAAAGTTAACAATTGGAATAAATATTTGGTACAGCTTCCAAGACATGACAATCGACAAGCAATAATAAATTTTCTAAACGAGTACACTACTACAGGCAAACGATACTATTTTAATTTCGAAACAGACAAATTATACCAAAATTTTTGTGGTGTCTTCGGTGACATATTTAACAATAATGCACCAATTATTATTAGCTGTCCAAAACATCGTTTGCATTTAGCTGACGATGATGGTATTAACGAAGTAATTAAAAATTATCACGAAGGCAAAAGTAACCCTAGAGGTATAGTAGAAACTATAAAACAAATTTCTAACAAATATTACTTTCAAAAAAATAACAACCTATATAAACGAATGTAAAATTTGCAAACGAGCTAAATACGATAGGAACCCACCTAATATACAATTGATGCTGAGACTCCTAGTAAACCCTTTTAAATAATATGTGCTGGCACTTTTATAACAGAAAATCAATTAATTTTAACAATCATTGATACTTTTTCAAAAGTAGGACACGCAATACCTATAAGTAGTAAGAACCCAATAGAGACTGCCAATGCATTTATACAATATTTTACTTACGATGGCACTTCTAAGAACATCACTATGGATAGCAGGACTGAGTTCCGAGCGGAAATCATACAAAACCTACTAGATCTTCACAAAATTGAAATTTATTTTACCACACCTAAAAACCCAAATTCTAACGATCCTATTGAAAGACTACATTCAACACGAGATGAACACTTTAGAATATTACGACAATCGTACCACAAAGAACCCATAAGATATCTAATGAATTACGCAATTTTGGCATATAATTCTACTATACATTCATTCACCAATCACACCCGACTAGAAATTATTTTTGGTCACACATCAAATAGGGATATTTTTCACATAAATGATCACCAAAGCCTATTACAAGACTATCTGATTTCACACAAAAATAAAATAAAAATATTATATGAAAAGGTTAAAGGGCTAATAGAGAATTATTTAAAGATCAAACTCAAGTGTACACTAAAGTAGATAAGCGCAATGAAAACAACCCTAAAATTGAAGGCCCCTACGAAGTAGTTAACATATCTGACAAAAACGTAATGACATTGAGAAAAAATAGAAAATTGTCTAAACGCCATTTACAAAATTTAAAACGTTCTAATGTTTCAGACACATATTTTATACGCAAACACTAATTGATAGTCAAATCACGTTAATGCAGCAAACCATAGAAACAAAAATACAGCTTGAAATGTATTTTCAGGACGTAAGTTAAGGAAATAATGTTGTCAAATTGAAAACCATGCATTCATCCGATTTAGACTTATTAGTAGAATTATAAAGGATGGGGAACTTTGTGACTAATCTTCCTTACAAACTTGATAAAAATAGTTTAGATTTATACGAGGACGTATCCATAATAAAATGTTATTATAAAAAGTATACATTAGTAATTGTCTACGAAATGTCATTAGTCGAGTCTATCCTTACAATTATTATCACCTTTGTGCATTGTGCATTTCCTGTGAAACAAGGTCCCAGTGAAAATTATTTAATATAATCCCTCGCCCTAAATACTCGCACCTAACCCTTAATCATGAAAAGCTACAAATATGGACTTCGGAAACACCATCCGACAAGTGAAAAACCAGAAGATAAATGTGAGCAAATGGATAATGGACCTTCACAATGAAACTACAACACCCAAGTTCAGCCTCTCAATATAAGTATGTCTACCAGCCTCTGAACAATCCTCTTTCATACAGTTATGGTCCTCGTAGCAAGATCGGGAAATGTAACTACAAAACCACTGAAGCTCAAGAATTCAATGGTATCAAAACAACAAGAAAGAAGTTCCCCGAAAACAATACCCTTGGAGAATCACCTTGAAAATTTAGATTCCCCTAAATTTTCCATATGGCCCCGAAGGAGTTATGGTAGCACCACCCGGCATACCACATACGACAGGGCACTGACCAGCAATTGTGCGTAGCCTGCATTTATGCACCTGCGTGCATTTTCTGTCCACTCAGCGTCTGGAACATTTCCAGGCCAAAAAATTTATTGAATACTATCAACATTGTTAAGTATATAAATATAGGTAATAATTTATTTTTAAGTTAGTTAGTCTTTTCTGTCCAGCCTTAACAGTTTAGATTACTCATATTCATATTTTACATTTTATAACATTTAAATTGTATTGTTTTAGTAACTGTACTATTGTAGCTTGAGTTAAATAAATTTAACTTTATAAAGTTGCTCTGGAGTGCAACTCTTAGTTGCGTTCCAAAGAAAAAACAAAGTTGCGAAAACATAGTCTGTTAAAGATATTTTTGTTTTATTTTTTAATGCAAAGACCTTAAAAGAAACTATAAAATGTCTAAAGCAAACCATGTTCTCAGATAACTAAGATACGAGCCTTTTTCGAAAACGTACCATTGGTTTTCTGCGATTATTTTAAAATCAAAAACAAATGATAAAATGTGATGGCAGTTCTGAAATGGCAATGTAATCCTGAGAAACATTACCTATTTAACCAACTTTGTAGCTATAATAACCAAGATAGCAATATATGCAGCACCATATATATATATATATATATATATATATATATATATATATATATATATATATATATATATATATATATATATATATATATATATAAGACAATTATTCTATTATTGAGGGTTTTTAAAGAAATAAACAATTATGTTGCTCTGTAACAAGAGTATTTAATTTTAGTCACTATTTTACAATAATATACAATATTTACACCTTACCTGTAACAAGAGAAACGACAATTAAAGTTTCTTTCTCCGTTACACCTCTAATTATACTTTATTTTAAATAATCTTCTAGTTTAATTATTTAAAACAATACACGCGTGTTTTCATTTTCTCTCTGTTTCTCTGTCTCATTCTCTATCTCACTGTCTTCATCAGTCTTACCATCTCTACTACCAACTACTGTAGCGCGGCAGATTCAATTAAAGAAAGTATTTCTTTACATCGCCCCCCTTGGGCTGAAAACTCGCAATAACAGCTGCTTCTCGAATTATGTATTTTTTTCTAAATCTTCTTTGTTTGCTTCTTCTTCAATTTCTGAGATCGGTGTTAGTTTTGTTATATGGAATAGGCCTGTCTCTGATTTTTTCCTTCCTGTGTTTATCTTGTATATCGTGTTTGATATTTTCTCTATTATTTCGAAAGGTCCTATTCGTAATTCGTCTAATTTTTTTTTATTTAGTTTATTACCGTTCTCAATATATACTTTGTCTCCTATATTGAGTTCTAGTTGTTTTCGGTTTTTATCAAATAGTTTTTTATTGTAATTATGTGATCTAATAGTATTTTCTAATGCTAGTCTTTTATCTCTAATCCAATCTTCCATATCTGTTTCTTTCTTTACTTCATCAGGTTCCGTAGAAACGTTCGTGCCATCTAATAAATAAATTGGTGCAAAACCTGTTATTGAGTGTTCTGTTTCGTTGTATTTTTCAACACATTCTTTTGCCACTGTTGTCCAAGCTTTTTTCTCTTTCCGTTCATTCATTCTACATCTAATTTTGTTTACTATTGTCTGATTAAGTCTCTCGTTCAAGCCGTTGGAAGATGGTGTATTTACTGCAGTAAATATCAGTTTTATATTATTTTTTTCTAGGAATTCTTTAAATTCCTTTGAGTTGATTCCTGGATATTGATCTGTGAGGATCACTCCAATTTCATCTGTTTCCGTCACATCTTTCACTAATTTTATAAAATCGTTGGCACTTTGCGTTTTTGATGATGAAATGAAAGCATATCTTGTAAAGTGGTCCACTAGCAAATGCAAATATTTTTTTGTAGATCTAGATCCACCGAGGCCGCCAATGGTGTCTATTGACATTATTTCGAACGGTTTCGTTGCTGGTCCTAAATACGACATTAACCCGTATTTTCCTTGACCTCTCGATTTATTTTTTTTACATACCTCACAATTTTGACATGCATTCTTTGATATCTCTTGTTAGGTTTTTCGCTGTGTATACCGTGCTAATTTTTCTCTGCATTTGTCTGATAAAATTATTTTCTCTTTTTTTCTTATTTTTTTTGTAAAAAATTCCATCTTTTTTTATTATTTCTGGATTCCCGTTTTTTATTGTCTGGTTTTTCTCTTGATCTCTCTTTATATCATCTATTTTTATTAAATTAACTATCCTCAACAGTTCTTCTTTGTCCTCTTTTGAATCTAACACTGGGTTTCTGCTCAGGCAGTCCGCTTCTAGATTATTCTTTCCTGGTAAATATATTATTTTAAAATCATATTGTGATAAATAATATGTTAGATCACCTAGTTCTTCGTCCGTTCTAGCCTTTATATTTAAATTTTCCAAAGGTTTATGATCTGAATATACTGTAAAGGGTTTTCCTATTAGCCAGTATTGCCAGTATTTTACTGCTTCTTTTATTGCCAGACACTCTAAATATATAGCTTTTTTCCTTTTTTGCATTTCATTAAGCTTTTTGAGAAATATGCAACTGGCTTTTCTTTCTTATCTGGTTGTTCTTGTTTAAGCACTGCGCCAATACCTTCTAATGATGCATCTGTGTAAATTTTTATAGGCAAATCTTTATCAAA
The DNA here is from genome assembly GCA_964006375.1 of Tillus elongatus. Classification (NCBI taxonomy): domain Eukaryota; kingdom Metazoa; phylum Arthropoda; class Insecta; order Coleoptera; family Cleridae; genus Tillus; species Tillus elongatus. The sequence continues at coordinate 117,048,562 of OZ023264.1, forward strand.
TATCTCTAATATTGGTTGAGAGCACAAGAGTTCTTTTATTTTCCTAAATGATTTTTCACATTCTTCCGACCATATATATTTTTCATTTTTTCTTAGTAATTTATGTAGCGGAAATTATTGCACTTTTTGGTATATACTCATGGTAAAAATTTATTTTTCCCAAAAACTGTCTAATATTTTTTTGTGTTTTTTGAGTGGGAAAATCTTTTATTGAAGTAAGGTTATCTTTAACTGGTCTTACCGAATTGTTCTGGATTATATGGCCCAAGTATTTCACTGAATCCGAGGCGAACGTACATTTTTTTAAATTCAATCTAAAACCTTCTTTTGTTATTGCCTCTAATATTTGTTTTATATGTTCCACATGTTCCTCGAATGACGAAGAATATATTAATATATCATCAATATAATTTATAGAAAATCCTGTTAATCTATGTTTTCTTAAGATATTGCTTAGAATTCGTTGGAAAATTGCCGGTGATGTTTTTAAGCCAAATGGGAGACAGGTCCATTGAAAGTGTGCATCTTGTGTAACAAAACCTGTTTTACTTCTGTCTTCAATTCGGAGCAGAATAGACCAAAAAGCCGAGTTTATGTCTAATGTTGTGAAATATTTACAATTTCTTGTCTTTACTATCAAATCATATATTATTGGAAATGGTTGAGCTTGTGGTGATATTATTTTATTTAAATCTCTAAAGTCAATGCAGAGTCTAGATTTCTTGTTTTCATCTTTTTTAAATGCTAGCGTTAGTGGTGCTGCAAATGGACTGTACGATTCCTCAATGAGGTTTCTCTTTAAAAGATTTGCAATTTGTTCTTCAATTTCTTTTCTGTCTTCTATTGTGCATCTGTATGGTCTCTTGCTGCAATATTTATCAACTAATAGATCTATCCGAGCTTCATAATCTTTTACAGTGCCTATGTCATACTTATCTTTTGCAAACACACTCTTATATTCTTCTATTTCTATTATTGAGGGTTTTCAAAGAAATAAACAATTATGTTGCTCTGTAACAAGAGTATTTAATTTTAATCACTATTTTACAATAATATACAATATTTACACCTTACCTGTAACAAGAGAAACGACAATTAAAGTTTCTTTCTCCGTTACACCTCTAATTATACTTTATTTTAAATAATCTTCTAGTTTAATTATTTAAAACAATACACGCGTGTTTTCATTTTCTCTCTGTTTCTCTGTCTCCTTCTCTATCTCACTGTCTTCATCAGTCTTACCATCTCTACTACCAACTACTGTAGCGCGGCAGATTCAATTAAAGAAAGTATTTTTTTACATATATATGCACAGATACTCTCCATATTTCGCTAGAATAGCATCTAATGATGATCTCAGTGTATTCAACTCAAGACCTAAGGAAGCTCTGCCTGCAGTTTAATGGTGCCACGTTAATTATACTAGGTTATTTACTTGCACTGTTAAAAGGTTAATTACGCCAAGCTAGTTATATATATTCACCAGAGGAAACTAAAATCAACCCAAAAAGTAAATCTATGGATGAATCTGAATAAACCACTGAAGTTTAAGTACGTGTTGAAAATGGAACATTGGTGCACTTGAGGCAAAAAAGTAGACCAGAGTTTCGGGATCAAATATGTCCTCTGACATTCACAACTGTATTTCCATCCATTCTATATCTTTCCAAGCACAATGCGACGACTTTTTCAATATCTCAGGGGTATCAAATATATTATAGATTACTGTAAAAACTCGCCAAGTGATTCCCGGCTTCCGGAATAAGATCAGATCTGTAGAGAGGCCGTGAGTTTAGAGTTCCGAGAGATAGCCTCAGGCACCGGCATGACGAGAAAGAGATATTTCTGTTCATATTCTATATATTCTAGGAGCAGAGTTGTCAAATTTCTGAAATTTTCCCTATATTTAGCGTTATTATTAGTCTGTAGTAGAAAAGGGCAAATGCTAAATTTAATTATAAGTTTAAAATTGTTACTCACTTATTTATTGACCTATAAAATCTTTTCAAATAATCTTGGCGTTGATTTGATACCTGGCCATGGTCTGTGCATTTTTAGATCATCCCTCTAAAACCGCTGCTCTTAATATGGTAAATTAAAGTGTCTTTTAAAAGAACTGGCTATTTTGTTGTTTTAATAAAACGAAAATAATTGGGCTTATTTCGGAATGGTTTTGTTTTTATGTGGGAATTTTGTTTGAAACATAATATGATTTCAGATCTATTTTGGCTTCTCTCACAGAAAGTGCTTCGATTGTTCATATTCCTCACGATTTTTACACGTAAATCTAACTTTATCGCGCCGATGACGCGTCAAAAGTTTTGCTTAAAACAATTAACTGTTAGAGTTGTCGGCGTAGACTTTGCTGGTAATAAACAACAAAGAAAGAAAGAGATGGACGGGTGTTGCCTTCCATATTTTCGGAGGCCAGTTTATGTCTCCAAACTGGAAAATTACGCGAGTTAACTTTTACGTCAACACCCAGGACTATTATAAACAAATTTGTTCACTTAATATTATGAACATTTAGACCTTTATTACAAAATAATCTAATTAAAAGAATAAATTATCGACATAAGTGTGATAATGTAAAATATAAAATATAGCATGAGACTTGCTGAGTGACTTATGGCGAAAAATAGTGAACAGCGCTCCAGTGAATATTCCTACTTATAACCTCATTGTTAGGAGTGGTCCATTGTCTCCATGAAAGTGTTTTCTGGATGCGCGTGCATTTATGTGGACGTAGTATCCATTGTGTATTGATAACTACTTCGTCGGTTTCTCGTGGGTAATTCCATACTGCCTAAGAACCTCGGTGGTTGAGGGGTAAGAACGTGTTCCTCTGAACCGAAGGGTACTGGGTTGGATCCCAGGGTACTCCTTTCACTTTTTTAGTACAAACTGTAAAATTAACATCAACGGAGGTTCTGGCATTGTATTTGAGCAAGTTGAATGTCTGCACGTTCCGCCCTTCGGATGCGATGTTGGGCACGTTAAAGATCCCTACCCTCCTTACAGAAAGGCGGGGGTTTGGCAAAATTTCCAGGATAGTGAGGTGAAACTGCTCTCTGGCGTCGGTGATTGGCCATAGTCGCGGAGATAGGCCGACGATAATGAAACAAAACACACACACACACCCCATACTGCCTACTGGCTGTCTTGTGTATCTAGTGATTACAATGTTAAGAACTGGTCCACTGTTAACGACTTTGTTATCTCGCGACCAAGTATGACAACATGACTTGCAATAATTCACCCGTTTAGTCCACGGTGAAGCAGGCGTCACTATCTTATTAGAATTAAATTTTGTCCAAGTCTAGTTGCATCAATTTAAACTTTAAAATTTGCAAATCATGTCACTGTAAATCGCCATGCTAAATTGCTGCCATTTAATCTGCATTTTAGAAAAAGTGCAGTCCGATTACAACACTTTCGCAAAAAGTATATCTAACAGTAGCCTTTGCTGAATGCGTTGGTTTCCTATGAACCATGTGAGGATCTTCAGCTTCCCAAATTATGCAGATATACTTGTTTATAAAACTACAAAGATGAAAATTAGTCTCCTTACTTTGCTGAAAAATGAGATGTTGACTGTTTTCTGATTCATCATTTACTCTGCAAACGTTTTTTTATTAACCAAGGTTTTGATCCTAAGGTATAAATCAACTGTACTCTATATGCGTGTTGATGCAGGTGTTTTCTAATTTTCTTTGGAAAGACGTTGAGATGTTCTGTGGCTAGGCATGATGTCAAATTAAAGTTTTAGAGTTATCAGTGTGCATCACGATACCGACACTACTAGCATTGGAGCCTCCTAGTAGACACACAGAATTCTGTTTGTCTAAAATCGATCCATTTCTTTACAGTTATTAATTAAACTTTCAACTTAGTTGGTTGCTGGCACACAATGCCACCTGCAATTAATATTTAATCCCCGTTGCAAAATCTAATATGAACTTTGAACAATTTTGACGATTTCAACTTGTTATTTTCCTATATCACGTGATGTGATTGCTTTCCCGTATCACCATAATAGGTATAGGAAACGTCAAATGTAAGCGTCATACTTGTACAAGGTGGTAGCCATTTCAAAACGCTCAGTTTCTATTGATACACTTTTAAAAACATTTACGTCAGTTATTGTCTCAATCAAAACCTCTTTGGTCTCAAAATCCAGCAGAAAGATCCAGTTTGTTAGAGCGTGATGTTAGGAAGCCATGATTCCAGTATGTAGCACATTTATCTTTACGCGAAATACACCCCTAATCTCTTACGGAACATAATATGACAGGATTGGTTGTTCGTTTACACCATAAGGGAATCCTAAATGGAAATACAAAGCTCGCAAGACGGCATCACGTAAATGCGGCAAGATGACAAAATGGTGATTTTTTCAGGATGAAATTGATGGCTCGACAAGCGATTTCGACATTCTCTTGAAAAAAGTAACTACCATTGACAAATGTGTTTACCACTCCATCCTGACATGTCACCACAACTCCTTCTGTTATGGACTTGAGACCTGACAACTTTAGAAAAGCCAATATGTATTTTGGGGCAACTTTGTAATCCACAAAATGCCAGAAAAATACAAAGCGCTTTCGGCTTTATTGTGTATTATTCGAGTAAAGTGTTCACTTTCGCCTTTCTAATGACAGCTGCCAATTTATCGTAATATCTAAAAACTCTAGTGGATCCAGATCCTGAAGTCCAAGAACTGCCGTGAGCTTTTGACCCATTCTACAGAGAAATTCCGAAGACCCGCTGTCTTGTGAATGCTGGCGAGCTTCATTTACTTTTTTTGACATTTTCAGAACAATTCTGTTATGTAGACACTCGACGCATATCACGTCTCTACCTTTGAATTTACGTGGATCATATAATCGTTGCAGCGATGGTTTGGAATGCAAGCTCCGGTGAATTTTTAGGATACTATTACTACTATTATAATTAACTTACTCTTAACTGCTTTCATATTCTCTCAAAATTGAATAGTCACTTATCCTTAGTATCTCCGAAACCAAACAATTTGTTCTCAGATGAGGTGTCGAGCGCTGAGTAACACGCAGCATTTCCTCATTTCCCAGAAAGAGCTGCACAGCGTGAGCAGCTACAAGGATTGCTGCTTTCGGCATATCCTAATAAAAGCTCTCTTCAAGGCTAAGTCTTTAAATATTTTCTAGAAGATTCTTAGGAACCACACCTTTTCACGACATGACTATAATGATTACTCAGATATTTTCTGCCTTTCACCGTCTTTTTCCTTGCATCTTGAAGTGTGTAAACTTAAAGTTCATGTCTCTATACTTCGTTTCCAAAGAATTTGTATTATTTCTAAAGGCCAACACGTCTGGCTTTGACATTATTAAAAAGGAAATTGGACTTAAAATGCTTTTTCTACCAGACAATATATTATTTGCTTACCACACTCATCTGAACCATCTTTAGAGGTTAAGCAACTACAATATAAAACATGGTTATCAGAAACTATGTTTCTAGTAGGTCTTACATGCGAGCATTACACAGCAAGTACAGAAAGCGCAAAGGTCCAACAAAAGCAAATGTCAAACATTAAAAGAACAAGCCCGAACGGCCATGCAAAGCTAAACTGACAGAATATTAGGAGACAAACAGCATTTTTTAACACATTTAAAACGGGGCTGAGTCCCACAAAGATAACACTCTGAAGAAGTCAAATACAAATTAAAAGTCAAATTAATCCACTAGTGAAAAGCAAAGCGACAAACACAATTCCTTTTTAATCACATCCAAATAATTGGTACTCCGAATGACAACATCAATTAGCGTCACTTGTTTTCAGCTTTAGTCCATGATTGTTATATCTGGCCTTTTGTGAGCAACTCTGTGGTCTGTAAGCATAGTCCGATAATAGTTATATATATCTGGAGTTTACAAAAACGGATTCAGGAATGTACCTATGGTAGTACATCTTATTCGGCTTTAAAAGTTGCATATCTTAAATATCATAAACCATTTTCGTGCCTTTCTTTGTGGCAGCAAGCGCTTGGCATCATCCAGACTCCTGCTCTATAGCCTTAGAACTCTAACACACATCTGTATTTGTCATATTAGTCCGAATGATCTTCAACTATACACTTCAAGTAGTTTCTTGTTATAACGACCATATCTTCTGTAGGCAGCAAAAATCCTTGTTTCCGGAAACACCTGCTCAGACACCAACCAGTAGTTCGACGCCGACTTGTCGAAATGTGCATGTGAAAATATCATTAAATGCCGCTCATGGAGAAGGCTTCTGGATGCAGGATCGCAATTCGTCTTGATCAGTCCAATGGAGTCATGGTCTTTTACTTTCCTTGAATTATAACGGTGTTGGATAATATGCCTCGAATATGGTACGGTGCAGCTCAAAAATAAAAGTAGGTAAAATTATCTGGACAGGCTCTAGACCTACTTACTCAACCTGTTTACCAATATTCAACGATCTTCCTCCACCTTTTGAGACAGTGGTAGGTTCGTAGTAGCCATGAAAAAAGCAACAAACTACTCTGGGTGCCAATTGTGACAATCCTAGAAATTATTATAAAGAAATGAATTTATTTATATATATATATATATATATATATATATATATATATATATATATATATATATATATATATATATATATATATATATATATATTTGCTGTAACTTAAATAATTTAAAATCACAGGCATTTAAAGAGATTAAAGATTAACACATATATTACGGTAGAAGACATACAAAAGTGCTACTAAATAGTTAAGTGCTTCGTGTATCTGAGCGGTAACTATGTTATTTCAAAGTATCTTAGGTAGGTATATAGTTAACAAGCTAGTTACACCATATGTGATAAGAAACGTTTACGTGAAACAATAAAACTAAGTACATGATCTCAAATATCAAGGTGATATTTAGAACCGTCACACTTTGTGTCTAGGTAGACTTAGTTTTTCAATTACACTATAGGGGTGATGCGTTTTTGTGGAACTGAAACCAACGCATCCTTGTAATCCACATAAACAGCAGGGATCTCTTCGCCCATTATAAGCTTATTGCACATAACCGAATTAACGATTAGCTGCTCTTTGCATCCCATTTAAGATTATTGTTATTTGTATTATTTAAAGGCCTTGGATGGAGCTTATAAAACACGATATAGAATATAATCTAGCGCTCTTTTACTTATTGGAGAAAAATTGCTCAACTAGATCTGGCAACCCCATTCATTCGCCTCGCTTGGAATGTCCCGAGACGATTATATGAGTCACTACCAACACAAGATATTATTATATTGGCTGGTTGCTGGTGGAATTGATACTACAATACTATTGTCTGGGATTGTTTAAACGAAAACGATTCAAAAGTAATATACCGGTCATTGACTTCAATTTATGTTCTGTGTAGACGAGAAAAAGGAAACTAATGGGAAGGGGAATAGAAATATACCTATAAATATTTTATGAATTTTCCTTCCGTGTGTCTGATTTGATACCTTTTTAGGTCTAAAAATAACCCACTTCAAAGTATAGGAAGTAAATATTTCATAATATAAATCACAATCTGTCTACTCCAAATGCTTCGTTTTTTATTTCTACTGCATCCACACCTAATGACGTTATTGGTACCTGTATTGGCTTTTAGAGTGCCGACACAAATCTTTGTGAAGCCGACACTAATTAAAAAATGTCGCTGTTACGTCTGAATGCTTTATGAGCAATAAATACAATCAACAAGAGCCATAGCAACAATAACCTATAAGAGTTACATTCAGGACTGCGCATTGCCAAATACTTAATTATTTCACGTCACAAAACAATGTTACTAGAATCAGGTTGTCAATTTAAATCTATTTTTATTTTAGCAGCTAATACTAAGCGAATAATGTAGGTACTTCATAAAGAGTGAGAAAATGTAAAGTGGTATTTATATATTCTCTTAAATACTTTGAAAGTTTCTACTCACAGAGACCATATTATAGTTTAATGAAAAGAAGAGGATAAGTTGTAAATGTAGATAGAAATCTGGTGCTATTTATGATTTTGTGATCAACAAAAAGTTTGGAACTAGCAACAAAGACGTTACGTTCTATAAATTGTTGGCCTTGAAAACATCTTACTTAAGATGCACAAACATGCAAATTCATATATATATATATATATATATATATATATATATATATATATATATATATATATATATATATATGTATATATATACAATGACGCTAAAGTAAGAAGTCTATATCTAGAAAATTGCAGCCTATAGAAGTGCGTGCTGGGCATCTGGGACTCTTAGCCTGAACATAGTAAACACTAATCAAAATATAATCATCTAGGATACGTCTTATGGTTTTGAATAAGTAGCATATAGTACTCACATTACTACAGATAATTTCTCAATGTGACTGCAAAATGTAAACTTCATTAAAACGCAGTACCACGGAATAAAATTTAGAACCAATCACACCTCCGCTGATATGTGTGAAAAAAAGATAATATTAGCTTCACTTTCATTAAATTAATGCAACACACACCGCATTTGCTTAGAAACATTTACATTTAAATTACCTAGACTATAGTCCAAGATCAGTAATGTGAAATCATCTGCGTAGGATACATAGCTCGCAGTATTTAAAAACTACGTCATATTATTAGTATACAAGATAAAGAGGACCATACCCATTACTGATGCTTGTGGAACCAGAATCTTTATACCAAGCCTATCTAAAATGGCATCAGTTATAATATATTGTTTGTTGGACTGTTTAATGTAAATGTTGAAGAAACGCAACTGGTACGCCCCTTCGTAAAGCATTTGCATTTATTTTACACCTGATTAATTCCATATAAGGATTCAACATTTATTGTTGTATTTAACATATTTCTTAATCACTTTCAAGAATGAACCTATTGGATTTTCATGCTACGTCAATAAATAGTTTTTAATATTTTAAACGGTTTGGCATCCTGTACTACTGATGTTATGTCATTTTATACATCAACAGGCGCCATCTGGAAGCTCCATAAAAGCAGGCTTCTTACAAAATATCATTCAGTTGGTCAGTTCCACCAGTTCGCTCATCGGTCGTTGGCACCTCGCTCTGAATTCCCAGTCTTCGAAATTAAACACCACTTGTGTGTATAACTTAAAGTATATCCAACACAGCTCGTGTGTTTCAATCTAAAGTATCTCGAAAACCGCTCGTATATTTCATACGTGCCAAGTACAGTGGTAACGCAAATATTCTGTGTTTTTTCCAATTAGGAAAGTATATGTGATAAACTTTTATTACACGCGCATTTAAGTAAATGCAATACTCGAGTACCTAACAGTACAACAAGTGTATCATGTGGAATCTCCTGAAACTCAGTGCAATATACAGTTTAAATATACAGTACACATACAGTCTACATTTCAAAATCTTCTTTAAGCGCTATTTAAGGAAGCCGATTAATTAGCGAGGGTGGGATCACTCAACCTGCAAATTTTTGGGGATAGAAAACAAGTTCTTTCTCCCCCAGTGCACATACTGCTTCCTTCCCACCAAATAAGATCCAACTTAATCCTCCACAAGCCCTCTTAGCCTAAGCATTTAGCTTACTTATCCAAGTATTATGCTCGACAGAATCGAATTTCCTAGTAATGTCATATAAGGCAGTAGCAGGGCACCCATTCTCGTTATGACAGTCAACAATTCCCTCATAAAAGGACAATACGGTGTACACTGTAGATTTGTCGGACCTGGAGCCATGCTGCCTATTAGACAATACTTGAAATTTATTCAAGAAATCCGACACATTCAAAACCTTTGTGGAAACTATTTGGAACTATCACTGGTAATTTGACGCCTTTGTCGATCACCACCTTTATGCGTAGGAATAACCACTAGTTTGTAGGCTGTGTGGACAAGTACGAGTACTGGATGGCAAGTTCACCAAAAATGTAGGAGGCCAAATTATATACTCAATTACTCTTTTCACAATAAACAAAGGTATTTCATCAGGTCGTGACGAGCGCTTATTTTTTAGCTTTTTAGGGAGAAGCAATTTAAATTCGTCGGGAGTATAGGGCTTCAAAAATAAAGAAGAATTGTTATGCTCTCTTAAGCTGATATATTCTAGTTTGTCTCTTAAAGTCAGGTAACTTATGTATTAATAATTAAGGCGTATTAATAAAATATTCACCAGAACTATTGGAAACACCTCGCGGATTTTTCAAAATAATAATATTATCATTTTTAATGTAAATATAACCAGTTGTAATACTCCCACATGGTCAAGACGTGTGGAAGTATAGCATCGGCGACAAATATGCATTTTTTTTTTCGCCTTAACGCCATAAGAAGTGCCAAAACGTAAAAAAAACATGACTTGGAAACGAATTTTTTTTGCCTGTCGATCTGTCGATCTGTATGTCTGTCTGTTTGTAGCCACGATAACTTTAGAACGAATTAAGATATCGTCTTCAAATTTGGATACAGTTACAACCCGATAAACGGACGGTTCGAATTGTTTTTGGGTAAAATCTCTCCAGGGGGCTGATTTGGTAAAAATTGGCATGTTTTCGTTGAAACTTGAGGAAAATAAAGTTTTACGGTTTGTTTATTAGAAAACTTGCAATCTCATCAAACATCTGGTATTATGTGCTGAAATTAAATTAGGGGTTGAATGTGTGGGGGTGGAATATCGGTGACAGACATTTTTTTATTTGCTAAAACGGCGTAAACAGTCTCAAAACATATAGAAAACTTGATTCTGGAACGAAAATGTTTTTGTCTGTCGGTCGGCTGGTTTTTCGGTATGTTGGCATCTATATCTGTCTGTTAATAGGCGCAATTTCGAACGAATTGAGATATCATCTTCAAATTTGGTATCCGTTAAGCACCCTATAAAGTTGTTTTTGGGTAAGATCGCTTCAGGGGGTAGGGGGTCAATAACAGGTGCTACCAATCGCTGTGCAGACTAGTTCAAGGCACAGTGATTTTGGAATGGGTGGAGTAGAAAAAATTAAGGGCTTGCACAATAAGCCAAAGGCTGCAGTGCTATCGGGGCGGCAAAGACGCGGACGAGCCCTGATGGAGAAAAAAAAGGGGTGATTTGTAAAAATTGTCATTTTTTCAATAAAGCTCGAGTATCATAACGTTCCAAACGTTTATGGGTACAGGAATACAAATATATTTTTTGATCAAGTCATGGGCCCTAAATTCATTCCATGAGAATGTCTTTCTGAAGAGAATACATTATCACAGCTATGTGGAAATTATGATTCAATTTGCAGCACTATTTTTTATATAGATTTTAATGTTAGAAAAAAAATACATCATCCTATTCAAAATTCAAAGTTACCAGTTAGCCCCCTCCCGACACACTCTCAGAATACAGAGGGCCGTAGATATCAAAAATATGTTGAAACATGTCCCGCTCGTCTCGCTTTTACTTCATACTTCATCAAAATTCCCAATATATATATATATATATATATATATATATATATATATATATATATATATATATATATATATATATATATATATATATATATATATATATTGCTATATATAGCAAATATGTAAGAAAATTAGAAACATTATTGTGGAATAAAACGGGCAATGTACATAAGGTTAATACGTCCTAACATTTAAATGCCCTGTATAATTGAGAGTGTAAAATATTTTAGGTTTAAATAAGGGATAGCAAGACAGCTAAAAGAATACAGAACAATGATTTCTTTTTTACATGTAGTACATTTTAATTTCACGAAGCAAAAGTCGTTAAAATACAATAGAACTCAGAACAATAGCCTTGTTTTTATTTATAGTTTTAGTAGAATATAACGATTTTATTTTATTCTTAGGTAGTAAGTACATTTACTATATTATACATTTATAACATTAAGTTAAAAATATATATTTTTTAAATACCAATAATAAGAAAAGACACAGTGTTAGTTGATAAGGATAGTTTTTTTGTGTGGTTGTTTCAAAAGACTGCAACGAATAAAAAGTTGGACAATGGAAAACGCGAGGCCTATGAGCCTTGTTTTACCGAGGTACAGGAGAAAATATTTTTTGTAACACAGGTATAGTTAATTTAAGGAGTCGACGGCAGGTCGATGGAGACGATTCGTAATTGATCTGCGGCAAGTGAAACTTTAATTTATGTGTAAATATGGAAGTTGATAATTAAAATGTGTAAGGCAAGTGCCTGATAATAAAATGATATTCAACTTTTGTGTAAAGAAAATAAAAATAAATACCTGGTACAAGGTTTGTTAAGACCGTTTTAAATAAAATGGAAATTAATTGATAATCACAGGCAAGCTACTAAATCCAAACAGTAGATCAAATGGAAAGTAATAAGTATACATCAAATGGAAGAAGCAATCAAGACAACATTCAGTAAGTCGTTTAATGAACTTTATCGAAATACATGTGCAGACTTTTTTTTATAGTATGAATAGTTTTTAAGAATATTTTTGTCCCATTGATGGCTTTTATGTGTATTTAGTTCACTAAGGGGGATATTACATAAAGGCCGAATCACTAAATCATAGCTAGGTAATTCATTGTGTTAAATAAATTTGATTTGTATTGATTTATCGACAATCTGTGATGATATTTTGATATAACCTTTTTAATGGAAACTTGTTAATTTAATCAATCAAAAATAAAACATACTAGATTGTACTGACATAATCTGTTTAATTTTGACCTCAAATCAAACATATTAGTTATATGATAAAGTAAGCTATTTTTTACCGTTAATTAAAAGTAAAATCAAAAGAACCCAATCATAGATAATTTTTTTTTGAAACTTCCAAACACGGGAGTACTATAATTAATAAAAACAATATATTAAACAAAAATGCTAGCCCAAGCACAGAAGCCTACCCATGAGATGAGAGAAAAATTTAAAATCACAGCAGTAAGTAAACAATTTTTACCGTAATTTCAGGAACATCAATATTAGCGTTTTTTAATTAAAGACGCAATTGAATTCTAATGCTCTGCAACTAAAAGTAAATTAAATTAAAAGAAACAACACTAAATACTATAGCAATATATATATATATATATATATATATATATATATATATATATATATATATATATATATATATATATATATATATATATACATATATACATATATATATATATATATATATATATATATATATATATATATATATATATATATATATATATATATATACCGTGTGGTGACCCGCTTGTAACACTTTAAAAGACTCATCATGAATATATTTCTGTAAAATTATCATATTAGAGATGCAAGTGCAGGACAGCTTGAGATTTAATTTAAACAACTAGTTACTTTAAATGAAGACTTGGAATTGTGTTTTCTCTCGAGAGTCTCAGCTTTAAAGTAAAAATACCTACTTCAAACAATGCAGGTTTGTAAAAGAGACAATAAAGTTGTTCAAGTATCCTTAAAATCTATTTAGCAAACGACTGCGTTAATTTTAAGCTTAGTTAATATAAAGTTTCTGGAGTAGAAGTTATTTTGAATCCTTTTATTCATCAGTTCTGTTACTGTTAACTTTATAATAATGTTCAGAGACTAAATGAAAGAATTTGTTGTGTTGATTAATAAGCTGACATTAAAGAACAAGAGAAGGGAAGAAGAGCCTCGCCTAAAATTTTAATCCTAAGGGCGCTCGCAAAGCCGCCATCATTGAACTTCATTATTACAAAACAAACTTGAATCTTGAAGATCTGGATTCAACTTCCAGTGAGAGCATTTACGCATTTGTAGATATAGAACTTTCTAAGTAGAACAAGTCTCTCTTAACGTTCATATTTATTATCACGGGAGTCATAGAATGACCAAAAGGAACCTATTTGAATTTGTATATAACTCCAGAAGCCTTACCGCACTGGTTTGTGCAAATATTTGCAGAATTTAAATAAAAACTATATTTGCTATATTTCATAAAGATCTATGTAGGACACATTTTCATAAGAAAACGCCAACTTGCATATCGCGTCTCAAATTTAAACGGAGGGATAATTTCATTCGTACGTAATATGCGGGTGTAAAAAAAGTGTGGAATATTGCCAATGTTTCGAATATGGATGTGCTTAAATTTAGTACTCTGTTGACAAGTAAAAACCTCTGGACGCAGCAAGTGCGTTATGGCAGTGAATTTTCATAAAAATATTTTTAAATAGCAAATATGTGTGTTTTTTAAAGAAAGCAGGCATCAAATTTAGTTACCAGTATAACCTATATAGTAAAAACAATGTACCATGTTTCATCAAAACAACTTTATTGTTTGAAAATGTACAAAAATTTCCGAAAGTAAACTTAAATTGTTCCCGAAAAAACTGGTTTTCTGGTCAACCTTATAGGTTAATAGCAAATTGATTCAAAATTTGAAGCATTTAATGAAAATTCGCTACCATAACGCACTTGCATCCCGAATTTCTTTTCTTACAAAGATGTATTATATTTCGATGGAAAATACAAAAATGCAATAACATAGGGCGTGTTCGATTAAAAAAATTCACTAAAAAAAAGAAAATTTGAATCACCAACGACTTATGGGCCACCCTGTAATTGTGGAAATATTTTTTAAGATGTAGCTTAAGACACCCTACAATTAATGTATACAACTTTTTTTCGTAACTTGCATAATAACGGATATATTGCGCTTTAATGATTTTTTACGATAATTCGACAAAAATGATATTGACCATTAAACGATAAACTCTATAGCCAACACTACTGCTAAAGTATCAGAGAAAGGGTCTATTTGAAATGAATTTTCTGGGAATATTTTAGTAAAATGAAGGACAATGACGATTGAAACTAAGAGCTCAGGCTTTGTAAAACATTATTCTTGAGACATTTTCCTTCCATAGATCATATTAATTTCAGGTTCATTGCCTAAATATTAACAATTTTGACGTTTAAAATCGCGACTTTGACGTTTTGAGGAAAACCCAAATTTATTTTTCTTTAAATGCCTGTAACTTTTTTGTCCTTTAACCGACAGCGCTAAATTTTGGTAGGTAGCTTACATATAACGATATAAACCCGTGTACCAAATTTCGTTGCCCTTACTTTGTTAATTCCGGAGATATAATTTTTTTTCGATTTTTTCCGGGAAAACCTCGGCGGATTTTCCTGGCTAACGAACTTATCCAAGCCACTCGCGAAAGGAAGGTACTCACCAAATTTTATCACCATCGGTCCATTATTTTTTTAGTTATAGGTGTGACACATAAATATATAAACATATATATATATATATATATATATATATATATATATATATATATATATATATATATATATATATATATATATATATATATATATATATATATATATAAACATATAAAGTCTGAAACCGACCTCGGATTTGGGTTCCGGGGGTCCTAAATAGCGCTCATTTGAAGAAATTTTTTCAAAATTCAAAAGTCGAGATCTCCTCATTAGTGAATTTTTTTTAAGAAAATTCACTAAAAAGTATGTGTAACTATGCAGGGTGGCTCGTAAATAATACCAACATTTTTATTTCAAATGTTTTTGCGTTTTCTGAACTTACTTCTAATTTAGGATCTAATTGTGTTTAAAGTTTTTTCCTATCTTCTCTCACTACTGAAAAAAATCGTTGTTAGAGACAATTTTCAAAAATTGTTAGTAGTTCTATGGAACATATTTTTTGACACTTGGTATATTGATATATTTAAGTTCAATACACTTTTGACAAGTAAAAAAAAACATCTGTCACTATATATGGTGGCTGATAAATAATACCAACTTTGTTATTTTTAATGGAACATTATGTATGTTTTGCAGATTTTACTACGCATTTAAGAGATAAATTCAATGGTGTAAGTTTTAAGTTTGCTCGTCTACATAAACGGAATAACGTTATTCATATCAGAATTTCAAAGTGTGTAAACATAAAAACATAAACAAGTCAAAATTAGATTTAGTTACTTTATGAGATGTTCAAAATATGTTGCCTATTAGTTGATGTATATAAATTCCCGCAAGACGTTATCAAAAGTATTCCAATGAATTCCATGAAGTTTATTCCTAATTCTAATCTTCAAATGTTCAATATCATCCGGACTATGTTTGTAAACTTTACTCTGTAGACCACTTCACAAACAAGGGTAAACAATTTTACAGTGGAAATCCCCGACCGCGAGGCATACCGAGGGAAGACGCAGGGCCTACCACGGGATGCGCTCGTCTGGTTCACGGATGAATCCGGCGGGGTGCGTGGGACGGGGACGGGCCTTTATTCGGAAGGACCGAGGATAAGTCACAGTATTTCCCTCGGAGATCATGCAACGGTCTTTCAGGCCGAAATGTACGCCATCCTGCACTGGGTGCGAGAGAACAAGAGGAGGGGCTACACTAACAAGCGGATCCTCCTAGCAACAGACAGCCAGACAGCCTTTAAGTCCCTAAGTAGCCCACGGGTAAATTCCAGGCTGGTAAGTGAATGCCGAGACGAGAAAAGAATCTTGACTGGACAGAATGAGGTCACGCTCATCTGGGTGCCGGGTCACTCGGGGGTCAAAGGCAATGAAGAAGCTGCCGGTCTCTCGAAGACAGGGTCAGCAGAGCCATTTATTGGACCAGAACCCGTCCTTGGCGTAACGAAAAGCACTGCCAGGGGATCCATTAAGTCCTGGGTTAGAAACGAACACAAGGTGTACTGGGAAAACTGTCCAGGGCTCAGACATGGGAAGTCAGTAATTAAGGAACCCAGTTTAAAGAGAGCTGTGGAGCTGCTAAATCTTAGCAGAGGACAGCTCAGGAACATAATAGGACTCTTGGCGAGACACACGGCCGTAAGAAACACCTGCATAAAATGGGGCGGTTCGAGGGGGTCCTGACATGCATACTCTGCGGCGAGGGGGAGAAATCAGCCCAGCACATTTTGTGCGAGTGTAAAGCTCTGGGCCGCAAAAGACAACTGATCTACGGACAGCCCAGACCGGAGACAGAGCAATATAAATCTTCACCCTACCAACTGCTGTGCAGACTATTTCAAGGTACAGTGATTTTGGAATGCGTGGAGTAGAAAAGACAAAGGGCATGCACAACAAGCCAAAGGCGGCGGTGCTATCGGGGCAGCAAAAGCGCGGACGATCCCCACGGGAAAAAACTCACAAATAAAAGTCCAGAGGTGTGATGTCTGGGGATTTTGCGGGTCACTCAATTGCATCCATTCCTCCTATCCATCGATTGGAAAATGTCTGGTTCAGAAATTGACGAACTTGTAACCCAAAATGTGCAGAAGCACCGGTCTGCTGAAACCAAATATCTCTTTGGTTTGAGTACAAGGTTTCCAATTGTGGCATAATCTGTTCACGCAACAACTGCAAAAGTTCTGACGTAAGGTTTTCGTTAATGGAAAATATCCAATGATATTATGGCCTATAATATCTATCCAAACGTTGACTTTTTGTGGTTTTTGCGTGTGTGTTTCAGCCACCAACCGCTGATTGCCTGCTGACCAATATCTACAATTTTGCCTATTGTCGGTGTTATTATGAATAAATGTAGCCTCATTGGAAAAGAGAATATTATTTACAAAATTAGGACCAGCATTGCACCTCTCCATCATAATTTCACGAAAATCCGTTCTTCTATCAAAAACTATCTAGTTATTGTGCTAGATGCTTCTTGGAGGGACGTATCGTTTCGCTCTTGAATAAGTTTTTACCTGACATGTGAGGCCCATCTGTCGAAGCGCTTGATTGAAGTTGTCGTGTAAATCAACTAAACCATTTATAGTCACATCTCACTAGTAGTGGTTTTCGGTCGGCCCGTTTTTGGTCCATTTTGTAAACCTCCTGTTTCATTGACTTTCTTTAGAAGTTTGCTTACACAATATTTCCGAGACGAGACGAGCAACCTGACTGGACAGAATGAGGTCACCCTCATCTGGGTTCCGGGTCACTCGGGGGTCAAAGGCAATGAAGAAGCTGCCGGTCTCGCGAAGAGCGGGTCAGCAGAGTCATTTATGGCACCAGAACCCGTCCTGGGCGTAACGAAGGGCACTGCCAGAAGATCAATTAGGTCCTGGGTTAGAAACGAACACAAGGTGTACTGGGAAAACTGTTCAGGCCTCAGACATGGGAGTCAGTAATTAAGGAACCCAGTTTAAAGAGAGCTGTGGAGCTGCTAAATCTTAGCAGAGGACAGCTCAGAAACATAACAGGTCTCTTAAGGCGACACATGGCCGTCAAGAAACACCTGCATAAAATGGGGCGGTTCAAGGGGGGCCTGACATGCAGACTCTGCGGCGAGGGGGAGAAATCAGCCCATCACATCTTGTGCGAGTGTAATGCTCTGGACCGCAAAAGACAACTGATCTACGGACAGCCCAGACCGGAGACAGAGCAATATAAATCTTCACCCTACCAATTGCTGTGCAGACTAGTTCAAGGTACAGTGATTTTGGAATGCGTGGAGTAGAAAAGACAAAGGGCATGCACAACAAGCCAAAGGCTGCGGTGAAGGCACCTAGCAACATTACAAATGAGACGACTTATCTTCATAGTTTCAGTATATTCATGTGACTGAATTCAGTTTGAGCACATGCATCTCTTATTGTGACAAATAAACAGCTACTACTGACATCATTGAATTTATCTCTTAAATGCTTATTAGAATCTGCAGAATATACAGTGTGTTCCATTTATAATAACAAAGTTGGTATTATTTCTCAGCCACCCTGTATAGATACACATATTCATTGATTGTTGTTGCCCTTACTTGGTGAAACTTGTCCATACTACATACAGACTACTTCTCTGGCTTCACTGTTGGTTTTCGTTGGTGAAGAACGTAGCCAGCGCGTAAGCTAACTGGAGCAAGTGGTCCTTACGAATTCTGGATGTTCTAGGATGTTCTTCAACGTTTCTGTGACTATAGTTTCGCTGCTTGACAGCATTTTCAGACAGATTAAAATTGAATTAGTACGAAATCATTACAACTACAAATAAAGACCTGTTGCTATGTTATGATATGATGTTTTGATCAAAAAAATAATCAAAATGAAAATAAAAAATGAAACATAGATGACGCTTTCAAAATGTCTACGTGATGTATGTCAATATTTAACACAAAAATAGAACTAGCCTATGATAAATATGATAACAGTTACAACAATAAAATAACTAAACAATAACAGTATAAAAGCAGTCTCTATACAACGAAAATATCGACATACATCAACTCATTACCCTATTACAACTTTTTTGAAAGAATAGTTAAATTTATTTTCTTTGACATATTTAATTAGAAAGAAGAATATCCAAGAAAGGGGTATTCATTAAATCAGTTTGCTTGTTTAAAACAATTATTTTCCAAAATATTCAGTTAAGAATTCTTATGAACTTACACAAAAATTAAATAACTTAATTATTCCCACAAATAGTAAATTAGTCTCATTTGATGTCTGTAGCATGTATTCAAAGATACCCACTAAAGAATGTTTACCTCTATTAGAAAAAATTTTAATAGAAAGAACGTAAATGTCATAAAAAGACAAGAAATAATGAATCGTTTTAACGAATGTATAAAACAGAACTATTTTAAATTTAATAATATAATTTATATGCAAAATGAAGGTCTACCTATGGGTAGTCCGTTGTCACCTTTATTAGCCAACATATTTATGGAAAACTTAGAAAAACACATTTTTGACATCAAAACTTTCGCATAATATTGTCTTTTGGTACAGATACGTAGATGATATTTTAGCATGTTTTCAAGGTAGTCATACAGAATTAAATGAATTTTTGAATTTTACTAGTAACTTTCACCCGAATGTTAAGTTTACTTAAGAAGAAGAAGCTAACAGTTGTATAAATTTTTTAGACTTAACAATTAGAAAGTTAGAAAATAATTCATTTACCAACTTACACTGACACAACCATACCATACGATTCATGTCACCCTTTTTCACAAAAGCTGTCAGCCTACCATTCTATGATACATCGTGCATTTTCAATACCTATGTCACAACACAATTTTGACAAAGAAATTTCAATAATTAAGCAAACAGCATTTAATAATGGCTATTCTGTTAAAATAATAGATAAAATGATCGAGAGAAAAGAATACAAATTAGCGATTAATTTAATTTATCCAAATATTAGAGACAAAGAAGACAACAGATACGTTTCGATAACTTATTTTGGAACCATTTCAGAAAACATTTGAAAAATTTTAAATACCTGTACAAATACAAAGGTACCTTTTAAAACTTACAACACGACGCGTGATTTACTATTTAACGCTAAAGAAAAATCTTGTTTCCTGACAAAATCTGGAGTTTATAAATTAGCTTGTACACATTGTAACGCAATCTACATAGGTCAAACTTCTAGTAATTTTAACACCCGATACAAAGAACATATTACTGCTCTTATAAATAACCACGCTGACAAATTTACATTTGCAAAATATATTATTGATACCCAATATAGACGTACAGTAAATAACCGCATACAACCACTACATTTGTGTAATCACAAGCGTAAACTAGACTTTTTGAAGCTTCGGAAGTCAAAAAGCACACACACGACAATAGCTACCTTGTTTTAAACGAGCAAACTGATTTAATGAATTCCCCTTTCTTGGATATTCTTCTTTCTAATTAAATAAGTCAAAGAAAATAAATTAAACTATTCTTTCAAAAAAGTTGTAATAAGATAATGAGTTGATGTATGTCGATATTTTCGTTGTATAGAGACTGCTTTTATACTGTTATTGTTTAGTTATTTTATTGTTGTAGCTGTTATGATAGTTATTATAGGCTAGTTCTATTTTTATGTTAAATATTTACATACATCACGTAGACATTTTGAAAGCCTCATCTGTCATCTGTGTTTCATTTTGATAATTTTTTTGATCAAAACATCATATCATAAGATAGCAACAGATCTTCATTTGTAGTTGTCATGATTTCGTACTAATTCAATTTTAATCTGTCTGAGAATGCTGTCAAGCAGCGAAACTATGGCCACAGAAACGTTGAGGAACATCCTAGAACATCCAGAATTCGTAAGGGCCACTTGCGCCAGTTAGCTTACGCGCTGGCTACGTCCTTCACCAACGAAAACCAACAGTGAAGCCAGAGAAGTAGTCTCCAAGTCTGTATGTAGCTACACATACTTTTTTACTTGTCAAAAGTATATTGAATATAAATACATCAATATACCAAGTGTCAAAAAATATATTCCGTAGTTTTCGAAATATTAACAACTATTGAAAATTGTTTTTAACAACCATTTTTTCAGTAGCGAATGAAGATGGGGAAAAGGCTTCAAATACAATTAGACCTAAAATTAGATGTATATTCAGAAAACGCAAAAACATACAGGATGTTCCATTTAACATAAAAATTGCGGTATTAGTTCTGAGCCACCTGTATAGTTCACATATACTTTTTTACTTGCCAACAGAGTATTAAAGTTAAGTACATCAATATACCACGTGCCAAAAAATATGTTTAGTAGTTTTCGAAATATTGGCAATATTCCACACTTTCTTTATACCCTGTATTATACGAAATACTATTTGAAAGTGAAAAAAGTCTGAACACAGCAAGTGAGTTATGGTAGCGAATATTCATAGAAATGTTTGTAATGTTAAATATGTTTTTTTAATTAAAGACATTACATTTTGTAGAAAGTATGACCTTTTTGTATAAACCATATTCCGTCAAGATAAGGAAGAACAAAAACAAGAAAACATGATTTGGGAACGAAATTTTTTTTTGTCTCTCGGTCTGGCCGTTCGGTCGGTCTGTCGGTTTGTCGGCATGTACGTCGGTCTGTCGGTTTGTCGGCATGTACGTCGGTCTGTTAATAGGCGCAATAACTTTTCAACGAATTGAGATATCATCTTCAAATTTGGTATCCAGTTAGCACCCGACAAAGGAAAGCTTTGAATTGTTTTTCGGTAATATCGCGTCATGGGGTAGGGGATAAATAAGAAGTGATTTGGTGAAAATTCACATTTTTTCAATAAAACACGAGTAATGAAACGTTTCAAAAGTTTATGAGTAGAGGAATACAAATATTTTTGTGGTCAAGCCTTGGGCCCTAAATTCTTTTTATGTAAATGTCTTTCTGAAGAAAATAATTAATCACAGTTATCTGGAGGTTACGATACAATTTTCAGCAATACTTTACCTTTTTGTACCACTTTATTTAAATTCGCTGAATAATCCTAAAATCTTATTTTCTTAGTAGATTTGAAGAAAAAACCACTGAAAAATTTAGCTGATCCCTATATAGATTATAATATGTCACAATAACTGTAAATATTTTCAAAAAGTTGAACCAGAGTGGATGTGTCTGAGTCCTGAAATATAAAATACATATTGTTCCTTTTGAAAACAGTGCTGCAAATTGAATCATAACTTCCACATAGCTGTCACAATCTACTCTTTCAGAAATACATTATCATAAAATGAATTTACGGTCCATGGCGTAACTACAAAGAAAATATTCGTATTTCTATACCCATAAATTTTTGAAACGTTATGTTACTTGAATTTTAAGGAAAACATGTCAAGCTTCACCAAATCGCCCCTCATTTATCACCTACGCCCTGAAATCATGTTACCCAAAAACCATTCAAAGCGTGCTAAAATTGTATACCAAATTTGAAGGTAATATTGTTCCAAAATGATTGCGCCTACTAACCGACAGACGTTAAGGCCGACCAATCGATCGACCGACCGACCGGCCGACCGACCAACTGACCGACCGACCGACCGAGTGACCGACCGACCGACCGAGTGACCGACCGACCGACCGACCGACCGACCGAGTGACCGACCGACCGACCGACCGAGTGACCGACCGACCGACCGACCGAGTGACCGACCGACCGACCGACCGACCGACCGACCGACCGACCGACCGACCGACCGACCGACCGACCGACCGACCGACCGACCGACCGACCGAGTGACCGACCGACCGAGTGACCGACCGACCGACCGACCGACCAACCGACCGACAGACCGGCCAACAGACAAAACAAATCGTTTCAGAATTAAGTTTTCTATATGTTTTGAGACTTTTTACGCCGTTTTAGGGATTTTTTAAATTTCTGTCACCGATACTCAACGCCTAATTTAATTTCAGCACAGAATACCAGATGTTTGATGAAATTGAAAGTTTTCTTATAAACAACTCCAAAAACGTTATATTACTCGAGTTTTAACGAAAAAATATCAATTTTCACCAGATCACCATCAATTCATTCCCTACGCCCTGGAGATATTTTACCCAAAAACAATCCAAACCGCTTCCTTTTATCGGTTGCCAAATGTATATCCAATTTGAAGACGATATCGCAATTCGTTGTAAAGTAATCGTGGCTACTAATAGACAGACATACAGACAAAAAAGATTTGTCCCCAAATTATGTTTTCTATATGCTTTGACACTTTTTACGACCTTTAAGCGAAAACATTTTTTGGAAATTTTTGTCACCGATGCTATACTTTCCACATGTATTGACGATGTGGAGGTAAAACTGAGTTACGGCAGTTTGATTTTTTTCAAATTCAGCTATGAGAGAACGCCCTGTATATGACATCGATATTTTTTTGACGAATTCTGTAAACGAAAACCTTGCTGAATGCGTATTTTCAAGGGGACTTCAAATTGGTGAAAACGCTGTATCACAATTTTTGGTATGTGCCAAAAATTTGAAAAGTTGCAAAACAATTAAAACAACTCGGAAAGGATTAACAATATAACATTTTTTCCCTTCAAGCGTGCATTATAAATTGATGAGAAACGCAATAATATAAGGGGTGCTTTATTAAAAAAAACTTGTATCACCAACGGCTCTGTGATTGTCAAAATAACTATATAAGATGCAGTTCAATTAAATGTGTGGGGGAGAAATATCGGTGATAGAAATTCCGAATTTTTTGCTAAAACGGCGTAAAAAGTCTCAAAACATATAGAAAACTTGATTCTGGAAAAAAAATTGTCTGTCGGCCTGTACATCGGTCTGTTAGTAGGCATAATAACTTTCGAACGAGTTGAGACATCATCTTCAAACTGGGTAGCCAATTAGCACCGGACAATAGAACGCTTCTAATTGTTTTTGAGTAAGATCGCATCAGGGAGTAGGGGATAAATTAGGGGTGATTTGGTGAAAATTTACATTTTTTCTGCCAAAGTTTGAATAATATAACGTTTCAGAATTCTATGAGTACTGGAATATGAATATTTTCTTTGTAGTGAAGTCATGGATCCTAAATTCGTTTCATGAAATGTCTTCTAAGGCGAGTAGATTATCACAGCTATGTGGAAGTTATGGTTCGATTTGCAGCACTATTTTTAGTGGCAATAAGCGAAGTTTTAAACAATCAATTATAAAACGCACACGTTTGGCAATTGGCAAGGCACTTTATTGTAAAAAAAATATCAGAAAGATACAGCCCCTTGTTCCGTATTCCGTTAGTCGACTTTTAGCAACCGCACAACAGTGTATTTAGATTATTTGGATTATATTTTTAAGACGCATCGTGCATTCTAAATTTGGCGAAGTTTTATAGCTGTGAATAATTTACAGATATTTTTGTAACTTAGGGTTTTTGTTTTATTACAAAAATTGTGTGTTGCTCTGCTAATATCTTATTTATATTTACATATGTATATTTGAATAATTCTTTTCAGATTACTCACAAACTTAGTGTCGAAAATTTTGTGTTAAGTGAATCTTTATTATTTAATAGGACGCGTTGTGCATTCTGAAACTCTAGTGAATAATTTACAAATATTCTTGTGACTTGTGATTTTTTATTCTATTAGAACAAATTTTGCGTTGCTTTGCTTCTATTTTATTTGCATTTACATATGTATGTTTGAATAATTATTTTCAGATTATTCACAAACCTACTGTATCTAATAACAATTTTTTGTGTGAGCGTGTCTGACGTTTTTGTATGAAAGTGATGGCTCAAAAAGAGACTTTTAGACATTACTAAAGAGCTTGATATCGAACTAGCTCGACAATGGACGTTTGCCAGTGATGAAGATGGTGGTAATGATATTCTTTTCGATTTAGATGCGCAAGAAGAAAGGTCATGTGAACCATGTGCATGTCCAAATGGTGGACCTGTTGTAGGACTCAGGTGTGAGACAAGTCCAGGTCCCAGTCCTCCAGAATTACACGAGCTACAATCTTTCGGGATCCAGAGAGTGATTCAGACGAACTTGATTCTAAAGAGGAAGATCAAGGTGCAGAAGAACCGCTTGTACAACAAGAACATGCAGTTTGAGTATCTGACTGTACGCCCAGAGCACCGTTCGAATTCACTAGTACACCAGGTGTACAAGACAATCTGGCAATGCAAACGAACCCACTGACTTTTCTAAAAATTTTATACATGATGCATTTACTCCAATAGTGGCCACCGAAACCAGCAGATACGCCAGCCAGCAAACTGAGGAGAAAAGAACACAAGGGAAAATGACGAGACGATCAAGAGATCTGCATTGGAGAGACACAACTGCCAGCGAAATAAAGCTGCTTTTTGGTGTGTTATTTTCAAGAAATTGTAAGCAAACCAAAACATAACATGTTCTTTTCCCGACGCCACCTTATTGAGACGCCAATATCTTATGAAACTATAACGAAACAAAGATTCTTTTTGCTGCTGCGATTTCTGAATTTTGTTGATAACGAGTTTCGATGGCAGTGATAATCCCCTTCTATTTAAAATAAAAGCAATATTGGACTATTTGTTTAATAAATTCTAAACAGACTACAGCCCAGAAAGAGATGTTTCGATGAACGAAGGCCTACTGTTGTGGAATGGTCATTTAAAATGGAAGGTTTGCATACCGAAAAAAGGCACGATTCGGTATGGAGTATTACAGATTGTGTGAAGCAAAATCCGGATATATGTGGAATATTCCAGGGTACACGGGGAGAGAAACCGAATTACTTGGGGCAGTAAACAATGTACTGGTTGTCAACTGCACAAAACCAACTCGAATTGTGCTCACCCTTGGAGAAAAATTGTTGGGCAAAAGATACCGGTTCGTGACAGACAACTATTATACGCTATGGGTGTAGTGCACCTTGCGGACCAACATGTAGTTCCTTATAGCATCTTCCGAAAAAGGCAGAAATAATATTATATAAAAATGTTTCGGCATCTTATAGACGTAGCGAAGTGGAATTTCTACATTTGCTACAAAATAGGAGGTTCACGATCGAGTAGAAATTATACAAAAGATAATCGAGAGATATTCGGAATCCACACATGGATTAACTTCCAAGATAAGCCATCCAGATGCCGCAAGTCGCTTGGTTGGTCAACATTTCCCTGACTATAACCCCCATTAAGCAGGCCGAGAGCACGGAGTAAGAAAGTGTGTTGCCTGCAGTTCATACAATATTTACAAGCGAACAAACATCCAGTGACCAGTGTGCAATGTGCCCCTTTGTGTTGTGCTGTGGTTTTCCAACTACCACACGAAGACAAACCATTAGACATGTTACTGAAAAATTTTTAGCGTATAGGACTTGAATTATAGTGACCACGTATATAGTGATTCGAGTCTTTGAATTTTTTATGAATACGCTTTTATGTGCCAAAAAACAATATTCTTTTTCATTTTTAGCGAATTTTTATTTTTAAAAAATCGCTATTAGAGAGGTATTGATGGTGAGACTTTGCAGACATTTTTTCTAATGAGCGCGAAGAATTTGGGCCCCTAGAACCCGAAACAAAGGTCCGTTTGAACTTTTATATGTTATATATATATATATATATATATATATATATATATATATATATATATATATATATATATATATAACAGAAAATAAAAAGAGAGCGATTATTTGTCTTACTAGTTGGAAATCGGATGAAAAGAAAAAAGTTTTAAAGTTCAATCGGAGGGTAGTTTATCAATACTACAGATATAAAAGCAAACAATGCCCACACGACATCTGTGAAGAGATGTTAGTTGGCAAAACAAGAAAGCATACGACACTCGCAGATGGCACCAGGTATAGTGAATTCAAAATTACTAACATTTTGATCAGGATCCATATTGTTTGTATTTCATAAAAACATCCAACTGTGTTACCAAAAATAATAAATAAGATAATTTGTTCATATAAAATAATATTTTTTATAAAAAGTTATAAAAAGACTAATTAGTCAATCAGATCTATTAAAAAAGGACACAAATAGGTAATTATATGATATTTTGGTGGGAAAAGTTTTCCGCAATAAAGAAATATATAGTTTTAAAAGTTCAGTGGATTAATTATACCTTTACTATAGTTAAAACGAATTTTCTCGACAATAACATACATATAATATAGTTGCCGTCTCATACCAAGAAAAACGTGACAAATGGCGCCCAACGTAGGGCTTCGAAAATACATGCACGGACCTATAAAAAATTTACAATGCTATAAAAAACTTGATAAAATACATAGCTAAACCATTTACAATTTTTAACAATTCGCAAACAACGTGAGGGTTTCGAAAGTTCACACACGAACCTGTTAAATTAAGAAATATGTGTGAATAATACGTAATATGAAACATGCCTAACAAAAAGTAACTAGAAAGACAGCTACAGCGAGAGACAGACAAGACGGAGAAGACGGCAGAGAAAGTGAACTGCAGGAAAATGTTGAAATGAGTGAGGAAAGAGTGGATGAAGAAGACACACCAGAGAATGTGGAAGAGCACGTAGAAATGACTGTACATAGGAGTGCAGAAACGAATGGAGAAGTGTCAGCACCGGAACAAAATAAGATAGAGAAAACAACGACTGAACAGAAACCCAACAGTAAAAATTAAATGCTGATAAAATTAATGCAAAATATGAACGCAAATATAAGTTACATCAAATAGGATATGAATGGAAATATAAGTGGTATGAAACAAGATATAAATAGAAATATGAAACAAGACAATGACAGATTAAATGAAATGGATGTAAAAATAACAGAAAAACTAGACAAATATATGCAAGAAATAAATAATAAAAGAGATTGAGAAACGTAGGAATAAATGGGTATTGTTTACACTCAAAATTGGTTTAAATATTGAAATTCATTCTGGAAGGGAATATGACGCTCGCTACTTAACCTTCTCCCAAACAACAACCTCTTAATTAAAGTGGAAAACGGATATCGTCGAAAATTAATCTCGAAGCCTGTTTCCTGTATTATCACAGCAATCCTTCTGGAAAATTATTATTTCACCTCTTGACAGGTATGTCTAATTCAAAAGCCCGCCAAGTTTAAATACTGTACGTTAGTTAAATTGTTATAATTAAAATACCTATTATAAGAATGACATTTGGATAACCTCACTTATCCTAGATATACAATCATACTAAATTTAAAACGATAACACTTTTAACTGTTAAAGTCTTGATTGCAAGTCTCTGAACATCACTGTTGTCCTTTTCGTTTTAAGAACAGACTTTCTGATATAGTATACAGAGTGTTCCTCAACATATCTTATTTTAAATTACATTTGTGAGTAAACATCTTTTGAACATGATTCTTTGGTTTAGATGACATGTTTAAAAGTTTAAGCTTCATATATACATTTAGATATGTGGCTTAATTAATCTATTTACCGAGATATTATTCCAAATTATTTAGGTTATAAATTTGATTTTTTTTAAATTACTGATCATTTAAGTGAATCATTGCTTTCACTGCTTTCATTGCTTTTAACCAGTACTAACTAACAATAATAAAGAATATGTCTGATTTATAATGTGTTTTTATTTATGTTTTAGTGTGGATAAATGTCGAGTAATATGGATATTGACATGAATATAATTTACAAAAGAAAACATACACATCACGTGCAAACTGTAGATATCATTTTTACTGTTTATCTTTGGTCAAGTTCCAGTAATAATATTGTTAAGACCCTGAGGGTGTGAACTCATTCTACCCAGCCAGGACGCTCGTCTCGTCTCGGCATTCACTTACCAGCCTGGCATTTACTAGATATATATTAGGTATACATTTTAGCAAATTTCCGTGCAAAAAAATATTATGTAAAATTAGTTTTTTGTTTTTGAAGAAATCATTTTTCGACAATTTTTTGTGAAGTATTGGTAATAATAAATGTATAAATTGTGAAAGAAATATTTCACATTTTCGTGAAAAAAAAACTTAATTCTCGTGTAACATTACTTTGAGCAATTTTTGTAAAGAAAATGGCAATTTTGATTAAACAAACTTTCATGCAAACATATTTTTTAATTTTTAACAAAAAGCTTTTTGTGGATAATTATATTTTAGTAGGTATTTAAATAGCTTGAAGAGGACCAGTGTTTTCGCGAACATTTTAGTTTTTTTTCGGAAAACTATTGTACCTTTTTAAACAATAAATTTGTTTTGATGAAACGAGGTACGTTGTTTTTACTATATGTAGGTTTTACCAAATTCCATGACTTTTATTTTCTTTAAAAGATACATATTTGCCCTTAAAAATATGTTTATACAAATTCACTACCATAACGAACTTGCTGCGTTCTTCTTTTTAATTTCAACAACACACCACGAGGGCTTACAGCCTAAATACTATCGTACTGTGGGTGTTGACAAGGAGGAAAGAGGCAGCTTGTTAATTCTGGACTTGAAGGTTTGGAGGTTCGGAGAAGAAGGAAAAACATGTGCCGGCAAGGAATTCCACAACTTGGAAGTCCTCGGGACAAAAGAGCGGGCATAACAAGATGTTCTAAGTCTGGTTACCTGGACAGTAAAAGGGTGCATTCGCTCTGTTCCCCTGGTAGATCTGTTTGGGGCAGCAGGTGGAGGAATTATGGAGAAAAGCTCCTGTGAGCAGTACCCGTGCAGATATCTATAAAAGAAAGAGAGGTCACCAACGGCACGTCGGTGGGCAAGGGATGGCAGCCTTTGGGTGAGGGTAGGGTCACGGATGAGACGTATAGCTCTCTTTTGAATGGAGTCCAGGATAGCGAGTGTAGAAGCGGCAGCGGCACCCCAGATGTGGGAGCAGTATCCGAGGTTTGGCCTTATTTGTTAAGTATATAAAGTATAGAGATTAGCTGGTGAATAGTATTTGCGGCCCGGAAGAGGAAACCTAATTTCTTAGCAGCCACTTCTGCAATTGATGTGACATGTTGGTGCCAATTAAGATTTCGATCCACAGAAATGCCAACAAGAGAAAATGACTCATTACTTTGAATAACTTGGTTGTTCATTGTGATGGGTCTAGGGCTGGTGTATCTCTTGTGAGAAAGAAAGCAAGACTTAGTTTTGGTGGGGTTGAATTGTACAAGATCTATACTTCCCCAGTCTAATATTTTTTGGAGATCCACGGAGACAGAACCCTCCATGAGTCGGCGATCCTCATCTAATTGGGCTAAAGAGACAGGCTTAGAATAATGTATATTTGAATGGAGGGTGCTGTCGTCCGCGTAGCTGTGAAGTGGGTTGGATGTGCTAGAGAGGAGGTCATTGAGGTGGAGAAGAAACAAAGTAGGGGCTAAAGCTGAACCTTGAGGAACCCCTGCATTAATTGGATACAGTTTAGAGGAATGGCCATCCACAACAACAGATATGCTCCTGTTGGAGAGGAAATTTGCTGTCCAGGTACAAAGTTTTGGTGGTAGGCCATAGGCCGGAAGTTTATTAAGCAGCGCTGCGTGCCAGACCTGGTCGAATGCTTTTGATATGTCTAGAGGAACAATCTGGGATTCACCGTGTTGTTTCATAGACTTGTTCCAAGAATGGGTGACAAAGGAAAGGAGGTCGGCAGTCGATCTGCGCTGACGGAATCCATACTGCCTGTCGTGGATTAGACTGTGTTTTTCAAGAAATTTTAGTATTTCGGTGTTTATATACTTTTCCATCACTTTAGAGACGACTGAAAGGAGAGAAATAGGCCTGTAGTTGCTAGGAAGCACTTTGGATCCTTTCTTGGGGATGGGTTGTACTCGAGCAGTTTTCCAGTTACTAAGGAATATGCCTTTATTATAAGATATCTGAAACAGACGAGTCAGGACAGGAGCAAGCTCTGGTGCGCATTTTTTGAGAACAATTGTTCAGACTTTTGTTTTGTTTTTAGATACTAGCAAATATCGCATTGAATACTGAGCTATTAAATCGTATAATCCAAAAGCGCTGCACAATAAAAGTCCCAAGTCCGTTATGGTGTTATTTTGTAAAAATCCTTCGAATTTTATTCATATAAATTTGGCACATAAAAATTTTAAAAACATATAAAATTTTGGACGTATTCATTATAGCATGACTGCAACATTACAAAGAACTGCTTACAATTATTTTAAGCTTGGTTTAATGTTTTTTACTGTTAGCAAGGGGTAAATTACTGAGGAGAATTCACTGTAAGTATTCGTCACTGTAATTGGATCTGCGTTTCTCCAGTAAAGAGCTAAACGTTTTCTAGCATATATACCACCGCGAATTAAGTTTAAAAGGATACACAAGCAAGCCAACATAACGTGCTACTTGTCCACATCAAACTGAGTATAAATTATCATTATTCTGCAATAATTTACCGAGCTAGCTCTTCTAGTTTACCTCCGGTCGGAAATGGAATTAGTTATTTGCGCAAACTTTACTACAGCATTTATCTTTGCGCGAAGGAAATAGGTGGAAGCAGTTATCGTCATAAAACCATAAAATTTCCACCATTTATAGGAGAAACGTTCTACATTTAAACTACAAATTATTCTTTATTCAAAAAGTGCAGCTGGAATAAAAATTGCTTTATGCTTCAAAATGAAACTTTTAGCTACAACTTTTAAGTTTGGTTTGTATAAAATTGTCTTATCAAGTAAAATATTAACTTTAGGAAAACAATGAGCGAAGTAGGGAAAACAGTCCTAAAATTACATACGTGATATATAAATGGCAGTATAAAAAATATTTTCTAAAATAGTAAGACTTTTAGTACAAATTTTGGACGGGCCGTAGAAAACGTTATATGCTATCACCTGACATTAACATACGATTTATTTTAGTGAATTTTCTTTAAAAAATTGACTAACTAGGAGATCGCAACTTTTGAATTTTGATAAAATTTCTTTCCCTTGGAACATATATATATATATATATATATATATATATATATATATATATATATATATATATATATATATATATATATATATATATATATATATATATATATATATATATATATATGTATGTATGTATGTATGTATGTATGTATGTATATATCACTACTATAATCACAAATGATGGGCCGATTTCGATCAAATGTTCTTACATCATGCATCATATTTCTAAGAAAAATGCAAAAATGCCATAATATAAGGGAAGTTCGAGAAACAATTATTTCAGGTATCACCAATGACTTATGTGTCAAGACACCCTATAATTAACGTATAAAATTTATCTCGTACCTTGTATAATAATTATTATATTGAGCTTTACAGTAGAAATGCGTCATCCTGCATATATGTAAACAGATAAAAACTGAAACTAAACCCGGATACAAATTTTAGGTTGCCTAGTTTGCACTTAAGAAATTTTTTAAAAGTCAAAAGTCGCCGTCTCCTCATTAACGAATTTTTTCTAGGAAAATTAGCTCTAAAATTATAGACCTTTAAACCATGAACTCAACTAAAACGCTGCCAAAGTATCAGAGAAAGCGTCTTTATTAAATGAATTTTCTGGAAATATTATAAGATGATTTTGAATTTGAAAGACAAAAAATGCCCAGGGGATACTGGCAGACGCTTAAGTCTGTTGCGGGGTGTATAGCTTCACCTCTGGTTTATATACTTAACGAGATAACGAAGGTCGGTAAATGCCTCAGTTCATTTAAGATCAAAGTTGTAAAACCATTCCATAAAAAAATCCAGAAGTGTACTAATTATCGGACGATTTATTTGGTAACTAATTTCACAAAGCTATTTGAAACTATGTTGAGGCTAAGACTTTTAATTTTTTTTGAGGAAAATAGCGTTCTCTCAAAATCTCAGTACGTCTTTAGAGAGGCCTGTTCACCGACATATGCCATTTCTAGATTGATATATCTTATATAGTAACGCCTTGATAAAAAGCAACAATGAATATGTGCTTTGTTAATCTTGCAAAGGCTTGACACAGTGGCTCACGCGAAATTGCTGAACGTACTTGAGAATATGGGTTTCAGATGGGTTGTACTGGAGCTCATGCGGACTTATCTTAAAAATAGGCAGCAATGTACTAAGGTAAACGGTGTCAGGAGCACATTACAAATACTTAAATATGGCGTACCACAGGGAACAGTTTTACGACCATTATTGTTTATAATTTATATAAACAGCATATCAGCCAGCAGATATCTGGTGAGATTGTTAGCGATGCTGACGACACTGCTGTTTTCTTTAAACATGATACCTGGTCCAGTCACAGGCAAAGGTAAAACTCGGATTAACTGAGATGAAAAATTGGTTTGACGGTCGATCTTTTGAAAATGAATATGACGAAGACCACCTACTTACCCTTCTCGTTTAGCAAAGCTTCATCGCCGAACTTCACTTCATTTTTCATTGACGGTGAAAAAATAGACGCCTCTTAGTCGGCCAGATATTTGGTCATATTATTTGACACATGAGGTGGGACTTACACATAAATTGCCTTGTGAAGAAATTACGACTTGTGTCATAGAAATTTAAATTTCTCAAAAAGATACTACGGTTGCAGGAACTAAGAAGTATCTACTATGCACTTATAAAATCACACTTAAATTATGGTAAATTTGTATAGGGAGGTGCGTTCAAGTGTCACATTAATCGTTCCGGAGTCATGCACAAGAGAATCTCGAGAATAATGCTAGGGAGGGAACCAACATACCCCTCTAGAAACTTTTACAGTAAAAACCACATGCTCGACATTAGACAGCTTTATATTGTTCAAGTACTTACTTATGCTTCCAAAAACAAGAATTTACCTAATATAGTGGAACGTTGCTATAACAGGTGCACTAAAATGAGCAGGAGGAACGTTTCACTTAACAGAACAACCACAGCCCAAAGAAGCTTTGCTTACCTTGCTCCCAGATTGGGGAACTACCTTCACATACGAGTTTTAAAGAAACTGATTCATTAAAATATTTCAAACGATCTTTGGTAGACGTTTTGATGGGTGGTGAATGGGATAAATTGTACGCATTTCTTGAAGTTCGTAGTTGATGACATGCTATTTGCGAAGTTGGTCATGTTAACCGTTTGAGTTAATGTTTTGTTTTGTTTCATATTGTTAAAGTGTTGTAATCTTGAAACAAGTTTTTTGGACCCATCTCTGGATCTTTTTGCTGTTGTTAATTTGCTCCGTTCATTACTTTTATAATTTTTATAATCTTTGCCTTTATTCTTATTAATTAAATGTGTAGCTTTTATGTAGTGAATGCTTACTATGTGAAAATATATAATTGACTTAGTTATTATACCACGTACAGCACTAACATGCTTTGTCGTTTATTTGTTTACTTACCCCCTTTATTATTTAATTATTAAACTTTTGACTTGTATTTTATCTGGGGAAACAGAGAGTATCATTGTAAACATTATTTTAGTAAAATGAAGGTACATATCACGTTTGATGCCGATTTGATCAAAATCGGTATATTATTTATTGACTTATCGGTGTGATATAAAAATCGAAACTGCCTCGGATATGTTTTCTAGGGGGCTTGTTTCCGCTCATTTGCAAAAAAATTCAAAATTCAAAAGTCGCGATGTTCTCATTAGTGAATTTTAGTGAAAATTAGAAAAACTAATATAAGAAATTAACGTTTCGTCATGAAAAACTAAAAATACCTCTGAAAAAGTTTGGAGGCAGCAAGTGCGTTATGGTAGTCAATTTTCATAGAAATAATCTGGCACCAAATATTTGTTATAACTTTTCTTCTTGTACCATAGAAGCATAAATTTTGGTATATTCTTTCCTTTTAATATCGTAAACCTACGCACCAAATTTGGTTACCATAGCGTTTTTATTTTTTGAGTTATCGGTGTGATACATATTATATATATATATATATATATATATATATATATATATATATATATATATATATATATATATATATATATATATATATATATATATATATATATATATATATATATATATATATAAAGATAAAGATAAACATTGAAACATTGAAACTGACCTCGGATATGGGTTCTAGGGGTCCTAGTTCGCGCTCATTTGAAGAAATTTTTTCAAAATTGAAAAGTCGAGATCTCCCCATTAGTGAATGTTTTATAAGAAAATTAACTAAAAATCAGTATCAGGTATAGGACGTGGTTTACAAGCAATGTAGATTATTATCGTACCAATTTAAAGATAGATGCGTTTGAAATTTTTTTCAAGAAAAATGGTCGCGCAGATTATTTTTATCCTTTCAATTGCCAACTTATGAAGTAAAAATTACATTAATGACGCTACGTATTTCTGAATGATGACGTCATCAGAAGTGTTTTTAAATGAAAACCATATATCTTTTGCTGTTTTTTCCATAGACCTGCTTTCTACTTAAACGATTATGAAAAAAAGTGCGTTATGGTAGTGAATTTTCATAGAAATGGTCTGGCACAAAATATTTTATTATTACTTTTTTTCTTGTAACATAGAAATCTATATTTTGGCGTATAGTTTACCTTTTATATCATAAACCTATCTACCAAATTTGGTTATCATAGCTTTTTTATTTTTTGAGATAATTTTTTTTTTTTTGAATGAAAACTCAAAATTTTTCCGGAAAACCTCGTCCGATTTTCCTGACTAACGAACTTATCCAAGCCATTGACAAAGGGAAGGTACATGCCAAATTTTTTCAAAATAGGCCCACTCTTTCTTGACTTATCGGTGTGATGCATATATATATATATATATATATATATATATATATATATATATATATATATATATATATATATATATATATATATATATATATAAATTGAAACTGACCCCGGATACGGGTTCTAGGGGTCCTAGTTCCCGCTCATTTGCAATTTTTTTTTCAAAATTCAAAAGTCAATAGCATTATTTACTTAAATTGAAACGTAACTTTAATGGAAAAATTTACTGAACCAAGGAAAACAAACAAAGTTTGGCGCAAATGTTCAAATTGTTTTCCACCTACCATTTGGCATTGCCCGATACGATTATAAAAATTTTGTACACTGCGATCAAAAACGTCAGGATTAATTTGCTTCACTTCAGCGCGAATTCTTTGCTGTAGCTCCTCCAAATTATTTAATCTGTTGAAATAATCTTTATAATTCAGATAAACTCACATAAAAAATCCAAGGGAATCAAGTTTATGGAACGCGGTGGCTACTCAATTGCTTCTGGCCGCTCCATCCATCTAGATCTTGACGGACATTTACACAAAAGCGAGGAGGCGTCCCGTCTTGCTGAAACCAAATATAATGATACGGCATATATTATTGTTATTGATTATCTTTGTGATTATCTGGAAAAATTAATGCTAGAGTTGGCACTAAAACCAATCGCAAGAAATTTATGTAACCTGCAGTAAGATTTGCTTGGAAAAAGTAAGGTCCTATGAAACGCCAGCCGATTATTTCCATCCATATATTCACTTTAACATGACATTGACTGTGGGAGTCTTGAGTCGAATGACGATTTTTCCGTGACCAGTATTAAGTTGTGACGGTTTACTGTCCAAATCAGGTAAACAGTGACTTCATCAGAAAAGAGAATGTTATTAAGAAAATTGGGATCTTCATCGCAGCGTAACCTTAATTGTTCACAAAACTGTAAACGGCGGTCTGAATCATCCTCGTTTAACTTGTGTATCAATTGCACTTTTTAAGGATGATACTTCTTTTCTTTGAATAATTTTATATCTAAAGATTCGTCCACATTGTTATTTAGGGATAGGTGCCTTGTAGAATAGTGAGGATTTTCTTCAAATTCAAGCAATATATCCAATCTGACGTCTTCACTTACTAGAGGTCGACGTTGTTAAGGAAAACCTTTAACGGATCCCGTTTCTGTGAATTTGGAGACCAATTAACTTATTGCCGATCTTGTAATTGGTTAAATAAGTCGCATGCTTCCTGGGGCTTCTGAGCGTATCGCCATATCCGATCATCATTAATACATCTGTTTTGTCCCTTTCGGTTAAATGTGCCATTTTGTAAAAATTAGAATTAGAATTGATTACTTTTAGCACTTTTATACTTTCACCACCAAGACTCTTAATTAATTGAAACGGCAGGTGATAATTGAAATTAATTGACGATTTACCCCTGTTGTTTTTATTCGCTGAATTCCAAATACATACTGCGATAAGAGTCCGATAACTATATACTGATAACAGCAAATAATGAATAAATTATCACAACGAGTATTCGTAAAAATTAGTTTGACTTTAATTCTTGTTCCACCTGTCAAATAGTTACATGACAAGGTATGAAAAATCACAATATGAAGTGTGCATTACTTTGGAAAGGTAAGGGAAAGCTTCATTATTCTAAAGATAACTAGTCTTAAATAAAAACGGCGAGGAACATTTCTTAGTTTTCATTAAATTTAACATTCAATTTTTTGAAAGTAAATAATGCAATTTTTTCCAAAAAATTGTTATGTCAGGTACCAATGTTTTTCATCATCATTTAAGTAGTAAGCAGGTCTATGGAAAACCAGCAAAAAATATGGTTGTCATTTAAAAAACTTATGATGTCGTTCAGAAACAGGTGCCGTCACAAATGTAATTCTTACATCAGAAGTTGGCAATTGGATAGATCAAATTGACATGTACGAGCGTTTGTCTTGAAAAAATTAAATTACGCATTTATTAATTATGTTCCAAACATTATCATCACACTGGACATGTGTAAAGTATGTGATATTATTTAATGTTTACACTATTGTTATGCTATGCGTCTTTATATTATGTGTATTTTTGATAATAAAACATGCATAAAATCACACCCTGAATATAGGTGTATGCAGGAGACTGTTGTCCAATACTTCATATTCCAAAATAGATTTCAGGAAATAAATCTTCTGAAGTTTGCCCACATACATTTCTTATTACATTTCTAGAGTGTGGTATTTTCTGGAGTAACGGAAGCGCCACACTAGCGAAGTTGGTGCGAACTGGAAACTTAAACAAAACAATATTGCCTCCTGCAGGGTCGTAATATCAGTACATATAGATTCAACATAAACAGGGGAAATTTATTCTCATTTAAATAGAGAAGAGGTGATTTTTTTAGGATTCCACGTAATACGTAGTAAGGCAGACGCATCTGGCGTACTCCTGGCATACGAAGCGTTCCCTGTTCGGCTGTTTTATGCAAAACGCCTCCAATATTGCTAGAGAGATACAGAGATAAAGCTGCACCGTCTACTATGTGATTTTAATAACGATCTACCCTGTTATTGATGTGGGCTCATATGAGATTCAGCCGCGGTTCCAAGAAGTAACTGTTTTTAGTCGTATATTATGTTATACCAGATTACAATATATACTACGAAATGTGACGGAAATCCAACGTGTTTATTTATATCGCATCCCCTAGCTAAACGCTTAAGCTCGTGGGTGTAAATCTGTTGTTTGACAAACATGTGAAGGAGGTTAAGCCATAATGACAACTCTAGAGACAGGATTTCTTATCAAGACCCAACGCAGAAGGGTAAAATACAACTTTCCTTATCTTGCGTTGTCAGTGTTTTTACTTTCACAGAAAGGTATTTTCATAAAGGTATCTTTAACCTTTAATAAAATACGAAGCGCCAATTTCACTATTAGTAATATATCCTCAATATTTCCAGACGATAATTAACATAAGTTTAAGTTACTAAATTCCACCATCTTTACATTTCTCACACTATTGCAAAAATACCAGTGAAGATTAATAAATAAATTTTACTGATTAATTGCTGATGGCTTACTTGGCCAAATCGTTTCCCACTAAATGGAGTCATATAAGCGTCTTCTCTGGCTTTACAAGTGCTTTTTTCTTTCCTAAAACGCTTTTCGCCTTTTACACTATCGCTAGGTAGGATGTAACTGAATTTATTTCTACGCAGTCATAACAAATATAAATCAATATCCCTTGCTACGTTAGGATACTTTTATCATTCTTTTTTAAATAAAACAAAAATGACAATGCTAAAATGTTATTTTTTAGGTAGCCCCACAAAACAAATGTTAGGCGGTTTTAAATCTGGCCACCTTCCAGGCCATTTTATTGCTTCTCGTTGCACAATCCATCTTCCAGAAAAAATGTGTTTACAGCTATTGAAATATACCGTTGATCCAGCGATAACATAAATTTCTACACAACGTAACCGTTACAATGAAAATGAATTAATATTTCACGCTTACACTATACCGTTGCTGTCCGTCGGTATCTGGACCAAAGATTTCCTGGGAGATGGGTTGGGCGCTCCAATAGAATGGCCTATAAGGTCGCCAGATTTAAACCCTTTAAACTTTTTTTGTGGGGCCACTTGAAAAGTCATATTTACACTACACTGCCAGAACGTAAACTTAATTAACGCCAAGGAAGGCATCTTCGCCTAATTTCAAAAAGGGTTATGGTCATTTTACA
The DNA here is from genome assembly GCA_964006375.1 of Tillus elongatus. Taxonomy (NCBI): domain Eukaryota; kingdom Metazoa; phylum Arthropoda; class Insecta; order Coleoptera; family Cleridae; genus Tillus; species Tillus elongatus. The sequence goes on from OZ023264.1 coordinate 117,088,205, forward strand.
TTGGGTTTTGGGATGATCACTTTTTTTAGCGGCCACCAATAAAACTAGCATACTTTGATAATACGTCAGACAACATATGTATAAGCGGTAAAAACAGATGTCAAAAGTGTATCGGAGCCGATATATACAGGATGGTTCATTAACTGAGTACCATGCATATCTAGGTAACTATGGCAACGAGAGGTTTGGGAAAATAAGTATTCGAAAGGTTTCTTCCAGTACAATTTATGTAATATTTTTATATTTTTTATACTTGCCACCAGATGGGGCTTTTTCGGTTCAAGCTTTTAGAAGGCTGTTATCTCAAATTATTTATATTACAATGTTATCTACTTTTAACTTTTTCTGACATCCATAATCTTGTTCTAGATTTTTGTCTGAGTTTCGACCCTCTTTTACTAAACCGTAATAAGATGGTTGAATTTAATCAAAAGTTGATGTAAGTTGGTAATCTTTTACTTTAAACCCATTATGTGATACATCAGTGAAATTCTTTCAATATGTCCAACACAACGATGTTTAAATTCAATATGGTTCCCATTTGAAAAATCATAGTTGATGATGAGTCTCAAAAAACGAAACGTCGGATCTTGGTTTTGATACCATTTACAAATATTACTGATAAAAGCGTTTTAAGAAAGTGAAGACCGTATTTGCATATTTTCAGAAATGAAAAGGGTGTTACGATAGTAAGAATTTCTAAAAATCAGTTTTTTCACCATATTCCACGAAGTGTAAAGATTAGGTCAATTTTTTCGCCAAGGGATTACTTTCTTTACTAGATTGTGCAACTCCCCTCTCATATAATCATTTCATATATTTTACCGTTGCGAGCGTGTAAATACTTAAAGCCTTACACGTTGCATGCATGGTGATTTATTTGATAACGGCCCTTAATGTCACTATCTTGATCTTGTCTCACCAAAACAAATCTGATTCTGTAATATTATAGAGACGTACTCAAAACAAAGAAGGCTAGTGCGTTTCTGGTTGAACCGGAACTGGCATTCCGCTGTTGAAATGACAGCGAGGGAGCGCGAAAAAAAATCTTTATTGATTAACTCTGTATTAGTGTCAAAAATGGAGATATTGATATATAAAGATCTTGGGAAAAAATACAAAGAAGGGTTTTCTAAGCATGGTTAACTAAAAACGTTTATGTATATTTATCTTAGCCATAAGGGGGCACAGTTGAAGAATATTCTTTTTGAAATATACGTTTCAATTAATTATTTTCTGCTATACAAAATGTTCTATTACTTGTTTCCACAAAAGTTAGAATAAGGCCCACTATTTTGAGCAAGAATATATTCTTTCATTCACAAAGTATAACTATAAAATAAATATTACATTAACATCAGTATGTGAACGGGCGCAGTTCAGGTAAAAGTTGTCATAAAGTGGCACCTTGCTCTGTTCTTACACTCAACCTAGTCCAAAATCACACGAAAAACTGGACAGAGCTCTTATATAACTAAGTGCAAAAAAAAGTAATAATAATAACACTTTATTAAGGACCGATTACCGACTGAAGATCGTTGCTCGGTTAGTTCCTAATGAAGGAATGTCATCGAGACCTACAATAAAAATAATAGCACTAAACGATATCGCCCTTTTCGCGTACAAAATATACACACTATCCCAACATGCTAGTTATACCAGCTGATAAAGAAGAGTTTACAAATGAAGACAACTTTCTTGGCACATTATGAGCTTCCTCTCTAATATATTAACACTGGAATATAACTTCTGGTTTAACAGGAAACATACTGGGCTTCCTTATTTTAAGCAAAAGATTCTTAAGTTGCTATGTAATCATATTTGTTTTGGCGAGGCAAGTTCAAAATGGTGCTACACAGGCTACCTGTATTCAGCGTGAGTAGGTAAGGCGGAACTTGAGCCAACCCCCTCCACTTGTTGGCATACCTCATCCACTCCGCTAGCCCATTGTTTGTCCAATCAGAAGCCGTGATTTAATCACGTGACAGTTGACACACAAATAATCTCAACAATAATCTTTTACTGTTTGTATTTTTATTATTTAAATCTTTTTGTATGCAGTAAACTTACTTTAAGTAATTAATATAAGCTATAATTTAGTATTATATGTATAACAAATAACTAACTTAGAATTTCTCATGTTCCTAGCAACCTCTTCTTTTCTGAAAATAGGCAAATTCGGTCCTTACTTTCTGTAAGCGATTTTATCAGTAACACTTGAAAATGGTACGAAAAACGAGTTTCGACGTTTGGTTTTTGTGAACTATAATTAACTTTGATTTTTAAAATGGCAGCCATATTGAGTTTAAATGTCATTGTGTTGGGCTTCTCGAAACAATTTCACTGATGTATTACATGATTAGTCTAAATAACCAATTTACATCAATCTTTGATTAAATTCAACCATTTTATCACCCTGAATATAAGAGGGTCGAAACCCAGAAAAAAATATAGAACAAGCAGATAAAATTGTAATAGAATTATTTTCAGATAATAGCCTTCAAAAAACTTCAACCAAAAAAGAGCCCTTTGGTGACAAAAATAAAAAAATAAATAAAAAATTAACTGAATTGTACTTGAAAATGCCTTTCGAATCTTTTTTACTAAGCTAAAATTGCCATAGTTACCAAGATATGAATGTCTCTCACCTAATTAATCACACTGTATATGTCGGCTTTGGTGCACTTTAGGAATCTGTTTTGCCGCTATTACATATGTTGTATGAGATACTATCCAGGTATGCTAGTTTTACTTGTGGCCGCTAAAAAAAGGGATCATCCCAAAACCCAATATAAATTGACCATACCCGTTTCGAGATTTCTCTGCACAACTATTTTTTGACGTCAGAATTGAGATGCTCGTGAAAAGTTAAACAACTTTCCACATTTGAACCACATTGTAGCTCCTATAATAACGGAGATGACTATTGTCAACAATTCCCATGAACAAGCATATCCAGATCTAGACATCTCTGAAACTATGCAGAATCGACTAGAATGTGTTAGTCTCATAAGATGGATAAGAAAAGTAAACTTGATTTGTTAATAGCGGCAATTCGATTCGTAAATGTTTTTTTTGCCTCAAAATCGAGATGCTTGTGAAAGTTGAATAACTTTCCCCATTTGAACCATGTTGTAGCTCCAATAATAATGGAAATAGCTTTTCTAAAAGATTCCCGTGAACTCCCTGTACAATAGGGTTGTAACTTAGACTAAAAATATGAAACAAGATTAGGGGTTTCAGGAAAAGTAAAAAAAAGATAACGTTGTAATAGGAATATTTTGAGCTAACAGCCTTTGAAAAGTTTCATCCGAGAAAGCGCCATCTGGTGGCAAGAATAAGAAAATAAAAAATATTAGCTAAATTAGACTTCAACTAACTTTTCGATAAGTTGCCATAGTTACCGAGATATGAATGTCGCTTACCTAATAAACCACCCTGTACATTTCAGCTCCGATGGACTTTTGAAATCCTTTTTTAACACTGTTATATATGTTGTATGAGGTACTATAAAAGCATGCTCGTATTATTCGTGGCAGCTAAAAAAAGGTGATCCTCCCAAAATGACCATACACTTTTGACCCTAAGTGCTTCGCAACGTTCGAAATCGCTTTGAACAAAACTTGTATTATTGCATGGAAGCTGCAGCTCAACATTTGAATATTTAATACATTAGTAGACTGTTAAGGTAATAAAAGGTCCGAACGCAGCAAGTGCGTTGTGGCAATGAATTTTCACAAAAATGATTTTAAAAGCAAATTTGTGTATTTCTAACAAAAACGGGCATAAAATTCGGCTACCAGTATACGCTATATAGTAGAAACAATGTCTCATATTTCATCACACAAGCTTTTCGACAAAACTCCGAAAAAGTTTTTGCAAGAAAATCTACAAACAATTTTTTAACGAAACTCCGAAAACATTTTTTTAAGTAACTTATAAAACATTTATTATTATGCCCTTCACTTCTGAAACACAAAATACAGGTTACCCTTTTTTAAATAATTGAGTTACGGCAGTTCGTTTTTTTTTTAAATTCAGTCGCTATTTGAGAGCGGCCTATATACGACATCTCATTTTTTTTGTGAAATAAGATACACAAAAACCTCTCTGAATGCGTCCTTTGCATTGGATTTCGATTTCTATTGGCAAAAACGCCGTATCACAATTTTTGATATGTGCAAAAAATGTGAAGAGTTGCAAAACAATTGATATAACTCTAAAATAAGCTACCTTTCCAATTCGATCAAAAAAGTAAAAACGCAATAATATAAGAGTTGTTCGATTAAATAAAAAAGTTTTTAGCGACAACGACTTATGGGCCACGTGTGATGGTCGAAATAATTTTTATAAGATGCTGCTCAAGATGCCCTCTAATTAACGTATGCAATCGTTCTGCGTACCTTGTTTAATAACACTACAGTACTATTGAGTTTTACCGTAGAAATACGTCACCTTGTATAAACATATATAAGCAGATGAAAACTAAAACTAACCCTGCTATGGATCCTAGAGGATCTAGTTCACGATAATTTAAAAAATCTTTTTACAATCCAAAAATTGCGGTCCCCTCATCCGCGAATTTATTCTAGGAAAATTCGCTTAAAATTACATACTTTATAGCTAATAACTACTGCTATAGCATCAGAAAAAGGGTCTATTTTAAATCAATTTTCTGGGAAGATTTTAGTATAATAAAAGAAAATGACGTTAAAAACTGATATTTATGGACTTGTAAAACACACTTCCTGCCGTACTTTCTCTATATAGCCCTTCTTCGCTTAGGTTATTTGCCTAAAAGTTGCCAATTTTGACGTATCAAATCGCAACTTTGCTGTTTCAAGAGGAAAACTTATCAAATTTTTAGAGTAATTTTTCTGGAATTTCTTGACCTTTTTGCGCCAAAAAACTTAGTCTTTGTCTGTAACATACACTAGATTTTTGTTATATACTCAAAATATTTTGTTTTTGTGCGTTTATCTGGTCATCGCTGGCACCCAATTTTTTTTTCTGTAAATGCCTGTAACTTTGTTTTCTTTTAACCTATAGATCTAGATGTTGGTAAATAGTTTAAATTTTGTAACGTAAACGAGCATAACAAATTTGGTTGTCTTAACTTTGTTATTTACAGAAATATATATTCTGAAACAAAACACAAAATTTGTCAGGAAAAACTGGGCGGAGTTTCCTGGCTAAATAACTTAGCCAAGCCATATGCAAAGGAAGGCACCCAACAAATTTAATCTAAATCGCCCTATTATTTTTTGAGTTATTATTGGTATGATATATTATATATATATATATATATATATATATATATATATATATATATATATATATATATATATATATATATATATATATATATATAAAATCAAATTGTCTAGGGGGACTAGTTAGTGCTCATTTAAAGACATTTTCTTAAAATATAAAACTCTCATTAGTAAATATTTTAAGAAAATTCACTAAAGATAATGTAAGAAACTTGTTTGTTTTGTTTGACAGACCTTAAAATGCGTTTTCTTATAAATTACTTAGCCGATTTTCAAAAAATGATCACCGTTAACTCATAAGATAATGGACCGATTTTGATAAAGTTTGGTCCGAGTCTTCCTTTCGTAAATGTCTTGGATACATTTAGTAGCCAGGTAAATCTGTCCAGTGTACTCAGAAACATATAGGGTTCTCTTTCTGAAAATTTTTGAATCTCCGAAAATAACGAAGCTGCGGCAAATTAATTTGGCACACCAGTTTCTCTCATAAAACGTACTTATACTATTTTCCAGAATTCAGAATTCTTAGTTATAAGCATTAAGCATATAGTTAAAAAATGTTGGGTATCACTGAATGTTGTAAAAGTGCAAAGGGCCAGAATATTGTGTGTGGACAAAATCTAAGAAACGTTACAAAAACGGACTCGTTTTGGGACAGAAAAGCAAGAAGCACAGGTAAAGTTAATTTGAAAAATTTGTCTAATTTCTTTTAAAGATGTATGTATTTGAAACGTAATAATTGGTGTTTTATATACAAATATTATGGAACTAATGCGCTCTATGGGTGGAGAAATGTAGGGAATTGATTTAACAAGGTGCCAGGTTTATGGATCAAGTGCTACTCTTCTTTAGTGTATTAAAATGTTTACAAAAACAGCATTTGAATTAGATCAATAACTTAAGTTCGTATAAAATTTACATAGGACATTATATGATTCTAGTCCGGTAATAAACTGCATTTCACATATTTACCTTGGCAAAGTGATAAAGGCGACTAGTGCATCAGCAACTAATCATTGACTCCGCGGGTTCAAATCGTAGTGATAACTGTTTTTTTTTCATTTTTTAATTCAATTTCAAAATGTTTGATCAGATTATGTAATCCCAATAAATTAAAAAAAATATTTGTAGAAAGAAATCACTTCGATCTAATTGCGACTGGTACATCAGCAAACAATACTCGACTCCTCGGGTTCAAATATTAGTGAAACTAATTTTTAGTGAATTTTCTATCAAAAAGTTCACTAATGAGATTGCGACTTTTAAATGTTTTAAAAATTTCAGCAAATGACCGCTTCCCAGGTCCTCTAGAACACGTAACTGAAGTCAGTTAAATTTTTGTATGTTTATATATATATATATATATATATATATATATATATATATATATATATATATATATATATATATATATATATATATATATTACACCGATACAAAAATATTGGGCCGATTTTGACCAAATTTGGTAAGTGTCTAACTTTTTCAAGTGGCTTGAATAAGCTCGTTAGCCAGGAAAATTGGTCCACGTTTCCCGGAAAAATTTGTGCTTTCTTTTGAATTTTTTTTATAACTCCAAAGTAAGGGCAACCAAATTTGGTACGCATATTTGTATTATAAAAAGTGAACCGTGCACCAAAATTCAGGTCTCTAAGTTAGAAGACAAAAAAGTTATAGACATTAAAAAAATTGGGTTTTTATCAAAACGTCAAAGTCGCTATTTAAAACGTAAAAATTGGCAACATTTAGGCAAAGAACCTGAAACGAATACGCGTTATGTAAAGAAAATGTCGCAAGAAGAATGTTCTACAAACCCTGAAGTTTCAGCCTCAACCGTCATTGTCCCTCATTTTACTAAAATGTTTCCAGAAAATGTATTTCAAAGAGATCCTTTTTCTAAAGCTTTGGCAGTATTTTTAGTTAAGTTTATGGTTTAACGGTCTAATTTTCCTAGAAAAAATTCGTTAATGAGGAGACCGCGACTTTTGCATTTTAAAACTAGACCCCTAGAATCCATATCCGAGTTTAGCTTTATATTTTCATATTCATATGTTTTATATTTATATGTTTACAGGGTGATGGATTTCTACGGTAAAGCTCAATATAATTGTTATTATACAATATACGAGAAAAAAATATATACGTTATTTATAGGGTATCTTGAACTGCATCTTATAAAATTTTGACAGTCCTAGGATGGCCCTTAAGTCGTTGGTAATACTTAAAATATTTTTCGAACATCCCTTATATTATGCCATTTTAACATTTTTAAAATATGGTACATGTTTGTAAGAAAAAAAACTCTAGACGTAGTAAATCGTTTTGGTCGCGAATTTTCATTAAATTTCAATGACATAATTTGCTCTTAACCTAAGGTTCGCTGGCTAGGAAATCAGTTTTCTCGGAAACACTTAAGATTTATTTTTGACAAACTTTTGTACATTTCCAAACAATAAGTTATTTCGATAAAATATGGTACATTGTTTCTACTATATAGGTTATACCGGTAACCAGAGTGATGCCTGCTTGCATTAAAGAGACATATTGGCTATTAAAACTATTTTTATGAAAATTAACTTCCAGAATGCACTTGCTGCGTTCAGACTTTTTTTGTTTTCTCAATTTTAAAATTGTTTAATAACCTTATGTAATCCGAATAAATTGTTAGAAAATATTTGTAGAAAAAATTCACTAATGAGGAGGACTTTTAAGTAAATTTTAAAATCAGGACAGATTACTGTTGCCCTAACTTGGTAGATCCGTTTCGTATTTACAGCATTAGAGGCTTTTTATAGGTTCCACAAGTCAATTAAATCGTTTCAAATTTTTCAGAGGAGAAATTGGTTTCGAATTTTTGTCTAAAAATGCTTAGCCAAGTTGTGACGGATTTTTTTATAAAGAAATTTGTAAAAAAATATGTTTACATTAATTTTCGTGCAAAAAATGTTTAAGGGATTTCCCTAAAAAATATTTATCAAATGTTTTACGTAAAATTGTTTTAGACAATTTTTGTGGAAATCATATTTTTCAGTTTAATTTTATAAAAACGTTTAACTGGTTTTTGCGAACAACTTTGTTAGTGTATTTTTGGGTATGATTTAAACTTTTCGTAGAAAACATCTCTTTAGCGAATTTGCATAGAAAATATCTGCTTATGACGAGATGGCGATTTTAAGACCAGTTTAATTGTTTGTTTATATGCTTATCATGTATATATATATATATATATATATATATATATATATATATATATATATATATATATATATATATATATATATATATATGTATATATATATTATACCCAAAAACGGAATATCATTTCGGAATAATCGGCAGAAGCCTACAAAGGAAACAACACTCACCTACAAGACATTATATTCTCTTATCGATAACTAAACTAAAGTTATACTCGAGGAGCATCAGAAGAGATCACACCAATTGGGCCGCTCTGTAACCAGGCCCGGAGACATTGCACATAGGACATTCACACACACACACACACACATGAACAAAAGCCTTCAATCGGCGTATTTACATAGTCATCTTGTTAAAAAATATTATTTAAAAAGTTGATGTGATCCTAATGTCTCGCGTGTTTAACCTAGCATTGAAATTTCTTTGCGAATGACAGTTGACATTTGTTATAGTTGAAAAACCATAGAGCGAAAATAGAGAAACGGTCGACTGTTGGTCATAAGCACAGAATATATAGAAAATCAGAGAATAAAGAGGTGATCTTCCATTGCCTCAGTTAGGCCCAGTGAGCATTCGAGCATTTGCCAGGCTTTGGGGATGAATTATTTTTTGGAAGATTTTTTTATATCCGTCCAAATTGCCATTGGAAAGATGCGTTAAAAATGGTACAGGAGTGCCACTTTACGTTATCAACAGTAACCTTATATCTTAAGGGGATTTTCAACATATATTATTTTTACATATCGAGGGTTGAAGAATGTTGGGCCAGACTAGCCCGAACAGCCAGAGAAGAGGTTAGCTGGGTAGTGTTTGTGGCAATATTTTTGTTATATCGGCTCAATTGCCGTTGAACAGATGCGTCATAAATGACTTAAGAGTGTCACTTCATGTAGTCAGAGAAACTTGGAGGCCTCGGGGGCTTAGAGTGTAAGGGTCTCTGAATTCCAAGTCAGTTCCATCAAATCCGGCTAGCAGGAGCAAGAGGATCTTGCGGCGAACACTGGTTGAAGTAGTGGGAAAATCAAACAGGCTGGTTATGACTAACCACCTGCCGCTGGAAGGATGTACCCACGAGAGACATAACGTTAACCTTATGTTATCCTGTGTAACATCTTAGCCTGGGGAGCACATTAGTGAGTTTACACAATCATTAGAGCCTCCGTGGCCGTGCGGGAAAGTCGAATCGGACTTTCCAATACGGACTCGGGGGACGACGGTTCGAGACTCACCGGCGGCGGATGATTTTTCAAATCACTGTCGTCGTTGAGATCGAGCTCAAGGTGGAGGGTAGGTTAGTTTAGATGAGCAAAAAGGGTCAGCAATGGCCTAATTGCCAGTAAGCATCTTACCTTTTTACACAATCATTGTAGCTAGAGGATGGTCTCAAAATTGCAAAACCCGAAATATCGGAAAAATAGGAACAGAAACAGGTCAAATACAAAGTAAGGCAGAATTTGAAGCTGATCGTCATACACTCTAGGTCGGTGAATCTCTTTTGTCAAGTAAATAGGTATAAATAATACTTAGGTTGTTAATGTCCGATTTAGAATTAATTGTTTTCTTCTATGTAGCACTCTCGAGAAAGGTTATTTTCTCATAATTATTTTCCCTGTGTAGGACTTTAGTATTTTCGAAGTCCATTTTGTGGCATGTGTTCTGTGTATGTTGTGTTAGGGCACATCTATCACTGTGGTACTTGCAGTGACTTTTGGCAAACACTATTCTTCTTGTGAGTGTTTGTGATGTCTGTTCCACATATCTGAGTTGACAGTCTCTGCACACGATACTGTACACTACGTTCCTGCTCTTGTCGGTTTGTGTGTGTGTTTGTGCCCGTATAATTATGAGGACAAACCACATGCATGGACGTGACTTGTCGGGTCTTCCCAACTTGTCGGGCCATACACGCGTCCCGACAATTTAGAGACGTGGTTTTTCGGATTCTCCACCTCTTAAATAGTATAAATAACTAATTTTCTGACGATGTCCTGATATACATACTATATGCATGTGTGTATTTTTGAGTTCGTGTTACTAAAACTGTCGGGTCCTATGAAAGTGACTGATAAAAGCGACCTCCGTGGTCAATTTTTGAAACAGACGTAATTGTGTGTAAGGCCCGACAACGGTTTGGTAAAATTTGTGTAAGTCCCGATAAATATATTTTTTTTACCTCGTGCAGGCGTAGTAAATGATCTGTTTTCAAGTGACTTGTCCCTGGTTTTATAAATAGCGTCTTTGTTGTTATTTTTTACTGCTTCATCTGCAAGGGTTGTTGACGGGGAATAACGGTACATCATTTTTCCTTGGGCCCTAAAGCAGATAGCGGTGGGTTTTATGTAGTATGTTATATTTCAAAGAATATTGAGATATTGTTAAATTTATTTATTAGGGAAATTTCATAGAAAACACTTACTCTATTCTTCAAACGAAACAGAACTCATATTTGGGATGGAAACATTAGTTTATATATTATTTTACATACACATATTTATGTATGTATATATATATATATATATATATATATATATATATATATATATATATATATATATATATATATATATATATATATATATATATATATATGTATATATACTTATAGGGTTAGTATAGGATGGATTTGTATTTACAGAAATATTCCTTATTCAAAAAAAAAAAAAACTTAAAAGCTTTTCGACATATTTTTTGCTACAAAGTGACGATCTTCAATTTATCATAGCGTAAACAATTTCGTTGCTATGGCAACTAAATCTTTCTTTTTAAATAGCAAGATATGATTTTTTTGCGATTTCGGAAATAGCGTCTAGTTCTTGATACGCCACTATAAAAATGTAATTAGGTTCAATTAGAAAAAAATGGAGAAAAAACTGATGTAATTATGCAGATGATCGCAAAAATGTTTTTTTTAACAGAAGCACGCTTAAAACCAACCCTGTACGCATAAGCAACATAACAAATGCTGTAAAATCACTCGCTGCAGATGATAGGCAAATTAGCTTTAATTATTAACTTTAATTATAAAAGAGACTGACAAAACAAAACTAAAATAAAACAGCAATAATATTTGTCAACTTACTCAATGTTCAAAATGCTGTCCATTATCAATACAAAATTGAACTCGCGTTTCAAAGAAATTTATTAAACTAATTGACCTGGAATACACAATCCATCTTGTTTAGCCAACAATTATAGCTTTCAGGTCTTCCAGATTTAATGGTCTGTCTCTGTAGAGAACATTCCTCAAGTGACCCTAAGAAAACAACCACATGGCGTCAAGTCAAGAGGGCGAGCAGTTCATTTAAGTGCATCACAGCGCCTGATTCAATTTTCTCTAAAACTTCATCCAATTTTGCCGCACGCGTCTGCCAAAACGATTGTGAGCTCCATATTTATCAAACCAAACTTCATTGACTGGGCTCACTGCAACCACTGTGGTATAATTTCTTCTCTTAAAAAATTTTAATACTTTTCAGATGTTAGATTTCCCTCAATAAATAACCGCCCAATATTACTACTGTCTAGTCTACCCGTCCATACATAATTTTTTTGTGGTCGTTGGGTTTGAGCCTCCAGCATCCAATGTGGATTCTGCTGAGACCAATAACGATAATTTCTACTGAAAGTCCGGCTTCTCATTAAATTTGCCATAATATAACAAAATTCAACACGCCTCTAAAAATCGCCAACCACAAGTTCCTGTACTAGCTGTACTTTATATGGGTGAAATTCTTTTTTAGCAAAGTTACCACAGATTTTTCTGAAAGGCTGTGTAATGTAGTAACTTAATTTGTAGACACATGGTGGGTTTAATAAAAAGACAACAATATATTTAATGCGTTATTACCAGCTACAGCCGTTTTTGGTCTTCCTATTTTTGGCTTATCATTGACACTATCAGTTTCGTTAATTTTTTTCAGTGTTCTGGAAACATACACTTCATTAATTTGTGGCCAGACTCATGAAAAAACAGGCACATTTCTTTACAAAGCTTCCTGCCACCGTAGCCCAACATCACTAATATATCAATTCTTAGGTTTATGCTCAATTCTGCCATAATAATAATAATAATTCATTTCTATAAATTCTCTATTTTCCAATATGAAGCTCTCTAAAGTATTACAAACTACATATAACTGACAGAAAACAATGCTTAAAATTGGCAGCTGCAAATACTATCACAATTTTTCAATTGGTAACTTGATAAGAAATTGATTAATGAAATCCAACCGAAGGTAATTGTTAAGAAACTTTTTTTTGCGATTTTTTCTTATTAATCCCGATTACATTTTCATAGTGCCGTTGCTAAGAAGGAGATGTGCTTTCCGTGAGTGCAAAAAAATCATATCTTGCTATTTAAAAAAAGATCTAGATTATCTATTTTTATGAAATTTGGTGTGTCTAAATTAGGGCTATATACACATATTTGAGGAGGAAAAAAACATTTTTACATTTAACCAGCCGCACCCACATAAATATGACTGACCTTGGCGTACTATTTGAAATGAAAATACAATACGCTGCTGCTTTTTTCAAAAGCAAAAATTATTCCTAGAATAGTACTATACTTTATATTTAAAAAAGTCTAAACGCAGCAAGTGCGTTATGGAAGTGAATTTTCATTAAAATGTTTTTAATAGCAAATGCGAGCAGGCATCAATCTGATTACTGGTATAGCCTATGCAGTAGAAACAATCTACCATATTTTATCAAAACTACTTATTGTTTAAAAATGTTCAAAAATTTTCCGAAAATAAACTTAAAGTTGGTTTCCTAGCCAACAAACCTTAGGTTAATAGCAAATTGAGTTATTGAAATTTAAAGGATTTCATTAAAGTTCGCTACCAAAACGCACTTACTGCGTCCAGATTTTTTTTCTTACAAACATGCATCTTCTTCTTCTATTGCTTATCCATTAATGGATATTCGCGATCACATGTGCCTATTCTTCCCTATTTCTGATGGAGCTGAATAGGTCTCCTACAGTTTTTAGTCCTGTCCATTCTCTCACGTTTCTGAGCCATGACATCCTCTTACTTCCGACTCCTCTCTTCCCCTCGATCTTTCCTTCGATTACTAATTGTAGGAATTGGTATCTTTTATTCCGTATTACGTGACCCAGATATGCTGTTTTTCTGCGCTTGATGGTGTTCACCAGTTCACGTTCTCTTTTAACCGTTCTTAGGATCTTTTCGATTGTTTTTCTGGCCGTCCCTGAGACTTTTAGTATACGTCTGTATGTCCACATTTCAAAGGTTTCAAGTCTATTCGTGGTATTCACATTCAGCGTCCAGCCCTCCACACCATATAGTAACACTGACCACACGTAACATTTTACTAATTCTTAGCCTCTCACGTACCTAGTCCCCTTCTAAATCCAAATTGTGTGGACCCTACCTCTCTTTCGCATTTTATGGAAATTGTGTAGTAAATAATCTTGAGGAATATATTTAACGTGTGGCTTACTAGACTGATCAGCCTATGGTCCTTGCACTTCGTTGCGTTACTCTTTTTTGGCAGGGGGATAAAATGTGATGTAATCCACTTGGCAGGGAACTCCCCCATGTTATATATCTTGTTAAATATTCTGTGCAGTACGGAAATTCCCCTGTCGTCTAGTATTTTTAGTAGTTTGACAGGTATGCAGTTCGGGCTAACTGCCTTTCTGGCCTTTGACGTATTTATTGTTCTTACAATTTCTTCTTTGGTGATAGGGGGTCCAGACAGGTCTACGTCCTCCGCAACCTCTATGTCAGGTCTATTATCGTCGAAAAGGTTGTTAATATATTCCTCCCAAATAACTCTTCGCTGCCGATCGTCTTGTGCAATTTCCCCATGTTCGTTTTCTACATTAGAAAAATATCTCTTCCGGGAAACTCCGGACACCTCTTTTATCTTCTGTGTATGTTAAGTTCATCGTGCAGCTCTTGTAGTTGTTCTATATCCTCGCATTGCTTCTTTAACCAGTCATTCTTTGCCGCTCTTATTTTCCACCTAGTAAGTCTTTGGATGTGTTTATAGCTCTCTGGATATCCTTGACTTATGCATCTTCTCCTTACTTCGAAAAGCGCCATGATTTCTGCTGTCATCCAACAGTGTTTCTGTGTTTTCCGCTTATGACCTAGTTCACCTTCTGCGACCCTTATCAAGGCTTCCTCCATTTCTCCCCATATGACATCTATGCTTGCACTCTCTTCCAACTTCGGTTCTATGCATCATATTTCGATAAAAAATGCAAAAATTCATTAACGAATTTGTTCTACGAAAATTAGCCAAAAATTATAGACCGTTAAACCATAAACTTAACTAAACGTACAGCGAAAGCATCAACTTAACTAAACCGACGGCCAAAGCATCAGATAGAGGGTATATTTGAAATGAATTTTCTGTCAATATTTTAGTAAAATGAAGGGCAATGACTTAAGGGTTCGCAGAACACATGTTCTGAGGAAAACTCCAAATTTTTTTAACTGCCCATAACTTTTATCACTTTAAATTTAGAAATGCAAATTATGGTACATGGTTCAGTCTTTATATTACAAACACGCGTACCGAATTTCGTTGCCCTTACTCTGTTATTTCCGGAGATATTATTTTTTTTAGAAAGAAAACACAAAATTTTCCAGCAAAACCTGGGCCGATTTTCTTGGGTACCGAACTTATCCAAGCCACTTGCAAAAGGAAGGTACTCACCAAATTTGATCAAAATCGGCCCATTACTTTTTGAGTTATCGGTATGATACATACATATATTACTGTCAAAGCGATGTCATTCGGCATAGAATTGAAGTTTATTATTTTTGAAAAAAATATGGGCTATTAAGGTTGACCCGTGGTTATAAAATAAGTATAACGATGTCAAGAACTTTGGTAAATGGAGGTAATAATAGAACAATTGAGAGGAGGAAGTTAAAGTAAGAAATATTTTCCATTTGGAATCTCAAAATTTGAAGTATAGTGAACTTGGTCCACAATTGCCAATGATTTTTTGGATGAACCCGTTAAATTTTGTAAAAACACAGCACAAGTCATAGACTTATTGTGTATTGCATATTGTATAATTGAATTGAATAAACGCAATAATAATAATAATAATAATAATAATAATAATAATAATAATATATATATATATATATATATATATATATATATATATATATATATATATATATATATATATATAAATTCAAATTGACCCCGTTATATAATCATGACGGCGACGCCTCTCAAAAAAAAACTATCGAGAACTACAAAAACCTCAATATTTGTTGTCATTTGACAATTATTTATAAAAATTATGCCGGGGCGACTGAATTACAGTCACAAAGATTATTAAAATTTATTTATTATTATGGTGAATGTAACCACGTTTCATCAAGAACGTGCCAAATATTTGCTGATATCGAGATAAACAAAAACCGTCGCGGAGGAGTGTCCGGCGAATAATAGAAACTTACAAAACTTTTAGCACCGTGAAGGCAAAAATTCATAAAAGAAATACCATCCTTAAGACAAGTAGCTCTGCAGAGAGGACTTTCGAAGAGCTTAATACACAGAATTCCGTTAAAGCACAACTTCCACCCTTATTCAATATCTTTGGTTCAACATCTGAGAGAAATGGATACGCAGAAAAGAGTTTTGTAAATTCATTTGAACGATGATACAAGACGACTCTCGATTTTTTTGACAGCATAATTAGGACTGATGAAGCGAAATCTATGAAAAATGTTCTTTTTAACACACAAAATTCTTATTTTTGGAGTAATTCAAATCGTCATGCAGTAAGAACCCGGAATTTTCAAAATAGCTAGCTAGTCTTTTGTGCTGTAAAAACTGATAGAATATAATATAATATAATTTATTAAGAAAACTTGAATGGTAAGTCATTAACCATACATTGCAAATTATTTCCCCATTCTAAATTATGTATTAACTTTTTAAGATATACATATTTAAATATTCTGGAAGAGATGAATCATCAATATTTGAGCAATTTACCTCTAGCGGAACACAAGCAAATTTTTTAACGTGATGGCGCCCTACCCCACAGAACGGTTTCGTTTACTAAGAACATTTGATGACAAGTAGATTGCCAACTACTGGCCTTTTCTCTGGCCTTCTCGTTCTCCTTATTTGACTGTGTTGGATTACTTTACCTGGGGAACGATAATAAACATCGTTTTTTCAATCCAGTGAAAACGATGGGGGACTGTATGGCAAGGGTGAATGGCGCGTTCGAAAGCTTATCTCCAAATTTAATTAGTTTAAAATGGAAATTTTGAACATTTATTAAAATAAGTTGTTACCCTGTGTAGGTATTGTTTTCTTTTAGTAGGATAAATTGGTTTTCTTCTATAGATTTTTGTCTTGGCGATGTCAAAAGTTTTGTAATTTTCCATTTTTCGTTTAACACTATTTGGTTTCTGTTCTTGATCGAACTTTGTTGCATTCCGCCTAAATATTTACACCTTAAAAATAATCCTAGTGCGTATAATTTAATCGCACCGCCATGATTATTAGCAATAAGTATTTGTCAAATGACAACCAATAGTGATGTGTCTGTAGTGCTCTAAAGTTTTATTTTGAGCCGTCATGGCCAACTAACAACAAAACTTGAAAGCCATATAACATTTTTACAGTAATAAAATGTTAAATTCCCAATATTTCTAAAACCACAAATTTTTGGCATAGCCAGCCATGAACAAAGTTACCCTCTTTTTAATGCCAAATAAGATAGTATGATAAAAACAGGGGATTTCTATTTGAGAAAAAAGAGTTTCAACGATTTTTTCAATTCAATGAGTTTTTGATTTTCCTGTATTGATTTATTATCAAAATAATAAAGTAAATCAGCTTCTACAAGGAAACCAACCTATATTAAATGATAAAGGCTTTCATATAGGATAAACTGATAGTTATGTTTAGGCCTGCAAACGTCATTCTTGACATACAATTTGAGATATGTCAAAAACGGTTGGACTCCGGTATAGGACATTATACATAGAATGTGTCTAAAATTTCAGGGAGAAGTTAAAAATGTAACAATATATAGATTATCCTATTTAAAATAAGCAAGTTAACATCAACACCGTGCATAATCGGAAGTGCCACAATCTTAAGAATACTTTAGCCAAGTTGCCCCCATCGACTTCAGTAAACTGCCTAATTTTCAAAATTTTCCAAAGGCTATTTTCCGAGAAATGGATCGCGGGAGTTCGTCGTGGGATACTCTGTATCTTCTACGTATAAAGTAGTGTGTTGTTTGGGAATTTAAATATACCAGTGCAAATTATTCTTTACGACTTTATTAGTGTTAGTGGGTGACTAAACAGTGTTTGTGATGCTTTTCGACCAGCTAAAAAGGGCCAAAGCTTTACAAAAAGAGCTGATATGCAACAGGTTACTTATCTTAAAATTTATTTAACACTGTCACCTGTCTACAGAATTATTTAATTATTTTGTAGAGAGTTAAGTTTATTTATTATTCGCTTAAGTTGTATTTAAATCAAAACATATTTAGTGACGTGCTCTAATCTTTATCTATATTGCAAAGAATGGAATTTTGTAATCAAAATTACATAAATCGAAAGGCCTATTAGAACATATTTTATCTAAAATGGTGCTCATGATGAATAGAACCTACATTTTTGTTAAGTTTTTGTTTAGTGACGTTTTATTTTGTCTCGGTACCTATCTTGATTTTAAAACTCTTCATGTGTTATCTAAATATGTGACATCACCGTAACAAAGTATTTGCGCTTATTTGTATAGTGAATTTTTCTACTTTCTTTATTCTTACAGGTTTGAACTTATATAAATTTTCTAAACATAGAGTTTACCAGGCGCCAAGATCTGAGTTAATTGCCGATCTGCTGACTATCGAGACATTTCAGCAGTTAGAGACTGATGAACGTACAGTTGACTCCAAGCACTATTGTGTAACTTATTTCTGTCATTCCGTTTTGACAAATTGACAACAGTTAAGTTCCAACAAAAGCTCAGCGGGGCTGATGAACGCATACGTTTACACACCTATTCAACTGTTGGCGCCTAGTGAACTCGACCAATTTAATCCCTGTACGTTTAGCTGATTTACTGGCGTAAACTTTAAACACTAACAAGTATTTCTACTCTATATACACCCTATATATATATATATATATATATATATATATATATATATATATATATATATATATATATATATATATATATATATATATAAACCCATTCTTAAGTCATTTCAATATATATATATATATATATATATATATATATATATATATATATATATATATATATATATATATATATATACAGGGTCGCTGATAAGTCTGGAAACGGTCGATTATCCGGGAAAATATACAAGGTGTCGAAAAAAGTTTTATACAAAAGTTTTTGGGTTCTTCAATGTCTACTAGGCGGTGATAATTTCATTTATACAGGGTTGGTCATACAGGCGTGGCACACCAATATTAATTTTTTTTTAATGGAACACCCTATATATTATTCGATATTTCAATCCTTCTCTTAATTTTGAGCAACATTTATGAGAAGCATAATGTACCTAAACTCAATCGTTTCCGGGTAAAAAAATAAATAAAAATAAACGCTATTGTTTTTAAAATCTATTGGATGAAGAACAAAAATAAATGAAAAGTAGAATATCTCTTGAAAACAATCTGTGAGTGTGAAAAGAACCGGTTGCGATGTTTTTAACATTGTTTGAAATCCTATTTTATAAGATGTTCAAAGTGTTCTCCATTGACCTCCTGACAATAATGAATTCGCTTAACAAAACATTGCACTGCATTTACAAGAGCGTTTTGAGGAATGTTATTAATTTCATGCACAATCCTTGCTTGCAACTCTTCAATATTCTGCGGTCTATTTTGGTAAATTAAATTTTTTACATGACTCCACAAAAAAAAGTCAAGCGGCGTCATGTCGGGAGACCTAGCTGGCCATTCAATAGTTCCCCTGCGCCCTATCCATCTGCCAGGAAAGGTTTGATTCAGATATTCCCGTACCTCAATTCCAAAATGAGGGGGTGCCCCATCCTGCTGAAACCATATTTCTTCCGCTGGTAGATTTGGGTCGTTATTGTTCGGAAATAATCGACTAACGTCTGGAACAATTGATTCTTGCAAAAGTGTCAAATATCGAGCAGAGTTCAAATTACCGTGTATAAAATAAGGTCCTATGATATGTCCACCTGCGATCAAAATCGTCTTCACTCAGTTCTTGCAATAAATGAATTTTATATGGACGGAACTTTTCCCGCTTCGTAATCTTTTGAATTGAATATCGACTCATATTGTGATTTAAAGCCAATTGCTGTGCCGAAGTTTTCGGATTTTCCACCACATCCAATATTACATTCAAAGAATTTTCTTCATTTGTAACGGTTACTGGCCTTCCAGTTCTAGGTTTATCCTTGATACCGCCAGTTTCGTGAAAACGATGCAAAGTTTTCGAAACTGTGGATTTGGAGATCGATTCCCGCTCAGGATGCAACTCATTGAACATAATCACCACTTGAGCAAAACTTCGTGTTCTATCACCGTACCCTATCATCATTAAAATTTCGATACGTTCGGTTTCACTTAAACTTGCCATTTTGCACAAAAACTGTTGACACTAAATTACTAATGTTTCAAAACTGTTGACACTGAATGAATGTTTGACATTCGTTGTCCTGGCAACATTTTAAAACAAAAGAATAATACTGCTTTTCTTATGGGCATCTTATCTTATCTTGGGATTCCAAACAATGTTAAAAACATCGCAACCGGTTCTTTTCACACTCAGATTGTTTTCAAGAGATATTCTACTTTTCATTTATTTTTGTTCTTCATCCAATAGATTTTAAAAACAGTAGCGTTTATTTTTATTTATTTTTTTACCCGGAAACGATTGAGTTTAGGTACATTATGCTTCTCATAAATGTTGCTCAAAATTAAGAGAAGGATTGAAATATCGAATAATATATAGGGTGTTCCATTAAAAAAAAATTAATATTGGTGTGCCACGCCTGTATGACCAACCCTGTATAAATAAAATTATCACCGCCTAGTAGACATTGAAGAACCCAAAAACTTTTGTATAAAACTTTTTTCGACACCTTGTATATTTTCCCGGATAATCGACCGTTTCCAGACTTATCAGCGACCCTGTATATATATATATATATATATATATATATATATATATATATATATATATATATATATATATATTGAAATGACTTAAGAATGGGTTTTTCGTTTCTTTATACAAGTTTAAATAAATGAGAGGCGAAAATTGCATTTTTTCAGTTTTTTGACAATTTTTTTAACGACAGTTGCAAAACTTGGCTTTCTCTGCGAGATATTAAAGGGCACGAAATGTTGCAACTTTGCAGCATCTAAACCTATCGTCGATCTTTCATAATACGCGACATCCCCCTGGTGAGGCTCGAATTCGAATCACCCTGTATATTTATTAGGATTTTAAAATTTCCCTTTGCGGTCATTAACAACTATTTACTTAAAAATGTTAAACTTTTCCTTTCCCAAATTATAAAATTTACTAAAAAGAAAAAAAGTTTTTACTAGTTTACCAGTTTCAACTACATAATATAATATAAACATCCTTGGTGGTCCAGTAGGTAAACATTTCTATTTCTCCGTACATACTGTAAATTAAGATTAACCGAGGTTGTGGCATTGTGTTTGAAATTTGATGCCTGCACATTCCTCCCTTCCGAAGCGACGTAGAGCCGTCAATCCGATGTACCATCTGATGCCCGGCACGTTAAAGATCCCTACCCTCCTTACGGAAAGAAGACTTTGGCCAAAGTTCCAGGACACTGCAGATAAACTGTCCCCTGGCGTCGGTGATTTACCACAGTCGCAGAAATAATCCGACGTAAATCGAAAAAAGATAAACTATAATATAGGTATGTATACTGATGAAATATCGTGTGTTTAACTGAATTCACTAAAAACTAGTATAAACGCAAATAATTATATGTCGATAGTTATAAGCATTTTCTACTTCAAATTAACATATTGCTTCAAATGAGCGAAAACTAGGCGCCTAGAACACATATCTGGGGTCTGTTTCGATTTTTACATATATATATATATATATATATATATATATATATATATATATATATATATATATATATATATATACACACACATACATATATATATATATATATATATATATATATATATATATATATATATATATATATATATATATATATATATATATCAACTCAAAAAATAATGGGACGATTTTGATCAAATTTTGTAAGCATTTTCCTTTTGCAAGTGGCATGGATAAGTTGCTTAGCCAGGAAATGCGGCCCGGTTTTCCCTGAATGGATTGTGATTTATTTCGAGAATAAGAAAGTAGGGCCAACCAAATATGGTACGTATGTCTGTATTATAAAAAGTGAACGTCGTACCAAAATTTTCATCTGTAAGTTAAAAGTCAAAAAAGTTATAGGCATTTGAAGAAGAAAAAAAATGGGGTTTTCCTCAAAACGCCCAGGTCGCGATTTGAAACGTAAAAATTGGCAACATTTAGGCAAAGAACATGAAATAAATACCGGTTACGTAAAAAAAAATGTTGCAAGAAGAGTGCTCTTAAGTTTCAACTTTAGCCTTCATCGACCTTTATTTTACTAAAATATTCCGGGTTTACTTTCAGTTTTTATCTGTTTACATATATACAGGGTGACGCATTTCTACGGTAAAGCTCGATATAATTGTTATTATGCAAGATACGAGAAAAATTGTATACGTTAATTATAAGGTCTTGAGCTCTATCTTATAAAATTATTTTGAAAATCACAGCGTGGCTCATAATTCGTTGGTGATAACTGCAATTTTTTTTTCGAACATTCCTTATACTGTTGCATTTTTAATAGAAATATGATGCATGTTCGTAAAAAAAATCGAGACGCAGTAATTGTGTTTTGGTAAGGTGTTTTCATTAAATGCTAGGAAACCAGTTTTCTCAGAAGTATTTAAAGTTAAAGTTAAAGTTATTTGCTGAAAATTTTTGTACATTTTCAAACAATACGGTATTTTAGTAAAATATGGTAAATTGTTTTTACTATATAGGTTATACCGGTAACTAAATTGATGCCTGCTTGAATTAAAAACATTTTATGGAAATTAACTTCCATAACGCACTCGCTGCGTCCAGACTTTTTATAACCTATAGCCGCATACCCAATTTGGTGGCCCATTATTTTTTGAGTTACCGGGGTGATACACACACACACACAGAAATATATATATATATATATATATATATATATATATATATATATATATATATATATATATATATATATATATATATATATATATATATATATATATATATATATATATATATATATATATATATAAACATATCAAGATAGTAACTGACCACATACATGGGTTCTAGAGGTACT
Source organism: Tillus elongatus (assembly GCA_964006375.1). NCBI lineage: Eukaryota > Metazoa > Arthropoda > Insecta > Coleoptera > Cleridae > Tillus > Tillus elongatus. The sequence goes on from OZ023264.1 coordinate 117,111,140, forward strand.
AGTTCGCGAATTGATTTAAAATTCAAAAGTGTAGGAAAATTCACTAAAAGATATATGTTATAATATATTTCAGAATAACTGCACAAGGTCAATGTGATGAACTATACAATGCCTCCACACAGCATTTAATAAACAAACCCTGCCCCTTATATTTGTCGGTCCTTACACGCACACAAGCCAGACAGTTTTTTTAAACTGGTTTTTTTTGTTGCCATGTGTAATTCAGAAACACAGTTATGTTTGTAGAAAAAAAAACAGTATGGTTTATGGGGTCTTATACACACTTCAAACATAATCCATATTTAAGGGGTCTTCACACAACGTGTGCATTAAACATAATTGCGGGACCTCACTTTATTTGTAAATATTTTCTAAACGAGCGTGTGTATAGTATTTTGGCGCGAATTATCCACATCTGGAGATACATCTATATCCACGACTCATCTCAAACATTAAGATCCCACAAGTTGGTGTGTTTTCGTGTGTCCCTGCAAACATACGAGCACATGTATGTGTGTGTGTGTGTGTGTGTGAAATCCTATGTGCAATGTCTCCAGGCCTGGTTAGAGAGCGGCCCAATTGGTGTGATCTCATCTGATGCTCCTCGAGTTTAACTTTAGTCACTTATCGATAAGAGAATATAATGTCTTGTTGCTGAGAGTTGTTTAGTTGTTGTTTTCTTTGTATGCTTTGTTGAAGTGACAACTTGACACGAAATATAAATAGCATAACTAAGAACTTTCTTTTTTGCTTTTCCTGCCCTGAAGGTCGAATGCCCTCTGGCAAGTGACGGCCGCTACTCTTTCTCCTAAGTCTGTATATATATATATATATATATATATATATATATATATATATATATATATATATATATATATATATATATATATGTATATATATATATATATATATATATATATATATATATATATATATATATATACAGGGTGATTCATAAGACGTGACCAAAAATGAAACCCCATATTCTTTGAACAATTTTACAGAGGGTATGTCCTATAAAGAATTTTCCTATAATGCTTCATTAAAAAGATACAGGGTGTTGAAGTTGAATTTCAAAAAATAAAATTTCCCAAGTTTTTAAAAAGTAGCACATATATTTTGCTGAAACTTTGCATGTGTAGGCTGCTATGTAAGATGCGTATTCTACCATAACAATTGAATCGGCTAATCCAGCAGTGGCGCGCGTAGCTACATGTCTTTGGTTATCCCTCAAGAAAAAAAGGAATAAGCCAATGATATTTTTTTAATTTTTCATTTTATGAATCTTACTTTCATTCGTGAACAAAATGACTTTCCTGATAATTTTCTGTACGACGCTTATTTTACGAGTAAGCAATGAATCAGGTAAGTGTTTTAGAGCACAGTTCATGATTTTTAACCAGTCGTTGTTTGGTAGAAAATCGCAATGATACACTTTTATCAGGCTTATAGTAATTTATTTATTACAATAAATGTTCAAAAATGCCTCCATTGGCCTGAATACACGCAAGACATCTTTTTTATATGGAAAATTTAATGTCTTGAGGATTCATTGTTGCTTGAATTCGACGAAAAGCATTATTTATCAGTTGTTGTAGCTGATTTGGTGTATCTATTTGCTCACTTAACTCACACTTTGCTCACAACCAGTCGCTTAAGATCACCCCAAGGATAGAAGACAAGTGGGTTTAAGTCCGGTGATCTTGCAGGCCAATGTATTGGTCCAGTTCTGCCAATCCATCTTTCATTATAATGTTCATGTAGCAATGTAACAACGTTTCGACTATGATGCGCTGGTGCACCGTCATGCTGGTACCACATTATACATCTTGTTGCTAGTGGAATGTCATCTAGAATGTTTTCTACACGGTTTTCTAGGAGCGCTAAGTACGAAGATCGATTTAAACGTTGTGGCAGGACTTCCATAAACAGTGAGCCGTTAAAAATACCACACCATAGATTAAGGGAAAATCTATCTTGAAATGTGCGAGTCCTTGTTGCATGTGGAATTTCCAATGACCAGACATGCTCATTATGAGAATTATAAATACCATTTCTTGTAAATGTTGATTCGTCAGCCCAGAAGATTAGATTAAGGAATAAGATATTTTGATTGTTCATTTCCAACATCCATTCACAAAACACTCGTCGATGCACATTGTCTCCAGGCAGAAGGCAATGAACATTCTGTCGATGATATGGATGTAAGGCTTCTCGATGTAAAGTTCTCCAAACAAAGCTTTGAGAATATTGTAACTGCGTGGCAATCCTCCGAGTACTTGTAGAAGGTTGATCCATCACTGCATCCACCACTCTCTCTTCGTCTTCAAGTTGATGTTGTCTTCTGCCATTATCTCTAGCGTCAGGACGTTGTCCAATACCGCACTGCCCGACAAACAGCTAGAGCATTTCCATCATCATATCCGTAGATAAAAATTATATCTGCATACTCTTCTGAGGTGTACTCCATTATAAGAAGTAAAAGAGTAGAAATTTTTGTAACTTTATAAAGTTTACCACTTACACCTATTTAAAATAATAACTTGTTAACCTAAACGTCAAGTGACACTTAAGGACAACTTTGGCAAACCAGACTACTACTTACTAAAATACAACAAAGATAATCGTCGTAAAAAAAATTTATCAAGACATTAAATTTTCCATATTAAAAAGATGTCGTGCGTGTATTCAGGCCAATGGAGGCATAAAAGTGTATCATTGCGATTTTCTACCAAACAACGACTGGTTGAAAATCATGAACTGTGCTCTAAAACACTTACCTGATTCATTGTTTACTCGTAAAATAAGCGTCGTACAGAAAATTATCAAAAGAGTCATTTTGTTCACGAATGAAAGTAAAAATAAAAAGAAAATAAAAAAATATCATTGGATCACCCGTTTTTTTCTTGAGGGATAACCAATGACATGTGGGTACGCGCGCCACTGCTGGATTAGCCGATTCGATTCTTATTGTAGAATACGCGCCTTACATAGCTGCCTACACATGCAAAGTTTCAGCAAAATATATGTGCTACTTTTTAAAAAATTGGGAAATTTTATTTTTTGAAATTCAAGTTGAACAGCCTGTATCTTTTTAACGAAGCATTATAGAAAAAAAATTTATAGGACATACCCTATCTAAAATTGTTCAAGGGACATGTGGTTTCATTTTTGGTCACCACTTATGAATCAGCCTGTATATATATATATATATATATATATATATATATATATATATATATATATATATATATATATATATATATAAAATTTTTGGAAAAAACATTCGTAAATTTGTTACCACAACGTACTTGATTTTTAGCCATTTAACCGACTTAGTAATGCTCATTGTTTCCAAAATACACATAGTGAGGTACCCTATATAACACATATAAAATACATTTATTGAATTCTTGTATTATCCTTATATTACTAAATATGAAAATTGTAATACCAAGAATATAATAAGCAGATTTCATTTTTAAAGGGCGGTGGCATTGTAAACTGGAATCCGTAGTATCATAATGGTATTGTGTTTTTGCAATAAATTGTAGAAGACATCGAAAGGAAAAAATGCTTAATATCAGTTCCGATATCTCCGAGATAGGTATATAAAAGGCAGATGGCCCAGTGGAGCCGTATAATGTAAAAAATAAAATTTTCCATAGGCAGAAGATTATATGGAGCATTTTATAGAAGGGAAATGATTTCCACCAGATTCTCATTTAGAATATCAGAAAGCCCTTCCACGTTTCATGACCCACTTTGTGAAGTCGTTCAACTCGGACGAAATTGCTAAGTCCTCTCACCGTGTTTAGATAAATTTTTGCTATTTTTGTTGAAACAAGAGTAGTATAGTCCCAGCTTAATTAAATGGTAATAAAAATAATGGGTCTTATCTCACAGAAAGAGCGGCTCTCTTCTTTCAATTACTGCTTGGGATTAAACGGACTGAATTGACAATCAGATGTAATTGAAGTAGCATCAAATCATTTCTTAAGTTCCTTCTTTGTAAGCAACCACGCGGAATTTGAATCTCTGACCTTGGAGTCTTTTGCTAAAGATGCCCATTTAAATACATCTCGGTCAGTTAGGGACATCTGAGCTTGTTTTTATTATTATTGTAGACATAAAATAAATGCCTATATGCACCCCAAGAACCTTTTGCTTGTGGGAAATTTATTGCAGACCTAATATTTCCAGAGAAAAATGTGGATTCTGAAATAAATTGCGAGTAAAAGGCTTTTTATTGGCTAATCTTGCGTATAAAAAGTAATATATATATATATATATATATATATATATATATATATATATATATATATATATATATATATATATATATATATTACACCTATAACTAAAACATCAAGTGTTATGAAACTTGGCACTCATGATTCTTTAGCAAATGGCTTGGAGGTTTAACTTAAATATAGGATACAGAAATATTGACATCTGATTTACGAAAATAAATTGAAAAGGCTCCATCTAGTCAATAAACTGATAAACTGGCAAACCATATACAGTGTCTCCAAGATAAGGGCGGGCCACTATGGGGATCTCCAAAACGGTAGCAGATAAAGACTTCGTTAAATGGGAGAAAAGATGTGCACTCAAAAGCCTAACAAAATGGCGGTTAGATGTCTCCGAATTTTTTTTTTGGTTTGTGACCTATTTTGAAAAAATTGAATTTTTCGATTTTACATTTTTTTTTCTGACCTTAATACACCAATACCGATGACACTTCTCCACAGAAACGTTTCATTTTCTCTCACGTATCATTGCTAATTTTTCAATCCGACGTTCCGTCTTTGCGGAAACATCATCAACTTTTTCTATTAAAAATTCAGCGATGTGGCACACTTTGTGGCTTAGTACCACTTTCGTCTTTTTGTTCGACCTTAATCAAGAAAATTCATATTACGGGCATGTACATAGCTTTTAAATTTAGGTAGTAAACAACTAGCTATATAAATTGACACTTTATGTCATTTAGGCGTTTAATAAGAATCCAGTAGATGAACTGAGGCAATAATTTAATGGAATAAGCACGGAACAAATGAACTTAAATTAAAAAGACAAAACTATGCTTTGAAAACTAAATGGATGTGACAATAAACGTATTTGGATTGACACTAACATTAACGTTTGACGCACTAGTTTCTTGTTTAACTTATTGTGTAATAATTAGTAACTGTTTTCACTAAATAGGTTTTCTAACGAAGAACACTTTGACATGTTGGCATTTTTCATTTCATCCAACCGAAATTGTTCTGTTGCGGAGCGTATGAATTTTCAGAAATATCCGGAAAGAAGACAGCCAAATAAAAGGACTTATAGCAAATAAGTGACAAACCTTAAAGCATATGGTTCTTTAAAAAACCTATAGTTTCTCGGAAAAAGTCGAGCAATGAGGAAGCAGTACATAATGTTTGTTCGCGGTTAATGCCCCATTCAATGCCATAGGTCCAAAAATTTGGACACACCCAATACAATTGCCACGTGGCCCCACGCTGCGGTCAAAACCACATGAGCACAGCATGCTCCAAATCAAAAAATGAGCCAATAGCCTGCTTAAATTGTATGACCCCCAGACACACTACCAGTTACCGTGGGTACCCGTCGTTCCCAAAACCCGCCAAAATAACCCCCAAGGCCAAGCACGCTAACTACGCAGCGGCCTTGAAACCAGTCGTGCAGAGGCGACCGGGTTGGACTCCCCAGTCGACTCCCTCTATACCAGTAACAACTACCAATGAGCCCACTAAAGTAGTCAAAAACACCCCTCCCACCCAACCACAACATTCACCCAGGCCTTCCACACCCGCCTCTTTCGACCTGAGCAGCCTTCTGTCGTTGCTTAGTAGAATCGACTTCCTCAAACTGAGGCAAGTCACTACCAAACTCCTAACAGCCATCCAGGCACTCAATGGTATAATATCCCTCATGACCACCATACTCCCGCTAATCCCAGAACTTCTAGCCATCGTCAAATAATGGCAAAAAAATGCTCTTCTACGTAGGGCCACAGACTAGGAGGAACACCTCCTTTACAGACATAAGCGTCGCAAGCTTATTCTGTCCCGGTAAAGCTCCCGCGGCTACAACAGTATGATAATATTTTAATCCCTGCGTCATGTGTTTTCTCAAACCGACGGAGGTATGGACCCATGGTCAGGTACTCCATCGGGAGTGGAGCCGAGTGGGTGTGAGTCCCACACTACCTCGTATTTCGAAACACTATTATGGTGGTGGGTCTGCGTGCGCATAATTTGGCATTTTCCACTCCTGTTTAAATTTAAAAAAAACCTTTAGCCAAACTTGCTGTTGGGTCTATTCTGGCTGTAATTTGGTATGACATGGCGCACTGATGAGTTCTAATGAGAGCGAAACCGGTATGCGTTTCCAATTATAGTCGGAATGCACCTGGATTTATCAAGCTAGAAGGTGCTCTTTGTGCTTGGAAAATAGTTGAAGTTTATTTAAGGAGATGGTCTAATTCTAGTTGTTTTGTTCGTATTCGTTTGTTGTTTTTTAAATGTTTAGGTTTTCTGGTAATTAAATTTTATTTGTTTTGTGTTTATTCCATTAAATTATTACCTCAATTCATTCATTGGATTATTGTTAAACGCCTAAATGACATAAACTGTGAATTGATATAGTAGGTCCACCATTAAAGCCAGAAAAAAATAATATGTAAAATCGAAAAATCCAAATTTTTCAAAATACTTCAAAAACCAAACTAATTGTCGGAATATCTAACCTCCAATTTGTTGGGCTTTTGAGTACGCAACTTTTCCCCATTTAACCATGTCTGTGTCTACCGTTTTGGAAATCCCCATAGTGGCCCTCCTTATCTTGGACAGACTGTATCACCAGTACTAACCCAGCGACTGTGTCATAGTAGCCCAACTTCATAAATAATTTGTTAATATATAATTGACAAATTGTTTTGACAAATGCCAGATGACAGTTCAAATTGACAAACTTGATTACTTAATTTACTCCAACAATCACAGAAGATACCATTTTTCATAGCGAAGAAAATTGTGAAAATTTCTGCTATACGGCGCCATCTAAGATTGTAGGACTATATCCAGTGTCATTTTGAACAAATTACGTGGAATTTTAAATACATAATATTTGGTTCTGTCTACTTACGTACATTTAAAATGGTATGTATGTACAAAAATTGATGGGTAGGTAAGCTCACCCGGCACAAGTCTAAGATTTCTGGGTGCGGAGATTTTCTACTGTGGTGTTATTATATATATATATATATATATATATATATATATATATATATATATATATATATATATATATATATATATATATATATATAAATATATATATATATATATATATATATATATATATATATATATATATATATATAGGTGTGTGTGTGTGTATATATGTGTGTGGTCTAGAAACGCCTGCCGCTATCTCAACCAAGTTTGGTTGACTTTCTACCTGGAAAAAATACTGCGGAGGTAAGGCGTAGCTAGGACACTTAAGTGTGGGCTGTACTTCATTTTTTCATAGTATAACATTCTGTAGGATAACATAAAAGACTGTTCCTGTCTAGTAGAATACTGAGATAATCATTACCCGGATAACTCCAGATAACCAGCTGATATTGAGATATCATCTTTAAATTTGATATCCAGTTAGCACCCGACAAAGGAACACTTCGAATTGTTTTTGGGTAAGACCGCTTCAGCGGGTAGGGGATAAGTAATGGGTCGTTTGGTGAAAATTGACATTTTTTCAATAAAACTCGGGTAATATAACGTTTCAAAAGTTTATGGGTACAGGAATACAAATATTTTTTGTGGTCAAGTCATTTCATGAGAATGTCTTTCTGAAGAGAATTAATTATCACAGCAACGTACACGTTATGATTAAATTTGCAGCAATATTTTTTCCACATTGTCACAACGTGTGGAAGTAATATCGGCGACAAAAATGAAAAAAAAAATTTTCGCATAAAAGTCGTAAAAAATATCAAAACATTAGAAAACATGATTTCGAAACAAACATTTTTTGTCTGTCGGTCTGTCGGTCTGATGGTCTGTCGGTGTGTATGACTGTCTGTTTGTAGCCACGATAACTTTAGAACGAATCGAGATATATCGTCTCCAAATTTGGTATACAGTTAGCACTCGATAAACGAACGGTTCGGATTGTTTTTGGGTAAAATCGCTTTAGGGGGTAGGCGACGAATGGGGGTGATTTGGTGAAAATTCACATTTCTTCGTTAAAACTCGAGTTGTATAACGTTTTCCGGTTTATTTATTAGATAACTTTTTATTTCATCAAACATCTGGTATTCTGTGCTGAAATTAAATTAGGGGTTAAAAGTGTGGGCGTGGAATATTGTGGACAGAAATTTCGAATTTTTTTTTGCTAAAACGGCGTAAGAATACTCAATACATACAGAAAACTTCATTATGGAACGAAGATTTTTTTGTCTGTCGGCATGTACGTCTGTCTGTAATAGGCGCAATAATTTTCGAACGAATTGAGATATCATCTTTAAATTTGGTATCCAGTTAGCAACCGACAAAGGAACGCTTCGAATTGTTTTTCGGTAACATCGCTTTAGGGAGTAGGGTATAAATAAGGGGTGATTTGGTGAAAATTGAAATTTTTTCAATAAAACTCAAGCAACATAACGTGTCAAACGTTTATGGGTACAGGAATACAAATATTTTCTTTGTGGTCAAGGTCAAGTCATCAAGCAACATTTAAAGTCAAATTGACGTAAAATCGCCCTACCAATAGGTCGGCGACCAAATCACCACAGGTCATTTTCAAGTAAAATTTAAGTGTATATTACCAATGTGGGGAATAAAGTCAAAGTAATATGGAAGTCGATAATAGGTCCAGCAAGGCGTTTTGACCAATGCGTTTTAGTTATATTTAGGGCATTTTCATTCAACATTGGGCGAATTGACGTAATATATTGGTAAATATGTGCTACGCTTTACTTGAATCTGACATCTAGGTGCCGAGTGCTGTGACGTTCTTAACAACGAACTACGCATGTGACATTATTCGGTTCTGCAGGATCTGTGGTTATGTATATATAAACAAACAGTAGAGTAGTAGAGATATTGTCCATCTTTGTTAAAAAATGACATCTTGAATGATCAAAGAACTTACTTCAAATATTTGCAACAATGATAAAGGTGATTCGCACTGTGTAAAGAAAAAAACTACTACGGTTATGTTTTTTTCTGTTAACATGATGATGATACTTCGATAAAATTCGAGCGCCCGTGTAAAAGATAAAATTAGTGAAAATAAAAATTATTCAAAATTCTTGAAATTCTGATTTTGGAGGATTGGTGATGTAAAGAACACAAAACTATCTTGTTGTCATGGTATACAATCATTATTTAATGGTTTTTTCGAACTAAAATTTGATTACACTATATTCAACAAAATATTATTTTTCATTTTCCAATACAATCAAGATGGATATCGCAAAATTAATTTAATATGGCTGCCCTTCTAACATTCTTGACGTGTAAGTTAATTTTGCCCTATTTTTTTACCTATAAGTCACAATTCCTAATGACAGGGCAAACTAACCAAACTTTGAAGGAATTTTGTCCTATTATGGGAATTTCAACTATATGGTAAACGAATTTTGTTTGAATTTATTAGAAATGAAACATTTTCCTGTATAGAAATATATATTACTTATATCCGTGCACTGCCGGGAGATATATAGGAATGATTATACAGCGCTTTGATTCCATAATATATAAACATTAATAGAAAATAGAAACAAAATAAAATAAGTAAATAAACATAAACATGACAGCTGACCGTGTTGCCAATACTTCACTCCATTTGGCATGAAAGGGGATGTATTATATTGAAGAGGGAAACGTGCTGATTTGATACCAGCATAGAATTGAAATTCAGTTTTACTTTCATATACATATTAGTAGTAGCCGATAAAGTTGTCATACTTTTTTAGGATTGAAAAATGAGTGTTCTTCATTTGATGTAAGCCACTTTGAATGATCAGCATCTATCACTATTTTTCTGTGAGCATTCTTTACTACTCTATAATAGTTTGTAGTGTCTGTAAACTTTTATTGGTTTCAAAGGGAGCATTGTAACACTATATTTGTTACTGGTGCACGCACATTAACAACAAGAATAAACCTTTATTGATGAAGTTTATCAACTGACACACCTTTAAGATTCACACATGTAGTTCACTGGTGTACACTTTAACTTTGAGGACAATTTTTATTTCAAGTCAGATTTTATCGGTATTTTCAACTTGAAGGTAGGCAATTTGACTTGGAAGACCATTTCTGCAGTAATTATGACTTTATAGCCGATCAGAAAGCCATTTTGGGTTAGCTCAGTGCCCAAAATATTTCCTGTGCTGTATTGCAATGAAATTGGTAATATATATGTAAGCTAGACTTCATAAGAAGACCTCCAATTTACTATACCACAGAGACATATTGCAGGTTAATATTAGGTAATAAATTACCTTAAAGTAGGTATTTCAGGTATCTGGGCTTGGTAGTCGATTTTCAGTCCAATTTAGGGCACACTTCGACCTAAAAATTACCAACCCTGGAATTGAAACACAAAAGTATATTCAAGTATATTTTATGAGTAAAATTTTCTCAATTTAGTTACTTGTAAGTTACTGACTTTGGAGTAATTTTTATAGTAAAAAATAAGATAGTTCGGAGCCGCATTTCCAAAATTGTAGTCATTATGACAATCAAGGCAACATTTTAGTTAATTATTACTAAATTACAACTTGGTTAGGTTATTTGGACTCGAGTGCTGGTTAACATGCTTTAATTTGTTACTTCGGATGGGCCCTAAATCCATTCCACCGAAGTGACTTTCTGAATAGAATAAATTATCGCAGCTATGTGGGAGTTATGACACAGTTTGCAGCTGAAATTATTTTTACTAGCAGTCATAAAATATATATACAAAAGGACAATATATAAACAAAAAATCAGTCATTGTATAAATACCAGAGATGATGCTAATGGAATAATAAATGAAAATCCGTAAATCCTGCACACTTGCGCAACAACATAAATCTTACATTGGTCCACTTGTCCATAATTTATTGCCACAAGACATTATTGAATACAACAGTCTAAAGCACTCAAAAAGCCTCAGACAGTGGCTGTCTGACAATGGAAATACTATAGTTAATAAAGAAACCACTAAGGCTTCAACATACTTAACTGAGTAAAAGTTAAACATGAATAAAGACTGACACGCAAGTTTAGTTAGTACCTTAAGTTTTTTTGTTAGAGATTTGTATTATACTTTTGTCTCTTAGGCTAAGTTGTTTGCTTCCATGTACTATTAAATACAACTCACTTGTACACACACAAGTCTACTGACTGAGAATGCGCACTATTTAATATCTACATTTTTAAGCCATCTATTTTTAGTTTTTACTCTATCTTATTATATGTATTTTCAGTCTACTGAAATATCTGTTAATTTGGTTATGAGAACAAAGAGGTATTATTATTATTATTTGTAGCCATCCTCGCACAAAATGAATGATATTGTTAAATTATTGGGTTACAGTTTAGTTTGGAGCACTTACGAGGTTTGAGAATATCGTCGACGACATAATATTTGCATTTCTGTCCAAAACGTTATGGTTATAAGCGCACCACATATCGCATAACTTTTTTTCGTTAACGGTTAACGATTACAAATATTTCGGGATGTGAGAAAGTCAGTCTACGCGCTAAGAGACTGAAACCGAGAAGAGACGAATAGCAAATAAACAATGCTATTGTATAACATGTCAGTGTCAGTCACTTGATAGTTTCCATTATGTCACAACAGCAATAAGAAAACAAGAAAGACGTCTTGGTTTGCTTCAGCCTAAACAGCGATTAACTTGAATATGATATCTGTCAAGAATGCTAAGGTTTTATGTAACATATTCGTATTAGGACTTTTATAATAGACGGCGTATCCTAGAGACGATCATTTTATGACTCTAAAGCGATTATAAATTGGCTTTGTTGCGTTTACAAAAATAATACAAAACGTAATATGTTTGTAAGGCAACATGTCAGAATACAACACGACGTATTAACTATACGTATATATTTCACTAGGCGAGGGAATATCTGTATAATTCGCCCACCACTTATTTAATGGAAGGCTAGGAGCAACTAGTTATTTATATTTTTGAATATAATCGCCCCTAGTTTAGAAACAATTTTTCTTACGATGCTCTAAACATTTATTTAGACACTTTCACTACTAATTGCTGAAAATGTCTTTTCCCCCAAATCTTTATGTTTTCAGTGTCAGTCGCCTATGCCATATGTGGCAAATAAGGTGGATGCTCTAACAGCGCTGTTAATGGCAGACATTGTCGTAACTAACTTCTAAATCGATGCATTTGCTTGAATTTTTTTCCTGTTATGCCTTTACGCAACTTAATTATTAAATAGGCATAGTACTGACCATTGCCGTGGTGACATTCTAGCACGAGCTAGGACCGCTATAACCCACACATCCTACTCCTTATAGTTTCCTACATTGTTCGGCACCTTCAAAAATCTTGTTATCATACATAGATATCACTATATATATATATATATATATATATATATATATATATATATATATATATATATATATATATATATATATATATATATATATATATATATATATATATATATTGTAACGGTTACGTTTTATTCATTACCGTAACTCCCTTACTGACATAACGAGAACCTCAAAGGAAGCTTAAATAAGAAAAGGTGACTTTATTTTTGAAGAGCAATTCAAGTTTTGGTTTTGAAAAGATTTATTGAAAATTCGCTATTGATATTTACCATCGTAGTGCCCTTACTGCATTCCCTTTATATACGTGAAATTAAAATATCAACAGACGGAATAGTTGCCTTGTGGAAAAATATCGTTATTTATTAAAACTTCCTACTAAGATGTTTGTAAATTGGAAATCTAGAAGCAGGAAAATATCGTTGCAGAGATGAATATTTACTGAAATGACGTAATAGCATGATCTAAAGCATTATAAATTAGATATTGAAATATTAATAAAGATACCTAGAGTCATAAAGTCGCAAATTTTTTAGTTGACAACTTAATGAGCAAGCGATATCGTTAAGCAATAAAATATATTTCACAGATACTTGTCACAAGACCGTTGGAACTGAGAAGCGCTGACTTGGGTCTGCGGAAACTGGCACGAAACACATGCATCTTTGCATCTCTCTCATACACATGGAGGTAGATGGGTAACTAAGAATAGCGAGAATAGCACCAGCAGAACATCGACGCAGGGAACAAACCCAGCCGGGTACTTCAGCAGGTGCGATTCCTGGATCGAGGAGGTCTGCCGGCAGACACTACAGAAGCAAGAACTGCGCTACCTCCCGAGTTCAGTTCAAGAGACTTTTCTATCAGGCAATGAAGTAAAACGTTGACTTCCGCAGGTCATATACGCCTAGTATAATTATCGTGCATGCCACAAAAAATTTAACTTTGGTTTAGTGATTATAACATCCCGTTTGAAAGAAAAATGGATTTAAACGTGAGTTTTTGTTAAACGTCTTAGTGCAAGCGACAATTTTTTGGCGTAGTTTCAAGTGAACATTTTCAAGTAAACGGTTTCGAGTTTCCAAGTTCAAGTTTTCAATTTCAGTTTCAGTTTCAAGGTTGCCCTTATGTCCAATTTTCCGGGTACGTTCAAACAAACCTTTGTCTGAGAATTTACCGTTAAAATACAGTTTTGCTGGTCCTATTCAAGTATATCAAGTTTCAACCCCAGTGTCTGCCTAGTCTCTTGATTCTACATTGCACGTACACTCTCTTCATATCGCCACTTTTTGTAAGCGTTTTCTACCAGTTCCTGACTACCCTCTTGGGGAAATTAAGCGCCTATGGTAAGCGCTAAATACCGACGTTACACTGTGCAGTTTCCACATTCCGTCTGCAGGAAAATTAACACCTATGGGACCTCAGATGTAAGTTCGGACCAGCTGGTGATTCTTTGGAAGTACAAACGCACTACACGTGAGTCTTTTTTTAATTTTTGAGTGATCTTAAGACTAGACAGACATAAATTTTCCTACGTCATTTAAATTTCTCATTACATTTCTTACTAAATTGCAACATAAAAATTAAATCATTCGAAATCAAAATTTTAGTCAGTGAGATTGTTCGTTATATAAATGAATTTTGTATTTTCCTTCTGTATAATCACAAAATATGTAAATTAGGAACATTAGTACGATATTAGTTGATTAACATTTTTGCTTACGAATTTTTCAAACTTTCAAATGTTTTAGAGTACAAAGAGTAGCTTGTACCCTTTCATTAAAACAATTACCTAATTTCACAATATCTGAATTTTTCTTACAAGCTTTTTAAAAAACAAAACATTCTCTGTCCAGAACGATTAATTAGAAATTTACCAAGTCAATTAAAATTTAGAGCATTGGTAGAATTAATAGAAAAACCTTTAACTTTGCACTTGATATTTATTTTGTTTGTAATGTACAACTTTTATTTGATTTACCAGGAGTCTTGATTTAAATAACTCCCATTATTAATTTATGTCAATAAATTTAAATATTTTTGTTTTTAATATCTGTTTTGATTGAATAACAAATTCCTCAGTTAACCTTTCTCAATTATGGTAGTGCTATAGCTGGAAATTCTTCATATCTATTATCTAGATCTCTTCAAACTAACTAACTAACGTAGTGCCAGTGTTTTGACTCGAAAATCTCATAAATCTAGGACTTTGGTCAGAACAAGATAAAAGCTGAGTAAGTGTTTCATTATCTTTTCATCTTCAAACCAAACAGTATGTTCTTTGTCTTACAAAATAACGAATCTGAGAGATAAGTGCAGATCTGTTAGGGTTTGGGAGATGATGATGACCTTACTATTGACCGGATTTAGAGCCAGTTGAAATCTGTCACGAGATATCAATCGCGGACAACCATCAAATAAATACACTCGGGTTATTAGGCTTAAATTGGCACAATATATATATATATATATATATATATATATATATATATATATATATATATATATATATATATATATATATATATATATATACAGACATATATATATATATATATATATATATATATATATATATATATATATATATATATATATATATATATATATATATATATATATATAAATATATATCTGTGTGTATCTGAGTGATAACTCAAAAAATACTCAACTGATTTGAACGATCATGTCTTCATATCTTTACAATGGCGGACGATTTCGTAAATCAGTTATGACAGACGTATTTTTTCCCAAAAAATATACAAAAATATTGTTATCTACGCTATATTTTTGAAGTACTTAAGTAACTGGAATGATACTCTACAAGTCGCTAGAAAGTAAGCAAATAAACCTTTCCTGTGAATTTTAAGTAATTTGTTTCACAAAATTTTGTGTTTTCCCAAATTAAAAATAAAATCTGAAAGACATGAATTGAAACAACTAAGTGGTTAAAGTATGATGCCAGGCAAATACAGAGTAGTCACCTGCCACATATAACACAGACATGCATCATAATGCAGCGATAATCAAACAAAATTACCCACGTAAGGCGGAATTGCCACAACATCCTAATGTGCAACGAACGTTCACACCCGAACTGTGGCGATCCCATCCTAATGATTCGCTTCGGGTATATTCGAATGCGCTGATTTGTAAAATGTTCAAATATATCCAGTCTGAATGTGATAAGGAAGTTTTATATCGACTACTTAAAATAAAAACCATATGCGACAGTGTGTTTTGTTTATTTATTATGCTTTGCTGGTTCTGTGTTGAGGTTAAGTAAATGGTTGTATGTTGCTTTTAAAATTGGAAAATCAAGAATAATAACGTATTTTGTTTATTTATTTAAGCGTTCTGTTTTGAGGTTAAGTAGTAAACGATCGTCATTGAAATAGATAGTTTGTTTTCATTTGCTGTGTTAAAAAAATATTGAAATAAATGGCAGAAAGATCAGGGTAGTTCACCATAATGGATTATTATATAAAATGAAGCTCACAGAAAATAACATACTCAAGTTATATAAAGGAACTATTTCAGCAGACATTTTTTATTGTTAACATTAGTAAATTTTTATTGCGAAAATTCCTCGGACAATCCACTAATAGAATTTGTTTTAAAAAAATTTTTGTCGTTGAAAAAACTGGTTGGTTTTTCCAACAACAAAAAAGTTCAATTAGGTTGACGAAAACAAAACTATCCAGGCGATTAACAAGGAAAAATATCTGCCACGCTTATAATTTTGCAGATACATTACTTTTCTATACATTAATTCAATTTTCTTCTGGAAAGCTTTTGTCTGTTTTAATTAAAACTATTACTTTTAGTAATATGCTGTACTAATAGTGTAAAATTCTTATGAAAATGAACCATCATAACGCACTTGCGATGTCCTGGATTTCCTTTTTAATTTTATTTAAGTTGTTTTTAAATTATAAAATTACATAGGAGCACAAGAATCTATATTTCATGGTGTATCTCAATTTTTTAATAAGATATTTTTATATAAAAAGTCTTGACTCAATAATTTTTATTTATCATTTATAAATAATATTAAATATTATGTACTTACTTCTTTCAGAATTTGAATTTAAATTGAAAACTCAAGATTACCAGATGCCAAATATAAATACCTTTTCTTAAACACTTTAAATCGATTACAAACAATTTACAAAAACCTTTCCGTCATAATGATCATCCCCTCTAAGTACATTAATTATCAAACCTTGTCTTAAACTTCCTTCTTGGTTGCATCTTTCCCTCTAGTTTAAATGATTATTATTTTTCCAAAGTAAAATAATAAGAAGACTGTTCTACATTGACTAATGTTGCAATACTTCTGCTCAGTCCTTACGCGTTGATGTTTCCTATTGAAAATATTTACTCCAAATTTACTATTTTTTTATTTTTTATTTCAACAACACACCACGAGGGCTTACAGCGTAAATACTATCATACCGTGGGTGTCGACAAGGAGGAAAGAGGCTTGTTAATTCTGGATTTGAAGGTTTGAAGGTTCGGGGGAGAAGGAAAAACATGTGCCGGCAAGCAATTCCACAAATTGGAGGTCCTTGGGACAAAAGAGCGGGCATAACAAGATGTTCTATGTCTGGTGACCTGGAGAGTACAAGGGTGCATTCGCTCTGTTCCCCTGGTAGATCTGGTGGGGACAGCAGGTGGAGGAACTATGGAAGAAAGCTCCTCTGAGCAGTGCCCGTGCAGATATCTATAAAAGAGAGAGAGAGAGGTCACCAACGCCACGTCGGTGTGAAAGGGATGGCAGCTTTTGGGCGAGGGTAGGGTCACCGATGAGACGTATAGCTCTCTTCTGAATGGAGTCCAGGATAGCGAGTGTAAAAGCGACAGCAGCTCCCCAGATGTGGGAGCAGTATTCGAGGTTTGGTCTTATTTGTGAAGTATATAAAGTATAGAGATTAGCTGGTGAAAAGTATTTGCGAGCCCGGAAGAGGAAACCCAATTTCTTAGCAGCCGCTTCTGAAATTGATGTGACATGTTGGTGCCAATTGAGATTTCGATCCACAGAGATGCCAACAAGTGAAAAGTACTCATTACTTTGAATAACTTGGTTGTTTATTGTGTATCTACGGCTGGTGTATCTCTTATGAGAAGGAAAGCAATACTGTGATTTGGTAGGGTTGAATTGTACAAGATTTCTACTTCCCTAGTCTAATATTTTTTGGAGATCCACGGAGATAGAACCCACCATGAGTATGCGATCCTCATCTAGTTGGGCTAAAGAGACAGGCTTAGAATATTGTATATTGGAGTGGAGGGTGCTGTCGTCCACGTAACTGTGAACTGGGTTGGATGTGTTATAAAGGAGGTCATTGATGTGGAGAAGAAACAAAGTAGGGGCTAAATCTGAACCTTGAGGAACTCCTGCATTATTTGTATGCAGTTTAGAGGAATGCCCATCAACGACAACAGAAATGCTCCGGTTGGAGAGGAAATTTGCTGTCCACGTACAGAGTTTTGGTAGTTTATTAAGCAGCGCTGCGTGCCAGACCTGGTCGAATGCTTTGGATATGTCTGGGATTTCCTGTGTAGTTCCCTAGACTTGTTCCAAGAATGGGTGACAAAGGAAAGGAGGTCGGCAGTTGATCTGCGCTGACGGAATCCATACTGCCTGTCGTGGATTAGACTGTGTTTTTCAAGAAATTTTAGTAATTCGGTGTTTATATACTTTTCCATCACTTTAGAGACGACTGAAAGGAAAGAAATAGGCCTGTAGTTGCTGGGAAGCGCTTTAGATCCTTTCTTGGGGACGGGTTGTACTCGAGCAGTTTTCTAGTTACTAGGGAATATGCCTCTATTGAAACAGACGAGTCATTGAAACAGTTGTTTGCATCTCCAAATTCATTTTAACTTCATAAATCGATTACAAACAACCATGATCGATAAAGACGAACTCGCAACTGTTTCAATACTTGAAACTAATCTAATTATCTGCTCGAATTTTATAGGTTATAGATTACAATTAAACTGGATTACACTAAACGCTTTTTATAATGATGTTCACAACTTTATAACATCCCTCAGGTAAATAGAATTATACATGGTAAGTATTGTTTTAAAAATTTTACATACTTTGACTTTTGTATCTCTTAACAATAAATTTTAGTTTCATATATACCAAAAATGTACCAAAATAATATATGTGATTAACAGAATGTATTGCATATTACAGATGAAGATAAAGTTTTTTGGCGCAGAAGAGTCAAATATTACCCACAAACAATGCAAACAATTTTATGATTTTATTTTTGAAACTTGCGATTTGAACCGTCAAAATTGGTGATTTTAAACAAACATTCTAGAACAAAGGCAGGCTTTAGACAATAGACCTTAAAAGAAGTGTGCTTAGCAGGGTCTCGTATTTCTATTTCGATAACTGTTGTTCTTCATTTGACTAAAATATTTGCAGAAAATTTATTTGAAATGGACTCTTTCTACGATTTTAAGGCAGCGGTTTAAATTGCAGAGTTTGCAATTTAAATATATTATAATTTTTCATTTAACAAAATAAATTGGAAACAATTCATCTCTTTAGTATTAAATCGAGAAACGGACAAACTATACAGGGCATCCCATAGTCGCCGTTGCTTAGAAGTATTTAGAGAACCGAAAAGCTAGCAAATAAAAAGTCGCTATGAAGCCTTTTGAGCCTACGGTCTATAATTCTAAAATGGCAGAATTTCCGAGAGTACCGGAAATTGATAAAAACTTGTTTATTTTCAACAGAATAACTATGTTATTTTTTTCTTATTCTATGTTGAATTCTGGACTGTATGTGATATACTATTGACCTGAGGCGCCAACTTTCCGAGATAAATACTGTTTTATGTTAAAACTGACAAAAATACTTAGTGATAAAAAATATAGGAGTGAAACTAACAAAGACAGAACAACAAAATTTTGGAAATCGGAAGTAAAACATTTGTTTTTATTTTTGTTAACTTTAATTTTAAAATAATCCACAGGTCGGCCTGAAAAAAAAAATTGGACGGGGTCAACACAACACTGCCAAAAAGTCACTTTATTCAATTGAACACCTGTATGTTGTAAGCTTGTTAGATGCAAAATTAGACTATACAATGACTTGCACTAGCATTCCATATACCCAACTTTTAAGATTTTTTAGTTAATTGCATTTTTTTTAATTGGTTTGGCATGATCGCAAATTCCAGAGCAGGAGACGTAGCCTAAGCTAATTTAAAACATAGTCGACTTTAAAAATGCATATAATGACATTTCCAATAATCTGACGATAGGTGTCATTTAAACGCACGGTTTCTACGAAAATTTGTTAAAATGTAAAATTCCACAAACAGTAGCCTTTTAACCCGATACAGCTATACAAAAAACAATTATATCAGTTTATAGCCTACAACACTTTTTCTATGATTCTGAAATCAGATCGACCTATAGGCGCATGCATTTTGCGAATAATACATTTAAAAGACGAGTTTTAAAGTCCAAAATGTTACCCATCTTAGTATATTTCTCAGACGACAGGATAACAAATGTGGGATGCAGACGAATATGGGCTAAGTGCATTACATTACCATGCCGGTGATAAATAGTGGTATGCTGTGCTTATACTGCATCGCCGTCTACGACCTAACCCACTGTTTAATATATTTATAGGCGCTTGGTGTACTGCGAATAATACGTGAGCGAACCTTGACATTACCTTGCAGATGAATATTCACCAGTACAAGGATCCTACTTCAATTTAATTCAACTTCTTCAAGTAATAAATTCATTTAGACTTTGATGCTCCAGCTAGTTTCCTTCGAAGTTTAATTAAAATGCAAGTTATGCAAATTAATACAAAAAGTAATTAAATATGTTACAGAAACAATCTTTGGAATTCTTGTACTGTAAAGGCTTAATTTACTTTCTCTATTTAAACAAGAAGTGAAGAATTTTTGCCGTCGTGAATTTCATTAGAGTTTGTTGTCAGTCTTCTTCTACTTTCGACTTCCAGTTAACTTTGTACACACGATGTAGATAAGCTAACAGGCGGGAGCCTCGTGTCCAGGAGAAATTGAGGAGGCAGCTGTTCTAATTAAGTAATCTGTCTTTCGCAAGTAATTTTAATCGTGTGAAACATTTTATAATAATGTCAGGTAAGGCGATAAACTCTGGATAATTTTGCAGCGAAATAAACGTTAGCGCCAGCTTTAATTATCATTTTAATTTAAATGCAAATATAAACAAGGCAATCATATCTGTTCTATTTTATTATAACACGCCTAATACATCGGACGTCTCCACTTCATCATACTGCACCAAACACTTTATACAGGCTTGACCAACTATAATAGTAAATAATAATAATAATAATTCACACACGATACAAACGGGTGATAACATCGTTACCAACACGAAACCAATTGAAAAAGGTATAATTCAAGGCGACTACCTAGGTCCATTGTGGTTCTGCCTCGCATTGAATCCACTAGCAAACCGTCTGAAATCTACCGGATAATGGCTTCGATATACATAGCAATGGCAGGTAGCAAGTAATGCTAAATCATCTGCCGTATATGGATCGTCTTAAGCTAATGGCATTCACAAAGAACCAACTGGAACAACTCCTTAAAAGCGTGAAAGGGTTAGATACTGACATGTAGTTTGCGCTTGACAAAAAAAGTTGAATATTATGTGTAGTCAGAGTCAAGATACCACAACAAAATGCATAATGTCCAGAAGATTGCCTTGTTGGATGTACAATAGTGTTATAAATATATGGGAGTACAGCAAGCAACGAGAATAAACCACTGAGTAATGAAAACCGATCTGACAAATTAGTTTGCGAAGCAAATAAAGCGGAAGCTGTAAGCACATATTAACAGCAGGTACCTGACTAAAGATCTTAACATACAATGTGGAAGAGACAAATGGAATAAATTAAGTAAGTAACTATTGTACATATTTATAAAGTTTCGAAACACGTTAATTTTGGATTTAAAATGACATGCAGTGGAGAAAAGCGCAAAGCACCCTCTATAGTTTGCGACGGCTCCAGAGTTCAACACATCCACAGCACAGCAAAAAAGAAAGCGCGGTAAGAAAAAACCGGCAGAAAAAGATTTCTCTGGCTAGTACCGCGACGGGCGTTGACTCGCATCATTCGCCAGCCACCATCACTTTAGTCCTGTGATGACCTGCCGTAAAATGTATATCAGGAGACGTAAACCGGTTTTGTCCTTGTTTGGACTCTTAGGTACGCCACACATATGCTTCAAAACGTCAGCCTCAAGGCAAGCACTGCCATATAATAGAAGGGCCCAACAGCGTATGGCGTATCAAAAAAGAAGGGCAGTTTGTCATATAAACTATGGTCATATTTACCTTAGTTTGGGATATACAAGGCGCAAAGGAATGGTGAAGAAAATCATAATTTGGCTACAGATAAGTAAAAAGTAGATGCTTTCTAAAATTTGTTACGGGTGTTTTTTCTTTAGCCTCTATCTAATAGTTGTTAACAATTTTCTATCAAGAAATCGGCGGCGTTTATACGAGGTACTTAAAAAATACTCATTAAAAAAAATGTACGTCATTGTTTTTTTTTTTCACAAAACCGCTATGGTCAAACAGCTCTACATTCAGTCGAAAAGTTTCCTGGTTCTCTTCAATTTTTTGTTAATTTAAATAATTTACGAGTAAATTAAATTGACATGGGAGAAAACACGGCATGCACAAAAATACGTGTGTATATAATTATTTTTTTTCAGTTACGCATTATTTCGCTACCCAGTATAAACGCCAATGAATGATTTTTCATGGGTAGATCTGAAACAGATCTTGAAAGTGAAAGTGAGTAGTTTCCTAGATGGTGCTTTCGTTGCGCGGATGATATTATCGCAGTATTTAACACAAACATTTGCAGAATAGAAGATTTTATTGCCAAATTAGAAAATAAATTTGATTCTATCAAATTTACCCACGAATTGGATTTTAATAATAAATTACCTTTTCTGGATATACTAATTATTAAAAATAAAGGTACTTTAGAATTCTATGTCCAAAGAAAGGAAACCACCACTCTAAACTAACTTGCGGATGACTCACATCACACATATGCACAAAATTGGTCAGCCTGAATTTTTTAGTATACAGGTTATTGAATTTTCCTATGCGTAAAAGTAGATATACCAAACAATTAAAGTATCTTAAGAATGTGGCCGAATATAACGGATACACTGCTTGTCTAGTGAAGAAATTAGTTAACAAACAGAAAACAAAGCAAATTTTCATGGAATCAAAGACTTTTAGAGGAGAGAAAGCCGAAAAAAACTTTGTTTGCTTACCATTTGAACCTCGAATCAGGAGGGGTCTAGATAGCATTCTTAAAAAGCCAAGCTAATATTTTCGACAAAAACTACTAATAAATCTTGCTACGTAACCCAAAAGACAAGGATAGTACGGCCACAGTGTTGGGAATTTATGAAATAGGTTGTAAAGATTGTGATATTAAATACGTCGGACAAACAAAAGGATCTATTAGAATTAGATTCAAAGAACATTCAGCACAATTAAGATACGGTACTATAGATAGATCATCCATCGCCCGACATATTTTGGATAGTAATCACCACGTTAGTGAGAAGAATCCAAAATTAATAAATGTTACACAACCAGGACAGATAAACGTCTTCGAAAGTATATATATATATATATATATATATATATATATATATATATATATATATATATATATATATATATATAGCCAAATATAGCTAGGGTATGAATCTCGCTCCGCCGCCTATCGATAGTCTTCTGATAGATCACTTTACAAAATAAATACCGGCAATAAAGCACGTCCGATAGATAATAAAAGAATACAGTTATTTCCGCCAAACGAAATATGTTAATTTTTGTTGTCGCTCAACCTCCCTAATCGTTAGTGACCGACTACCTGCAGAAGAACATAAATAGAGTCCTGTATATACGATATTTAGAATTATTCATTCTCTGATAATGCTTAATTGGTTAGTGAAACGATCGTCAGGTTTTAAAAAAATGTGTTGTGGTGATTTGGGTCCTCCAACTGTGCTTAACAGTGCTCATCACAGGTTCCAATCTTAACTTATATATACATTTATATGTATATCCCGAACAAAACCAAATTAAGCCTTGGTGCCTCTACACCGAAGGCTACTGGATTCGATTCCTAGGGATCCCCTTTCACATTTTCAGTACATACTGTAAAATTATCATCAACCAAGGCGGTGGCATTATATTTTACCAAGTTGAATGTCTCCACGTCTACCTTTCGGAGGGAAGGGTAAAGCCGTCGGTCACGTGTCCATGCGATGTTGAGCACGTTAAAGATTCATACCCTTCTTACCGAAGGCAGTGGTTCGGCAAGATTTTCAGGAGAGTGCCGTTAAATTGCTCCCTGGCGACGGTCATTGACCATAGTAGCGGAAACAGACCGACATTATAAGTACAAACAAAGCCACGTGCCATCGTCGTTTATCAAACAAACTGCACCTTTTTTTTACATTTCTGCCACTATAAAATGGATATATATATATATATATATATATATATATATATATATATATATATATATATATATATATATATATATATATATATATATATATATATATATTTAACAATTTTAACGGACCATAAATAAGCGTTCTAGCGATTCCAGTTTGTGCTGATTTAAATGATTTTGGTGAAAGCTCAGTGGTGGCTGCTGTATTTATCGATAACGTAATTAGTTAAAAAATGTTGGCGCCTATTTTTTTTAATGGATATCTCAAAACTAGTGATTTCCTTTATAGGAACTACCTAACAAAAGTTAAATAAAAATATCTTCTTAAAACAAAATATGTAATAAGTTTTAATTTTGACTCACCCTATATGAAGTGGCGACTTCTAATCCCATTTTGTTACACGCGAATTTTTCAAAGGTTTTTTAGTTTTTTAACCTTAATGACACTTTTTTATACTTTCTGATGACTAGCTTTGAATGTTTTGAAAGTCGAAATGTTCGCGTGAAGTTACATGTAATGTAAAGATGTTTTTTGCATGTCTTTGTGGCAGATTTTCCATGTTTTTGATGCTTTGGCCTTGCTTTTGTAATTAGTTAGAGTGCTTACTCCTGAAGATGCTCGGGACCGCGAGCGAAATGTATCGAGTTTTAGTACAGAGTGACTTTCTTTAAAATGTAGTCCTCGTTTTTTGGTCGTAATTGCCCTTAAAAGTATATATATATATATATATATATATATATATATATATATATATATATATATATATATATATATATATATATATATATATATATATATATATATATATATATATATATATATATGTTTTCACTAATGCGAGAGGTTGTGTGCATGGTGCTTCTGACATATTGGTGGTCGAGGATGGTCATCATCCCGCGCTTGAGATAACACTCATAATTGAACGTCCGGTGAACAAACACGCTGTGAACATACCTACATCCTTCCGATATTCCTTTCGCAAAGCCAACTTTCCTGGTTTATATAACCATCTCTCTTCAGTTGACTGGACTTCACTTGCCCAGTTTTCAAATGTGGACGAAGCCTGCCGCGTGTTCTATGCTTTGTTATACTCAATCATTGACCTCTACGTACCCATGACATGTTCAGGAGTGCGCCGCCGCTATCCACCCTGGTTTGACTCATCAGTTATACAAGAAGAAAATTTCAGGCCTGGAAATGCTTTAAGCGTTCAAATCATCCTGCGGACTATGAGATATTCAGGGCACTTAGAAGGCGTGTCAGGGTCTTGTCTGCAACCAAACAGTCGCTTTATGAGGAGATGGTGGAGAGAAATATCCGCGTTGATCCGGCTAGCTTCTGGAGGTATGCCAACCTCAAAAAAGGTCAATCTGGTCAATCTACACTCTCATATAGGGGGGAGGTTGTTGCGAGCGACGCAGATGCAGTGAATGCCTTTGCTGAGTTTTTTCAGGGCTCATGCTCGGATGCGTCTGGCGGCGTTTTAGTGGGCTGTGCTCCTTGTTACAGTGGTGGGACTGCCTTGGATATCAAACGGGTTTCGGAAGAACAGGTCTTAAGCGCGTTGCTTAAGATCAAACCGAAGCACACATCGGGCCCTGACCAAATTCCAGCTTTTCTGGTCAGGGATTGTGCTCACATACTTGTTCAGCCCTTGACTATACTGTTCAATATATCGCTGGGGTCTTCTATATTTCCTAGCACCTGGAAGAAGGCGAAGTAAAAACCTGTTCCAAAGGGAGGTGATTCTACGTTGATTGAGAACCATAGACAAATTGCTATAATAGACAACTTTGCGAAAGTGTTCGAGATTGTCCTGCATGAGATAATTTCGTCTGCGGTAAAAAATGTGATTAGCAGCGCTCAGCATGGCTTCGTGAGGGGCCGCTCCGCGACCACTAACTTAATCAGCATAACTGAATATATATCTGCTGCCATGGACAAGGGGTCGCAGACGGATGTTATCTACCTGGACCTCTCCAGGGCCTTTGATAGATTAAATCACGATATTCTTTTGAGGAAACTGGATAACATGGATTTCTCACCGAACTTGCTGAAGTTTATGGAATCATATCTTCGTGATCGAGTTAGTGTTATCCACTATCATGGGTGTCAATCCGTGGAGGTTTTGGCTGAATCAGGTGTTCCTCAGGGATCTGTTCTGGGACCCTTGCTGCTCAATCTGTTTATCAACGATATTTCGGATGTTATCGAATTACCCCATCTTCTGTATGCGGATGATGTGAAAATCTTCTCATCCGTTGCTGGTCTCTGCGATTGTTCGGTGCTTGAGAGATGTTTGCGTAGAGTTCAACACTGGTGCTCCATTAACAACCTCCCACTGAACATTAAAAAATGTGTTGTAAAATCTTATACGCTCAACCGCCGTGTAATCGAGTTACCATACTACATGGATGGACAGCCTCTTCTAAGACCTGCAACCTTTAAAGACTTGGGTGTCGTCTCGAAACTCTCATTCGTGGAGAACTGTGAACATGCTATTGCTACGGCATCGAAGACACTCGGATTTCTTATTCGCAATTCCGGTTCCTTTCATAATGCAGACACCTTGAGGCTCTTGTTCTGTGCCTATGTGCGGCCGCATCTGGAATATGCCTGTGTGGTCTGGTCTCATCTGTATAACGTCCATATAGGGGCTCTTAGGGGTGTCCAACGGAGATTTGTAAAGTTCCTTGCATACAGAGCGGATCGGGTGTATCCCGCTACCGGTACACCACAGGCCGATTTACTGTCGAGGTTCTCATTGGAGTCTCTGCAGGCTAGAGTCAACTCTAGAAGACACGACTTCTTTTATCTACCGCCACCTAGGACCAATGTTAGGCTTAACTCGCCGATGTACAGATCGTGCTCCATTTATAACAGCGTGCATCAGTTAATAGACATATTGTGTTGTGGTGAGTCTGAGATGAGACACGTTGCATCGCTGCTTGGTAATTAGTAGAACTTTACTATGTTAATTTTTATAGTGTATGATATGTATTGTATTCATACTCTTAATTTGGGATAATTCCCGTTGAGTATTTGTAGTAAATTAATATATATATATATATATATATATATATATATATATATATATATATATATATATATATATATATATATATATATATAAATTTATGGTTATTGAACAAAAAATCATTTCCTTTTTTTTTCCTGTAAAGATGTATTAATTTGGATGTATTCAATTATTTTTTAATGGCAGATCTTACCTTATAAATGACGGTTCCTAGAAAGCTTTCATATGGACACCTCCTGTAAAAGAAAAGGGTTTGTTAGTTTTATTAAATTTTCAAGTACATTACTAAACATAAACAAGGTAAAACTATTACTTAATGTTCGCCTGCGAGGAGAAAGATCCTATTGGAAAGTATACCTATTTTTCTAAATATACAGCAAATAGAACAAAGAATAAATGCCACTAACAAAAAAAATTATGGACGTTCCAATTAATCAAGACCGTAGAAACAGAAACTATAAATCGGCCCCCTCTTGCTAATTTTATAAAAACATCAATGTTGATGTTCAGGACAATATGTGCTGGAGATATATGCAAACGACCAACAAATAATAATTGTTATCAAGAGCGACGAAGCTCATTTTCACTTCTCTGGCCATGCTGTTATGGTAGCGAATTTTCATAAAAATATTTTTAATCTCAAATATGTCCGCTTTAAATAAAATGCATGGAATTTGGGATAACCTACGTATAGTAGAAACAATGTAACTTATTTCATCAAAATAAACTTATTGTTTGAAATAGTACAACAATTTACGGAAAATAAACTTAAAATGATCCCGAAAAAACTGGTCCCATTTTCCTGGACAACGAACTTCTTCAAGCTATTTACACACCTACTAAAATATAATTATCCACAAGAAGCTTTTTGACAAATATTCAAGAAAAAATGTTTGCATAAAAATTTGCAAACAATTTCCATTGCCATTTTTTTTTCAAAAGTTGGTTGAAGTAATGTTACACGAAAATTTGCTAAACAATTACTTTTCACGTATATATATATATATATATATCTATATATATATATATATATATATATATATATATATATATATATATATATATATATATATATATATATATATATATATATATATATATATATATATATATATATATATGGATGTGTTCTGGGGGAGCCACTTCGCTAAATGAAGACATTTTTTCCAAAAACAAAAGTCGCGACATCTTTATATTAGTGCATTCTTTTAAGAAAAATCACAAGATCAAATATTATGTTTAGTGAAAATGACTAAAATCCTAACGTCACATTCAATTACTTCATTAAATTTCTGGCTAATTTTCTGTAAACTGAAAAACTGAAATTTAATATACAGTATGAATGCATCCATATACATCCATAGAGTAAAAATATGTGTTTTAGATTAACATATTCATATATGTCAGCTCAAACCTGCTACTGGAATTACTAGTGTCTAGTTAGAATAAATCATTGTTTAATCTATTTGTAACACATCTTATACATACATTTTATCTTTCTGCTCTCCCTCTTCATATGAACTTTAACTATGCTATCACACACTGCTCCGTGCGCGCAGTGTGCTTAAAAAGGGGTACAATCTTTTCTTCATGTATTATAACCCTATAATTGAAACTACTGCCAAACAATCAAAGAAAGGGTCTATTTGAAATTTATTTCCTGCAAACATTTAGCTAAAATGAAGGACAATGACTGCGGAAGCTTAAACTTTAGGCTTTATAGAACACACTCGTTACGACATTTATTGTCCATAAGCCTTATTAGTTTCAGGTTATTTATCTAGAACATGTCAATTCTAACGTCTAGAATCGAGACTTTGACGTTTTAAGAAGAAAAACTATAATACCTATAATTTTTTTTCTATGGAGATCCAATTCTGGTGGTTTTATTTTTATGATAAAAAGTCGCGTACCAAATTTGGGTACCATAGCTTTGTTGTTTCCGGAGATATGAAAAATTTCCGAAAGAAAACGCAGAATTTTCCGGGGAATACTAGTCCAGTTTTCCTGGCTAACGAACTTGTCAAAGCAACTTGCAAAGGGAAGGTACTCACCAAATTTTATCAAAATCGGCCTATTATTTTTTGAGTTATCGGTATGACCATAAATATATATATATAAATAATTTATATAAATATATTTTTCTATACACACACACAGACATACAAACACGTTAAATTCAAATAGCTGATTTTTGTAACAATTCACTCCAAAGCACAAGAACAAGAAATTTTTCTTGGGGTTTGTGGATCCAGAGGCAGGTTTCTGAAAACACTTTTTCGCTACCAAAACGCACTTACTGCGTTCAGATTTTTTTCTTACAAACGCATCATATTTCGATAAAAAATGCAAAAATGCATTAACGAATTTGTTCTACGAAAATTGGCTAAAAAAATTGTACACCCCTACTCACTCCTGGTCCCGTAACTTCCTTGGGGAGTGTGAACAAGATTTTTTTCTTGGGGTTTGTGGATCCAGGGGGGAGCCTAGGCAGGTTTCTGAAAACAGTTTTTTGAAAAGGATTCGGGAGCTAAACTGCAAATTTACCGAAAATTCGCTACAAAAATGCACTTACTGCGTCCAGATTTTTTTTCTTACAAGCGCATAATATTTCGATAAAAAATGCAAAAATGCATTAACGAATTTGTTCTACGAAAATTAGCTTAAAAAAAACTATACACCTCTACTCACTCCTGGTCCCGTAACTTCCTTGGGGGGTATGAGCAAGAAAATTTTCTTGGGGTTTGTGGATCCAGGGTGAGGGCCTAGGCAGGTTTCTGAAAACTGTTTTTTGAAAAGCGTTCGGGAGATAAACTGCAAATTTACCGAAAATTTGCTACGAAAACGCACTTACTGCGTCCAGATTTTTTCTTACAAACGCATCATATTTCGATAAAAAATTCAAAAATGCATTAACGAATTTGTTCTACGAAAATTTGCTTAAAAACAATTATAGACCGTTAAACCATAAACTTCACTAAAGCTACAGCGAAAGCATCAACTTAACTAAACCGACAGCCAAAACATTAAAGAAAGTGTCTATTTTAAATTAATTTTCTGCAAACATTTTAGTGAAATGAAAGGTAATGACGGTTGCATCTGAAACTTAAGGGTTTGCAGAACACTCTTCTCGGAACATTTTCTCTTCAAAATCCGTATTTGTTTCACGTTCTTTGCCTAAACATTGCCAATTTTGACGTTTAAAATTGTGAGTTTGACGTTTTGAGAAAAACTCCAAAATTTGTTTTTAACTGCCCATAACTTCTTTGTCTTTAAAGCTAGAGACGTAGATTTTGGTACAGAGTTCACCCTTTATAATACAAACACGCGCATCAATTTGGTTGCCCTTGCTTTGTTATTTCCAGAGATATGAATTTTTTTAGAAGGAAAACACAAAATTTTCGGGGAAAACCTGGTCCGATTTTCTTGAAAAATTTCGTAAAAATATATTGGCGTGTTTCAAAGTTTTAGTGAAGAAAATGTACAAATGAAAAAACTCAATCTCAGAACGGGCCAATAAACTTAACATCTAAACTGATCGCGAAAATGAGTTCTAGGTGTCTTAATTAACGCTCATTAATAAAATCTTAAAAACCTGAAAATCGTTACTTTCCCATGAAAATTTTGGCAAAATTGTATTCAGAGCCGCACAAAAATTATAAAAACTATTGTAATGCGTCTTTATCAGCGTATCAAGTATGAGTAACAGTTTATTGGTCCCCTGTGTAACTCCTGAATATCGCAAGTGGCTACTACTGGGTGTGCAACACAGGCGGGTGTCGGATCCGGATGAACCCGAAGAAAGGCTGAAATATCTAGAAAGTGATTTACACCCGGAGGTTGAGGCGTTCACTGTGGGCTTCAAAATGGACAAACGACCTCGCTTGGGTGTTAGTCGGAAAGCAGGTTTTAAGTAGTACCGCCTTAGGGTCAAGCACTGGCGGGTGCTAGGTCCAAACGAACCCGAGGGTGGCTGAGATATCTAGTGAGAAAGTACCCCTGGAGGTTGGATCTCTAGGGGGCTGTATGCCCTGGGGTTTAGATCTCCAGAGGTAACATGCCCCCGTAGGTCGGATATTTGGGGCTGAGAAGCTCCTAGATCTCTTAGGAAAAGATTCCTCTGGAAGTTCAGGCCTCCACTGGGTGTTTCGAAACTGGCAGTCATCCTCGCTTGGATGATGCTTGGCAGCGCCACCCCATGGAAAATCGCCTTGGATCAAGCACCGGTGAGTGCTGGGACTGGAAAAACCCGAAGGTGACCTGAGACCTCTAAGGGAATGATTACAGATATATGTTGAGGCCTCTACTGTGAGCCGGGAAATAATCAAACGTGCTTGGTTGGATGCTGCTCTCCAGCGGAAGTCCATATGATACCGCTTTGGGTGACACACTGTGGGATGTCATATCCATGTGTAAGCTTTGAAATCGGCTATCCACTTCACTCAGCTGGAAGTACAACTGAACGTCGGACGTGATGTTGTATGGTCCGATGGAAACTTGATTGGCGCTCTTGTTTTGCCTCGTCTGACAGCATCCAATTTTTTCAAAATAAACTTCAAACAAAATCCGACGATGTCCCTTTGAACAAGCGTTATAATATACTTGACCAACGTGATGTAGCTCGTTCGTACTGTGACCGTCAAAGTTTATAAATCTCGCATCAAAGCTTTCCAAATTGATGGATGAGCTGTGGTTGTTTGATTAATTAACCAGAAAAATTTCCACACTTGAAACCGTTAGATTGTTTATGAGGATGGATGAAAAGTAAGCTGTAAAAGATGAAAGCGGATACACGGAAAGCGTGAATACCGCCAATCTTAGAGTCTGCGGCTCGTAGAGGGAACGTAAAGATAACCTTAGACAGCGACGGAAAGAAGTGGTAAATTGTTTTAAAGTTGGCGGTGGTGTTTTTAAAAACTTATTGCAATAAAGTGTCGTGAAAATATTTTTTGCGTTTAGGAAAATTAATAAAGGGTATGTTCTCAGCAAAGTTAACGGTTCGTGTTGCAAATTTCAAACTGCTCCTAATCCATAACCATACAAAATTTTCACCTGTAGTGACTCATAATATCGTCTCTTTCGTTCTTACTAACACTGCATTGTCTTGATTCTATGGTTTTTTATTCGAGAAAATAAATTTGCAATCATCATTCTCTCTAGTCAATAAATAAAAAGACGGGAAGACTATGTAACGCAATGGCTCTTTAGAGGAAAACAGATCTGACGATGGAAACATACATTTGGAAGCGTCGACAGACGTAGTGTGTAATCAGCTGCGTTAGTATCTAGGTTAAGTACCGCAGTGGTATAAGCTCGGACGCGCAAAGTGCCTGATGGTAACGCATTTCCATAAAATAACATTTTTTTTAATTTAATAACTACGTTTTCTCTCAACCAAAGAAATTAAATTTTGGCTTGTACCAGAATCTTTGAAAGGACATGTGTACTAAATTTCATCAAACCTACCTTATTATTTTGAAAGTGCCATTTTTTTTTTGGAAATATTGTTTGGTTTTTTTTGTGATTTGACAGATGTTTTATAAACATTCAATACCACAACTTACTTGCTGCCACCATATTTTTTCAGTTTAGAGTAGCATTAAAATTTGTATCTATTTTCATCAGATCTTAAACTGCGTACAAAAGTAACAAACTTAGAAATAGTTTTTAACCTTATCTGACAACTAATGAAGACTAAAGGGTGAGCTATTAACACAGAGATAAAATCTGTTACTGTTAAAAATAGAAAACCTATTCTGCTCTCAACTGGCTATGTATATTATATCAACTAGATTTAGTAAGCAAAGCTATAGTGACATTGTCGAACGTAACAAGATCAACATTCCGGACATGTCTCATCTGAGACTTCAGCGAACATGATACGGGTGCTTGATACCGTCCCGCTTTTCTTAATTTAACTAAATTTGTAGTCTTCTGTGCTCCAGTTGTAAGTATATTTAAAGAATGCAAGCAGAAAATTGGATTTTTTTGTGCTATTGTATTAAAACAATCTACGATTTCTGCTCCCAACATTAAAGGTAAGTGTCTTTAGAGCCACTTATGCAATAAAACATTATATTAGCAAAAGTAGATACTCCAGCTCAGCCTGAGTGTGACTTTTTAGCGAAGGAAACTTGAAGGCAAATATGTTCCCAGTTGGTTACAAATTCAAATACTGACCGCGCCTACACTGCTTTAAGTCGGTCATAGCACCGAAGTCTTCAACACGGTGTGACCGTTGCCGTGCCATAATATTTGCAATTTCCATCCTACCTTTTTGATCGCAGACAATTTGTTGAGTACCTACAGAGGTTTCCGATTACGTAACCGCAACTTCGTCGTGGGGATTTTCCTGCCACTCATCGATGCCTACAACCACACTCAAAAGTCACGAGAAACATTTCTTGGGAACAACCTGCAACAAAGTTACAGTACCTGGAGCGAAAAGGGGTGCAGGACGGGGTAGACAGGGTTTAAAGAAGGTATGGCTGCAAAATGTGAAAATGCAGCTTTTAGAGTTCTAAATAAGCTGTTTTTTTTGCATTTTTGCACTTTTCGCATATATTTGCTTTTTAATGTTCCCCGCCCTGTACCTCTACTCACACTTGGTCCCGTAACTTTTTTGGGGGTTCTATGCAGGAAATTTTTCTTGTAGTTTGTGTTTGCAGAAGGGGTAATGTAGATAATGTATATATTAACAATAAAACAGGCCAATAGGTCACCTAAATGACACAGGGTTGTTCATGTACGGCTACAGGTGAACAATAAAAATAACCTAACGCATCCAATCATATGACAATTAAGAAAATTTTTCTTTAAATAACACCTGAAAGCAAAAGGAAAATAATTATAAAACACACAATAACGTTCAAAAGAAAAACAGCAGAATACAGATCTAAATCCAATATTGTTTTTTTTTTTTAGAAACACCAGGTGCACAAGGTTTATACCATGGTAATTATATAAATAATAAGAAGTGCATATTACTAAAGAAAATTAAAATAAAAGATACTTTAGTGGTATTTTATATGTAAAAATCGTCCACAGAGCAGCACGTCTTGTTTAGGATAATTATTTTCACTCTCTTCTTGAAAGCTGGTAAAATCTCTACATTCCGTACATTTTCTGACAATGCATTAAGCAACTTGCAGCGATTGTGGAACAGTGATTTTTGGTACAGAGCTGTGAGGTGTTTGTCAGTTTGCAGGTTATTTTTACGTCTTCTGGTGTAGCCATGTCCAACTGCATTGTGTGTGTGTGTGTATTTGGTATTGTTTTGAGAAACATGGGCTAGCACTTCCATGATGTAGATGCTGGGGAGTGTAAGGATACCCTGATCCTTAAAAGTATTTTTGCAAGTGTGCGTATGCTGGATATTGAACATGACTCTTATTACTTGTTTTTGTTGTGTAAAAACTAGATCTGCTTCACTTGCTAATCACCAGTGTATAATACGAAACATTTGTTGTGAGTAGAAACACGCATAACAAAGTGACAACACAGTAGAGCTACTAGATTATTGGGTTAGTGTTATTATCGCATACGAAATAGTTAAGATTCCCGAACAGAGTACATCGATGTAGACATTCCGCTTTAACTCACTATCGATATGAAGTTCTAGTAATTTTGTAGAGGTTTGCATAGTTACGGTTTTGCCATCAAGTTCCACATCTTGTCCGATATCTTTTTTTGATTTTGAGAAATTAAAATCACGCATGCTGTCTTATCCTTATTAAGTGCAAATTTGTTTTAATCAACCCAGTTGGTAAGTCTTTTGCATGTTTTGTCAGCATCAGCCACAACGTCCTTAACGTTATGTCCACCTATCAGAAAGCTGGCGTCATAAGTATAAGAGGTAACCGTCATTTTGTAGTCTGGATTGATGTTGTTTCAAAGATGGATGCGTTATGTACTACTGAAGTAGGGTGTTGGCATAAATAATGTACTGCGTAGGTTCAAGCACTGTTTCTTGTGGCACACCAACCGTCACTTAGAAAGTCATAGATGAGTAGGTACTGGTAGGGTTAGATATTGCAACTCTTTGTGTTCTGGTATTAAGCATGTGCGTGGACTAAACTGCAAATTTGCCAAATACAGTATCTGTCAAATAGTAAACCTGGCAGGTACCTATTGTCCCTTATTAACTTTTAAATTTCATTCTAAAAGTAGGTAAATTAAGTAAACAGCTAATTACAGAATTAATTTAATTGTGACTTGAAACACATTCGACGACTGTTTCGATCTTGGATCACGTGTAATTTTTTTAAGTTTAAGTTTTAATATTTTAATGATCGAATAACAAACTGCTTTGAGATAATTTTTATTAAGCTGTGAGCCGCTTTTGTTTACGATACTTATTATTTTCGTATCTTCTCATATTTTAATATGAAAATTGCCAAATCATGGCCATATTTTCTTTATATAAGCAATAGTTCCTTAAGTATTTTTTTATTGCCTTCCTTAGACCTTAATATTTCCACCATAAGCTACATTTTTAGTCTGAAACTTTAATTCAGGCCGTTCACCAAGCTACAAATGTAGCGTATTTTGAAAATTTACTGAATTCCCCACATATAAACAAGCACTTGGCAGATTCTTACTTGGAAAACGACTTAAACCGTCTTCGGGTTTTTGTAACCGAGATTTCTCGATGGCTAGTTCGGGTAGTATGTGCTATGCGTGTTATTTATATTGTTTGGTTATGGTTGATGTATGATATGTGCCTGTAATATCTATCAATTTACGCATGACGGCTAAATACCCTGTCTTTGTCAGGCATTGGACTTTAACCACTTACGTTGTTTCAATTCATGTATTTCAGATTTTATTTTTAATTTGAAAAGAAACACTCCTGGTTTTGTAAGTCAAATTACCTAAAATTCATAGCAGAGGTTTATCTACACCATTTCTATTTACATGTAAAGCCTCATTCCATTTACTCCAATGCTTTCATAAATATAGCTATTCAAAAATATTTTACAGTTTATTTACGAACTTGCCCGCTGTCTAATCAAAATGAAGATATGAACCAAATTTCATTAACATCAGTTGAATGTTTTTCAGTTTTAGCTCGCATATATATATATATATATATATATATATATATATATATATATATATATATATATATATATATATATATATATATTTATATATTATATATATATATATATATATATATATATATATATATATATATATATATATATATATATATATATATATATATATATATATATATATATATATATATATATATATATATATATATATATATATATATATATATATATATATATATATATATATATATATATATATATATATATATATATATATATATGTATCTTTTGATTGCGTAAGTTGGTTGTTTCGGGTTTGATTTGTAGATTGTTGATACGTGTACGCTGCGATGCCATATATGTGCGTACTAATGCATATAGGCGCTACCACATTCTTAAAATGATTTTACGTTTTGTTTTGTTTTGTAGTGTGTTGTTAGATTTGGGTGCTTTCCGTTGTGCCCTGTCTCGAGTGAAACCGCACACAAGTTTTACTTCTGTGGGTGCGCTTCGATAGGGTGCAGGCAAATATGGCTGGTATTGGAGCTTATCAAAGCATTGGAATCAGGAATGTCATTTGTAATTATGTGTATCAATTGATAGCATCAATATTGTATTATTTGTGATCTTTGTAATTGTATTATTATACATATACTAAAATATACCTTTACTTATACTTATACTTATATATATATATATATATATATATATATATATATATATATATATATATATATATATATATATATATATATATATATATAAGTATACAATAACAAAATTGGCTAGGTGAAGCCAATGAATTTAGATGTGTTTTGATTATTGCTGGTATAACACACTGATAAGCTCAAATAAGAGCAAAACTAGTATGTGTTTCCATTTATATATATATATATATATATATATATATATATATATATATATATATATATATAAACAGGCCGAATATCTCAGTTCGCAAGGTGAGTAACCTCTAGAATCAGACTAGGAGGTCGCGGGTTCGAGTCCCTTATTCAAACAGTCGGTCTCTTTCACTCGAATGTGGAAAGGTTGACTTCTGGTGAGTTATGGGTGGTCTCCTTTGTCTTCATATGTATGTAGGCTCCTCCCGCACAAGTCTAAGACTTCTGGGTGCGGAGTTTG
The DNA here is from genome assembly GCA_964006375.1 of Tillus elongatus. NCBI lineage: Eukaryota > Metazoa > Arthropoda > Insecta > Coleoptera > Cleridae > Tillus > Tillus elongatus. The sequence continues at coordinate 117,148,537 of OZ023264.1, forward strand.
TCTCCCGTGGTGTTATTATTATTATTATTATTTATAGGTCAGTATGATTTTTATAAAAATCTATAACGCACTTGTTGCGTCCAGAGTTTTTTATGTAAAAATACTCGTTCAGCGAATAAAATCCGGAGACCAAAAAAATAAATCTGAATTTGATTTATAAAAAAAAAAACGGTGGCGTATAATTTATTTGTAAGGAATATTTAGTGAAAATGTGAAAATTTTTTACGTACCGGACTGCTAGCAATTAAAAATATCATTGCTCACCAGAAAATGTCTCTTAATGCATATAACGTGTATACTAAATTTAGTAAAGATTTCTACGGTGGTGTCAAAGTTGTTATAAAAGTGATGATTTTTGTCAAACTTTAACATAATGTAGTCAAAAGTTGACAAGTTTAGAAAATACAATCATATATGGTTTTTTAAAGGGCCTCGCGTCAGCTAACACCCACTGATTTTTATTGCATCATTTTAAAAACATCCTGTATATTACAATAATGTGTGTGTGTGTGTGTGTTTGTTTCTCTGACGTCGCCTATTTCCGCGACTATGGCAAATCACAGACGCAGTTTTACCTCACTATCCTGAAAATGTTGTGGAAACCCTGCCTTTCTGTAAGGAGGGTAGAGCTATTTAACGTGCCCAACATCGGATGGACACGCGACCGATGACTTTACGCCCCTTCCAAAGGGCGGAACGTGCAAGCATTCAACTTGTTCAAATACAATGCCACAATCTCGGTTGATGTTAATGTTACACTATGTACTGAAAAAGTGAAAGTAGAAGCCTGGTAACGAACCTAGTACCCTTTGGCTCAGAGGCACACGTTCTTACCACTCAACAACCGAGGCTCTTAGTACAATAATTAATTATATAGCTGTGTGAGTGTTTTTGTTTTGTTTCTTTAACGTCGGCCTATTTCCGCGACTATGGCCAATCACCGACGCCAGGGAGCAGTTTCACCTCACTATCCTGACAATTTTGCCGAACCCAGGAGGGTAGGGATCTTTAACGTGCCCAACATCGCATGGACACGGGACCTACGGCTTCAGGCCCCCTCCGAAGGGCAGAACGTGCAGACATTCAACTTGCTCAAATACAATGCCAGAACGTCGGTTGATATTAATTTTACAGTTTGTACTGAAAAAGTGATAGGAGTACCCTGCGATCGAACCCAGTACTCTTCGGTTCAGAGGCACACATTCTTACCCCTGAACCACCGAGGTTCTTATTGTACACTTAAAAAGCCGTTGACTTGTGAACAAGCTGGCACCTATAGTATACCAGCATTTTAAACAAATCATCTATATCTTCAGCTGGCTTTTTTAGTGAATTTTCGTAGAAAAAATTCACTAATGGGGAGATCCCGACTTTTGAATTTTGAAAAAATTTTTGCAAATGAGTGCGAACTAGTACCCCTAGAACCCATATCCGGGGTAAGTTTCAATTTTTATATGTTTATATATATATATATATATATATATATATATATATATATATATATATATATATATATATATATATATATATATATATATATATATATATATATATATATATATATATATATATATATATATATATATATATATATATATATATATATATATATATATATATATATATATATATATGTATCACACCGATAACTCAAAAAATAATGGACCGATTTTGATAAAATTTGGCATGTACGTTTCTTCTGTAAATAGCTTGAATAAGTTCGTTAGTCAGGAAAATCGGACGAGGTTTTCCGGGAAAATTTTGAGTTTTCATTCGAAAAAAATTCTTATCTCAAAAAGTAATAAGACGATTTTAATAAAATTTGGCATGTACCTTCCTTTTATAAATGGCCTTGATAAGTTTGTTAGCCAGGAAAATCAGACGAGGTTTTCTGGGAAAATTTTGGGTTTTCATTCAAAAAAAAATTTTATCTCAAATAATAATGGGCCTATTTTGATAAAATTTGGCATGTACCTTCCTTTTGTAAATTACTTTGACAAGTTCGTTAATCAGAAAAATCGAACGAGGTTTTCCGGAAAAATTTTGCGTTTTCATTTGAAAAAAATTTTATCTTAAAAAATAAAAACTCTATGATAACTAAATTTGGTAGGTACGTTTACGATATAAAATGTAAACTATACACCAAAATTTAGATTTCTATGTTACAAGAAAAAAAAGTTATAATAAAATATTTTGTGCCAGATCATTTTTATGAAAATTCACTACCATAACGCACGTGCTGCGTCTTCGACTTTTTATTCTCGTCATATCTCTCTTAAACTTAAAGGATCAAAACTACAAAGTTAAAGTCGACGTTGGTGATATTAAGAATCACCGGAATATGAAACTAAAGAGATAAGTTTCAGAAATTCCCCAAACACGTTTTCCGTTCTCATAGAAATAAAGCACAATGGCAGATTCCGATGTCTGGTGTTCTCCCGTCTTTCAGAACTATGAACAAAAACCCTTCTACCTCTCTTCTTTACCTGATTGTAATAATGTTTCAATTAAGCGAATCGTTCTTAAGAAAAATAAAACTGCCAACGTAAAGTTCTAAAAGTTATAGTTTTAGCTCTGCTCAATAGAAAAAGAAACGGCTCCCGGTAAAAATAAATAATTAAGTAGGGCTGGCCTGCAGCCGATTGTTCCTAGTTTCAAAAGTCCATTTTCCACTAACAAGTCAAGCGGGGGAGACGAGTAGCTTGATCTCATGGGAAATCTGCTCTCCTCAATTCTCTTTCTGACTTTAAAATGTTTATGAAACGATGGAAAATATTGCTTTTGTTCGATGTTTGAATTGTATTTTATCAGATGGATTGATTTTCAAAATAAATAGCTAGACAATAGTTGGTAGTTTGACCTTAGCTATTTAGCAAACATATCCAGACATTTCTCTGAGATGTTAGCAGGAAAACAAAAATGAACCAGTTTTCACAAAAATTACTTTGTTCTGTTTGTGTTAAGCGCTCTAAGTAATAAGACATATCCAGCTTTTAGCTTAGTTAGGTAAAAAACATTGTGAGATGTGCTGCAAGAACCGGACGTATAAAGTGTATTACCAGACCAGAAATTAATATGTTTTTAGTGCATTTCTATTAAAAAAAATTCACTAATAGAGAGGTATCGATGGTGAGACTTTGCAAAACTTTTTTCAAATAAGTGCGAACTAGGGCCCCTAGAACCCATATCCGGGTTCAGTTTCAACTTGTATATATATATATATATATATATATATATATATATATATATATATATATATATATATATTATCAAGTGAATTTATTGTTCGAGTGCCAAAATCTGTTTTTATTTACGTAACGACATTTTAATTCGGTGTTATTGTTTTTTTTATGTATTTTATTTATTTGAATTGTAACTGTATTGTAAGCTTGATTTTTAATAGTGTATATATATATATGTTAGTGTTGGGATTTTGCACATGCTTTTATAGTATTGATAGATTTTATACATTGGCAACTGCCATTGCATTAATACTGAGGATATCGTTTGTGCTGTTTGCTGGTGGGTGCTGGTTACGCATTGGGTTTGTTTTGAATGCTGACTCTGTGGACTGGTCTGTTTGTTTGTGTGTGTGTGCGTGTGTATGGCTGGATTACAGTTGAAGTAGTCCTTGTTGTTTGTTTTTTCTATCAACTGAATGATTGAATAATTTGAAATATGGACCAGTATATAAGGGACTTTTCATTACCTTTGGTTGATACTAAAATAGCCTCCAGTACAGGGGAAGTCAATACTATACTTGGAAAGAAAGGTGTTAGGGACTTTCGAATATTCAGCTCAAACATAAGAAGTATTGCAAAAAATTTTGATGAGTTTAAGGTGCTTATTGAACAGTTTACTTTTGACCTCGATTTGATAGTATTGACAGAGACTTGGGAGATTCGGGATACGAGTGTCTATAGTCTGCAGGGATATAACCTCTACTATAGTGGGGGTAACTTTAATAGATCTGACGGAGTGATAGTTTATGTGAGCTCCGTTTATGATAGCCATTGCGACATTAAAAGGATGGGTCCTGTTTGTTGTTTGGAAGTGGTAGTGGGTAACGAGTCCAGGCCACTTTTAATAACGGCGATTTATCGTTCGCCAGCGTCTCCACTAGACATATTTATTGGCGCACTGTTGGACTATCTTGAAACGTGTGAAAATAGGAAGACAAACACCCATGTTATGGTTGGCGACCTTAATATAGACATTTTGAATCGAACAGAATCAAGTGACAATTATTTGAACATTTTGGCATCTAAGGGGTTTACTTCGTTGATAAATGAGCCGACACGTGTTTCTGGTGCGAGTACTAGCTGCATAGACCACATATTAGTAAAGTGTCCGTCTAACTCTCCTTTTGAAATGACACCTGTGGTTCTCCAGAGCTGCATCACTGACCATTATAGTACCATGCTAAATATATCGATTCGGCCTCTAAATGGGGACAACAAAACAATAAGAAAAGTGAGTGTTTTAAATCTCTCCACTTTGAAACAGGAACTGTTGGATGCAACGTGGGTGGACGTGTATTGCGCTGACACTGCTGATTCTGCAACAGAAATTTTTATTGAAAAAATAAGATCTAGTATTGCAAATAACACCCGCAACAGGAAAATAGAAAAAGGAAAGTTAAAAGAAATCAATGGATCACAGCAGGGATTGTTAGGGCTTGTAATAGGAAGCGGGATTTATATGGACAGCTACAGAGACACCCTGGGGATGGACAACTTCGGAGACATTTTAACAGTTATAGAAATAGGCTGAACGGCATAATAAGAGCAAGAAAAAGGGACTTTTACCGTTAAACACTACAGCATAGCAAGGGAAGCGCAAAAGATGTCTGGAAGCTTGTCAATTCTATGGGCCAAAAGAAAGATAAAAAAGAGTTAAGAGAGATCAAAAGTGATAACGTGACCATAAAAAAAATTATTGCCTGCAAATTCAATGAATACTTTGCCGAGGTGGGTAAGAGATTGGCAGAAAAAATAAAGAAGAAAGGAGAAAACCATCAAAAGAGAAAAACATCGGGGCATCTGAAGTCATGTTTTTTTGGAGAGACGACAAAAGAGGAGGTTGAAGGAATTATTAAAACACTAAAGCTGGGAACTTCTACTGGGTTGGACGGCATAGGAGGTTCCGCTTTGAGGGCTATTTCAAGCAGCATTTCAGCCCTGCTATTGTATTTAATAAATATATCCTTTTGTAATGGATGTTTCCCAGAGGTGTTGAAGATGTCTGCTATTGTTCCCATACACAAAAGTGGTGACATAACTTTAATGGAGAACTATAGGCCCATATCCCTGATTTCCAATATTGCAAAGATTTTTGAGAAGGTTATAAAGCTTAGGATGACCAACTATCTAAAAGAATTTAAGTTGCTGTCGGAGAGACAGTATGGATTTCGTGATGGTAGATCCGCGCAGGATGCCATAGCGTGCGTTATTAAGAGGGCTATTGCCGAGATGGACAACGGATCTCCAAGCATGTGCATTTTTATCGATCTTGCGAAAGCCTTTGACACCGTGGACCATGGGAGGCTGCTAGATGTTTTGGAATCTGTCGGGTTTAGAGGAAACATACAGAGGTTGCTAAAGAGTTACCTTCTGGGAAGAAGACAATGTGTAAAGATAGGTGAACACATTAGTGAGCAAAAAATAATAGAATATGGAGTTCCACAGGGCACAGTCATCGGCCCCGTAATGTTTAACATATACATTAACGAATTGTTTGTATCTCAGGGTACTGTCGTTGGCCTCGCAGATGATACCGCCATATTCTACAAGGGGGAAACATGGGAAGAGCTGAAAAGTAAAGCCGAAGATGACTTCAAAAACATATTAGCGTGGTTTGACTCCAGATTGCTCACAATTAACTTCAACAAGACTAAATGTTTGCCTTTTTGTAGCTACGACAGCGGCTTGCCGTTATACGCGGCTTTGGAGATTCAAGATGGAGATCATGGAACAGTGCGGATAGATGTCGTGAGGACGGTGAAATACCTGGGGGTGACAGTGGACTGTCATCTGAGATGGGATGAGCACATAAACAATCAGGTGTACAAAATACGATTTTTGAGCAGCAGGTTTAAAATGTACCGAGATATGTTTGACCTAAAGCATTTAAAGATCATATACAAATCTCTGGTTGAGACACATCTGCAGTACGCTAATATCATCTGGGGAGGAGCTGCAAGATGTTATATAAAAAGACTGGAATTCGCTCAGAAGTGGATTCTAAAAATAATTGGGAACAGATGTTATACTTACCCAAGTGATGACCTTTATGCGGAAATGCGTGTCCCGGATCTCTCTCAGATTTACCTTGGGTATGTGGGTATTTGGCAACAAAATAATAGAGGAAGACTCACTATCAGACTCGATCGATTGGGAGTGCCAGCATGATCCCGAGGTTTAATAAGTCTCAGACCCGGCGATGTCATGTTCAAATGGGACCAAGACTACGCAACTTCTTGCCACCGAATGTACAATCTGTATATGACATGCGATTGTTTAAGGTACTGCTGAAGGCTTGGATACTCGACTGGCCAAGACTGAATGCTCGTAGGATAATTCACGGGTAATGCCTGTTTTGCTGAAGCTGTGTCATGTGAGCATGTGTTGTGTGAGAAAGTGAGTGAGGAATGAGCAAGTAAGTCATTGAGTGAGTGAGCAAGTGAGTGAGTGAGTGAGCAGGTATGTGTGAGTGTGATTGTTTCTAATTTTGTACTGTATTTTATTAGTTTTGTCTTCGATCTTAAATTGTTACCATTTTAATTCGATTACTTAGTTAGGATTGTTTAGTTTTGTAAGTAAAGTTTATATAGTGTAAGTGTAATATGTCTTGTAATCTTCCTTGTAGCCATGCGCTGTGTGTATTCTTGAGATAGTGATGTTGCGCTGGATTGAGGATTGTTAAATACAACATTTATATTCTAGACCCACGCACAAGTCTTTGACTTTTGTGGGATAGTTCTGATTTATTCCCCCTCTGTTGGTATTTTGTATAATCATTGTAACTGTCTATTTATGTGAATAAATCTATATATATATATATATATATATATATATATATATATATATATATATATATATATATATATATATGTATATGTATATATATGTATATGTATATGGAGGTATGTATCCAACCGATAACTCAAAAAATAATTAACCGATTTGGATGAAACTCGGCAAATACCTTTATTTTAATAATGGCTTGGATGAGTTCGCCAGGAAAGTCGGACAAGATTTTTTCGAAAAAAAATTTTTTCTTTAATAATTACAAAGCGATTTTAATGAAATTTGGTGGATATGTTGCCTTAAAAAAGGCCATACCAAAATTAAACTTTCTAAGTTTATAGAAAATTGAGTTATTCAAATTTGAAGCATTAGTGAAAATTTACTACCATAACGCACTTGCTGCGTCCCAAACTTCTTGTATTTATGGTGCAAATTAATTAGCGCTGACTTTTTTATCTTAAAGATTTACTGTTGGTTTTGTAGATGTATAAATTAAAATAGGGGTTGTTAGATGTTAAAGTTTTAAATGTTAAATAAAATAAGATTTTGTAGATGTTAATTGGTATTCTACCCCTGAGATACTTAGATTTCTTTGTTTAAGAATAATTAATATAATGGTACTAATGATAATAATAATAACAATAAGAATAAGAATAACAAAAATAATAATAGTAACAATAACAAAGATCAACATATTAGAGTACATGTATACACTGATTTACTGTGCAGCAACTGCAACAATTAAAACGTTAGGCCTTAAGATTCCTGATCGAAGGTCTAATTACACAGACTCGCGTCAAAGAGTGCCCCCGTGGGAAAAAATGATGATAAGTAGAGTGGTAACACATCGAAAAAAAATTGGACAACTGACGCAATACATTGGGGGAATACAGACAAGAAAATTGCAGAAACGAGTGAAGGAGATAATAGGCCGAGTTCGACAACACTCGGCACAAGACCCAGTCAACCACAATGCACAAGAATGTTTGGATACTTTAAAACAAAAGCTTTCTGTATATGCAGAACGATTGAGGAGATATAAAGCGAGCAACAATAGGAAGTGCGACAATTCAATGTTTCAACGCTCTGAAAGGACTTTCTACCGTCAGCTTAATTCAGCTAGGAATGCAGCCACCGATACTTTTCCAAATAAGGAAGAAATTGAAGAGTTGTGGCAAAGCCAACTAGCCACAACAGCCTCCTACAATATTGGCGCCAGCTGGGTTAACGAAGAACACCGAGCTTGTCAGAGTTATGAACAAATGCGTCATAAGCCGTTTACCACAGATGAAGTGTCCGAGGTTATTAAAGAGCTTCATAATTGGAAGGCACCGGGGCCTGATGGCGTCCAAAACTTTTGGCTGAAGAAATTTGGGCGTACACATCATCTATTGGCGGTGCTAATAAATGATGTTATACTTGACCAAAAGAAGATGCCATTGTTTTTCACAGAAGTAGCCACGTATCTTCAGCCAAATGACGAGCATTGTTCTACAGACCCCAGCAGATACCGACCAATAACTTGTCTGTCGACCCTATATAAGTTGATCACATCCTGCCCTGAGAAATGCATATATGCGCACTGCGAACGAAACAACATAATTGCGAGTCAGCAAAAGGAGTCTGCCAAAGGGTCTATGGGATGCAAGGAATAGCTAATAGTTGATTCGGTTGTGTGCAATGAAGGTTACAAGGGACGAGGAAATTTCATTGCTGCCTACGTGGATTACAGTTCCACACGAATGGCTTATAAGTGTGCTGAAGATCTATAAGATCGATACTTACATCCTGAGGTTCCTTTAACACACAATGTCTCTACCTGGAGAAAAAAGATTCAGTTACGGGTACAAACGGGTGATAACATCGTAACCAGTACTATACCAATTAGAAGAGGCATATTTCAAGGCGATTCGCTAAGCCCATTGTGGTTCTGTCTCGCATTGAATCCACTATCAAACCGCCTGAACGCCACCAGATATGGCTTCAGTAAAAAAAGCAATGACAGGTAGCAGATGAGGCTGCATCATCTGCTGCATATGAATGATCTTCAGCTGATGGCCTCCACAAAGAACCACCTGGATCAACTCCTTAAAATAGTGGAAGGGTTTTCCAGAGATACTCACATGCCATTTGGGCTTGACAAATGTCGCATCTTTTGTGTACTTAGAGGGAAAATGCAACCAGATGTATATGAAATGCATAGCGGCCAGCAAATGGCCTCGATGGATTTAAAAGTGGGTTATAAATACCTGGCAATACAGCAAGCGAGGAAAATAAACCACTCGGTAATGAAGAACGACTTGACAAATGAATTTTGCGAAACGTTTAAAGCAGGTGGTGCGATCACATCTTAACAGCAAGAACGTGACTAAAGCTCTGAATACATATGCATGCTCTGCACTTAGCTACTCACTTGGGATTGTGAACTGGAGTAAAACGAACCACGAAAATCTACAATGGAAGGTGCGAACACTCCTAACAAAAGCCAAAAAGCATCACCCCCGTAGTGTTATTGAACGAGTAACCCTTTCCTAGGTACCAAGGTGGAAGAAGGGTGTTGGATATTGGCAACCAGATGAACCAGCAGATAGTGGACCTTCGTACATATTTCCATCAGCAGGCGCATACTTCTGAACTATACCGTGCTAAATGCGAGGCAGATGATTCAACACCGCTACAATTAAAAGAAAGTGTAATACAAAGTCACTATCGGACTCATCAGGACACACTGCAATCTTGGATGCAGAAGCCTCTCCATGGACGACATCTGAATGAGACCTCTCAGGCACATGTCGACAAACTGGCGTCGAACTACTGGTTGGTGTCCGGACAAGTGTTTCCAGAGACAGAGGGGTTTTTGCTGGCCATACAAGATCAGGCCATCCCAACAAGAAACTACCTGAAGTATATAGTTGGAGATAATTCGGTCCAAGATGACAAATGTACATTTGGGTGTCAGTCGTCAGATACTATCCAGTACGTCACCGAAGGATGTCAAGCGGTTGCTGCAACAGCGTATAAAGAGAGGCACGATGCAGTTGCTCAAATGTTCCATCAAGAACTGGCTCTGAAACTGGGACCTTTAAATCTTAGTAAGGGGCCCTCCTGAGCCTGTTCTAGAGAACCCAGGATACAGGTTGTACTGGGATCGGACCGTGCTTACAGACCAACGAGTTGTCCACAACAGGCCAGATATAATAATTGTGGATAAGTTCAGCAACCAAGTGACGCTGATTGATGTAGCCATTCCAAATACTAATAATCTAGAGATAAAGTACAACGAGAACATCATTAAGTACAGAGACCTCGAGACACAAGTAAAGTGACAGTGGAGGGCAGACAGTGTCTGAGTGATTCCAATAGTCATGTCGTCAACTGGTGTGGTTCCTAAGAACCTTTGAGAGAACATTAAGATACTGGGCATTGCTGAGCATCTTTATAGGGTTATTCAGAAGGCGTTAATATGTGCCACTGCCCACGGCGTGCGGAGATACCTGGAAAATGAGGATATCTCGCGTTGCCATTCAGGGCCCGATAACTTGGAAAGTTATGAGTTCAGTCTCTTTGGTATCTGAGATACCTGGGATGAGGGAATGTTTCCCTTTGAGGGAGTGTGAAAGTCGATAATAATAATAATAATAGTAAAAAGCGAAATACAAAGTCTGCAATTTTGGATGCAGAAGCCTCTCCATGGGCGATATCTGAATAAGATCTCCAACGCACATATTGACCAATCGGCGTCGAACTACTGGCTGCTGTCCGAAAATACGTTTCCAGCGACAGGGGGTTTTGGCTGGCCATACAAGGTCACGCCATACACACTTATAGCGCAAAGCTAGAAATAATTATGTACTGCAGCACCCAGGGTACCTAGCAGAAATAAAAAATCAAATTCCCTGACATTTCCAGGCCCAAGTGATTTTTTCATAATACTCGTAATGAACATCACACATCTCTGAATATTTTTTATAAAAAAAATAACAACAAAAATTCTGAATTTTTAAAAATTATTATCAAAACATAAATATGGCTAATTCTGTTAACTAATACAGAAACGTGATAAAATTCTACTTGTTAAATTACTGAACTACTTAAAAATCATGATATGAATTGTTGACAGTTCGCGTCAGCTTATTGTTGATTTCTATATTTTCCACTTCTCATAATTTCTTTACACTATCATACACAATGTATTGCAATGATAAGCTTTTCTCTTCTGGATTACAATACAAATGCCAAGTATCTACACTCCAACTTCAACTCTATGTTACATGATTATAAAGGTTAAAATATAATAAACACATTTACGCAGCTTTACGTCGCCAATATCTAGAACGCATTTTGCATTTTACGCATTCAAGGAAGAGCATTCCAAGAGAGATAAACGAATGAGACATATATGAGCTAAAAAAAGATGACAATATATTATATTGCCATATGACATGTTGCGCGTTTATTGACGGTTTCAATTAATATACCAAACAGCAGCCCTGGGAGAAAATATTTATGTAAAAAAAATCATATAATATAAATATATTAAATAAAAATAAAAATAAATCTGCTAGTGACACAATTTTAACAAATATATAATTCCCAGGTCTACTGAACGATTTCCATGACATCTGAGCAAAATCACGAATTTCCCTGACATTTCCCTGACATTTCCCTAACATTTTAGGAGTTATTTCAAATTCCCTGATTTTTTAAGGTTTTACCGGTTTTACAGGTCGCTGGGTACCCTGAGCACCACAAACTTAATAGGATCCAGCTTATTATTTACCATTTGTGCCTTAAACTTTTCAATAAATCGTCGCACTATGTAAAGCGACTACCGAAGCCTAGGTTTTTGAGTGCTGGTAAAGTCTTAATGTTACAAACCATTCATATAGTGTAGAATAGATGAACTTTGTTTCTCGAGGGTAAGATTTTACTGTCAGATTTGTTTTGTGATGTTGTTTCGTGTCATGTGTCTATATTGTTTCTATATAAGCAGTTCATCTATTATTCTACACTATATAAAGGTTCTCTAACATTAAGTTTTTAACGGTCCTCAAATTGCTTTGTTTCATATATATATATATATATATATATATATATATATATATATATATATATATATATATATATATATATATATATATATATATATATATATATATATATATATATATATATATATATATATTATACTAATATTGGCTTTGAATTTATTTTATTAATTTATTTTATATTATATTTACTGATATTAGGTATTAATTTTTATTTTATTTATATGAAATATGTTATTTAAAAATGATAATGATATTTTATTATTACACCATGTATTATAGGTGACTCTGTATATTATTTGTGTGAAATTTTATCTGAATAAAAATGTTTTATGACTCTTGTATTTATGTGATTTAAGCTATCTCAGGGTTATTTGGGTTGCCTATCCTTCTATTATATATACATATATGTATGTCAAATAAATTATATTCAAATATTTTATTTACTTACTTATCTCAGTGGTGAGTTCTGCTAAAATAGGAAGAAAGTAGCCTGCAAATATTTATAGTAGCCTTATTATCTTATTATGGGTTTTCAAAGAATTACGTTTCAAATTTCTTAAACAAATTTTATTGGCACAATTTAAAATTTAAAATCTAAACTCTAAACTTTAAACGGATCCGTTGTTCTAATTATCAAACTAATATCAATTTACAATGATTAAATTTAGTATCCGAATTTACGGCTTTCATTCAATTGTTCTTATTAATAAAATATGGATCCTTGACCTGCACTCCCTCTGTATTCTCAATGTTGAACTATGGTTAAATTATCCCATAAGATTTCTACTTTATGCGTTTAAATCTTAATTTCCCATAAACACATTTGCTTAAAATGATATTTGACAGAATGGGCTGTCTTTTTATTGAAATATTTGTCTGGTTGAGCTGCTATACATTAAATAAAATAAATCTCTAACCTTGGCTTCCTTGCTAATGGTATTGGGTATCCTCAAATGTAAGTATTCTTCATATATTTACTACTTATCTCGTACTTTCTTACGTTAAAAACTTGATGTAACGTCTCTTCTTTGTTTTAGCGGCAAATTGAATTTCCCTTGGACAATTTATACTTTAAAATATTTATATTTAAAATGGGAAGCAATAATGACGCGCTCTCGCATCTAAATTTCATCAACAACCAACAACAACATTTCACAAAAGCGGAAATGTTGCCCAAATTCATCTAACATTTGGTGTTTCCTGTCTGATCATAGCATTCTCTCTTCCAATTAATTATTTAATGTTTTGACAGATATTCTCCTTGGAAACCATCGAGTAAGTTGAATGTTCTATTCTTAAAATTGACATCTGATCTAACCTTACTTTTTTAATCTAATTATAATCAATAATAAATGTATAAATTCATTAAGTTCATGCTGTAATCTTGATTTAAAAGTTCCAGCACACTAAACACTGTTTTTTAATAACTTCCAGTTCATTGTTTTTACAAACACAGACACATATATGGGTACATTTCAGTTCATTGTTCACATAAAAATAAACTAAATTCACATATTGAAAACATCATACAAGGGGTTTGTTTTGTTCATTACCTTTTGGTAATTGATTTTGAACATAATTCTTTGGTATGTATTTCATGCTTAATATTTCAATCTATCTACATATAGATTTCTGGCTCTTTTTATTTCACTTTAACTGAGATATTTTCCAAATTGCTAGTTAAACTTTTTAAGACTCATTTAATTATCATTCCAACAAATTATGGCTATATATATATCTTTCATTACTTCTCCAAATAACACTGACTAACAATAATAGTGAATGTGCTTGTGTTTTAATGTTATTATTTTGTTTTCTGTTTTAGTGTACAGTAAAATATGTCGAACGATGTGGGTATGTATACAATATACAGATAACCCATATGCATTACGTGTAAACCGTAAGTATTTTACTTATTACTGACCAGTGGTACTACTACTACCCCCCATTACTAATCTGATCAGCCAATTTTTTAATCAATAATCAGAATTTAACATTATCATAGTAGTTTCCGTAAGGGTTTTCATTTTTGTTTTTATAACTTTTATATGGCCTTAGCAATTCTCAGCACAACACCCCCCAATTTTGCAGACATTATTTCGATTCTCGAAAGTAATGGAAGCAAAATTTACATACGTGCTGATATTTTATTTTCATTGTTATTGATAGAAGTGGAATATATCTTGTATATTACATATTCCTCTAATTTTTCCTGTGATTGGGTCTTTGATTTCACAAGTATTAACTGGGTTTTCTGTTGTGATCTCGAATGGACCCTCAAATGGCATCATTAACTTGGCACTAATATTTTTCTTATAGTTCGAGGTTCGCAATGCCCTTATGATTACTAAATCTCCTCTTTTAAATGTCGATTTCTTAGATTTCTTTTTCAAAAACCTTTTTGCACATTTCTCTGCACGTCTCTCATTTAATTTATTGACCATTTTTACTACTTCTTCGTAGGTTTTACTATTTTGTTGGAACCATTTTCTTTCAGGCATGACACCTTTGAATAGATAAATCGGTGATTGTCCAGTCATTGTATGTGGACTATTATTAAGTAATTCTTCTATTATATTTAGTTTATCTTGCCACTCTCGGTGATCGCTGTGTACCATTATCCTCAAATACTTGTTAAGTTCTTGTATATATCTCTCAGAAATGTTTGATTGTGGATGACGAATACTCGTAAATCGTAATGTCACTTGGTTTTGTTGACAAAATCTTTTAAAACGTTCTGATTGGAAACATGTCGCATTGTCGACAATACAGAACTTTGGATTGCCTACGATTTGAAAATACTTTCTCAATGAATCATTGACACATTTAACGTTAGTTCTCACACATGGATATAACTTCACAAATTTCGAAAATAGATCTACTACGACTAATATGTGCTTGTTGCCTTGATAGCTAGGTATTAGGTCAGATAAGAAATCTATGGCTATAATCTCCAATGGTTCCCTTGCTATGATTGATTTAGGGCTATTTTGATACCTGAGATTCTTCCATTTTCCCAACTGACATGTGGCACATTTTCTCACTCGTTCCTTAATTACTTTGTAGTCGTTTATGGTAATATAATTTTCTCGAAATGTCAGCCATAGTTTTCTAGCACCCATATGACAGTTTTCTGTATGTAGTTGATCAATGATTTTATAGGCCAAGTTATTCGTAATTACATATTTCTCATCGTCAATCGGTCCTTTTACATATACATTTTGACAAATTCTAGAGCCTCTTTTTTCTTTCTCGGACAAGTTTACTTGATCTTGCGTTATCTGATGTAGTGAAAAGATTCCTTGTTTATCCTTCAGTATATTCATTCCTATTCTTATTCTCTTTTCCTGTTCTTTCCTGTTGCTATCATTTTCCCTAGTTAAAGCGTCTGCTATAATATTTAGCTTTCCTGGTATATACTTGATGGTAAATTTGTATTCTTGTAGCAATAAGGCCCATCTATGTACTCGGTTGTTCATTAATTTGTTATTCATTATATGTATTAACGACAAATGGTCTGTTTCTATTATGAATTCATTTCCGAGCAAATAAAATCTTAACTTGGTTACACAAAATATAATGCTCGCCAATTCTAGTTCAGTAACGGAATATCCCCTTTCGTGTTTCTTTGTCACCCTTGATACGAACGATATAGGAACCTCTATGCCATCTTGGTCTTGCAAAAGAACTCCAGCGAATCTATTTAGCGAAGCATCAGTTCTCATAGTAAATGCTTGATCATACCTAGGATGATATACCTCTAAATTCTTCGTAAATTCCTTTTTTATTTTGCAAAAAGCCTCTTCATGCTCGACCCCCCATTTCCATTTGACATCCTTTTTCAGTAATCTCAACAAAGGTAACAGTTTATTTGAGAGATCTGGAATTAATCTTTTAAAATAATTCAATACCCCGAGAAATCCTCGTAATGCCTTTAGGTTTCTTGGTCGATGATATTCCAATATACTCTTGACTCGATCTTCGTCCATTTTAACTCCTTTGTCGTTCAGTTCGTATCCCAAATATTTGACTTGCATTTTGCAGAAATGGCATTTCTCCAAGTTTACCTTTAAACCTTCTCTGTCTAATGCTCTTAAAACAACGTCTACATGTCTGTAATGATCTTCAATTGTTTTGGAGTAGATTAATATGTCATCGACATAATGCAGTACAAAATCTTCAAATTTGTCTAGGATTTTGTGTAATGCTTTAACCAGAGCAGAACAAGCTGATTGTATTCCAAATGGGGTTACAGCAAATCGATATACTGAACCATCTATCATAAAGCCTGTGTACTCTCTAC
The DNA here is from genome assembly GCA_964006375.1 of Tillus elongatus. Taxonomy (NCBI): domain Eukaryota; kingdom Metazoa; phylum Arthropoda; class Insecta; order Coleoptera; family Cleridae; genus Tillus; species Tillus elongatus. The sequence goes on from OZ023264.1 coordinate 117,164,919, forward strand.
ATGATTCTTCCAGTGGTATCAGCCAAAAACTATGTTTTAAATCTACTTTTGAAAATATATTTGCACCCGTTATACTTCCGAAAATACTTTCTATTCCTACTGGTGAACTATATTGAGGAATTGACAATTTATTAATATTTCTAGCATCTAAACACAATCTTATTCCCCCATCTGCCTTTTTTACTACGACTATTGGGTTGATATATGGAGTATCACTTCTTTCTATTATTCCTTGCTCTAACATGTTATTTATTTCCTGGTGTACTTGTTTCTGATATTTATATGGAATCGGATACGTTTTCGATTTAAAATTTGCTATCTCTTTTACTTTAAATTGATGCATATGACCCACAGCTACTCGACTAGTTTCATCGAACAAACTTTCATACTTACATAATATATTCTTTATTTTTCTATCATATTCTTCATTTTCATTTATTATTTCTTTTATATTCTTTTCTTCATATTCTTTCATATAATCTATACTATTTATATAATTCATATTTTCATTTTCACTACTATTTTCTTCACATTTATTCACAATTTCGTCAGTCATATGCACTATTTCGTTGTCGATAATTACTATATTCCGTTCATAATCTATGATAGCATTATTTTCATTTAATATATCTGATCCCATTACTACATCAAATTCCAAACCTTCCATTATTAATAAATTAACGTTGATTTCCTTTTTATTTTTGTTAAATTGTAATTTTCCCATTACTGCCTTCGATACTTCACAAATCTTTCTTCCCCTCGCATTTATTAGTGACACCTTTGGTATATTATAACTAAATTTGTTTAACTTTAATTGATCTATTATATTACTACTGATGATTGACGCATTTGATCCAGAGTCCACCATTATATTCACCATTTTGTTTTGGAAGTTTGCTTTTACAAAAACTAATTTATTTTTGTTTTCAAGGTTTTTTTCATTTTCTAATTTTATAAATTCTCTCGGGTGACTATACTGCATGACATTATTTACAAACAAAGGTGCGCTTATTCTAAAAAATTTTGGCTGGGTCCATGTATCTGTGCTGCGACTTCAATTCTGTTTTGCTCTTCAATTTGTTGTGGTATATTATTTGCCATTGCACAATTTCTTAGTTGGCCACCTGGATTAGGATATTGACGGTTATTGTTGTCATTTGTCCTGGCCATCTGTGTTCTTCCTGGCTGATAATTGTTGTTATATCTGTATTGCCTCTGATCTTGTCTTGTGTTGTCGTAATTTCCTTGGTCATTTCTGTTTCTATCCCTGTTTTGATACTGATAATTTCTTGGGTTGCTATTGTTGTTCGATACCCCAGGTCTTGTTTCATTCTGGTTGTAGCGTGGCCTATTGTCATACGTGTTACCTCCATATCTTTGATTCTCTTGATAATTTGGTCTTCTGTAGTCTGTTTTGTTTTCCCCTTTATTTCTTATATTTCTTGTCCTTAGGGTTCTCTCAATTCTTGTCAAATAAGTTAATAGTTGCTCCATCGTTTTGATATTATTAATGGCAATTGTCTCCGTAATCTGGTTTTCGAAATGCCTGGAGATATACATGACTATTTCTTCTTCCTCCATTCTCGGGTGTAGGTACTGCGCTGTATTGTACAAATGCAAACAATAGTTGCTAAAATCTTGATTTTTATTGTAATCTAACCGTCCAAAGTAAAGTTTTTCTCTGAATATCCCTTGATGGAACTCTCCCCAGTAAAATTTCATAAAAATATGTTCAAATTCTTCTATGTTGTGGATTTCGTTTTCTCTACTGGAAAACCATAGTAAAGGATTTCCTACCAGCTGCATCCTTATCACGTCCTTTACATCGTTGATATCAGTTATATATCTTACTTTGTTTTTTATGCTGTTGATAAACACTCTGGGGTGTAGTTTGTTTATATTTCCATCAAATTTTGTTCCTGTATCCATATTTATTGGCATACCGTAGCTCCTGGTGTTTTGACTGTTTATTTTGTTGAAGATTTCTTGCCGTCTTGCCAATTTGCTCCTCTGTTTTCTTTTTTATGTGTGTTATTTCTGAGTCAACCATTTGTATTTGCGTTTCGACTTTTGTAAACTCTTCTCTGGTTTTCTCGGCTTGATTATATAAGTGGTCGTGGATTTCTTGCATTCCTGTATTCATTTCGGTTTCTATTTTCTGGCAATTTTGTTGACATTTCTGTTTTGCCTCGTCCATGTCACTTCTTATTTGTATAATTACCAACTCATTTTCCTTTTCCAAGGTGTTTTGTTTCCTGTTCATTTCCTCCATGAGATATTTCTCACTTACTTCTATTTTTTCTGCCATCCTGTTTTCCATATCTTGCTTGAGTTTTTCTATATTTTCTTTTGTTTCTTCTCTGAGATCTTGAATGTTACGATACAATATAGTATCATTTTCTTGTAATTTATTCATATCCTGTTTGATTTCTGTTATTTCCTTTTGTATAAATACTTCTAAATTTTCTTCTTGTTTCTGCAATTTTTCATTCATGTTTTCATTTATACTTTCCTTTATACTTCTCTCTTGCTCCGCCAATTTTTCATTCATATTTTCATCTATACTTTCCTTTATACTTCTCTCTTGCTCCGCCAATTTTTCATTCATATTTTCATTTATACTTTCCATATTTTGTCGAAACATACTTGCCATTTGTTGCAATAAATTTTGTTCCATGCTTGGCGTTTCTTCTTGTGCGTTCGGTTCTACCGTTTCAGTTTCTTCACTCTCCTCCGGTTTATTTGGTATTTCTTCCTGCGATACGGTTTCTTTTACTAACATTTCTTCTGTTTTCTCTTCTCCTGTGTCTCCTTCATCAAATTGTTCCTCCTGTTGTATTTCTTCAGTCTTCTTTGTTTTTCTAGCTCTTGTTTGCTTTTGTTGCGACATTTTTATGTTTAAATTTCTTTATTTAGGATGGTCAGTAATTAAATTTTTGTTTTTCAGGTCTGGCTCTACCAATGTTATGAATTCCTGTGCCCAGCTGTTGCAGTTTGCTCCCCTGTTTTGCTGTGCCTGACGTTATGGCTAGTTTCCCCTATTTTTGCTGTGCCCGAACGTTGCGGCGCCAATTATTCAGTATTGGCTTTGAATTTATTTTATTAATTTATTTTATATTATATTTACTGATATTAGGTATTAATTTTTATTTTATTTATATGAAATATGTTATTTAAAAATGATAATGATATTTTATTATTACACCATGTATTATAGGTGACTCTGTATATTATTTGTGTGAAATTTTATCTGAATAAAAATGTTTTATGACTCTTGTATTTATGTGATTTAAGCTATCTCAGGGTTATTTGGGTTGCCTATCCTTCTATTATATATACATATATGTATGTCAAATAAATTATATTCAAATATTTTATTTACTTACTTATCTCAGTGGTGAGTTCTGCTAAAATAGGAAGAAAGTAGCCTGCAAATATTTATAGTAGCCTTATTATCTTATTATGGGTTTTCAAAGAATTACGTTTCAAATTTCTTAAACAAATTTTATTGGCACAATTTAAAATTTAAAATCTAAACTCTAAACTTTAAACGGATCCGTTGTTCTAATTATCAAACTAATATCAATTTACAATGATTAAATTTAGTATCCGAATTTACGGCTTTCATTCAATTGTTCTTATTAATAAAATATGGATCCTTGACCTGCACTCCCTCTGTATTCTCAATGTTGAACTATGGTTAAATTATCCCATAAGATTTCTACTTTATGCGTTTAAATCTTAATTTCCCATAAACACATTTGCTTAAAATGATATTTGACAGAATGGGCTGTCTTTTTATTGAAATATTTGTCTGGTTGAGCTGCTATACATTAAATAAAATAAATCTCTAACCTTGGCTTCCTTGCTAATGGTATTGGGTATCCTCAAATGTAAGTATTCTTCATATATTTACTACTTATCTCGTACTTTCTTACGTTAAAAACTTGATGTAACGTCTCTTCTTTGTTTTAGCGGCAAATTGAATTTCCCTTGGACAATTTATACTTTAAAATATTTATATTTAAAATGGGAAGCAATAATGACGCGCTCTCGCATCTAAATTTCATCAACAACCAACAACAACATTTCACAAAAGCGGAAATGTTGCCCAAATTCATCTAACATTTGGTGTTTCCTGTCTGATCATAGCATTCTCTCTTCCAATTAATTATTTAATGTTTTGACAGATATTCTCCTTGGAAACCATCGAGTAAGTTGAATGTTCTATTCTTAAAATTGACATCTGATCTAACCTTACTTTTTTAATCTAATTATAATCAATAATAAATGTATAAATTCATTAAGTTCATGCTGTAATCTTGATTTAAAAGTTCCAGCACACTAAACACTGTTTTTTAATAACTTCCAGTTCATTGTTTTTACAAACACAGACACATATATGGGTACATTTCAGTTCATTGTTCACATAAAAATAAACTAAATTCACATATTGAAAACATCATACAAGGGGTTTGTTTTGTTCATTACCTTTTGTTTACGAATTTTGAAACATAATTCTTTGAAACAAAATAAGATTTAATAAGGTTACCATAAATATTTGCAGGCTATATTTTTCCCTATTTTAGCAGAATTCACCACTGAGATAGTAAGTATATTAAAATATTTGAATACAATTTATTTGACATACATATATATATATATATATATATATATATATATATATATATATATATATATATATATATATATATATATATATATATATATATATAGTAGAAGGATAGGCAACCCAAATAACCCTGAGATAGCTTAAATCACATAATACAAGAGTCATAAAACGTTTTTTTATTCAGATTAAGTTTCACATTATAAAATATACAGAGTCACCTATAATACATGGTGTAATATTTTTTTTTAATATCATTTTTCCATATATAGAATAATTATAAATATAAATATCAAATATCATTTCAATATCATTAAAATATAAAATATAAAAAGTCAAGCCAATTATCTGAATAATATATATATATATATATATATATATATATATATATATATATATATATATATATATATATATATATATATATATATATATATAAATATATATATATATATATATATATATATATATATATATATATATATATATATATATATATATATATATATACTGTTCTTGTATGTGTGTTTCCTATGTGTAATAAGTACACTTGGAGAACCCAAATCAGCACAACACATCTTTTAAAAACCTGATGATCTTTTCACTACCAAAGTTAGTGTCATCAGAGAATGATAAATAAATAAATAAATTTCTTCTGTGTATTGTATTTAAATTACCGGACGTTGTTTTTGAAATCCCGTTATAACTTTACCTACCGAGTTTCGGAATATCTTTTATATGAAAGAGAGCGGGCAAACAACGGGCTGTAAAACAATGGTGGAGCTCGGTGTAAGGAAAATTTGTTTTTTATTGTCTTAAAGTTACAAATACTTTCGTACGCATCTGACTTCGCTTTGTCTATCATTTTGGTTCTTAATTATGTAGTGATTATTATCCCAAATATGTTGTGCCACGCAGAACTTGTCTACACTACCGTATCTCAACTGTGCCATATGTTCCTTAAATCTGGTTTCAATGGTTATGTTAGTCTGCCCAATGTATTAAATATTATAATTTTTACAACTTAGATATCCGACATTTCAGTGGATTTATCCTTATCTTTTGTATTACATAATTCTTTATCTCCCTAATGTCTGAAAGCTTGGATTTGAGGCAGCAGGTTGTTGCAATGTAATGTCTGTTTTTTGTGTCTGACAGTTTTTATGCTTAGCTTAATAATTGGCAAGACGATATGAGTTTTGTAACTGGATTGTTTTCCAAACTTGTTTCTTCTGAGAAGTGCTAAATGGGCACGAAATATATAATCCATATTATAGCAAAGAACTCACTTTTTTTCTTACCCATATTGTCATTCATCTAGTCACTGCTTCGTGAAATCATTTAAGTGTCATTTTTGACAAAGCGAAGATGTTCTCCAATGAGTAAGGTGTTGATATGCTCATGGTGTTAGGCGAATGCCTTCAAGATTACAGACAAGCCGAATGAAGGTACACAGAGAGGTACGCTCACGACGTTTCTCAATATCACAACATTTCGAGGCGTCTGGCGCATCGAATTCGAACTGGTCAAATTCAACCCCAACACAATAAGAATTAACAGATTAGGCGGCTGGTAAGAGACGGAACGGCACCTGACATTTTGGCGGCTTCTTCTATGAACCCATATGTTTCAACCAGGGGGATCCCAGTTGATTCCGGTGTGAGTCGAATGTCAGGGTTCGGAATTTTAAACGATAATCATTATCATCCCTACCACATTAACCTGCAACAGGCACTTGAACCGAGGGATTATCAAAAACGTATAGTTTTTTGTCAATGGCTATTAACCAAAGATTTTGAGTTCAATTGATCGATTCTCTGGACCGATGAGGCTACATCCAAAAGCAACGGGAAGGTCAGCATTCACAATGCCCATTACTGGTCTCAAGAAAATCCTCATTGGCTCGGAGAAGGGGACAACCAGCATTTGTGGAGCCTCAACACATTGTGTGGCCTCATTGGGTGCCAGATCATCGGGCTCTACTTTTTCGATGGCATTCTAACCGGCCGTGTGTACGCTGACTTCCTCGAAACCGTCCTTTGTGAACCCCTGAAATAAATCCCGCTCAATACACGAGAGACGATGTGGATGCAGCAAGATGGTTCTCCGAGTCATTTTACGCTGGCAGTACGTAACGTCATTGATAACCTGCACCCCAGACGGTGGATCGAAAGAGAAGGGCCTGTGGCATGGCCGACTCGATCCCCAGGCTTGACACCCCTTGATTTTTTTTCTTTGGGGCCAGGTTAAAGACATTGTTTACAGACATCAACCCACAACAAAAGATGATATGAAGGTGAGAATCCGGAAAGTCTGCCAGTCGTTGAGCGGCATAGAAATCTTGTTAGCTACCGACAGCGTCCGAGCACGGAACGGGGATGTGTGGCAGATATTTTGAACGCCTATGAATGCTAACAGTTTCTGCCGTACATGCCCCACACACACACAACAGCCACGTCCTTGTCGTTGAGTCTGGGTTATGTAAAGAGCAGTTAAAATTTAGTTTCAAGGATAATGGTGACATCAATCGGAAAAGTTTTTTAATAAAAGTTTCTTATTTTCTTACATGTAACTTACATCTACAATAAAAAATACAATGTTATATTTAAAATCCAATATTTTAGTCAGAGCCACCCATTTTGTGTTTGTTCCGGAAGTTGACATCACCAATCGATAGAGCGTATCTGATTTGGGTATGCAAACATATCTTTTCTTTCTTTGGAGCACCCAGTAGGCTTATAAACGACTGGTACTGGTAGTCAAATTAACCCTGTATAATATGAACGAAAAGAAAATGGAGTTCCTTGTTACAACATAGCATTCTGTATATGAACGTTTTTTTTTAGTGTACACGATCTGCTTGTTCTGTATATGGGGTGTGGTGCATTTTCAATGTAACATTGTTTGCAACTTAACGTTATGTGTACCTTCACATGCCATATGATCTTCTGAGGATGCAATAAAGATTCGTTTATTGATTGGTTAAGTAAGACGTATTGTATAATACGCGTTAAATTAAGCATTCAACACTGATTCGCAAGTAGTCTAATGTCCGGCAGATACCTAGAGTTTACTTCACACAAAAGTGTAAATGTAATCAGAGTGTTAGCCAAGTCTTCTACTTTATTACAAGAGGCTTTTCAACATAGAAACATTATGATAACAGTAATTTTGAAACTGTCACGCCTTCCTTGCTCACTTAGAATACGTGAAGTGATATAGATCAATCTTGTCTTGACAAAATGTATAAGAAAGAAAGCAACAGTAATGATTGTTCACTTAAATGTAACCACCGCGAATGAGTTTTATTAGAGTAATACCTATCCATCATTGCGCTTGTCGTAACTGGTATAAAATATTCAGACTATATTTCAGCTACTAGAAGTTGTACACTTCTAGCGAAGCGATAATCTCGCTGATGCAGGGTCGCCAACCCACGTCTGCCAGTCTGATGTTTCAACCGTGACGCCACATGTGGGAATTATGGGTCTCCAGAACTTTGCAGCTTTCATCTCAGCGTAACCGCTTATAACTCTTTGTATATTTAGCTTATGTATAAGAACAAAACTCATTTAAAATATGTAATGAAGAGTTATGATCATTTTTATTGCTAAGAAGCTTTTGCCATGATGTTGCCTTGTTTTTTGAAGAATAATTTTTGATTAAAATATCAAGTCTTGTGTAAAGTTTAGAAAAATGTTTATTTTATGTATTTTATTTGGGTACAGATGTTTTATGTTTAGGTAACAGATTTTTTGTGAATTTTCTTGAAAAAATAAAGGGGAGAACGCGACTTTTGAATTTTGAAAAAATGTCTTCAAACAAGCGCGAACTAGGCCCCCTAGAACACATATATTACCTTATGATATATATATATATATATATATATATATATATATATATATATATATATATATATATATATATATATATATATATATATATATATATATATATATATATATATATATATATATATATATATGTTATAACGATAAATCAAAAACAATAAGTTGAGTTTGATGAAATATGTCAAGTACCTTCATTTTGTAATTATTATTATTATAAAAGTTGGTTAACTGTGACCTGTTTGGTTTAGATGCTGCTATATGAATCACATACATCTGGTCTCATACGTACATTAATTTTATCCTAAGTTGCGTTTTTTTAATTAAAAAGCGTCAAGACGCCATAAGGGCGCTATGCTTACAAATTTTCATAAAACGGTTTTATGGTTTATGGAGAGTGATTTGTATTGTGAGTAGAGACATCAAGTTTTGTAGATAGCATAATGTGTATATTGTATTATTATACCTATGTACCAAGTTTCATCAAAATAACTTTTTTGAGCAGATATAAGTATTTTCTAAAATATAATTTGCACGGAAAACAAGTTTGATTTACCTGTCCAAGGAGCCTATCCAAAGCAATATACACAAAGAAAAGACTTGCCAGGATATAATTAATGGAAAAAAGATAAAGCGGTTTTTTACCAAAGTTCTACAATTTTCGAAACAAAAATCGGCTCAAGAAATGTTACATCTAAACTTCAAAAAAATTGTACAAAAATTCGTTTTTTTTTTTCAATAAAAAGAATTTACACATGAACCTTATGAAAGGCGCTCATTTAATAGAAAAAATGTACTTCAAAAAGGTAACTTACAAATAATTGTTACTTCCTTCAAATACTAATTATTTGTGATGTGGTATATCGTGATAGACCTCAAGTGGATATAGATTTGCTCAATAGTGAGGTCACGATTTCCTATAAAACCCTACCCTAAAATATCTATCTATCAGATTATCATTATTATTAAGATTAGCAATAGTTTTAGGATGTTGACAAATCTTGATATAGTTTGATACTCACGCTCTTTTCTGTTTTTGCACTGCCTGGAGTCCTATATTTGTGGGCGCCCCAGACTAGTCCAAGGTTATATAAAAATTAAGATATCTAGATAATCGATAGTTAGAATTAATTATTTGCGCTGACGCCAAAAGAAATGAGATATTAGGGAGAAATTTCTCTTCCATTAAACAGATATGTAAATATTAACAATAATGATAAATGTGTTCATATAAATTACTTTGGAATAGCAGGCAAAATTGAATGAACAAGGGTGGTAAATTTTAAATGGACATTGTTCCATACACAAATAAAAAATCCAATAAACAGCAATAGTTTCAAGAAAAGAGAAATTATCATTACATATGGTATGTGACAAAATAATAAGATAAACTTGGTTATATGTTACATAAAAAATTTATATTACATACTAGAGGTATATTAAAAATCAAACGCTATATTTTACAGCTCAGAAGTAAACAAAAATTAATATGCAAATGATTTGTCGTTTATCAATCATTTCTGTTGATTTTTCAATGAAATTTTGAAATGTGATGCCCGAATATTTAACTCGCCAGTCCCTTGAGTGAAACTACTTTCAAGAAATACATTCATGTAAAATTCGTATCTTAATGATTGTAAATGTAAATATTAAGAAAATTACAGGTTAAAATATTCCACAAGCAAAGTCTGTTGGTTACAATTGGGTATCATTTATTTAAAATCACAATATTGACAAAATTCTAGACAATAGACAAGAAATTGACGGTTGTCCAAACAAATAGCTCTCTGAGATAAAAAAGACATATATTTGACTAAGTTGCCTTGAAAGTTCATGTTAGAAATTTTCAAACGCTAAATTGCTGCTTTAAAAAAAAGGTTCTGATTGCTCACACTAGTAAAGTTTTTATAGACTCACCAAGATTCGTCAGCTGGAAATACCTGCTAAGCCTTTGAAGATGCTTCCCAAGGGAAGGTCAAATATCAGTACCCAGGTTAGGCTTACCCATTACAATACGAGAGGAAAAGGCTGGAGATAATGCGTGGTAATATCCATTAATCTTTATAGGGCAGGTGCTTTTGGCTGCTTGACTGAAGGAGATAATTTGGCCACTAGCTTTAATTCGACGGAACTTTTCCACAGCAATTACAACAGAATTTCTAACGCCAATTGTTTCATAGCTCGGCAGTAAACGGAATCTGTTTATGATTAAAGTTGGGGATTTACCGGGTCATGAACAAAGGATCACTGTTAACTCGCGTTTTTCTGTTAAATACTTCGTTAATTTAAATTCAAAATCCAATCAAAAGACATAAAAGCATCACTGGCAACTGTTATCAGATATTATTGACAACGAAAAAGGATTTTATGACCTATTTTTAAGATAATTATAAGCCACGGTAACTAGCGCTGTCTTTACTCGAGAAGCGTTCAGTCTAGACTCCTCTAGAGGTAGCGTTTTGTCCGTTGAGATCTAACCGTTCTTGCTGACGTCTTACCTCCCCAAGTCTACAATTCAAGGTTTTCTCGGGAATATTTGTTGAACGGCTCAAACGGTCGTTTTTAGGTGACATCATCGATACGGAAAAATACAGATAAAGTCGCAACGATATTACCTATGTATTTCACAGCTCTTGCATACAAAACGTAAGATCTTTTCACTAGTGGAATTTTCCTTGCCTCGCTATTGCTATGAGTTCTGACTTGTTCAAGGATTTCTCTTGACAAAGATAATATCGCGCCTTCATATACTTAAATTTTAACGTAACCATTTGAGAGGCAGTAAAGGGTGTATGGTGCCGAAACGTTTAGCGACTTTTAATGGAGTAATGATGCAACCAAAACTTGAAATGTTCAATGCAGATAGGGTTTATTTCCATTATTTACGATACCTGGGGGATTCTAAATGTCTTTTAATAAAAACAAAGTAACGATGCTGGAAAACACAATCGTTACATAATCTACACCATAAAAAGTACGCTGAAAGTAGCATGACCCATGTTGCTATTTAGGAAAGGTAGTCGAAGGGGTTCTTCAAAAAATGTCGATAATGCAACCAAATAGTCGGACATAATCTGTTATTTAACACTACACATTTTGATTCCGATGTCTTACTCGGTTTAAAGGTTATGATCTTGTTGCGTTACTTATACGTAATCCTCTATACAATCGTTACCTATATATAATTTTAAGTGAACGAATTGTTTACAAATATTTGCTAAAAACAGTCAACAGTGAAAAATTTCTCTTTCTGATAAATTACATCTTGAAGAATTTTTGTATCGTAGAAACTGAACGTTTTCAACACAATTTTACCCAGCTAACATTTCCAGAATAAAGTAATCAAGTACAAAAATTTTACAAAAAGTTTTGTTTACAAAAATTTTCCAATTTTCTCTAAAAAAAATTGTCTCATAAAATGTTACACGCGAATAAAAAAAATGTTCTCTCATTTGATGAAAATGTTCTACGTGTAAATATCTACAACTGTTACCTATAAGTAATGTTAAATGGGCGAACTTTATTAGAAATAATTGCTAAAAACAGTCAACATCAATATATTAACGAAAATTTCTCTATTCGAAAAATTACGTATCTAAGAAATTTTTGTACCAAGGAACGAACGGTTTAAACACAATTTTCCCAAATTGTCATCAAATATTCAGCGAAAACATAAATTGGTGATTAAGTAACTTCAGTTCAACTTTCTTTATATTTAATGGCTTTGTAATGACCACGGACCACCGCCAATTAGAAATCTCGCTTGCTAGGGCATTTGGAATTCTCATAGAGCACTTACACAAGTGCTTGTTTGTGACTTGTTCACGTCAATCGGCAATTAGGGTGTTCTTAATGATGAGTGAAATAAGGTAAAACGACATTAATAAAATTGGTAATTATTGAATACAATATAATAATGAAAAAAGTTATCGAGTTCGGCAAACTAGATTATTCATTTCATTACAGTTCTATATTATTTATTAAAATTTCTAATCTATGTGCGAATGCTACGAAAGAAAATATACTTTAATAAATGAATTCCTTAATTTATGCGTTTGATTATGGATGTACCCTCACAATGTGTAAGTCTTTTAGAGACTTGTGCCCAGTTTCACAAAGCTCGATTAAATATTAAACGGACGGTTAGTTAATCAAGGTTTCAGACGACCAATCACAGACTATAATGGGGGTTTTTACCATGACAACCAAATATTTTGAAGCTCTGATTGGCTGTATTTAGCCTTGACTAACTAACCGGCCGTTAAATATTTAATCGAGCGTTAGGAAACTGGGCATTAGTGTTATATACTACTAGTGATATATTAAAATATCTAAACGTCATTTAGATTTTTAGATTTATTACCATATTATACTATTTCTTAAAAAACTTACTTTTTTCAGGTTCAATTTCCAAACTCGCTCTAGATGTAAGAAGACATTTAAAACTGTTGTATTTTTCATATGTAAATTGTAATATTTTCCTTGGATGGTGTAGCCTTGAGAACCGAATAAATAATTCCGAAAGCTAGGCATTATAATACAGAATATTATCTTGCAACTGACGGCTATCCTACAATTTTTTTAAGAAATATATACAGGTTCGGCCATTAGTGCGGGAAGGTCCAATATGTGCCTTATAAAAAATATTTGGGAAATTATTTTCATGTGAAAGTGGTTTGTTGTTAGGATGCGCACAATTCAAAAATATTTTTGCAAATATAGCGTGCTCCATAATTGGATGGCATCACAAACTTGTATTTTTTTTTAAACAGAACACCTATATATTTAGCAAGATTAAAATTCTCCTCGCTTCGTACATTATCTCGATAAACATTTTTATTATATTAAACATGATGTTTGCGAACATATTGCAATTTCTTTCCCTGAATCGTCGTGTATTGCTCACCCTGTATAATATAGACTAAATCAAATTCAACTTTAATTCATACTGAAATACTTTCCACTAATAGTCTATTCTCCTCAAATGTGATTTATTTATTCTAATTTCGGCAGCCAGTAGCTTAAAACGTAAACCGAAATGTTTCACTTTTGCTTTTTTCCTCATCGCTATCTGATAGATTGCTTGCTCCTCTATAAATCTCGTTTAGCATTTACTATGCTTAACCCTGCTAGTTTTTGAGATCTCGACTTTTGAATTTTGAGAAAAATTCTTCAAAGAGCGCAATCTAGGACCCCGGGAACCTAAATCCGAGGTAGGTTTCAGACTTTATACGTATATATATATATATATATATATATATATATATATATATATATATATATATATATATATATATATATATATATATATATATATATATATATATATATATATATATATTTATTTATTTATTTATTTATTTATTTATATATTTGTGTCACACGGATAACTCAAAAATAATTAGCCGATTCTGATAAAATTTGGTAAGTACCTTCCTTTTACAAGTGGCTTGGACAAGTTTGCCAGCCAGGAAAATATGTTCAGTTTAAATAGATTAAATAACGCTTTGTTTTAATTAGATAGTCGAATCCCCCGGTCCATACCAGTTCTAAGCTGATCTTTAATGTATCGAATTTCGACCACGAAATTTTAATGCATATTTGTAAGAAAAGAAATTCGGGACGCAGCAAGCGCGTTATGGTAGCGAATTTTTATTAACTGCTTCAAATTTTGATTAGCTCAATCTGATGCTAACCTATAAGGTTCGTTGGCCAGGAAACTACCTTTTGGGCAACATTTTAGGTATATTTTCGAAACATTTTTCCACATTTTCAAACAATAAAGTTTTTTTTTGATGAAATATAGTAAGTACATTGTTTTTATCTCTTTTAATCTGATTGCCTTTTGATAATTAGGTAATTAATTAATTGGGTGAATAATTAAATGGATTAGTCTAAATACAAGGCAGGCTATTAGCACTGGAACGTGACAAAGTAAAATCTTTAACAGTAGAGGCATTGAAAAATATCAAACGCAACATTAATACCGAACGTTTAGAGCTAGTTTAAAAATTAGTGATCCATAAATTTACTACAGCCCAACACATATTTCCTCTTATAAAACAGCCATGTCGCATTACTCAGATTCCCTGCTTAATTTTAAATTCTAATACTTGGTTCTGGTAAAATTGTCAACATGACATTTCCAGTGTTTGACATTTATACCTATTATCGTGCGTCGTTTCGTATTACTACAATACATTTCTCAACACAAGAAATGATAGACATGGTATATGTTCTGGGGGCAGGCAATAAAAATTGCTTGTTGGCGACAAGAATCTATCGCGAGAAGTATCCTGATAGAAGGCAACCTAAAAAACAGCCGTTCGACGACAGTGGAAGTGTTCGGTACAAAAAAACGGAACGTCAAATATGTTTCAAGAGAAACAAATCAGCTGAACGTTTTGTTGATTGTGAACGAAGATCCACACACAAGTGCGAGGATGATTTCGAGACAATTAGAAAACAGTAGAACATTATGCCGGAGAATTTGGAAGAAACACAAAATGCACCCTTATCACATTAAATTGGTACAAGAACTAAACAATGCTGATCACGATGGAAGACTAGCTTTCTGTAATTGAGCTCAACAACAGCTACATGAAGACAGATCATTTTTTGACAAAGTTCTATTTACAGATGAAGCCACGTGTCACAAGAACGGTAAAGTTAACAGGCATAATTTTTATCATTATGCGTAGAAAATCTGCATTTTGCGAGGCCGCATTATAGTTAATCTAGATGGTCTCTTAATGTTTGGGGAGGAATTGTCGGTAATCATGTAATAGGACCACATTCCTTTCCAGAGCGATTAACAGGCAAATATTAGCAAATGTTTCTCTAGAATGATTTGGAACAATTATTGAACAAGGTGCCCCATGAAATCCGACGATCGTTTTAATTTTTGTATGATGGAGCACCGGTCCGCCATATAGCTCTCATTCGTCATTTCCTGAGTCACACATTGCCGGGTAGATGGATTGGGACAAGTGTCCCAGTCAGGTGGCCTCCTAGATCACCAGACTTGACAAAGATGAATTTTTTTCTATGGGGTTACGTTACGAAGATCATTTTCATCAATTGCCTCTCCAAACTAAAGAGGATATGAAAACCAGAATACGGCAGGCATTCCATAATATTAATAAGAAATGTTTAATATCTGTGAATGCTTAATTTAGGAAACGATTGCAGCTGTGTAGATGGCAATTTTAAGCAGCTTCTTTAATTGTTTAGTTATATTATTGTATTTTTTCTGATTTTATATAATTTGTTCTGATAATTTATTTCAAACTCGTTTCTGTTACGTTATGGTTTGTTGAGTTAATACATTTTAATTCCATTTTCGCTGATGAGTTGGTTTTTTCGAAGCGTCTAGAAATACTGTGAAATATAGCATCTAAATGGTTCAATTTCCATACTGTTAATGCCGATCAAATTGAAAGAGATAAAAATTAACGTCAGGATATTTTTTAAAAACGCATATAAGTCAAAAACTAGTAGGGTTAGGCCTAGGAAATGCTAAACAAAATCAGATTAAGAGAGATAAAAATTAATGTCGGGATATTTTCTAAAAACGCAAAGAACTAAAAAACTAGTATGGTTAGAGATAGGAAATGCTAAACAAAATTTATAGAGGAGTAAGCAAGCTATCGGATAGTTACCTGAAATATAGGATCTCCCATTTGAAAAAAAAAAGAGAAACATTTCGGTTCTCGTTTTAGGCAACCTGTATATGGCTGCCGAAATTAGAATAAATAAATTACTTAGAAGAGAAAAGACTACTAGTGGAAAGTATTTCAGTAAGAATTAAAGTTGAATTTGATATATCCCATATCATACAGGGTGATCAATACACGACGATTCAGGCAAAGAAATTTCAATATCTTCGCACACACCCTGTAAAATGTAATAAAACTCTATATTGAGATAATTTACAAAGCGAGGAGAATCTTAATCGTGATAAATATGTAGGGTGTTCCATTTTTAAAATTTGTGATACTATTCAATTATGAACACGCTGCATTTGCAAAAATATTTTTGAATTGTGCGTAGCCTAACACCAAACCACTTTCACATGTAAATAATTTCCAAAATATTTTTATAAGGCTGATATTGGACTATACCGCAATAGTGGTCCACCCTGTATGTATATATATATATATATATATATATATATATATATATATATATATATATATATATATATATATATATATATATATATGTGTATATATATATATATATATATATATATATATATATATATATATATATATATATATATATATGTATAATACAGAGAACAGAAGTGGAAACGCTTTATGCTTCCAAGCGTATTGGTCAATGCAATCGTGAGTTGTTTATGCCCAGAATATATAACACCCTTCCGAAAAAAAAAGGGAAATAGTAACATTAAAGACATTTAAAAGAGGAATAGAAACATTTATAAAAGACTCACGCAGAGCCATAATAAAGGGCTTAATTCATATTAAATAATGTCACTTGTTGGTACCCACAGTGACTCCTTAGTCGTTTATGCCATTTGTTGACGGTTCACACGTACTTTTTGTTTTTATTTTTAAGTTGCATACCAATTCTGGTCCCATTAAATCGAATGAATGAAGACTATTATTATGATTGGCAATAAGCAACTGGTTTTTAAATATTTTAAGATGTAAATATAATTTATTTATTTTATTTTATTATAATTTTGTGCTGTAAATTTGTGGCTCTAGTAGGACTGATCAGTTAATTTATTTATTTTGGTGCCCATTCTGTGACAATGTCTGATGGTAACTTATTCAAGATATTGAAATGCTGTTTATACAAATGGGGTGCTTTATGTGTTTAATTTCATTTATTTTACGCATTGATGTTGCTCATTGGTTGTTTTATGTATTAGCGAATTTTCATTCAGAAAAGTCGCTTATGGCACGATGACTGTGCCAACCGTATCGAAAATTTGTTTAATGAACGACATCCGAACAGACATGTTAACAGAAAAGACATTTTGGAGTTAGTTGCAAAGTTTCGACAAAGTGGTTTAGTAGCCAACAAAAAACGGGATCCTGAACGTGAATTTCCCATTAGAAATGGGACAACTGAGATTGAAGTTTTAGGACAAATTGCTGCAGACCCTACTTTGAGCACGAGAAAATTGGCCACTGTTTCAAACATCAAAAGAAGAACAATTCAGCGAATATTGAAGCATCATAAATTTCACCCGTATAAAATTCATCTTGTACAACAACTGAATGAAGATGATTTTGATCGGCGGCTGGAGTTTTGTGAAGTTATGACTGCACGAATAGCTGATAACGGGAACTTTCTGTTCAATATCTGTTTTCAGACGAGTGTACGTTTTTATTAAACTCTACAGTCAATAGCCATAATTGTCGTTATTAAGCAGATAATAATCCAAGAAATTATCACGAAGTCCACACTCAAACTCCACAGAAATTGAATGTCTGGACTGGCATTTTTAGAGGCCGTTTAATCGGACTAATTTTTCTTGATGGCAATTTGAGTGGCGAAACGTATTTGGAGTTACTAAAAGATATCATTTACCCTCTACTAATTCACATTGTTGAAAATGATGATCGCTATCAAGAAAATCAATTAGTGTTTCTACAAGATGGAGCTCCTACGCATTTTTCACAACGTGTTAGGGAGTTTTTAAATTAATTCCTTTGGACTTCTTTCTATAGGGCAATTTAAAGAGTAGAATTTTCGCAACGCAACCGTAGTCTCTGGAAGAATTACGATGACGCAATGTTGAAGAATGCCGTCTAATAACTCCACAAATGCTTCAGAATGTCAGAATGTCAGTCGTTTTGAACAAAATTTGTACTTTTGTATTGAAGCTGGTGGTCAACAATTTGAACACTTGCTTAACTGAATAAACATTTTTGAACGTTTCGTTTTGTTTTTTAGTTTTTTTTTGACGAAAAATTGACTAATTAGTGCATTTCTTATCACGATGAATGAAATACGTTCTTGCAACCCCAACTGTAAATAATTTTTAAACGAGTTGATAAAACTTCCAAATCCAAAAAAATTAATGTACTGAATTCAGAAAGGAAAGAGCTTTCAAACGGTGTAACATTCGACTCATGTTCCCTATTTAGAATATAAGGGTTGTTATCACCACCCTTACGGAGTTGATGTGACAAAGTTGAGTTTTATGTCCGAATATGCCCCCCTCAATATTAAAATCGACGTGTTTAAGCGTTTCTTAAAAAACAATTCTCTGGACGCAAATAGGTCTGTTTCGTTTTCAATGCGCCACCCTGTAAATATATATATATATATATATATATATATATATATATATATATATATATACATATATATATATATATATATATATATATATATATATATATATATATATATATATATATATATATATATATATATATATATATATATATATATATATATATATATATATATATATATATATATATATATATATATATATATATATATATATATATATATATATATATATATATATATATATATATAATTATATAGATACGCACTCTTGCGTTATCACGATATATATTTTGCTGAGGTTTAAATGATTTTTATGACTTACGCAAACCTTCCATAACATTTCTATATTGTAATGGACACTGATGAGGCCAAACTTAAGCATTAAGAAATTCTCTGCATATGCATTGGAGATATTTCAAAAATCCATATCTTCTAAACTACTTCACCGAATTTAAAAAATGAAAATGCAATGTATAGGGAATCAAAAGCACTTTTTAACAACCTATCACATGCCCCCTATTCCTCTATTCCCTCCCATTTGAAAAAAATTGAAGGATGACACCCCCGCTTAGCAGGGTAAATTTTGCGTCAAAAGTGGTCCCCCTGACAATCAAACTTGACGCGTTTCAGGTTCTTTTCGACCAAATTGTTTCCTGGCAGTTATGGCTGCTAGCTTGTTTCCAGTGGGCAACCTTATATATATATATATATATATATATATATATATATATATATATATATATATATATATATATATATATATATATATATATATATATATATATATATATAGTGAGGTCTTTGAAATATGTGTTGTGGTAATTTGAGTTTTCCAAGTGTACTTATCAGTGCTCATCAGAGGTTCCAGTTTTCACATAGTGATGAAGATTGCACTGTTGTCGAAATACGTACTTAACGCATAACTCTTTGTAATTGTTTTTGTGGTTTTTGGGGTGATTCTGTTTCTGTTTTCATCCACGGTATCCAACAACGATCTTTATTCAATGACATCCCGGTCCAGGGAAATATTAATTTGCTTAAATTGGCTTGCCGTTTTTGATAACAAATAAGAAAAGATTTTACTATAAACTGAGTATCCTATAAACGTATGAGTTAAATTAAAGACAGTAAAACCATACAAACAATTTTCCCCATAATATACAGGTTGTTAAGTATTGATTTTAAGTTTGAGATTTGTCCCATGTATATTATGTAATACGAGATATAGCTAAATAATAAATTCCTGCAGAAATAAAACTATGCGCTTGTAAATGTACAGTTAGTTAATAGGTTTATCTCTATTATGTAATTGGAATTTACCGGGCTTTTATTTTAAGATAAGCGAGCGCTTTTATGTGCTAAGCGGAGCAGAGCACCAGGTTCTGCCTGAATAACGGAAGAGAATTTACATCAGAGGATTATGACCCAGATTAATTTTATTGGCCATATCTTGATTATGAACGTGTTATAATGGGCTCTCAAATTGTTTTTAAGGTTAAACTGCCTTGCTAGGTGGTGCATTCATCCTGTTGCAATATTTTCACTTCATTTCACAAGTACCCGCAAATGGGCAACATAAAAAGCCTCTGGCATATATAAGGATTTTATAGCGGTTACGTTTGTAAAGCGTACAAAAGGGCAAAAGAAAGAGGAATAGGTAATGCTATACAGGCTGGCGCATTGAAAACAAAACAGACCGATTTGCGTCCAGAGAATTTTTTTTTAAGAAACGCTGAAAGACTTCTATTTAATATTGAGGGGGACATGTTTTTACATAAAACTCAACTTTGTCACATCAACCCTTTAAGGGTGGTGATAACAACCCTTATATTTTAAATAGGGAACATGGGTCGAGTTATACATCATTTGAAAGCCCTTTCTTTTCTAAATTCAGCACACTAATTTTTTGGAAGTTTTATCAACTCGTTTAAAAATTATTCACAGTTGGAATTGCAATAACGTATTTCATTCATTGTGATAAGAAATGCACTAATCAGTCATGTTTTCGTTAAAAAACTAAAAAACAAAACCAAACGTTCAAAAATGTTAAATCAAATAAGTAAGTGTTCAAATTGTTGACCACCAGCTTCCATACAAAAGTAAAAATTTTGTTCAAAATATGCTCTGACATTCTGGAGCATATCTGGAGTTATTAGACGGCATTCCTCAACAATGCGTCGTCAAAATTCTTCCATAAACTCCGGTTCTGTTGCGAAAATTCTACTCTTTAAATCGCCCTATAGAAAGAAGTCTAAAGGAGTTAAATCCGGTGATCTAGGGGGCTACTCAATAGCACCTCTACGCCCAATCCATTGCTCTAGAAACTCTCTGTTCAAAAACTCCCTAACACGTTGTTAAAAATGCGGAGGAACTCCACCTTGTTGAAACACTAATTAATTTTCTTGACAGCGATCATAATTTTCAACAATGTCAATTAGTAGAGGGTAAACGATATCTTCTAGTAACTCCAAATACGTTTCGCCACTCAAATTGCCACCAAGAAAGATTTATCCGATTAAACGGACTCCAAAAATGCCAGTCCAGACATTCAATTTCTGTGGAATTTGAGTGTGGACTTCGTGAAAATTTCTTGGATTATTATCTGCCCAATAACGACAATTATGACGATTGACTGTAGAGTTTAATAAAAACGTACACTCGTCTGAAAAACAGATATTGAACAGAAAGTTCCCGTTATCAGCTATTCGTGCAGTCATAACTTCACAAAACTCCAGCCGCCGATCAAAATCATCTTCATTCAGATGAATTTTATGCGGGTGAAATTTATGATACTTTAATATTCGCTGAATAGTACTTCTTTTGATGCTTGAAACAATAGCCAATTTTCTCGTGCTCAAAGTTGGGTCTGTAGCAATTTGTCCTAAAATTTCAATCTCAGTAGTCTCATTTCTAACCGGAGATTCACGTTCAGGATCCCGATTTTCGTTGGCTACTGAACCACGAAACTTTGTAACTAACTCCAAAATGTATTTTCTGTTAACATGACTGTTCGGATGTCGTTCATTAAACAAATTTGCGGTACGGTTGGCACAGCCATCGTTTTTGAAAAAAGTGTAATTATTTCAACTCTTTCTTATACAGAATACACCATTGTGAAATTAATTTTCGGTATTACTATCATGTATCAAACCGACCGATAAACTGAAATAATAAACCGCATTTCTCTGATTCTGATAAGAAATGTTCTGATAGTCAATTCTTTGTTTACAAACCAACAAAACATTGACTCTCAGCACATTTCTTATCGGAATGAGTGAAATGCGTTTTCGCATCTTCAACTGTGAATAATTTTTAAACGAGTTCATAAAACTTCCAAAAAAATTAGTGTTCTGAATTCAGAAAAGAAACAGCTCTCCAATGATGTAACACTCGATCCATGTTCCCTATTTAAAATATAAGGGTTGTTATCATCACCCTTAAGGGGTTGATGTGACAAAGTTGAGTTTTATGTCAAAACATGTTCCCCTCAATATTAAAATTGACGTGTTTCAGCGTTTCCTAAAAAAAAATTCTGGACGCAAATCTGTCTGTTTCGTTTTCAATGCGCCACCCTATATGTACGACGTGTCTATATCGGTCTCCTTCCCGTAGCTAAAATGTATATACAGGTTGGTCTCTAATAAATGGGCCATAGAGTAACTGTAGATTCTAGACTTAAAAATAATACGATGCAGCCAAAAATGCCTTCGTAAAATTTTGCCCATTCAAGAGATACAGGGTGTTAGATATTGATTTTAAGTTAGAGATATTCCATAATTTTGCCACTTTATAACAAAATGTCGTGAAAACTCCGAATGGAGGGTTTTGGATGATAAGAAATACGAATCTAAACTTAGTTTTTGGGTTGGTTGTAGAGGGGGCTAGTTACACACTGTCGAATATAAATTGTTAATCATAACTTTTTTATGCTAAACTCCTTGATGATTTTGAATAAAAAGGCAGATAACCTGATTATTTTTAGGAACAAAGGTATACTTATCGGATATTGATCAAACACCCCGGTGTCGAGATATTCGCACTTTAATCACGTGAACTTTCTGATCACTACCGATATTATTTCCTTACTAACCCAAAAATGCATTGACAATTTACACAAAAAAAAACCATATTATTACCCATAAATTGTAATTAACAAACAAGAAACTTGCAACAATAAAATAATAGTATCAATAATTATATAAAAGGACGGGTATATGTTACACCGCCCACTGCAAGGGAATATATGCAAAATGGGATAAGAGGGGATTGCGGAACCATGACACCGGAAATGCTAGGAAAGGTGAGACAAAACGTAATTAAAAATTTTAATGTATGCACTTAGCCAAAGGAATACGATTTAGAACATATTTTAATAAAACACAAGTAGGTGTTGTATTATCTACTAAATTAAAATTAATATAATAATAATTTTGTTTGTTTCATAGCCAAGTCCTTATTATAACGTAAGTTTCGTTGTTGTTGCAATTTGTATCCTTGCCAGTGTTTGATTAATTTAGTATTTATCAGAAGAACGGCAATAAATGTCAAATTGAAAAATAAAAATAACCCAAAAACAATAATATATAGGTAGTATACAGAGTACGTACTTAAGAAAAGTTGTGGGGTTTTTGATCACCTTTAGCATAAAATAAAAACATACGAAGTGTTTTATTTAAAAACGTGATCTTATTGAATTTTAAATTTACTTGGTTTGAACATATATTGTACTTTCTATATATACTATACTTTTTATATCAAATATTTTTAAGACAGCGTATAAGCTTAAGTTTAGTCTTCCCTCAATTAAAATACAAAATTTTTCCTGGAAAGCTACAGGTTGGTACATAAGAATAGCACTTCAGCGAAAATGCAGCAGTTATATATATACAGGGTGTCCGGAAAATACGTGTACAACGTTTGACAGCAGACTCCTGACGTCAAAATAGGTCGATCTAAGCCGACTTAGTTATATCCAAAATTGCTTCGTTTAGCCGGTAGAGGGCATCGTAAATTTGTAAAAATATTGGTTATTCCTCAATTACGTGAAAACCTGCTAATCGATTTTAATGATTTTTACTATGTAGACTAATACTATAAAATGACGTTTTGTTGTAGTATAGCCACCGGTTGTAAATAAGTGGAAGTGTTATGAAAGTGATTAATACGTCAACATTTGTCCTGATTTTTTATATCAACGGCGTTATGACAACCCAGATATTTTTGTCGAGTGACTGGATGTATTTGGAAGCTATTTTACCTCTTCAAGATTTTTCGTTGGTTGGGTTGTTTTGCCAAAAAAAAAAAAATATTTACAATTACCTTCATACATCAATTACCATTAGTAATAAAACAAAGTACAACAAAGTTGGAAATATGTATTAAAAATATTGTAAGAAACTAAGTAAAACAAAAACATTACTTAAGCAAATGTGTAAAATGACCGCCATCTTGGTGAATACACTCATTAACACTCCTTAAAAAATGATATTGGACCCTATTTAATGTCTCGGGGTTATTAAAATGGTTGCCTGCATTTAAAATCCACGTCAATAAATCATGGCGTGTGTTTACCGGAGTCTTGTAAACATCTGTTTTAATAGCGCCCCACAAAAAGAAGTCACACATATTTAACTCTGGAGAACGTGGTGGCCATTTTACTGGTGCATCATTGCCCCTTCCAATCCATCGATTGGGATATTGATGGTGTAAGTATTGCCGAACTACAACGGAAAAATGGGGCGGGGCACCATCATGCATATACCACATTTCCCTCCGAAGTAAAAGGGGCAAATTTTCCAGGAGCATTGGTAATGTGTATTGCAAAAAAATTAAATAAATATTTCCATCTAACCTGTCTGGAATAACAATAGGACCAATAAGGTAGCGATCAATAATGCCTGCCCAAATATTTAATTTAAATTGATGCTGATGATGTGCAACTTTAATGGCATGTGGATTTTCATCGGAATAAATGTGTTCGTTGCGCAGATTGGTTACTCCAGATCTTGTAAAGCACGCCTCGTCAGTAAACAATATTTTTCTACAAAAATTTGGATCACGGATTCTTTTGTTTCTAATAAATTGACAAAATGTAAGCCGCATTGGGGGATCAGTCGGTAAAAGTTCCTGGACTTTTTCTACGTGGTATGGATGTAACAACTGTTCGTTTAAAACCTCATTGACAATCGATTTAGGAACATGTAACTCACGTTCTAAGCGACGGGTACTGGTACTTGGGTCTTCTTCAACTCTTTCCAGAATGTTTTCTTCTGTTTCCACAGTTCGAGTTGTTCGCATACGACCCCTGCCTTCAAATTTTTTCTCAAAGCTGCCCGTTTCCCGAAGATGACGCTCGATGTTGGCAAATGTTTGGTGGTTTGGTATTCGACGGTTAGGAAATCTTTCCATGTAAACCCTAACACTCTGACGCCCATTTCCTTTACAAAACCCGTATACCAGGAGCATGTCAACCTTCTCAGAGATCGTATAATTTTCCATGTTTAATGATAAAATGAACTTGTAATTTAAGAATGTTGATCGTATACTTTAGTAAATTTCATAGACTGGTGACAATTTGTCAATACTTGTCAAATTATTAAATGCCATAGCAACAAAGTCACTAAACAAATTATTGTTACAGGTAATTTGATTTTAATTTTATTACTAATGTTAATAATTGGTGTATGAAGGTAATTGTAAATATTTTTTTTTTGGCAAAACAACCCAACCAACGAAAAATCCTGAAGTGGTAAAATAGCTTCCAAATACATCCAGTCACTCGACAAAAATCCCTGGGTTGTCATAACGCCGTTAGATATAAAAAATCAGGACAAATGTTGACGTATTAATCACTTTCATAACACTTCCACTTATTTACAGCCGGTGGCTATACTACAACAAAACGTCATTTTATAGTATTAGTCTACATAGTAAAAATCATTAAAATCGATTAGCAGGTTTTCACGTAATTGAGGAATAACCAATATTTTTACAAATTTACGATGCCCTCTACCGGCTAAACGAAGCAATTTTGGATATAACTAAGTCGGCTTAGATCGACCTATTTTGACGTCAGGAGTCTGCTGTCAAACGTTGTACACGTATTTTCCGGACACCCTGTATATATATATATATATATATATATATATATATATATATATATATATATATATATATATATATATACACTGTATCAATAAGTGTAAATCGATTTGTTCATTTACCTAAGTTTTAGAATTACACGTAAAATTCAAAAGTCGAATAATACATAGGGTTTAACCCAATTCACAGTGCTTTCTAAGAAAGCTGGAGCCCTTTGAGGATGGTGCTTCCAATCAATTTTCTTAAAATATCTCAAAAATGCCGCTACCTAAAAAATTGGAACTTGGCACAATGAATAAACTTAAAATGACAAATTAGCAAGTGTAAATCAGCATTTTCTTTTACAATCACAAGCGTCTCGTTGGGAAGAGAGAAGCAAAGAACAGTTTGAAATATATATTTTTAAAAAAGCAAAAACCACAGAAAATTGGAGTTAGAAATTTGACAAAAAGAATGTCAAAAACTTAAAGATAAATAATATAATTAACAATGACTTTTGCCGCACCCCCCTCCCCCTCTCCCAAAAAACAAGACGCCCGTTATTGCAAGAAAGAAATTTTATTTACACTGGTCGACTTTTCTTTAAAAGTTATTGTGCCAAGTTTTGAATTTTTAGGAGGTGGTATGTATTAAAGTATCGTAAAAAAATCACGTCTAGAACCCGAGGTTTAAGTTTGGCAGGAAAGTTTTTAGACACCTGTGTAATATGTATATTTTTCGTATTTTGTTTTGCTTCTTTAACGTCGGGTTATTTCGCGACTATGGCCAATCACCGAAGCCAGGCGAGGCAATTTCACCTTACTATCCTGAAAATGTTGCCTTCTCCCTTTCTGTGTGGATTGTGCCAAGTTTTGATTTTGAGGAGGCGGCATTTTTTAAATCCCGTAAACAATTTCCAAGTCAACCAAGGTTTAGGTTTGACAAGAGAGTTTCAGGGCGGCTGTGTGGGTAAAAAGTGTACACCACTTATATTTTCCGTTTGCTTTTTTGCTTCTCTAACGTCGGTCTATTTCTGCGACTATGGCCAATCATCGTCGGCAGGGAGCAGTTTCTGCAGTTTAGCTTGTCGAAAATTATTTGCCACATATAACAATGGCCATAAAAAGATACTCATGAGTTTATATTAAATAGCACGTTCTATCATTTTCACTCAAATAGGTGTATATTTTCTAGTATGGAATTTCACCTTCCTATCCTGAAAATGTTGCCAAATTCCTTCCTTTCTGTAAGAAGGGTAGGTTTTTTTCACGTCGCCAACACCGAAGAGTACACGAGATCGGCGGTTTGACGCCTCCTCCAAAAAAGCGAAGCGTGCAGACAGTCAGGTGGTTTGACAGCATGCCAGAAGCTCGGTATGTATTGAAAATAAATCAACGTTTTTACTTTGAACTGAATCCGCGAGTCAGGGGCACACGTTCTTGCCACTAGACCACCGATGCTACATTTTACGTATTCTACAGCGTGCTTAAAATATACGTAAATACAAAAGTATAGTTTTAGAGATAGTTAAAGATGCTTATATTGAACATACATCAGGCTGTGTAGCAGCTGTCTTCTAAATTTTTCACGAAACAACCCCATACAGATACCAGTACTAAATCATGTGCTTCTTGCAAGTTAAGTGACACATAAGAGACATATTCTACAAGACCCTAATTTCCTATTATTTTCGCAATGGCACTAAGAGAACGGAAAATGTTAATAATTTTTTATAGTGGCGTACAAAAATGTTGCGTTTTTATGAGTGTGTATCGATTATGAAGGCACGAACTCTATTGGATACCGGTTCCTATTCAAATAATGAAGCCAAGCGAAAATTCGCATATTTTATGAATACACTTACCAGTCAACGTATTCGTGACAGTATTGCGTGACGTATGTTCCTAGATGACTTACATATTAAAATAGTTTGAGAGGTACGTTGTAGCATGTAACGTAGCGACAATAATGTTCCAGGGAACCCGGCAAACTGCGTAAACTATTTCCAGAAAAAAAGAAAGTCTGGACGCAGCAAGTGCGTTATGGTAATGAATTTTCATAGAAGGCACCACACGTTTTTTTATTAACTTGTATGCTTGTAACATAGAGACATATGTTTTGGTACACAGTTTTTTCTAACGTTAACCTACCTACCAAATTAAGTTCTCAAAGCTTTGTTATTTTCGCAGATAAAAAATGTTTTGAAAGAAAACCGAAAATTTTTTCGAAAAACCTGGTCCGATTTTCGAAGCCACTTACAAAGGAAAGGTGTCTGCCAAATTTAATAATAATCGGCCTATTGTTTTTTGAGTTATCAGTTTGATGCATATACATATATATATATATATATATATATATATATATATATATATATATATATATATATATATATATATATATATATATATAAATAAATATATATATATATATATATATATAAATAAATATATATATATATATATATATATATATATATATATATATATATATGTATATATATATATATATATATATATATATATATATATATATATATATATATATATATATATATATATATATATATATATTACAATGTGTCCCAGGATCGGCGTATGAATAGGTGAAGGAGACTAAATTTTTTTGAGTTGAAATTTCATTTTCTGGGATTGAGCCCTGCTTGAATAGAAAATAATTTGCGTCATAATCTTAGTTTCCAAAAATCATGTACCTCTTGGAAATTTACAAAAAGCGTGCCCTATTTCTAAGGCATACGAAAATGTTAACAAAAAAAGATTATCCAAAAAAAATAACGAATACAATCATGTTTTGACAGTTGTCAACAATAGTTCATTGTAATTATTGTCGTTGCTGCGCTCTAAGACTGAGCCGATCTTAACTGTGAAATTAAAAAAAAAGTTATGCTTACTATACCAGAACGGACCTACCTAATTCCGTATTATGGAACTGATGAATTATCTATTCCAGAGGTCATCAGAGCATTTAGTATTAAGTTTCCGGACACAGTTGTGGTCTACAGTATCCAGACTGGATAAAAAATTTGTCACTAACGATATTGTACATAATATACCAAAAAAAGAAGAAGAACATTTGTGAAGATGATGTAGGTACCGTCGCGGCAATGGATTGATCACGAGAAAAGCCCAAGCTATCACTAAGAAAGCGGTACGAGGAGACTCGCATTAGCAAATCATATTTGCAACGCATTTATGAAGCAAAGAAGGTAAAACCATTGAAGTTAAATTTCGTCACATATTAGAGGAAGAGGATGAATCCCGTATGTTGGAATGTTGCCTAACTTTAGGTGAAAAATTTCTAGATGATCGAAATTTGTATGAAAATATTATTTTCTCAGATGAATAGACTTTTACAACTAACTGTGTACCTTGTGAAGGTATCTCCCGCAATTGCTGAATCTCATCAAGCTTGTTGCTGAATATTTGTACCGCAAGGCCTTGTACAATATACCACTTAGTGGAAGTTATTTAATTCATCACAAGACAACATCGTTAAATAACTAAACCCCCCCCCCCCCCCCCTCTCTCTCTCTCTCTCTATATATATATATATATATATATATATATATATATATATATATGTATATATATATATATATATATATATATATATATATATATATATATATATATATATATATATATATATATATATATATATATATATATATATAGGGTAAGTTTAGGTTCCATAATATCCCTTTGATTAACTATGTTTATTCATACCATTTTAATGTTAGTTTTTGACACTTCTTACAGGGTTATTTCCTAAAGATTGGATTTTTTTTCGACACATTGGATTTTTTTTTTTTGGTAAACTGAATTTTCTTGTCTTTATTGTGCGTGATTTCCATTTACCTCACGTACCTTCAATTTACTGCTACTTAATTAAAATCAAAAAAGGCGTCTGGCTAGAATAACTGCAAACAACTGAGGAGACAGATAAATTTTAACCACTTTACTGTTCAAAACAACCATTATTTCGACATTTGTTGTTAATTAACCTAGTTTTATTTTGCATGTAAGTCCACTGTAATCACATGCCGGTAAGATAGCTTGTTTCAAGAATCAAATATAATTACAATACTTTTAAATATTTTGTTGCCCCTAGGTACACACACCATTATACTTATTTAGTAATACAGTCATTGTATTTATATCATAATATATATATATATATATATATATATATATATATATATATATATATATATATATATATATATATATATATATATATATATATATATATATATATATATATATATATATATATATATAGTATAATTATTTGCATCTCAGAAGTTTTCTGAACACATATAGTTTTTAACCAATAACATATCAAAGATATTATTCATCTTGGACGTTGACACTCCAGCAGATGTGTCCACTATATAGCAGTGAAAGAAACAGCCACAACAGAGTTCATTGGGTGTGACATTTAAATTTGTTCATTTTAAAGGGGTTGGTTGACTTTCCTTGAATACACCAAGTGCAGCGTAAGTTACATAAAGGAGCTTATGCTGCCACAACCTTCGTCACATAATTGTCGATATTGGTGTGAAAATAGTTCTAATTATGTAATAGTTTCTCAGCGGCAGTATTTTAGCAACGCTAATGTTTGGTGTTCTATTTCCTACCATCGTGGTGTAATTGGGCCACATTTTGTTGACGGAAAACTTAATCAACAATTTTATTTAAATATTTTGAATCCATTTGTGAACGAACTACCATAAAACCAAGATTTTTTCATTTCTTCAACACGACGACTGCCCTGCTCACTTGATTTTGAATATGCGAATGGCGGAATAAATTTTTTAAAGAGAAATGGATAGCCAATGCTGGTCTCATTTTGTGGCCGCTCAGATCTCCGTCCCTAACAATCATGGATCTTTATTTTTGCGGTGGGATAAAACAAATAGTATATTCAGGCACCTATTTGACGTATATGTATTGAAAATCTCATAGTGATTGAAAACCGCATTAGAGATACGATAAATTATATTTCCCCTGAGGAGATTAGAGCAGCTTTCACTGCATTTCAGGAAAGAATTGAAGAATGTGCACATAAAAGCGGCGGACTTGTTGAAAACATGAATATTTCAGTTGAAATGGAATGAAGATTATGCAAAATATCAAAGTAGGCCCAGGATCTTAAAATTTTGTATTTGTGCTCAGTTTTTCTTTCCGATCAATATTTCCTTAATAATATTTTATCGTATCTTCTAGAGAAAAGGCAGTAGTGTAAAAATTTTGTTTTTTTTTGTAAATTTTTAGGATATACTTGGTTTTTGGAAATTAAAATTATCACACAAATTATTTTTTATTCAAGAAGGGCTTAATCTCATAAAATTAAGTTTCAACTCACAACATTACAGTCTTATATATATATATATATATATATATATATATATATATATATATATATATATATATATATATATATATATAATAAGAAAATTCACTAAAAGTACAAATTTTTCATTATGCTGTTTATCAGGGAGGACTCTGATTAAAGCTATATTTGGTATCTTTTTTCTCATTTATATAACTATTTAATTTTTGCAGGGTTAGTACACCCTTAGAGTGTCATTCCCCAATTACCGCCCTAAATCGCATCGGCCGAAGTATGTCTGGCTTTTAGTGAATATGGCTCAAAGCACATCATTTCTGGCGTTTGAGCGTCATTAAAAATACTTATTTAACAATCAAAAAACTCTGGACGCAGCAAGTGCGTTATGGTAGTGATTTTTTTATTAAATGCTTCAAATTTGAATAACTCAGTTTTCTATAAACTTTGAAAGTTTAGTTTTGGTATGTAGTAGTCGGTAGAAGGTCTTTCTTAGGAAAAGATATCCACCAAATTTCATTAAAATAACTTTGTAAATTTAAAATTTGAATCACTCATTTTTGTATAAACTTAGAAAGTTGAATTTTGGCACTCAGTAAGGTGTCTCACGAGGCAACATATATAGTAAATTTCATCGACACAGCTTTGTTATTTTCGGAGAAAAATTTTTTTTTTTTGAAAGAAAACTCAAAATTTTCCCGAAAAACCCCGTCAGATTTTCCTGGATATTCAAACAAACTCATCCAAGCCATTAATAAAAGAAAGGCACTTGCCAAGTTTCATTGAAATCGGTTAACTATTTTTTGAGTTATCAGACGGATACATATATATATATATATATATATATATATATATATATATATATATATATATATATATATATATATATATATATATATATATATATATATATAAAAACATATAAAAATCGAAACTGACCCGGGATATGGGTTCTAGGGGTCCTAGTTCGCGCTCACTTGAAATTTTTTTGCAAAGTGTCACCTTCGATACCTCTCTATTAGTAATTTTTTTAAAATAAAAATTCACTAAACACGGCTGTAAAGGTAATAGACAATATGCATGTTTTTTTCTTATCACATCTGATAGACATCCCACAAAGATGATTTTTAATATTTTTTATTCCACATAGTACAAAAATAACGATGCGAAAAAATATTTGAATATGCGAATTTCATAATTAATTTCAATGTAATAGAATATCCACGCAAATTGTCTATTGAACGAGCTCTAAAGTGAATTCTGTATCATAATTTTTCATCCTCTCATGACGCTAACTTTAGTAAAGAAACGATAATCAGGTCTTTAAAAGATATAGTGTGGTGATTTGGGTTCTCCTAGTGTACCAAACCCCCTGCCCTATTAAGATTTTATGGGTTAACCGGTCTAGGAAAGAGATAAAACTTTTTCAGTCGATACCAAAATCGACCCGTGAAAATTGATTTTTTCATAATAAGGTAGAGATATTAAGGTTGGGAAGTTTTAATGTTGCCACCCCGTATATTTAATATTGTATGATGTGATTTGGTTTTTAAAATCCAAATCGACAATAAATTACTTAATCGATGTACAATAGTTATGTAAAATAAATTTAATAAATGTTGAAAATCCGCTAGCCAATAAGCCGATGTGGTGGGCGGCAGCTGCGGGCACTGATGACAAGCTAACAACCCGCCAGCAGCTCGTTCGATACTTACTGCCCCATTTTCCAGCAAGAACAACAAAACTTTTGTCCATGTTTGTTCCTAACTTTGTCTGTTTTTGTATAACCATAATATGTGACTATAAAAGCCAAAAAGTTATATCTAACAGATATTCTATTACGCTTATTGTTTTTGAAGTTTCCAAAACAAATATAATAATGAGAATATTTTTTTATATATGTGAGTTTGTTTGTACGATCAGTTAACAGGGAAAAGCCTTTTAACTAAATCTTGTTTCACACGCACTAATCTTGTTCTATATCTTGGATTTTTGCCACATTTTGTAACTGAACAAACTTGTTCGTGCTAAAGTAGAATATAGGTAATGTAAATATTGACATACATGACCTAGACATTTTTAAGGTGCCATCCGTCATTTCTGTTTTATTAGTGAATTTTTTAATAAAATTTGGTGAATATATTGCCTTAAGAAAGACATTACTACACGCCAAAACTAAACTTTCTAAGTTAATAGAAAATTGAGTTATTCAAATTTGAAGCATTTAATGAAAATTCACTACCATAACGCACTTGTTTTATTTTAATTTTGTGTTTGGTCAAAACATCATAACATAGCAACAGATTTTTATTTGTAATTGTTGTGATTGCGTATTAATTCAATTTTGTTCTGTCTGAGGATGCTGTCAAGCAGCGAAACCGGTTAGATAAACGTTGAAGAACATCCTAGAACATCTAGAATTCAGAGAAGCCACTTGATCTAGTTAGCTTAAGCGTTGGCTACGCCGTTCATTTACAAAAAAGAAAACCAACAGTGAATCCAGAGAAGTAGTCTCCAGGTCTGTATCAAGTATAGACCAGTTTCAGCAAGTAAGGGCAACAAAAATCAATGAATATAAATGATATGTTTAGATCTCAACATTTTTGTGTTCTAACTGCTACCCATAATTTAGAAACGTTTCTACGGGATCATAAAAGGGTTTTAAATGAAAACTGGTGTTTAAAAATGGTGTGATAAATGTTTGCAGCAAATTTGATGTCTAGTTGATTACAGAAAGAAAATTACAAGAGCGGCAGTTTAGAAGCTGTTTGGCGACAAGTTTGATCTGGGTTTTTTTTACATAAATTGTGTTATAAACAAGCTCAAGTGTATTTTGTAAGACACGTCTTAATATTGATGATATATATATATATATATATATATATATATATATATATATATATATATATATATATATATATATATATATATATATATATATATATATATATATATATATATATATATATATATATATATATATATATATATATATATATATATATATATATATATATATATATATATATATATATATATATATATATATATATATAGGCCTCTGAGGCCTAGTGTTGAACACACTGAGACCTCACAGACGATCTCCGGCGAGATTTGGGGAGTAGGCAGATTGAGGCCCCGTAATCGAGCTACAACAACCCAACCTACCTTTATCCACCGCTCTAAGGAGTAGGCAGATTGAGGCCTTAGAGTGTCCTTACATATTTCCTTTACCTACATTGGTCCACCACTCTAAGGAGTAGGCAGATTGAGGCCTTAGAGTGTCCTTACATATTTCCTTTACCCACCTTTGTCCATCACTCTAAGGAGTAGGCAGATTGAGGCCTTAGAGTGTCCTTACATATTTCCTTTACCCACCTTTGTCCACCACTCTAAGGAGTAGGCAGATTGAGGCCTTAGAGTGTCCTTACATATTTTCTTTACCCACCTTTGTCCATCACTTTAAGGAGTAGGCAGATTGAGGTCTTAGAGTGTCCTTACATATTTCTTTACCTCTTGAAAATGGCTCCAAAACAGGAGCCGAAACGTCGAGTTTCCATAAATTCTGGATGCGGTTTAACCCGAGAACCAAGCATGTCTCATATATATATATATATATATATATATATATATATATATATATATATATATATATATATATATATATATATATATATATATATATATATATATATATATATATTATGGATGTTAATTGCACTTGTTGATATTAAATCCATACGTAAACATTTAATATAACTTTATTACTTCACTTGGTTAAACTTTATGATATAATAACAATTACAACAGTACACGAGTACATAGCAGATAACCGACCGAGCGTGGAGGACGTGTGTTCACTTTAGCGGTTGGTAGACAAGGGAGAGGGAGATCGCCTAGTGTCTCTTATAGTTGCCGTAGTTCTTGACAGCTGGCTGTCGCATAACGTAACTCTGTCGTCTGTCGCATAACGTAAGTTTTAACTGTCAAGAGTATTAACGCAGAAACACAGAGTAGTGTTGGCGGAAACACTGCGGTCGGAACCACCGCCACACACACACACACACACACACACACATATATATATATATATATATATATATATATATATATATATATATATATATATATATATATATATATATATATATATATATATATATATATATATATATATATATATATATATATATATATATATATATAGTTATCACACCGATAACTCAAAAAATAATGGGCCGATTGTGATTAAATTTGGTGAATAAATTCCTTTTGCAAATGGCTTGGATAAGTTCGTTAGCCAATACAATATCCCCAGGTTTTTCCCGGAAAATGTTGTGTTATCTTTCGAAAAAATTTTATATCTCCGGAATTCACAAAGTAGGGGCAACTAAATTTGGTACGCGGGTTTATATCCTTATAGGTAAGTAACCTACCAAAATTTAGCTATGTTGGTCAAAAGATAAAAAAGTTATAGGCATTTGAAAAAAAATGGGGTTTTCCTCAAAACGTCAAAGTTGCGATTTAAAACGTCAAAATCGGCAACATTTAGGCAAATAACTTGAATCTAATACGGGCTATGGAAATCAAATGTTTTAGAAGGATGTTTTACAAACCCTGAAGTCTTAGTTTCAACCGTAATTGTCCTTCATTTTACTAAAATGTTTCCCGAAAATTCATTTCAAACAGACCCTTTCTCTGATGCTTGGCAGTAGTCTTAGCTATAGAGTTTTTCGTTTAATGGTATATAATTTTTGCCGAATTTCCGTAAAAAATCAATAAAGCTCAATATATCCGTTATGACACAAGATATGAAAAACATTTGTATATATTAATTATAGGGTCTCTTGAGCTACATCTTAAAAAATATTTCTACAATCACAGGGTGGCCCATAAGTCGTTGGTAATACAAACTTTCTTCTTTTTTATTAAACACGTCTTATGTTATTGCATTTTTGCATTTTCCATCAAAATATAATGCATGTTTGTAGGAAAAGAGACTCTGGATGCAGCAATTGCGTTATGGTAGCTAATTTTGATCAAATGCTTCATATTTGAATAGCCCAATTTGCTATTAACCTATAAGGTTGACCAAGAAACGAGTTTTTCCGGAAACACTTTAAGTTTACTTTTGGAAATTTTTGTATATTTTCACACAATAAAGTTACATAGTTTTTACTATATACTGGTAACCAAAATTGATGCCTGCTTTCTTAAAAAGAAAACACACATATTTGTAATAAAAACATTTTTATAAAAATTCACTACCATAACGCATGTGCTGCGTCCAGAGTTTTTTTTTATTTCAGTTATTGTACAAGAAAGTGCAAGTTATAATTGAGATTAAAATTTTCATATGGAAAAAATGACGTAGTATACTTTCTGAAAGTCCAGCCCATGATCTTTCCAACTATCGCATAATATGGAAAATCTAGTAACTCGAGTTACTAGGTTTCACTGTTGCATCGGAGAGGTCCGTAATGCCATTTTTGGCGATTTGCAACTTTTACCGTGTATAAGTGTTTAATTTGTAATATATACGCTACAAGAAATAGTTAACCAATATAAAAACGACAGACTCTAAAATAACAAATGTTTTGTTTAACTTATTAGAATGAGGTTTCCTCACGGACAAACAAACTTAGCCCTTTGAGGACAACTGGTTAGTGACAGAAACCACCTTCTATGAGATCGGTGGTAGCAATGCCAACTGGTTTTCAATGACTGCCATGATGTGTAATGGGTTACCTATGTCCACTAGTAATTGTTAGTGGAATTTATTCAATTGTTCAATCTCAAATCGTGTGGAATTAGTCATTATTTCCCGAGAGTTTTTCATGTGTGCAGGTTAAGTTTGCGTTATACCAGTTTTTGAGATTTTTATTGGAAAATATTCTGAAAAATGTCTGGTAAGTTATGAAATATTATCATACAAACACATTATTATGTAATTGCTTCAGTGTCTGACTATAATTTCTTCGCATGATATGTAATATGTGTGGTCACTGCTGATAACCACCGAGCTAACGTGCTATTATTCTGTAGGTTGTAATAATAAGTTGACGTTTGAAGACTTAGAGGCAATGTCTCAAAGAGAAATTTGGGCAATTTTAGACGATATTCACAGCGATATTGAAGCTATCACATCTGATGTAGATGACGAAGAAGCTAAACTTTTAAATCAAGCAGAGCTGCCAGACCCAAGCCAAGAACTGTTTGTTATAGAATCAATGGAAATCTGGTACGAATCAGACGAACATCTACAAGATGGTGACTATGGCCCTAATGATGACATCCCATTGTCCGCACTACGTACCAAACTATGTAGAGGTTCAATTTCCTGGACAGACGATCCTCAGTTCACTACTATAGTACAAACATTTTCGAAGCAAACTGGTCCTAACGTGCCAGAAAGTGTGTAGAGCCTAAAATATATGTTTCTTCAACTGTTCCCAGAAGAACTTATAAATCATATTGTGTTTCATCCAGAGAAGAAATGAGAGACTCCTATATAAGTTCTGTAATTTCAAGGAACAGATTTTCATGGCTACTTACCAACTTACATCTGAATGATAATGTTTTGCTACCCAAGAATGACTAAGTGGGGTTTGATAAGTTGTACAAAGTAAGGCCACTACTGACGAAATTATTAGAGACTTTCGCTGCAGCATTACATCCAAGTGAATACAAATCAATCGATGAATCGATGATCAAATTCAAAGGACGAAGTAACATCCGGCAGTACATGCCGATGAAACCGACCAAATGTGGATATAAAGTTTGGGTACGAGCCGATTCTACCGGTTATATGTGCCAATTTCAAATATATACGGGTAAAGTTAGTGATGCTGTTGAACAAAACTTAGGAAGTCGTGTTGTAAAAAACCTGACAAGAAACTTAGTTGGTAAATACCATAGAGTTTATTTCGACAATTTTTTCAACTCTGTGCAGCTTCAGCAAGATCCGCTTCAAGATAGAATTTACTCTTGTGGGACAGTTCGTCGTGGTAGAACAAATCTACCTGATTTCAAAGCAGACAAAATTCTGAAACGAGGAGAGTCAGAATGGCATGATTCCAGGGACGGTGTACCCGCTTTTAAGTGGATGGATAAACGCAGTGTTCTGTTGTTGAGCAATTACCAAAATCCTTCCAGAGTAGAAGAAAAAGAAAGAACGGTTTGGTAGAGAAAATAAACTGCCCTCTGCTCGTGAAATAATACAATCGACATATGAGATATGTCGATGAATTTGACATGTACAAATCATTATATGAAATGGACCTAAAATCGCACAAATTGTGGCACCGATTTGGTATTTTCTGGACGCATGTATAGTAAACGCCATCATTTTGTACCAGCAGAGAACACCAGCAAAAGTTATGAGTCTTAAGCAATTTCGTTTGTCAGTTGCTGTTGGTTTGATTGGTGCCTACCCTGAAAATGAAAAACGTGACCGTAAATCGTCTAGCACATTTTCAAATAAATTAAAAAACATTGTGCCATTAGAAGTACGATATGATAAATGTGCACATTTGCCAGAACGTTGTAGTTCACTAAGATGTGCTAACTGTAGCACTTCAAAAGATGTCCACAGAACCATATGGAAATGTTCCATTTGTAATTTGGGAATCTGTCTTAACAAGGACCGTAATTGTTTCACCGCGCACTACACTAAGTGAGCAGGTGCTCAGTGGTTACTAACGGAAACCATATTCTGCAGGACAAAAGACGTTTCAAACAAATAAGTGTGTCATTTACTTTACATTAAATAAGTATAATAAATATGTTTTTATAAGCAAAACAGATTTTTTTCAAAAAAAAATTAATTGTGTCCTTAAAGGGTTAAACAATTGTTGGAAATAGAGATAAATGACTTCACAATACCAGTATATAAAAAAAAAGAAATTGAAAGTTTAATTGCGTACATGGTTATTTACAAACATGATTTTTCTCAGGCTTCTATCTTACGATCAGTAAAAAAAAACAGTGTTCCATTCTAAAGTAAGGAAACTTTTCTAATACTGCATAATAATAATTTCTTTTAGCTTATGAGACTTTTTTTAATAAGTTTCCCAACATTATTTTTTGTTTTCTCTTATCAAGTAGTGTCCTAATTAGTAAAGTTTGCCTTAGAGTTTGTAACTAATGGATTAGTCAGCTTTCTTGAAACAAAGTAAACTGCCTTTGTTATGAATTACATACGCCTAAGTACGAGGGGTATTTATTTAGTAAACCAGCGAATAACTCTGAGCGAAGTTTGATGTTCGCTGATTACAAATGGTAGTTGAAGAGAAAACAAAGCTAACAGTATGCTTTCCATATTTTATTTTCCTATTGGAAATCTTTGTGCCACATATATCATTTATTTATTTACTAGTCTTATAATTATACATCATGTCTAAGTTAGTCTTGTCTAACATAGAAGCTCAGTAAAGTCCGTGACCGGATCCCGTAAGAGTTTATTTGTTAAACAAATTGCACAGGCTGGTCTAAAAGCAATTGTATGCGAATCAGTAGAAAATAATTGGCAGCCGAATATCAAGATCTAGTCAATTCTACCTTAATTTAAAGCTAAAAACTAGAAGTTACGCATGGTGTTAAAGTGAGAAATATAATTTATATTCCCTTTGACGCTTTTAGTTTTAAAAATACTCACTGCCTTTGTTGGAGTCGCAAGGAAACCTTTTTTTAGAAAACCGGTTTTTCTTGCCTTTATTAGTAAACATAGGTCCGAATTCAGCCAGTGCGTTAAAGAAGCGAATTTTCATCAGTTTTTTAATTAATTTCGCAACTTACCTGATCTCCTAAGCATGTCATCGGGCCTGTTTAAACTTATGCATGTTAAATTTGAGTGACTGATTTTTATAAACAATTTGCACCTAGGTATCCGAATTTTTTCTTTTAATTTAATATCAAAAATGACTTTAATCGTATGACACTCTGTTGGTAACAAACCCTACTGGCAACGACTAAATCATTTAAGCTATATACCTTTGTTGATTCTATTTAACTTTGTACCTCACAGTAATGTAATTTTCTAATAGTATCGCTACATTTTCCAACTTTTGTTACAGTTAATTACGGAAAATCTTGGATTACAATTATTCAGTTAACCTGAATTTTGGGACATTGGAGCTGTAGCTTGAGGGAAAATTATAAGCTAAATTTCGTTAATGTAACTTCACAAGTTTAAAAAATGTATTTTCAATTTTCCATGGAAAAATTTGATTATCATCAGAAGTGGCCAACAAACTTAGCCTCCGTCCACTTTATTTAAACAAACCGGAAGCTTCTGGGTGGCGTAGAAGTTTCGCAAACCATGTTTTATATATAAATATATATATATATATATATATATATATATATATATATATATATATATATATATATATATATATATATATATATATATATATATATATATATATATATATATATATATATATATATATATATATATATATATATATATATATATGTGTGCTCCCTTTGTTTGCGTGTCGCCTTGTAAATTTTTTATTTATAGTGCGATTTTAACCGGATTTCCTTTATCATGTCGATCGTAATGAACTGTATTTCTGAAGCAATAAGCGCCATATTTCCACAAAATCCAAGGCCTACTTCGTCGGTTTTCAGGAGTAAAATTTCATGAGTCCTTAATAGGGTTTTTCAATAAGAAATATTTTCACGCCACTGAATTCACCATTCCTCAAAACAGCCCCATACTAAATTTCATCGAGAAATTTTGAGACGTAGGAACGATTTTGGTATCAAATTAAAAATGCATAATACACCATTTTCATAAAGTTATTCTGCCAAGTTTTCCACGAAAAAACATTGATATAAGATTTGTAACTGATAGTAGCATGGTACAAATATTTTCATGCATAGCTTTGACAAATAATAGAAACTTAAAAAAAATCACAAAAATTTTGAGAATCATATGCTTGTCACCACTAATCCACCATTTATATCAATACACTTATCAATTATTTTACGTACGTGCGCAATCGCCTTTTGTATTTGTTCTAGAGTATTGGGCTGCGCAGGCTTGTATTATCCTAGCCCGTAGTAGGCATGATATACCTAATGACTTAGAAGAGATATGATATTGCGCAGATTCCCCGCCTCCTCCTATGACGTCGAGTGGTGAGTAACGTTATAGATGTCCAACTACACACATAAAACAAAGTCAGTCGCAATCAAAAAGGTTTTATACGTCAGTATAATGCGGTTGAAGTTACGC
The DNA here is from genome assembly GCA_964006375.1 of Tillus elongatus. Lineage (NCBI taxonomy): Eukaryota > Metazoa > Arthropoda > Insecta > Coleoptera > Cleridae > Tillus > Tillus elongatus. Next base: position 117,206,371 of record OZ023264.1, read on the forward strand.
CTATATTGTCTTTTTCAGATAATATAGATCGCAGCATTAAATTTAATCTTTTTTCATTTTTATTACTTCTGTATGCACTTAAATATTAGTAAAATACGTAATTTGTTAAGAGGTTGTAATGAAACGTCAAACCCCACAGCATATTATTGTTGAATTGGACTCACCACTTGACACCATGCGCGTGACAGATCTAAAAATAGGTGGTCGGAATACCATATCTCTCGTTATTTGTATCATGCGTAGTAGGTACCTGTGCAGTTTGTGGCCTGGATTTTCGAAATGTGTTTATCAATTCTCTCACTATAACAGCGATATGAACAGGACTACCATCCGACTGAAACTTTAAATTAGTGGTATTCTGTAACGGTAAATCATCTAATGCGTTCAAGAACTCGTTTCCAAGAAAATTTAAAAATCCATTCACATTCAAGTTACCCCGAAAGAAAAAAGGGCCAATTATTCTGACGTTCAGAATTTCGCACCAAACGTGTTTGCATTTATGATGAATTCCGGAGTATCAGCTGACGAGTGACGGCAATTTTTACTTGAAACCACCCCATTTGTAGCAAATGTGGCTTTATCGCTAAATAAAATTTCATGAAAAAAAAAATACGATTATTTAGATGTTCACCTTGTAACCAATAGCAAAACTCTAATCGCCTTTTCTCATCTCCCAGTTAAAATGTATGCAAAATTTTTGGCTCAAAAGCCTTTACTTTATTTTTTTCAGGCATCGTTTAATACTTTCTCTGGGAATAATAAGGTTTAAGCTAGCTGATCTAATATTGGTCCGGGGGTTGTTAACATATTCTAATTTTTTTAAATTATTTCTCCAAATTCCACGGCCTCCGTTATGCCTGGATCTGAGCAAGATTTTTGAAACAGCCGCTGTTTTATAGAAAACCTTATTATATCGCTAACAAGACGTACAATTTCTACTTTGTCTCTTAAAGCTGAAGAATCAGGCGAAGGAGGCCTTGTGTTTTGTAGAATAATAGCGCTTATTACTCCAAAAATACACTTCATCAACATATACACATTAAATAAAATCCGGTTTAAATCGCACTATAAATAAAGATTTTACAGGCTGACTCGAAACAAATGGGTCACAATGTATATATAACTTAACAGAGTTTCGCAAAATTTCCTGGATAGCGACGTGAAACTGCTCCCTGGCGTCGATGATTGACCATTGTCGCGCAAATAAGCCAATGTTACTAATAAAAAAAGAAAAGTATGGACGCAGCAAGTGCGTTATGGTAGTGAATTTTCATTAAAAAAAAATTAACACCAAATATGTGCGTTTATTTTTTAAGAAAGCAGGCATCAAACTTGGTTACCAGTATAACGTATATAGTAGAAAAAATGTGCCATGTTTCATCCAAATAACTTTATAGTTTGAAAATGTACAAAAATTTCCGAAAGTAAACTTGGAGTTTTCCCGAAGAAAACGGTTTCTTGGTCAACCTTATGGATTAATAGCAAATTGAGCTATTCAAATTTGTAGCATTTAAGAAAAAATTGCTACTCTAACGTACTTGCTGCGTCTCGAATTTCTTTTCTTACAAACATGCATTATATCTCGATGGGAAACGCAAAAAATGCATAACATAAGGCGTGTTCGATTAAAAAAAAAAAGAAAATTTGTATCACCAACGACTTGTGGGCCACCCTGTGATTGTAGAAATAATTTTTTAAGATGTAGCTCAAGACACCCTATAATTAATGTACACTATTTTTTTCGTATCTTCTATAATAACATATATATTGAGCTTTATTGATTTTCTACGAAAATTCGACAAAAATTGTATACCATTAAACGACATACTCTATAGGTAAGACTACTGCCAAAGCATCAGAAAAAGGGTCTATTTGAAATGAATTTTCTGGAAACAAACGACAATGACGATTGAAGCTAAGACTTCAGGGTTTGTAAAAATTGTACTTGAGAGATTTTCTTTCCATATTTCGTATTACTTACAGGTTCTCTGCCTAAATTTTGCCAATTTTAACGTTTTAAATCGCGACTGAGGTTTTGAGGAAAACCCCGATCTATTTTCCTTTAAATGTCTATAACTTTTTTTCTTTTAACTTAGAGAGCTAGGTTTTGGTACGTAACTTACCTATAATGATGTAAACAGGCGCACCAAAATTGGTTGCCCTTACTATGTTATTTCCGGATATATATTTTTTCGAAAGAAAACACAACATTTTCCGAGAAAACCTGGACCGATTTTCGTGGCTAATGAACTTATTCAAGCCAATTTGCAAAAGGAAAGTATTCACCAAATTTAATCAAAATCGGCGTATTATTTTTTGAGTATTGGTTTGAGGGGCCTAATTAGCGCGCATTTGAAGAATCTTTCAACTCAAAAGTCGGGATCTCCTCATTAGTTAATTTTTTAAAGAAAATTCACTGAATTAAAAAAAATTGAGCTTACGGCTTAAAGCTGTTATCAGTGCATGCAAGAAATTAGGATTTTTTTTTTTGTATATTGTGTATAATTTGCTTGCATTCTGTGTTTCTTTATTTATTTAAATAATAATTATGGTCTACATTAGAACGCTGAAGTAACATTATATATATATATATATATATATATATATATATATATATATATATATATATATATATATATATATATATATATATATATATATATACTGTTCTATTCACGACTTTGACTTTTGAATTTATAATTACATAAGCCTAAAATATCTGACCACAGTATTACATTATACATTTCCTTTCTCCTATCGATCGCTTAAGAAATAAATACTAAATTGGTCTATCTTGGCATCTCTAAAAAAAATCAAGCTCGATGCTAACATAAGAAATTCAACCACCTAGCATTTGCAAACTGGATGGTACAGGATAAAAATCTTACTCCTTGTTTATTGTCCTTGCAAGTGTCATAGCTGCATAGAACATCAAACCAGTATATTATGTTCTTTGGAGAATATTTTTACGGGCGCTTCGAGCATTCCCAGCTCTATTACAAAAACAGGTGCAAATAAAAGTGTGTTGACACTGGTAAGGAGTATGGACAAGAATCCACACAAGATGTTTTTGTTCCTGTTTTCACAGCCAGTGAGATATTGCATCCAAGTATTCCCATGGCGCTATAGCAGAATCTCGCTGTGAATATTCATCTTTTCTTTAAACATAATATCTGTAATATGGTACTTGTATTCTTTGTATATGATATGATAAAAGTTCTGGACGCAGCAAGTGCGTTATGGTAGCGAATTTTCATTAAATGATTCAAATTTAAATAACTCAAACTATAAACGTAGAAACTTGAATTTTGGCGCATAGCAGTATCTTTGCCAAGGCAACATATTCACCAAATTTCAGCAAAATAGCGTTGTAATTTTTGGAGATAAACATTTTTTCGAAAGAAAACTGAAAATTTTCCCGGAAAACCTTGTCCGATTTTCTTGGCTAACGAACTCATCGCATCTATCAATAAAAGAAATATTCTTGCCGAGTTTCATCAAAATCGGTTAATAACTTTTTGGGTTATCGTGTGGGGATATATATATATATATATATATATATATATATATATATATATATATATATATATATATATATATATATATATATATATATATATATATATATATATATATATATATATATATATATATATATATATATATATATATATATATATATATATATATATATATATACACACAGGGTTAGTAAAAGGTCCCGAAAGGGTCGAATATCTCTGTTATTGATTACGCTTTTTTTTTTGTAGTGACGAAATAAGCCTTTTTTTTACACATTCACTTTTTTCTCACTTCAGGTTTCACAGGAAATGACTTCAACTTAATTTTTTTTAATGGGACAATTGTACTATTTACAAATTTCGGATGAAGGATAAAAAACTACGTTCGGAAGCATCAGCATGTTTTTTTTTGTAACTGATAAGATAACACCGCAAAAAATGAAAAGTCTGCAAGCAGCAAGTGCGTTATGGTAGCGAATTTTTGTAAACATGTTTTTAATGGGAAATATGTCTTGTTTTTAGAAGAAGAACATTTGGTTGGTAGTAACAATCTACCATATTTCACTAAAATAGCTTTGCCGTTTCAAAAAGTATATACATTTTCCAAAAATAATCTTTAAAAGTTCCGAAAAAGCTGGTCCGATTTTTCTGGCCAACGAACGCCTTCAAGCGATTTACACACCTGCCAAGATATAATTATCCACAAATAGCTTTAAGACTAAAATTGAAAACAAAATCGCCACTTTTTTCTTGAAAAATGTCCAGTAATGTTACACTAAATTATAGGTTTCAGAAAATTTCGACAACTATTTTTACAATAACTTACTAAACATTTAACACTAATTGCCAACATATCACAAAAATCTTACAACAAATGATTTTTACGGGAACACTAAAACATTTCTACGACAACTTTTCAAATTCAGCCACTATTTAAGAGTGCCTGTATACAGCAGCTCGATTTTTTTGACGAATAATACAAACAAAAAGCTCTCTCGATGCCTCATTTCCATAGAGCTCCGCTTTCTAGTGGTAAAAACGCCATATCACAATTTGGGATATCTGCTTGTCATATTTGGCAAAAACGTGAGAAGTTGCAAAACAATTGAAATAACCCAAAAACGATGAACGATATCAGTTTTTTTTCCTTACAAACATGCATTATAATTCGATGGAAAATACACAAATACAATAACATAAGGGGTGTTCTGTTAAAAAAAAGAAGTATATATGACCAACGACTTATAAGCCACGCTGTGATTGTCAAAATCGGTTTATAAGATGCAGCTCGAGACACCCTATAATTAACGTATATAATTTTTATCATATCTTGTATAATAGCGGATATATTGAGCTTTACCGCAGAAATGCGTCAATCCCGTATATATATGTAAACAGGCAAAAATCGAAACTGGACCCGTTTATGGGTTTTATGGGTTCTAGTACGCGCTTATTTGAAGAAATCTTTTTAAAATTCATAAGTCGCGGTCTACTCAATAACGAATTTCTACTACGAAAATTTGCTAAAATATAGACTAATAAACCATAAACTCTATAGCTAAAACTATTGCCAAAGCATAAGAAAGAGGGTCTACGTGAAATGGATTTTCCGAAAATATTTTAGTAAAATGAAGGTTGAAGCTGAAACTTAAGCCTTTATAAAACACACTTACTACGACATTTCTTCTGCATACTCCGTATTTGTTTAGGATTCGTTGTCTGAAAATTCCACATTTTGATCTTTCAAATCGCAACTTTGACGGTTTAAGAAGACAAATTTAAACATTTTTAAAATAGTTTTTCAGCTACTTTTGAGCTTTTTGCGTCAAGAAAACTCAACCGTTGTATGTAAAATTTAATTAGTTTTGTTAATCACACAAAGTGTTTTGTTATTGTGCTATCCTCTGATCACCAGTGGCACAAACTTTTTTTTTAAAACGCCTATAACTTTTTTTATATTAACCTAGAGATCTGAATTTCGGTACGTAGAGTAAGTTTGTTAGTGTAAACGTATATGCTAAATTTGGTTGTCACAGCTCCGCTATTTTCGGAGATACAAAAATTTTCCGAAAGAAAACACAAAACTTTCCCGGAAAAGCTGGTCTGATTTTCCTGGATAACGAACTTATCCAGGCCACTTACAAAAGGAAGGTGCGTAGCAAACTTCATTAAAATCGGCCCAGTATTTTTTGAGTTATAGGTACGATATATATATATATATATATATATATATATATATATATATATATATATATATATATATATATATATATATATATATATATATATATATATATATATATATATATATATATATATATATATACAAATCTACTCATTAGTGAATTTTTCGTGTTACGAAAAATTTGCTAATAAATGATAACGTAAAGTCAAGATCTGCATACCTATTTAAATGTAGTGGTGTCAATAAAGCAGACAATTTGGGTGCTGCACCTGTCAATTGTGGTCGTTGTTTTGCTTCTTCTGGTGTAATTAAAATTTTGGAAAATGGCAGTGTTGAAAAAACGCTATATTACGACTTAAATCATATAATTTAACACACTGTACCCTGAAAACAACAGGATTTTGGACTTATCTTTATAGAACCATCTGTGAGTATTTTAAGGTCCCAAATCACCTGGTGGCGTATGTTCCACATATTTTGAAAAATTTATACGGGGCCGTGCTAACTTTTTTTTTAACTTGCACTATCCCCTTTTTACTGGCAAACAAATACAAATATGGAAATAAGTCAAGACATACTTTTTGTAGAAAATGAAAAGCTCTATTTAAAATTTGCAACAAAAGATTTCTGTATATATATATATATATATATATATATATATATATATATATATATATATATATATATATATATATATATATATATATATATACGGTGATTTATAACGCAACCACCGCAGAATGTATGTAGATCTCTCTGAGGCCTAGGGTTGAACACACTGAGACCTCACAGACGATCTCCGGCCCGATTTGGCGAGTAAGCAGATTGAGGCCCCGTAATCGAGCAACAACAACTCAACCCACCTTTGTCCACCGATCTAAGGAGTAGACAGATTGAGGCCTTAGAGTGTCCTTACATATTTCCTTTACCCACCTTTGTCCACCACTCTAAGGAGTAGGCAGATTGAGGCCTTTGAGTGTCCTTATATGTTTACGTAAGTCAAAGATGTAAATTTCTTTTTTATTATTCTGGTAGACGGAAATACTCGTTGTACAGCTAAAGTACATTTCTTTTTATTTATAATGTCATCAATTAAATTTGGATTATAGCCAGTATTAACCGCTGCTTGTTTTTTCAAATTAAGTTCTTTTTGAAAATGTTCATTGGATAAAGTTAGTAGTAAGGTGTATCAATGAATTATAGGCTGCAACTTTATGTGGGTATGGATGACGGGAAGTATAATGCATGGTTGTCTCAGTGTGAGAAAGTTTTTAGAAAATAGAAAAATCAAGTTTATTGATTAATCTGGTGATGGTAAGGTGTAGGAAGTAAAAAAGCCTGGACGCAGCAAGTGCGTTATGATAGTGAATTTTCATAAAAATGTTTTAAGTAGCAAATATGTGTTTTTTTTTAAGAAAACAGACATCAAATTTGGTTACCAGTATAACATATATAGTAAAAATAATGTACCATATTTCATCAAAATAACTTTATTGTTTGAAAATGTAAAAAAAAAAATTCGAAAATAAACTTAAAATGTTCCCGAAAAAAACTAGTTTCCTGGCCAACGAACCTTATAGGTTAATAGCAAATTGAGCTATTCAAATTTGAGGCATTCAATAAAAACTCGCTACCTTAACGCACTTGCTGAGTCCCGAATTTATTTTCTTACAAACATGCATTATAATTTCGTGGTCTAAATTCCATACATTTAAGGCTGGCTCAGCACTGACACTGATAGGGGGAATCCGTCTGTGTAATTAAAAGAAAACATTGTTTAATCGATTTCAACTGAGCAGATTTTCCTGGTTAACGAACTTATCCAAGCCACTTGCAAAAGGAAGGTACTCATCAAATTTGATCAAAATCAGCCCATTATTTTTTGAGTTATCGGTGTGATACATATATATATATATATATATATATATATATATATATATATATATATATATATATATATATATATATATATATAAACATATAAAAATTGAAACCGACCCCGGATATGTCTTCTCGGGGGCCTAATTAGTGCTAATTTGAAGGAATTTTTTCAAAAGTCGAGATCTCCTCATTAGTGAATCTTTTTTTAAGAAAATTCACTAACAAGTAGTGGTTAATAATGGCTATAATCCAAATGTAATTGATAATATTACAAGGAAAAAGAAATACACTTTAGCTTTATAACGAGTATTCCCGTCCACCAGAATAGTAGAATAAATTCACATCTTTGACTTACGTAAATAAGACTGGCGAAAAATTAAAACATTTATTGTCTAAATTTAGTATCAGGACAGCATATAAAACCGACAAGAACTTGAGCAAATACATAAAAAACAATAAGTCGACAGTTTGGGTTTGTCGTAAATGTGGCGATTACATTATGTAAATATAAAACCTATAAACGACGGCGAAAGCTTTAAGTGGCCTAGAAAAATAAATATCAAGAGCTCGTTCCTAAACGCTCCTAAAAAGGCAAATTGATTGCGTGCCAATGTAGCTGTGCAAGTAAATAGTTATTATGCAGCAAAATGAAAAACAGCGGAACTGCGTCGGCAAGGCTTTGTTATGGCTGTGCCAATATAACAACTAAGTTATTTAGTATTGGCTTATCAAACGTTAGATTGCCATTACAAGCTTCAAAAGAAATTAGCATTTTACAAACTGATGAATAGAAATTGTTTACAACATCGTCAATACGTGAGGAAGTATGACATAGGCGACAAAAATTCAAATTTTTTTTTTGCTTAAACGTCGTAAAAAGAATCAAAACATATAGAAAACATGATTAAGAAACGAACATTTGTTTGTCGGTCTGTAAGTCCATTTTCTGTCTGTTTGTAGCCACAATAACTTTAGAACGAATTGAGATATCGTCCTCAAATTTGGTATACAGTTAGCACCCGAAAAAGTAGAGCTTCGAGTTGCTTTTGGGTAAGATTGTAGGGGATAAATAAGGATTTGATGAAAATATAATTATTTTTTTTCCGTTAGAACTCGAGTAATATAACAATAAGTCCTGGGTCAGAAACCAACACAAGGTGCACTGGGCGGACTGTCCAGGGCTCAGACATGGGAAGTCAATAATTGACGGACCCAGTTCAAAGAGAGCTGTGGAGCTGCTAAATCTTGGCAGAGGGCAGCTCAGAAACACAACTGGTCTCTTGACGGGACACATGGCCGTCAAGAAACACCTGCATAAAATGAGGCGGTTCGAAGGGGACCCTGCATGCAGACTCTGCGGCGAGGGGGAGGAATCAGCCCAGCACATCTTGTGCGAGTGTGAAGCTCTGGACCGCAAAAGACAACTGATCTACGGTCAGTCTAGACCAGAGACAGAGCAATATAAAACTTCACCCTACCAATCGCTGTGCAGACTAGTTCAAGGCTCAGTGATTTTGGAATGGGTGGAGTAAGACTAAGGGTATGCACAATCAACCAAAGGTTGCAGTGCTATCGGGGCGGCAAGGCCGCGGACGAGTCCTGAGGGAAAAAAATGTAACGTTTTAGAGGCTTATCGATATAGAAATACTAATATTTTCCTTGTGGTTTAATCATGGACACTAGATTCATTTGAAAAGGAATATCTTCCCGAGGAGAGTAGATCATGACAGCTCTGTGAAAGTTATGATTCAATTTGCAGCGCTATTTTTACCAGCAGAACCAAATAACCTAAACAGACTCCAATTTAAAGCGCCCCTTTTTTGGTGTTCTATTTTTCTTCTTGGAAACAAGCTGGAAGTTAATCCGCCCCTAAAAAAGGAGACAACTCCGATATGGGGAACTATCGTTAAATTTCTATTCGATAAATTTTCTTTGTGTAGAAAAGAAAAATTTAGACCTTCTGAAATATTTCGAAAATTTGAACATCCTGGGCGATTGCCAATATATATTTCGTCAAAACCGATCTACTCACGATATTATCATATACGTCACATCTTCGGAGTTTTCATCTTAAAACTTTCGGAGAAGGTCATGGAATTTCAATTGGTAGTTCTAAAGCATTAGATTGGGGCTGGCATGCGGCACTACTCAATACACTTTAATTAGTAAATGTACAAATAAAAAACTTATCGTGGGTATAAGGAAATGCAAACTTGATGAAACACCACGAGTGAACAGCTAATTCAAATTTTCACCGGTTAAGCGAGAAGATGTTGGAAAACCCCCAAGACAAAGCAGGGGACATCCCTTCCCCACAACCCTTTCACTAGTGGTGGTTTTCCTTCCCCTTCTGCATGCCTACTACCATCCTTCGATGCATAAACTGCACAACATTTTTTTTCGGAACAACTCTCAAGAAGGGACCTGCGGCGAATATGGGTGCTGTGGGGGTAAACAGGATTTTAACGAAGTATACCTGCAAAATGTTAAAAAAGTTTGTTCAGGTTTTGCGGAGCCATTTTTCTGGCATTTGCTGCTCATAATTTGTTATCCTCTTCCCCACTCAGCACCCCTATTCACTCCTGGTCCCGTAACTTTCTCGGTGGTGATCTGCAAGAAATTTTTCGTGCGGATTGCGCATCTAGGGAGAGTTATAGGCATGTTCCTGCTAAAAAAATTCGACTTTAATAATGAGCTGGGGAACTTCGTCGATAATGTGTTGCCGTTTCATCCAAGTTTCGATTACTTCTTCGGTGTGCCAAATGTATTTTGGGTGTGCAGAGTTCTAGCGCTTTATCCCACATAGCGAGTACTTTATCGTCACCGAACCCATCCTCACCTATATGAGCATGATAATAAGTTTTTGCGCGAGCCCGAGACAGTTCGATTGCACTGAATTGACAATGGTACAGGGGTAAGCGAAAAACGTCATGTCCGTGCTTCCTCAAAAACTCATCGGCTCATGTAACTGACCTTTGGCGTACAGCTCGACGAGATCAAGCAAATCTGGCTTAAAATAACATGGATCCAATGATATGTGATTTGCGTAGAGCCATCCTTTAATACGATGCTATGTTTTTAAATGAAACGATTTAGTTTTTTAATTTCTCGGAAAATTCATTTCTAATATTTCAAAACTCCATATCTTCTAAACGAATACACAGAAGTTCAAGAATTAAAAAAAAGTATAGCGAACCAAAAGTGCTTTTTAAAGAGCTATCACATGACCCCTATTCCGATTAAAAAAAAGGATTACACCCCCGTCTAAGACGGTGAAGTTTGGGCTATACTTTCTACGTCAAAAGTTATCCCCCTCGCAAGACCTTTTTCAGGTTTTTTTTTGGACAAAATCTTTTTCTGCCAGTTATGGCTGTTTTTTGGCAAAAATTATACAGTATGTTAATACAAGAAGTCTTATACTTGTGCTGTATCATCACATAATTTATAAGGTTACATTTAAATTCATTTGACACTTCTACATCTAATTCAGAGAACTTCAAATTTTGACACAGACACAGACACACACACACACACACACACACATACACACATACACACATACACACACACACACATATATATATATATATATATATATATATATATATATATATATATATATATATATATATATAACTAACTAACTATAACTAACAAACTGTTCACTGAGTGTATTTTTAATAGCAGACAACACCTACTTAATTTACCCCTGAATTTTTTCGCACTACCCTATATATATATATATATATATATATATATATATATATATATATATATATATATATATATATATATATATATATATATATAAAATTCAGGGGTAAATTAAGTAGGTGTTGTCTGCTATTAAAAATACACTCAGTGAACAGTTTGTTAGTTTTCCCCTAAGGCTATCAGTGGTAGGAGAAGCGACCACCAGAACTTGTTTCACACGTAGTTTTAGTAAATTTTCTTTTAAAAAAATGAACTAAGGAGGAAATTCATGAGGAGATCCTGACTTTTGAATTTTGAAAAAATTCTTAAAATGAGCGTGAACACTAGGGCCCCTAGAACCCACATCCAGGGTCAGTTTCAATTTTTATTTGTTAATATATATATATATATATATATATATATATATATATATATATATATATATATATATATATATATATATATATATATATATATATATATATATATATATATATATATATATATATATATACACATATATATCACACCGAACTCAAAAAGTCATAGGCCGATTTTGATCAAATTGGGTACATACCTTCCTTTTACAAGTGGCTTGGATAAGTTCGTTGGTCAAGAAAATCGGCCTAGGTTTTCCCGAAAAATGTTTCTTTCAAAAAAAAATTATATCTCCGGAAATAACAAAGTAAGGGCAACCAAACCTGATGTTCTGATTTCTGTTACAAAGGGTAGTTCACTTGCCAAAATTCAGATCTCTATCTTAAAAGACAAAAAAGTTTGAGGTAAATTAATTTTGAATTAATTAAATCTGATTCAAGAAAATTAGAACGTCAAAATGATAATTATGGTAAGAGTACGAATATGAGTAAAAAATACGACAAGAAATGACTAACAAGCTGCTAGATATGTGCCTAAGTCGCTGGTTTCCTTTATTTCCTTAACATATGAGCAACAAATCCATTGTAAATCAAAATTGTTTTGTGTAAATCGTAACGCTAGACGATTAACATGTATTACGGGATAGGCGTGCTAATACATATATCTCGAGCGTAGCCAAGTTGGCTAAGCCGTGTACATCGAATAATCGACCCCTAGATGACGAGTTCTAATCCTAGTTAATGACTTTACTTTTTATAATTTTTTTTTTGAATCTCATTTCACTTTACTGTTATCTAATCAGATTGTTGTTATTCCGATGAATTTTTTAGCGAGTTTTTGTATAAAAAATAATCTGATAAAGAGGAGATGAAAGTTTTAAGACTTAATTCAATGAACAGCATATCTGATTGTTTGTTTGGATTATATAAAGAGTGTTCTGCAAACCCTTAAATTTCAGCTTCAACCATCATTGCCCTTCATTTTAATAAAATATTTCCAGAAAATTCATTTTAAATAGACACTTTCTTTGATGCGTTGGCAGTAGTTTTAGTTAAGTTTTTGGTTTAACGGTCTATGATTTTTAGCAAATTTTCGTAGAAAAAATTCATTAATGCGGACACCCCGAATTTTGAATTCGAAAAAGATTTCTTCAAATGAGCGCTCACTAGGCCCCCTAGAAACCATATCCGAGTTTACTTTCTGTTTACATATATACAGGGTGACGCATTTCTACGGTAAAGCTCAATATAATTGTTATTATGAAAGATACGAGTGAAAATTGTATAGTTACTTGAGCTGCAGCTTATAAAATTATTTTGACAATCACAGGTTGGCCCATAAGTCGCTGGTGATACCTACATTTTTTTTAAACATTCCTTATTGAATTTTTACATTTTTTTTTATCGAAATATGATGCACGTTTGTAAAAAAAATCAAGACGGAGTAAGTGCATTTTGGTAGCGAATTTTCATGCATTGCTTCAGATTTCAATAACTCAATTTGCTATTAACGTGAGGTTCGTCGGCCAGGAAACGAGTTTTCTCGGAAACACTTTAAGTTTATTTTCGGAAAATTTTTCTACGTTTTCAAACAAAATATTTTGATAAAATATGGTATATTGTTTCTAGTATATAGGTTATACCGATGACCAAATTGATGCCTGCTTGCATTAAAGAGACATATTTAATATTAAGACCATTTTTATGAAAATACACTTCCATAACGCACCTGCTGCGTCCAGACCTTTTTTTATTACAGCTATATCGCTATTTTAGAATACATTTTGAATTCCTTGATTTATTCTTAAGCGGAAAGTACTCCAGTATCTTTTTTCGTAAATTTAACGAATTGCGGAGGAATATATATATATATATATATATATATATATATATATATATATATATATATATATATATATATATATATATATATATATATATATATATATATATATATATATATATATATATATATATATATATATATATATATATATATATATATATATATATATATATATATATATATACTAGGTATTTGGTACTGGCGATTACCAGGAACGCATGTCCGGAAAAAATCACGAGTCCTTATTTGTTAGAATTTACTTTATCTGGACACACACCAAGCTCTTTTTCAGATAGTTCTTTGAAAATTCGGAGCTGTAAGGATGATAAGTGACGTACTTATATGTCAAGAGTAGTCACACATTACAATTTTATACATCTCCGGGCCAGTGATAAAAGTTGAATTTTTGTTACCATCTCTGTTGCTCATATATAAATAAATTTGTATCAATATCAAGCAAGCCGTTTATTAAATATTTAATATATTTCGTACTTTATGTACACATTCTATACTAAATAGTTATTATCGCAAACAAAGTCTCTATGCCGGTGTAGTCAGAATATTACATGGGTCAGTTGATATTATTAAATTTTCTCTTTCACCTGAATTGTCAAAGTGGTTTGGTTATTATTTGAATAAAACTAGAACAGCTGTAGGGTCTAGCAAACATCCAAAACAACTATACACATGTCTAGTCTAAAGCTTTATGAATAACGTGCATCACAATTTATTTTATCTCCATGAATATAAACTTCTTAAGTTACCATGGTCGGCAGTTTACTCGTATGTGTTTTGTTCGTATAAGGGTCTCCAAACTGGACGGGGACGTGATAATAGCAAAGGTCAGGGGTCAGGTCAGCTGCCATATTACTACAGCCAACAGTACACCAGTTCAGAGCTCAAAGAAATTTAGAACAAAACAGAGGTGGAGTCGGAAATTTTAAATAAACCTGTTTACTTAAATGCAGTACATTTTGGTAAATTTTCATTTAGAAAATTCGCCAATAGAGAGGTAACTATGGTGAGTGTTTCGAAAAATCTTTTCAAATGAGCACGAATTAGGGCCCCTAGAACCCATATCCAAGGTCCGTTCAAATATATATATATATATATATATATATATATATATATATATATATATATATATATATATATATATATATATATATATATATATATATATATATATATATTGCTATGTATAGACATAGGATATAAATTAGAATAATAATATTAAGAAATAATGGTCAAGTTATTTTAGTAGTGCAATAGAACTAAAGGAATATAATTTAAATGGAAATCTAAAGAGGTTTTAGGTTGTTATTTGAAAAGAATAAGTATTAAGTTAAAGTAAAATATATTGATAATGCAGTAGATATCGTGAAGTAAAAAGCAAGATAAAGTTAAACAAAAAATTTTTGTATGGTTTGCTATCTAATGATAAGAGGCTTGTGGTGAGATTTATGGTGAGGAAGGACCGGTTGGCCAGGTCGAAGGCAAAACAGCCGATAAGGCGAGGGCTGCTCGGAGAGACAGTAAAATTAGAATTGAGTTGGAGAGCGTCGTAGAGTAAACAGGTAATTAAGTGGCGCGTGATCGGTACAGACAATTACCAATAGATAAGTCTGCTGGAGAACGTTGAGGAGTGAACAGGTAGAATGTGCCTGGTCCACAGGAGAAGGTGCCTGGTAATAATATAGTTGCCAGGGGTAGTTAAGCAAGAAGAATATGACTGAAAATAAATAAAACAGTTAAAGCTAATCAACCAAAACAACAGAATTTCATAAAAGAGTAGCTTATTAGAAGAAAAAAAAACAGTTCCATGCTGCAGTTAAGTGTTGTAGGCAATCAAAGAATCCAAATACCATCTTTGTGGACATGGTGTACAGGAATGTGTAAGGTGACCGATAATTAACAAGCCAAATCTCTGGTTCTAACAATGCAATCAAAGAATCCAAATACCATCTTTGTGGACATGGTGTACAGGAATGTGTAAGGTGACCGATAATTAACAAGCCAAATCTCTGGTTCTAACAATGTGAGTGATTTGATACTGAATAATATGTTTCTGTTATTTATAACCTATTATGGTATATTATGCAACTAATTTGTCCCTTAATTTGTTATTTAATATTTGTGAATTTTAATTTCAATGGGTAATCACCATTAAAGATGCCTAACTTTGTATAATTAGATTTTCATTTAAATCTCCTATTTGGCCTTCATAATAGAAGTGGTAATGCATAATTAAAATAGAAAAAGACCAAGTAATTAGCAAAGACCAATTATACAAAAAAAATTAACAACTTTGTAAAAAAAAAAACAAAAAAAAAACAAGTTGAATCCTTAAAATCCTGAGAAGGCTGAGCAAATGGAAATTAGAAGTAATTAAGACGGTAAGTGAGTAAAATAAATTATCTTCTAATTGACGGGGTAACATTTGCAGGTTTTGGCTTATTAAAAGTATATTATATAGTGATATTGGCAAACAGTGAGTTGCCTGGAGTCCAACGGTATAAATTATTAATATAAAGATATATTAGAAATTAGATTTATGATTAGAAGTAACTAATGTAATATCAGCATCTAATTAGTAATTAACAAATCATTAATTAAAAAGCCAGATCATAGCAATATATATATATATATATATATATATATATATATATATATATATATATATATATATATATATATATATATATATACATATATATATATATATATATATATATATATATATATATATATATATATATATATATATATATATATAATAATAAGTACACTTGGAGAAATCCAAATCACCACAAAACTTATTTCAGAGACCTTACGATCGTTTCGTTGACAATGTCTACATCTTTAGAGGAAGACAAATTATAAACTAAACAACTAGCTACCGTGTCTTTATATCGCGTCAAGGTAAACGAACTGGTCCGAAGTAAAATTGTCGTCCAAGAACGATCCTTTGTTTATTGGGTAGTGAAACTACGAGGTCAACACCTGCTTTAATCTTCTGGCCGACAGATTTATGAGCCCCTATCTAATATACGAATAATAGGTTTAAAGAAACCGAGTCATTTAAGGAATCTACACGTTCCCTTTCGATCTAGAAATTTACTATGTGGATATTGAATTAAGCCGACAAACATCTGGCGAGATAAACAACATCAACTCCGCTCATCTTTTTTAAATAGAAAACTAAGAAAAAACAAAAAAAAAAGAAAAAGAAAAGAAAAGAAAATTTTAAACTTGTCAAAAACTCTGGGCGCAGCAAGTGCGTTATGGTAGTGAATTTTAATTTAAATGTTTTTATTGCAAATATGTGTGTTTTCTTTTTAAGAAAGCAGGCATCAATTTTGGTTACCAGTATAACCTATATAGTAAAAACAATGTGCCATGTTTCATAAATAAAACTTTATTGTGTGAAAATGTACAAAAATTTCCAAAAGTAAACTCAAAATGTTCCCGGAAAAACTCGTTTCTTGGTCAACATTATAGGTTAATAGCAAATTGAGCTATTCAAATATGAAGCATTTCATCAAAATTCGCTACCATAACGCACTTGCTGCATCCAGATTTTCTTTTATTACCAACATGCATTATATTTCGATGGAAAATGCAAAAATGCAATAACATAAGGCGTGTTTGATAAAAAAAAAAAAAATTGTATCACCAACGACTTATGGGCCAGCCTGTAATTGTAGAAATATTTTTTAAGATGTATCTCAAGACACCCTATAATTAATATATACAAATTTTTTTCATATCTTGTATAACAACCGATATATTGAGCTTTATTGATTTTTTACGAAAATTCGACAAAAATTATGTACCATTAAACGATAAACTCAATAGCTAAGACTACTGCCAAGCATCAGAGGAAGGGTCTATTTGAAATGAATTTTCTGGAAACGTTTTAGTAAAATGAAGGCCAATGACGGTTGAAATTTTGGTAGGTAACTTACCTATACGGACATAAACCCGCGTGCCAAATTTGGTTGCCCTTGCTTTGTTAATTCCGGAGATATAAATTTTTTTCGAAAGAAAACACAACATTTTCCGGGAAAACCTGGGCAGATTTTCCTGGCTGACGAACTTATCCAAGCCACTTGCAAAATGAATTTATTTACCAAATTTAATCATAATCGGCCCATTATTTTTTGAGTTATCGGTGTGATACACACACATATATATATATATATATATATATATATATATATATATATATATATATATATATATATATATATATATATATATATATATATATATATATATATATATATATATATATATATATATATATATATATATATATATATATATATATATATATATATATATATATATATATATAAACATATAAAAATTTAAACTGACTCCGGATATGTGTTCTGAGGGGCCTAATTAGCGCTCATTTCAAGAAATTTTTTCAAAATTCTAAAGTCGGGATCTCCTCATTAGTGAATTTTTTAAAAGAAAATTCACTAAAAATGTTAGACATCAAACTATGCTTGATTCATTAGAAAGTATTTTTATATTAAGGTCTATTAAGAACAAAACTATATTGAATCGTGCGGGACCTTTAATTTCAAGCCCTTTATTTTCACTTTGCATTTGACCGCTTAAACACTCCTAATTTGTCTTGGTTGACATGTAGAATTGCAAAATACTAGTAGCGTAACGTTAATATAATAAAGAGCTCATTTTCCCGATGTTACCAAATTTTATATCAACCTCTAAATAACGAACAAATTGTCTATGTAAATACACTAGCGCTTTGCATGACCAACACTACACGTATATAAAGAAAATAGGTCATTCGCGTCTCCGACGGCTTTTCATACCCTTTCCCAATGACCTACATTTAGTCAGTCCGGTACTGCAGAGCGTGGTTCTCTTTCTTTCGGTATAATACACAACCCTGGCTCCAAATTGCCCATTAGATCTCACTTCATTTCGCTTCACTCATTTTCAAAAAGTCCTATTTTAGATCGTGATCTTTTATGTTTGTTTCAATATCGTCCAACTGGTAGCTTTAGTCCCGTGTTGACGTTATTTCGTTCTCACACAAGCTAATAACCCGACAAGGGATGCGTATAAAAACGTGGACTACCAGCACACACGTTTACTTTCTTCCATAACTGCCCCTGTGTAAATGTAATTAAACATTACGGCACCTCTGCAGACATATCTAATAAGGACTTGTTAATGAAAATTACAGAGGAGGGTGCATCAAATTTTACTATTTGCAGAAATTAGTTAATATAAACTGTCAACAAATGTTATATACTCGCATTGTGTTGTGTTATGTGAAACTAAACCTGTAGGAGACAAATGTATTTTATTATCGAGTGTATGTTTCCTAGAAAGTAACAGAGGTTTTCAAACAATCTACTTCATTGAGTAAAATGTTATGTAGAATTTTTGCATCAAAAAATGTACTCAAGTAATATTTCTGAGATGCTGCTTTTCCTAAATACCCTGTATGGCATAGAAAATGGAACACTATTTATATGTCCAGATATTATATAGAGTGTGAAAATAAAGCAAGGGATAAATTAGATTACTACGTTAACATATATTGCTGCTAAAAATCTCAGATATAGCAATTTTACTAGTTTGACGTTATACTACATTATTTTCAACTTCTTACCTTATCTGTTTTTCGTGAATTTTTATTTAAAAAAATTCACTAATAGAGAGGTATCGATGGTGAGACTTTGTAAAAACTTTTTTAAATGAGCGCGAATTTGGACCCCTAGAACCCATATCCTGGGTCATTTATATATATATATATATATATATATATATATATATATATATATATATATATATATATATATATATATATATATATATATATATATATGTATGTATGTATCCAACCGATTACTCAAAAAATAATTAACGGATTTTGATGAAACTCCGCAGGTGCCTTTCTTTTATTAACAGCTTGGATGAGTTCGTTAGCCAGGAAAATCGGACAAGGTTTTCCGGGAAAATTTTGAGGTTTTCTTTCAAAAAAAAAAGTTTTTTCCAAAAATTACAAAACTATTCCGATGAAATTTGGTGTACAGGTTGCTTTGGGAAAGACCTAAATATGTACCAAAATTCAGCTTTCTAGGTTTACAAAAAATTGAGCTATTCAAATTTGAAACATTTATTTTTAATATCACCGCGTTTCATTGTCAACGGCAAACCTGGCTTATATAAGATCTAGTATGTCTGAGCGCTGCCTGGCAACGGAACATTTAATATTATTGCGCAGGTCTGTTACATGCTGTAACTGACGTTTATCGTATGGTATTAGATTGTTTTATTTGTTTCAGTTGACACATTATTTGTGTTATTTAGTAATTTTTATATTCAAGTGCAAATTATTACTTTTTGATTTTATTAATGTTAGTGGATGGACTAAACAGTGTTTGTTATGTTTTATCAACATATATAAAGGATCGAAGTTTTACAAAAAGGGCTGATATGCAACAGCTTAGTTATTTTCTCTCTGATGCTTTGGTGGTAGTTTTAGTTGAGTTTATGGTTTAACGGTCCATAATTTTTAGCTACAAAACATTCGTCAATTAGGAGATCGCTACTTTAGAATTTTAAAAAGATTTCTCCAAATGAGCGCAAACTAGGCCTCCTAGAATCCATTAACGTTCAGTTTTGATCTTGTCTTGAGCTGCATCTTATAAAATAATTTTGACAATCACAGGCTGGCCCATAAGTCGTTGGTGATTCCTACAATTTTTTTCGAACAGCCTTATTTTATTGCATTTTTTATTGCAATATGTTTGTAAGAAAAAAATCAAGACGCAGTAAGTGCGTTTTGGTAGCAAATTTTCATTAAATGCTTCAAATTTCAATAACTCAATTTGCTATTAACCTAAGGTTTGTTGGCTAGGAAACCAACATTTAACATTTATTGTCGGAAAATTTGTGTGCATTTTCAAACAATAAGTTATTTTGATAAAATATGGCGCATTGTTTCTACTATATAGGTTATACCGGTAACCAATTTGATGACTGCTTGCATTAAAAAGACATATTTGCTATTCAAAGCATTTTTATAAAAATTCATTGCCATAACGCACTTGCTGCGCCCATACTTTTTTCAAGTTACGACGTCATCGGCATTTTCTTTAAATGACAACCCATTTCTTTATTACTGAATTTAATAGTGCTTTTCATTCTCTTTTTAACGGTAAATTGCTTTTAATATGTTACATTTGAAAAAAAAAATGCGAAAAGGGCAAATATTAAAAAATTCTGTATTCCTAAGAATTAATCTATTTTCCATACAACACATAAAACCATGATGACAACTTATTCTGCAGTAAAATTTACTTTTTCTACTAAAAATGCTTCAATTTGTAACACTCGAGACCCCTTTTTGACGTAATTCCCAATCCTAATTAACCCAAAGAAAACCAGCTAAGTATTACTAGACCGTAAATTTAAAATTTTAAGTCAAAATTGTGGAGTTTTAAACTAGGATTTTTGCCAGTGACTTCTTCTGGTATTAGTGAATTTTCGTAGAAAAAATTCACTAATGGGGACAAACCGAAAGAATATTTTTTTAGGTGAATCGAATTGTTGCTGAAACGATGTAATAAGTCAACTGATGTTAAAGGGGACTATATTGAAAAATAAAATTTAATTGTGAGCCTATGCCGTTTCTTTCATAGTCAGACCGGGAAATATTGGGGCTTACCTCGTACCTAAAAATCAGATGTAATATCAATAAAATATAAAACAAATATAGAAACACTCAGATGTATAAAAATAATTACAAAAACAAGTATAAAAAATAATAACATGTATAAAGGCCTAACGGACACACATTACAAACAAAATAGATTAAAACAGTTTATATCAAGTTAATTATAATTCCCGCAGGTGCTCCTTTGGTTTATAAAAGTTGTCGTGACTCAAGTACCTCTTCATTATCCTCTTGGATTTTATCAAATCCTATTGCGAACTGGATCCAGTTCACAATAACTAGCATTTTTTTAGAATCTTTATTTAAAATCACCAAGTTTGTCATTTCAAATCGTCGCTTTGTAATTTTAGAACCAACCATAAAATTTTCAATTTCATTTCCTTGGGATTTTTTGACCTTTTTCACCAAAAAAGCTTAATCTTTGTGTGTAATGCTTATTAGATTTTATTTACAAACACAATATTTTGGTCTTTCGTTTACTTGAGACCAGAATTTTGGTAAAATCAACTTACCTACTAAATTAGGTTACTAGCTTTGTTACTTTTAAAGATACAAACATTTGTTCAAAAGAAAAACCAAAAATTTTGCCGAAAAACGTGGTCTGATTTTCCTGCCTAACGAACTTATACAGGCAATATATATATATATATATATATATATATATATATATATATATATATATATATATATATATATATATATATATATATATATATATATATATATGTATATATATATATATATATATATATATATATATATATATATATATATATATATATATATATATATATATATATATATATATATATATATATATCCGGAATGAACAAAGTAGGGGCAACAAAATTTGGTACACGGGTTTATAGGTAAGCTACCTACCAAAATTTAGCTCTGTAGGTTGAAGGACAAAAAGTTAAAGGCATTTAAAGAAACATAAATTTGGGTTTACCTCAAAACTTCAAAGTCGCGATTTAAAACGTCAAAATTGGTAATATTTAGGCAATGAACCTGAAACTAATATGAGCTATGGAAGGAAAATGTTTCAAAAAGAATGTTTTACACAGCCTGAGGTCTTAGTTTCAATCGTAATTTTCCTTCATTTTACTAAAATATTCCCAGAAAATCCATTTCAAATAGACCCTTTCTCTGATGCTTTAGCAGTAGTGTTGGCTATAGAGTTTATCATAGAGTATATCATTTTTCTCGAATTTTTGTAAAAAATCATTAAAGCTCAATATATCCGTTATTATGCAAGTTACGAAAAAAAGTTGTATACATTAATTATAGGGTGTCTTGAGCTACATCATAAAAATAGTTCCACAATTACAGGTGGCCCATAAGTCGTTGGTGATTCAAATTTTCTTTTTTTTTTAAGAACACGCCCTATGTTATTGCATTTTTGGATTTTCCATCGAAATATAATACATCTTTGTAAGAAAAGAAATTCGGGACGCACCAAGTGCGTTGTGGTAGCGAATTTTCATTAAATGCCTTAGATTTGAATCAATATGCCATTAACCTCTAAGGTTGATCAGAAAACCGTTTTTTTCGGGAACAATTTAAGTTTGCTTTCGAGAATTTTTGTACATTTTCGAACAATAAAGTTATTTTGACGTAACATGGCACATTTTTTCCAATATGTAGATTATACTGGTAACCAAATTTGATGCCTGCTTTCTTAAAAAAACATATTTGCTTTTAAAAACATTTTTATGAAAATTCACTACCATAACGCACTTTCTGCGTCTAGAGTTTTTTTATATTATTTCTGATGATTGAGGACGATTATGTTTTAATTAATAAATTAAGAAGCTTAATTCACTGGGATACTTACTCTTAGTTGGGGATCATTTTGACTAAAAGCTCATATTTTTCTGACCTCCAGTGCAAATTTTTTTGTGTTAGCTAAGGGTACTTATTAGTAGGTAGTATGTAGATAGCGGTACAATTTATAGTGTCATTAAGTTCAAAAAGAAACCAGGGTTAGGAATCTGTTTCAATAATGAGCAAAAGTAAAACAAAACATTAATTTTTTTAATCATATAAAAACACAGACAGCAATAAATATGTTATTCGAGTCAAAAATGATTATTCAGATAGCAGTAAATTCCACAAATATTTTGTTTTCCTGAGATAAAAGCAAGAAAATTAGTTTTTAGACAGTTAGATTTCCAAAAAAATCACACAAAAGTAATGATAATTATTTAAAAAGTGCATTCTAATTTGAAACGGGGAACATTTTGTAATAGCTAATAACTCTTACTTTGACTATTGAGATAGCTATACACAATTACTAATGATTATTTAATCAAAAATAATCTTAGATTAAATTGTATTCTTATATGCAAGAAATTTCAGCTATGTCACTGGGAAAAGATAACAAGAAAAGATGATTGACCTAAAAATGATATGAAAATGTAATTGCCTATTTACTCGGTTTGTTTTCTATCCAGAGATTTTTAGATCTGAAGGAAGTCAATAAATTTTAAGTTTTTGTTAAGAAAAACTTGCTCTTTTGCCTTAAATTACTACTTCTGGGATAAAAATTGGGCTCGACATCAATATTTCCATTCTAAAATCAATTAACAGGACTTATCCAACCAAAAACCAAAAGTGCAGAACAATAGGTTGGTTGTATAACATGGAAATTATCTGCTTGGTAATTATTCACCAGCTAATTAGTAAGGCCCAGAAATTCAGCTCAACACAGTGTTAGAGCCATTCTCAAACTCAGACATGCACACAGGCTTCGATAAATTCGTTAAAGTTTAGATAGGACCCCACAATAGTGAATTCCAACAAAAATAATGGATAATGAATATTTTTTGCGACGTTAGCTTATTGTGAATTTTCGTAGAAAAAATTTAATTTAATTTGATACTTGCAAAGAACATTGACGCCCGTGGTACTAAATTTAACACTACAAACCTAACAAACAGTGTCTTCCGCATGGAGACAAACTATAAAAATGCCGAAATTGTTACTATTACTACATAATGCATTAGTTATCTCCCCGGTTATAAAATAATAATAAAATGTCCTGTTTTCGTGGTTAATTAAGAAACATTAAAAACCAAGTGTTAACACTGCTCTTAGAATATGATTTACTGACATGCCAATTTTCTGTTTTACGCAAAATTGTATTGGTTTCAGTCAAACTCACAATTTTAATTTATTATCATCGTCCAATATTTATATCCATGTTTAAATATGTTAGGTTAGTTAAAAGTCAGTTGTAAAATCTCAACAACGCTACATAACAAGCGCCAGCGACGAAAGGTAGAAATAATGTGCTTGTTAAGTTTGCAAGCAACTTGCTGATGTTAAGATTTAGCGATGTCATCTCACGTCAACCAGCTGTTAAGCTGCTTGGAGTCGCATGCTAAAATTTAGCGCTTTTGGGCGCAAACATTGTCCCGGTATTAGGAAACAAATAGGCCAGGGCTGACAATTTACAAAATTGTTAGTTGGCTGAACGCAGACTCTATCTATAACATTTTGTGTTAACAAGAGTTCCGCACCGAGACGGCGTCCCTGTCGTACATTTCAAAATGTGCTATGTTCTGATATTTTGCAACAATTGTAAATTCCATTGTTTAGCTTTTTATCCACTATTTATTTAAATAGCATAACAGTACAGGTAGCGACTACTGTGTTTGTCCACCATTGTATATATGGCATTACATGATCTTAAGTGACGTCGAGGATTATTTTATAATTAATTTCAAATAACTTTATTTTCCTTTGACCAAAAGACTTTAAAATAGGGACACAATCACGTCTGTCTACGTTCTTTTGAATTATAAATTTATGTTTCAATAATTTAAAGAATTTGAGAGATATAGCGTTTTAAAAAATATTTTTTAATTGTTTGTTCAAAAAAATTGGGGGTTCATATCTCATGAACGAACTTATCCAAGCAATTTTGTCCAAATCAGTGAAGTATATTTTGAGTTATCGGTTGGATATATATATATATATATATATATATATATATATATATATATATATATATATATATATATATATATATATATATATATATATATTTATATATATATATATATATATATATATATATATATATATATATATATATATATATATATATATATAAGTTTTTAACTGACCATGGAAATTGGATCCAGGGGCCCCAATTTGCGTTCATTTGAAGAAGATTTCCAAAACTCTTGTCATTGATACCTCTCTATAAACTGAATTAACTAAAACTGAAAAATAAGATTTTTGATTTTGGTCTCCATCTAATTTATTTGACCTCGTATAAAGAAACGAAAAGCACATTCTCATAGACATTTCCAGTTTTTCATCTTAGTAGACTGGAACGTTTTGCCTTTCTTGGGACATTATCAACTTTCTTATTTCTTATGAACGATATATTGGATCTAGACATCGTAGGATTCCTGTTCTTTTCTAATTCAACAATGTATAACATGTTGAGAAATAATTTTGGTGAATTTGCATATCAGGCCAGCGGATCTTCGATTTTTCTTCAGAAAGATGCTTAAGACCACTTTAATGTGCATAAGCAAGAAAAAATGTTGTGGAAACAACCCCTCTAAAAGTTACCAGACCCGAAGTGAACAGGGTTGCTGGGGCAGGAAATAAAGAAAAAACATCGACAAAAACATCTTAGTTAAGCAACATGTTATAGACTGCTGAATTTGTAAAAAGACAGGAATCAGATGATGTTAAAATCCAATATGGCGCTCACAATAAGTAATGGTGATGGTATCACAAAAAACGCGAAACCTTGTAGAAATATTTTTAGTCCGCTATCAGATAGAAAACTGGAAATGGCTGTGGGAACGTTCTTTTCGTTTTTTTTACACGAGCTTAAATAAAATCGAAAATCGCGTTTTTCTGTTTTTTTTAAATTTCTTAAACGACAATTGCAGAAAATTGGTTTTCTCTGCAGCATATTAAAGACTACAAAATTTAACAACTTTCCGAATTTAAACCTACCTCTATCTTTGATAATAAGCGAGAACCCCATGCTAAGGCTCCTATATATATATATATATATATATATATATATATATATATATATATATATATATATATATATATATATATATATATATATATATATATATATATAAATTATTTAATTAGCTATATTTATACTTACGTAGAATTTGCTGAACCATATATTTTTGTCTAAAATTGAAATCGGTATTACCTGAAACAGAAAAATATGTGTTAGTGGCTAACCTTAAGCTGCTTCATATAAGTAAAATTTTCAACCGAGTTTGTTATAAGCATTTTGGTCTTCATAAGAGACACATACAGGTTTTCTGTTATCAGAGCTCATCAGTGTGTTATAAGAGTGAAAATTGGAACCTGTGATGACAATAGATGATGACAATAGATAGTGCGATGTTCAAATGGTACTTATTTGAACATCCCACTTCAACACAATACAGTTTTTAGACCTGACGAACGTTACGATAACGAAATTAGCGTCATCAGAGAGATAAATAAACTAATTGTAAAAAAAAGTAGAACTACTATTCATATTATGTTGGTTACCAAGCGGACAGCGTACTCAGGAAGGTATACAGACAGACACCTACTCTTGAATCTTAAATCCCTCTAATTAAAACTGCATACCTGCCTTTGTAATACTGTGCGTCGTTATCAAATATTCCTTCTAAGAAGGACACCCTAAGAAGGACCTACTCTATTCATCAAAATGTTTTTGTTCAAATTTCTAACCATATATATATATATATATATATATATATATATATATATATATATATATATATATATATATATATTCGTAAGCATCTAGCTGACGCGACTGCTTGACATTTTTGATTAACTTAACATTTTATTTATCTAATTTATGATTATTATGTGCTGAGCAATACATGATTTATCAATAGTGCCATATCTCAGTTGCGGTAAGTGTTCTTCAAAGCTAGTTTCAATAGTTCTTTTACTTTGCACAACATATTTCAGTTCACAGTCCTTTCAACCTATTTCATAGAGTTCTGACGCTTCTATGGTGTTCTCTGTTTCCTTTGAGTTAGCTACCCAATTTTTGAATGTTTTTTTTTTGTAGAAAATGCTAGCTGCAAATTGGCTTTCTTAAAAATGAAGTATTAAAACCTCTCGTAATTCGTGGTTTTAATGGTAAACAGACAACGGTTTTGTCTGGTATATGTTTTATGTTTATTGACTAGTTTATCCACTAAACAAACAGTTCTATACACAGAGTTGCCCACCACATACGCCACGGGCTCTCACGTCTATACTTTTTGTTATTTCGAATTTATTTCAAACAAAGATTATGTAGAAATAGACTAGAACCTAAAATTATTTTCAAATATACAGGATGATTACAAAAGTGTGACACCTCAAAGTTATGTTTTTTCTTATGGGACACCCAGTATTTGACAACGTTTTTGAATTGTAAGGGAAAATTAGGTTCATTTACACCAAGCATCCCTACACCTAGCTATTGCGGTTTTCCAGATATCTTGATTTTTAGACGAATGTGAGGTTTTCGAAAAAAATTATCTCCATTGTCAGATGACATCGTAAAAAAACTCACCAGCTTTTAATGGTGCATTCGATACTTCATCATCCACTCTAGTCAATATTTCGCAGAACTCTACAGGTCGATCAAAAATTCAAGTTTTCTTATCGGCACATTCAAAGCAGATTATTTTATTTATTCAAATAGCACCCCCTATATTTTTTACTGCATTTCATAGAGAAAATAATTCCCATTCATATGATTCTAGAGTTATCTATACCCTAATGTAGCGGTTCTGGCGTTATTCACACTTTTATTATTGTTTACACATTCCAAGTTGATTACTGTGATCATTTCAAATAGAACAGCCTGTATTTTATAGACCAGTCTAAAGCAATATTCGATTGCTTTAAAAATTACATGACGATTTCTTATGGCTAACTGTAACCGTTTTTGGATCGATAAGACTTTCTCTTGATAACATATTCCCTGCATCGGATATTAAAATGAATGAAACTTACATGGTTGCTTAATTGTACATATGCCTGTGACATTTTTGTGAATTCTTGTCAATTCTTGTTTGAGATTACCTGCTGCACAACTTCTAGTTATTCATAAGTACACTTGGAGAACCCAAATCACCACAACACATATTTCAAAGACCTGAGGATCATTTCACTAACCAAGTTAGGGTCATCAGAGGAAGAAAAAGAATTTTTCATCCTCCGATGATGCTAAATTGGTTAGTGAAACGATCGTCAGGTCTTTGAAAGATGTGTTGTGGTGATTTGGGTTCTCCAAGTGTACTTATCAGTGCTCATCACATCATTCCATTTTTCACATAGTTCTAGTTATTCAATTATATCGCTACTCTCTTTTAGTGAATTTTCTTAGAAAAAATTCACTAATGAGGAGATCTCGACTTTTGAATTTTGAAAAAAATTCTTTAAATGAGCGCGATCTAGGACCCCTAGAACCCATATCCGGGGTCAGTTTCAATTTTTATATATATATATATATATATATATATATATATATATATATATATATATATATATATATATATTTATATATATATATATATATATATATATATATATATATATATATATATATATATATATATATATATATATATATATATATATATATATATATATGTGTGTGTGTGTGTATCACACCGATAACTCAAAAAACAATAAGCCGATTTTGATAAAATTTGGCATGTAGCTTTCTTTTGCAAATGGCTTGGATAAGTTCGTTAGCCAGGAAAAGCGGACGAGGTTTTCCGGGAAAATTTTGAGTTTTCATTCGAAAAAAATTCTTATCTCAAAAAGTAATAAGCCGATTTTAATAAAATTTGGCATGTACCTTTCTTTTGTAAATGGCTTTGACAAGTTTGTTAGTCAAGAAAATCGGACGAGGTTTTCTGGGAAAATTTTGAGTTTTCATTCGAAAAAATTTTTTATCTCAAAGAATAATAGGCCGATTTTGATAAAATTTGGCATGTACCTTCCTTTTGTAAATGACTTTGACAAGTTCGTTAATCAAAAAAATCGGACGAGGTTTTCCGAGAAAATCTTGAGTTTTAATTTGAAAAAAATTTTTATCTTAAAAAATAAGAAATCTATGATAACCAAATTTGGTAGGTAGGTTTACGATATAAAAAGTAAACTATACACCAAAATTTAGATTTCTATGTTACAAGAAAAAAGTTTTAATAAAATATTTTGTGCCAGATCATTTCTATGAAAATTCACTACCATAACGCACTTGCTGCGTCCGGAGCTTTTGTAATTTTATGATTTCTAAAATTATTGTTTGAAATGAAAACGTATCTTATACAGGACCGAATCGATATGATTCTAACTATTCGTGAATGTCATAAAAATTGTTTACTGGCGTCACGAGTTTACGCACAAAAATATCCAGCAGGAAATCATCCATCCAATTACCGGAAATGAAGAAAATGTGTTTGCGGTAGTTGGAACCCTTATAGAAAATCATCACAGAAGCCAACGCAAAGTCAGTCGGGAAACGGCGTTGAACAGGCAAAACATTGGCAGAATAATCATAAAACACAAATTTCATCCCTACCATATCCAATTAAATCAAGAACTTTCAGATGCTGACGTCAATCGACGATTTGATTTCTGTATGTGGGCATTAGAGATGTTGGGTGATGATGAACACTTTTTGGATTATGTGCTGTTTACAGACGAATCGACGTTCCATAGCAACGGTTTTGTAAACAGATATAATTTTCATTACTACGCTGATGAAAATCTACATTTTTGCCGCAATATTAACCGTCATAATCGTTGGCCTATTAACGGGTGAAGTGGAATATAAGGGTCAAGAGTAATAGGTCCTTACTTTTTCAATGGACACCTAAATGAAGATATGTTTCATAGGTATCTTCGTCAAAGTTTGCCTCAACTTTTGGAAGACGTTCCACTATCTATTATAAGGCGAATGTCGCTAAAACTGGATGGTGCTACGGCACATTTTCAAATCAGAATGAGACAAGAACTTAGTAGACAATTACCCAATAAATGGTTAGGACGAAGAGATCCATAAAACTGGCCAGCTAGATCGCCAGACCTGACACGCCTTGATTTTTTTTCTTGTAGGGGGCGTGTTAAGAATATCGTATATGAAATGCCTTCGACTACACAAGATCACATAAAACAACGCATACGGAATGCTTTCAATACAATCGCCGAAGATGTTGCTCAATGTCAAACGGCCCTTTGAACCAAGTCTACAATTATGCATTGAACGGGATGGACGTCAGTTTGAACATTTGTAGAACTATGTTTATTATAATTAAGTACTTTGGGTTTTTCTGTTCTTATTTTTATCATTTGCCCTGGATTAGTTTCCAGATTGACTTTCAAACAAAGAAAGTTAAATTTTTGGTTAAAAATGAAAAATTCTTATTTATGCAAAAACAATAACAAAGGTGTAAATAGCGTCAGAACCACTGCACTTGGGTATAGGAAACCCTATTAACATATGAAAGGAAATTATTTTCTAGATCAAGTTCAGCAAAAAATATAGGACGTTCTATTTGAAATAAATGAAATAATCTGCTAGGAATGTGCTGATAACAACACATGAATTTTTGAACCTCCTGTAGAGAATTGCTAAATATTGACAACAGTAGTTGATGAAGTACCAAATCCACCATCAAAAGCTGGTGAGGTTTTCTGACAATGAAGATAAGATTTTTTTTTGAAAACCTCACCTTTGTCGAAAAATCAAGATATCTGGGAAACCGTAATAGCTAGGTATAGGAATTCTTGAAGTGGGTGAACATCACTTTTCCCATAATTCGAAAACGTTGTCAAATATAGAGTGTTCCATAAGAAAAGACATAACTTTGAGGTTTTTGGATCATCCTGTATATTTGAAGATATGTTTAGGTT
Source organism: Tillus elongatus (assembly GCA_964006375.1). Classification (NCBI taxonomy): domain Eukaryota; kingdom Metazoa; phylum Arthropoda; class Insecta; order Coleoptera; family Cleridae; genus Tillus; species Tillus elongatus. Next base: position 117,237,542 of record OZ023264.1, read on the forward strand.
GTAGTCCTTTTTAACCTGCATAACCTTCGTGGGTGGTGGGCCACCTATATATATATATATATATATATATATATATATATATATATATATATATATATATATATATATATATATATATATATATATATATATATATGTATGTATGTATGTATATATATATATATATATATATATATATATATATATATATATATATATATATATATATATATATATAATGGTTACTTTTCCTGCTGATAGGCTGATTTCATTTAATTTGATGAGCGCGTTTATTATGCAAGTGGATTGAATAAATTCGTTAGCCAGGAAAATCGGACAAGTTTTTTTGGGAAACATTTGGCTACTCTGTGAAAAAAAAAAGTTGTATCTCTGGAAATAACAAAGCTATAGCAACCTAATTTGGTACGCAGTTCTATATTATAAAAGCATACCACATTAGAAAATGAGACTTCAAAGTTAAAAGAAAAAAGTTATAGGCACGTGGAAAAAATTTGGGAGCCGCTGATGACCAGAGAAAAGCAAAACCTATTTATAAATTTATTGTACATTACAGACAGATATTAAGTTTTTTTGGCAGAACAGGTCAAGAATACCAGAAAAAAGTTATAGTTTTTCTTCTTAAAGTCGCGATTTGTAATGTCAAAGTCAGAACTGAAAAATTTGGGGCAAAGAACCTGAAACGAATACGGGTTATGTAGAGAAAATGTCGCAAGAAATGTGTTTTATAAAACTTTAGCTTTTAGCTTCAACCGTGGTTGTTCTTCATTTTACTAAAATGTTTGCAAAAAAATGTTTAAATACACCCTTTCTCTCATACTTTGGTATTAGTGTTAGCTATAAACTTTATGGTTTAATCGTCTATAATTTTTAGCGAATTTTCATTGAAAATTTTTTGTATATTATTGAGGAGACCTCCACTATTGAACGTTGAAAAGATTGCTTCAAATGAGCGCGAACTAGGCCCTCTAGAACCCACATCTAGGGTTCATTTCAGATGTTATCTAATTATCTATATACAGCCTGGCGTATTTGTACGGTGAAGCTCAATATATCTGTTTATATACAAGACACGAGAAAATATAAATGGACTATAGAGTATCGTGATCTGTCTCATAGAAAACTATTCTTAATCACCCATAAGTCGTTGATGATACATATTTTCATATTTCTTTATATAATTGCGTCTTTTCATTCTCTATGGAATTATAATGCATGTTTGTGACGAAAAAAATTTGACAGTGTTCATCGTTTTCAAGTTATTTCAATAACTTTTCACATTTTTGGCACATCAAAAATGATGATACCACGTTTTTACCAATAGGAAGCAGAGTCTCATTAAATTTTGTACTTTTTCAAAAGTTATTTTGATGAAGTATGGTACATTGTTTCTACTGCATAGGTTATACTGGTACCAGAATCTTCTGATAGTTGCTTTAATGAAAAAAAGATATATTTGCCATTAAAAACATTTTTATGAAAATTCACTCCTATAACGCATATGCTGCGTCCCGGCTTTTAGTGAATTTTCGTAGAAAAAATTCACTTATGGGGAGATCCCGACTTTTTGCAAATGAGCGCGAACTAGGACCCCTAGAACCCATATCCGGGGTCAGTTTCAATTTTTATATGTTTATATATATATATATATATATATATATATATATATATATATATATATATATATATATATATATATATATATATATATATATATATATATGTATCACACCGATAACTCAAAAAATAATGGGCGGATTTTGATAAAATGTGGCATGTACATTTCTTTTGTCAATGGCTTGGATAAGTTCGTTAGTCAGGAAAATCAGACAAGGTTTTCCGGGAAAATTTTGAGTTTTCATGCGAAAAAAATTCTTATTTAAAAAAATAATGGGCCGATTTTAATAAAATTTAGCATGTAGCTTCCCTTTGTAAATGGCTTTGACAAGTTTGTTAGTCAGGGAAATAGGAGGAGGTTTTCCGGGAAAATTTTGAGTTTTTATTCGAAAAAAATTTTTATCTCAAAGAATAATGGGGCGATTTTGATAAAATTTGGCACGTACCTTTCCTTTGTAAATGGCTTTGATAAGTTCGTTATTCAAAAAAATCGGACGAGTTTTACTGGAAAAATTTTGAGTTTTCATTTGAAAAAAATTTTTATCTTAAAAAATAAAAAATCTATGATAACCAAATTTGGTAGGTTTTAGATGATATAAAAAGTAAACTATACACCAAAATTTAGATTTCTATGTTACAAGTAAAAAAAGTTATAAAATATTTTGCGCCAGATCATTTCTATGAAAATTCACTACCATAACGCACTTGCTGCGTCCAGGCTTTTTTTAAAATGTGTTAATAAGTACAGGCAGCAAAATGGCGGCCATTTCTCACAGCTGCTCCGTCAATATTTTCTTTTTACTTTTTAAATACATTATTTCCAACAGTTACGATACTCTTTGTTTTCCTATTTCAATCATTTAAAATCATCAAAATCCATACGCAAATTTCCAAGATATTTAGGAAAAACAATATTTAGTTAAATGTTACACACCCTCCAGCGGCAAAAAGAAGCAATTTTGCATATAGGGAAGCTGGCTTTAATCGATCTATTTTGCAGTAATTAGTCTGTGATTAAGTGTGACGAATTTTCGGGACACTTGGATTACTGCGAAACTTCGCGACAAAAATTCATCTTCCGTTTATGTGTGTGCCGCCCAATATAATAAGCACAGACACTCAAAAAAATATAGGTATGATAAATCCCAAACGTGAAATATGTTACATTTTATACCACTCATGTAATATCATGCTGCGCTCTTTTGTTGTTTGAAAGCACGATATTATAAGACTTTTATTGCAAAAATTATCTTAATATAGAGGGCAAAGAGCGCCAGCGAGCGACAATAAAGTATATCTGACACGTCGATTAAATAAAGCAGTGTCCCACAAAGCGGAATGAAAAATATAAAACCGGCACACAGAGTCAGTGTTTATGTGGACATAAAATGCAAATGGTGTCACGTGAACTCCTTTTCTGGTTATGAATCCCTTATGGGCCATGCGTGCAATGCCTGCGTGGACGTGTGCGTGAATGTGCGTGTGTTTGCGTATGGCGTCGGTGGGTTCCTAGTTCGTGAGCGTCTGATTTACACACGTTCGCATAAAAGTGGCCTCACTCAAAAGAAGCAGGACTTTTGCCTGCCTGTTACCAGCTTTCACAAACGCAAAGAGGCGTACAGCTTTTGTGACTTTTTTGTTTTCATTGATGTTTCTTTCATTACTGCTATAAAGAGAATGTCCTTTTACAGTAGGATGTGCCCAGTTGTAAATGTAGTCATCTTGAAAATTTTAGACGATTTGGGGTTATCGTAAGGTTTAATTTCTGTACTTCTAAGAGGTTTATTTAAAATTTAATGATTACTCTGAAATTAGGACATTAGAAGGTGTTACTTTCGATACAGACTGTTTTAAAAGTAATGGTATACAAAGCACCAGTAGATTCTTGGCGTAAAAATAATACCATTTAGATAAACTCACTTTAATCCAGAAATCAAGATTGAAACAAATACAGGGTGTTAAAAAGAGATATAAAATTCGGGTTTTCTTTGGCAACTTGAAAAGTATTTGACGTATTGTCTTACAAATAAAACAGATAAGGCTTTAACAGCGATAAAACATAACTCATTCCCAATTTGACGCTAGCGGATAGGGGGCGTTGCTTACGGTACCCCTCAAACCTTTGAAACTGTCGCACTTAGTGTTTGCGTCAGTGTATCTTTTTGATTAGAAAAGAGTATTTTCTTGTATGTTTTTGACAAAAAAGTTTTTATTTAACCAATTACTTTCAAAATATTTGCGATTTTAAAAGAAACCGCAATTTACTCTTCATACCTAATGGTTTTTAGATTTTTGCCTCATTTATTTTTAATATATACCTTACTCTTTGCAATAGTTTTTCGATTTGCATCTTATGTATTTTTACTATGTAACGCTCGAATTATTTTTTAAAAATTTAAATATGAAAATTCGCTGAAGTATAGGTTTGCCAATGTATGTCAGCCAGTTCAACGTAAATAAAGGCCATCAATTAATTTAATGACATCATAGAGTTTGTTGTTACTACCGTGAAAATTTCCTATACCAGCAAATGAGTACGGAATGCATGTCACTCTCAACGGATCTAGAATATTCGGAACAACGACAGACGGCAGGCATTGTTTAATAACAACATTTTAAACCAATTCCGTGAAAATTCCACCTAGCGCGAGATTGACATGCTAGTGAACTCAATAAGCTTGAACCAATCATTCTGATGCTAGACACGAAGTTGAGTACAAACATATCTAGAATGATTATCAAATGCTCTAACGCGTTTAATGCCCATCAATGCCTAAGGCGACGATATCGTGATAAGCAGTCTACTAAGCAATAGATTATTGGTACCGGTCAAAAATTTTTCCGCATCAGTCAAGTGCTTTTCCGCACCGGTCAAGAGACTTCGTACCGGTCATAGAGTTTCTCGAAGCGATGGTTTGATTTCCCTACTGACCAGGTTGATTTCGTATCGAATATATGGTTTCAATCCCAGTCACATCATTTGACATAGCCTTAGCGCGAGCCTATGAGCCTATCTTCTCTCTGTCCACCCCTCCCGCTCTCTCTCTCTCTCTCTCTCTCTCTCTCTTTCAGAGCAATTAGGACGAACCACCAGCCCTGCCTGTGGTTGATTGATTTAACGATAATAGTACGCTAAACCTTAGACTTGAAAACCTCTGCCGGTAAAGATGGTAACAGGGACAAACTGTTTGGGGTCGTTAACCCTATCTACCATGTTTAGTCCGTTAGTATATTTTTGTCAGGGCATAAAGATAATCGACGTGGCTACCTTAAAGTAACTGATTATTGTCTACATCACATACAGTGATTGTGTTACTTAGCTTACATTATTTAGGATTTTTTTTATTAAGAGTGTCTGTAAAGCGAATCTTGAATGCTAATGATACTTCTGAGTGTATTTAGTTTATGTAGAGTCTGCCATTTAATAAGAGTAGCAAAGTCTCTTAACAAAATGCTTTTAATTTCAAAACATTGTTTCAAAAATGTTTAACTACAGTGTATATGCTATTATTTTTATTATCTGATCCTAATTTAGAAGTCAAGTTTTTTTCTCAAATTTAGATGGCTATGGCTATTTGCCATTCGCACATTCTTCCTTGCTCCTAATGTTGGTTACATCAGTAGTATTCCTATTTAAAGTGGGTTAATTTGGCCAGATCATTAGGTCTTACATATATTTTATTATATAGACATACACACACATATTCTTACTATTATAAATTGGGATAAACAGGGACACACGCTTCATGCCTTAGGGGTCTGACTAGGCAACTTTAAAAAGACACACAAAGAGACCCATGAGAGAATGAGGACACAGTTGGGCAGACAGTAGGACCTTATACTTAATCACATTACGATTACTATGTTATAAAGTATCCATACATGTCCAGACATCTAAAGATTACCTAAATATTAGTTTAGATACTTTCCATTCGTCCAATCGTTTCTTTACATTAGATCAGTATTCTTACAAACATACATATACACATCCACACTTATAAGTAGAATAATTTACTTAGCTCCTTACTACTGTAGATTTATATTTTAATTTTGAAATTGTTTATATGTTTAGCAAGCAGTGTATATACTTCTGTATTTTTAGTATAAAGTAATTGTGTCAAGTTAAAGGGACACTTGACGGTCTTTAGCTCATTAATTATGCTAATAAAGGCATCAATAGTGTTTCTTTTATCTTGACAATTTAAAATCATATGTTCAGTATCCCCAAACTCGCCACACTCAGAGTTTGGATCATCCGTCAGATTTATTTTATTTAGATGGGAAGGGACCAACGAGTGTCCAAATCTCAATCTGCAAATCTTAACTGTAGTAGACCTACGTACGTTTACATAAGAAAACCACGGAACTGCGGGTGGAAGAAGTTCTAAGCTCTAATAATATCTGCCTTTATTGTTGTAGATATATTAGCTATGCCACTTGAGCATTGTATTTTGTAAGAGTGTAGAGAAAATATCAGTAATTGGACATAGATATTTCTTCTCATCGCCAGAGTTTATAGCCTCCTTGGCCAACATGTCAGCTCTTTCATTGGAAAATATACCTGCGTGTGCTTTTACCCATACTAAATCCACACATCTCCCTTCATTTTGTATGCTTGTAATTGTGTTAATTATGTTTGCAATGATATAATTACAGGTTGAACGGAGAGAGATATTTTTTATTTTATACAGTCTGCTTTTGCTGCCTGTAAAGATTGTTGCACGTTGTATTGGTTGTTGACTAATGAACTGTAAGGATTCTAAGATGGCAATTAGTTCAGCTACGAATGTTGAGTTGTTCTTACCAAGCATGAGTTTCTTCTCAATTCCAAGATCAGGTACCCAGTAAGCGCATCCAACTTTTAAATATTTCCTGGATGCGTCGGTAAAAATGTGAAGTGATTGTTCAAATTTGTCATTTACGTAGGATAAAAACATTTGGTTTCGAGCAACGCTTGGAAGCGTAGAATAATCCTGCAAGTGGTGTATGTCAAAACATTGGAACTCTTGAAAAGTAATATTGAAGATTGGATTGATATTGTCGTGCCAGATATCATTCCTAGTGTTAAGTATATTTGAGTAAACATCCACTAGTAGTAGAGTTTTCTTCTTCTGCCAAAAGGGAAAAGTGGGGTCTTGTGTAAAGCACTGGTGTAACTTATTGATCAGCTGACTGTCTTTTCTAAACAATTTTAATGCGAATTTTAGGGCTACTTTTTCTCTCCTATAATGCATCGGCATTTCTCTGCTTTCTGCTAATATGTTATTTATCGAAGTGCTTTGCAAACCACCTAGACATAGTCTTAGACATTTATTTTGGATTGACTCTATTTTACTAAGGTGAGTTTTAGCTGCATCTGCGTATAAAACAGAGCCATAATCGATGATGGACCGTATGAAGGATTTATAAAACATGATGCTTATGTTTGCATCTGCCCCCCAAATTGTGTTATTGATGAACCACAATATGTTGCTCCTTTTTCTGTTCGACTGATGAGTTCATTGATATGTTCCTTCCTAAGTAATTTCCTGTCTAAAATAAATTCCAGGAATCTTACAGAGTTTTTTTTACCGTGTACTTGGTTTTGCAGATTTTGGCAGTTGACGATATGATACGTTTTCTACTAAAAATAGCGAACTGTGTTTTGTTTACCGAGATTGATTAGCGGAAGACCAAGTTTCGATGTTTGCAAAATCTCTTTCCACTGATTGTATTCCTGTTTCAATGTCACAGAATGGTTTATATATGCATATGTCGTCGGCATATTGTAGAAGACAGCTTTCGCTTATCTGTCTCTCCAAGTCGATGGTATAGATAGTAAAAAGTAGCGGGCTTAAAACACTGCCCTGTGGTAATCCTGTATTGGAAAGTCTTGGGCCTGCATATTTGTTGCCATATTTCAGGTAAAGTTGCCTATATTCGTACAGCTTACTAACTTTTCTGGTGAAATTTTGTGGAATGCCCATTTTAATCATTTTATGAGCTAATATTTTTAGATTGACATTATTATACGCTCCTTTGATCTCTATAAACGTGACAACTACGGATTTTCTTATCGCGAATGATTTATTGACATCTAGTACTATGTTAGCTAAGCTTTCGGTAGTAGACCAACCCCGTCGAAATCCAAACTGAGTATTTGGCAGCGTATTGTTTTTTCTATCCATACTTCTAGTCGGTTTTTGATCATTTGCTCCGAGGTTTTTAAAAGGCACGAAGCAAGAGATATTCCTCTACATGAGTAAAAGTCAAGTAAAATTTGAAGACACATTACATTGTTAATCTCCAAAGTAATGCATGATCAATAGAAGTTTATATTTGTATTATTATATCTGGTCTTGTTACTTTAAAATCCTTGTGCTGTTTTTAAAAAAGCAACATTTTTATTAATCTAAAAGTAGACCGCCTGATTTTTTTACAAAGGACGTTAATCAGTATTGTTTTACAGGTGCCATCCTTTACATTTACCTTTATCTAGGTACCTTAAGATAACTACCTTTATATCTTTAGCTGTTCCTACCATACAGGATAATCTAAACTACGGGTCAATTCAAGTGGAACACCTTAAATTTTGGATGCTGTTTGATCCTTTGTAGCTAAAACACAAACTCAGCGAACCTGCTTTAATTTTCAGAGGTTGGTAGATGCTTCTTGGGGACTCCGATTAGTAGACAATAACTAGGTTTTACTTATGACACCGGATATAGGGCCCAATGTAAGTAGATGTTTTTTCAGAAACATTTCAAGCAAAGACCATTAGTCTACGAGGAGAGTTATATATAGTTTTAATATGCAATTTAGAATAATAGGTTAATACCCGAGGACCTTTTCGAGATTTTATTAATATCGTAGCCCATTACGTTTTTATAATCAATTTTGAATTTTAGGTTGACCTAAATTGCATTTTTGTACTTAGGCTAGATTTGAAGTTGAGTTGGGTTAGGTAAAATTTCGGTATGCAGTTGAGAAACATTCAATACTTCGAGACGTTTCTGAGATTTTTTTGCTATCGTGGTCTACTAGGTTGATATTACTAATTTTGGTTCTTAGTACTAAAGTGTTAGGTTAGTAGCGAAAATTTTACTTTATTGATTACACAAGACAGGACTAACACATAGATACCTGAGTGAATAAATAACGCCAGAGTTATGAAGAAGCGAAAGATTTAGTATCTTGTAGGTACATCATAATTGCTGAGCAGATCTGCCAGTCATCTGGGCATACTTTCCACCTATCTTTTCAACAAATATTTGGGAGTAGCTTCCTAATCGAAGTCACCAGTACATTTAAGTTACGAAAACTACTCTCTTGCTCACTTAGTTTAAGCCTACTCCATACATGCTCAGTCGGATTAATATTAGGTGACTTGACAAGCCACTCCATTATCTCTATATTGTTGACCCTAAGCACATCCTTAACGATTTGAGCAAGATGAGGACGAGGATTTTCATCGACCAAGATAAAATCGTTACCGAGATTAATGCCATAAGGATAATGACAATATCTCTCACACACACAAATCTTGATAACTTTTTGCATGTATACTTTTCTTTATCAAGATTACTAAGTCAATTTTCCCATTTCAACTTATACGACCACATACTAATACTCCACCTCCATCGCCTCTCATACTTACATTCTTGTCTATACATTTCACCCGATTCTCTCCATACCAATGCACGCCCATCATTTAGATACAAAGTGATTTTTGATTAAGCAACAAACAGCTATATCTGCTATTCTGCTACATTCCAGTGATTGTGCTGATGGGCCCAGTTTCTGCGCCCTGCGCGCTGTATAGTTTTCAGGAGTCGGCTCGCTCGTCACCTGGCTCTCAAAATTTCTGTAATGGAGTCCTCTGAGTATTGTCGACTTCGAAGCTACAATTTCTACAATAGTAGTAACCCTTCCTCTGTGATTTATATGCCAGTTTTATGAGCTGTCCGTGTTTACGACACGGTCTATGACCCTTTCAATTGTCGACAAGGATTTGGCGTAAATTTCGGCTATGGGTCCACAAAGTGTATTTAAATGAAGGGGCACAAAGGTTATTAAGATTCCTTTGGCAAAGAGTCAAATTTGGTCTCAAAAACAGAATTGATGAGAGCAACGTAGTGGAGCGCGATATCAACAGAATCTCAAAAAAGGAGGTACAGAGATATTTTTCAGCACTGAATACCAACAGCGAATATAATCCGCCGTATCGCCCAATGGGGTTTGCTTGCTTTCTACTTACGCTGAATTTGACCTAAATTATAAAATTGATTATAAAAACCTAGTGGTCTACGATATTAATCAAATCTCAAAAAGTTCCCGAAGTATTAAAGTATACTTCTAAATTGCATACCAAAAGCATATTTTAACTCTCATCGTAGACTAATGGCTTTCGATTGAAATGATGCTTGAATAATATCTACGTATATTCCACCCTATATCTTGTATCATTGGGTGCAAATTTTGTTGTTGTCTACTAATCCGAAGCCCCCAAGAAACATCTGTCAACCTGTAATAATTATGGCAAGTTCGGTGAACTTTTTTTTTGAGCTACAAACGATCAAACAGCATCCAAAATTTTAGGTGCTCCATTTCAATTGACGCGTGATTTATAATCGGGTAGGTATTCTGTTAAATAAATTTTGACTAATTAAAAATAAATCGGTGTCAAAATAGCTTCTTATGGCATTTAAAATATAAGTAATGCTGCTCAAGTGAACCTGTAGGTACTACTACTGTTGGAGAATCATATTGGTACGCCCCTGTCTCTTTAGTTTCATTCGGTTGCATTATCCTTTAAGTTTCTACCTGGAAGTACTTATTTCTGGATTTCACAATCCATTTCAATTGGCTGGTAATCTTTATACTTTAGCCGTCTGTCTCGCATTAAATTTACGCATGAACAATGCCATACAAAGAATACTTATATACCGTTAGGTCCTTTATTGTAAATAGCTTTAGCTTTCTTTGACCTATTCTTAAGATGCACCCAGTGGATTTTTTTCACTGGGAATAATGCTTCTACCTAGTTGGCTATTCTGTATTACTGACACCATGTTATGTCAACTACGTCACTTAGCGTTACGCGAAAGCTCGATAAAAGCAAGCCTTTCGCAAGGTACAAGTCAGTTCTACGCCAGAACTCATCTGCTTCGCTTCTTGGAACCCCGAGTTCCTAATCTTCCACTTAAACATCGCTCGTGTGTTTAAGCCAGTTCAATTCTACAGTAAGTTCTACGTTCAATCTCCTCTTCTTAAATTCTTGGCACTCCGAGTTCCCAATTTTCTACTTAAACACCGCTCGCGTGTTTAAGCCAGTTCAGTGCTAAAGTTCTGCAACGAATCTCACCTTCTTCGCTTCTCGAGCTTTCTAAGATCAAAATCTTCTACTCGCTTGTGTGATTAAGCCAGTTCAGTTCAAGTTCCAATCTTCTTACAGAAATTCCGTTCGTACAGTGATACAGTGAAAAGTCAGTGTTTTCTTTGAAATTAGAAAGTATACGTGCAGTTAAATGCAATAGCAAGTAGCTAATAAGATTGTGAAATCTCCCGAGTAACCCATGAAATCAAGTGTAGAACCTCAAATTGTAAATAAGTTTTAAGTCTAACGTGTACATAGTAAACAATACCACATACATAAATATCAAAAAATAAATTATTATAATCACCTGGAATATCCAGTGCACCTACAGTAAAAATACAGTCCACATACTGTCCACATCTTCAACAAATTCTTCTTCCAACGTTAATTAGCAAAGCCGACTAGTTAGCGAGGGTGGGATCAATCCACCTGCAAAACATTGCGGAAAGAAAACGAGCTCTTTCTCCCCCAACTACTACTACAGGGCGTCTGTTATAAGATAATTTTTGATTTTACTGTTATCAAAATTGCGTGTCTTGGTGTTATTAGCTGTTATTTTAATCAGCTGTAATACGTATTGTCTAAAGTACGCCACGACATAATCGTTTTATGTGCAAGAAAATTCAATGGACTCACAACGTGCGAAATATTTGCTGAAGGGCATCTAAACAGAAGGCAGCCCGATCACAAATTATTTTAAAATCTTGAATGGGACATAAAGTGGCACTGGTCTGTTTTTGACCAAAACGAGACATTTTAGGCCGCACAAAAATGTCGCTCCCAAACAAGAAGTATATATATGAGTTGATCCAAAAGATAACTTAAAAATAAGTTACAAAAAACTGCAGCTCCCAACGCAAGCATATTATCGGCTTTGACGATATTATGACGAATGAGTCGATATCACTTCACCTCCGTATTACTGCTAGACTACTGTTTTGCCATTCCTTCAGAAACACACAGATTGCAGATCCACGGTTTGTAAATAAAATAGTGTATACGGATAAACCTAACAGAACGTCATTTCCAACAATCATTTAAGAGAAATGTTTCGTGTGGAATAATTTGGAATCATATTATAGTTTCATATAAACTACAAAATAAATATGAATAATTTACAAACTGTATCTGCTCCAAAACATTTGTCTCAAAAATGCCAATTTTGACAAATTCTTTACTTGCCTTGTAGCTGGTCAAGACCTATGAAGCCGCCCAGCATATTATACAATTTAATTCATTATCGTTTTGACCTTGTCAAATATTGTTTATAGAAAGTCCAGTCACAGTATGTGCGTCATGGTAGGAACATCATTTCAAATTCTAATATATATATATATATATATATATATATATATATATATATATATATATATATATATATATATATATATATATATATATATATAAGAATTTGAACGGAACCTAAATCTGAGCTCTAGTGGCTTTAATTTGCGCTTATTTGAAGAAATGTTCCAAAAATATTTCCATGGTGACCTCGTTATTAGTGAATTTCCTTAGCATAGACTAAGATATAAATAATTGGATTAATTCTTACTTATTTATTTATTAATCTATGAACGTTTGACTTTTTTTCCGTTTTTTTTTGCGCAAAAATGTAAAATCTTAACATATTCTTTCTGAAAGGCCTCCTAAAATATTATATCGTACAGTTTTCGTTCTCGTTTAAATATATAAAATAATAAAAAAGCCCTGGACGCAGAAAGTGCCTAACGGTAACAAATTTTAATGGGAATATATTTTTCTATAAAAAATAATCAGTCAAAAGTGAACAAATTTGGAAAAATAAATAAAAAAAGTTTGTTTTTCATCCAGAAACGTTGAACAATGTCCCCCTTTTTGTTTCCTAGAAAGATAAACAAAACTGAATGCGTAGCTTAATTTTCAATTAAGTTGGAAACCTGAAATTTGATACGTGACATTCTTTCATTAAGATGATTGGCGTTTGAAATTTTGTGAAAATAGCTTTGCTATTGTGTAGAAATTAGAGTTTTTTAACTTACTTTTTTGCGGAAACACTAGTCGGATTAGGGCTGGCCTGCGAACTTATTGAACGTATCAACAAAAGGTAGTTATTTGCCAAATTTCGTTTTCAACTAACATTCATCAAAAATCGTAGATAGTCTTTATAGTAGAAACCTATGTACCATATTTTATTATCATAGCTTTATGGATGGTGTAAAAATCTTCCAAATAAAAATTAAAATTTTTTCCGAAAAACTGTTCCAATTTTCTTGGCCAGAATACTTATTTGAGATATTTACACAATATACCTGTCGGGTTTGATTCGAAACGGCTCTAGGTCGAAACTGGCCCTGAAAAGTGGACGGGTGACCCTAGTCTTAGTCAATACAAAGATAATTTTTGAAAGTCCTATCTCCTTAAAAGCAAAAGTTGCTCCTATTCTACGAAAAGAAAAAAATGCATAAAAATGTACTAAAAATCGATAGGAATAAATATCACAAATTTTTTATACAAATGGCGCATGAAATCCATTTTAATTTATGTGAAAACTGCAGCAACGTCAATAGAGATAGTAGCTACTTTTTTAATTGCTGAACCTCGGTAAGTATTGATTGAAATTTTTGTGAAAGAAAAGTTTGGGTACGTCATGCGTAACAAAACGAAATAACAAAATTTGATTTATTATTGGCTAAGTTGCGATGACAATTGAAAATTGTATTCCATACGTCATAAACACCCGGAATTATTTTTTACTCATTTTCTGCTGGACAAAGTTTGTATTCCGGAAATCCAGTCAGGGCTGGTGCATTACAAAATCAGAAAACTTTGTTAACAACGTAAAATTCATTTGTAATTCCCAATAGGCTTTCTACTCAACTAACTCGAAAAAATACAGCGAGTTTCCATTTGAGAGAATCCAGACCCCGCTCTCGACTTTGATTCAGCTATCAGATCCGGTTGAATTGGGTAACATAAATACTGCTAGCATTAGACAAATATTTTTCTTTCAACTAATCCGAGAAGGAATCAAATAAATTCCACCAGCGCGAAACGTAATCAATTAACTAAATCAAAGAATAATTCGATTCCCTCAGGAGAGCCAGACTGGGAGAATTTGCATTTTTCCCAAGTTTCAAGTGCGCTTCAGTTTTCATTTTATCTAAGAGGTGGCTTATCATTCCGAGACTTTACAAGAAGAGGGCTCTCCTTGCTGATGATATACGATTCGAGGATTTTCTTATTTTGTTCATCAGGGGGATGGAGTCTTTGTTTCGCCTGAAAGATCTCCGGAAATATTGCTAATTCCGGCAGCATATAAAACGACTAGATGTTTTAATCTGGCGGCACGCCGTCGTTATTTACTTTCCAGACATCTTTCATGCAAAATTAAACGTCAAATTATTACAATTGGCTGCTGCGTCATTTAGTCTCATAGAAGTTAACCTATCGTAAAAAAAAAACTCTAGACGCAGCAAGTGCGTTATGGAAGTGAATTTTCATTAAAATGTTTTTAATTACAAATATATCGCTCTAATGCGAGCAGGCATCAATTTGGTTACCGATATAACCTATATAGTAGGAACAATGTACCATATTTTATCAAAATAATTATTTGAAAATGTACAAAAATCTTCCGAAAATAAACTTTAAATGTTTCTGAGAAAACTGGTCTCCTAGCCAATGAACCTTAGGTTAACGGCAAATTAAGTTATTGAAATTTGAAACATTTAATGAAAATTCGCTACCAAAACGCCCTTGCCGCGTTTATAGAAAAATTTGCCGAAAATAAAGTTAAATGTTGGTTTCCTAAAAAACAAAACTTACGTTAATAGCAAATTGAGTTATTGAAATTTGAAGGATGTAATGAAAATTCGCTACCAAAACGCACTTACTGCGTCCAGATGTATTTCTTACAAACATGCATCATATTTCGATAAAAAATGCTAAAATGCAGTAACGAATTTGTTCTACGAAAATTAGCTAAAAATTATAGACCGTTAAACCATAAACTTCACTAAACCTACAGCGAAAGCATCAACTTAACTAAACCGACAGCCAAAGCATCAGAGAAATGGTCTATTTGAAATGAATTTTCTGTAAATATTTTAGTAAAATGAAGGTCAATGACGTTTGAATCTGAAACTTAAGGGTTCGCAGAACACTCTTCTTGCAACATTTTCTTTTCACAATCCGTATTTGTTTCACGTTCTTTGCCTAAACATTGCCAATTTTGGGGTTTTAAATTGCGAGTTTGACGTTTTTAGCTGCCCGTAACTTTTAGTCTTTAAATTCAGAGACCTAAATTTTGGTACATGATTTACTCTTTATAATACAATAATGCGTACCAAATTTGGGTACCCTCACTTTGTTATTTCCAGAGATATAATTTTTTTTAGAAAGAAAACACAAAATGTTCTACGAAAACCTGGTCCGATTTTCCTGGCCAACGAACTTATCCAAGCCACTTGCAAAAGGAAGGGACTCACCAAATTTGATCAAGATCGGTCCATTATTTTTTGAGTTATTGGTACGATATATATATATATATATATATATATATATATATATATATATATATATATATATATATATATATATATATAAACACGCATCTCCCCATTAGTGAATTTTTTAAAGAAAAATCACTAAAAAAGAAAACTTGAATCACCAACGACTTATGGGCCACCCTGTAATTGTAGAAATATTTCTTAAGATGTAACTCAAGACACCCTATAATTAATGTATACAAATTTTTTTTCGTTCGTGCACAATAACGGATATATTGAACTTTAATTTTTTTTTACGAAAATTCGACAAAAATGATATACCATTAACCGATAAACAACACTACTGCCAAATCATCAGAGAAAGGGTCTATTTGAAATGAATTTTCTGGAAATATTTTAGTAAAATGAAGGACAATGACGATTGAAACTAAGACTTCGGTCTTTGTAAAACATTCTTCTTGAGACATTTTCCTTCCATAGCTCATATTAGTTTCCGGTTATAAATTTTTTTTGATTTTTTTCGAAAGAAAACACAAAATTTTCCGAGAAAACCTCTGCGGATTTTCCTGGCTAACGAATTATCCAACTCACCTGCAAAAGGAAGGTACTCAACAAGTTTTATCATAAGCGGTCAATTATTTTTTTAGGTATAGGTGTGACACATAAATATATATATATATATATATATATATATATATATATATATATATATATATATATATATATATATATATATATATATATATATATATATATATATATATATATATATATATATATATAAAAAGTCTGAAACCGACCTCGGATTTGGGTTCCAGGGGTCCTAAATAGCGCTCATTTGAAGAAAGTTTTTTAAAATTTAAAAGTCGGGATCTCCTCATTAGTGATTTTTTTTAAAGAAAATTCACTAATATCCAGACCCACCAAGTGCGTTATGGTAACGAATTTTCGAACATTTTACAAATAAAATGTTCAGAAATATCCTAATATTAAAGTGAGAGAGGAAAATAAGGAAGTTTCATATCAGCTACTTGAAATTTAAATCAGATGGGATAGTGTGTTTTGATTATTTATTACGCTTTGATAGTTCTCTTCTGAGTAGTAAATGATTGTCATTGAAATAGATATAACAACTTGTTAATGCTTCTAAAAGTGGAAACTAAAGAATAATTGTTTGTTTATATATATCATGGTTCGGCAGTTCTGTTTTAAGGTTAGGTAGTAAATGATTGTATAATATGCTTCTAAAATTGGAAATCAAAGAATAAGAATAGTAACGTTAATATTCGTTGAATAATTTTCAAGTAGGTAAATTATTTGAACAATGAAGTGACTTCTGGATTTTTATGAATTCAGGAGTAGGAACATTTTGTTTGATTTAACTTGCTGTGTTAAAAAAAAACTATTAAATGCATCACATAAGAAATCAGGGTTTAGTTCACCATAATGGATTCTTATATAAAATGAGGCTCACCGAAAATAAGACATGTTACATAAAGTAACCATTTCAGCAAGCATTTTTTATTGTCAATATTAGTAAATTTTTAAAACTAAAAAAGATTTTTTGTGAATTTTCTTTCAAAAATCCACTAATGAGGAAAACCCGACTTTTTAATTTCGAAAATATTTCTTCAAATAACCGCTAATTAGGCCCCCCAGAACACATATCCTGGGTCAGTTTTAATTTTTATATGTTTATAAATATATATATAATATATATATATATATATATATATATATATATATATATATATATATATATATATATATATATATATATATATATCTGTGTGTGTGTGTGTGTGTGTGTGTGTGTGTGTGTGTGTGTGTGTGTGTGTGTGTGTGTGTGTGTGTGTGTGTGTGTGTGTGTGTGTGTGTGTGTGTGTGTGTGTGTGTGTGTGTGTGTGTGTGTGTATCACACCGATAACTCAAAAAATAATGGGCGGATTTTAATTAAGTTTGGTGAATACCTTTCATTTGCAAATGGCTTGGATAAGTTCGTTGGCCACGAAAATAGGCCCAGGTTTTCCTCGGAAAATTTAGTGTTTTCTTTCGAAAAAAAAAATTATATCTCCGGAATTAACAAAGTAAGGGCAACCACGTACGCGGGTTTATATCCTAATAGGTAAGTTACATACCAAAATTTAGCTTTGCAGGTCAAAAGATAAAAAAGTTATAGAAATTTAAATAAAAATAATTTGGGGTTTTCCTCAAAACGTCAAAGTTGCGATTTAAAACGTCAAAATTGGCAACATTTCGGCAAAGAACTTGAATCTAATACGAGCTATGGAAATAAAATGTCTCAAGAAGAATGTTCTACAAACCCTGAAGTCTTAGTTTCAACCGTGATTGCCCTTCATTTTACTCAAATATTTCCAGAAAATTAATTTAAAGTAGACCCTTTCTCTGATGCTTAGGAGTAGCCTTAGCTATAGAGTTTATTGTTTAATGGTATATAATTTTTGTCGAATTTTCGTAAAAAATCAACAAATCTCAATATATCCGTTATTATACAAGATATGAAAAAGGTTGTATATACTAATTATAGGGTGTCTTGAGCTACATCTTAAAAAAATATTTCTACCATCGCAGGCTGGCCCATAAGTCGTTGGTGATACAAATTTTCTTTTTTTTTTAAATCAAACACGCCTAATGTTATTGCATTTTTGCATTTTCCATCGAAATATAATGCATGTTTGTAAGAAAATAAATTATGGACCTATCAAGTGCGTTATGGTAGCGAATTTTGATCAGATGATTCATATTTGGATAGCTCAATTTGCTATTAACCTATAAGGTTGGTCAAGAAACGATCTTTTTTCGGGAACATTTTAAGTTTACTTTTGGAAATGTTTGTACATTTTCAAACAATAAAGTTATTTTGATGAAACATGGTACATAGTTTTTACTATATAGGTTATACTGGTAACCAAATGTGATGCCTGCTTTCTTAAAAAATAACACACATATTTGCTAATAAAAACATTTTTATGAAAATTCACTATCATAACGCACTTGCTGCGTCCAGACTTTTATTATTGGAAAAACCGGTTTTGAAGATATATGTACTTACATTCACCAAATTTTAGTTTTCCAACGTCAAAGAAAATTGGGTACTGCGCATTTAAAGTTTTATACTCAAATGGAACTAGAACACAAGATTTGAATATCTTTTATGATAAGAAGGAAATATTTTTTTTCAAATGAGCGCGTATTGGGACCTCTTAACCGGATCTTCGACGTCAGTTTAAATTTAAAGTTTGACTGTTAATAAAATGCTGTACTAAGAGTGTACAATTCTTATAAAAATTCACTATTATAACAAAAAAAATTATATGGTGGTGAGGCTACGCTACACATTAGCGGAACCGCGGTGACACATTATTTTTATTTTTCCGTAACCAACAGTACTTGCAGTCAAACCAAAGATCTCTTGAATATGTGGGTTGTATCGTAAGAGATCATATCATAGCGCCACATTTCGATTTTGTTGACGAATAATATAAATGACAATATTCCTGATCCCGCTATCTATTGGTAAAAGGGCCGTATCACATTTTTTGGCAAGTGCCAAAAAACGTGAAAAGCTGCAAACTGGAATAACTCTAAAACAGGGTCAGTATCAATTTTATTTCCCCTACAAAAATGCAACATAATTCAATAGAAAATGTCAAGATACAATTATGTAAGGGAAGCGCCTTTGAACATATATAAGTTTTTTCCCTCAGGACTCGTCCGCGGCCTTGCCGCCCCGTTAGCACTGCAACATTTGGTTGATTGTGTATACCCTTAGTCTTACTTCACCCATTTCAAAATCACTGTGACTTGAACTAGTCTGCACAGCGATTGGTAGGGTTTTATATTACTCTGACTCCGGTCTATACTGACCGTAGATCAGTTGTCTTTTGCAGTCCAGAGCTTTACACTCGCACAGGATGTGATGGGCTGATTCCTCCCCCTCGCCGCAGAGTCTGCATGCGAGGTCCCCTTCGAACCGCCCCATTTTATGCAGGTGTTTCTTGACGGCCATGTGTCCTGTCAAGAGACCTGTTGTGTTTCTGAGCTGTCCTCTGCTAAGATTTAGCAGCTCCGCAGCTCTCTTTAAACTGGGTCCGTCAATTATTGACTTCCCATGTCTGAGCCCTAAACAGTCCGCCCGGTACACCTTGTGTTGGTTTCTGACCCAGGACTTAATGGCTCCCCTGGCAGTGCTCTTTGTCACGCCCATAGCCGGTTCTGGTCCCATAAATGGTTATGCTGACCCTCTCTTCGCGAGACTGTCAGCTTCTTCATTGCCTCTGACCCCCGAGTGATCCGGCACCCAAATGAGGGTCACCTCATGCTGCACAGCCAGGTAGCTCGTCTCGTCTCGGCACTCACTCACCAGCCAGGAATTTACCCATGGGTTACTTAGTGCCTTAAGGGCTGCCTGGCTGTCTGTGGCTATGAGGATATTCGCTTGTTGGTGTAGTCCCTCCTCTTGTTCTCCCGCACACAGTGAATGATGGCGTACATCTCGGCCTGAAACACCGTTGCGTGGGCTCTGAGGGAAATACTATGACTTTATACTCGGTCCTTGGTCCTTCCGAGTAAACACCTGCCCCCGTCCCACGCTCCCCGCCGGATCCGTCCGTGAGCCAGACGAGCACGTCCCGTGGTATGCCCAGGGTCTCCTCCCGCCATGCCTCGCGGTCGGGGATTTCCACTGTTAAGTTGTTTTCCCTGCAGATTCGCGGGCTCGCGAAGTCTGACCTCATTTCAAGCATGGGCTCCTTCACGATCTCCTGAATTTTTCAGTAGCCCCTGAAGCCTGGGTTGGTCTTCAGTCTACCATTGCAGGCTAGTCTGTATAGTCCTAGCCTGGCCTCCCCCATAATAACTAAGTTTAGGGGGGCAGATCCAGCAACACATCCATGGCG
Organism: Tillus elongatus; assembly: GCA_964006375.1. Taxonomy (NCBI): domain Eukaryota; kingdom Metazoa; phylum Arthropoda; class Insecta; order Coleoptera; family Cleridae; genus Tillus; species Tillus elongatus. Next base: position 117,257,920 of record OZ023264.1, read on the forward strand.
GCTGTTGAGGTTGAATACATGGCCCCTGTGATGCCTAGGCAAGCCATCCTTTAGATCTTGCCTAGTTTTTGTTTGGCACTGGATTGTGTCATCTTAGGCCACCAGACCAGTGCCGCATATGTTAACGATGGTCTGACCACCCTTGTGTACAGCCAGTGGGCCATACTAAGTCTTAGTCCCCACGTTTTTTCATATAGCCACCTAGTGACGGCTAAGGTCATGACTGCCTTAAATAGTATTTTTCCAATGTGACCATTCCAGGTTAGCTTAGACTCCAATACGACTCCAAGAGATTTTACCTCCCTGGCCATTGGAATGCTCCTACCGTATAGAGTGAGAGTTCTGTGGCTGTCGCACTTCCTCCTCGTAAACGGCACGACGGTTGCTTTCTCGGGTCTCACCCCGAGCCCTTGATCAACCGTCCACCCTTCCACCACTTTCAGTGCAGTCTGCATGCGCTCCCACACTCCCTGTGTGACCTTTCCTCGGACTATGATGACAATGTCCTCCGCATAGCCCTGTACCTCATAGCTCCCTCCTAAGAGCCTCCCCAGTTGGCCGTCCACGACTAGGCACCAGAGCAAGGGAGACATAGCGCTCCCCTACGGACACCCCGCCGCGACCCCCACGAGTAAGGTGAACACCGTCCTGTCCCTGAGCATGGAACCGATCCACCTGCAGCAGGTCTCCTCTATACCACGCTCCCGGACAGCTGCTAGAACTGATGGTGTTGCTAAAGGTCCCCTCTGTGTCTAGGCAGGCCCCCAGCGCCACCTCCCTGTTTTCCAGCGTATTTTCCAGTTTCAGTACCAGTTGGTGCAGTCCTGTTTCTGTTGAGAATCCTGCTCTGTATGCATATTGTCCGCAGTGTAGGGATGCTTCCAGTACACCGCCCCTAATGTGCCGGTCGAGCAGTTTTTCCACTGTTTTTAGCAAGAAGGACATGAGACATATAAGTTTGCATCACTATCAAAATACGGGTCACACTCTGATTGTTAAAATAGTTCTTTAAAACGCATTTAAGACTTTCTATAATAATTAACCTGTAGAAATTTTTCTCATATCTTGCATATTAAGGAATACAGTGAGCCTTACCTTAGAAATGCACCGGACTGTATATATTTAGTAGAGCAAAAACAAAATACCCTGTATTTGTGTCAATATTTTTAGAAGGTAGCTCTTTGACTTTTATGGCGTTCGAAATTATTTGTTTTTTGGTGTTACCTAGTAAAAATGAAATTAAAACACAACTACTTCGTTTCACTGATTCACACTCTATATGTGTGCATTTATAGTACTTAACGCGAAGGTGACATTTTAAACAAGTCTGTAAATTTAAACCTATAGCCTTAACTTGATACAGTATTGACTGTGGTTACTTTGATTCCTGGAATTTATTCTACACTATTATTACACATGGTATTTAGTTTTTATGGACATTGTCAGCTTCTACTTTTTCGCACAAATCTTCTATAAGGAGCAGATGCGTTCTATAATAAAACTGAACGATATTTTGGAAATCGAGTGGACGTCCACTTGGAAAATCACATCGTTTTGTAATCTACAGAATACTTTTAGAAGTATTTTTTAATCAAAGTACTCTACGTTGCTTTCGAATTTTGTTATATTGATCAGAAATTTGTAAATAATTGAAAAGTTTGTTTGCCTGGTGATGCGCAGTTGGACAAAACATGTTGCACATAAGGTGTGTTAGCTAAGATACAGCTGTAAGACGCCTTGCTTCTGTTGCATAATTATGAGGGAACGGTCTGTATTTTATTAGCTCACGTTTATATAAAGACATCCTACAAGAGCCCTAGCCTTCTGACCTCGTCATTATCAAATTTTTCTTCATAAAAATTTGCTGAAAATCACACTTTATAAACTTATTTACAAACTTTTGCTATATTACACTGAAAACTTGGGCAATTCGTTCTCAAGTTTCTATTCCTGTGATACTTTCGATGTAATGTAATCGATAACGGTTCATGCTACACAACTTGGAAAACAAAATTCTAAAAGCAGAAAAAAAGGAAGTCCCATTAGTACAGCATCAATCAAACAATTTATTTGTGAGATGGCGGCTTAGCAGGAAGTTTGTGAATAAAGGCAGTTTAAATTAAATTTCCGAATTTGCTCCTAGTGGCGATAGGAGTTAAATCAAATCCATACATCACATTTCTAACTCAAGATAATTGCACAGATCTTCTCCAAACATTTATAATACCATCTCTTACATACTTGTTCTGTCTCTCTCAATACTTACGACGTTTAAAAAAATATTTAACTACGATAACGGTGGTGCTAGGTACTACTTGAAACTTAAACTAAAATCTATGGCATAAAAGTTTTTCCCTTTCTCACCCAATTGGGTGATATCTGGTTTTTGATGTTTTGTGTTGTGAATGTGTGTAGCTACCTTGGATTTGTACACTACGCACCTTCTCAACACAGAACACAAAAAACCAGATATCACCCAATTACAACTAATGAAACATATTAAAGACCACAAAAAATGGAAATCTGGGAACAATACTACATTCAACAAACAAACAATAAGAAACAGTTAATGCCAGAACAAATCCAAGTACAAACATTTAAACAAAACTTAATAGAGGCCATACAAATAGACAAATTATCAAACTACAGTGATCAAGACAGGAGACCGATACACACGACACAGTCCGAAGGCACAACCAATCAGAGAACAGTAAACCGGCCAATAGAGGGTCAACGCGCAGGCGCTACGTAAAATCTCAGACGTAGACCACACAGGAGCGATCACAGTCAGTAGCGTGCTGATGATGAACCTGGACGGTTCGAAACTGCAGTCCACGTAAACCAATAAAAAATCACAAAAAGTACAGCAAAGAAATAAAGTGTATATTTAAAAGTGATTACAGTGTAGTGCAACATTCCAATATATATATATATATATATATATATATATATATATATATATATATATATATATATATATATATATATATATATATATATATATATACATTTGTGTGGGTGTGTGTGTGTATTCGAGCGATAACTCAAAAAATACTTAACTCATTTGAACGAAACTTGTCACATAGCTTCACTCTATTATGGCCGGGGTCGAGTTTGTATATCAACTATAACGGACATTGTTTTCCCCAAAAAAATATACAAAAATGTTATTGAACACGCTATATTTTTGTAAGTATCAGATAACTGGAATGGGACTTTAAAAACTAAATAAATAACAGGCATAAAACATACTTCCCGACCCAACAATCGTGAAATCTCGGCCGCAAATATAGAAAAGGACAGACGACATGTAACAAAAAAATTGCCAAGTGATTCTTGTTTAACTGGGGGTGCAATAAAGTTTTAAAATACACTATATATGTAGCTTGATAAACGGTCCCAAATACAGTTTTAGCATAGCACGGATATATTATGCTGGGGTTTTGGACTGAAGGTGTAGCATAATATAGTATAAATCAAGTCAAGTCTCTATAAAAATGATTCTAAAATAGTTTTTTATCTTGAAACTTAAACATAAGAGGTCGTGTAGGACCGAAACCGTCGTAGAAGGTGTTTCAATGGCAATTCTACAAATTCTGTAATTAATTGCTACGTATACTTTGAATATAGTATCCTGGGCAAGAACAAAACGTTAGTTAAGTATGCTTAGATGGGTCAGGGGAACCGTGCTTATAATAGTGTAATAGTATTGTGCCAGTTAGCGGATGCATTGTTTACAGCAGATGTTGGGTTTATTCGGTTCCTATATGGATAGGAACCGAATAAATCCAACCTCTGCTGTAAACAATGCATCCGCTAACTGGCACAATACTATTACATTATTATAGGAGCTTGATTAGGGGCTGCATTGTCAATTACATGTATCAAAAAATGGCGAATAAAATTTTGAATTTGAATTTGAATTTGTGCTTGTCTTCTAGGCAGAAGATTCCGCGATCGATTCTAGCTCGATGAATGTACGCTTTTTTATTTTATTTTGACATTTGAAACAACAATAGTGCACAGAGTTCACACGTTTTGAACAAGATCTCATTTTTGTTTTAAACGCCCGAATAACTTTGTCATCTTTGAGCCTGAAATTCTAATTTTCAGCAGACAATTCAGCGAATTTTTATGGAAAAAAAAATTTGCTAATAGAGTCATATGAGCTGTGCGAATATGTCAAAACACACTACACACCCAAAAGATGATTTACGTTGAGTGAGCGTATAAGCTGTAATATTGCATGTTCCACTACTAAATTTGCTACAAACTCAAATCAAACTATGCACCAAAAATGTACGACTACCATTAAGACCAATGTCTTTATTCCTCGTACAGTAATAATAATAAAATCAGTATCTAAATTAGAGCAAATATTTCTAAAAAAAATCCCGAAACACGTTAATTTTAGATTAAAGAGGACACCCTGCAACGTGAAAATTTCATCCCTCCAGTCAGCCTGCTTTGAGTGGCAGATGCAACCCCAAGATTTTTGAATAGGAAGTAGCGGCATGTGATACCTTATTTGAAAGATCACTTTATTTTGTATTCAAAACTCCCATGGTTTTAAACGCCTGAATAACTTTGTCAGCTTTCAACCTGAAATTATAATGTTCAGCAGACATTTTAGCAAATTTTTATGAAAAAAATTCGCTACCAGAGAGGTATCGATGGTGAGACTTTGCAAACATTTTTTCAAATGACGTGACATTGGGCTCCAGGACCATATATATATATATATATATATATATATATATATATATATATATATATATATATATATATATATATATATATATATATATATATATATATATATTATATATATATATATATATATATATATATATATATATATATATATATATATATATATATATATATATATATTTGTGTGTGTGTATGTGTCCAACCGATAACACAAAAAGTTGTTAACCGATTTTGATGACACTCAGCAAGAATCTTTATTTTCTTAATAGCTTGGACCAGTTCGTTAGTCAGCCCCATCGGACTAGTTTTTCTAAACAATAGAAAAAAAATTGTATTTCCAAAAATAAGAAAGTTATTTTGATGCAATTTGGTTATATATTGCCCTCGTAAATGCCTTACTATATATCAAAATTCAACTTTCTAGGTTTACAAAAACTTGAGTTATACAAATTTGAAGCATTTAATGAAAATTGGCTACTATGACGCTTTTGCTGCGTCCCGAAATTTTCTTTACTACATACTGGAATTGTGATTGAGCATTGACTGTCTGCATGTTCTACCGTTCGGAGTAGGCGTAAAACTGCCATTTCCGTGTGTATGGCTTGTTGGGTATGTTTAATCGCTACTTTTCTAAGTGTGGAGTTGCTTTGGCAAAATTTCCTGGATTGGGAGGTATAACTGATCACTGGCATCGGTTACTGGCCATACTTGCGGAATAGAGCAACGTCAAAAATATCTTTGTACCATAGTATTTACATGACATGTTAGCTATCAGAAACATGGTCTCTAAATACTACTTTGGTGCATTCTAGATGATAGCCCTAAAATAAAACTGGTAAACAAGGTCTAAACTAAAAATCTGCCAATGGTCTGACGACCGCAGCCATGAAACACAACAACAACACACACACACACACACAAACACACAAGGTCTAAACTAGTTTTAGCGAATTAAAAAAAAATCGCTAATGAGACCAATTTTGATCAAATTTGGTGAGTACCTTCCTTTTGCAAGTGGCTTGGACAAGTTTGTTAGCCTGGAAAATCGGACCAGGTTTTCCTGGAAAATGTTGCGTTTTCTTTCTAAAAGAATATATATATATATATATATATATATATATATATATATATATATATATATATATATATATATATATATATATCCGGAAATAACATAGTAAGGGCAACCAAAATTGTCACACGTGTTTGTATTATAAAGGGTGAACTCTGGTCTGGAATTTAGGTCTCTAGCTTTAAAGTCAAAGAAGTTATGGGCAGTTAAAGAAACAAATTTTGGAGTTTTCCTCAAAACGTCAAACTCGCAATTTGATACGTCAAAATTGGCAATGTTTAGGCAAAGAACGTGAAACAAATACGGATTGTGAAAAGAAAATGTTGCAAGAAGAATGTTCTGCAAACCGTTAACTTTTGGATACAACCGTCATTGCCCTTCATTTTACTAAAATGTTTACAGAAAATTCATTTCAAATAGACCCTGTCTCTGATGCTTTGGATGTCGGTTTAGCTAAGTTGATGGTTTCGCTGTAGCTTTAGTGAAGTTTATGGCTAAACGGTGTATAATTTTTTAGCTAATTTTCGTAGTACAGATTCGTTAATACATTTTTGATTTTTTATCGAAATATCATGCGTTTGTAAGAAAAAATCTGGACGCAGTAAGTGCGTTTTGGTAGCGAATTTTCGGTAAATTTGCAGTTTATCTCCCGAACGCTCTTCAAGAAACTGTTTTCAGAAACCTATCTAACCCCCCCCCCCCCCCCCCCCCCCCCGTGGATCCACAAATACCAAGAAAAATTTCTTGTTCACACCCCCCAAGTAAACGGGACCAGGAGTGGGTAGGGGTGTTGGGCAGGGTAGGTAGTAAAAAGGAAATATGAGCTGAAAATTCTATTAAAACCGCCTTGAGAGCTGTCTTTTTTACATCTTGAAGCCATATCCTCCCTAAACCCTGCCTACCCCGCAGAGCACCCCTATCCCCCCAGGTGCCGTAACTTTCTTGGCGGGTAGGAACAAGACATTTTTCTCGTGGCTTATGCAGCGAGGGTTGTTGTATGCACGCAAGGAGGAAGGAAAAACGCCACGACGGGGGGGGGGGTATCTGCTTCGTCGTAAACCTTTTCCTTCTCCCCACGTGTGCATACAGCCCCCCCTCGTTGCGTAAACCACAATAAAAACTTCTTGTTCATACATCCCAAGGAAGTTACGTGACCTGGGGCAAATAGAGGTGCTGTGCGGGGTAGGCAGGGTTTAATGGGAATATGGCTTCAAATAGATAGCTTTCAAGCAGTTTTCTTCGCATGTTCTGCTCATGTCCTGTAACTTCCTTGGGGGATGTGAACAAGAAATTTTTCTTGTGGTTTGTGCATCCAGGTGGGGTCCTAGTAATGTTTATGAAAACAATTTTTTGAAAAGCGGTAGGGAGCTAATCTTCAAATTTACCGAATTTTCATTGAATCCTTCAAATTTCAATAACTCAATTTGCTACTAACGTGAGATTTGTTGGTTAGGAAACCAACATTTAAGTGTATTTTCGGAAAATTTTTTGTATATTTTCAAACCATAAGTAATTTTGATAAAATATAGTACATTGTTGCTACTACATAGGCTATACCGGTAATCAGATTTGCTATTAAAAACATTTTTATTGTATTGTATATTTTCAAACCATAAGTGATTTTGATAAAATATAGTACATTGTTGCTACTACATAGGTTATACCGGTAATCAGATTTGCTATTAGAAAGATATTTATGGAAATTAACTTCCATAATACACTTGCTGCAATGAAGACTTTTGAAAAATGTTTATATATTTTCAAACAGTAAAGTTATTTCGATGAAATATGGTATATTGTTTCTACTATATAGGCAACCAAGTTTGATGCCTGCGTTCATCAAAGAAAGACAGTTGCTATTAAAAATATAAAAAAAAAATTCTCTACCGTAACGCACTTGCTGCATCCAGACTTTTTTTAAATGAAATTCTGCTTGGTATTAGCCCTGTAAAGTAGTTTCTCAACACAGTGGCCTAATCTTATTTTACTTACTAGTTTTCTGGAACAGCAACAAGCAGGTATCTGGATTTATCCAAATAATCGTCCATTTGAAACCACTTATTTTTCATAACCAGATTTAACTTTTCTCATAAAGAATGCGACAAATGTATATTCCATATCTGATGAAAAGCACTCCAAATCGGTTTAACGAACCAACTTTGGTGAATAGAGGGAACGAATTACATGAAACGAGAATCGAACTCTCGGCGAATCAGGGGACAATAAAATGCTCCCATATTTAAAAGGAAGCGAGTTAAAATTGCAAACACATTTAAGAAGTTCGAAAGTCGGTTTCCGTGGCGACGACCCTGCAGGTCCCGGAATATTTATCGGTTTCTCAGAGCAAACATTTGCCTCTCTCGAACATACAACTCCTCTAAATGCTCTTTCAAAACATCATTAATCCACCTTGCTCATAATATCCTCCACATCTGACCTTATGCCCCACTGCGACGCCTACCCTTTGCGAAAACCCCATCGAAAACACATCATTTAATTTTGTGGAAGCATTCCTAATAAATTATTCGCATGTTTTTATATTATGCTTTAGCAACCTACATTATGGCTCTTTATCTGTTAAGCTTATTAAATAAAAAATAAATCAATATGTGTTCCTTAACGTTTTATTTTATAAAAACAAAATTAGCTTGCAACAAAATTTTCAAATGTGTGTATAATTAAAAAAGTCTGGGCGCAGCAAGTGCGGTATGGTAGTGAATTTTCATAAAAATGTTGTTAATAGTAAATGTGTCTGTTTTTGTAAGAAAGCAGGCTTGAAATTTGGTTACCAGTATAACCTATATAGTAAAAACAATGTGCCATGTTTCGTCAAAATAACTTTATTGTTTGAAAATGTACAAACATTTCTGAGAGTAAACTTAAAATGTTCCCGGAAAAACTCGTTTCTTGGTCAACCCTATAGGATAATATCAAATTGAGCTATTCAAATATAAAGCATTTGATCAAAATTCGCTACCATAACGCAGCTGCTGCGTCCGGAATTTCTTTTCTTACAAAAATGCATTATATTTCGATGGAAAATGCAAAAATGCAATAAGATAAGGCGTGTTGTATTAGAAAAAAAAATGTATCACCAACGACTTATGGGCCACCTTTGATGGTAGAAATATTTTTTTGAGATGTAGCTCAAGACACTCTACAATTAATGTATACAATCTTTTTTCATATCTTCCATAATAACGAAGATATTGAGCTATTTTTTACGAAAATTCGACAAAAATTATATGCGATTAAACGATAAACTCTATAGCTGCCAAGCATCAGAGAAAGGGTATATTTTACATGCATTTCCTGGAAATATTTTACTAAAATGATGGAAAATGACGGTTGAAACTAAGACTTCAGGGTTTGTAAAACATTATTGTTGAGACATTTTCTTTCCATAGCCCGTATTAGATTCAAGTTATTTGCCTAAATGTTGCCAATTTTGACGTTTTAAATCGCAACTTTTTGTCTTTTAAAGTACAGAGCTAGATTTTGGTAGGCGATTTACATGTAATGATATAAACCAGCGTACCAAATTTGGTTTCCCTTACTCTGTTAATTCGGGAGATATAATTTTTTTTCGAAAGAAAACATAAAATTTTCCGGGGAAACCTGGGCCGATCTTCCTGACTTACGAACTTATCCATTTATAAAAGGAAGGTATTCAGCAAATTTAATCAAAATCGGCCTATTATTTTTTGAGTTATCGGTGTGATATATATATATATATATATATATATATATATATATATATATATATATATATATATATATATATATATATATATATATATATATATATATATATATTATATAAACATATAAACATTGAAACTGACCCCGGATATGTGTTCTGGGGGACCTAATTAGCACTCATTTGAAGAAATTTTTTCAAAAGTCGGGATCTCCTCATTAGTGAATTTTCTTTTAACAAAATTCACTAAAAAGATTGTTGATTACTTTTCTAACCAATTTTATATATTTATTACTTTTGTACGGAGAAGAAACTAATAGTAATAATAGTATATTCCTCATGTAAAAACATTGCCCCATGTCACTTTAAATTAATATACACGAAAAAAAAAACACAAAAAATACAAAGTTTCCTAAAACACTTTATATCTTGAAACTACCCATTAAAAGACAAACCACGCATTAAACAATCTCAGACGAGCAGAGAACTTTCTCAAACATATGTAAAGAATATTGAAACAAATATACAGGGTGGTCAATTGAAAACGAAACAGCGCGTCATAGGGCACTACAGTGGTTTCCTTGAAAATCGCTCAAAGAAGTAAATTTTGCCTTCAAGGCGGAAGACTTTTCGGCTTGATTTGAATATCACAATACCAATCCAGCTCCAAAATGATGTGCGACTTGACCCCCCTTGTCATCTGAAATTTTAGGGGTGGAACGCACCACCGCCTAAGGGTTGGTGTTGCGATGTTGGAAATAAGCCTAGAAATCTTCCTTCTTAAAAGCAAAAGTTACCTCTTTAACCGACTTTAAACGCAATCACCTGTTTCCTTTTCAAGTGGCCGCCCTGTAGACAAAATTATATACATAAAATAGACATTTTATATTCCCAGGAGAATATCGACAAGATTAAACTCATTTAAGTCATCACAGTTATTATATCCAACATCAATGCTTATCTCTATTCAAAAATTTCAAAATGAAGCAAAATTACTGATTGCAATGTAATTATTTGATTGCATTTTTAAAATGTTCCATTGCTTTTTATGTATGCCTGTAAAATGTTATATAAAATAATATAAACTTACCTAGCAGAATTATACTCATACTCATTTATTAGTGGTCAAAATTACACATTATGTCTTACAAAGAAGCTGTGCTTGTGCTTGTATTAACATAATTTTATAAAAATCCTCAAATCATTAAACTGTCAAAAGAATTTTATTTAACGTCACTTCCTGAATTTTGCACGACCTTGCTTTTTCTTCTCTTCATTCTTCCACAAACATTTCTATAGCCGTTACAAAGATTTATCTTCACTCTCGCCTCAATATTTCTCTTCACTTCAACCAAACTATCTACTCTAAGGTACTGGAGGGTAATAAGGCCCACCTAACACATTTATTTTATTAGTATAAGAAAATAAACATTTATTCAAGTAATAAAAATAACATAAATAGTACAACGCTTTAAACATAATAAATAAAAATTCTCGTAACAATAAAATAAAAATTGAACCAGCTATATGTAATTAAAAATTAATCATCTCTGGGCCTTATTTTCAGCATTGGCTGAAAATAAGGCCCATTACAAAAAAAATGTTTATTGTTCACATCTTGGGCAGACAAAGATGTCTATATCGTCTGCGGTCAAGCCTACACATTCTTCATGCACCCAACCTGTACAAACTGAACAGAAACGCATATCTGCCTGCAATTCTTCTTCACACATAAAGCATAGCCAAGATTCACTTTCTGAATCATTGTGATTTGTAATCGGCAGTTTGATATTCTTGTTGCGTGTTCCTTTTGGTAATTATCAATTTTCTGAACAGCAAACAATTTTTTTGTTACATGCTTGGCAGTATGATTTAATGCCTTTTTTCTTTCAATAGTTTTTTTTATTTAACAAGTCTGGTGATTTCAAAATTGTATTAAAAGATAAATTATGTTGTGGTTGTTTCAAATTGTAGGCTCTAGCCACAGGCATATCACATGACGGTGATATGTCCTCTTGATATGAAAAGTTTGATTCCAATAATTGCCTTGTGGTGACTTGGCAATATGTGGATGCAGTTTCTGTTGAGATATTCGTCTGAATTTGTTACAAAATGGGACAATGGTAGATTGTCTTCTTCATCGAAGTGGTCCTTTGGGAGATCCATTAGTCTTCTTGTTATTTCTGAGGGCGCAAATGCAATTTCTGGGATGTTGTTTGAATTTAATGGATAGATACCCATGGCTCTAAATCCACTCGTTATGTTAGCATCCGTCATACATTTTTCCCATACTGGTGTGAACACAACAGAAAATCTGTCTTTAGTTAAACGTCTGTCTGGATGTTGATCCCAGTAAGTTAGAAGTTCGTCGTCCCAAAAGTGCTCAAACGAACGAAACACAGATTTGTCTAACGGCTGCAGTTCGTGCGTGGTGTTGCTAAGGAGGCATGGGAGTTCAATATCATGCTGCTGGGCTTTTTCTGCTATGGTGATATCCAAATGTGAGGCAGCTCCATCGAAAACCAGCACGACCTTACCTTCTGGCTTGTAACGCGCGAAGTGATCTAGCCATGAACAAAAAATCTGTGTTGTCATGCTGCCTTTCGGACTCATGGACACTTTAGACCTAGTGGGCAAATTGTCACAAAAAGTGGGTTTCATGCGAACTCCCTTGAAAATAATCATGGGCGGTATTGCGTTACCAAGGGCGTTAACGCAAGCTACGATTGTGACATTCTCCGCATGTTCATGTGCAACTAAGTGCACCCTCTTTGCACCTTTCAACGCTATCACTGATTGCTGGTGATGCAGTGTCAATCGACAACCTTTTTCATCCATGTTGAAGATCTTCTCGAGGCAGTCACGTAAATCACACTTCTCCAACAATGCCTTTAATTTGGCAAAATAATCATCAACAATAAAACGATTAAGCTTTTGAGACCGAGCTGGGTTCATTGATTGGGCCCTTCTCTTACTTAAGAGAGGATGTCTCTTAAGAAATGCAGCATACCAGTCCTTACCAGCAATTTTCCGATTACCATTGAACTTATTGGGAATTCTATTTAAATCTATAAAACTAAACACACTTTTTCGCAGTGCTTTGGGACTTAAAGGCATTCCTATTCTTGCTAGTCTGACGATTCGGTTTTCTAGCTCTGTTTCCTGTGGCTGCGTTAAAATTGGTTTTCGCCCTAGTGTTCTAACGGTGGTCCCAGTTTTAAAATGATTTCTCAGGGTACGCCGAGGAATTCCGCATTGTTGTTCCACAGATCTTTGTGAATGCCCATTTCTCAATAAAGTTAAAGCTTCTTCCATCATTTCCTGATTCCAGTTCGCACGAATTCCTCTGCACTTTGTTTTACCCATCTGTAATATGAATAAATATTATGCCGTTGATGTTATTAGATGTCGGGTTTCTGCTTGCATTAAAATGAAAAAGATTTAATTTTGATTAAAAATTAGAGCGGAAAATAAGGCACAGTTAACTATTTTCATCAGATCTTGCGGGCCTTGTTTTCAGAAAGGCTAGATAACATTGAAACATGTTGATATTCAGTTTACTGATAGAATTTAGTACCAGTCTATTGAAAACTACATATAAAAATAAGGCCCACTTGGAAATACGACGGAAATACAGCCCAGGCCTTATTTTCCGATATCAGTCACTAATTTAAATTGAAACGTAGCCATGGCCACGTGCGTAACCAAACTTTTCGACACCATACATTTCAAGCATAATGCTTCTAGTATTTACTTATTTAAAACAGAAACAATTTGCACTATTCTAGGCAGCGTAAAAATATACTTACATTTTAGGTATTTTTATAATTCCTCCACTTAAGTAATTCCAACTACTGTAGGTAATTGTAGCAACGTGTTTTCGGAAGACCTTCACTATCCCACAATCACAAGTACTACTGGTAGAATGTGACCATGTTCAAACACACAAGTCTGCATAGTTGGCGCGAAATTTGAAGGTGGGCCTTATTTTCCGATGGGCCTTATTAACCTCCTCTACCTTATATACATGAAAACTACATACCTCAGCACACACTGACACACTGACACAAGTTTTTAATTCAATTTGTCACAAAAATACCAAAAATACCAATTTCCATAATAAAACCTTCCATTCCAAAGGATGCTAAGCAATTCGTATTTTCTTGTGAGTTATGTATGAGAGAAATGGTTTTTGGCAGAAAGATGCAGGTTATTCCTTGTAAAATAGATACATACAGATAATAATTTACAGTTTATTACGTTTAAACGTTTCTCCATAGCTCTCTCTCTCTCTCCCTGGACTCCTGGTTAACTTTATTTTTCAAAGTGCCCATCTAAAGAACGAAAACTTCATTATCAAGAATGAAAGGCCATTAGTTATTAATTTTTTAGTGTGTTATAGCCTAGTTCGTCAACCAGATGATTTTCTCTTTTTCTAATCTTAATTTTTGCAATACATTTTAAAACCAAAACATTTTTGACTAAAGAATAAAGATGTCTTTCAAATGATGTATCAGAAGCTAGGTAGTTTCTATTTAAAAATTTGGGGTTGTAACTGTGACTCGCAGGGGGTTGAATGTAGAAGATGACAAGTCACTGTTGCACACTGTATAGGGTGTCACACGAAGGTCTTTACAACGTCCTCATACATGTTCTTTAGACGAAAAAAGCTTCCTAGTTCGGCCGATAGACGGCCTGAGCTTACCATTTTAAATTTCTTCTTTTCTTATCAATTTAACATGGTTTATGCGATTTCGCTAAAACTTGGTATGTAGAAATACAAGGTAGATACAAGGGATGAGGACATCCGTATAAAAAAGATGATCAGTATCAAGTCATAGGTGTAGAGTTCATATTTTTTGAAATTGGGCCTATTAAATTTTTACGTCATTGGAAGAAACTTATTTCTAGTATCAAATGTAAATAAAGTAACTCAGTTACTACAAAGAGATGCTATTGATAAAACACGATTACTGCCATGTTTTTTTTAAAATTTGTATTTCAAAAATTAGAAGCAGTTTTCACAAACGGAATCCCAAAATATAAACATAAAAAAGCCTGGACGCAGCAAGTGCGCTATGGTAGTGAATTTTCATAGAAATGATCTGGCACAAAATATTTTATAAGTTTTTTTTCTTGTAACATAGAAATCTAAATTTTGGTATATAGTTTGCTTTTTATATCGTAAACCTACCTACCAAATTTGGTTATCATAGATTTTTTTATTTTTTAAGATAAAAATTTTTTTCAAATGAAAACTCAAAATTTTTCCGGAAAACCTCGTCCGATGTTTTTGATTAACGAACTTGTCAAAGCCTTTTACAAAAGGAAGGTACGTGCCAAATTTTATCAAAATCGGCGTATTATTCTTTAAGATAAAATTTTTTTTCGAATGAAAACTCAAAATTTTCCCGGAAAACCTCGTCCGATTTTCCTGACTAACAAGCTTGTCAAAGCTATTTACAAAAGAAAGGTACATGCCAAATTTTATTAAAATCGGCTAATTACTTTTTGATATAATAATTTTTTTCGAATGAAAACTCAAAATTTTCCCGGAAAACCTCGTCCGATTTTCCTGACTAACGAACTTATCCAAGCTATTTACAAAAGAAAAGCACATGCCAAATTTTATCAAAATCGGCCCATTATTTTTTGAGTTATCGGTGTGATACATATATATATATATATATATATATATATATATATATATATATATATATATATATATATATATATATATATATATATATATATATATATATATATATAACATATAAAAATTGAAACTGACCCCGGATATGGGTTCTAGGGGTCCTAGATCGCGCTCATTTGAAGAAATTTTTTCAAAATTCAAAAGTCGAGATCTCCTCATTAGTGAATTTTTTCTAAGAAAATTCACTAATAAACAAAGATGTCATATTAGCTGCTCGAAATGTTCACCTTTCACATGCATACAAATATTTATGCGACGAAGAAAATTAAAAAATATTCTTTGTTTTACTTGTTCTTTACTTCTAATACTATTTGTTGCATCTCGAATACGTTGACATAGCTGTTTCTTGTTGTCATATAAATCAGTGATTTAAAATGTCTCTATATAAAAGAATCAAATAGATGCAGATTAGGAGAACGTGGTGGTCAATTTACTTGGGAAATGTTACCTCTACCTAACCAGCTGTTTGTGCACTGCTGATTCAAGTGGATTCAAACATTTAATGAAAAATGAGGTGGAGCTCTATTGTGCATAGACCGCATATCGCTTCGGAGGTCGGGAGGTAAATCCTCAAACAAATCTTGAAACTTGTCTTCTAGATGTTGCAAATAAATGTGTCCCGTTAACTTCTGCGAAAGAATCACAGGACCAACAATAAAAGTACCATGGTGACCTCTCAAATAGTACATTTTATTAATGTAAATTTACTAAAAGAGGATGGGGCAAACAAGGTTGAATATATTGTGGAAAGAAACAATTGATAAAGTGTGGAAACTACAGCGAAATGAAACAAGGTGCAGGGTACAGAGTTTCATAGTTACTACAGGGTGACATTGTCTGATACTGTGATGATAACAATAGCGGTAATTTGCATGGATTATCGGTTATTCTTCTAATTTAATATTTTTGATGAGACGGCTCTGAAGGGTAGGAGGTTCTATCATTGATTTTATGTAAAAGCGGTTCCCCTATTTATTATTCTTGACACTTCGAAGCGATTTTCACAAATACTTTCCAAAACCAGGATAAGAAGCGTGAAAAGTTTAGAAAATAAACACGCTGTGTAATATCAATAAGTAAATTATTTACACATATACACTCTTATGGCTTTTATAAAGATGAAATAAAAGCATATCAAGTTGTCACTGACAAATATGTGGCACTGCTTTTAAGAGGCATGCTTCTCCACTTATCACACATATGTGTTGCGTTCCTATGTGTCTTCTACATATCCACCATAAACAGAGAAGTGTTCAGCGTGTTTTTTCTATTTCTCCTTCTAATGTTTGATTCTCTGCCTCTCTATATCCTTTCAACGGGCCTACCCTTCCAACTGCCCTCAAAATCCTCCAGATTGTGCCGAAATGTAACAGCTAGGTCTCGTTCCGCTTGATCAGGTTTGCGTCTGAAGTATGGATCTCTACGTGAGTCTCTTATATGGCCAAATACGTTGGGGAATCAAGACCATAAACTTCTGGTTTTATTCGAAACAATAAGCTGTCCGTATCACATATTATATACATTTGATTTATTGTTTGAGCGCTTACTTCTAGACGTATCATATAAAACGTTGACTGGATTTTGTGTTCCCGACAATATTGTCTTTAATGTGAATATACACGGTTGCGCATAAGTAACGCAATAAAGGTATAACTTTTAAACCGAGAAAGGCATCGGACTCAAAATATGTGGCTGTTCAGACATGAACAATAATTCATTAATACATTATTTATTCCTTAATCTCGGTTTGCAATCGATCATTTACTATTTGTTTCAGAATGCGAAGAATTTCTTGAGTCCGCTGTTATATGTGACCTACTCAAACAACTGTGGGTGCAATGCCACGACGTTTTGCTGTAACAATCTCAATTGCAGCCGACCTTAAATTCAAGTAAAAATAGAAATCCCCATGTCAACACATTCCTCCACAGTGTTTTCCAACGTCAGTCTGCAAGCTCCGTAAATCAGCGGATATAAAACTGTTCTGGTATAGATTAAATAAATAAACATTAATAATAACATGTAAATGTACCAATTGTTTTCGACTGAGTATTTACCATTTGTAATATCACTTGTAAGATAAAAGGCTTCCAAGTCTAATTGAAACCTATATCAAAACATTATAATGGAAAATTTGTCGGTACATTCGTATCCTACCTCCACGGAGGACAAAGCAGTTTTACTATTAAACTGTATTATTGACTCTGCAGTCAAGAGTATGAAACCCACTAAAACCTATACTAAGTCTCTCAGCTATACACCTGCTTGGCGGGATCAAGAATGTACAAATATAAATAATCAACGGCACAAAGCATTTAAAAGTTACCGCAAAAACATGAACATGGATAATTATATCCAATATAAAAAAGGGCACAAAACTATTTAAGACCAAGTCTAAACAAGCATGGTGTAAATTTACCAATACACTTAATGCTCAGGTAAGTGCATTTGAGGTGTGGAATAGAGCCAAACGTATTAACAAAAATCCTTCCAAAATTATCGCAATTGACCCTAAAATGATAGACCAGCTATATGATAGGATAGCGCCACTTGATGCTCCCGAGTTAATTACTAATAACAATAATGACAATCTTACCCACCCGCTAAATCAACCAATCACACTCAAAGAACTGGAGTGTAATATCAAAGACAATTCTAAATCAACTCCTTGACCGGACGGTGTTAATTATATGATGATAAAAAGTCTTCCCTTAGTAGCCAAGGAGTTGCTGTCAGATATTTTTAATGGGATTATCTGCAGATGAAAAGAATGCATGGCGTTCAAGTATAGCACGTTCATATTTTTACTTAAGCCCAATAAAAACCCTAATGATTCAAATTCATACAGACTTATCTCCCTGATTTCCTGCATTCTAAAAACTCTGGAACGCATCAAAAAAAGGTAGGTTAGAGTGATATCTGGAACAACATTCAGCGCTACCTTCTTATCAGTTTGCTATTACTATCAACTATAGGACGTTATAGCAAGAGCTTCAAACACGAACTGATGTGTCGCTCTACTTGCTGCAGTGTTTACACTTATGCTTACATGCAAATTATAACAAACCCGTGAGAAATTCAACTACAGAATAACTGTGCACTGGATATGTAACTATATATATATATATATATATATATATATATATATATATATATATATATATATATATATATATATATATATATATATATATATATATATATATATGTATGTATGTATATATGTATCCGAGCAATGCCTAAAAAAAACTAAACTGATTTCAATCAAATTTGGCAAAAATCTTGTTTGGGCGAAAACCGAGTTCGTTAATCAGCCTTTATACTCAAGTTCTCCGGTAGAAAATCGGGGAAAACTTTTTGAAAACCCTATATTTCTTAAATTACTAAGGTAAGTGGAATGTAATTTTTCACATGTATAGATCGTTCAAAGATCTTTTCATATATTAAATTTGAGGCGTTTCTCGCAACACAAATTTAAGTTATCCTGAATCAAGGAATTTAAAAGCTACCACATGCTCCTAAAAGTTTATTAAGACGTTGTCTAATTTGCGTCGGAAAGGTTGACATAACGCATGTCTTAGCTTGTTTTCTTTAAATGTTCTCTAGCTAGAAAGTCTGACTAATAAATTGAAACATCCAGAGTTGTCAGCTTTAAAATTTTATTACACAAACTTGGAAACTTTCGTTAGGAAAATTAATGGTAATATTTATTTCTAGAATTGATTTCAAAAAGCTATGTGGCAAAATCAGCAGCTAAAGAGTTTAAGCCTGATTTTCAGTTGTGATCCAAACAATAACTAAATGAAAACCTTATAAGTTAAATAAAACTTTTACAATTATAATTTTTTTGTGACTTTAGTTAGATTTATCTATAGATTTGGCATTCTGAAATGACCAATGACACGAGTCTTGGTCACGTGGTCAGAAATTAAATTGCTCTTGATTTTTTGTGTTATTTGATTATTTGCATTCTTATAGCAAAATGGCGCTGTTTATGTAGCGTCATATGTCATATCAATTTATTTTTATTTTACGTTAATGAGAGAATAGGCTGTTTTCCGGTTAATAATTTTAGTTCATATGCAAAGTTTGTGAACTAAATCATTGCCGAAAACAACAAAGTTATTTGATCATATTAGTTGTCCAAGACCCTAACCGATAAAATAAGTTATGTTAAATTCTTTCACACAGGAACAGTACGTAAACAATTAGGATTGTTAAAAATTTTGTAAATATTGCAAAATCTGAAAATAATCTAATTCTTTATTTAAAACCGAAACTTAAAAATTAATGAATATATAAACCTTGGATAAATAAACCTGTCAAGCGAACGACTATACCACGTTAAAAAAATCGATTGTCGTGCGATCACCGTGGTTAAGCAACCTTGCACATGGTCAGTGCTTGGATAGGTGACCGCCTGGGAGCATCGTCTACTGTTACCTTTTTTTAGGTAGTAACATTTCTGTTTTGTTGTTACTAGCGAATTTTTATTAAAAAATTTAGCGTAAATTATTTTAAAAAATGCGTTAATAGAGAGGTATCAATAGTAGGACTTTGCAAAAATTTTAGATACCATGCTTTAAAATTGTACAGTTAATACAGTCACAAGTCTAAGCTAATTTGTATTGTACCTTGTAAAATGTATGTCAGAAATAATTAAATAAACAAACAAATATACATATATATATATATATATATATATATATATATATATATATATATATCTATATATATATATACATATATATATATATATATATATATATATATATATATATATATATATATATATTATTATTATGTTTATTCAATTAAATTATACAATATGCAATATACAATAAGTCTATGACTTGTGCTGTGTTTTTACAAAATTTAACGGGATCATCCAAAAAATCATTGGCAATTGTGGACCAAGTTCACTATACTTCAAATTTTGTCACTCTAAATGGAAAATATTTCTTACTTTAACTTCCTCCTCTCAATTGCTCTATTGCTACCTCCAAAATTTAACGGGTTCATCCAAAAAATCATTGACAATTGTGGATCAAGTTCACTATACTTCAAATTTTGACATTCTAAGTGGAAAATATTTCTTATTTTAACTTCCTCCTCTCATTTGCTCTATTGTTACCTCCATTTACCAAAGTTCTTGACATCTTTATACTTATTTTTTAACCACAGGTCAACCTTAATAGCCCATATTTTTTTTCAAAAATAATAAACTATTCTATGCCGAATGACACCGCTTTGACATATATAAAGATATATTACGTATATATATATATATATATATATATATATATATATATATATATATATATATATATATATATATTTATGTATCCACACGATAACTCTCAAAAAACTATTAATCGATTTTGCTGAAACTCGGCAAGAATCTTTATTTCATTAGTAGTTTGGATAAGTTCGTTAGCCAGCGCTATCGGACCAGTTTTTCTAAAATATAGTTAATTTTTGCGAAAAAAAAAATTGTATCTCAAAAAAATCACCAAGTTATTTTGATAAAATTTGGTTCGTATGTTGCCCTAGTAAATACCTCACTCCACCAAAACTCAACTTTCTAGGTTTATAAAAAATTGAGTTATACAAATTTGAAGCATTTAATGAAAATTGGCTACCATAACGCAATTGCTGCGTCCCGAAATTTCATCTTGTGACAAGCCGTCACGGATTTGCTCTTCATTCTTCAGATTCCTCATTTTTGTTTTATTTTGACACTTGGAGAAACAATAGTGCACAAATTTCGTACGTTTTGAACAAGATTTCCTTTTTGTTTAAAACGCCTGAATAACGTTGTCACATCTGAAACTATAATTTTCAGCAGAATTTTGTTATTGTTGATACTGAAAAAAGCGGTTTGATTAGGTTGACTAGCACGAAAACATTCACGTGATTAATGAGGAAAAATAACTGCTACGTTTATAATTAGGCAGATATTTTACTTTTCTAAATATTAATTAAGTTTCCTTCTGGAAGTATTATGTATACCTTTAATGAAATTTGTAATACAAGTTTTTGTTAAAGAGACTTACACTATCTACAGATATAGCAAAATTTAATTCTTTAGCTTCATAGAAAAGAGTGTTGGGTATTAATCTTAAAATGAGTTAGAACACAAGATTATTTTGATAATAGAGAGATCGATGGTACCACTTTTGAAATAATTTTTCAAATGTGCGCGTACTAGGACCTCTAAGATCAAAATTCAAGGGCTGTGTAAGTTTAAAGTATTAAGTTTACTAATATACCGTATAATAATACCGTATAATATACCGTATATTATGAAAACTCACTACTATAACGCACTTGCTGCGTCCCAAAATTTTATGTTTTATTGTTGAATCAGTGATAACTGATGCCTTAGCCTCATCATCCTAGGCCTAATAACTGTTCGATTTTTATTTTCTATAAGCTCAGTATTTCATCTGCTTTTCTAACGTACGTCAAAAGTAACTCTGTACATGTGCAAATAAAGTATATATGCTTTCTAGTAAAAACAAATATAAAGCAACTTCATGATACGAGTTTCGAGTAGTTTGTAAAATAAAAAGAAAATCAATGAGAAAACTTTTAGCTATTTGCTCTTGCGATAGTACAGCAAAGCAAAAACAATAAGCTTACCCATATAAGTCACTGTATCTCAAGAATGTTTCAATACATCATCGTGTGTTTCCCCGATGGCATCACATTTGAGATAATATAGTAGCAGAATGATACAATGTCGCTTCTATCTTCTCGTGGATCTACCGTGAGGCACTGGAGTAGAACAAATCCACCAATATAAAACCAATAAAGGATAAATCTTTCCTTACTCCCTGTTCTTAGGTAGTTATGAAAAAAATATTCTGTATAGAAGCGATTACTGTAGCAAGATAAAAGAGATCAGGTTGTCTTGAATAGTGCCACCAACTGGCTGAAATTTTGGTCAGTAAGTGTAAAATAAAATTCCCTAATAATTTTTCATTCATATTAGTGATCATCCAAATTTATAAAAGTCTGGACGCAGCAAGTGCGTTATGGTGAGGAATTTTCATAGAAATCATCTGGTACTAAATATTTTTTTATAACTTTTTTTTCTTGTAACGTAGAAACATTGATTTTGGTATAGCTGCTTGGGTCTATGCAGGTTCATTCAAAAGTAATGGCCACTTTTCTAAAACTATCTATTTTCATTAATATGTCAGCATGAATACTCTATCGTGCCAAAAATCTGAAAAAGTGTTCCTTTTCCAACTTCAATCAATACAGAGAGAATTCCTTGAAAACAGTATATAGGGTGGGTAAAAACACTGCAGTCAAGTTTTCTAGAGAAATTCATATAGAACACCCATATATTATGATCAGTTTCGACACCTTAACAAATTTTCATTCAGTTTTATGAAGTATTCCTCTACTTAAAACCAGTATATTTACTGAGATATTGGGCATTTTTTTTAAAAAAAAAAAGGTAAATTTATGCACAGCAACGAATAAGTGTATTATTTTTGAAACACCTGTATACACTTTCCTGTCTAGACTCCTCTCGGTTTGATTATTGATCGTCTGTTGAGGCATATGAAGAATTATATTAAGATTTGCGGTCCCTACTTCTCAAAACCTAGTACTTATTCCGACCTCGTTTTATTTTTTCAGAAAACTCGTAAATGTTGGCTTGTTTCAACTGTGGCAGATTCCCTAAAGAGTGTATTGTTATCAAGATACAAAAGCATGGAGAAAAAATATTCCTCAAATAAAAATAATAACTAGAAAAGAAGATTTTAATGGAAAAATTGAACAAGTATAAATTAAAGACTATTCGATTTAGTGATATTTAAATAAAACTTCAAGCTAAAATTAGAATGTACACAGAGAAAAAAGATTACTTGATTTAAAGAAATTTTCTTCAGATCAAATAAATGTGTGCTTTGTATACGGTGACAGAAATAATTACATATTTTAACAAATCAGTCTCCTTGACTTTTGCAAAGCTAACATTTCTTTGAGACATGTAATTATTTATTGGGATTAACTTATCTAAGTTGGAAAGCGAAACAATTAATACTTTAAAACTAGAAATATTATACGTGATGTAAATAGTTGGCTATTTCAGGTAAATTAATTTTACTATTATTAAAAAACATCATTTTTGGATTCAATAGCTAGAGCCCTTAAACTAAATATTTATTTGTTTCGTGTAAACAAACATTTATTTGATTTGAGTATATAAATATTGTACAAAAACTGTATTTTTATAAATCTAAAGAACTTATTTTTTCGATTTTAAAACCTTTCGGGTAAGTTTGCTTTGGTTTAAACAAATGGCTATGTATATAAAATATTTGGCTTTTTAATCTAAAAAAATTATTAATTCATTTAAAGAACACCATTATTTTTTTATTATTTTTTTATATTTAAATATGTTTTTGTTTTCGACAAATAATCTTCTCTTTCCTCACAAGATATAACTGAATGACATCATAACTAGACAACAAGCAAGTATATCTTCAAGGTTGCAGTGCTATCGGGGCGGCGAGGCCACAGACGAGCCCTGAGGTAGGGAAAAAAATATATCTTTACTTGTAGTTTGAACGGTAAAATTAAACTTAGACCTGGGTAATATTGTTATAATTTGGCTATAGGACAAAAAAAATAATCCATTTATATTAGGCAGTTGAAAACAATTGGGGATGCAAGAACTTAAAAATCAGTTACAACTGTGATCTCATGCAGGCCTGAAGTCAATGTTGTGTGTAAACTTATCGATTTTAAGTCTGTAAGAAAGAAAAATTTGATATATAATATCCAACTGATAAAACAGATTACAAAACACTATCTAAATTGAAAACAAAATATGAAGTGCAGTAGTAATTAGTATACATCAGTTCCATAATGCAGGCCTGAAGTCAATGTTGTGTGTAAACTTATCGATTTTAAGTCTGTAAGAAAGAAAAATTTGATATATAATATCTAACTGATAAAACAGATTACAAAACACTATCTAAATTGAAAACAAAATATGAAGTGCAGTAGTAATTAGTATACATCAGTTCCATATTTCTTTTATTGTTCAATAATAGGCTTTCGGAATACTTAATTCTATAAAAGTTGTAAATATAATAATGTAGTAACGAGGAAAAGCGATGCTTACCTCTAAATATTTCAAGAAGATAGTGAAAACTCCGGTTAAAAACTATTTTATTTCACTAAAAATGGCGGCTTCATGTCACTATAACAAGACGCAAGCAGTGATTTTAGACAATGTTAAATTTACTTATCAGTTAACAAATATCAAGACAACGGCTTATATTATCTGTGCTTAGTATGGTACAGAGAATGCGATCGTTAAACTAATATAAAAGGTCTCCGCATTCTACACATTATATCAAATACAAATGCAATATAACCTTGTGGTGGGCAATCGGCGAACGACTGGCTTGTAATGTAATAAAATTCTGGATAAAATTGTTAAGGTGTGCTATAAAAAATACAACAGCATAAGGGCAAAAGAAAATAATTTTAAAGCA
This sequence comes from Tillus elongatus, assembly GCA_964006375.1. NCBI lineage: Eukaryota > Metazoa > Arthropoda > Insecta > Coleoptera > Cleridae > Tillus > Tillus elongatus. The sequence continues at coordinate 117,282,645 of OZ023264.1, forward strand.
ATCATACATTGATTTGGATTTAATCATTATATTCTCAAGGAAATACTGTATTTGTCCGAAACAATCATTCATTTTAAGGAAAGAGCTTCAGGAACCCCACGGTAGATATCTTAAAGCCATTCAAATAAATACAATTTTGGTCGAAATCCTAACTATGACTGCTTCCAGAATTATGTTTTTGAATAAAATCTTCCACCAAATAATGGAAACATATAGCGTTTTGGTATTGGATGATTTTTATTTCTTAAAGGCAAATAAATTTATGTTTTAGGCAAATCAAACGTTCCTTTGGAGCAAACAATTATTTTTAAACTATTCAAATAAGTTGGTAAAAAATCTCAAGAAAAGCATATTCTTTGGTTCAATTGAAATTGTTTCCCAGGAAAAACAAAATTGCTTATTTCAAAAAAATAGAAGTCAAGTAAATCAAATTAATATAACCAAAGAAACTGTTTTCTCTGTGTATCAAATAACGGAAAATTGTGATAACAATGATATAACAACTACACAAAAACAGTGAAAACTAGTTTATTAAGCGTTCGAAATGACCACCATTTTGCTCAGCACATAAGTTTAAGCGAGTTTCAAAAGAATAGTTAGCGTTTCATAATACACTTTTATTATCAAATACACCACAGATTCTTGCCTTTATATATTCTTTTGTCGACGATTCTGTCTGATAAACTAAACTTTTTACATAACCCCATAAAAAGTAGTCTACTTTTGTTAAATCAGGTGATCTGGGCGGCCATGCATTCGGCCCTCCTCTCCAAAACCAGCGTTCTGGAAAATGTTGCTTAAGAAAAACATGAATGTTAGCTATATGACGAACTGGGGTACCGTCATGCGTAAATCACATATGATCACGTATGGTAACAGGCAGTTGGTCTAATAATTCTCTTAGAAACTGAAGATATCGCTGTGCTGTGAGCCGTTCTTCAAAGAAATGCGGACCGATGGCAAAATTTCCATGAATTGCACACCAGACGTTAAGAGATCAGCTATTTTGACTAGTCGTGTGAGTAACGTGTGGATTTTTGGTAAAATAGTAGTGAAAGTGAAGTCTGTTGACATGACCGTTCCCATAAAATGTTGCTTTATCAGTGAACAACATAAAATTAAAAAATCTTGTATCTCTTTGGATTTGTTGCTGTGTCCAGTGACAAAATGATAGTCGCCTTTAATGATCATCATTGTACAGTTCTTGGAGAAGTTGAATATGGTATGGGTGAAATTTGTTTTTGCGTAAAATTCGTAAAACAAAGGTCTTACTGATATCGATTTCCCCTGCTGTTTTTCTTGAGCGGATATGAGGATCTTCTAGCACTTTTAAATTTACTATCAACTCTTTGTCTTCGTTCAAAACTGGATTGGTTCTCTCAGTATTCTTGCATCCTGTGTTCCCGTTTCGTCAAAACGTCGTATCAGTCTTCTGGGGGGTTGTCTTCTTTTGGGATATTTCTTATGATAGATTCTTGTCGCGAATAAACAGTTTTTAGCGAATTTTCATTAAGAAAAATTCGCTAAAAGAGAGGTCACGATGAAAAGCTTTAGAAAAAATGTCTTCAGATGAGCGCGAATTTAAGTCCCTAGAACCCAAAACCAAGGTCCAATAAAATTTTTATATGTTTATATATATATATATATATATATATATATATATATATATATATATATATACATATGTGTGTGTGTATGTATCCGAGCGATAACTCAAAAAACACTAAACTGATTTCAATCAAATTTGGCAAAAATTTTGTTTGGGCGAAAACCGAGGTCGAGTTCGTTCATCAGCCTTTATACTCAAGTTTTTTTGATGGAAAATCGGGGACAGCTTTTTCAAAACGCTACATTTTTTTAAGTCTCAGAGTAATTGGAATGATACTTTACATGTGGCTAGAAATAGTGCAAATAAACAATGCGGTGAATTTTAAGTAAATTGGTACACAATATTTAGAGTTTTTTCCAAATTGAAAACAAAATCGCCAAGACATGCGTTGAAAAGACTTTGTGGTTAAAGTCCAATGCCTGATAGACAGAGTAGTTAACTGCCACGTGCAGATTGATTCATAAAACAGGTATAAACCATACATCAACGGTAACCAAAGTAAATATATGCCAGGCATAAAACATAATACCCGAACCAACAATCGTGAAATCTCGGCCCCAATTATGGCAGACGATATGAAATTAAAAATTCGCCATGTAATCGTTATTTAACTGTGGGATTCAACCAATTATTAAAAGACAAGATCTCATTTTTGTTTAAAACGCCTGAATAAGTTTGCCACCTTTGAGTCTCAAATTATAATTTTGTTATTATTGATATTGAAACAAAAATAGGTTTCAAAGGGTTGACTAAAACGAAATCGTACTGGCGATTAATAAGGAAAGATAACTGCTACGTTTATAATTTGGCAGATATTTTACTTTTCTAAATGTGAATTAAGTTTCCTTCTGGAAATATTTTGTACAACTTTAATGAAATTTGTAAAACAGGTTTCTTTTAAAGAGACTTACACTATCTACAGATAAAGCAAAATTCAATTCTTTTGTTTCATAGAAAATTTAGTTTTGGGCATTTTTCTCAAAAGAAGTTAGAACGCAAGATTTTTTTGATAATAGAGAGATATCGATGGAAACACTGTCGAAAGAATTACTCAAATGTGCGCGTACTATGACCTCTAAAATCGTCTGTGTAAGTTTAAAATACTAACTTTACTCATATGCCGTATAATAACAGTGTACAATTCTTATAAAAATTCGCTACTATAACGAACTTCCTACGTTCCGAAATTTTGTTACTGCTCCGAACACATAATTTATATCAATCATTTCTTGTCGAGAAAAATTCATGTTAGCGTCTTGTTATAATTTAAACACGAGAAAATAACTACTCGATAGTTTAACTTACTCGCAATGTTTGACAAGTAAGTTAATACAATGTTTATTTTGCATATTTACGATAATAATACGCAATTCATTCCTGTGTATAAATGTACCTTTTTTTCTTAAAAAAACACCCAATATATCAGTAAATGTTGGTTTTAGGTATTGGAAATAATTAATGAAACTGAAAGAACATTTGTTGATGTATCAAAATTAATTATAATATACAGATGCTCCACTAGACTTTCGCGAGAAAATTTTACTCCAGTGCTTTTACTCACCTTGTGTACTGTTTTCAAGGAATTCTTTCTGTATTAATTGAAGCTGAAATAAGAACACTTTTTCAGATTTTTCCTTTTTGGGTGTTGCATGGTGATATATTAATGAAGATACAGACCGTCAAATGTGCCTCTGATGTTTTAGAAAAGTGGCCATAACTTTTGAACAACTCTGTATAGACGCCAACAACTATACACAGGATGAATCGGCAAATAAGAGGAATTAAAAAACGAAACAATATATAGGGTGTACCATTTAAAAAAGTGAATTTTGGGTTGTATCTAACTTATGCAACACCCTATATATTCAAAAATAATTTTAGTTTGTAGCTAACGTTAGTACCTGCAACGTTTGTTTAATTTTCTTATTATTGAATAATAAAAAAGATATTGAACTTAAAAGCACAGCTGGACCACCCTATATATATATATATATATATATATATATATATATATATATATATATATATATATATATATATATATATATATATATATATATATATGTGTGTGTGTGTGTGTGTGTGTGTGTGTGTGTGTGTGTGTGTCTGTGTAATGGTTATTTACGAATTCAATATAGACACTTATTAACACAAGAAGTTTGTCATATTTTCTGCTGTAAAGAAAAAAGTTCGGGACGCAGCAAGTGCGTTATGGTAGTGAATTTTCATTAAATGCTTCAAACTCGACAATTTTCGATAAACTTAGAAAGTTGAATTTTGGTATATAGTAAAACCTTTCCCAAGACAACATATTCGCCAAATGTGGTTAAAGTAACTTTGTAATTTTCGGAGAAAAAAAAATTTTTTTCGAAAGAAAACTCAAAATTTGAAAAACTCAATTTTCTATAAACTTAAAAAGTTGAATTTGGGATGTAGTAGGGTCTTGCTCAAGGCAACATATCCACCAAATTTAATTAAAAAAGCTTTGTAATTTTCCGAGAAGAAACATTTTTTTTAAAGAAAACTAAAAATTTTCCCGGCAAACATTGTCGGCTTTTCCTGACTAACGAACTCATCCAAGCCATTAATAAAAGAAAGGCACTTGCCGAGTTTCATCAAAATCGGTTGATTATTTTTTGAGTTATCAGACGGATACATACATATATATATATATATATATATATATATATATATATATATATATATATATATATATATATATATATATATATATATATATATATATATATATAAAAACATATAAGAATTGAAACTGATCACGGATATGGGTTCTAGGGATCCTAGTTCGCGCCCATTTTGAAAAATTTTTGCAAAGTCTCACCATCGATACTTCCCTATTGGTGAATTTTTTTAAATAAAATGCAGATAGTAAATTGAGTTAACGTTATCCATTTACGCACCAAGCCATAGTTACAAGGAGTGTCGTAGTGCAGAACCAACTTTTATCCTACCGACTGTGCCATGAAATAATTCAGTTTAGGAGTTGAGCAGGAAACCTGGCGATGTAGGAGTATTAATAGTGTTTAACGTACGTATACTTGAACATCGAGGTGAAAACTCTAAATCAGCCAGGGCAGCAACACTCTGAAAGTGAATTGAATAAACTGGAACTCTACGGTAGCATGGTACCAAATAACCCTGCTAAGAGTTAGGAGGACTTATTATTCAGCCTAGCTCCAAGTTTACAACTACATTTATGCGAGTTTTCACATACTGACGGAGTGTATGTATCTTAGTTAATTGTGAGTTATATAACCCGGCACAAGTTACTTTGGTTATTCAGTTAGGACTTTGCTAGGCATGCTTGAACTACTTGATGACTTATGTGCTCCTTGTTCAAGTTACTAGATGTTCGAGTTCCGTAAAATTTACTTTGTCGCAGAAAGTTTCACTAGCAGCTGTGCATCAGATGCAGCGAAGTACGTTAACGATATTTTCATTTAATATATGTCCCATGAATTCTTTGATTGTTAAAAATGCTCAAACAAATACTAAGGTTTGTCGTAATTCTAAATGGGACTTTTAACGCGTCATATCACCGGTTTTTTTTCAAGTACAAATTGATGTCAGGTCGGCTTGAACCCAGGAATATCAAAATGCAAAAATGGAAGATGGTTGCCTGTGTATTTCAAATGATTATATAAACGCGAAAACGTATTAAAAGCCTTGAGCCAAGGCCTACTTTCTTATACACAATCAGTAAAAGCTAGCCAGATCGCAGCAGTGAACCGTGCTATGCGTTTGAAAAAGTCTAAACGCAGAAACTGCGTCATGGTAGCGGAATTTTAATTTCTTTACTAAATAAAAAGCCAAACGATTTAAAAAACAGTTTTACCTCCGAACAAAATAAAGCGGATTTGATTAAGTTTGGTACATATGGTGCCTTTATAAATATTTTATTATTTACCAAAATTTAGTTTTCCATGTTAGGTAATGGTTATTAATATTGGAAACTTTTTCATGAAAATGCGCTACCACAACGCGTTTGCTACGTATGGACTGTAAGTACTCGTTAACTCGTTATCTATATATATATATATATATATATATATATATATATATATATATATATATATATATATATATATATATATATATATATATGTAAAACGTAAAAAAAAATCGGGTGGCCGCAAGTGCGGTATGGTAGCTAATGTTCATTGAATGCTACAAATTTGTGTAACTCAATTTTATAGAAAGCTATTATATATATATATATATATATATATATATATATATATATATATATATATATATATATATATATATATATATATAATTTTAATTCCTTCTGTATATATGTGTTTTATTTAATTGTCCCGCGTTTAGAGCGCTAATTATATTAATTGCTATGACCAACGTTCATTTGTCTAGCTTTTCTATTTATTTTTTCGAATTTTCAATGTTGGGAGCCATTTAAATTTGATAAAACTTGATTCGAAATAGTGTATCAATTTTATTTTGTAAATTACTTATTATTAATATTATTTATTTTGATGGATATGATTTAATATTAAGATTGATATTAAGAAAAAGCTGTTAAATAACTGTGTATATATAATATAAATAAGAAAGGAAATTTTATATGTACAAGGTTTTCACCTACCTTTTTTCACTTACTGACTCTTGTCAATGTTTCCCGTATGAGTGCCATCCATTCTTCCAGCTACCTACTTTTTTTAGTGTACCTAACATATCATTTATATATATATATATATATATATATATATATATATATATATATATATATATATATATATATATATATATATATTGCTATGGTCTGGCTTTTTAATTAATGATTTGTTAATTACTAATTAGATGCTGATATTACATTAATTACTTCTAATCATAAATCTAATTTCTAATATATCTTTATATTAATAATTTATACCGTTGGACGCCAGGCAACTCACTGTTTGCCAATATCATTATCTAAATTACTTTTAATAAGCCAAAACCTGCAAATATTACCCCGTCAATTAGAAGATAATTTATTTTACTCACTTACCGTCTCAATTACTTCTAATTTCCATTTGCTCAGCCCTCTCAGGATTTTAAGGATTCAACTTGTTTTTATTTTTATTTTTGGTAATTCTTTTGTATAATTGGTCTTTGCTAATTACTTGTTCTTTTTCTATTTTAATTATGCATTACCACTTCTATTATGAAGGCCAGGAGATTTAAATGAAAATCTAATTATACAAAGTTAGGCATCTTTAATGGTGATTACCCATTGAAATTAAAATTTACAAATATGAAATGACAAATTAAGGGACAAATTAGTTGCATAATATACCATAATAGGTTATTAATAACAGAAACATATTATTCAGTATCAAATCACTTACATTGTTTTATACAAAGTTAGGCATCTTTAATGGTGATTACCCATTGAAATTAAAATTCACAAATATTAAATAACAAATTAAGGGACAAATTAGTTGCATAATATACCATAATAGGTTATTAATAACAGAAACATATTATTCAGTATCAAATCACTTACATTGTTAGAACCAGAGATTTGGCTTGTTAATTATCGGTCACCTTACACATTCCTGTACACCATGTCCACAAAGATGGTATTTGAATTCTTTGATTGCATTGTTAAAACCAGAGATTTGGCTTGTTAATTATCGGTCACCTTACACATTCCTGTACACCATGTCCACAAAGACGGTATTTGAATTCTTTGATTGCTCTTTTATGAAATTCTGTTGTTTTGGTTGATTAGCTTTAACTGTTTTATTTATTTTCAGTCATTATCTTCTTGCTTAACTACCCCTGGCAACTATATTATTACCAGGCACCTCTCCTGTGGACCAGGCACCTTCTCTTGTTCACTCCTCAACGTTCTCCAGCTGAATCCCAATTTTACTGTCTCTCGGCTGTTTTGCCTTCGACCTCTCAACCGGTTCTCCTTGACTATCAATCACACCACAAGTCTCTTATCACTAGATAGCAAACCATACAAAAAACTGTTTGTTTCACTTTATCTTGCTTTTTATTTCACGACATCTACTGCATTATCAATATATTTTACTTTAACTTAATACTAATTCTTATAAAATAACAACATAAAACCTCTTTAGATTTTCATTTAAATTATATTCCTTTAGTTCTATTGCACTACTAAAATAATTTGACCATTATTTCTTAATATTATTATTCTAATTTCTATCCTATGTCTATACATAGCAATATATATATATATATATATATATATATATATATATATATATATATATATATATATATATATATATATATATATATATATATATATTAAACATATTAAAATTTAAACAGACCTGGGCCCGAGTTCTAGGGGGCTAAATTCGCGATCATTTGAGAAAATGTTTGCAAAGTCTCACCATAGATACCTCTCTATTAGCGAACTTTTATTTAAAAAAATTCTCTTATAGAGAGTCAATTTTTTTTTAAATTAGCTAAAAAATATATAATTGAGTAACGACCGTTTGAATTTGTTCAAATTAAGTCACTGTTTTAGGGTTCCCTGTATCAGGCGTCTCGACTTTTTTTGATGAATCCTGTAAACAAGAATCTCCCCTAATCATTTGTTTCCATAAGGCTCCGCTCCCCACAAATGTGCAATATAATTCAATAAAAAATACAAAAATGCAACAACATATGAGGCGTCCGATTAAAAAAAAACAATTTGTATTGTCAACTACTTATGGGCCAGCCTGTGATTGTCAAAAGAATTTTAGAAGGTGCAGCTCAAGAGACGCTATGATTAACGTATACATTTTTTCTTTGTATCTTGTATAACAAGAGCAATATTGAGCTTTACCGTAAAGATACGTCACCTTGTATATACATATATGTAAACAGATAAAAACTAAAACAACTAACCGCGCATACAGGTCCTAGAGAGCCTAGTACGTGGACATTCTTTTTAAAATTCAAAACTCACGGTCCACAAATATGCGATTTTTTCTACGAAAATTCTCTTAAAATTATCGGAAATCAAACCATAAACTTCATAATTAAAACAACAGCTAAACCATCAGAGTTTCCAAAGAATTTTTGAGAAACATTTTAGTAAAATGAAGCACAATGACGGCTGAAGCTGAGCGAAGCTTGGGAACTTGTAAAACATACTTCTTGCGACATTCTCTCTTAAAAAGCCGTATTGGTTTTAGCTTCCATACCTCAAAGTTTGACGTTTCAAAACGCGATTTTGACGTTCTAATGAAAAAATTATATAATTTTCTAAGTTTTTTTTTGTCTTTTCTTGACTTTTATGCGCCAAGAAAAAAACTGAATTTTTGCCTGTAACATAAAACGGTTTTTTTTTTGCGTTTATCTGGTCATTAGTTAAAGCCAAATTGGTTTTTTAAATGCTTATAACTTTTACCTCCACATCGTCAATACGTGTGGAACTATGACATCGGCGACAAAAATTTCAAAATTTTTTGTTTCGCTTAAACGTCGCCCAAAATGTCGAAACATAGAAAACATGATTGGGAACGAAACATTTTTCTGTCCGTCGGTCTGTATGTCTCTCTGTTTGTAGCCAGGGTAACTTTTGAACGAACCGATATATCGTCTTCAAATTAGGGATACAGTTAGTCCCCGACAAACGAACGGTTCGGATTGTTTTTGGGTACAATCGCTCTAGTGGGTAGGGAAGTAATGGGGGCATGATTTGGTGAAAATCGACATTTTTCGTTCAAACTCGGGTAATATAACGTTCCAAACTCTGTTTATTAGAAAACTTTCAATTTCAACAAACATGTGGTATTCTGTGCTGAAATCAAATTATGAGTTGCATGTGTAGAGGTGGAAGAGCAGTAACAGAATTTTCGTATTTTTTTTGCTAAAACGGCGTCAAAAGTCTCAAAACTTATAGAAAACTTGATTCTTGTACGAAATTTTTTTGGCTGTCGCTCGGTCGGTCGGTGTATCGGCCTGTACGTCTGTATGTTAGTAGCCGCAATAACTTTTGAAAGAATTGAGATACCATCTTTAAATTTGGTATCCAGTTGACACTCGACGAAGAAACGCTTCGAATTGTTTTTGGGTAAGATTGCTTCAGGCACAGGTCATAAATCAGGGGTGATTTGGTGAAAAACTCGAGTAATATAACGTTTCAGAAGCGTATGGGTTCAGGGATACGAATATCTTCTTTGTGGTTAAGTCATGGACCCTAAATTCATTTCATGAGAATGTCTTTCTGCGGAGAGTCGATTATCACAGCTATGTGTTATTTATGATTCAATTTGCAGCACTATTTTCTTTCAATTTGCAGACCTAAATTTTTGAAGGTAGTTTACCTCTTGTTACACCAATGCACGTACCAAATTTGGTTGTCCAACTTTGTTATTTACGGAAATCTAAAAATGTTACGAAAGAAAACACATTTTTTTTTCTGAAAAAAACAGGCCGATTTTCCTGGCTAACGAACCTATCCTAGCCATTTGCAAAAGGGAGGTACCAACCAAACTTGATTAACATCGGCCCATTATTTTTGAGTTATTGGTGTAACCCAAAATTAAAACACAATTTGTGTATTTGATTTAACGACGTTTTGCCGCCTCATGCGCGGCTCCTTCAGGTTTTTTTTTTAATTCTTTATTTTACTTTATATTAATTTACTAACATTTCACTTTTACTGTTGAGAGCTGTAAACATTGAAAAAGGCATTTTTAGAGAGTAGGTTCCCTGTAAATCATTGCAATATATGTTTTTACAAATTATTTAGATTTATATCTTACCTGTGTGTAATTGCCGGAAAATGTACCTTAGTTGCTATAGTTTATTGTAATTTTTAAGTACGGTATTCTATTTAGAGAGGACATTTTGTATTATTATCGGCATTTGAAACATACATGCGTGTTAGAGTTTCTTAGTTGTCGGTGATTAATTCCAAGCGTCATCTGTATGTTGCCATCAAAGTTGGAATATGTCTCTGATCTGACTGTCTGTGTCGTTTCATGCTTTGGTTTGTAAGCGTTGACAAATTACAGGAAACTATGTATCCGTGTTAGTGTCTGCTAGTTGTCCGTGGTTGTTTCTGATTGGGTAATAGCGTCATCTGTGTGTGGTGGTCAAAGTTGGAAATGGTTAACTAATCAGATCTGCCTGTCTTTATAGTTTTTTAATCGTCTAGGTTTGTGAACATTGACTAACATTATAGGAATGCATGGGCATTATTTAATAATTGGTAAGTAGATTTTGGAAAGTGCGTTTATTTCTGTTGTCGTTTATTGATGCAGGTGTTTTGTTAATCATAATCAGCTCTTTTATTGTTCTCTTGTGGGTGTTTTTTCAATGTCTAAGATTCTGGTTTTGTTATAATCAAATGTATCTCCGGTGTTTGTTTTGTGTTTGTTCAGTGCGGTACTTGCATTGGTTGTGTACTTGTGTGCCATTATTCTTTTTTTGAGATACTGTTGTGTTTGACCTATGTATACACCATCACATGTTTTGCAGGGGATTTGATATACAGTGTGTGTGGTTTTCAGTTTCTCAGTTTTTTGATTTTGTGAAAAAGCGTTTTGTATGGTGTATGCTTTTGTATGCTGTTTGTATGTTATGTTCCCTGAGTGTGCGTTTTATTGTCTCTGATAACCCGGGTATGTATGGAATGGCAACATATTTGGTGTCATGTGTTTGTTCATTACTGTCTCTGGCTTTGTATGCTGTGTTATAGAGGGCGTGTGCTCGTCTTTTTAGTGTGTTATCTATGAGTTTTGTCAGGTAGTTGTTGTCTGTTAATGGTTTACTTGTTTTTTTTAAATGGTACCCTCTCTGTATTGAGGAGTGGTGAGTCTCAGGGCCCTGTCAAAGATGGCTGTAGTAACTTTTTTTGTGTGTGTGTTGGGGTGAGCTGAATCAAAATTTAAATATCTACCAGATGCTGTGGGTTTTGTGTACCACATCGTATGAATGTTTTGTCTAATCAGTGTCAGGTCTAGAAAATTGAGCTTATTTTCACTTTCCGGTTCTATTGTGAATTGTAGTTTTTTTGTGGAATTTATTGAACTTGTCCAAAAGGTCGTAGATCCTGTATTTGTGTACTATCGCAGTCATCTACATATCTCTGAAAAAATGGCTGTTCAAAGTCAAGGTTGTCAATAAGTGTTTCATCGAGATATTCCATCGCCATTAGTGCTATTACACTTGATATTGGGGAGCCCATTGCTACTGCCTCTATTTGCATATAAAATTCGTCTTGGTATTGAAAATAATTGGTATTTAATGTTAAATTTAATGCTTCTACGAACTCTTTTTTGGGAATTTTTGAATTTTTGTCCAAAAATGAAGAAGTTTCCACGAATCTAAACCCTAAATATATACATATATATATATATATATATATATATATATATATATATATATATATATATATAAATTTAAAGTGACCTTGGGTATAGTTCTAGGGGCCTAGTCCATCTGAAGAAGTTTTTTCAAAATTCAAAAGTCGCGATCTCCTTATTAGTTAATGTTTTCAAAGAAAATTCACTAAAACGCTGCATCACACTTTCCGATATGTACCAGAAACCAAAGTTGCAAAATAATTCGAATAATTTGAGAACGGCAAACATGCATCATATCATCGCTGACTTACGGGCAGCCTGTAGTCCTTAAAATAATTTTATAAGATGCGTCTCGAGACACCCTATAATTAACCTTATTTACTTTTTTCTGATATCTTGTACATTAACGGATATATTTACCGTAGAAATGCGCCACGATGTATATTTAAAAAAATGAGCACGTTACTTCCATCACCCTGTACAGAAACGCATTTGCTAAATGTTGCTAAATACTTAAAAGTTGTGATCTAACTCGCTTAAATCTACACATAACACTTTTGATATGTGATTTCATGCTTAGTGTTCATTTTTCTCTTTGAGTGTAGCATTCACATAAAATGACAAGAAATTCAATTAGGGAAATAGACGTTTTTGTGACTTTTTACGACATTTCATAAAACGAAGCCAATTATAAAAGTTTGTTATCCGTCGAGGCACATTCATTTATATGATTTATTACAGAAATTTTTCTCTCCTCTTTAATCCTCATTAGCGAGCTTATAGGACGATTTTTTCTGTTTCTGTTTAGAGCCCCCAATAAGGCAGTAAACCGATTAAAGGGCCGAGCTTTGAAAGACATTCGATTCCCGTTTACGACTGGAAGCCTGGAACTGGATGGTAATTGCTATGAAAAATTTAATTTTTACTGGCGCAATTAATTTTCATATAACTTAGGTCAAATTAGTTCCTCGATAATGTTATAGACGAATTGATTACATTGTAGGCCAGCGTTTGAATAACCAACTGCCGACTGATAAGGAGAAGGAAGCTGTTAAATATTTGATCGGATTTTCTTCAATTTTTACTTTTAGTTGCAAACTGAGTTCGCGTTAGTAAAAATTGCTTTCTCGGCAGGAAAACGAAATGCCCGGGGCGTTGAATTTCAATTACACAAAAGTACAAAGAAAGCTTTGCGCAGTTAACCAACTAAGAGAAATTTAATTGTAAGCTCGGATTCAAATTTAACGACTTAATGAATCTATCGGTAAAAGGTAAATACACAAAGCGTCTACTTTGTATCTTTTTTTATGAAACAGTTATAAAAAACGAAGCTCATGTGTATCGAAGAGATTATTAACTTAATTATTCTGCCATAAGATGAGCGCTATAACTCACTTGTTTAAGATCTAGTTATTGTTATTAGTGTTATTGTTATTGTTACCTTTATTGCTTTATATCATGTAAGGCTAGATGTATTCTCGCCACAATTAGATAATACAGGCAATAGAGAATTCTTTTCTGCATTAAACTACAGGAGTTACTTATTTTTTTGATAGATAGGTTCAGAATTACGTACTGAATGTAAAAACACAAAATCCTTACAAATTAGGAGGGCGGAAGTGCCGCCATTATGAGAAAAACCATTTCGGCCTGTATCTCCGTAACCGTGCACTTTATACACAAAAAATGGTAATGACCTTTATTGTAGATAATTGCATCTTCAATCTTTTTTGGTAAATAATTTTTTGTATCACTCACCGTTTACAACTTACACGACTAATAGCATTCATTTATTGACTTTTTTACCTATATCTTTGTTAATAATTGTTTAAAATATAAAATGCTTATGACTTAACTTTTCAATCGAAAAATTTTCTAGAACTTTGTTTTCTCAAATTAGTATTAGTGAATTTTCTTTACAGAAAAATCACTAGTGAGGAGACCCCGACTTTTGAAATATTTTTTTTCAAATGTGCGCTAATTATGCCCCCTAAAACACATATCCGGGGTCAGTTTCAATTTTTATAAGTTTATATATATATATATATATATATATATATATATATATATATATATATATATATATATATATATATATATATATATATATATATATATATGTATGTATGTATCACACCGATAACTCAAAAAAAATTGGGCCGATTTTGATTAAATTTGGCTAATACCTTCTTCTTGCAAGTACCGTGGACAAGTTTGTTAGCCAAGAAAATCTGCCAAGGTTTTCCCGGAAAATTTTGTGTTTCCTTTCTAAAAAAAAACATATCTCCGGAAATAACAAAGTAAGGGCAACCAAATTTGATACGCCAATTTATATCATAATAGGTAAATTATTTACCAAAATTTAGTTTTGTAGGTTAAAAGATAAAAAAGTTATAGGCATTTCAAGAAAAATAAATTGGGGTTTTCCCCAAAACGCCAAAATCGCGATTTAAAACCTCAAAATTGGCAACATTTACGCAAAGAACCTGAAACGATGGAAAGAAAATGTCTCAAGAACAATGTTTTACAAAGCCTGAAGTCTTAGCTTCAACCGTCATTGTCCTCCACTTTACTAAAATATTTCCAGAAAAATTTGTCGATTGCAAAGCAACATTTAACGCGTTATAACTTTAAAAATATTGATTTGAGAAAAAAAAACTTTTCAGTAAAAATTGTATGAAATTTGTCGATTCAAAAGTTAAGTTATAAGCATTTTATTTCTTAAACAATTATTAACCAAGATATAGGTAAAAAAGTCAATAAATTAATGCTAATAGTCGTATACGTTGTAAACGGTGAGTGATACAAAAAAAAATATTTAAGAAAAAATATGAGAAATACAATTATCTACAATAAAGGTCATTGCCATTTTTAGCCTAAAGTGCGCGGTTACAGAAATATAGGCCGAAACGGTTTTTCTCAAAATGGCGGCACTTCCGCCCTTCTAATTTGTAAGCATTTTGTGTTTTTACATTCAGTACGTAATTCTGAACCTATCTACCAAAAAAAATAACTCCTGTAGTTTAATGCATTATGGACAAGAGTAACGGGCTCCTCTATTGCCTGTACTATAGAACCGTAGACCGGTTTCGCTCTAATTAGAGCTCTTCAGTACGGCATACTAATTGTAGCGAAAATACACCTATAAAGTAATACGGCTATAGTAGCCAGCCTTCTAACACTTAGTGAGTGGTAGACACGAAGCAACGTGCCGCCACCTAGTTGCGGAACCAAGTAGTATGTTGTCACGCCAGCTCCAAATAACACAAAGTGTTAAAAAAATAGTGACTGCATACAACCAACTAACAATTTAGTAAATTGTCAGCCCTGGCCCATTTATACCCTAATATAGGGACAAAGTATGTAAGGCTAGAGTTATTCTTGCCACAATTAAAACCGTAGACCGGTTTCGCTCTAATTAGAGCTCTTCAGTACTACTTGGTTCAACAACTAGGTGGCGGTACGTTGCTTCGTGTCTACCAATCACTTAGTGTTGGAAGGCTGGCTATCATAGCCGTATTACTTTACATGTGTCTTTTCGCTACAATTAGTATGCCGCACTGAAGAACTCTAATGAGAGCGAAACCGGTCTACGGTTCTAATTGTTGTGAGAATGCATCTAGTCTTACATACTTTGTCCCTATATTAGGGTAGAAATGGGCCAGGGCTGACAATTTACTAAATTGTTAGTTGGTTGTACACAGTCTCTATTTTTTAACATTTTGTGTGATTTGGAGCTGGCGTGAGAACATACCACTTGGTTCAGCAACTAGGTGGCGGCACGTTGCTTCGTGTCTACTACTCACTTCGTGCTTTAAATGATATTATGTTTATTTAATATGCCTAAGACTTGTGCTTATTATTAACATAATTTTATATACATAGTTGCATCCAAAACTGCATGACAACACTCCAAATTCAACAACTTTAAAAGTTTGACATTCTAAAAAAAATTATTTTGTCTTCCATTTCTTCCTCCTAATGTTTTATCTCATACCTCCATTTAAAGTAAATATTGATCTCCCCACAATACTTTTCCAACTACAAATCTTTCTCAACTTACCATATTTTTGCTGAAATTGTAATTTTGTACGAGACCAAAAATGACATTTTAATTTGACATACCTACTTCTTTTTCTTTTTCTTCAGATTGAACAAGCCAGACTAGAGGTCTTGCTGATGCTTCAGCCGCATTCCACATATATTAGAAAGAAGGCTTGGGCGTCTAATCTCAAAATGAGAGACTCTGAAAACTGGTTGGGGAGGGCAGTAATCATCAAACATGCAAAAGTTGCCAAAGAGGTGGAAAAGAACATTACAATTTCTGCCATGAAGGTACAAAATCCGGAGGTGCGCGAACGTTTCACTCTAGGCGTATATACTATGGCATTCGAAACGAAGGTATACGCTATTCTGTCTGTAGCTATTCAAGCTAATGTGAAAACCACCTTCGAGGAATTTGCATTCATTTGTGTTTTTTGTTTCCTTAAAGTCGGTCTATTTCCGCGACTATGGCGAACCACCGACGTCATGATCAGTTTCGCCTCACTAGAAATTTTGCCAAACTCCTGCCTTTCTGCAAGAAGGGTAGCTATATTTAACGTGCCCAACATCGCACGGACAAAATTAAGCAAGGACAGCTATACCAACACCCTTTAACCACTCTGTGTGGTAGACAGCGTCACTACCCAAACAATTTTCCATACGCCAACACTTACAAAAGCAATTAATAATTACTCTAGGCTTAACTACTATTTGCAGAAAATATGAAAATTCGCTACAAAAATGCACAGAATTCAAGAAATTCCCACATATGGCAAGTCAGAGACTTAATAAGGATTCCAGTACCTTTGTAATTCAGCGGATACGAAGCGGGCTGATGTTTCGTCTTTAAATATGTCACGGTTTGTTCAAAGGAGATAACTGTGCTGCTAACTAAGATGACCGAACGACAATAATCCATTTACCTTGCGAGCCTTATGCTTATACAGGCTTCAGGCTACGCATAAAAATACTAGTCTGCGACTGAAAACTTATCATTATCATGTTCTAAGAGTTTCAGATAACAACTCGAAATGCGTACATAGTAATTAAACATTAAATGGATATATATATATATATATATATATATATATATATATATATATATGTTCGGTTAAAAGATTGCAATGAAAATGATTTGCTATATATATTTTTTATGGGTTTCCGAGTCGCAATTTTCTAATACTTTTAACCAGAAAAACACCTGCTTCGTGACCACTATTGAATATGCTTGAATAACAAAAAGTCCATATTTTATGATAGATTTAACTTTACCAAAAAAGCATAGCACATATTGCTGAAATTGATTGTATCCAGTTTTAATTACAAGGTTGAGATTCAACCACGGTTGATTTTTAAGTCACCCATTCAAAATTGGTCTGACTCCTATTTCTGTACTTGTGTTAGCTCCTCAATTGGTGACCTGAGTCATATATATTTTGCACGCCAGAAATATAGGGAGCTGTCCATCGTTGATACGGAGCTACTCACACTGGGTTGCGACTTCTCCTTAAATTATTTTTGCTCTTGTCGCTTAGCAAAAGACCTCTGTTAGATCAGCTGGTGAGGTTGTGTCAGTAAGTGCAACATAAAAATGTGGTTTTACTTTTTTTTTATTGTTTTCTTTAATTTATTATCATTCTGTGACCATAGCCATTTAAAACCAAATACACTCTCACACACAACTTTTGAAAAACCTGGCAAAGCTCCTTACGAGCAGGAGCTACATTGAAATAAAGAAAGCTGCTGAAGACCGAGGATTATGGCTGCCACAACAGAGCGACGTCGCCCTGAGACTACGATGATGAAAGCGGACCAGCGAAAATATACGGAATTAACATAGTACTAATAAACGTGTTTTTAAATAAATTTTTAATTAGAGTATGATAAACAACAAAACTCTCTTAGTACACAAACAAACAAATTTTACTAACTGAAAACCCCAATACCGGGAGGTTCTTAAACGCCCTAACAATTGTACGGTTCGGCACATTGGTGAAGTCCACAAGAATTAACAACCCTAAATCAGTCTCTGTCTTTGCCTAATTTGACATTTTCAGTATAACAATTTACCTCGTAAAAACAGTGTAGCTCTAATCTCCCAAATGTAACGAGCATCCCATTGGAGCAAAGCGTTTCCGGGTCGTTGTGCGAACATAACCTCAACGCTATTTTACTTAGACGCTTGCCATAAATCGGGCCGCTTTAAATAATAGTAAAGCACGCATAAATCTGCTGAGGTCTTGCCGCAATAGCAGAAATGCGGAGATGGGCGAACGGGCG
Source organism: Tillus elongatus (assembly GCA_964006375.1). Lineage (NCBI taxonomy): Eukaryota > Metazoa > Arthropoda > Insecta > Coleoptera > Cleridae > Tillus > Tillus elongatus. Next base: position 117,300,888 of record OZ023264.1, read on the forward strand.
GTTTAAACTCCAATTACCCGGAACTATGACATCACGGCAGTGGGGGGGAGACTGGGATACAGTAAAGAGCCGCAAGTGCGGGTCAAATACTAAAAACAGCTGTAAAAAGCCAGGAAAGACGGCATGCCAAACGTCATTAGGTAAAGTAGAGGTAGCAACTGTGTTTGGTTTGGTGCGAGATAAGAGCCGGTGGTTTTTGTAACGTCGAGATTGTCCGGAGTTGTGAGTCAGGGCTTGGAGGTTGTGTTTTGGTACGTGCAGCTACATTCCTGTCATGTTGTTGTCTAGAGATACATAGGGCCCGAATTAACTTCTGCATGAATAATGAGGGAAGAGTGTATTAGCAAAGGTCATATTAGAGAGAGATAGAAATAAATAACCATTGTCTAAGGGATTTGAATTGCTTGATGTGATATCAAGCCGTTTGTGAATGTGCCGCCGACAGCTTGAAGAAAGTAAAATTATAAATGCAGCAAGTGCATTACGGTAGCGATTTGCCATCGAAGTGTTTCTAAAGTTAAATATTTTTTGAAGGCATGTCATTTAGTAGATAGTGTGTTTTGTTTCCTTAACGTTGGTCTATTTCCGTGACTATGTCCAATCACCGACACCAGGGAACAGTTTCTCCTCACTATCCTGGAAATGTTGCTGAACCTCTGCCTTTATGTAGGGAGGACAGGGATCTTTAACGTGCAAAACATTGAATGGACACGGGACCGACGGATTTACGCCCCCTCCGAAGGGCGGAGCATTCAACATTCAAAAACCTGGCCAGTAGAGATATAATTATGGTTTTTTCACAGAAGTGGAAAAAATTACTTGAAAATTTGTTAAACAAACAATGTTTTTTACGAAGATTGACAAAGTAATCTTACACAAAAATTTGAAAACATTCTTTTACTTGAACTCGCAATAATATTTTTATCTTTTTATATGAAAATTTTCTGAAAAATAATATAAAATTCAAACTATACACCTACTCTGTAACTAAAGTTGAAAACAAAAAGAAAAGTTGAAGAAAAGTGTTCATACGCAAACAATAATATCCCAAGTATTATTTATTCCCTAATCTCGATTATCAATCGAATGTATTTTTGTTTCAGAATCCATAAATTAGAAACCATGTCAAGAAAGAATTCCTGACATCAGCATGTATAACGCAGGTGAATAAGCAAATGCAACGCCATAAATTTTCTTTTGTAGTAAGCTGACTGTTTTAATTTTAAAATCGCATTCTTCATATTAGTGAATTTTTTCAATGAAAATCTACTAAAAACATAACTGATCTAAACTTTTATCCAATACGTTAAGTGATTCATCGTCATTAAAATGTAAATCCCATGTTTAAATTGTTAACATCAAACCTATAATATACAGTAGGGTGAAGCGAAGAAGAGAATGAATTTAAATCTAATTGCGCGGAAAAGTTGTATTTTATCAGTAGCGGCTCGTGCCTAGATGCATTTGGGGTCGGCAAGAAAAAAAGTTCGGGATGCAGCAAGTGCGTTATGGTAGTGAATGTTTATTAAATGCTTCAAAGTTTAATAACTCAAGTTTCTACGAACTTAGAAAGTTGAATTTTCGTGTGTAGTATGGTTTTACCTAGGGCAACATATCCACCGAATTTCATCAACATAGCTTCGTAATTTTGGGAAAAACAATTTTTTCAAATGAAAACTGCAAATTCGAATAACTCAATTTTCTAAAAATATAGAAATTTTAATTTTAGTGTGTGGTAAGGTCTTTCACAAGGCAACATATCCACAAAATTTCATTAAAATAGATTTGTAATTTTCGGAGAAAAAGATTTTTTTTGAAACCAAACTCAAAATTTTCCCGGAAAACCTCATCCGATTTTCCTGGCTAACGAACTCATCCAAGCCATTAATAAAAATAAAGGCACTAACTGAGTTTCATCAAAATCAGTTGATGTGTATACATACATATAAAAATTGAAACTGACCCCGGATATGGGTTCTAGGGGTCCTAGTTTGCAAAGTCTCTGCATAGATACCTTCTATCAGTGATTTTTTAAAATAAAAATTCACTAAAAATGAAGGGCCCGCCTGATTTTTCCCCGAAATTGTATTATAAAAAACCTACTTACTAAACTAACTAAACTTAATAATCATTAAATATACTTACCAACTTTTCCTCTAGTAAGTTATAGGTTATAGTAGTTAAAAAGTCCCTTAAAAAGTTAACCTTTGAATTTAAAATATCCACTGAATTAATCACAGTATCACAAGTATTTTGTCCACTTATTAAGCAACCCGAACTAGTAGCCATCATAATAATAATAATTGTCTTGTTAGAACATGTAAACAACAACGAAATGATCTAATTAAAATCAATCCGACGCGCAGCACTACACGAAAATTACTAAACACATGCTAGACACAGACACGCTCTGCCAAAATTCCACTGCTAACTGCAAGTGTGGAATTTGATAGCGCACACCAGATTGCTTATTCCGTCGTTTTCGACGATGATACTCGATCATTTCGCACTGAAGTATCGCATATACTCAAGAGTGCCGAAAAATACACATCGCCGGGCGACTGATGTATATGGATATTTGGATATGGATGTATATAACGATAATGTCTGCAACCAACCATTAACAGTATACTTATTCTGATGCTGTATTAATGGCTGCCGACTCTGCGATCATCGATCCTCAATATACTAATTTTGTTTGTTGAATGCAGGAGTGCAGGAGATAAAAAAGCAAATAAAAATTTATTAAAATATAGCATAGCAAACATTTTTTTTCACGGCAGGCGGCAGTGCGCGCGCACTGGCGCACTTATTAAGGAGCCGCCCCTGTCTTTTATATCAGATAATATTTTCATTTATTTTTCTGGTTTTTAAATTTTCTTTCTGCCTCTGAAATGGTCTTTAGTTTTAAGGAAATATCATTTTTAATTACACAATATTTTTCTATACACAATAGCTTCAGTAATTTGATCTAATATCTGCCATTTAAAAGTAACCTGATACACTAGCACTTATTAACTGGGTAAAACAATTTTGAACTCTTGTGCTGCCACAATGTCCTTAGATTTACTAGAAAAATACTAATCATACTTTACATGGTAAAAACGTTACACTAAATTAAAATTTCTATCTAGATGACCTGATCTACCATATCTACGCATGTGTTTTTAATGAATTTTCGTAGAAAAAATTCACTATTGGGGAGATCCCGACTTTAGAATTTTGAAAAAAATTTTGCAAATGAGCGCGAACTGGGACCACTGGAACCCATATCTGGGGTTAGTTTCAATTTTTATATGTTTGTATATATATATATATATATATATATATATATATATATATATATATAAGTAGAGTAAATGGGTTCCTTCTGGACCACTTGCGACTGCGACTCCACCCGGTTAGAGCACTTGACAGTTGATCTGTCATGTCAGCTGTCATTGGACCACAGTATAGTCAATGGTTGTGTATACGTCACAGCGAATGTGTGTACGTCACAAGGTATGCTGTATGGTTAAGTTGGCAAGTTGTGTGTGTGTGTGCGTGTGTGTATGGTAATAGAAGTGATGTTGTATGAGAAGAAAAAAAATTTAGCTGTGTGCTAGAGAGAGCGAGAGAGCTAGAGAAATGATGGATCTGGTACATATCGTAAAAGAAAAAAACCATAGATGTAAATTTTGTTGTTTATGATGGTGGTGCTGTTGCTGCTGCTAATGCTAATGCTGTTAAATGTTGGTGAACGACCAACAACAACAACAACAACAAGTTGTATGTATGATGAGAGATGATGAGTATGAGAAATTCTGATGTGTAGGGAATTTTTTATTTTTAATTTTTTTTGATCAGATGCGTGTCCGGACGGGGACGGAGACCGAAGCGGGGCCCCAGAGCTAGGGTATTAATTTATTTTTATATTAGATTATTTTTAATCGTATTTGAATTAATTGACTATTGACTATATTGAAGATTGTGTGTCTATGTTATATTAATATAAAAATTATTTTAAAAAATACAAGAAGAAGAAAAAGATGGAGCTTCAAGTGTTTTTAGACAAATATTCTGATATAATTTTGGAAGAGCATAAAATTAAACTGTGTAAACTTCAAAATATCATAGAAAATATGAGAATAGAGCAATGAAAAAATCTCTTTGATTATTTTTTATAAAAAGTATAATAATTATTAGAAAAATATCTGACTATACTTTTTTGTTTAATTTTCTGTTAATAGTAATATTCTTAACGTAATACTAAGTATATATATATATAAACTGATAAATTATTATTATTATTATTGTATGAGAATTTCATAGAAAATACCTACTCACATCACTCTTTTTAGTAATTATAATTGAGATTATAATAATAATATAATATTCTGTCTAAAGGATAATCATTTTTATACATATATGATTATTTTAATATTTTTTAAATTTTCTGTTATAATAATAAATATATAAAAAGACGCTGTTAAAAGTTTATTTATTTTTTTCTCAAGATACATATACATATACATATCATATACAAAATAAAAGAAGATTCTTAAAAAATGTTAATCTAATATGAGAATTTCACAGAAAATAACTATACCATTTTTTTCACATCACTGCTGCTGCTTAATAACTATGATCGGGATTATAATATCCTAGAGCTTGCGATTGAGATGGAATCTCAGCGAAACTTTGCGATAATATAAGCTGATCATTTTCTTCTGATTCTTCATCATCATCATCATCATCGTCAACTTCTTCACCTTCTTGCTCATACAATGTTGCTGAAGTCGTTGCAGAATATAGTTGCGGTATGTCTTGTTTCTGTTGTTGAGAGTTTTTCTGATATACCTCACCATCATTTTGCATCATTAATTTTAGTTTATATATGTTCCCTTCACGACCATGATTCACCAGAGAATAAGATCCATTAGATAAATCACTAAGTTGTTTATTCGTAAAATATGTATACCTTTGAGGTAAGTAGACTTTTAAATTTTCATTTAGTATAGCAACAATCCTCTCTCCAAATTTCGACGGACATCTCTCGAGACTTGTAAGATGATACGCCAATTTTTTCTCCATTGTTTCTAGATTTATCCACTGATAAGCAGCAAAGGAATTAAACTTATCAAGTAGGGCTTTGTTGTTTTTCATGCTTTTTTTATTAACAATACCACCACTAGCACTTGAATTTACGCGCTTTAATTTTTTTTTTGCAGATGTAGCGCTAATAATATTATTTTTCGCACTCATATTTGCTTAGCACAATTTTAATTTTTTATTAAGTATAAAAATACTGAAATAATTAATATAGTAATGCTTTGAGTAGATGTTCACACTGTCGAATATAAAGACGAATTATTTAGTTCAACATATTCGGTTGTATATTTTATAACAACTTGAATTTTTATTTGAGAAGGGATATGATATCAGAAAGGTCAAGCCATACGTTTATTTTTACATTGGATAGTATTACGTTTTATATTTTGACGATAAATATTGCTTATTTCATCATCATGACTGAATATCATTAAAACGATAGTTTAAAAATATTCACTTTCATCAAAGAAGGTCAGAGATTTCGATTTTATTTATACAACACGTGGAGAAACTTTTAAAATACGATAAACTCTATGATCATTAACATACGACCGCTTGTAACGCTTCGACGATATAAAGAGAAAGTTTACTCGAGATCAAAAGATTACTATATATTAGTTAATGCTATATACCAGACGCACTTCTTTAACTTTTAATTGATCATTTAAATTATTTAAATTATATCATCGTACGTCTCAGCAGGATCTAGGTGAAAGTTTACTACTCAATGAAATATTACTTTTTTTAATTAAAATAATATATAAGTCGAGTATTTCAGATCCGGGAGAATGAATTTACATACATAATTTATCTATATCTACATTAGAAATTATAGCTACTAAAACGTTTTACATTAATTTAATATTTTATCCGATCGCGCGCATCGCATGTTGTGTAAGGCAAAACCAGTATTAAAAGTTTTAATCTGTTTAAGATTTTAGTTGCAATAGAGCTAGCGTAGTGATATACACAAAATAATGGGTTTATGCGATATATGCGGTAAATATTATTCATCCACTAGTGTTTTAAATAAACATCAGAGAATAGTACATAATGATTTATATAAGGTTTCTTGTTCAACGTGCAATAAAAAAATGCGTAAATATGAGTTAAAAAGACATATGATGGTTCACCAACGGGCTCAGATAAAATCGGTTCGAAAAGAAGATAAGTCTGCAACAATTAACTCTGTGCCATCAACGAGTGGAGTGTTTTCAAGCAGGATGTGTGATAAATGCCTAATTGAAGTACCGAGTAATTCTTGGGCCCATCATCAACGTACTCTGGAACACAAACAAAGATCAGCTATACCACATACAGAACAACTCAAGGTATTTATTTTTTAATTTTTCAAAACTTATCAACTATATGTACATCGAGTATATTATTATTTCAGATAGTCAAAAGCAGTTTTAGAGGACGCATAGAAACAATTTTATTTGAAAATAGTGATTTTTCCTGCCTGAACCCTTTAGAATTCCTTAAACGTGCAGAAACATCTGCTATCCCGGAACTGCTTAGATATATACGAAAACATACGTGGATCAAATTTAATTTGGAGCTATTTGCAGAGTACATGAAATTGTCTCAAGAGGAGGAGGATGACGAGTATTCAATTAAATCATTTCATACTAAAATGAGTGTCGCAGTCAATGAGGTGCAATTACGAGAAGTATATGACGTAGCTAATAAGGTAATTTTAAGAAAAATGGATGAGTTTCAGGAAAGAGATAGCGGTTGGACATTATTTGCAATAATACATTTAGAAATTAATATAAATAAATATAAGCCTATACGCGGATCAAGTTACATTCGGTTATCTAAAAAACTAGAAACGAAAAAAGCCTGTATAAATGTACAAAATAATGATGTGTTTTGTTTTAAGTGGAGCATAATTTCTGCTCTGCAACAAGTGGGTCATCCGTGTAGAACACCATCATATCAAATTAAAAATATTTATGCAGATTTCATTATTTTAGCTAATGGTAGAAAAATAAATTTTAGCGGATTAAATTTTCCATTAACGATAACTGACGTGAGACTTTTTGAAAATATGAATGATGAAATCAGCGTGAATGTTTTCGGATTTGAAAATGATGAGGTCGTAGGACCATATTATTGTACAAAAGAAGAAAAGCAGATCCACATAAATTTGTTATTATTACAAAAGAACGATAAATCCCATTATGTCTGGATAAAAAATATTTCTAGATTGATAAGAAGTCAAATTACAAAAAAACGTAGAGAATTATTTATTTGCAATACTTGTTTAATCCATTTCAGATCAGAGAAATTGTTATCTACTCATAAGTCAGAATGTAATAAAATTGTCACCCGTATGCCGACAGATGATCAATGTACGATTAAATTTGAAAAATATGAACGAGGGGTTCAAGTTCCATTCGTAATATACGCAGATTTTGAAACTATATTAGAGCCTATTAAAACTTGTCTACCTAATCCTAATATTTCTTCTACAACAAATGTTCAACATCACGTTCCTTGTGCCTTTTCATATTATATTAAATGTTCGTTTGATAGCAGTTTATGCAGATTGCGGGAGTATAAAGGTCCAGATTCTCCTAAAAAATTTGTTATATCACTAGCAAATGACGTAAGATATATATATACCGAAATTATCATGAAACCTAAATCTATGCTTCCTATGAGTGAAAATGAGAAAAAAAAATCACAGAGAATCTAAAGAGTGTTGGATATGTAAGAAAGAGTTAGGAGAAGATAGAGTAGCTGATCATTGTCATCTTACAGGGAAATATAGAGATCCTCTCACAACGATTGTAATTTGCGATATCAAACGCCAAAATTTTTCCCAATATTCTTTCACAATTTTTCAGGTTACGATTGTCATTTATTTGTAAAAGCCCTAAGTGAACTAGAGGGGGATATTAATTTAATACCTTTAAATAAGGAGGTATACGTTTCTTTGTCAAAAAGAATATTTATTAATTCTGCAGAAACAGTTGAATTACGTTTTCTCGATTCCACTCGATTTATGCAAGCAAGTTTATCTAATTTAGCTCAAGATTTATTAAAGGACGATTTTCATAGTGTTAAATCTAATTTTAAAGAAAATGAAGAGTTTGAATTGGTTACTCGCAAAGGCGTGCTACCTTATGAGTATATTGACTCTTGGGAGAAATTAAATGAAATATCTTTACCATCGCAAGATAATTTTGCTAATCAGCTAACGAATAGTAAATGTTCTGATGAGGATTATGCGCATGCTCAGAAAGTATGGCAGAAATTTAATTGCAAGAATTTATGGGATTATTTGAGAATTTATTTAATTACTGATGTATTATTGTTAGCAGATATATTCGAGAATTATAGGAAAATTTGTTATAAAATTTTCTCTTTAGATCCTTGCCAATATTTTACGGCACCGGGATTGTCCTGGGACGCGATGCTAAGGTATACAGGAATCGAGTTAGAACTTTTAACCGATTATAGTATGTTTGCATTTCTGAAAAAATCTATTAGGGGAGGCCTCTCTCAGTGTTCTCATAGACATGCAGTAGCAAATAATAAATACTTGAAAGATTATGACCAATCAAAACCTTCTAAGTATGTATTCTTTATTGATTATAATAATTTATATGGCCTAATTATGAGCGAATGTATTCCGTATGGGGGGTTTAAATGGGTTGAAAACCCTGAAAAAATAGACATTATGAGTATTTCAGCAGATGCTGAAATTGGCTACTTTTTCGAAGTAGATCTTGAATATCCAAAAGAGCTACATAACTATCACAATGATTTACCTTTTTGTGCCGAAAATAAATGTCCCCCAGGTTCATCTCAAATAAAGCTTATTGCTGACGTAACTAATAAAATTAATTATGTTATACACTATAAAAACCTTCAGCAGTGTCTACAGCATGGATTAAAATTAATTAGAATTCATAGAGCTCTACAATTTAAGCAGTCAAAGTGGCTAGCAAAATATATAAATTTAAATACGCATTATCGAACTTTAGCTAAGAGTAAATTTGAAGAAAATTATTTTAAATCTGCAAATAACGTAATTTATGGGAAAACAATGGAAAATGTTGATAAAAGAAGTGATGTTAAAATGGTAACAAAGTGGGAAAATTCCGGACGTAGGTTAGGTGCTCGAGCTCTTATAGCAAAACCAAATTTTCATAGTATTGCTAATTTTACTTCTGACTTAGCGGCAATCCAATTAAAACGTATTAAAACATTCTATAACAAACCTATATAGGGTAAACTACCCAGTGATTGGCCTTTTCTAAATTAGCAGTCAGTTATTGGCCGTTGAACCAAAAGATGCATTAGTAAGATTTCATTCACTTTATTATTGTATTTGTGGAGATGTGCACAATCTGACAACACTACTTGATATTCGGCAACAAACGCGTCACTCGTCCTCCCGCCAGTTTAACACATGTGAAGGTTATAAAGTGGTGAACCGACCAGGCTGTATTCATCGAGAATATATTGTGTGATCCGACAAGAGAGTGCTCCTACTCGTAAGTTATTTATCTAGCTGTAGACATACTATACCTATAAATATGATTAATTCAGTGCTTCTCTAATGAACATTTTTGATGATATTCTGTCGAACTGTAATGATATAACCTCAAATTTTCCATAAAAGTGGGGGCCAATCACTAAACATTATGTTGAACGTTTCATTTAGTGATTGGCCACACGGCCAATCACTGAATTGTTCAAGTAATGTAGGAAATTCATTGTTTGGTTCGTTTTCCATCCAAATATAACATAAGAAGCCACTTATCGACGAATCTGGCTAATAATTGCCGCGTATCTAGTTGCTGGCCGGGGGCCAATAACTAGATTTCATAAAAGGCCAATCACTGAAGAAACATTACTTATTTCAGGTCAAAACGATGCCAAAAATTATTCTAGGAGAGAAATATCACAAGAAATATACAGAGAATAACTTACAAAAAGCTCTTGATGATATTAAGAATGGAATACCTATAAGAGAAGTATCAAGACGTTACAAAATTCCGAGGGCTACTTTGCAGTTCAGGAAAAATCAAAGTTATGTGAAACCTGGGTTTGGCCCCAACCCAGTTCTCTCTAGTGATGAAGAGCAAACATTGGTAACCTGGATCTTTGAGAACCACAAGCGTGGATTTCCTCGCCGCAAAGAAGATGTCCAAGAATCAGTAAAAGAGTTTCTGGACCAAAATCCGAGAGAGAATCCCTTCGTCAATAATCGTCCAGGTGAGACATGGTATAGGGCTTTTCTCAGAAGGAACCCAAGAATTTCGGAGCGTACAGGTGAAGCTGTGACAGCAGCAAGCGCAAACGTATCAGATGCAGATATAAAGAAATGGTTCAAAGAAATAGATACCTACTTGACATCAAAAGGATACAAGGAAATTCTGAGCGATCCGAATAGAATAATGAACGCTGATGAAACATGTTTCAACGTGTGCCCTAAAAGTAGTAAAGTGCTTGCTCCAAAAGGGACACGTAATGTGTATGAGGTGGAGCATGCTTCTTCTAAGGCCACGTTAACAGTAATGTTCACTTTCACAGCCTCTGGCCAAGTGACACCGCCTATGATCGTGTATCCTTATAAAAGGCTCCCCTCAAATATTGCAATGTCTGTGCCCTCAGGATGGGGGATTGGCCTTTCAGACACTGGTTGGATGAAAATTGACGTCATGTGTGACTATATAGAGAATATTCTACATCCTCATCTGAAGAATATCGATACGATTTTCCCTGTAATTCTCTTCTTAGACGGTCACAGTACTCATCTCTCATATAAACTTAGTTCCCTATGTGTAAAACTTCAAATTATATTAATTTGCTTGTATCCCAACGCTACTCGAATCATGCAACCCGCGGATGTCGCGGCGTTCAAGCCAATAAAAAATGGCTGGAAAAAAGCCATAATTGAGTGGAGAAGAAATCATCCGTTAGAGACGCTGACTAAGGAACATTTCGCTCCCGTTCTCGAACTTGTAGTACAACGTTGTGCTAAGAGTGACACAATCAAGAATGGATTCCGTGCTTCTGGACTTTATCCTTGGAATCCAGACGCGATCGATTCTTCAAAATGTCTCGGAGGTCAGAACAAACCATCTAAATCAACAAATAGGAATATGGATGGTACATATTTGAGCTACAAAGATTTTGCAAATATTGTTGGATGTGAATTATTGGATGAATTTTCCTCGCGTAAGCAGAAGTGTGAGAATGATTCAAGTGAGAAGGCTCTCCTTTATGAGCTATGGAGAAATTTTGCGCCATTAGGAGAGGAATTTTATCAAGGAGTTGAACATTCTCACTCAAATCAACCGTTAGCAAAAAGCGTTATCATAGAAGAGCTGGGAGAAATTACGACTAACGAAGAAAACAACTGCTTTTCAATTGATATAACTGATATTCCTATTCTGTTTGTGACAGATGAAACTCAAAATCATGTTGATTCTGCAGAAGATATAATAAGTCAAAATGAAACGCAAGCCAAGTTATTGACAGAATGTGAGGGATGTTTGGGAAATTATCCTGAAACAGGGGTGAAGTTAAACGCAAACATTCCAGATAGTTCAATTCCTCTGGACAAAACATTGTGGTATGCGAAAACACCTACCAGGAAGGGAAAAAGACAGAGTGAAAAAATACCATTCGCAATTACTTCAACGCAATGGCGCAAGCAGAAATCAGAAGCAGACGATGCAAAAAGACAGAAACTCATTGAAAAAGAAGAGAGAAAGAAGCAAAGACTCCAAAAACAGATTGATAAAAGAACGACTGGGGTCACTAGACGTGCAAGCAAGAATGGCAAGAACACCAAAATTTCTAATAGCTGTTCGAAAGAAACGGAAACAAACGAAGATAATGTTGGTACGAAACAGATTTTGAGAAATTGTGACCTAAATTTAACGAGCTGTGAGGTAATTGATATTCAAAACGTTGGAGCAAATGTCGTTGATAGAAACAGCAAGTCAGAAGATCAGACTAGGATCATCGCAACTGAGCATTCCGCATCCTGGGAAGAAAAAAATGAGAATAGCATTACAAACTACAGAAAAAATGATTATGCGAAAGAGAATATTCTGTCAACAGCTGACATTAGAAGAAGCTCACCAAAGGAGAATTTTGAACAATTTGAGGAGGAAACACACGAAGAAGAGCTGGAACGAGAGAAAAAAGGTATCGAAAAAGTCAAGAAATGGCTCTTCACGGAGACAAATTCAGAAGTTAAATTGAGTTTCACAAAACAGACATTATATCAAGGGTTATGTTACTGCTGTACCAAAAATTTTAGTTCTCAAAACTGTGGAGTGAAATGTTATTCATGCAGACGTGTTTACCATGCCTCATGCATCCAACGACTCAACTTACACAAATCGACCTCCAGTATATTTACCTGTCAAACTTGTTTGAGGAATCAAAAATATGCATGGAAAGAATAAGCCTGATAGATTGGAATCAAAGGAAGAGAAATGCGTTTTGTTACTCATACATTTTGTGTTAATTTTTGTATAATATGAAATGTGATAGAGTTTCAGTTTTTCTTTTGGTATTTGTGCTTAATAAAGTTTATTTTGAATTTGAAGAACTGGCTTCATTAGTTATTTAGTTATTCCCGCTCGTTTACATGCAGTGGCCAATAACTGAAGCATCTGAGGGCCAATGACTGAGTCAGCTCGGCCAATGACTAGCTCTCAATATCTAGAAAACTAATTAATTAATTTTGCGAAATTCATTAACAGATGAGTCAATCTATCGTACTTCTCGAAGAGGTTGATCTACAACCTATCAAAAAAACACGGCGTCATCGCAATTACTGCCCTTAGTTGAATATAAGGAGCAGCGGAATCTAATTTCGAAAATAGGAGGCCAATCACTGGGTAGTTTACCCTATCTAGGTTTTGCAATTTTAGAATTATCAAAGTGGTTTATGTACGATTTTCATTATAATTATATGAAACCAAAGTATGGTGATAAAATAATAGTATGTTATATGGATACAGATTCATTTGTATATGCCATTGCTACTGAAGATTTATATTCTGATATAGCTGGTGACATCTCTGAACGCTTTGATACATCCGGATATGATGTCGATAATCAATATAATATTCCTTTGTTAAATAAGAAAAAGATTGGTTTTATGAAAGATGAAAATAATGGACGAGTTCCTAAGGAATTCATTGGTCTAAGATGTAAAATGTATTCAATTGATGTGCCTAATTACAAATTAACTAAAAAATCTAAAGGTATAAAAAAAAGCGCTGTAGACAAGTTAAGCATAGATAATTATAGGGATTGTTTATATAAAAAGAAACTATTTCAAAGTAAGATGCTAATTTTCAGATCTAAACTGCATAATATTTATACGCAAAATATAAATAAAATATCTCTTAGTTACTTAGATGATAAAAGATTCATTTGTGATGATGGTATTTCCACATATGCGTGGGGACATTATAAAATTAGTGAAAGCGAGCAAAAAATGATTTTATAAATCAACTTTTTTAGCAATTAATTTAATATATTTATATATATTATTTAAGTAATTTAATTTTTCAATTTCATAATTATAATATATTATTATATGAAAAAATAAAAATAAAACTGTGAAAACAAATTTATAAAAATGTTTTATTTAAAAAAATCCTATTATTATTATCGGTTATCCTGATATAAATTATTTAAATTCGTCATATGGATATGTCTTTTAATTTAAAACGTAATTTAAAGTAGTAGTAATAGTAGTAATATTTATTGAGATTGATTATACATTGTAACATTTCACAAATAAGTTGCCAATTTGTGTTTGTCCAAGTCACAATTTTGATTGGTTTATCCAAAATAGAGTAATCAAAACTTGTTAAGATGACATGACTACTAAAATTTTGACATACCAAATAGTTCATTTTGCTTCCAATTTTCAGATCTAAACTGCATAATATTTATACGCAAAATATAAATAAAATATCTCTTAGTTACTTAGATGATAAAAGATTCATTTGTGATGATGGTATTTCCACATATGCGTGGGGACATTATAAAATTAGTGAAAGCGAGCAAAAAATGATTTTATAAATCAACTTTTTTAGCAATTAATTTAATATATTTATATATATTATTTAAGTAATTTAATTTTTCAATTTCATAATTATAATATATTATTATATGGAAAATAAAAAATAAAAAACTGTGAAACAAATTTATAAAAAATGTTTTATTTAAAAAATCCTATTATTATTATTATTATCGGTTATCCTGATATAAATTATTTAAATTCGTCATATGGATATGTCTTTTAATTTAAACGTAATTTAAAGTAGTAGTAATAGTAGTAATATTTATTGAGATTGATTATACATTGTAACATTTCACAAATAAGTTGGCAATTTGTGTTGGTCCAAGTCACAATTTTGACTGGTTTATCCAAATAGAGTAATCAAAACTTGTTAAGATGACATGACTACTAAAATTTTTGACATACCAAATAGTTCATTTTGTTTCCTTAAAAAATCTGCCCATCGTCAACCTCATTGGATGCATTTACTTCCCAATGCTCAAAAACCATTTAGCAACACTCTCTGCTTTCAATCATTCTTTCCTGTTATTGTTATTTGAGAATATCCAAATGCCAATTTTGTAAGCTAACGCTGATTAAGTTCACTAGAATTACCTTCGCTTTTGATAGTTCTCTTTTGTTTAGAGCAAAAAAAATATTAAAGATAGATTTCTCAAGCTACATGTATATAGATTTTAAATAATTGAAAAATGCCAATTCCGACTGCGAAAACTTATTTTGCATATCTAATAATAAAATGCTTAAAAGGTCCTCAAAATTAAATTGATCATTTACATGTCTCTGATTAGTTTTATGAATCATCATCCTCCCTTAAAAAGTGTTTTTCTGATCCTTCCCTCCAATTTAATGATATATGTTATATAATTCTTTAGTGTCGTAGTAATGTCTACATTTCTACAACGATCAACATAAATTTCATTATCTTCTGCTCTGGTCGATATACAGGGTGCAATCAATAAATATAGTAAGGAGTTGTTTTACTGTTGGGGGGTCTATCAAAAGATCTCTTTTAAAGTCCTTTAGATATCTGTTAAGTTATTTGCAAAGCTATTCTAAAGCTCTTCAGTTATCTGTTTGATCTGATTATAAAGCTCTTCAGACAGATGTTTGGTCTGATCATAATCTGATCATAGTTGATCATATGCTGATCATAGTTGATCATAAGCTGATCATAAGCTGATCATAGCTGTTTTGATCTGATCATAAGCTGTTCATTAAGCTGTTCGAATATCTGGTTGATCTGATCAAAAGCTGATCAGATACCTATTGATCTGGTCGTAAAGATCTTTAGATAGCTGTTTGGTCTAATCATAAGCTCTTCAAAAATATCTGTTAGGATGATCGTAAGCTGTTAAGATATTTTTCAACGAAACTGATATGTCTCTACTCGAGAAAGACAAAATAATCATCAGTGAAAATATTCTCAAATTTGGCTCTAAGTTAAATGCTGTGATAAGTTTCATAACTAAATCTGCTAACGATTCCTCAAAATATAAAAATTTTCAATTAAAATGAATCAAGCTCATGACTGAAACTGTTAACGAAAACAACAGTATATGAATACATTTAAAATGTACGATTTATATTTTGCAAAATCTATGATCAAATCATCTCATTTGCGACTTCATTGAATATAAATTCTCAATATCTCGATCGTAAAAATATTAATGATATTTCAACGTTAAAAAATAAATGAGAAATTTATATCTAGATACTTCTCCTTTCGAGGTAAAATATTATACTATTTTTTTATAACGGAATAATATTGCGAAATTTCAATTTAATTTAAAAAATAGGAAATCTAATAAGATTTTGGTAAATACTTTTTGATTTTCAATAATTAATATTTAACTCTTGAATTATCGCGAATTATATATAGTCTAAAACAACTTGTTTGCTGTTAATTATAGCAGCTATTTCATTACAGATAAGAAGAAGTTTATTTTCCTAAGATATCGTGTTGCTCTCGTTAAAATATTATCATAATTATATCTAAAAGAGATTACATATACATATACATACTATAAAATTATAATTAAAAATTACTATCTTAGAAAATCAAACTGAGATCCTGAATCCTTGGTCAAATCAATTTAAATGCAGATTTATTTTTACTACTCATACGCTCCGCATCACTAACGAGTAAATAATTTACATAACCTATTACATTTTATTTTTTAATGATGTAAGGTGAAAGTTTTTTCGAATAGCTCAGTTAGATACGTTTAACAAAAATTATCTCATTAACAACAAAGCAATGATTTTATTTTAAGCGTTATTCATTGTCAAATAATAATATGAAACATGAGTGATCTCAAAATATAAATTAAAATTTAAAGTAAAATTTGTTCAAAACTAATCATACTATTAAATAAAAAAATTAAAAATATTTTTTTGTACAATTTTATTATTATTACTATTATCACATTACAATACATTGACAATTCCCAATTCTTCATCTTCATCATCACCACCATTATTGTTTATTAATAATAGATTTTTATCTTTTTCTGACAAGAACGGTCTAATATCATTTAAATATAAATCTAAACCACAATTTTGCAGAGTGGAGCAGAAAAATTGCATAGACATCTTACCATCACTATTTAAATATAAACTGCATAATTCTGAGGCATACGCATACAATTGTGCACGTTTCTTACACTCATCTATTGACAAAAATCTACCCATTCCGTAGACTGACTCATGATCTGCATCAAATTCTAAATCATTGAAAATCGCAGCTAATTTTTCCACAGCACTTTTTAAATCGCTCGGATTCTCATAATTTCTATAACACATCCACATCTTGCTAATAAAATATAAATATATAACCTACTCACAAAACACTGTCGTACGAACGTTACTGAATTAACTAAAATAACAGAGTGACAGTGACGATGAATCGCAAAAACTGTTTCAAATATAAATATAATCCAACCTCACATCCTAAATTACATCTAAAGTTCCTCTCTGATCTCGCCCCCTCCACCGTACAACTACAGACTTCTTCTTTACGATCAACACCTTATCTCTGACAACATTCAATCAATCATAAACAAAAATATACTCTATGGTTTTTTCCCCATCTAGCTCTAGACCATCATCTCGCTCGCTCAGCAAAATTTCAGTCGCATATTACTACTACTACAACTACTACTACTACTACTACTACAGTCCAGACCTCTGATGATGATGATGATGAATCGCAATACGATTCAGATATAAATCCAAGCTCAAATCCTAACGTGTAAAATTTACTATTTTTTATTTCAATAATTATTATTATATTATATTATCCTTTTATAAAAAATAACCGACATCATCATTTACAAACAATTCTGTCATATAAATTCATTATTTTATCTATCTCTTGTTTCACACATTTTAAATCTTTACATCCACATGTATCAGATCCACTTGTTGTATTATTTGAAGACCAAGCACAATCCACATAATGTAAACCATAAAGAGATTTTTTCATTGCTCTATTCTCATATTTTCTATGATATTTTGAAGTTTACACAGTTTAATCTTATGCTCTTCCAAAATTATATCAGAATATTTGTCTAAAAACACTTGAAGCTCCATCTTTTTCTTCTTCTTGTATTTTTTTTAAAATAATTTTTATATTAATATAACATAGACACACAATCTTCAATATAGTCAATAGTCAATTAATTCAAATACGATTAAAAATAATCTAATATAAAAATAAATTAATACCCTAGCTCTGGGGCCCCGCTTCGGTCTCCGTCCCCGTCCGGACACGCATCTGATCAAAAAAAATTAAAAATAAAAAATTCCCTACACATCAGAATTTCTCATACTCATCATCTCTCATCATACATACAACTTGTTGTTGTTGTTGTGGTTGGTCGTTCACCAACATTTAACAGCATTAGCATTAGCAGCAGCAACAGCACCACCATCATAAACAACAAAATTTACATCTATGGTTTTTTTCTTTTACGATATGTACCAGATCCATCATCTCTCTAGCTCTCTCGCTCTCTCTAGCACACAGCTAAATTTTTTTTTTCTTCTCATACAACATCACTTCTATTACCATACACACACGCACACACACACACAACTTGCCAACTTAACCATACAGCATACCTTGTGACGTACACACATTCGCTGTGACGTATACACAACCATTGACTATACTGTGGTCCAATGACAGCTGACATGACAGATCAACTGTCAAGTGCTCTAACCGGGTGGAGTCGCAGTCGCAAGTGGTCCAGAAGGAACCCATTTACTCTACTTATATATATATATATATATATATATATATATATATATATATATATATATATATATATATATATATATATATATATATATATATATATATATATATATATATATATATATATATATATCACCGATAACTTCAATTTTTATATGTTTGTATATATATATATATATATATATATATATATATATATATATATATATATCTATCACCGATAACTAAAAAAAATAATTGGTCGATGTTGATAAAATTTGGCACGTACCTCCCTTTTGTAAATGGCTTGGATAAGTTCGTGAGTCAGGAAAATCAGACGAGGTTTTCCGGGAAAATTTTGAGTTTTCATTCGAACAAAATTTTTATCTCAAAAAATAATGAGCCGATTTTGTTAAAATTTGGCATGTCCCTTCCTTTTGTGAATCGCTTGGACAAGTTCGTTAATCAGGAAAATCGGACAAGGTTTTTCGGGAAAATGTTTTAATCCGAAAAAAATTTTTATCTCAAAAAATGATGAGCCGATTTTGATGAAATTTGGCACGTACCTTCCTTTTGTAAATGGCTTAGACAAGTTCGTTAATCAGGAAAATCGGACAAGGTTTTTCTGGAAAATCGGACTAGGTTTTTCGGGAAAATTTTGAGTTTTCTTTCGAAAAAAAAATTTATCTCAAAAAATAAAAAAGCTATGATAACCAAATTTGGTAGGTAGATTAACGATATAAAAAGTAAACTATACACCAAAATTTAGATTTATATGTTATAATAAAATATTTTGTGCCACATCACTTTTGTAACTTTACTTAGACTCGTCTGTGTGAGTCTGCCATGTGGATTCATCGCTTTGTTTCAGTTTACACCATTAGTACCTCCAAGTCGTTTCGTGTTATTAATATAATTTGTCGTGTATGTAATTTCAGTTATCTACGTGTTTAAGAATGGCAAAAGAAATTAATATGTCATTACCAGCACCTTCTGGTTTAAAAACAAGATGTGCCGAGAGCTACCCCGTGTCCGGTCAACCATCGAAACTATGTTGCCAACTTATGAGTGAGTTATAAAATTTTGGATAAGGTTTAATACCAAAATAAGCCAAAAATGCTTCTGTTTTACGAAACATCTGAGGAAATGGTGGTTAAATTGAAACCAGTTTGCCATAAATCATCTATTTTTACAGGTTCCTATAATAGAATTTTACAGATTTTGCAAACATACCATGACAAATACATAGGAGTTATGAAGCCAATTAAGAGCAGACAAAATTATGCAACCTTCAAGTTTAAGATTCAGTATTTTAAAGAGGAAAGTAAAATTCCTCTTTCTAATATTGCAGCCTGCAAATTTAAGTTATTTTCCACTTGGATTTGTGACAAATCCCGCGCAAAGTATATTGATGAACAATAGCTACTATAAGATCAAAGAGAGTCGAGAAAAATATTAGTAAACAACATCGCAGTAAAAAAAAAACAATAATTCGCAAAAAAAAACTATGACAAGAAGAATGGAAAAGTCTGGAGGCACCAGGTGCGCTTTGGCAGTGGATTTTCAAAAAAATTAATAGCTAATATGTCTTTTTTAATGAAAACGGCCATCAAATTTGGTTACCCATACCCTCAAAAAATAAAAAACCTATGATAACCAAATTTGGTAGGTAGATTAACGATATAAAAAGTAAACTATACACCAAAATTTTGATTTCTATGTTATAATAAAATATTTTGTGCCACATCACTTTTGTTACTTAACTTAGACTCGTCTGTGTGAGTCTGTCATGTGGATTCACCGCTTTGTTTCAGTTTACACCATTAGTACCGCCAAGTGGTTTTGTGTTATTAATATAATTTGTCGTGTATGTAATTTCAGTTATCTACGTGTTTAAGAATGGCAAAAGAAAATAATATGTCATTACCTGCACCTTCTGGTTTAAAAACAAGATGTGCCGAGAGCTACGCCGTGTTCGGTCAATCATCAAAACTATGTTGCCAACTTATGAGTAAGTTATAAAATTTTGGATGAGGTTTAATACCAAAATAAGTCAAAAATGCTTCTGTTTTATGAAACATCTGAGGAAATGGTGGTTAAACTGAAACCATATTTTTCTACAGTTTCCTATAGTAGAATTTTACAGATTTTGCAAACATGCCATGCCAAATACATGAGAGTTATGAAGCCAATTAAGAGCAGACAAAATTATGCAACCTTCAAGTTCAAGATTCAGTATTTTAAAGAGGAAAGTAAAATTTCTCTTTCTAATATTGCAGCCTGCAAATTTAAGTTATTTTCCACTTGGATTTGTGACAAATCCCACGCAAAGGAGTTTGATGAACAATAGCTACTATCAGATCAAAGAGGGTCGAAAAAATATTAGTAAAAAACATTGAAGTAAAAAAAAACAAAGAAATCGACAAAAAAAACAATGACAAGAAGAATGGAAACGTCTGGAGGCAGCAGGTGCACTTTGGCAGTGGATTTTCAAAAAAATTAATAGCTAATATGTCTTTTTTGATGAAAACAGCCATCAAATTTGGTTACCCAACAACAATGTACCATATTGCATCAAAATAATTTTATTGTTTGAAAAGGTACAAAATTTTTCCGAAACTGAACTTAAAATGTATTCGAAAAACTGATCCGATTGTCCTGGCCAACGAACCTCTTCAAGTTATTTACCCACCTACCAAAATGTAATTTTTCACAAAAACCTTTCCGATGAAACTTAAAAAAAAATAATGAAGATTATTTTCAAGAAAATCCGAAAACATTTTTTATAATAACTTATTAAACATTCTTCATTAATGACCAAAATCTCACAAAAAAATTACACGAAAAATTATTTCTACGGGAGCACAAAAATATTTCTGCGAAAACTGGCTAAATATTCTTTTGCACAAAATTTTGTTAAAAGGATACATAAAATTCAAATTATATGCCTAATCTGCAATTAAACTTAAAAATAAGTAAGCTTGTTTGCACAAAAATCCATTAAGACCTTATTTTCGAAGAATTTCGTTAATGGTACAGCAATTGCATAATTTTTCATACAAAAGTTCGCACCAAATGTCTCTTCAAAGAAAATTCATTAATTTCATTTATAACAAAATTGGCTATTAAAGAACATTTTGTACAACAAAATTCGCAAATAACAGTAAATTAAAAAAATTAAAAAATATTCAAAATCTGATCTAAATATAGAAGTAGATACTTTTTCTGTGGCTTCACAGAGAAAATTCTTTTGCCCGTAGATGCTGTAAAAATTGAATCCGGTTGCACACAAGAAACAACTCTTCTGAAGTCATAAATCTCTACGTCTGTGTTAACTGTGGAACGGTTTTACCCACTAGCTGCAGCAACAGCTGCTTTTAAGCTGGAATTAAAAGTTTAAAAATTCCTTATCTTTCGTTAATGATTTTTTCAACAAAAAGTCGCTAGACAATATTGCAATTACACAATCTAATCAGATAACGCTAAAATTGAATCAAAGGCAAAAAGACAAGTAAAACAGTTGAATGAGAAATTCAGTCAACAGTGGGAGTTTAAATCCACAATCAACATAAATCTAGAACATTCAAATATACATTTTGTGGGATATTTACCGTTCATAAACCGCAATAATTATCCTGAGTTTCACGTTTCACATCGCCAGTTTGACATTTACATCAGAAAAATTCTAAAAATTTCAATGTCAATTCTCACAAGGCAGCTCTTATCCGATTCACGAACAGAAGAAAACTAAATTTGAGAGCTCCCACTCTGAATGAAATACAGATAAACCTTTCTAATAAAGTTAAATATTAATAGATCTTCTTAGACCAAAACCCGAATTGGAATACAGACGTGGAACACACCTGGAAACCGCTCTTTCGACAACCACAATTGCAATCTTGACTTGCCGTAAACTGCTAGAAAAGACATGCGCGCTGAATCCAAGGATGCTTTATTAGATATACCACACTGTTGCTAAACCCATCACATTTTAATCTATGGTATATGGTGGCCAAAAACGGAACAAGCTTCAACACAATGCCAATTTCAGAAATTGCAGAGGCCGATCTGACTTGGAATAATAGGAGCTATGGCATCATGCACTAGAATTTCGTTAGACGCAGAAACTAGAGAACATTTGCTATGCGACTGCAAAGCTTACTTTTTCAAAAGACGTAATCACCCTGGAGGGGTGACTTTAAAAGCTCAGGAGATACGTAGGGTAGCCCCCAAAAGGAGTGTAGCCTATATAAAAAGTATGAACTTTTTTGAGAATTATTAGAAATACAACCATGCACAAAAGACCCAGTAGAGTCACAGCGCTGAGAGGACAATTGGTTGCTAGAAGAGAGTGCAACTACGACCAAAAATCTGGAAACAGTTGGTTATCATGGGACCGTTGTTAATATGGGTGGTATAATAAGTCTGCTGAAAGAACAATGTTGAAAACTTTTTCAGTGTCTTTTGTGTATGCTACATGCAAATAAACTTTACCTTTGATACCTTATTTATCATTTAGATAAAGACACTTTAGGGCCTCCTGGATTTGCGGGCTGGTAAGCAGTTGAATAATTGTAAAATCCGACGAGAATTAAGTTTAAACCCATTAACCACAATTTGCCCTCAGTGCCAGAAGATGGTGTAAAGCAACTTTTATTTTTCGACGAGCATCAACTTAAAAAGCAAATTAAGGCTCCATTCAAAATATGATGAGAAATGTACACATTTCAACCAAAAAAGTGTATCTATGTCAAAACTGAAAACATATCTTTAGAAAGTAGTTTGTTGGCTAATGGAACTAGGGATCTATTTTTTTAAATTTTACTCAAAATTAAAGATAAGCAAAACAAAATCATTTCGTCTTGTAGATCAAAGAATGTTTATTGAGTCGTTTAGGCGTTTGGCGTATCAGCGCTGTCTGTCCGCGTTACCCATCTTCATATGGTGATACCTTACTGGTGAGTCTCCTGTAAAAAGTCTCGCGGTTACTCCAAGTCGTTCCTCTTCAATTCAAGGAACAGTTCAGACTTCTCTGTTGATAGAGCGATTAACAGTTTTGCCTGTATTAAGGCTGGCGTTTTTTTCCAGTATGACAGCATTTGGTTCCTCTCCCAAATATTAAGTTCATTTCTTACATAGCTCTTTGTTAGTTCACAATAGACCTCTGGACCATAGAATGGTGTTGCTGCCCGTTTCCATGGCTATCTGATTCCTCATTTACTTAAATGCCCTGGTACCCACAACAAAGTTACTTTGTTGTGCGTAGCTAGCTACTTCAAAAATTGTTTGCAGTATCAGGTCGGTTTAAAAAATCTCAGTCTTTAGTAGTGAATGACTGGCTTAGATGATAAAAATCTCTCTATAATGGCACCTTACTGACTCATCTGTATATTGATTGTTTCTTTAAGGTTGGTCCATTTGACGACAGTAGTTTCACCTTATTAACCCACAAATTCTGTCAAAATCGTCTATTGTAAATTAGGATCGGGTTATTTACGTGCTGAGGATCACATGGCGTACGATACCGACGGCTTAAGGTATCCTCCGGATGGCGAAACCTGCAGGCATTCAACTTGCTTAAGCACAATGCCACAGCATCGGTCCATGTTACTTTTATGGTATATATTTACTAAAAAATTGAAATTAACTCTGGTTAATAAACTTACGAACCTCGGCCACAGAAATACATAGTCTTACCACTAAGCCATCGACGATGCTGATGTTTGTATATTCAGTACAAAATAATTAGAACGCTTAAAATGTGCAGATCGTTATATACAGCATAAAACCCTGTCAATTATGTTTAACAACTACCGGCTTGTTAGCTCCACATTACTGCTAACGTGCTATTAGTATTTTTTTCTTATTATTATTATGTTTGTGATATCAGTTACTGGCATCTTCTATGCGAAATAGTATTTCCGTTTATTAACCTTTAGAATAAGACGACGCCGAGTAGACTTTATTCGATGATGGAATCTTAGGGAAGCTTTTTATGTCCTACATACCTAAAACCTTAATAGATCACATTATTACGTGATAGCAGCCGTCTAACCGCTAAAGCCAAACTGAATTCTATAAAAAATGTGATGAGGTTTTAACATCCACTGATATCATCATACTCTTTTTTATGTTATAATATATCGTACTAAATGTCCTTGTATGTCGGCGTCTATTATAATTTACGAAGATTCGTAGCAAATATGTTATAATCATGTCTTCGTTACACCTCAATATCTTACAGTTATTTATGTTTATTTGATGTGCTATGGTGGATAATATTTAGCACGCGTCTACCAGAGAAAAAAATCCATTGCATATCACATGGGTCTCCTATGTCAACAATGCTCACTTAATACAAAATTAAATAAGTGACAAAGGAAATGAACAGGGTTGAATCACAGATATCTGCTGCTATATAGGCTGCATGTCCTTGAATGCACGTACAGACCTCTGCTTTTCTGGGAACTTGGTCCCGAATAATGGACTACTTGTTACTTTGTCTGGACTTGCACAACACAATTCGACTCGAAGGACCAATAGTATGTTAATGGCTGCACTGGTTATACTTAAATAGTTAGTTGTGCAATATCTTGTAATAATAGAAATAAAACTAGACTGATATTGAATTGTATAATACTAGTGGACTGTATCTACATGTTGTCTCCTCTAGTGACAGACCAAGACTCTCATGAGACCGCGAGATGCATCTATCTACAATGTTATTGTTGTCAGTAGTAGATATTTATTAAATTAATTAGGTAAATGTATAAACATATTGTTATTATTATTAAAAGTTCATTGGCCAGAAATATAAGCAGAGATACAGTTTCACATTATTTTTAATGCTTACAATAGATAAACAGATAGATGGTCACGTAGGTATAGCTTATTGATTTCGTTAATAAGTGATCTTCGTTTATTTAAAAGTTTTGGCTCACATTTGTTTGAAATATTTTATCATTCTACTTGCATACTCTTGTTTTTTTTGCCAAGACACTAACGAACACATTTTCGCACCACAAACTTCAAAATAAGCGCCCCTTAAACATTCAGGGTAAACAAGAAATCACCAAAAGCACATCCAAATAAAAAAGAAAGCTGCGACTCACCACAAAGCTCATCGTTCACACATCAAGATCTACCAGGATCCATCATACTCAACAATTTTAGTAGATGCAATGATCTTATCCAGTTTTGTGTCAGTTGCCAACCTATTCTGGCCACATTTTATATTTGTGATTTCAGTGCGTCTTGTCTGGACTAATGTATGATATAAGATCATCAAATGTGTTTCACTAAAAATTTGTGCAAATTTCTTAAATTTTGCAATGAATACACGAATCTCTTTAACTACTGCTATACTATTGGAATTGTTTGGTTGCCAAATTTCACTGGCATGTCTCTGTAATTTAGAATCCTATCAGCGTAGCAGGCCACAGGCGAAAAGTGGGGTATATCAAAATCTTAACGTTCTGCCATAAAGCCACCCAAAAATTAACCCAAGGTCTTTTCTGATTGTCATATTAAAAAACTCTATCTAAATTTCGCCCGAGTCGAAGACGGAAGTGTCCGCATAGCAAATTATTTCAATATGAAAAATTTCGTTGTATTTCTCTTCAATATATATATATATATATATATATATATATATATATATATATATATATATATATATATATATATATATATATATATATATATATATATATATATATATATATATATATATATATATATACAGGGTGGCGCATTGAAAACGAAACAGACCGATTTGCGTCGAGAGAAATTTTTTTTAAGAAACGCTGAAACACGTCAATTTTAATATTGAGGGGGACATGTTTTTACATAAAATTCAACTTTGTCACATCAACCCCCTTAAGAGTGGTGATAACAACCCTTATATTTTAAATAGGGAACATAGATTGAGTGTTACATCATTTGAAAGCTCTTTCTTTTCTGAATTCAGTACACTAATTTTTTTGGAAGTTTTATTAAGGGGTTTAAAAGTTATTCACAGTTGGAGTTGCAAGAACGTATTTCATTCACTGTGATAATTAGTAATTAGTCAATTTTTCGTTAAAAAAAACTAAAAAACAAAACAAAACGTTCAAAAATGTTTATTTTCAAATTGTTGACCACCAGCTTTTATACAAAAGTACAAATTTTGTTCAAAACAACCTCTGATTTTGTGGAGGATTTGTGAAGTCATTAGACCGCATTCTTCAACAACGCGTCGTAATTCTTCCAGAGACTCCGGTTCTGTTGCGTAAATTCTAGTCTTTAAATGGCCCCATAGAAAAAAGTCTAAAGGAGTTATATCCGGCGATCTAGAGGGCCACTTAATAGCACCTCTACGCCCAATCCATTGTCCTGGAAACTCTCTGTTCAAAAACTCCCTAACACGTTGTGAAAAATGCGGAGGAGCTGCATCTTGTTGAAACAATAACTGATTTTCTTGATAGCGGTCATCATTTTCAACAATGTCAGTTAGTAGAGGGTAAACGATATTTTCTAGTAACTCCAAATACGTTTCGCCACTCAAATTTCCATCAAGAAAAATTGGTCCGATTAAACGGTCTCCAAAAATGCCAGTCCAGACATTCAATTTCTGTGGAGTTTAAGTGTGGACTTCGTGAAAATTTATTTGATCATTATCTGCCCAATAACAATTATGACGATTGAC
This sequence comes from Tillus elongatus, assembly GCA_964006375.1. Classification (NCBI taxonomy): domain Eukaryota; kingdom Metazoa; phylum Arthropoda; class Insecta; order Coleoptera; family Cleridae; genus Tillus; species Tillus elongatus. The sequence continues at coordinate 117,327,981 of OZ023264.1, forward strand.
TGTAGAGTTTAATAAAAACGTACACTCGCCTGAAAAACAGATATTGAGCAGAAAGTTCAGCTATTCGTGCAGTCATAACTTTACAAAACTCCAGCCGCCGATCAAAATCATCTTCATTCAGTTGTTGTACAAGATGAATTTTATACGGGTGAAATTTATGATGCTTCAATATTCGCTGAATAGTTTTTCTTTTGATGTTTGAAACAGTGGCCAATTTTCTCGTGCTCAAAGTTGGGTCTGCAGCAATTTGTCCTAAAACTTCAATCTCAGTAGTCTCATTTCTATCCGGAAATTCACGTTCAGGATCCCGTTTTTTGTTGGCTACTGAACCACTTTGTCAAAACTTTGCAACTAACTCCAAAATGTATTTTCTGTTAACATGTCTGTTCGGATGTCGTTCATTAAACAATTTTGCGGTACGGTTGACACAGTCATCGTTTTTTAAAAAAAAGAGTAATTATTTCAATTCTCTCTTCTACAGAATACACCATTGTGAAATTAATTTTCGGTAGTACTGTCAATATCAAACCGACCGATAAACTGAAATAATAAACCGCATTTCTCTCATTCCGATAAGAAATATTCTGATAGTCAATTTTGTGTTTACAAACCAACAATACATTGACTATCAGCACATTTCTTATCGGAATGAGTGAAATGCGTTTTTGCATCTTCAACTGTGAATAATTTTTAAACGAGTTGATAAAACTTCTAAAAAATTTGTGTGCTGAATTCAAAAAAGAAAGAGCTTTCAAATGATGTAACACTCGACGCATGTTCCCTATTTAAAATATAAGGGTTGTTATCACCACCCTTAAGGGGTTGATGTGACAAAGTTGAGTTTTATGTCAAAACATGTCCTCCTCAATATTAAAATTTACGTGTTTCAGCGTGTCTTAAAAAAATTCTCTGGACGCAAATCGGTCTGTTTCGTTTTCAATGCGCTACCCTATATATATATATATATATATATATATATATATATATATATATATATATATATATATATATATATATATATATATATATATATATATAATGGAATAATAATGATTGGCGTCTAATGTCAGTTTTGATCTTATATATAATTAATAATTTTAGCAAAAATATGGTATTAAATTAAGCAAAAGTACAGCACAAGTCTCAGACTTATTGTATAGGCATACTGTATGATTTTTATCAATATATAAATAATAATAATAACAAAATAGATAATATATATATATATATATATATATATATATATATATATATATATATATATATAAAAAAATTGAAACTGACCCCGTATATAGGTTTTAGGGTGCTAGTTCGCGCTACGTGGAGAACATTGTTTAAAATTTGAAAGTCGCAATCGCCTCATTAGTGAATTTTTTCCACGAAAATTTGCAAAAAATCCTAAAAAGCTATTTTTTACTTTTCACGGAAATTTGCACCAGTGGAAACAAAGAAAAATTCAAGCGAGAAAATACTCACATTCTTATGTCAGAAGCAGTCAGAAATTAAAACGTTATTTAAGTCTGTAAGTATTATGAAAATATAAATAGTCCTTTTAATTATTACTTTAATTAATTACTTCTTACTTTTTTTGCATCAAAATTAATTTAAATATTTTAAAATTTCTCTTTCAAAATTCGTTAAATATTGCTATGATCGGTTATTAGAATTGCACAAAAAACTGAAAAAAAAAACTAATCCTTGCATGAACCAGAGTATGCGATTATAATTGTAAATATTTGCAAAACGATAGTTTTTAGTTATAGCGAGTGCTTTACAATAGTTCAGGCAGAGGGTATGCTATTCACTTTTGAAATATAAAATACGGGCTGTTCCATTTGAAAAAAAAAATAGTAATGGCGATTATTGTAAAATTATCATTATTATTTGAAAGCGTCTGTATTTGGCATCTCGATTTTTTCGAGGAATAATAAAACGAAAACTTCCCTGAATGCACGATTTTCATGGGACTCCCATTTATATTGATAAAATCGCCGTATCACATTTTTTGTTTTTATTTTATGCCAAAAATGGGTCAGAATCTTTCAACTGCTCTCCAAATTTAGTTTCAATGGAAATTAACATTAATTCTCCAGTTTCGAAAAATGTGGACAGAGCAATTGTGTTATGGTAGCGAATTTTCATTTACAATAATTATAATATTCGACAATTGTTAGTTTAACAGTAAACAAGTGTTGAAGAAAAGTCCAGATGTAGCATGTGCACCATGCTAGCGAATTTTCATAAAAAAGTAGTTTAAACCAACTTTCCGCTAAGCTAGAATCTTTATTTTTGTTACGTGTAATACCTTCATAAAAGCAGCATGGGTTATAAATTTTATAAGAATTACATAGTGAGCTTTAGAGCTGCAAATTTGGTTTTTTTTTAAATTTAAACATTTGGCCAACATTTCTTTTTGAATACCCATTCTTATAAAAATTTGCTACCATAACGCATTTGATGCGTTCAGACTTTTTCGTTTGTAGATCTATTTGTAGAATATTACTGCAATTATAACTGACACCTACTTCTAACAGAAGAATATGTTCTTTATGTAATGTGCTTTAAATAAAATTGTGATTCTTCACTTCTTCACTACTTAATGTCTTTACATGTATATAATGACTATCTGCTATGTGCTCTCGTTATTCTAATAACTGGCGTTCTATAATTCCTAACCAAAAATAGCAAATAGCTTTTTCGCTTGCAATTAGGCAGTGTTCGTCTCAGTAGCTATTATACGTAATGTGAACTCCATTGCTTTCTCCAACACCAGACATAATACTCTCGGAGCGACGTCACTAGAAAACACCGGGAAAATCACTGAATTTATATCCAGCAGGCACGTATGTCATCAATCTTTACTTCTTTTGAATAAAAAGGCACGCTTTTCGTTTGTTAGACTACGAACCCATTGCCGTCTATAGAAAACTCAGAGTTATTGCAATATTTATGATGTTGCAAGTCTTTTTCTCATTGTAATGTAATCTGAAAACGTGTGTCAAATGTTTCCTTGGTTGTGCTTTCCCTAAGATAGGATTACGAAACGACATTTGAAAGGCTAATCTCACATTTAATATTTTGTTTAATATTGCTGTTTTGGTGAATTTTCGTAGAAAACGAGAAAAAATTGTCACAATCATAGAACAATAATTATACATGCTAATAGTAGTTGTGCGGTTAGAAAAAACTCATAAAAATGCAGATCAAAGGTTGGATATTCATTACAGGTTCATCAAGAGATAAATATAAACTCAGGTGATATTTTTTTTAAACAAGACTTTACATTGAAATTATGACAAGAATTATCGTTTTATCAGATTGTTTTCTGTTAAGAAGAATATCAGTTTTAGTAGTCACTGTTAACCCTAAACTTTGCAAATCAATGCACAAGATTTGATTGTTTAAATTTATCAGTTTCTTTTATCAGTTATATTAGGTGTCTCTCGGGTTACAAAATAATTTGTCAGTTATACATGTGACAAGTAATTTTATCATTAAATAAGTCTCTTTATTATAATCCGCTTTACAATGTCGGATTTTTGGGTACAAAAGTTATATTAAGTTTCGGCCCATCAACCCTAAATAGCTGTTTTGCGATTGCATAGATTACGTTTAACGTAAAATTGTTTAACTCTTGACCCTCTTAAGTTGCAGATTTATTTAAGTGCCTGTTACTAAACTTCTTGTGATAATATAGACTTTACCCAGATACCCTCTGTAAGGAAACCTTATGTTTTAAATACTACTTGAATAATTTGGAGATACCCAAATTTTCCGGAGGTGCATGCCAAATTTGATCAAAATCGTCAACTATTTTTTGAGTCATCGCATCGCCACCCACGCGCGTACACATGCACCCATTATATATATATATATATATATATATATATATATATATATATATATATATATATATATATATATATATATAAATGGGTGCGCAAAATTATGGAATAATAAATTCATTAAAATATAAGCAATTTGTGCTTTGGCGAAATGCTTGGACACTTCAACTCTAGATTTTTAAAATACACATTTTGGCATGAAATATAGGTTTCTCCCACTCCTGCTTTTCAAATTTGACGTCATTGACATTGTCTTTTAATGGCTACCCCTACTTTTTTATTTTTATAAATCATTGAATAATTGTATACACGGTACTATCACAATTTTAATACCTCACATTGTTAAATTTTCGAATGAGAGTCATTTAAATAGTGGAGAACATGAACTCTATTTATAAAAACAGTCAAAGGATAAAGGCACTTAATCAACAAATTGAAGTATTGTTTCCTTTAAATATAATATTCGAAATGCAATCCGCCGACTTCTTGACAATAAGCAAATCTGTTGACATATTCCTCTTGTACATTGCGAATGACGTCAGAGCTATCAGCTTATTTCATACCTAATTCGATTTTTCAAATCTTTTAGGTTATTTGTTTGTTAACATAGATTTTAGATTTTAAATACCCCCATAAAATATCTAGCGCAGCGTAAGATGTGGTGACCTGGGGGCCACTCTATTTGTCTTCGCCTACCAATCCACTTTCCACGAAAGTAGTCATTTAAAAACTCGCCAACAGGATGTACATAGTACAGAGATGCACCGTCCTGCTGGAAGTAAATATCATCACGTGATAAATCAGGATCATCTTCATTTGAAAAGCTTGCAGAAAGGGCATGAATAAACTCATGCCTTAGAAAATTATGATATCCCTGCCCAGTGAGAGTTTCGTCCAAGAAAAAAGCACCTATAATTCTATCGTGGACTATACTTGCCCACACGTTAACTTTACGAGGGTGCACTGTATGTGCTTCGGCTATCCAGTGAAGATTTTCTATCCTATAATACCTGTTATTTTGTTTATTGACTGTTCCGTTTAGCCAAATGATGCATCGTTGGATAAAAAAAATTTGGCGAATAAAGCTTGGATCACGGTTGCATAGATTTTGCATTATTTGACAAAAGTGCATTCGTCGTAACGGTAATCTTCAATAAGTTTGTACAGCAGCTGTATTTTGTAAAGATGCCACTTTTCTAATTTTCATTGCTGAGAAATTTTATAGTTTGCTCCAATTGCTCGAGATGCAACATGATGATTCTCAGCCACATTTATTAAAATATCAAGTTTAACGTCTTCATCAATTTTTTAAGCCCTGCACTTTGCAAGTGTTTAACATTTCCAGTTACTCTGGATTTTATCTCGATTTGGCTCACAGTGGCTGCGCTAATACGTCTACATGGCTATTTCGCAAAAAACAAATTGCAAACTTCTTGCTGTGTTCTGGTTTTATCACGGCATCCAACAAGAATTAAAAGTTCTATACGCTGGGTTTCACTTAAATGTGCCATACTTAATAAACTTTCAAAGGGGATTTATGTTATTAAGAATAACGTTCATATTTGACAATGACGTTCACCTGATTCTCCTGTATCATTGATTAGTACCTACTTTTAGACACAATTTTGGGCATTTTATTTACAGGACATAATCTTATCTTCTTCGTTATCTTTTGATTGTTGTTTTAAATAGAGTTTATGTTTCTCATTCTTTCAACGACTTTCATTCGAGGATTTAACAAGGAGAGGTATCAAAACTTTGATGGTACATACCGTGTAGACAAGTTAATAGATATAAAAAAATCGGAGGTTGTCATTTGAAAGAAATATCGATTACGTCATATTTGAACAACAGGGGTGCGAGAAAGGTAAATTTGATCCTTAAATGTTATTTTTTAAAACTAGAGTTGACGTGTCTGAGCATTTCGTCAAAACACGTTTTGTCGCTCACTATATATATATATATATATATATATATATATATATATATATATATATATATATATATATATATATATATATATATTCTGTGTTTGTGTGTAATTAAAATTGACCCTAGACATGGGAGGCCTAGTTCGCGCTCATTTGTAGTAATTTTTTAAAAGTCTCAAAGTTGTGAACGATGCGTTTTTTTTCCACAAAAGTTCTCTCAAAAGAGCAAAAAAAACAATCACTTACGTTCTGACGTTTAAATATATTATTGTGTCCGTAAACATTTTTGTGCTAAACGATTCTAGTTTTTTTGCAATTTGAGTGAAATCAAGAATTATATTATCAGGATTTAATTGAATATTTAACTATATTTGATCTGTGCAAATGCTGATGAATGAGGGAATTATGAGAAGAGAGATAGAGTGCAATTTCGGAGAGTGGTGTTAAATCAAAATTGTTTGACAGTGTGGCGGTGGTTCCGACCGCAGTGTTTTAGTCAACACTACCCTATGTTTCTCTTGACAGCTAAACGTTGCGTTACGTTATTCGACAGCAAGCTGTCAAGAACTACTATATAAGAGACACCAGGGATCTCTCTCGCTCTCTCCTCGCTACCAACCGACAGAGTGAAGATACGTCTCTCCACGCTCGGTCAGTTATCTGTTATGTACTGTTGTGACTGTTTTATAGTTAAATGTATCATATAGTTTATTCAGTTAGTGAAATAATAAAGTATATTAAAAGTTTACGTATGGATTTAATATTAACAAGTGCAATTAACATCCATATTGGTGACCCCGTGCCGCAAGCCGAAGATGCCCAGCCTGATGTTCCAGCCGACGTCGCCTAACTTCCACGCACGTGCTCATGCCTACAGAAAACTAATATCTAAACAGGTCAGTCTTTTCTAATTTAAAAATTATCTGATTTTTTTCACAATGGCCGAAGATTCTTCAAGCAGCAATATCATGGCAAGGGTTGCAATAAAATTACCTCCTATATGGAGACGTAACGTGAAAATCTGGCAAATGCAGGTTGACGCCCAGTTTGATATATCGCAGATCAGTTCTGAAAAGACAAAATTCAGTCATGTACTCGCTATACTCGATCCTGATGTCGCAGAGTCAATTTCAGATTTTTTAACCCAACCATTATCATCAAATCCCTATTCAGATCTAATGAAACGTCTTTTATTAGAATTTGAAGAGTCCGATAGTCGCAAACTAAATAAACTTTTAACAGAATTAGAATTAGGCGACAGAAAACCATCGCAACTTTTACTCGAAATGAAGTTTTTAGCTGGTAGTCAGATTGGAGAAAATTTCCTTAAAATTTTATTTCTACAACGTTTACCAGTCAACGTTCGTTCAATTTTGGCTTTGAGCAACGATTCTCTAGAAAATTTGTCGGTTACAGCAGACAAAATCGTGGAATTTTCCGGAGATAAATACAACGTGGCTGAAATTCAGTCACGCGAGCCCGACAAGCTAGCCAAATTAGAAGCGCAATTAGAGAAGCTAACAGCATCAGTCAACGAATTGCGAACGCGTTCCCGATCTACTTCCCGAGAAAGACCCAAGCTTTCTCGAAATTCCATAACCGCAAATTCCTCAACCTCCACGTGTTGGTATCATGAACGATTTGGCAACAAGGCCAAACGTTGCATCCAACCTTGCAATTTCAAAGCAAAACATGTGTCGGAAAACTAATAAGGCACTCCCTCCACGCGGCAGGAGACGAGAGCCACCTAACACGCCGCCTTTTTATTTTTGATAGACGCTCCAATATGAAATTTCTAATCGACTCTGGAGCAGATATTTCAGTTATTCCACCCACTCACGACCAACGGAAATTTCAATCGAAACGTACCTTGTATGCTGCAAATGGGACCCCTATTCATACCTATGGCGAACAACTATTAGATTTGGATCTAGGTTTACGCCGTAGGTTCTGCTGGCCCTTCACACTTGCCGATATCAAGCAACCAATTATAGGCGCTGATTTTCTAGCAGAGTTTGCTTTACTTGTGGATATGAAACATAGACGTTTAATCGATACAAAGACAAACCTCTCTAAGACCGGTGTTAACCCACCACCAGGAATTAATTCTAAAATTCATCTTGTAGACCCGACACACCATTACTTCAAATTGCTACAACAATTTCCTGACCTTTTTAAGGAAACTTCTTCTAGAAACCTTCCAGAGGTTGAGTTCTTCCATACTATAAGTACGGAAGGACCACCTGTCACTGCAAAAGCTAGAAGATTGCCTCCAGAAAAGCTAGCTCAAGCAAAGCTAGAATTCCAGCACATGATGGACTTGGGAATTTGTAGACCCTCCAAAAGTCCATGGTCAAGCCCCCTCCACATGTTGCAAAAAAAAGGATGTCTCATGGAGACCATGTGGGGATTTTTTTTTGTTCCCTCAGGGCTCGTCCGCGGCCTTGCCGCCCCGATAGCACCGCAACCCTTGGTTGATTGTGCATACCCCTAGTCTTACTCCACCCATTCCAAAATCACTGTGCCTTGAACTAGTCTGCACAGCGATTGGTAGGGTGAAGTTTTATATTGCTCTGTCTCCGGTCTAGAGTGACCGTAGATAGTTGTCTTTTCCGGTCCAGAGCTATACACTCGCACAAGATGTGGGGATTACCGAGCACTAAACGCTAAAACAATCCCCGACAAATATGCCACTCCAAATTTGCAGGATTTTAATGCCCAGTTAGAAGGCAAACGTATTTTTTCAAAATTAGATATCATTCGCGCTTTCCATCACATCCCAGTAGCACCTCAAGATATTCCCAAAACAGCAGTCATAACTCCATTTGGGTTATTCGAATTTGTTAAAACCCCATTTGGCCTTCGTAATTCAGCACAAACATTTCAAAGATATTTACATTCAATTTTAAGACATCTTGACTTTGCCTACTCCTATCTTGACGATATTCTCGTTGCATCAGCCTCTGAAAAAGAACATCAAGAGCATCTAGCAAAACTTTTTCAGACACTTCAAGACAACGGCATCCGTATCAATTCATCTAAATGTGAATTCGGAGTGGCCGAAATTTCATTTTTAGGTTTTCGTGTAAATAAATCTGGATTATTTCCACTTCCTGAACGCATCAAAGCTATTACCGACCTACCTCTTCCCGATACCATTGAAAAACTCAGAAGATTTCTAGGTCTCATAAATTTCTACCGTCGTTCTCTTCCACGTGCTGCGGAAATTCAGCAACCACTATTCGACCTCTGCCAGAATCCCAAAAAACGCGACAAACGTAAAATCGAGTGGACTCCTCAGACTCGAGAAGCATTCGAACGTTTGAAAGAGACACTAAAAAACGCTACACTAATAGCTCATCCGTCTTCTTCGCTACCACTGATTCTCCATGTCGATGCTTCTGATTATGCCGTAGGCAGTTAAATACTTTAGATATACCCTAGAAGGTCGCCATTTCACCATTTATACGGACCACAAACCTTTGACATACGCTTTTGAACAACGCGTCGATAAAGCATCTCCAAGGCAACTACGACATTTAGACTTCCTAGGTCAATTTACTACAGACATTCGCTACATACCAGGTCCTACAAACATTCCCGCAGACTATTGTTCTCGCATTGAAACAATTTCACTTTCTTCCACTGTGTCACTCCAAGAGATTGCGCAAGCTCAGTCATCTTGTGAGGAACTCAAACACCTTCTGCAGTCTAAATCTTCCTCATACAAATTTCAAAACATGCCTCTTGACAACGGAATGAATCTTATTTGCGATTCTTCTTCAAAGAAACTTCGCCATTCATTCCGCTCAAATTTCGCCGAAAGATTTTCGATTCTATCCACAATTTATCTCACCCAGGTATATCAGCTTCAGTCGATCTGGTCCAGGATAGATTTTGTTGGCCCAAATTGAAACGCGATCTATCTCTTTGGTCTAAAACTTGCATTCCCTGCCAGAAAGTCAAGATATGGAGACACACTTCCAGTGCCATTGGACAATACACCCCAGCCATGAGAAGATTCTCGCATATAAATGTTGACATTGTGGGACCATTACCAGCATCACAAGGTCAACGCTATCTGTTAACAATAATAGACAGATTTTCTCGATGGCCCGAAGCAATTCCATTGTCAGATATTACAGCAGAAACAGTAGCGAACACTATTTTATCATGCTGGATCTCTCGTTTCGGTGTTCCGCAATACATCACCACAGACAGAGGTAAACAATTCGATTGCCACCTTTTCACACACCTCACTAAAACACTAGGTGCAGACCACATCAAGCCCACAGCTTACCACCCAGCAGCAAATGGTGTAATCGAGAGATGGCATAGAGTTCTGAAACAGGCCTTGAAAGCCCATATGGACTAAAACTGGGTCGCTAAATTGCCAATTGTGTTACTAGGACTCAGATCGTACATAATTCCAGAATATCGCTCAACACCCGCTGAAATAGTCTACGGAGAATCAATCAAACTTCCCACCGACTTTTTCAACAGCACACAAGCTCATGATGTTCCACCACTTATATCTCAGCTGAAAGATGACATAAGGAAACTTCGACCAGTACCTTTTAAACATCATACTGCAAAAAAGGTATTTGTCCATCCTAAGCTTTGGAAGCACCTTTTGTTTTTGTTCGCATTGATATTCCGCGAAAAACCCTCGAACCAGTTTATGACGGCCCCTTTAAAGTGTTATCCCTAACTGACAAAGTATTCAAAATCAAGAAATCACACGGAGAAGAGACAATTTCTGTTGACCGTCTTAAACCCGCATTCATTCTTTGTGATAACGAACAGACAACTTTCCAGCCTCAGAGACATCCTAGTGAAACTGAAAGTGACAGTGAAAGTCCAACACCTAGTGAAACTGAAAGTGACAGTGAAGTTCCCGTTCCCGTTCAAACTACACGCCATGGACGTAGAGTTCGATTTCCACGAAGATACTTGAACTAATAGCGTTGCCACTGAGAGGGGAGTATGTGGCGGTGGTTCCGACCGCAGTGTTTTAGTCAACACTACCCTATGTTTCTCTTGACAGCTAAACGTTGCGTTACGTTATTCGACAGCAAGCTGTCAAGAACTACTATATAAGAGACACCAGGGATCTCTCTCGCTCTCTCCTCGCTACCAACCGACAGAGTGAAGATACGTCTCTCCACGCTCGGTCAGTTATCTGTTATGTACTGTTGTGACTGTTTTATAGTTAAATGTATCATATAGTTTATTCAGTTAGTGAAATAATAAAGTATATTAAATGTTTACGTATGGATTTAATATCAACAAGTGCAATTAACATCCATAGACAGTTTAATTTTTAGAAAAGATATTTCAAATAGTACTGCAAATTCAATCATAACTTCCACATAGCTTTGATAATCTACTGTCAGCAGAAATACATTCTCATAACATGAGATTAGGAATCACAAAGAAAATATTCGTATTCCTGTACACATACATTTCTGAAACGTTATACTGCTCGAGTTTTAACGAAAAAATGTAAATTTTCTCCAAATCACCCCTCATTTATCGTCTACTCCCTGAAGCTATCGTTACCAAAAACAATTTGAAGTGTTCCTCTGTCGGGTGCTAGCTGTATATACCAAATTTGAAGACCATATCTCAATTTGTTCGAAAGTTATTTCGTCTACTAAGAGAGAAACGTACAGGCCGACAGACCGAGCGACAGACAAAAAGTTTTCGTTCCAGACTCAAGTTTTTTTTATATGTTTTGAGACTTGTTACGCAGTTTTAGGGAAAAAAATCAAAATTTATATCACCAATGTTCCAACCCCACACATTCAACCCCTAATTTAATTCTAGCATAGAATACCAGATGTTTGATGAAATCGAAATAATTGAAATAACCAACCCTAATACTAAACGCTCAAACGTTATATTGCATGAGTTTTAAGGAAAAAGAATAATTTTTGCCAAATGATTCCCCATTCATCCCCTACCCCCCGGAGCGATCTTACCCAAGAACAATCAGAACCGTTCGATTGTCGGGGGCTAACTGTATACTAAATTTGAAGATGATATCTCAGTTTGTTCTAAAGTTATCGTCGCCACCGACAGACAGACGACAGACCGGCAGACCGACAGACCGACAGACCGACACCGACAGACCGACACCGACAGACCGACACCGACAGACCGACACCGACAGACGCAAGAAATTGTCGTTCCCAAATAATGTTTATCATATGTTTTGACACTTTTACGACGTTTAAGCAAAAATACTTTTGAAATGTTTGTCGCCGATGCCATACGTCCAGTAAAGATTGTGTCAATAGAAGCACAAACATAGCGTTTTTGTGAAGCAAGATGTATCGCTTTACCAAGAAATAAATAGGTAATAAAGAATAATAAGTTTAAAATACCTAGCATTTAGTTTACATCTAGTCATAAGCTGAGATATTAATTGATTTTATTACTTTATTGTAGTTTCAGCGAATTTCTTAAAAAAATGTAAATTGTCTTGCTTAGCAGGTAAGTACCTAAAATTTTGTTGTTCTGCGTTCAAGTTAGCAATTCAGGTTTCCATATTTCTTAGGGCGACCTTTGCTATAAATTTGTGGCCAGGAGGCAGATCCGTTCGGAAAGTGGTAGAACGGACAAGGAATGTAAATTTTATACTTGTTTTATGTGATGAAAGAATCTCCTGGGTGTAAGGTATTTGCAGAGGCGGCCGCATAAAAACCTCCTACGGGAGACGAGTGGATATGGCCGTGTTAATCGAAGGTTGACCGGAACTTTTTGGAATGGAACGCAGTGAAGGGTTTATGGGATTCCCTTGTTTACTTTATGTTATCCCATAAATTTCCATGTATGTACAAGTTTCACTACCAATCTGGTATCGGTGATGACAGCACTTCAGCATATTTTATTACTTATTTTTCACATAACACAGAGTGTTCTAAGTTATGTGTAAAACTTTTAGGAGTTATTTGCTCCTGGGATTTGGTTCCCTCTGCACCCGTATTTTAAAGAAACTACCTTTCTGAAATATTTTTGACCATTATATATATATATATATATATATATATATATATATATATATATATATATATATATATATATATATATATATATATATATATATATATATATATATATATATATATATATATATATATATGGGATATCCGAAAAATACGTGTACAACGCTCTACCACTCATTCCTCGCATAAAAAAAAATCGTTTTGGCCAACTTTACCTATATCCAAAAAGTTGCCCTAACGAGCTACAGCCTCTTAAAAATATATATATTTTTTAAACTCCAATTTGGCGTAACCTTTTGATTTCATTTTTGAGACACTTATTTTCCTACGGGAAATGTATAATTTCACAGAGTTTTTGAAAAATTTAAGTACGGGGTGCCTTATTTTTTTAAGCCTTGTTTTTTTAGTAAAAAAAGTGTACGCCAATGCCTTGAAGATTTTTTCTATGTAGTTATTTTGATTTAAAAACTTTCCTGTCTCTTGTGATATTTTTGTTGATGCAGCGGCTTAGTCACAAAAAAATAAATTGCAAATAACCCTCTACTGCTGATTTCATCGGACTAAATAAAGAAAAAATTCTGGACGCAGCAAGTGCGTTATGGTAGTGAATTTTCATAAAAATATTTTTAATAACAAATATGTGTGTTTTTTAAGAAAGCAGGCATCAAATTTGGTTACCAGTATAACCTATATAGTAAAAACAATGTGCCATGTTCCATTAAAATAACTTTATTGTGTGAAAATGTACAAAAATTTCCAAAAGTAAACTTAAAATGTTCCCGAAAAAACACGTTTCTTGGTCAACCTTATAGGTTAATAGCAAATTGAGCTGTTCAAATATGAACATTTGATCAAAATTCGCTACCATAACGCACTTGCTGCGTCCAGAATTTATTTTCTTACAAACATGCATTATATTTCGATGGAAAATGCAATAACATAAGGCGTGTTTAATTAAAAAAAAGGAAATTTGTATCACCAACGACTTATGGACTACCTGTGATTGCAGAAATATTATTTTAAGATGTAGCTCAAGACACCCTATAATTAATATATACAAATTTTCTTCATATCTTATATAATAACGGATATATTGAGCTTTATTAATTTTTTACGAAAATTCGACAAAAATTATATACCATTAAATGATAAACTCTATAGCTAAGGCTACTGCCAAGCATCAGAGAAAGGGTCTATTTGAAATGAATTTTCTGCAAATATTTTAGTAAAATGAAGGACAATGAGAGTTGAAACTAAGACTTTAGGGTTTGTAAAACATCCTTCTTGAAACATTTTATTTGTATAGCCCGTATTAGATTTAAGTTATTTGCCTAAATGTTGCCAATTTTGACATTTTAAATCGCCACTTTGACGTTTTGAGGAAAACCCCAATTTATTTATTTTTAAATGCCTATAACTTTTTTGTCTTTTGACCTACAGAGCTAAATTTTGGTAGGTAACTTACCTATAAGGATGTAAACCTGCGTACCAAATTTGGTTGCCCTTACTTTGTTAATTCCGGAGATATAAATTTTTTTAGAAAGAAAACACAAAATTTTCCGGGAAAACCTGGGCAGATTTTCCTGACTAACGAACTTATCCAAGCCATTTGCAAAAGGAATTTTTTCACCAAATTTGATCAAAATCGGCCCATTATTTTTGAGTTATCGGTGTGATACATATATATATATAAATATATATATATATATATATATATATATATATATATATATATATATATATATATATATATATATATATATATATATATATATATATATAAACATATAAAAATTGAAACTGACCCCGGATATGTTTTCTGGGGGGCCTAATTAGCGCTCATTTGAAGAAATTTTTTCAAAATTCAAAAGTCGGGATCTCCTCATTAGTGAATTTTTTTTTAAGAAAATTCACTAAAACGTTAAATTGGCATAACTGCTATCAGTTTGTTATTAGTAGAATTCAACAACATCCTAAAAGTACAGGCGTACTTTAGTAAATGTTCAAATTGATTTCCATTTTTTGGAACACACAAATTAATTTCTCGTGAAAAAACTGAACTATTTCTAATATTTGTAAATTATCTCTTGGAGAATTCGTTGCAGTAACAATTTTTCTATTCAGCTCTTCTTTGATATCAAGTGGGACAAATAAACTTTTGATTTCAAGGTACCCTATAAACAAAAACCACAAGCTGTTAGGTCCGGCGATCGCGGTGGTCAATTTATAGCAGCATCATTCCCACTTCCAATCCATCGGTTTGCAAATGTTGCCGAACTGCTAGAGTAAAATGGGGAGAAGCACCATTGTGCATGAACCACATGTCTATTCGTAGATCCAGTGGAAGATCATTTAGTAGATCCGGCAGCGTTTGTCGCTGGAACTGCAAATCATCTCCTACGTTAAGTCGAATTGTTATTACCACAGGCCGATATTAATATTATTAATTATTCCAGCCCACACATTTGTTTCGATTTGTGTTGATAATGTGAAACTTTAGTTGCATGTGGGATGGGGAAACATGTTCATTATGCAAGTTTGTGATACCAGATCTCATAAATGTAGCTTCGTCTGTGAATAATTTTTCTCTGGTCAAATCTCCATTTTCAATTATATTATCTTTAGTGCTCTTACAGAAAGATAAACGCAACAGAGGATCAATAATCAATAGGTGCTGTTCTTTTTGACATGAAAAGGATATATTAGTTGCTCCTTCTAAACTTTGGGTACGTTACTTTTAGAAACCTCTGAATTAAATCGCAGGCGCCTAGTACTAATTTTCGGATCTTTTTCTACCAAACACAAGATTTTCTTGTCAAGTTGCACAGTTTTTGTATTACGTTGACGTCCTCGATCCATATTGCTGGACTAAAAATTAGCATTTTCGCGAACTCTGTTTTCAATACCAGCAAACGTTTGATGATTTTCTTGCTTCCATGTCATACTTTTATTCAGTTATATCAAATAAGCTGGCGCATGTTGCTATTTGCAATTCAGTTTCCTCTGGTTAAACCGGTGAACTAATATAAATACTGTAAGAGACAAAAAAGTTTCCAAATCAAATGTACTACTTACAAAAAAAAATCTTAGAGTCATTGGCCTACACACTGTTTTTCTTTAACAACAAACATTTGTACAAGGCTGTTAGAAATAAGACACTCTTCACACACTTCAATTTTCAAAACTCAGTAAAATTGTGCAATACGCAAAGGAAAATACTTGTGCCAAAATTAAAATTGAAAGGTTAAGCAAAATTGGAGCTAATAAAAAATTTATAAGTAGGTCAGGTCGATTTTCCTTATGCAAAGAATCAGTGGCAAAGCGCTGCATACGTATTTTCCGGAAAACCTGTGTATATATTGATTAAAGCCACTAATGATTCTGTATGCAGAGTCATCAAACTCTAGTGGGACTGGATAATAAAAATTCTATAAAAAAATTATAAAACCACAGACATCTTATATATATATATATATATATATATATATATATATATATATATATATATATATATATATATATATATATATATATATAATATGTTCATAAAGATTTCCGCGGTCTTTAATGTGAGACATACTTGGTTCTCGGGTTGAACCGCGTCCAGAATTTATAAAAACTCGACATTTCAGCTCCCGTTTTGGAGCCATTTTCAAGAGGTAAAGGAAATATGTAAAGAAATCAAGGCCTCAATCTGCCTACTCCTTAGAGTGGTGGACAAAGATAGGTAAAGGAAATATGTAAGAACACTCTAAGGCCTCAATCTGCCTACTCCTTAGAGCGGTGGACAAAGGTGGGTTGGGTTGTTGTAGCTCGATTACGGAAAAGAAAATAAATTCCACAGACAATTTTATTGCCTTATTATCTGCCCCAACAAATGCCGGTGACCCTCTTAATCCTCCTCATCCTCTAAGTACCGTGATCAAAGCCCATCACTTAATTGACAGTGACCCCACTACTTTCACTGATAACGAAGCAGGTAGACGGAACGACATATATGAGACAAGACTTGCAACGAACTGCCAGATCTCTCTGAGGCCTAGGGTTGAACACACTGAGACCTCACACACGATCTCCGGCGAGATTTGTGGAATAGGCAGATTGAGGCCGCGTAATCGAGCTACAACAACCCAACCCATTTTTGTCCACCGCTCTAAGGAGTAGGCAGATTGAGGCCATAAAGTGCCCTTACATATTTCCTTTACCTACCTTTGTCCACCACTCTAAGGAGTAGGCAGATTGAGTCCTTAGAGTGGCCTTACATATTTCCGTTACCCACCTTTGTCCACCACTCTAAGGAGTAGGCAGATTCAGGCCTTAGAGTGTCCTTACATATTGCCTTTACCCACCTTTGTCCACCACTCTAAGGAGTAGGCAGATTGAGGCCTTAGTGTCCTTACATATTTCCTTTACCTCTCGAAAATGGCCCCAAAACAGGAGCCGAAATGTTGAGTTTTCATGAATTCTGGAGGCGGTTCAACCCGAGAACCAAGTATGTCTCATATATATATATATATATATATATATATATATATATATATATATATATATATATATATATATATATATATATATATATATATATATATATATATATATATATATATATACATATATTGAAATGTATGAATGATTTGCATACAGGGTCATCAAGTCTAGTTGGGGTTGTAATTATTTCGTTATTTGACAGGGCCAAAAAATTAGGCGTTCCTATATTCGATCATGTTAATTTATATATAAGTGTATTTTATTTCATATTTGTTTAATTTGCATTCAATGCTTAATAAAGAGAAATAGTGAGGCGAGAGTGAAGATAATAATTTGTAACGGCTATAGAAATGTTTGTGGAAGAAGAAAGAGAAGAAAAGGCAAGATCAATCAAAATTCAGAAAGTGACTTTAAAATAAAATTTTGACAGTTTGATTATTAGAGGATTTTGACAAAATTATGTTAATACAAGCACAGCTTATTTGTAAGGCATAATGTATAATTTTGACCAGTAATAAATGAGTATGAGTATGTGCTTTATTGGTGCGCCTTCCTTGAATGTAGTTGCGATATGTTTACATATTTTTTACACATTTTTACAATGAATAATGTTACTTGCCACAACTCTAAAACCCAAAAAATACGAAAACCAATAAATACGTTGTGGTCTCAAGTAAAGTCTTAAAAAACATTTGCCACACTAACCTGCCAGTATGTGTCAGCCTGCGAAAAAATGACTCCGAAGGCAGTTAATTACCATTGTACTTCACAATTTATATGCTAAATATCCCCGTTATTGAATAATCAGGTAGCACGATCACGTGTTGGAAACAAGAAACACTTAAGTAACATGGACCTATTAAGAGACCTACGACAAGAAGCTTTCCTCGCGAAAACGTGACAAAAATTAGTCTAACAATTTTATTCGCAACATGATTAATTTTTTTCTTTTAAAGTTATTTCCACCTTTACAAATAATATATTACTGACCTGTATATACATACATATATATATATATATATATATATATATATATATATATATATATATATATATATATATATATATATATATATATATATATATATTGTATTATATATTTCACTTTTCACTTCTAAACGTCAAACAGTTTGGGATAGACATAATTAAATGCTCAATGCAAGGGCATCTTTCCAGACGATAAAATTTTTGTTAATTCCCTATGCGCCTCGGCCAACTAAGTAGCCATCTTCAGCGGCAAATCTAAAAACACAATAAAAAGAACGCTCAGAACATTGTTTTCTGATAACAAAATTGTGCAAACCAATGAAAACAGAAAACGTCAAAGTTAACACCTAAAGTCAAGCAGTAAAACAAGCTAAAAAAGTTGCAGTGAAAGCTAAGAAAAAATAGAATAAAAGCTAAAGGAGCTACAGTAAAACAAGCTAAAAGCTAAAACAGAGCCAAGCATGCAGTCAGAGCGGATCAAAAGCATCCGAGTAAACTAACACACAGTAAACTTATGACAAGGTATAAAATGTACTGCGAAATAAAACAGTTGTAGAGTCAACTGGCTGAGAGCAAACACAACAGGAGACGACACAGTGAAGAAAAAACCCCATGAGAACTCTTAAGGAGTGCAAAAAATCGCGAAATAAAAGCAAGAACAAAGTGATTTACATACTCACTTTTCAATTCTTCTAAGCTAAAATTTCATCTATTGCACCAGCGGTTCAACAACTTCGCAACCGAATGTACCAGAAATCGATTCACAATTCAGACCCAATCAATATAAAACGGCGATTTAATCACGAAGCAGGGAGAAAAGGCGGTCATTTATGAAATCCTGAAAACGAAAGATACAGCCGCAACAGCGAGCTAGAACAAAATGACAGGAGTGACAGATATGTAAAAGATAAACCAGCGCGCAGAGAAGGGGAGCGGCAGAGCCGCCATCTTCATATCCATAATAACTTTGCCCACAGAAATTTCAGAGTTGAGGAACATTAGCTAACTAGATGATTGTACACTGAAGGAAAGTTCGTTATGTCTGTGTTGGATAAGTTCAAAACCTCACCAGTGGGCCAGTTGACATGCTTGAAAATCTCAGTCCCTTCCAGGACCAACTGTTCAACTCCAAAATTCCAGGGATGTAAAATCTTGCCATCAGTATCCTTGCTCAAGCAGTAACCACTCTCTCTTAACTGACAACCAAAGACTGATGTGTCATCACCGATCTGATTTCGAGTTCTAAGGTGCGCTGATACCCTGGCACTCAATGATCTTCCAGTTCCTCCGATATACACATCATTAGAATCGGGGGCACCACATCAGTAGACTGTGTGTTAGTTTACCCGGATGCTTTTGATCCGCTTTGACTGCATGCTTAACTCTGTTTTAGCTTTTAGCTTGTTCACTGTAGCTTCTTTAGCTTTTACTGTTGCTTTGAGTGAATTTTCGTAGAAAAAATTCACTAATGGAGAGATTCCGACTTTTAAATTTTGAAAAATTTTTTGCAAATGAGCGCGAACTAGGACCCCTAGAACCCATATCCGGGGTCAGTTTCACCGATAACTAAAAAAATAAAGGGCCGATTTTGATAAAATCTGGCGTGTACCTTTCTTTTGTAAATAACTTGGACAAGTTCGTTGGTCATGCAAATCAGACGAAGTTTTCCTGGAAAATTTTGAGTTTTCATTCGAAAAAGATTCTTATCTCAAGAAAAAATGGGCCGATTTTAATAAAATTTGGCATGTACCTTCCTTTTATGAATGGCTTTGACAAATTTGTTAGCCAAGAAAATTGGACAAGGTTTTCCGAGAAAATTTTGAGTTTTCATTCAAAAAAAATTCTTATCTCAAAAAATAATAGGCCTATTTTAATAAAATTTGACATGTACCTTCCTTTTGTAAATGGATTTGACAAGTTTGTTAATAAAAAAAATCGGACGAGGTTTTCCGGGAAAATTTTGAGTTTCATTCGAAAAAAAATTTTATCTCAAAGAATAATAGGCCGATTTTGATAAAATTTGGCATGTACCTTCCTTTTGTAAATGACTTTGATATGTTCGTTAATCAGAAAAATCGGACGAGGTTTTCTGGGAAAATTTTGAGTTTCCATTTGAAAAAATTTTTATCTTAAAAAATAAAAAATCTATGATAACCAAATTTGGTAGGTTCATTTACGAATTAAAAATTAACTATACACCAAAATTTAGATTTCTATCTTACAAGAAAAAAAAGTTATAATAAAATATTTTGTGCCAGATCATTTCTATGAAAATTCATTACCATAACGCACTTGCTGCGTCCAGGCTTTTTTAGCTTGTTTTACTATTTGACTTGAGATGTTAACTTTGACGTATTCTGTATCTAATGCTTTGAGACCATTGTGCTCCACAATTGCCTACCAGAAAACAACGTTTTCTGACAGTCCTTTTCATTGTGTTTTTAGATTTACACCTGAAGATGGCTACTTAGTTGGCCAAAACGCGTAGGGAATTAATAAAATGTTTATTGTCAGGAAAGAAGCCTTTTTATTGACCATTTAATTATACTATATATATATATATATATATATATATATATATATATATATATATATATATATATATATATATATATATATATATATATATATATATATATATATATATATATATATATATATATATATGGATTGAATTTGGCGACGATCTTACTTTTCTTAGCCGCTTAAACAAGTTAAGACCGCTCTTTTTCAAACAAATCCATTGTTCTGGAAAAAATTTGAACCTACAAAACGAATGTAGATTTCATTAGGTTTGGCACCCGTATTTCCTTTATAGAGGTTTATCTTAGGTCCACATTTAAATATTTTAGCCTAATCTAAAATTGACTTGTCGTAAATTACTTAAGACTAACGAGATATAGTAAATTTTTCTCAGATATCCGCAAAATTATGATGACCATTACAATAAACGGTGCTAAATAAAAGTATGGAACAGCTAAATCTCAATTGGAATTAAAATTCTTTCGACTCTTTAGAGTTTGGATACACCAAAGCCACGAACTGCATACGTGCATTCTATTTACCGATGAAGCCGTGATGGCATCAATCATTTTCGCATCGAACATTGTCTGTCAGAAGAAAATACTCACGATACATTAGAGCCAAACTTTTAGATCGACTTAGTAATAACTTATGGTGTGGTACGCTTGGCGATCAGCTGTTAGGTCCTTTCATTTTTAATCAGCATCTTACTGGACATGGTTATTTACAATGTTTGAAAACAGATAAATTTAATATTTTTCATAAGGCTTCTTAGATGTAAGACCGCAACTAAATTTTCAACATGATGGTGCCTCTCCGAATTATGCAAGTGCGACTTTTTTAATATAAATATGTTTTCCTGATTGTTGGATTGACAGAGTTGTCTCGATGGTATGCAAATAATACACTCATTTGATTATTTTCATAATTTAGTGCATAGTCGTTATCTTATTGGTTCTTTGGTTTTGTTTTTGTTCTTAATTTGAGTTCAAATACGTCCTAAAAGAGTTCCCGTTTTTCCCAGACCATTTGTATGTAAGTAGCTCCTCTTCACTGATACATTTTAACAATTAAATATACACAACCTTTTCAAGTGTCTTCGATTTAGTAATGTGTGTTAAAGGTTCTGTTTAATTTACGTGTCAATGACCTCAAAAGTAGATAAACAAAAATGATCAATAGAAAACAGATCTTGTTTCTTTTCAATGGCTGCTCCTTTTTACAAAGTATGGATGACCGCTTGGCTTGCATGCGCAATAAACCAGAGTAATAACGTACTTAAAATTGATGCATTCCTCTAACAAGAATTCTGGCTTCCCGCCATTCCACATAAACCCACATAAAGTACGGAACAGGCTAAATACTGAAATTGCTTTGAATACATAACAATCTCGAGATTAAGCATCGTGCCATAACTCACTAAGTAAACTACAATCCCGTGTTCACTTAATCTGAATGCAAACGGGATTATCCTCGTCAGGATATCGAAGCTCCCGAATATTCCTATTGCAAGCAAACACACAGCAGCACCAGTAAAATTACATGCAGTCAGAGCTTCTTGTCGTAGGTCTCACAATAGTACCATGTTAGTTAAGTGTTCCCTGTTTCACTACACGTGCCCGTGCTACCAGATGATCGGAGAAGGGTGATATTTAGCACATAAATTGTGAGGTACGATGTGAATTAACTAATTGGAATGTGAGCAGTCTAGACACTTTTTTATCGTTTAGATCTGCATCCGGAGTCCGTTATACGCAGGCTAACATCTAATGGTAGATTAGTGTGGCGATTTTTTGTTTGTTAAGGTTTCACTTGCAAGCATTACGTATTTATTTATTTATTGGCATTAGTGTTTTTGTGTCTCAGAGTTTTGACAGGTTACATGATTCATGCATTATTGTTTGCAAAACTAACTTTAACATGGCGATGCTAGTGGTGGCTGACGAAATAGTTTGCCATGGGAATAATTTCTATGTAATGAGCTGCCGCGCTGGTTGTAGGTTTGAGAAATTTTGTGCAAAAAAAGAAAACTTAGATCGGCGAGAGTCATGTTGTCGAAATTGTATGAACATGTCGCCATTTACAGAAACATATCTTAGGGCACATAAAGCAACGAATACAAAGTGATTAAATATCAAAAAGCCTGGACGCAGCAAGTGCGTTATGATAGTGAATTTTCATAGAAATGATCTGGCACCAAATATTTTATTATAACTTTTTTTTCTTGTAACATAGAAATCTAAATTTTGGTGTATAGTTTACTTTTTACATCGTAAACCTACCTACCAAATTTGGTTGCAATTAATTTTTTATTTTTTAAGATAAAATTTTTTTTCAAATGGAAACTCAAAATTTTCCCTGAAAACCTCGTCCGATTTTTCTGACTAACAAATTTGTCAAAGCCATTTACAAAAGGAAGGTACATGCCAAACTTTATTAAAATCGGCTTATTACTATATATATATATATATATATATATATATATATATATATATATATATATATATATATATATATATATATATATATATATATATATATACATATATAAATATATATATATATATATATATATATATATATATATATATATATATATATATATATATATATATATATATATATATATATATAAATTGACAGTGACCCCGGATATGGGTTCTAGGGGTCCTAGTACGCGCTTATTTGCAAAAAAATTTTCAAAATTCAAAAGTCGGGATCTCTCCATTGGTGAATTTTTTCTACGAAAATTCACTCATAAAATACAATCGTATCTAAGTTAACTTGCTTAAAAATAAGATCGACTTTTCTATTTTTTGGGGGTGCCAAATAATTACAACCCAGATATCAAAAAGTCTGGACGCAGAAAGTTCGTTATGGTAGTGAATTCTCATAAAAATGTTTTTTATAACAAATATGTCATTTTTTTAAAGAAAAGCAGGCATTAAATTTGGTTACCAGTATAACCTCTATAGTGGGAACAATGTACCACATTTTATCCAAATAACTTTGTTGTTGGAAAAAGGGCAACCCTATAATTAATATATACCAATTTTTTTCATATCTTGTATAATAACGGATATATTGAGCTTTATTGATTTTTTACGAAAATTCGACAAAATTATATACCATTAAACGATAAACTCTATAGCTAAGACTACTGCCAAGCATCAGAGAAAGGGTCCATTTGAATGAATTTTCTGGAAATATTTTAGTAAAATGAAGGACCATGACGGTTAAATCAAAGACTTCAGGGTTTGTAAAACATCCTTATTGAAACATTTTCTTTCCACAGCCCGTATTAGATTCAAGTTCTTTGCCTAAATGTTGCCAATTTTGACATTTTAAATCGCAGCTTTGACGTTTTGAGGAAAACCCCAATTTTTTTTTTAATTGCCTATAACTTTTTTATGTTTTGAGCTACAGTGCTAAATTTTGGTGGGTAATTTACATATAAGAACATAAACCCGTGTGCCAAATTTGGTTGCCCTTACTTTGTTAATTCCGGAGATATAATTTTTTTTGAAAGAAAACACAAAATTTTCCGGGAAAACCTTTGCAGATTTTCCTGGCTAACAAATCCAAGCCATTTGCAAAAGGAATTTATTCACCAAATTTAATCTAAATCGGCCCATTATTTTTTGAGTTATCGGTGTGATATATATATATATATATATATATATATATATATATATATATATATATATATATATATATATATATATATATATATATATATATATATATATATATACATATACATATAAAAATTGAAACTGACCCCGGATATGTGTTCTGGGATGCCTAATTAGCGCTCATTTGAAGAAATTTTTTCAAAATTCAAAAATCGGGATCTCCTCATTAGTGAATTTTTTTAAAGAAAATTCACTAAAAAGTAATACATATTTCATGCATTGGACGTCTATAACGAATACGAGGGATATCCTTTTCATGCCTATTTATAGTACGGTAGACATGCATCCACTGGACATCCCATGGATTATCGTTTGTCATGAGATAAGGACAAAAAGAGGATAGTCATTTAAGGACATCAAATACATGACTATACCAGATTATTTGGGCGGCTTAAGAACTACCAGCGGACATATAGT
This sequence comes from Tillus elongatus, assembly GCA_964006375.1. Classification (NCBI taxonomy): domain Eukaryota; kingdom Metazoa; phylum Arthropoda; class Insecta; order Coleoptera; family Cleridae; genus Tillus; species Tillus elongatus. The sequence goes on from OZ023264.1 coordinate 117,352,877, forward strand.
AACGAAAAAAGAAATTTGATATATTTAACATACCTGCATGTAAGGCTAGATGTATTTTCACCATAATTAGAACCGCAGACCGATTTAGCTTTAATTAGAGCTCATCAGTACGGTATACTAATTACAGCGAGAACACACCTATAAAGTAGTGCGACTATGGCAGCCAGCCTCCTAGAACATTGTTAGATGTACGACAGGGTAACCATATCTGTGCAGAACCAGCTAGTATGTCGTCACGACAGCTCCAAATAACACAAAATATTATAAAATCGAGATTTTGTACAACCAATTAACAGTTTTGTAAATTGTCAGGCCTGGTTCATTTCTCCCTAACATAGGGCCATGTATGTACTTTCACCATAATTTTTCTCGCTGTGATTATGTACAGTACTGATGAGCTCTAATTAGAGCAAAACCGGTCTGCTGTTCTAATTATGGTGAAATAATTGTCAGCTGGTTGTACACAATCTCTATCATCATACTACCTGGTTCCGTTCCGAGATGGTGACCTTGTCGTACATTTCACAATGATCTGGGAGGCTGGCTACCATAGCCGTATAACTTTATAGGCGTGTTCTCGCTGTATTAGTAAAGCGTACTGACGAGCCCTAACTAGAGTGAAACCGATCTGCGGTTATGATTATGGTTAAAATACCTCTAGCCTTACATATTTTGCCCTATACTAGGGGAGAACTGGGCCAGGGCTGACAATTTATACAATTGTTAGTTGATTGTACACAGTCTCTATTTTATAACATTTTGTGTTATTTGGAGCGGTCGTCAGAACATATCACCTGGTTCCGCACTGAGACGGATACCCTGTGGTACGTCTCACAATATACCTGCATGTTTTTTAACAAGAATCAGACATAAAACAGCACTAGTGGCAAATTTTAAAACTTCTGCACTCTGCTGGATAGATAATATAACAATTTTATTATTTTATTAAGCCTCAATGGTAATAAACCGTTCCTATGGCGATATTTATATTATCACTATAAGCTAAGTAGTCTTTAAAAAAAAAACATCCCGTAACATGGATAAAACATCTATATAAATAAATGTTAAATACTCTTCGGTGGGAAGCGCATCACTTGAAAACAGCTAGACCAATTTGGCTAATTTTGTTATAAAAATGTTTGTAATAGTCCAAATAAGGTTCTTGTGTAAAGAAAAATTGGAAAGTTGCCTGTAAAATTTAAGAAAAACGGAAAATATTTTTTTCTCAGATTAATTTCGCTACATACGCAAAAGTCATTTGACACATTGAAATTTGGCCAGGACAACGTCTGTCGTGTAAGCTAGTTTTCTATAAAAAATTATAAACCACAACCAGCAAGCACATCTATCTGGTAACTTTGGATTATTAATTTTTTTGTAATAGTAAAATCTGTAATAATGCTTGGCTTCTCTCTGCTGTGCTCCACCTCTTGGCTTCCATGAGTTGTTGGTGAGCCTTGTATTAATGCTCATACATTGGACTTTATAATTTCCGTACTTTTTATATTTGGAACGCGTATTTTATTGTTTCTTTTCAGTGTTGAACGCACTAGATGTTTTTGCTTCCTTCTTCTTTCTCTCTTTACCCAATCATATTTTTATAATATCCGTACAAAGTCAACTCTTTGATCGGATTCTTTTAACACATCAGTAAGATCACCAATATAGTGAATAGTGAAGAGGGAGCATATAAATCTAATAACTTAGTTTTTCCCTTTCACTTACTGTATCACCTGTACTTTTAACTTGTTTACTAACTTTTCATATTCAGAGAAGTACATACCAGGTGTGTGTGTGTTTGGTTTACTGGCTGTGGCTTTGATCAGCCATTAGCACATTATGACCCACCTCTGCTACCCTTTCCTAAAGTCGTTAGATCACCTTTACACTTTTCTTTTTAATATGAATATACATACTTAAATTTATTCTGATGCAGACCACAAATTCCAACGCGGCATCACTGTAGTACCAACGCCAATATCCTTCCTCCGAGGTCACTATTCTTGGTGACTTCAATGTCCATAATAAGGAATGGCTAGGATCTTCAAAAACCGATCCACAAGGGAGAGCAGCGGAGGCCTTTATTCTATGCTATTATTCTAAATACAAGTATTCATCCTTGATTATATAGGTTTTTTTTTTGTTTTTTTTTTGCAATCTTTTATTTCTCTTAGAACTTTTTTTTTATTTCTCTCTTTTTTGGCTTTTTTTTATGTTGCAATCTTTTATTTCTCTTTTTTTTTTCTTTTTTTTTTCTCAAGAGCCTTTTTTTGTTATTAAATAAATAAAAGGACTGTGAGGAGATGGTTGACTACAGGGATACGTATACGCTACTGGGGCTCTTCAGAGCTTTCAACATCACAGACTGAGCCGCTATAAGAAAGGTGTCAAACATTAGGAAAGACAATAGGAACTTATTAACTATCTAGAGGTAATATTCACTATTAACTAATTACAATTCCACTTTACAGGCTTTACTTAATATAAGTATATCTATTATTATTTGTATTAAATTTAAGAATGGAATTAAAAGTCGCTAAGTACTGGGAGAAAGAAAATACTACTTCCAAATTTCGGAAAGTTGCCGCTAGGTTTCTAATCTATACTTTGATTTTCATATTTTTGATATGTTTGTTTAAAGCTTTAAATATTTCTATATCATTTGTGGCTAATAGTTGAGCTAGGTTAAAGGGTTTATTTACAGAAAGTTTTTGGATAATTAACGAAAATGTTTCTATTTCGTCCTTTCTTAATATACATGATAACATGACATGTTCGATATCTCCATATTCCATACACTCACAATGTGGACTGTCTTTTAATCTAATTTTAAACAAATAGGCTGGACATAATGCATGATTAGTTCTTAAACGACATATATTTTTTATTTCCTCTTTTGAGAAGTTTCCATAATAAAACCACGGTTTAGAGGGGAGTTCCGGCTGAATACGCTTATACATTTCCCCAGCTTTATCAGATGTATAATTTATTACATACCAGGTTCCTCTAGGTTATATATATATATATATATATATATATATATATATATATATATATATATATATATATATATATATATATATATATATATATATATATATATATATGGAAAGGTACAGAGACAACAGAAATAGATGCCTTTGGCGGATTGTTGATGCGATCTGGCGCTGAAAAGCAGTAGGATACTCCAGATGCTTCTTGCATAAATGTTCCAATCATATGCATAGAGCAACACTGGCAGTAAATAGGTTTGAAAATTTAAGAATATTTATTTGCTCTTATGATGACAAAAGAACACGTGGAGCACGTCTAGAAACAGACAAGCTTGCGCCAATAAAATATGTCTGTGAACTTTTTCCGACACAGTGTAAAAAAGCTGTTTTTTTTTTTAATTTCAACAACACACCACAAGGGCTTACAGCCTAAATACTATCGTACCGTGGGTGTCGACAAGGAGGAAAGAGGCAACTTGTTAATTCTGGACTTGAAGGTTTGGAGGTTCGGGAGAGAAGGAAAAACATGTGCCGGCAAGGAATTCCACAACTTGGAAGTCCTCGGGACAAAAGAGCGGGCATAACAAGATGTTCTATATCTAGTGACCTGGACAGTAAAAGGGTGCATTCGCTCTGTTCCCCTGGTAGATCTGTATTATCTATATTCCAAAGGTAAATTTGACAACTGAGCAATTGCTTGTGTTTCGAGATCGCCGTGGGATCATTCAGTATATGCCGAGCAAGCCTGCGAAGTATGGTATCAAGTTTTTCTGAATGTGCGAAAGTGAGACTGTCTATACTCTACCAATGGATAATTTACCTTGGCGAACAACCTGGCAAAGAAGCCGAAAAGAATTTATGAAAAAACTATAGTACTGACCCTTATAGATTGTGTCAAAAAAATAGCGCAATTTGATGTGTGAAAATTTCTTTAGTTATTTCAGGATTTTATAAAAAAGGCATAACTTGCGTGGGCACAGTCGTTCAAAATAATAAAAGGGTGATACCTCCAAAGTCTAAGTCCTCTAAGAACAGACCAGTGTATTAAACATTGTTTGGATTTCATGAAAATCTAAAATTAGTGAGCTTTATTCCGAAGAAAAACAAGCTGGTTGCTCGGCTAAGTACAATGTACCACGACGCTGTAATTAATGAAAATAGTGCGCAGATACAGCAGAAGCCATTGAATTTTATAATAAAACTAAAGAAGTCGATCACATGGACCAAATGGTGGGAAACTATACATGCAAGCGTCAAACAAGAAGATGGCCCTTTGCGGTCTTTTGTAATATGTTATATATTGCCGCACTAAATCCCTTCTTATAATATATAGTACCTTAACCAAGTATGGGCACCCCCCCAAATACGGGCACTAGTGAATAAATACTGTTTGTAACCAATTTTAATAAAAGATGGCAGCATATGCATTACAGGTATCTCGTACAACTTCAGTCATAATCAAAATTCGGCCATTAGTCGATAGAGGGCGCCACCGGGTGTTTCTAGTCAGAAGTCGTCGAATGTGGAAAGTGAGGTTGTAGTTTTCGGTAAGTAGATTTTATTTCATTTTGTAAAGAAAATGTAGCGAAATTAATTGTTACTATATATAAAATTGAAGCTGAGGAACTGTACTTTGAGACTGTACAATAGATATTTAGGTTTACTTCCGTATTATGAAAATGTGTTTCAAAACTTGTAGAAAATGGCATGTCCCAAATATGGGCACTAGAGTGACTGCCAAATATGGGCAGTGCCCATATTTAGAACACATGCTGTGCCCATATTTGGGACATACCTTTTGCTGACGTTTGGTTATGTTTTATCTAACACGATGTTATTTTTCAGAATATGTCTCCACAAAAGCGAGCTCAGTGGAGTTCTGACTCCCTCAAAGCAGCAGTTGCTGCAATTCAAGGAGGAATGAAGATAAAACGTGCAGCAATTAATTTTAATATTCCACGAAGTACTTTGCAACGCCATGCTTGGAGTGGTAATACAGTTAAACGGCTGGGTCGAAAATCTTTTTTAACTGACGCCCAGGAAACCGAGTTGTGTTCTCGAATATTTAGACTTGCTGAGATAGGAATGCCCCTTACATCTAAAATTTTAAGAAGAAGTGTTTACACGTTCTGCAGCGAAAACAACGTCCCCTTTCCACCTACAAAACATAATTCTTCAATGGTTGGTAGAAAATGGCTTAAATTATTTTTAAGAAGACATCCTGAGGTTGCTCGCCGAAAATCTCAAAACGTTAATCCAGCACGAGCTGCAAAACTAAACAGATTTATTGTTGAGGATTATTTCAAGACATTAAGGACTGTGATGGCCGAGTTAGACGTTATGGATAAACCTCAGCTTATTTTTAATATGGACGAAAAAGGGTGCCAATTAACAATTCATAAGGAACCTGTAATTTTAACTCGCAAAGGAATTAAACGGGTACCCTTTGTGGCACCAGAACATGCCGAAAATGTGACTGTTGTGTCTTGTGGAAATGCTATTGGTCAGATAATTCCACCTGTTGTTTTGTTTAAAGGCCAGATAAATAAACCTGAATTTTCAGATAATTTACCACCTGGGTGCAAAGCATTCATGACTGCAAAAGGCAGCATGACTTGTGATACTTTTGTTAAATGGATTGCACATTTTGCACAATACAAACCTCCTGGAAAAGTCCTTCTGATTTTTGATGGAGCAAAATCCCATCTCGACGCAAATATTGTTGAGGCTGCAGACACTCATGAAATCACATTGTTATGCCTTCCGAGTAACTGCACGCATGAATTGCAGCCAATGGACAAATCGGTATTTCGTTCTTTTGAATACCACTGGGACGATGAATTGCAGAGGTATTGGAGTCTTAATCCTGGTAGAAAATTAACAAAATCTAGTTTTGGTAATGTATTTTCAAAAGTTTGGCCAAAGGCAACAACCCCTTCAAACGTGTCTGCAGGATTTCGAGCAACTGGTATATACCCTTTTGACCCGACGATTATTCCAGAAACGGCATTTGCACCTTCAACACTGTCAGAGAGACCCCTAGAGAACCAAAACAATGCAAATTCCCCTGCAACTACAATTCCTAGTAGTCCTAATCCTGTCCAACAAACGATGGCTTCAGAATTAACAAGAAAACAAGAGGTTGATGGTCCCAGTACATCTACTCCAAGGGTTTCAACTAACAATCCTCGTCAAAAACAAAAACGGCTTCGACGTGTCTCAGATGACGACAGTTCTGACGATGAAAATGAATGGCAACCATCCGAATCTTCGACTTCTGAAACCAGTGAATCATCGGACGAAGAGTTGGAGGCTAACAAGTCTAGATCGTTTACTGAAATATTGAAAACACCAGAACTACCTGCCAAGTCTAAAGCACCACCCAGAAAGGCAATAAACTATCGAGCTGTCAAAGTTGTTAAATGGTTGTTTGCGGAGAAGAAGTTAAGTCAAAAGGAACCATCAATTGCCAAAAAAAGAGCGCCTCAGTCCAAACAACAAACAGCCAATTTAGATAGAGCTACGTGCAGTGGCGTTGCAACTCCTCGAAAGGAATCATGGTACTGCCCCCTTTGTAAAGAAGATAAACAAGAAGACATGAGGCAGTGTACTGTTTGCCAGACTTGGGTTCATGAAGAGTGCTGTGGGCTGATGGCCAAAGATGTCATACCCTTTTTTAGGTGCCCGTCATGCGAAGAGTGTGAATGAAGTTTAAGTTATCTAACTCGTTATCTAACTTAAGCTTTTTTACAATGTTCAAGTTCATGTACAAGTGTTTAAGTTTTTCTTTTGATTAATAAGAATTATTAATAACTATATTTTCTGGATCATTTAATTTCTCTTAAGTTTCTTTTAGGGTGCCCATAATTAGAACTTGATGCTCCTAATATGGGCACTTGATTTAATTTTTTTATGGGTGACTGTTTCAGAATAAAGACATATTTTTCAAATTCTGTGTATGATTTTGTATTCGTTCTGACCTAAAGAGCAAACCATTTTTTTTCTTTGGCTTAATCTTAATCGATAAAGTTATTAATTGATATAATGCTTAGGGGTGCCCATATTTAGGTTACTTACCTTATTCAAGAACATGCTGACTTTGAACACAACAAGAGCCATCGACGACTACTTTCCATGAAAGAGTTTTGCAAGATCCCAGTGACACCCTACATGCTACGAAGATCAGAAAATCCATACCTGCGCAAAGAAACAGTGGAAGCTATGAAGACCTTTATTGAAGTTATCTCAAAAACTGAGGATAATAGATCCCCAGCAAAGAAACGACGTTGTTATGTCTATCCCACGAAATTAAGTAGAACGAGCAGGATGACTTGCAGTGTTTGTAAAAAACATATATGTAGGGAACATAGCTTGATATTTAATAACTGTAAGTCAAAACAAATAAATAACTTGGCTTTTATCTATTTTTGTTCTCTCTTTCTGAGCTTAAAAGACTCACATTATGTATACGTAAAAAAATTCAGCTTATACGTCATAGGAGCAAACATTTCAATGCTGTTATATTACATTACAGCAGCTACTTTTCAAAGCGCAAATCTTTCAAAAATGTCTCACTTTAACAACATTCAACAGGTATACTTTTTTGTTCAAAAGAATAGGAGAATACTGATATTTTTTTTCGAAAAATATCTAACGAATATAACAAAGAGACAAGTTGAAAGTAGATTATATTTCAGCACTATAAAATACCTATCTGTACCAGTTTTTGAAACAATATCTCAAATCCTTTTGTAGATATTAAGGAAAATCTAAATCTATTTTTCGACTTGAACACCATATACCTCTTTTATTTTGACATTTGTAAATTGGGATAGTTCGTAATACTTTAATGCCAAGAATCTCGTGTTCCTCTCTGTACATTACTTTCAGAGCCCTATATAAATGATATTTTGTCCAATAGAAATTAATTGCCTTTGTCTTTGTCCTGCTATTGAACATAAAACGTTTTATGATGCAGCTCATATAGATGGCTCTCTATCTCTGTCAATAAAGGAAGTACACAAACGCCTAGAACATCCGCTAAAGTTATTTTATTTTTACACACATATTTATTTATATTTAGTTTTTTTCACAATACAAACCTAATCCACAATTTATCACAGCCCAACCATCGTTCAGACAATTACTTTATTTGCATGCACGTCACCTAAATGAAAAAAGAGGAAGATTAGTTCCCATTCAGCAAAATAACAGTAATCTGAATATTTGTTCGTAAAACATATGAGATTTTACTCTGATGTTCTGTTTGCGTGTAGGAAAATATGTTTCCCATCAACTGAAGTCACAATAGAAATTCATATACAGTTCCCATTTCCAACGAACATAATAGCAGATGTTAATAGATCTGGATATATCCGGGTTAATAGAGACATTGACGTTTTGAGTTGAACAATTTTGAATGAAGCGAAACGATTTTATGTTTAAAAGCTACAAAACTAGAATGAAGCCATTTGTTCCTGCAAATAGCTATTTATGTTACCAAAGTTGCTCGCAGTTAAAAACAAGCTAATCGGTTTTATGATAGAGAGGCCAAAACACTATATTCCCCAAAAAAATGTCTCTGTTACATTTTGTTTTAATTTTATAACTTAAAAACCAAGTTAATTATTAAAATTCAATGACATACTTTAACTTTTGTCTCACGTAAGATACTACTATTAATTTCTTACGTTAAATTTTCAGTCTTTGCAGAGTCGCCAAAAAATTTTTTTACGCATTTCCCAATCCTGACAGGATCGCCAAAATTTTTTACGTCAATTACACAATCCTGGAAGGATTGCCAAAATTTGCTACGTAATGGTACCAGTTATTTCGGGATTTGGTATGTAGTTTAATAAGAGGGGTGCTAATAAATTAGATTCCAACTTCCAAACAAATAAAAGTATATTTTACTTTAATTACTCTTTGCTATCAATAATTTTTTTTATTCTATGGTTTCTTATTTCTGACTCAGTAAATTCTCGACCAACCATGCTTTATTGCATCTCACTAATTCAATTTTACAAACTGTCAAACACCAACCTCATAATAACTAACATTCTAGAATCTAATATCACGAAAAAAAAGCAATGAAGTGTCCCTTTATAATGCAATTTACTGTTTCTGACAGGACTTTAGTATGAACATGAAATATTTAACAAAAATGCACGTGTAGTCTCGTTTAAATAAAAAACAGACTAATGTTAATATTGTCGGCGCTAATGATATATATATATATATATATATATATATATATATATATATATATATATATATATACATTCATTACATTAGATAAGTCACCCTTTAAACATTATAAATTATATATAAGTTGGATGAGCATTTTATCTACTTAATTAACTTTCCAACTTATCTGTCTCGTCACAGGGGCCTTGTGCATCATCCAAATTACCAATTAAATAACTCCAGGGTATGGCTTGGCTATATACAAACCCTTTATAAATGTAATTCCAGACCTCCAGAGTCACAAGGAATTATATTTGACCAGCTAACACTCAAAATTTCTTAATCAATTTTTTACCAATAACCAATAACCAGACTTTAATCTCAGCCATAAAATTACAGATATTAGCAAAATGAGTCAACTAAAACTGCAATATCAATAACTTGTCAGAGCCCAGGGTTTTTCCTTTATTCAAATTATATGACCAGGTTATTGGTGTCTAATAGTAATTGTTTTCCAACAGTAATTACTTTTTGTCTTGTATATAATGTTTGACTTTTATTATATCAGTGTATTTTGTTAGTGTTAATGTATTTTACTGTGTAATTTATATATTATGTGTTTTTGTAGGTTTTACATGGTTTTAATTTTAAGTACATTATGTATTTTGTTTCTGGATCACTTGTTATATGATTTTCTGTGTTATATATAAAGTCAAAGATATTATATTTCCAATGTTTACTAATAAGTCAATGGAAATATAATTCAATATACCTTATGAATGCAAAGTTATTTTTATCTATCTTATTACAAATAAAATTTATCTGTTAATCCTTTTCTTACTTTACCTCATCTATGTACTCTATCATCTCAAAGGGTTCCTAGCTCATTAGGATTCAAAACTCTTGACACGAATTTTGTTGATACGAAAAACAAAATTATAAGTGTAGAAAAACTGTAAATTATTATTTTTTGCTTGCAACTCCCTCTGGCATTTACAACATTATTTAATTTATATTTATTTCCTCTTTATGCATTCACTTATATGCATTTATCAACTACCAACTATCTATCCAGTCAGTAAAAACCCTTTATGTGAAACAACTCATTGATATTTAATTTGAGCAAAAATATAAATGTTCCCAATTTATAATTCTTTTACTATATATATATATATATATATATATATATATATATATATATATATATATATATATATATATATATATATATATATATATATATATATAAATTAATTTAGAATAATATCACACAATTAGAAATCTAACCTATGTCGTTCAAAAATGTTTAGTACAGATTCCGCTTTAGATATTGGTAACTAAGAGAACCGCTGATTTGAACTGTCTCCATAGAAATAATGTGATGAAAATTGATGGTTTAATTCTGAAATACCCGGTATCTACTCCTTCTGCTGGCCTCCATCTTAACTATGGGCCTTAATAATAATTTACCTCTTTAGCGGTAAGATTGCATGCTTCTTGGTAGAAATATCGCAATATTTAACAATTCTCATTCCTCTTGCACAGCTAATAGCCAATTTTTATTTTAATTAGCTCTACAAATAACGAATTATTCACTGTTGATCAACTTTGTGTCACCGGCGTCGATACTTGACAGCTGACAACATGCTTTCTGATTCTAAGCAGATTGACTATTATGTATTACTCTCAGGTAATCACTACTATTGATTTATAGGTTGTTTAGGTTGATTCTAAAACTTTTGACACGGATTTATTAAATTGTCTCATACAACCGCTTTAAACTTGATGCTGCCGCTATTGAAACCACCAGAGATTCAATTCAATTTAATTCAACCAATAAACACCGTTGATTGAGAAAATGAACTCTTTTGGTTTATTATCCACCAATAAAACATCGTTCATTATCTAGGTAGGTTCCCTCCGGAAACTATGATGTACATCCTGATAAATGTGATTTAAATTATCATGAACCTTACCTTCTTCTTTTTAGTGAAAAAAATGACTAATTGGGATATCTCGACTTTTGAATTTGGAAAACATTTCTTTAAATGAGCGAGAACTAGACACCCTAGAACCCATATCCAGGGTCTGTTTCAACTTTTATATTTTCATGTATATATATATATATATATATATATATATATATATATATATATATATATATATATATATATATATATACATGAAAATATAAAAGTTGAAACAGACCCTGGATATGGGTTCTAGGGTGTCTAGTTCTCGCTCATTTAAAGAAATGTTTTCCAAATTCAAAAGTCGAGATATCCCAATATATATATATATATATATATATATATATATATATATATATATATATATATATATATATATATATATATATATATATATATATATATATATATATATATATATATATATAACACCGCCAACTCAAAAGAAGGGGCCTGAATTCTATAAACTTTGGTGGGTGCATTTCTTTTACAAATGGTTAGGGCACGTTCGTTAGCCATGAAAATTGGCCCATTTTTTCCCGGACAAATTTGTGTTTTCTTTTGGAAAATTTTTATATTTTCGGAAAAAAACAAAGCTAGGTTAACAAATTTGGCGCGCTGGTTTATGTCACAAAAGATGATATGTGACAAAATTTAGGTCTATAGGTTGAAAGACAAAAAAGTTATAGGCATTTAAAAAAAAAAGGGTTCCACTGATGACCAGATAAGCGCACAAAAGCAAAATATTTTGTGTGGATAACAAAATATGTTGTATGCTACAAATAAAGACTAAGTTCTTTGGCGCAAAATGGTAAAGGAATGACAGAAAAATTACTTTGAAAATTTTATAACTTTTCCTCGCAAGATGTGTGTTTTGCAAGTCCCCAACTTTCAGCTGCAACCCTCACTGTCCTTCATTTTACTGAAATATTTCCACAAAATTCGTTTCAAATAAACCCTTTCTCTAACACTTTAGCTATAGTTTTAATAATAGAGTTTATGGTTTAGTGGTCTATAATTTTTAGAAAATTTTTGTAGAAGAAACTCGCTAATGAGTAGACCGCGACTTTTAAATTTAAAAAGATGTATTCAGATAAACGAGAACTGGGTGCCCTAGGGCCCATATCAGGGGTTAGTTTCAGTTTTTATCGATTTAGATACGTACCGGGTGACGCATTTCCATGGGAAAGATCTATATTACTGTTATTATACCAAATACAAGAAACAATTATTGTATATGTTGTATATGTTCCTATAGGGTATCTTGAGCTGCATCTTATAAAAGCTATTTCGACTATCACTTGCGCATTAATGGGACTCAAAAGACGGATAAATAGGCGCAATTTTCAAAGGAGGATCATTTAAGCCACAAGCAAAAGATTTCTGAATTAGGTCGAAACGTATTTAAGGTTAATAAAAATATTATAAATGGAAGTGATTTTTATGTATCTTTACTTCTTAAAATATGCGTCATTTATGTTTGTCGAAATCCTAATATGTTGTCACCCTTAACACGAGATATCTCTTGGTATAAAACCAATAAAATATGTGGGTAAGAGAAGATTCTTATACGCAGGAGCAAAGTTGTACCGTCAGCTTCCTGAGGACGTTTTCATTTGGGCAGGTTCAAAATATTTATTAAGTGCTGGATTATTTGAATACCTAAGAGAAGCTACATCTGGATCTGAATGCTCAAAGATCGTGCGGTTGAGTGCGTACTGCATTGAGTTCATTGACAATGTAGAATTTAAGTTGATTTTTAATTGTTTTCGGTTTTATATAAGCTATGGCAACCAAATTTGGTACGCAAGCTAATATCATAAAAAGAAAACCATGTACTAAATTTTAGAGCTCTGCGTCAAAGTCGTGATTCGAAACGTCAAAATTGACATGTATTAGATAAAGAACCGAAATCTAATACGGGTTATGTAGAAGAAATGTCGTAATAAATGTGTTCTATAAAGCCTTAAGTTTCAGCTTCAGCCGCCATTGTCCTTCTGTTTACTTAAATGTTTACAGAAAATGAATTTCAAATAGACCTTTTCTCTGATGCTTTGATAGTAGTTTCAGTTTTAAGGTTTATTCTATATATTAATACGGGAAAAAAAACTTGTACCTTTTCAAGCATATTGCGCGCACGGAGCAGTGTGAGATTTGGCATAGTTAAAGCTCATGTATAAGTATAATTTGGAGAACTTAATTCATCACAATACAGCTTTTAGACCTGACGACCGGTTCGCTGACAAAGTTAGCGTCATCAAAGGAATGAATAAACTAGGTGAATAAAGACTAGAACTACTATTTATATGTTAGCTAGCAAATTTTCTGGGCCATAGATTAATACAGCTTTCCTTAAATAAAGAAAGATACAACAGAGAACTTGAATATATTAAAAATGTAGCTAAGTATTATAGTTACGCTGTCTGATTAGTGGAGAAATTAGTCAATAAACATAAAACAAAGAAAATGCTAGCGGAATCTACGACTTTCATAATAGATAAACCAGACAAGACCGTTGTCTGTTCACCATTTGAACCGCGAATTACGAGAGGTTTTAATAGCATTTTTAAGACAGCCAATTTTCAGCTAACATTTTCTATAAAAAATATATTAAAAAATTTGATAGGTAACCCAAAGGATAAAGGTAAAACCACAGAAGTGTCTGGAATCTATGAAAAAAGGTTGTAAGGATTGTGAAGATGAATAAGTTTGGCATACTAAAAGAAATATTGAAACTAGATTTGAAGAACATTTAGCACAAACTATTTACAAATAAGGTATTGCTTAGCATATTTCGGATAGGAGTCATCATGTAGTTAAAGAAAATATCAAGATAATCCAAAATGTCGGGCAGTCTCGTCCGCTCGATGCTTACGAAAGTATACATACGTTAAAAATTTGAACAAAAATGTTTCGGTGAATAGAGTAGGTCGGGTTCCATGTAGTCCATTGTTCGAACTGTTATCTTAATAACCAGCGTGTCCTTCTTGGAAAGAATATTTGATAACGACGCACGGTATTACAAAGGAAGTTATGCAGTTTTAATTACAGGGATTTAAGACTTTGCAGCGGGAGCCTGTCTGTAGACCTTCCTAGGGGACGCTGTTCGCAACTGCTTAGCAACTAACATATAGTTCTAGTCTTTATTCACCTAGTCTATTCCGCCCTCTGATGACGCTAACTTTATTAGCGAAGCGATCGTCAGGTATATAATATAATATACCTCTTGAACTAACGAAGCTATGGCAACCAAATTTGGTACGCGGCTTTATATTATAGAATTTGAATTACACACGGAAAAGTATTAGGCATATTATTAATCTGAATATTATGAATCTTTTAGCAAATTTTCGTGTAAAAAATATTGTGAATTATTATTTTTGTGCTTTTGAACAAATCATTTTTTTAAGTTTTTGTGAAGTGTTGGTAATAATAAATGTAAAAGTTATTGTAACAAAATTTTTTTTCATATTTTAATGAAAAATAATTCCTTAGCAAATTTTCGTAAAAAACAAATTTTAATGTAACATTACATTAACCAATGTTTGTAAAGAAAATGGCAATTTTCGTTAAAGAAATTGTTTTCAAATTTTCTTGCAAACATTTTTTTCTGACTTTTTGTAAAAAGATTTTTCTGGATAATTATATCTTAGCAGGTTTGTAAGTTGTTTGAAGAGGTTCGTTATCCAGGAAAATAGGACCAGAACATTTTAAGTTTATTTTCGAAAACTATTGTACATTTTTAAACAATAAAGTTATTTTGATGAAATAAGGCACATTGTTTCTACTATATGTAGGGTATGGTAAATTTCATGCCTTTTATTTAAAAAAGACATATTTGCCATTAAAAACAATTTTATAAAATTCACTACCCTAACGCATGTTCTACGTCCAGCCATTTTTCACCTACACACAGGCTTCGGCTTCAGTAAGAGAGGGATACTTAAAGTCATTTATTCTGTTGTAATAAAACTACATTAATATTGTAAAATATGTAATGCGATTACTAAGAAATAAACGTTGTATTATTATTATTATTATATTATGTAACTTGTGGAAAAAGCCCAGAAATTTTCATAATACAGGGTGATTCGTGAGGAGCCTCCCGTAGTTCGAGAGCTTGCTCGGGGAACCAAAGCAAACAAAAAAAAAACCTAATAAACATATGGTCAAATGTCAACCGTTACTGAGATATTCCCCAATTTTAATCAAGAAAAATGAATCGCACTACCGTTGGTGCCAACTGGTTGCTTTTATTAAGAGTTGCTATTTTATTTTTAGTAGGCAGACCTTGCATGGAATTGACAGATATGTAATTGTCACACTAATCTTTATGTTCATAAAATAAAACGATTAGTTTCTATCCAAATTTTGTTGATATTTAGGCAAATTCAGTTGAAACACAAATTTCAATGCCTGTTACATTTACCCATCGGGAATATGCATATATAATTTTTATTTATGGGTTTTTCAACGGTAACGCTACTCGTGCAGTGGCCGAGTATCCAGGTGGTTTTTCCAACAGATGATCGCCGAAACAAAATGTATCCCAGACAGTCTTCAATAATGCAGGTGAAACCACAATATTTTCAGTGCAAGAATTGTATCTGCAAGGCAATCTAGTCCTGATGTAGCCGTAAAAGAAGCAATTCTTAACATGGCAGATCGTAGTCCTGCTGTGAGTACAGGGCGCATTGCAACTCATCTTCAAATTAATCAAACCACTACATGGAAGACTCTTCGCAGAAATGGTTTAAAACCGTTCCATGCCCAACCCGTTCAAAATATCCACGAAGGTGATCATGCTCAGCGATTGCAATTTTGCCATTGAGTAAACAGAAATTGTACGTTTTACAGAAACATTCTGTTTATTGAGCAGGCTCAGTTCACTCGTGTACTATCAACACAAAGGCGTTCATATTCATTTTACTTCGCTCTCTTCGACGCTGGATAAGCCTTGGGGGTTTTCAGAATTGACAACCAAGGTCACTGTACCTCACTTCCCTTGATTATTGCCTTTAAAGTTGGCTGAAGTCGTTAGTTTATAAAACAAAAGTAAACACAAGAGAGGCACTACTCGATCGGATAACTAACTGCGCAGCACTCATCAGAGATAATCACCGTGCGCTTCAACATGCTACCCGTGCAATCCACAAACGGGCTGAGGCATGCATCGAGGTAAAGAGTTTTGAGAATTTAAACAATTGGTTTGTATTTTCTGTTACGAAATAAACACTTTGCATTCTTAATGCATGACAATAATTTTTGTTGATTAAAACATATTTTCAATATTATCTTCTTAAGGGTTGACATTGGACCATATGTTTGTTAGACTTTTCTTGTTTGCTTTGGTTCCCTGAATAAGCTCTCCAAATAGAGGTAGTGCCCCATAAATCACTCTGTATATGCGAAATATATACAGGGTGGTTCTTTACGAGTTCCTATTAGACGTTTTGGAGAAAATAGATTGATTTGGATTCTGGAAATTTGTAGTGTGAGGTTTACCAATATTTGCAATCCATCTAAAATATTTAGAACATCCCGCGACTTTCGGTTATACCGGAAGTGGACACTAACTCGCTTATTTTAAATAGAACGCCCCGTATATTATTACAAATTCGGATACAGATAACCTTGAAGATTCTCCCAATATACGGTTTTGCTACTTTATACTGAGTGTTTCACGAGATATGGCCGTTTTTATTACAACAAATATGTCCCCTTCAACGCCCTGTATATTATTAACATATGCAAATTGGAAGTTCTTTGTTATGCATAATTTTTTTCATTATTGTATATTTTAACTTAGTACACACAATCTTCCGACAAATTGATTGTTGTCTACGGGATGATTAAAAACGCATATGAGCAGATATCTCATTTTTTTCAAATAGTTCATCCTGTATATTATAATGCCATTGGCAAGATAATTTACTACTCTTCGAATTTTGTTAATCATTACCTATACCCAAACCGTACGGTTTTTGAGATATTTAGCTTCGAAGTATGCAAGATGGGTATGTATTATGATTCTTGTGGAGTGTCATGGAAAATAGCAAACAGTAACTAAATTTTCAGTTTGACAGTTATGTTTTGAGTTGAGTAATACAACTAAGTGAACTTTGCTTCTCTGCACAAAAATTCAGTTTGATCGCAAAAAAGCAATGGCAAGATCTGGATACTCAAATCAGGATTTTATCAATCTGCTACTAATTCACGGAGAATGCCGCCGGATGTCAGCAAGAACATGTCGTGAATTTGCAGAACGAAATCCAGATTTATCTCCACCTTCCCATAAAACTATTGATGCCGTTATTAGAAACTTACAACAACATGGATCATTTACAGCAAAAAAATGTCAGAGCAAAACGTGAAATTGATAATGAAGAGAATGAGGTGAATGTTTTAGCGTTTCTGACTGCATATTATAACGCCTCTATAAGGGAATGCGTCACTTGCGACTCTCATTTTCAACGATTCAAAGAATTTGAAAAAACATAAATGGAGACCTTACTGCTACAGCACAGTACATGCGCTGGTAAGTACTTTTGGAAAAAAGAGTCAACTTTTGTGAATGGCTTATAATGCAAAAAGATGAGGATGAGAATTTTTTGAATAATGTCATTTGGGTTGATCAGACGAAATTCACGAATAACTCAATGTTCAATAGACACAACTGTCACTACTGGGTTTCCGAAAATCCTCATGTAACTTGGCGAAGATGATTTCAAAATAGGCGGTCCTTTAATGTATTCTGTGCAATAAAAGGTACGTAGACATGAAAGTTTTATTCCAAACTATTTTCCAACAGACTAAGTAAGACTCAGTAAGAAGTACGGCTTACTCATTTTCTTAAATTCTGATTCCATATTGTGAAATTCAAGGTAACACAACCCACTCGTTATTATTATGATTTGTTATTATTTCCAGATGATCGAATTTTATGTGTCCACTTCTATGAGGAGAATCTTACTGGGGAACGTTATTTAAAAATATTGAGGACCGTCATTCAACCACAATTATCTGGAATGTCAGACGAGGAAAGGATTTAGACATGGTACCAGCAAGATGGCGCGTCACCGCGCAATACCAGAGCTGTTAGTGATGCAATGGAACGAATGTTTTCTAGAGGTCCTTACGTCTGGCACCCACGTTCTCCGGACTTTTCACCCCTAGGCTACTTCATTTGGGGATTCATAAAGAATGTAGTGTATGGACACCCGGTTACGAAACCAGATGGAGCAGGCCATCGCTGAAATGTTCAGCGAGCAAATAAGTGTTTGCAACAGCAGGGGGATGTCTTCTAGCATTTATTATAATATGTATGCATATAATTTTCTCACGTTTCAGTGTTCAATTGTTTGAATTTTATTTTTAATTTGTTTCGTTGTTTAGTTCAGTTAGTTAGTTTGTTTGTTGACGTAACTGGTTCAGTGTGGTAAGTTTCTAATAACAGCATCAACAGTTTCATGGGAAGGTGTAGGCAAGTCTACATATGGTTCTGGAAATACACAAGATAACAATAGCCAACTCATACAATGTATATAAGAAGTACAGATTCCGATTCAACACCCAAGGTCGCTGACGAATGGGTTAATTAAAAGCAGCGCAATAAGAAGAATAGACTATTCATAAATGGGTAAACAACTAGACCTTCAATTCAGCAACCAGCCACCTGCTAGGATCACCTTCAAGACTGCAACTTAGGTGGAAACCGCCTCTCGGTCCACGCCCCACCAGAGACTATATATGGAAGTTACCAGACCACGGACGGACATTCCTACATTGTTATTGCTTGAGTCTCTTAAATTGTCATAATTTATATTTATCATTTTTTATTATTATTCATAAGTATTTTATGTAACTATAATCAATAAATTCTTTTAAAAAGTCAAGTGTGTTAACAAGAAAGTTAACTGGCGCAGTCGCAACGGATAGTGCTGAAGAACCAAAAGTATATTGATTCTTTGCGTTTCAACGCTTAACAGCCAAAGAACCGATCAGGAGAGACGTCATGAAGACAGCAGCAATAGCATCGATTCTGTAAGTTGTTTGCTTCCTTTATTTCCTATATATATACTGTATCTCCTCATATATTGATAATATTATATGTCTGATAGCGATATTGATAATTTAGAACATTTGGAATATAGATTAAGAAATATTAGTATTGGCGAAATTGATATTGTAGAACAACCCGATATAAATAATTCTAGAAACAATTTAAATATGGCAAATCAATTCCAAGAGTTTTACCTTAAAGCAATCCCCGAATTTAACGGACAACCTGAAAATGTAGGGAACTTCTTAAAAGCTTGTGATCTAGTAATGAACCAATTCTATGATGCAGATAATCCAAATTTATATCTTAACCATTTTCTATTAAATTATATTCAAACGAAACTAATTGCACAAGCCAGGTTAATTATTAACACTAAAATTATAAACACATGGGTAGACTTAAGACGGGCAATTGTTGAGAACTTTACAGATCAGCGAGATGAAATTAGCTTACTAGGCGAATTATTGACACTGAAACAGAGACATAACGAGGATGCCTTAGCGTTCAGTAATCGTTGCAGACACATTGAACAATTACTCATCTCTAATTTAATATCTAATGAACGTAACGAGGGAATTTTAGGATTAAAACAAAACATGTACAGACAACAGACACTGAAAGCGTTTATCGGTGGATTAAAAAACCCCCTCGGTATGGTGGTCAGATCCACTCGACCGGACAGCATAGAACAAGCTTTAAAATTTATATTTTCCGAGGAAAATTATGAATATAGGGACAGATTATTACAACGGTCAAATTTCAACAATAATAACAATAACAGGCACGACAAACAACAAAAACCAGTTTTCCAAAGAAATACCCCAAATTTTAACAATATTCAATTTCAAAAACCCTTCCAACAACAAAATTATCGTGCACCTTTTAACTATAATTCAAACAGACCCCAAATGTCTCACCCACAATTTCAGGGGAACCCTTCAAATCAATTCTCAATGAGAAGACCGACATACAACCCTAATTACAATACTAGAAGATATCCACAGGCTATGGATGTCGGCAGCAACAACACGAGACATACTAATTTCAGCCGACAACAACCCTCACAAAATAGACGAAACAATTTTCCTTCCAACAATTTTCAAAAAAGACAAAATTTCATACCAGAAGAAATAAACTATAACGAAACGAATAATTCTTTTCCTTTCAATGAATTAGAAAGAAGACAACATTTCTTACCAGAAGAATTAAGTTATGACGCAACATATAATGAACAATCACCCTCCGAATTATACGATGCACAGCATCAAAATTTTCCGATAGCAGGGAGCTCAAAAACAGAACCGTAATAGATATTAATAATTTTAACACAATATCCCAATTACCCTACGTAATAATAAAAGAACTACCCGGAAAAATACTGATCGACTCAGGTAGTACTAAGAGCCTTTTAAACCCGTCCATAGCATATAACAACTTTTATAATAAGATTTACAATCACCCGTTTTTGATAAAAAGTTCGCATGGTTATTCCAGCCATAATAATCGAGCCAGAATAATTTTAAACTCACTAACGGACAGTGAGCAAGAGTTTTGCCTATTTGAATTTAACAAAAATTTCGTAGCTCTTATTGGAATTGACTTTTTGATAAAAAATCAAGCGAACATTGATTTTAAAAACCAGAGACTCAATTTAAAAAATCGAAGCATTAAGATAAACTTCCCTGATACAAGGGATCATGAAGATAAGAGGGATAGTAATAGTAGTAGCAATAACAATCGGATAAGTAGGATCATCAAAGCATATGATGAAATGAATCACCTTAACGTAAGTAATACAATAGACAGAAGCATTATTGCACTTGAACTCGACCTAGGAAAACGTAATCAGCCATTAAATGATGACGATAGAAGGTTACAAAGAGTAAATGACATAACAGAAATGTTCACCCACAATAAAGGTAAACGGGATCAAGTTTCATTAAACACATATGAATATCGTCGAAATAAAAATGTGAGTGATACGAGGACGATACAAAAAGATATAACGGATCAAATTGAAAATAAAGCGAATATGATATCAAATAATTCTTACTATCACCAGAATTATAATAATAATTATACGGGGAGTGTACAAAAAAATATTACAAATCAAATTAGGATAAATCACTTAAATAACCAGGAGAAAGAAATTTTAATTGATTTATGTACAGAATTTCAAGATATTTTTGCAAAAGAAAATGAACCACTGACGCATACAAACGTCATTAAACACAAAATTAGACTAAAAGACGATATACCAATAAACGCCAAACTATATAGGTACCCATATATTCACAAACCAGAAGTAGACAAACAAATTAACGAAATGCTAAATCAAAGGATAATTAGGAACAGTCATAGCGCTTATAATAGTCCAATATGGGTGATCCCAAAAAAAGCAGATGCCAGCTGCAAACAAAAATGGCGGATCGTCGTGGATTACCGCAAGTTAAATGAGAAGACTATACCTGATAGACACCCTATACCAAAAATCGAAGAAATACTAGATAAACTCGGGCGTGCACAATATTTTTCGACCATAGATTTAATTTCGGGCTACCACCAGATTGAAATGGACCCTAATGACATTGAAAAAACGGCGTTTAGCACTGATACCGGCCATTATGAGTACCTCAGGATGCCGTTCGGACTTTCAGGGGCGCCTGCTACATTTACCCGACTGATGCAACACGTTTTAAACGGTTTAATAGGAAAAACATGCTTAGTATACATGGATGACGTGATAGTGTTCTCGACATCATTACAAGAACATATCGAAAAATTAAGATTAGTATTCGAACGATTTAGACAAAGTAATCTGATAATACAGCTAGACAAAAGCGACTTTCTGCAAAAAGAAGCGGAATTCCTCGGGCATATAGTGACGCCAGAAGGCATCAAGCCTAATCCAAAGAAACTAGACGCCATAAGAAAATTCCCAATACCCAAGACACCAAAAGAAATTAAATCATTCCTAGGACTTATAGGCTACTACAGGAAATTTATAGAAAACTTTGCGCATGTCACAAAACCACTAACTAAATGTTTAAAGAAAAACGTAACAATCAACATTAACGACGGAGAATACATAAATGCCTTTAATACATGTAAAGACATATTGATGAATTCACCAGTATTAATACCTCCAGATTTTTCAAAGGAGTTCATTTTAACAACAGATGCATCAAACGTGGCAATCGCAGGGATTTTAAGCCAAGGAGATCCGAAATCAGACCAACCAATAGCTTACGCAAGCCGAACGTTAAATGAAACAGAATCTAGATACAGCACAATAGAAAAAGAACTACTGGCCATAGTTTGGGCCACAAACTACTTTAGACCCTATCTATACGGCAGGAAATTCACAATATATACAGACCATAAACCATTAAAATGGCTATTCTCCCTGAAACAACCCAACTCAAAATTATTAAGGTGGAGACTCAAACTAGAAGAGTACGATTTCAAAATAGAATATAAAAAAGGTAAATTAAATAATGCAGCGGACGCACTTTCGACAGTAGAGATAAACCCCTTAGATGTAGATAACCAATCAATGATAAACAATGTAGACGAAAATGACGACGTTATAACCATAAGCGACGGAGAAACAAGAAATTCCAACGCAGATTCTTATTCCGCGCCGGGCATGCCAATCTTAGAAGAAGAAATAATCAACAGTAAAACAAACCAGATATTCTTTAAAAATGCTGATACCCCGGAGATTTTATCACTCAGAAAGGACAAAATGAATTTTATTCACGCCACATTCAATTTAAACGAGCCAAATCAAATAGAACAATTTATCAAAGAATATTGCCTACCACAGAGAAAATATTACTGTCTATTTGTAAATGAACGAGATTATGAAATGGTAAGTTCGGCAATTAATCAAAAATTTAATAACTTAGACTCACCTAAATTTTATAGATGTTTAGAAACTAGAGAAGAAATAAATAGTGAAGAAGAACTCCAAGAGAGAATAGTTCTATTTCACGAGGGAAAGAGTAATCATCGAGGCGCTGATGAGACCTATTTACGAATGAAACGCAAATACTATTTTCCGAATTTAAAGCGAAAAATAGAAGAGTTTATAAAAAGTTGCGAGTTATGTAAAACATGTAAATACAACAGAAATCCGGCGCAAATTTCACTAGAACACACACCCACACCATCTAGGCCTTTAGAAATCTTACACCTAGACACCTTCCAAATTGAAACGTCTCAATTTCTAACAGTATTCGACCCCTTTAGTAAATTCGGGCAAGCATTTCCGATAAAAAGTAAAAATGCAACAGAAATCTCCAAGAACTTAATTAAATACTTTTCCCAATACGGAAGCTGTAAAACAATAATTTCGGACGCAGGGACTGAGTTCTCAAATATATTAATAAAAGAGCTATTAAAAGCTTACCAAATTGAATTACATGTGACAACACCGCAAAATCCGATGTCAAACGGACCGATAGAAAGATTTCACAGTACAATAATTGAGCACTATAGATTATTTAAAACAAAATTTAAAGAAATGAAACCAATTGACTTAATGCCTTATTGTATTTTCGCATATAACTCCTTCATACACTCGCAAACCTTAAAACCACCTTTTGAGCTAATATTCGGATATACACCGGAATTATTTAATTATGACCCAGAAGTAATTATTACCCAAGAATATAACACGAAACATAAAGACTTAATGAAAATTATATACGAAGTCATTCAAGACCGAATCGAAAACTCAAAATATAAAACGTTACAACGGACGAATAAAAATACTAACCAACCTTTTAAAGAAGGAGACATAGTATACAAAAAGATCCCTCCAGGATTTCACAAAAAACACAAAAACCCTTTTACTGGACCTTATTCAATAATTTCCCTGATTGAACATAATAAAGCCATAATACTAAATCACAGAACTGACGAACAGACAATCACCCATTTACGCAATCTTCGCCTTGCAGGTTCATTCTCTTCACCAGAGTAAAACCACAATTAGAAGACCTAACAGACAATCCAGGCATACTGCCACGCAAACTGGGACAAGCCTTTTCAGAAAACAATAAATGGAGAATGATTCATATACATGACCTAAGACAACTATACGACGACTTTAACAGACTAAAAACTTACTTTGACAACATAATAAGCGTAATGAATGCAGAATACAAGTTAGAATATAAAAATTTTATTTTAACAATCAATTTCACCATCAGCAATATTGATGACACATTTTGTCGAATATTTCCAAGAACGATTAGGAACAAAAGAGGTATAATAAACGGACTAGGATCGATATTCAAATCAATAACTGGGAACTTAGATGCAGATGACGGCGACAGAATATATAAAGCTCTTGAAATTTTGAAGAAAGATCAAAATCAAGTACATCAGCTTTTTAGTTCACAAACATCCCTAATGATAGATGCTATAACAGAGTTCAATAAAACAATAGACAACCTGAACCATAACCAAGAAGCCATAGTAGCGAGAATAAACGATTTGGAATATACAATAGATAGTCTAAAAAGCGACCAACTAACAAATTTTCATAGAGTAAAACATTTGGAATTACTCACTCAAATCAGTTATTTGTTAAATAATGTACTAAACATGATATTAACAACAGAAAATGCAATTACTTTTTCAAAATTGAACACGTATCATACGTCAATACTGAAACCAAAATTTATATCAAAAGAATTAGAAAATATTGAAAACCATATCTCAAAATCAAGCTTAATAACAAAATCCGACATTTCACTTTACGAAAAAATATTTAACATAAAAACCGTTCAAATTGATTTTAAAATTATATTCCAAATAGATATACCCTTAGTAGACAAATCAGATTATATTTATTATCAATTGTATGCATTACCAGTCCCTAAAAATCCATATACCTTCAGAATGATTGTCCCTAGAACCAAGTACCTAATCCTTAGCAGCAAACACTACGCTTACAGAAACGAAAAGTGTAGGAATCTAAAAGACCAGACATACTTTTGTGAAAATGACAACCCGACAGCACTTAACGAAAACAACCCATGCGAAATTAAACTGATCAACTTCCAGAAACCGATAAACAATTGCAAGCAAGAACTTGTCAAAATAACAAAAACAACAGTCTCTAAATATGGCAATACCCAATACATAATAGTGGCACCCGAAGAAACGAAAATCAAACTTAGCTGCGAAGAAAATGAAGAAACCAAAATAATCAGCGGAACAAAACTGGCGACTCTGAAACCCAAATGCCAACTTATCATCAATAACGAAAGATTTAGTTCAGTACAAATGGCATCGGAAACACAACAATCATTCAATCTCCCAAACATCGAATTGGTAACAAATAAAGCACCCATATTCCCAGACAAATTACCAGAACTAAAATTAGAAAATGTCCAACTGCACGACTTGAACAATATCAAATCCCAGTTACAATCCATCAATGGCAAAATTCCAGGAACCATCGATTTGCCCATATACCACCCTAGTGTATGGACAATTATACTATACATTGTGATAATAATAACAATAATCACAATAACTTCAAGATACTTCTGGCAAAAATCAAAAACAAAACTGCTGACTCCAAACCAATTACTGGATTCCCGATGACTATTCGGAACGAACCATAGGCTTCGTTCTCTAAAGGATGGAGGAGATAACAATAGCCAACTCATACAATGTATATAAGAAGTACAGATTCCGATTCAACACCCAAGGTCGCTGACGAATGGGTTAATTAAAAGCAGCGCAATAAGAAGAATAGACTATTCATAAATGGGTAAACAACTAGACCTTCAATTCAGCAACCAGCCACCTGCTAGGATCACCTTCAAGACTGCAACTTAGGTGGAAACCGCCTCTCGGTCCACGCCCCACCAGAGACTATATATGGAAGTTACCAGACCACGGACGGACATTCCTACATTGTTATTGCTTGAGTCTCTTAAATTGTCATAATTTATATTTATCATTTTTTATTATTATTCATAAGTATTTTATGTAACTATAATCAATAAATTCTTTTAAAAAGTCAAGTGTGTTAACAAGAAAGTTAACTCACATGTTCTTGCTAACATTCGTCAGAATTCTTCGTGAACGAGTAGCAGATTAATAAAATCCCAATTTGAGTACATCATATTGTTTTTTTGGATCAAACTGAATTTTTGTGCAGAGAAGTAAAGTTCACTTAGTTGTATTACTCAACTCAAAACATAACTGTCAAACTGAAAATTTAGTTACTGTTTGCTATTTTCCATGACACTCTACAGGAATCATAATACATACCCATCTTGCATATTTCGAAGCTGAATATCTCAAAACCCGTACGGTTTGGGTATAGGTAAGGATTAACAAAATTCGAAGAGTAGTAAATTATCTGGCCAATGGCATTATAATATACAGGGTGATCCTTTTGAAAAAAATGAGATATCTGCGCATATGCGTTTTTAATCACCCCGTAGGCAACAATCAATTTGTCGGAAGATTGTGCTACTAAGTTAAAATATACAATAATGAAAAAAATTATGCATAACAAAGAACTTCCAATTTGCATCAAATAATAAGATACAGGGCGTTGAAGGGTACATTTTTTTGTAATAAAAACGGCCATATCTCGTAAAACAGTCAGTATAAAGTAGCAAAACCGTATATTGGGAGAATAGTCAAGATCAGCTGTATCCGAATCTGTAATAATATGCAGGGCGCTCCATTTAAAATAAGCGAGTTAGTGTCTACATTCGGTATAACGGGAAGTTGCGGGATGTTCCAAATATTTTAGGTGGATTGGACATATTGGTAAACCTCATATTACAAATTTTCAGAATCCAAATCATTCTATTTTCTCCATAACGTCTAATAAGAACTCGTAAAGAATCACCCTGTATATAAAATATGCATGTTTATGCGCGGTGCATATATTCCTTGCCTTAATCATAATTATTGTTTTATATGCATAAAGCGCGTATTTTTCTTAAGTCAGAGCACTCGTTTCCTTTTGAATCATTATGGAATTCATGGGTACCTTAGAGTTTTATAAGTGCAAGGAAAAATAAAGGCATATTGCCCAATTTCTTATTTATTTGCATAAATAAAAATACTTTAAGGAGTTTTGTGTTGTTTTATGGCGAATGAAAATTGTTTTGTAAATAAATTGCCCATAACATTAAAGCAAAAAAAGCAGTGTTTCACAATCTTGTAGAGGACCAGCAATATAATGTTATGGACGAATCTCACATTGTGGGCCGCAGAGATACAAATAAGCGTTGCTGTGGGACCGTAAATTTAGATTTAACACATGCATTATTCTGAATATTGTATTTTTACAAGGCAACTTTCGCAATACACGAGACGCTCACAAGTGTATTCTTAAATTGACCATTCAAAAACTAATACGGTTTCCTAAATTGAGCAATCCAAAGAACGACTGTATTCCCTGTACTCTCTAAGGTCTCGGCTTCCTCTGCATAAGACGGAAGCAACTCGTCGTTGGCCTGGACATAAAGACATTCTTTAAAGTAGAAATTCAAAAGGCGTACTCCGCGTTCGATTCCAAACTTTACAGAAGTTTAAGGCAACAGACAACTCGTGCGTGATGTACTTTGACTATTTTTTGGATTGTTTTCCACGGTAGATCGTACATTAAATTTTGTTGGATATCTCAACAAACAATTTATATGCTTGTCGGAGCTAAGTTGAACTGGGGTACAAAGCTAATAGAATAGAATAAACTAAATCAGACTTCATTTTATCTACCAGTACCAAATAATATAATTGACGAAGTTGTGAACATTTCGTGGGGCTAGCACAGGGACAAATGAGATTACAAAAGTCTGAACCCATCAAGTGCGTTATGGTAGTGAATTTTCATAAAATTAGTTCAAATTCCAAATACGTCTTTTGTTTAATGAAATACATCAAATTTGGCAAAAAAATTAGAGTAGAAACCAGCATTTACCATATTTATGTAAAATAAATACATCATTTGAAAAAAAATATATAAAAATGCTCCGAAAATAAATAAAAATATCCGAAAATAACTGGTTCTAGTTAACAAACTAATTCAAGAAATTTACACAAAAACTACACTTGCCAATAAATAATTATTAACAAAAAGCTTCTACAAAAAAAACTCCAGAAGAAAATTTGCAAAACAACCCTTTCACAAAATATATCCATTTTTTGCAAAATTTGCTTGAGTGATGTTACACGAAATTTATGCAAAAGTCTTTTTTAGGAAAATTAGATACAAAGTTTTTTACGCGGCAATTGGCTAAATACATTTCTTTTCACAGAAATTCGAAGATTTTTCATGTGAATTCATTACTTGTTAATCACTAACATTTGACAAAAATTTGACAAGAAATTGATTTCTGCGAAAACTGACATATATACTTTGCACGGAAATTTGCAGAAAAAATACAGGTTGTTCCATTTGAAAAAAATGAGTTACAACAGTTTGATTTTTTTTTTTAAATTCAACCACTATTTGCGGGCGCCCTGTGTAAGTCATCTCAATTTTTTTCGACGAACGATATAAACGAAAACTTCCTGAAATGCATCATTGTCATGGGACGCGGCTGTCTATTGGTAAAAACGCCCCTGGTATCACAATTTTTGATATGTGCGAAACAGGTGAAGAGTTGGAAAACAATTGAAATAACTCAGAAACCGTGAACCGTATCCTTTATAATTGTAGCCTCGGATATGAGTTCTGGAGGACTAGTTTACGCTTATTTGAAGAAATCTTTAATCTTTTCAACTTGAAAAGTCGCGGCCTACTTTTTAGCGAATTATTTTAATGAAAATTCGCTAAAAAATATTAAACCATAAACTTTCTATGACTGAAACTACTGTCTAAACATCAGTGAAAGGGTCTGTTTGGAATAAATTTTCTGGAAATATTTTAAAGAAATGGAGAACAAGGAATATTTGGATAATATTTTATATCAAAGTGTGTGTTCTAACATTATCTTGTCTAATAGTTATTATTATTTGTCAAAATTGTATACACACACACACAGATATATATATATATATATATATATATATATATATATATATATATATATATATATATATATAAATAAATAAGTGTGAAAAAATTCAGGAGGTAATACTTTGTCGAAAAATAGGGGGGGGGGGGGTCCTTGATATGAAAAAATTCATTTGAGAATTCCTTGTTCAGATACAGCCGCTTGAATAGGGCGTCAAAAGAGCCGTTTTCATATTTGTTTTCCAAAAACAACGAATGTTACCAAAATGAATACAAGCGCATTTCCTCTGCAACAGAGAGACATTGACTATGTTCCCCTCTGGTTGCAAGGGGTAGAAAAAGGCACCCCTAAAATTTGTTCCTCGTGAAACTTTTTTCCTGATTGTGCAAAAAAAAAAATTTGTTTTGAATAACCTGATTTATTTTAAACAAAAATCCTTGTCCTAATTTTTCCCTAAAGTTAACTGTTTCTGAGAAAAAAAAATTTAGTATCAAGCACATGGTATGATTCGCATAAAATGGCATGTTATTTAAAGTTAAATATGAATGAATGAGTACGAAAACCTACAAGGGATGATTCTTTGTCAAAAAATAAGGTGAGTTTTCACATAAAACCTTTTCGTTAGAGCAACCCTTGTTCAGATACAACCCCTTGAAAAAGGCATCACATAATGTTTTTTTTTCGCGAAAACATCTAGAGTTTAAAGCACGAATTTGAGGCTCAATTCTCTGCCCTCAATAAAGCACTCGATACTCAATTTTACTGGTGTTCCCTATGGTTGCTAGAGGTAGAAAAACCGCCCTCCAACGTTTCTTTCTCCTTGTTCAATTATGCTATTTGTAAATTCTTTGTTGAAAGCTTAATTCATTCTGAACATATATTCACTTGTAATGTTCTTGTAAAAATCAACGACTTATGAGGAAAGATAATTTATTATCAAGTACATAGTATGATTCAAGTGGCATATTATTGAAACTTGAATTTACCTACTATCTAGGTGGCTTTCATGTTGCAACTTTTATCGGAAACCAAATTTAACGTCATTAAATATAATAAAATTAAACCTAATGTAATAAAGCAAACATAAACTATCAAATGAAATCATACTTAATGTTGAAAGTGACCACCTTCAGCCATTAAACATGACTGTAGTCGTCGACGCATTGATTCACGTATGCGGTCAAAAATCCCAGGAGTTTCTTGAATACTCCTGCAGGAAGCAATGATGCAGTTCCTCAAGTCTTCCACGTCTTCAACAGGAGTCTTATACACTAAAGTTTTTAAGTGGCCCCAAATACAAAAATCTAAAGGATTTAAGTCCGGAGATCGTGCTGGCCAAGACCGAAATTCACCTAGCTCCATTCAGCGATTTGGATATGCTTCATTCAAATATTGCGTGCTCCAGTACTAAAATGAGCAGGAGCCCTGTCATGCATGAACCACATTGTCATTCTGTCACCTAAGGGAAGATTTTCAAGCAATAATGGAAGCTCTTCTCTTAAAAACTGACAGTATGTATCTCCATTCAATCTTGGTGGTAGAAAATATGGACCTTAACCAATTACCAATACACCCAACCCACACATTTAAAGAGAAATGTTGTTGGTGATGGGCTTCAGTTATAGCTTTGCTTATAGGGTTTGCTTCTGACCATATGTGGTTATTATGGGAGTTAATTATGCCTTCTCCTGAAAAATTCGCTTCGTCTGTGAATAGAATATGCTTCAGAAATTCAGGAATTTGTTCAATTGTGTCCAACACACAAACGCAGAATTCCAGACGATTCGGAAAATCTCGTGGTAATAGTGCCTGCACGCGTTGTACGTGGTAAGGATATAAGAGCTGCTCCTTAAAAATAGCAAACACAGTCATATGATTGATATTCAACTACAAAGCAATTCTCCTGGTACTGATCTCAGGTTGCTCATCGACTAGACCAAGTACTGCTTCTTCTACTGCTGGTGTTCTAACATCACGTTGGCGACCACAATCATGTTTCTTTACTTAAAATGTGCCAGTTTCTCGCAATCGTCGTTGAATCCGTTGAAATAAAGTGTGATGAGGAGCTACGCGTTGAGGATACATTTCTGCATATTTTCTGGAAGCCTCTAAGGAATTACCATTACAAAGACAATAAACAAAAAGCATGTCGGTCATTTCTGCGCTTGTATAAACCATCTTAACGAATTCGCTCAACAAAGCCTTTATACACACTCAAACAATAAACATATTATGTAGAAAACAAAAACAATTTAGTTGTCATAATGAAATGTCAAATGATAGACGCCTAATAGATACAATCAAATTTGAATAACATGCCATTTTATGCGAATCATAACATGTGCTTGATAATAAATAATTTTTTTCTCAGAAACAGTGAAAAATTACAAAAGGGTTTTTTTGTTGAAAGTGAATCAGCTTATCCAAAAAGAATTTTCTTATTGCACAATGTGGACTAGGAAAAAAGTTTCATAAGGAACAAATTTTAGGGGTGTCTTTTTCTACGACTTGCAACCATAGGAGAACATCACGGAAATAGTCAATAAGTCCTCTCTCTGTTGCAGAGAAAGTCCGTTCGTACTCATTTTCGTAACTTTCGTCGTTTTTGGAAAAAAAATTTAAAACGGCTCTTTTGACGCCCTGTTCAAGAGGCTGTATCTGAACAAGGCATGCTCAAATTGAATTTTTTCATATTAAAGACCCCCCTATTTTTTGACAAGGAATCACCCCTTGAATTTTTTCGCACTTATTTATTTACACCCTGTATATATATATATATATATATATATATATATATATATATATATATATATATATATATATATATGTATATATATTTGGCAAATGGTATTATTAAAAATTTTGACATTATCTGTGGAGCTTTGTTTTGTTCTGTAAATAGCATGCAAGAAGTACTTTGTTTTAGAGGGCGGTTTTGGGTGCCTAGCCTTTAACATTAATAAATCTTTTTTGTAGACGGGCTTCTCATATTTTATGTTAGGTTTATTTCTTTAGTTAAGAATGGAGAGGTCAGACTTTAGAAAACAAATTAAATCAGCGCGAATTAGGAACCTTAGAATCCATAATCAAGGTTCGTTTGAATATATATATATATATATATATATATATATATATATATATATATATATATATATATATATATATATATATATATATATATATATATATATATATATATATATATATATATATATATATATATATTTGTATGTGTCTCTATCCGAGCGATAACTCCAAAAAATACTCAACTGATTTGCACGAAACTTGACACATATCTTCGTTGTGCTCAGACCGAGGAGGTTTTCGTAAATCAGCTATAATGAACATTTTTCCTCTCAAAAATATACAAAAACATTTTTAAATACGCTATATTTTTTAAAGTATTAGGGAACTAGAATAAGACTTTACATGTAGCTATAAATGGTATAGATAAACCTCTGCGGTGAACTTTAAGTAATGTGGTTCACAAAACTTGGAGTTTCCTCTAAACTAAAAATAAAATTTGAAAGACCTCCATTGAAATGACATAAGTGGGTAATATCTAATTACTGACAGATAGAGCGGTTAACTGCCATGCGCAAATTAACTCATACAACAGGCTTAAATCATATATCAACGGCAAGTTAGCAATACAAATAACAAGCACAAAAGTTACTACTCGAAGTAGCAACCGGAAAATCTCGGCACAAAAATCCAAAGAATCGCTTTAATCGTTTTTCAGTAATTACAAATGTGTTGCAAGTCACAATTCAATTAAGTCTGTAATTAGTTGTTACGTTTACTTTCAATATAATATAATATTTTCCAGGGCGCTAACAGTGTCAAACATTTTGTCACTGCGTCTTTGGTTCAGTGGTAGAATGCTCGCCTCGTACGTAGGCTTGGGGTCGGTTCCCGCTCGGTGCATGTAACCTTTTGTTTTGTTTCACTTCACTATATTTGGTGGAAACACAAGTATGCAGATTTTGTACGTTTGCGTAAACATCTCGTTTCGTTTAAAATTCTTGGATAACTTTATAACCTTTGCGCCTAAAATTATAATTTTCAGCTGACATTTTGTTGTTGTTAATATTATTGAATTTTTATTAAGAAATGTTACTAAAAGAGAATTTGTTTGTTAATTACGTTTTTAGTTATTGGAAAAATCGGTTGGGTTAGGTTGAGTAAAACAAAATCATCCAGGCCATTAATAAAGAGAAATAACTGCTACGTTTGTAATTGGGCAGACACTTTACTTTTCTAACTGTTAATTAAGTTTTCTTTTGTGAAACTTGTGTAAGTTTAATGAAATCTCTAATACAAGTTTCTTTTAAAATATTACTTCTAAATGTAAAATAGTCTTCGATAGATATAATTAAATACTCAATGAAATGGCTTTTTTTCCAGACAGTAAAATTATAGACTCTTTCGTTTAAGCCTACAAACACAATTGGCTACATGTTCATTCACCACAAGAATAATATTCGGGACCTGAAGAAGTCAAGCATCTACAGTTTAAGATACGGTGTCCCCGATTGTAATGCTGTGTATATCGGAAGAAACGGGAGATCAACTAGGGTGTCAAAACACCTTAGAAGTAGAAGTCAGATGGGTAATGACACGCCAGCCTCTGGTTGTCATTTAAGAGAGAGTGGTCACTACTTCAACAAAGATACTAATGCCAACACTTTACATCCGCGAACTTTTAGGGTTGAGCAATTTGTCCTAGAAGAGGTTAATATTTTCAAGCATGTCAACTGGTAAAGCTTTGAACTTACCCAACACAGACATAACGAACTTTCCTTCATTGTACAATCATCTAGTGAACTTGTGTTCCTGAACTCTGGGCAATTATTATGGATATGAAGATGGCTGTTCTGTGGCTCCCTTTCCTTGTCCACTTGTTTGGCTTTGACATATCTATCACTCCTGTCATTTTGTTTTACTTCGCTGTTTTGCCGTTGCGACAGTGTCTCCCGTTTTCGCGTTTTTATAAATGGCCGACTTTTCTTTCTGCTTTGTGATTAAACCGCCGTTTTATATTGAATGGGTTGGATTGTGAATTGACTTCTGGTACATGCGGATGCGCTTTGTTGGACCTCTTGTGCAATAGATGAAATTTCAGCTTGGATAACCTTTCGTATAGATTTATCATCAATTTCCAAGAATTGAAAATTATGTATAGAAGCCATTTTGTTCTTGGTTTTATTTTACAAAAAAAACTGCACCCCTTAAAGGTTCTCATAGGGGTTCTGCTTAACTGTGTGGTCTCCTGTTATGTTTCCTCTCAGTCAGTTGATTCGCTTTAACTGCATGTTTAATTTCGTTTTAGCTTTTATCTTATATATATATATATATATATATATATATATATATATATATATATATATATATATATATATATATATATATATATATATAAGTATATATATATATATATATATATATATATATATATATATATATATATATATATATATATATATATATATATATATATATATAGCTTTTATATAGATTTTCAGCTTTTACTCTAGCTCTCTTAGCTTTCACTGTAGCTTGTTTTACTACCTGGCTTTGGATGTTAACTTTGACGGTTTCTGTATTGATTGTTTTGGTACTTTTGTGCTCTATTCAGCGCAATTACCTACCAGAAAACAATGTTTCCTGACATATCTTTTTTATTGTGATTTTAGATTTACCTCTGAAGATGGGTACTTAGTTGACCGAAACGTGTAGGGAATTAATAAAATTTTATTTTCTGGAAAAGAAGTATTTTTATTGAGTATATAACTCTTTTAAGGAGACTTACACTAACTGGATATATCAAAATTTTAATTTTCTAGCTTCATAAAAAATTTAGTTTTGGGAATTTTTCTCAAAAGAAGCTAAAACCACAAGGTTTTTTAGATAATAGAGAGATATCGATGGTAACACTTTCAAAAAAATTCATGCTTTAAATGAGCGCGTATTAGGACCTCTAGAACAGATATTAAGTAAGTAAAGTAAAGTATTAATTTTAGCAATATACCATACTAATAGTGTAACATTCTTATAAAAATTGACTACTGTAACTCACTTGCTGCGTCCGGATTTTTTTATTCTTTTTCTAAAATGTGGATACACTCAAACCCAAATTCTCAAAACAACTTTTTTCTCGAATGTCTTCTAAAGGAACAATAAAAACGTTAACAGTTGTAAAATGCAGGTCACCCTGTATATACCCCAGTGTATTCCCTATAGGCACAAACTCACTTTTATACATCTGAGTTAGAACCCTACTGCTGAAAGGGTCACGTTTACTTCTTTAAAATTATTTAACGCGAATAAAGTTAAAAATCACTAGGTGTCGAGACTGACAACGCCAAGAATGAATCAATTTACCCTGACCCAAGTTTGGGTTCTCAGCAGTCAGGGATTTTGTAAATAAATTGAGCGAACACAGTCGTCCTCCATAATCGCATAAAAATATACAACGTATTAGGGACCCTGACGGTGTCTATGTAGTTCCTACACTTCACCATGGCCTACTACTGCCTGTCGAATTTACATTCCATCTGAACAGAGAGCCGCTTGTGGGACTGCTACTTTAGAAGTCATCTGGCCCCTGAATAGAACCCCATGTTTCGTAAATAAACTCTCCTCTGCCGTTTTGTGAAAACAACCTTGACTTAGCCAACCTCCACGTAAAAGGTAAACGAAAATAAATGTGTGCAAACTTTCTGGGGTGGCTCACAATGTACGAGGCGGAATACATTTGAAAATGTTCCAGCATAATCTAAAGAGTGTAAACAGGCAAGCTTGGCTAGCTCCAAAGGACGTTGATGGGGTGAGGGTGTGTTCATTTTATTAACAATACGCCGCACCATTGTTAGAAGTGGGTCATATTGACAAGAATCAAAAATTTAAACGTTGGATGCCGGTTTTTAATAATACTAGTTCTGGACGCAGAAAGTGCGTTATGGTAGTGAATTTTCATAGAAATAACCTGGCATCAAACATTTTTTAAAATTAAATACGTATAACTTTTTTGCTTTTCACATAGATGTCTGAATTTTGGTATACAGTTTACTTTTTATAACGTGAAGCTACGTACCAAATTTGGTTACCATAGATTTATGAATTTCAGACCTGAAAATTTTGTTCGAAGGAAAACCAAAAATTTTTCCACAAAACCTAGTCGGATTTTTCTGGCTAACGAACTTATCCAAGCCATTAACAAGGCACCTATCAAATTATATATATATATATATATATATATATATATATATATATATATATATATATATATATATATATATATATATATATATATATATATATATATATATAGTGTGACCAATTTGTCTGCGAGTCACCCTGTAAAATTTTCATTCACAGTGGGATTTTAACCGGGTTTTCTCTAAATTGTAGACTTTGTGAACTGT
The DNA here is from genome assembly GCA_964006375.1 of Tillus elongatus. Lineage (NCBI taxonomy): Eukaryota > Metazoa > Arthropoda > Insecta > Coleoptera > Cleridae > Tillus > Tillus elongatus. The sequence continues at coordinate 117,389,522 of OZ023264.1, forward strand.
ATTTTTTGGACAATAAGCGCCATATTTATACAAAATACAAGGCCTACTTCGTCAGTTTTTGAAGTAAAATTTTAAGAATATTTATTAGGGATTTTTTATAAGAAATATGCTTACGCCACCGGATTCATCATCTCCCAAAACAGTCCTGTACTCAATTTCATCGAGAAATTTTGTGTAATCAAACTAAAAATGCATAATACATTATATTCATAAATTTATTCTGCCAAGTTATCCATTAAAAAACATTGATATAAGATTAAACTGATAGTAGCATACTCTAAATATTCTTTTGCATAGTTTTGGCAGATCATAAAAACTTAACAGCAAAAAAAAACTATAAAAAAAGGATATATACAAAATTCTTAGAAATTATATGCAAACGTTGTTCTTGATAAACTGTATTTTTTAGAGCAATAAGCGTCATATTTCTACAAAAGTCTGGCCTACTTCGTTAGTTTTCAAGAGTAAAATTTTGAGAAGCCTTATTAGGGATTTTCTATAAGAAATCTGTTAGCACGGCTGGAATCACCATCCTCCAAAACGTAGCTGTACTACAATACATCGAAAAATTTCGAGTATAAACGATTTTGTAGGGAAAAAGGCATCATAATTTTCATAATTTTTTTTTCACCAAGTTATCCATGAAAAAAGATTGATATAAGATTAAGCTGATGGTAACATGGTCTAAATATTCTTATTCATAGTTTTGACAAATAATGGAAACTTAAAAGCAACAAAAAAATAATAAAAAATAGAAAATTCATAAAATTCTTAGGAATTATATTCTCGTGACTTCTCCTAATCCACCAGTTATGTAACTCGTCCAGTGCGCATGACGCGAAATCACGTCTTGCGTGCTGCGACACGGACGCTCATGACGCCATTACATCGGGCATGCACATACCGTTTTCATTATGTAAGCCGCCGTTGTATGCGTGTGATGTATTGTGAGCCTGTCCAACACACATCGAGGTATCGTTAATTTGTACTGGTTTGACTTCGCAATTGGATTCGACTGAGGCAGGGCCATTCGAAGTAAAACGACCAAAAATAACAAAAAATAAGTACAAACTTCGTAAACCACTTTCTAACGCTGAGATAGAACGCATTTTACTGGACTCTGACGATGATTTTGAGGATCCAGATTATTTGGATTCGGAATTTGAAAAAAGTGATTCGGATATCGAAGAAAATGAAGACTTTCCTGTTGAGACAGAAACTGATTTAGGCACTACTCTTCAGCAAGTTACTGTTCCAAAGTCCCTTGATGAAACTGTGAACTAGACCCAAACACCCAGCAAGAAAACGCTAGCTTTTATAGGGAAACAAGAGCTAAAAATACTACCAGACGGTGAGACTACTTCCTTTACGATAATTCACACATTTTTTTATTGAATAAAGAATTTTTAATTATAGGGAATAGTCCAATTGATTATTTCAATATATTGGTTGACGACAGCTTTTTGAATCTTGTTGTTCAGGAAACGAATCGCTATGCAGTCGAGGTATTCCAGTCTCCCAATGTGGGCGAATTTTTCAGAATTGTTCGTTGGCGCGAAACTTCGATACCTGAAATGCGTCTCTTTTTTGGATTGTTTCTGCACATGGGGACAATTCCACTCAGTCGAATGCAAGACTTTTGGAAGAAAGACAGACTTTTCAATCTTCCATTTTTGTCGACCCACATAAGCGGAGATCGCTTTATGATCATTATCCGATGTTTTAATTTTGCAGAAAATCCAAAACAAAACGAACCAAAACCCCAAGACAGGCTATTCTAATTCGACCTGTGATATATTACTTCAATAATAAAATGGTGGATGTCTATTCCCCAAACCAAAATCTTTCTCTCGATGAATCCATGGTTTTATAGTGCGGGAGATTGGTTTTTAGACAGTATATAAAAAATAAGCGCCATAAGTACGGAGTGAAGCTGTACATGCTGACGGAGCCAGATGGAACTATTCTGAAGTTCTCCATTTATACCGGTGTGCTAGATGATTTTGGTGGAAAAGGCCATACTGCCAATGTAGTTTTCCAACTAATGGAAGAAAGGTAACGCAGGGCACTCTTTATTCATAGACAACTTCTACAACAGTTATCGTTTGGCTCGCCAACTATTAGAAAGAGGGACCTACTGCACCGGAACTCTACGGCTTGACCGAAAAGACAATCCTCTTGAGGTAAAAAATGCAAAGCTGAAGGTGGGCGACAATATTGCTCGCTACTCCAATGATGTAATGGTCGGAAAGTGGCGTGACAAGCGCGATGAATCGTACATTTTCACTAAATTTTCTCATGATTTCGTCTAATATAGAAACAAAAGGGACCAAGAAAAGCAGAAACCGGAAGCCATATATAAATATAAATATATATATATATATATATATATATATATATATATATATATATATATATATATATATATATACATATATGTATAATAACCACATGGGTGGCGTTGACAAGCAGGATCAAATGTTGTCTTATTACTCATGCTCTAGGAAATCGCTTCGATGGTACAAAAAAATTGGGACTCACGTTCTGCAATTGCTGCTTTTGAACTCATACTTTTTGTATAAGAAATATGAAAGAAGTCGAGTTTCGTTGTATGATTTCCGACTGCGAGTGATTGAAGAACTTGTACCACCAAAGGAAGTTCCACCAGAGAGACCTATTTCATTCCAGCACAGGGCGGAAAAAATCCTATAACGCCGAATTCCAAATATCAGTCGCGCAGAAGATGCCAAGATTGTTTTAAAAATAAAGGGCGAAAAGACACAACTTACTTTTGCCCAGCATGCCCTTCGAAGCCATCTTTGTGTTTGGATGGAAACTGTTTCGACGAATGGCATGCGGACCTGTAATACATAAGTTACTTTATTTTGTTTAATTTTGTTTATTTTGTGCGCCAAAGAAAGTTTGTTATTATTATTTACACATGTTTCGTTCGTTTTCTTACATTTATAAGAAAAACAATTTTATTCAGTTATTATTCTTGTTTTCTTATTTTGCATATTCTATTTGGGTTTTTTGTGTATTGAAGTAATAAAATTATTTTTTTCATTTACGTGTGATATTTTGTATTTGTTTTGTAATCAATATAATTACTTCTGAAGCAACACACACACATGACGCGAAATCGAGTCATGAGCCTTTCACGAAAAGTTCATTGCGTAATGCTCGTGACGCGATTTTGCGTCATCACGTGTTTTAGTGTATTTTGCACTTGTTTGGCCAAATACACTTTGTGGTCCTATGTGGTAATTCTGAAAAGACACCTGAGAAAAAATCAACCCTTAGCCCGGGGGGTGTTCCTACAAACACGCGTGAGCAGTGCACGGGTTAAATACAACTGTCAATTCTTTTACGTACGTTCGGAATTACCTTTTCTATTTATCCTGAACTAATGACTGCGTATGCTTGCCTTATCCTAGCCCGTAGTTCTTGTGCAGTTTGTGCCCGTCGTTTGTAAACTTTTTGTTTCAGTAAACCCCAAAGAATTAAATCTAGTAACGTCGGGCTTGGGGACTTCGGCGGTCACTCAATCAAAGGACTGTTTCGCCTGTTCCAGCGATTTTCGAAACGTTCATTTAGCCATTCTCTCACTAAAACAGCGTTATCAAGAGGGCTACCATCTACCTGAAACTTTAAATTAGGGAGACTCTGTAATTGTAAATCATCTAATGCGTTCCAAAGATCCCTCCTCCTTACGGAAAGAAATGGTTTGACCAAATCTATAAGAGAGTGAGGTGAAACTGCACCCTGGAGCCGATGATTTGCCATGGTCACGGAAATAGACCGACGCTGAAGAAAAACATAGATTTCCCTCGTTTTATCGTACAAAACATAGGACACGGCAATGAATAATATAAAAGTTTGGAGACAGCAAGAGTGTTATGGCCGTCCATTTTTATTAATATGTTGAATGTCAACTATATAACTTATTAAACATTAATCATTAATTACTAATTTTTCACAAAATAGAGATACTTAAAAAAATCTGCGAAAACTAACAAGATATGCTTCACACAAAAATTTGATAATCTAATAGGGGAAGTGGGGTAAAGAGGACCAGCGGGGCAAACAGGACCAGTCAATTTAATTCAAAATAAATGTAGGTTCCCGCCGTATTTTCATCGATAGAGGTTGGCACTTCCGAGTTCTATGCTTGGCAGAAATATTATGCGTATGTCAAAACGAATATGTTTGTTATGGTGATTTAAGCGAATTTCAGGTAGGTTCTTCTAATATTTTGTTATATTATAGTGTACAATTTTAGAGAATTGCTGTATGCTAATGAACTACTCTTTTCACATGTGAAACATTATTCATTCAGCTGTATTTTCATATGGATAAGCTGTTGTTTTGAGAAGTGAAAAGTGTGGTTATAATTAGTTTTGAAGTATGCATGCACTCGGGGTAAATAGAACCAAGCGTTACGGGGCATGGGGGACCTTGGTCATATATGCCCCTACCCGTTATTAAACTAGAATATCTGTGGTCACTTATGCTTACATTTATTGTTTTAGATGAGGAACTATAAAAGGAAGCGACCGATGCTATTATGGGGAGAAACCGAAGCTGCAGCTGCACTTAATGCTGTGCAGAGCGGCATGAGTTGAAGGTCGGCTTCTATAAAGTATAATATTCCTAAAACTTGCCTAATAAGACGGTTGAAGTTAGTTAGATCAAATGCAGATATTGCTGTTATGGGTCCCTCTCCGGGTAGTTTCAAACCAGTTTTTACGATCCGAGATGAAAATTTGTTAGTGGAACATCTTTTGGATATGCAAAAGAGATATGTAAAAAATGTGTGTGAGAGAGAGCGATGGGTTGGCCTCGGAAAGGATGTTCCAATACCCACAGACTTTTATAAAATTATTTATTTCAAAATTTCCAAGGTCAACCAGAAAATATCCTGATGCAGCCAATTATGTGCCATAAACCTAATATTTGTATGTTAATAAACTAAATTAAAAAAACAATGTTTCGCATACAGGCACAACTTTCAAATTTTATACTTTTTTTTTGATGAAATTAAAATTAAAACTAAACCTATAGGGTAAGCTGGAACATATCGTCTAGGGGTCCGTCAAAGCTAACAAAACAGACAAGAATTAGACCACGGATAGAATAGGGTTAACATAAGGAAAAACATTTACAATTTTTGAACTTTCTGTTACACTCTAACATGACTTGGTAAAAATTTAATTATATGACCTACTTAAAGTCTAATTCACCCAATCTCAACTCCAATTTAACCTACAGCTAATATATAAGTATTTTTTTTATAGTACAATATCAACTTCTTTCAAAAATTTTAATAAAAATACATTAATGTGTGCCTTGTCGAGACTCAATAAATATGTTAAATTTATGGGTTGGCTGATTTCTAAGGTAAGAAGGGACTGGAACATATGCAAAAAGTCAATAACTAACATTTCACGAAAATTAAAAAAAATTATGTCACAGGCTGTCAGAAATAAGAAGGTTATGTAAATCTGTCACTTTGACGTTTGATTTGACATATGTAAAAACAATTTGTCGATTAATTATATAGTATAAAAAGTTCTGGACGCAGCAAGTGCGTTATAGTAGTGAATTTTCATTAAATTGTACATCATTAGTACGGCATATTACTAAAATTATTACTTTACATTTAAGCAGGCCTTGAAAGTTTTAGAGATCCTAATAGCGCTTATGTGAGGAATTTTTTTCAAAGTCTTAGCATAGATATCTCTGTATTATCAGAAAAATATTTGAATCTCGTATACTAGCTCCTTTAAAAAAAGTCCCAAAACCCAATGTTCTATGAAGCTAGAAAATTAAAATTTGTGTGATCAAAGTACTGTCGGTATCTGTAAAGGAAACTTGTATTACAAATTTCATTAAAATTACAACAGTTTTACAGAAGAAAATTGAATTCATTTAGAAAGGGAAAATATCTGCGAAATTACAAACCTGGCAGGTATTTTTCCTTGTTAATCATCTGTACCATTTCGTTCAATTCAACCCAATCGAACTGTTTTTTCGAACAAGAAAACAGATGCTGGTTAATAAGTTGTTTATTTACCAGGTGGTTATACAGACGGCAAATTGCGGCCTTAGGAAATTGTACATTGTACCCTAAAAGTAAACTAAGCTTGGATCCTCGGTCGTACAGGGGTAAAAACGTGTACCTCTGAAGCGAAGGGTACTAGGTTCGATTCCTTGGGTTTCCCTTTAACTTTTTCAGTACAAGCTGTAATCAATCAACCGAGGTTCTGACATTGTATTTGAGCAAGTTGAATGTCTGCACGTTCCGCCCTTCGGAGGGGGGGTAAAGCCATCGGTCCTTTGTCTGTGCGATGTTGGCCACGTTAAAGATCCCTATCCTTCTTACAGAAAGGCAGGGTTTGGCAAAATTTCCAGGATAGTGAGGTAAAACTGCTTCTTGGCGTCGGTGATTGGCCATAGTCGCGGAAATAGACCGACGTTAAAGTAAAAAGAAGAAAGAAAAGTGAACAACTAATTACAGAATTAATTGAATTGTGGCTTGAAACACATTCGACGACTGTTTCGATCTCAGATAACGATTTATTTTTAAGTTTAAATATAGAAAAACAAACTGTCTTAAGATCATTTTTATAGACATAAGCTGATTTTGCTAACAACATTTACTTCAACTTTTCGTATCTTTTATTCCTATAATATGAAACTTCATGGTTTGGTAAAAACGCCATATTTTCTCTATAAAAGCGACAGTTTCTTAAATATTTCTCTATGCCCTTCCTCAAATCTTGATATCTCCAACTTAGGTAAATGAACAAATTGATTTACACTATTTTATAGAATCTATATGTATAACTGCTGCAGTTTCACCCAAGTGTTTTTTCCACTATATGCTACATTTTGAGTCTAAAACTTTATTTGCGGCCGTTTATCAAAGTACAGGTCTGGTTTATCTTTAAAATTTATTGAATCCCCACTTAAAAAATAATCACTTGGCAGATTTTTAAATTAACGTCATCTGCCATTCTGACGTCGTAATTTTGGTATACGACTTAAACGGTTTTCGGTATTTTTGGGATCGATATTTCTTGATAGCTAGTTAGGGTAGTATGTTTTATGCGTGTTATTTGTATTGTTTGATTATTGTTAAATTGTGACATGCCGCTAGTATGCATTAGTCTAAGCATAGCAGTTAACTACTCTGTCTTTGTCAGGCATTGGGCTTTAACCACTTATGTCGTTTCAGTTCAGGTCATTCAGATTTCGATTTCAGTTTGAAAAAAACTCCAAATTTCGCGAACTAAATTACAAATTCACAACAGAAGTTGATTGACACAATTTATAGCTACGCGTAAAGTGTCATTCTAGTCATTCTAATACTTTCAAAAATATGGCGTATTCAAAAATATTTTTGTATATTTTCGAGGAAAAAAATGTCCTTTATAGTTGATTTCCAGATACAGACAGTACAGCATAACAAAAATTTCAACGAACTAGGTGTATGTACATGAGAGAAAAGTGGATTCTTGTAGTCCTGATGCGATACCGTGTACTGAAAGCTTAGATCTTTACCATGTTTTGAGAGATAGGATGGAGAAATAGTAAAATATACTGGTATATGTAGGTATTTTGACTATTTTTGAACTGAATATTTGCACTTGTTGCTTTTATGGAACGAAATGGTGATCTGCATTTGTGAAGACTAAAGTTAGCTCTCAATTAAATACAAATAAAAATATATTGTCTAAAATGGTTGATATATTAGAATTATTAAAAATATGGATGCGTTATTTATAAATTGATTTGTCAATTACTCAATTTGAGCTTGAGGAAGAATCTAAAATCATATCCCACACATGTTAGATTGGTGGCAAGTGTGGGGAGCGAGAAATCCATGGAAGTGGGATCATGTTATTTTCATGTAAGAACCTTGTAGTATCCTTGCTGTATGAGGACAGGCTGCAGTACTATTCGTATGTAATCATCTTGATTCAAATTTCTGCCAATAAAAGCTCGAGGTGACCTGCTACCGTATGTTGTCGCACCCCACATTATCTGCCCTCGTGTAGGGGCCCGTATGCCGATCTATAGAAAATTATTAAGTTCTACGTTCTCCACGTAATCATCTTACTATTCTGCGACCATCGTGGACCCAAATACAGAATCGAAACACCATCCCAATTTGATCTGCCCTTACGTCACTCAAGCTGAGCGGCACGATGTCGAGGTGTCAGTGGGAGACATAAATATTCTATAAGAACAAAGCCCAAAAGTGCGTTTTCTGCGATGTATCCTTGCCATAAAGACTCTTTATTGTAAAACTCCAAACCAAGCATTTACAATCGACCGTGTTGTTAAAACTTTGTCGAGTAAACCCGCACGCTGCCTCTTATGCGGTCGGGATTTTGTCTGATTGAAAAAGCGGCTTCTCGCGTACCAACAATTAGCTCCCTGTCGAATCATTTAAATAACTGTAATTGTTTCGCAAACAGCGTCTGGGTATAATGACCTAATGACTTAGTAGTAAAGCGTATTAAATTGCCTTCAGCACTGGAATCTTTTAGAGGTTATTAAACAACCTATTTGCTATCTCTGATGATTCAGTGTCCTTAGAGCACACACTTGCAGCGTCAACAAGAAATAGATACATGTTAAGAATTTCAGGGAAAGTTTTGAAATTTTGAATGGAAACTAGTTGAAAATTCAGTTGAGCAAATCGACATTTTGTCTGATTGAAAAAGCGGCTTCTCGCATACCAACAATTAGCTCCCTGTCGAATTCACTTAAATGATTGTAATTGTTCCGCAAACGGCGTCTGGGTATAATGACCTAATGACTCAGTAGCGTATAAAATTGCCTTCAGCACTGGACTTTTTTAGAGGTTATTAAACAACCTATTAGCTATCTCTGATGACTCAATGTCCTTAGAGCACACACTTGCAGCTTCAACAAGAAATAGATACATGTTAAGAATTTCATGGAAAGTTTTAAAATTTTTAATGGATATGAGTTGAAAATTCAGTTGAACAAATCGGCATTTTTTTAGAAATATATGAGAGATAGTAACAAATTAAAATAAGGGTGTGATATATTGTACTAATATATATTTCTTATTAGTGATATCATTCTCTACCTATTATGGCAAGAAGTATTTATGGTATTTTCTACAGATTGATTTCAGCCTTCATTTGTTGCATAACGATATATATTAGGGGTTCATATTATTAACAATAATAAATCAGGAAGTATTTGAAGGTATCACAATTTTGACCTTAAACAATGAGTATAAATTTTTATTATTTGGCAAAAGTCTGGAATACATCTGATGAGACTTAGATACTTTCTAAAAATTTTCTAAAACAACATCCACTTACGTTCCCCATGTAAAGTTCGCTAGTGTAGTAACTTGGCTTCGCTCACCTGTAAAAAAAAGAAAACTTCTGAAAATTGTATATCAAAATGATTAGCTACAACTACGAGTCATTGCTTGAAAATTCAATTTAGAAATACATTTCTGAATACATAGGGCTTTGAGACCTATTGACTAACTAAATAAATAAATGCAAAGGAGAACCTCCGGTGGTCAAATTTGTAACGAGGTTTGACTTGCAAATTTATATCCGCAGGTTCTGCGTTTTTGGCTGTGCGCTTTGAACTTCTAGAAATGTTAAACTAAAATGTCAAAATTTGTCGTGATAAATTTAAATATGTATTCTAATAGTAATGGATTGTTAAGAAAAGTTCGGGACGCATCAAGTGCGTTATGGTAGTAATTTTCATTAAATGCCTCAAATTTGAATAACTTTTGGTATGTAGTAAGGTATTTCCCAAGGAAATGTATGTACCAAATTTCATCAAAATGGCTTTTTAATTTTCGAAGATAAAAATTTGTTTGGAAAGAAAACTCAAAATTTTCTGGGAAAAACTTTTACGATTTTCCTGGCTAACGAACTATTCGAAGCCATTAATAAAAGAAAGGAATTTGACGAGTTTCATCCAAATTGGTTAATTAGCTTTTGAGTTATCGGTTGGATATATATATATATATATATATATATATATATATATATATATATATATATATATATATATATATATATATATATATATATATATATATATATATAAATTAAAACTGATCCCGCATATGAGTTCTCATTTCAAAAAATTTGAGATTTTTTTGAAATAAAAATTCACCAAAAAGCAAACTTTTATACGGACTATAGACAGAAGTTTGAAGAGTGTGTAGAAATGTTCGTAAGAAGAACAGAGATGGCTGGAGTTGAAAATTGCAAGTGACACTTACAAGAATTTTGGATCCTTTTTAAATATGTGTATACTCCAAATTGCCGAAGCTTTTGGTAAATGTCTAGTATCTTGACATATAAGTGATTTTGATAAAATTATGCATTACCACGTAGTTTTGTGCGTAGATGACGAAAATCGCATAGGAAATTACGGCACATGCGTATTTTCCGAAATAGGGTCATTTTTTTGAAGGAAATTTTCATCATTTTCATGATGATGTGTTTCAAATTTTCATATTCATCGCTCATTAGCACTCTAAACACAGTATATCAATTGTAATGTACCTGTTTGGTATCTTACATTTTTTGTACATAATTTTCTCGAAAATGCAGAAAAACGACATGACAGTGCATTTGGCACGCAAATGTCAAATTTAGCCAACACGAAAGTTGGTGTTACGTACGTCAGGCGTATATGTATTAGCCTCATGAGTTTCTGCTGTCTTAACGAAATAAAAGATATCCCTAAAGTGCCGTTTACACACAATCCTGCCTACTGACCTTTCTGGCGTGCTCTAACATTAGTTTGCGTAATTAAAACCTAAAAGAAAGAAAAACCAACCCTGCCATACATCTTTGCGTATGCTGATCTCACTTCCCTCTTCAGTGCTGACCTTCCAAATCTCTGAATCAATGTAACAAAACTGGCTGGAATGGACTTGTTGATGATGTTGTAAATGAATTTAGGACAAAAGTCTCCCTTAATGCAGGATGTCAGGAACCAAATTCTTAGCGATAGAGCGAGTGAAGACTTTGACAATCTCTTATAAGATTTTGTGGCGCTGGTCAGCCTAGCCGAGGAGATATAACTTCTTAACGTCACGTCTGTAATAGACATACTTCTAAGCTAAAACAGGCAAGACTACAATTGCAGACTGTATTTATTGATAAAGGCCCTACGCGTTACGGCTCATATAACCTAATCCATCTTCAGGGGCTTCCAGCTAGTACGTCGTGCACAATATTCAGCTTCAGATCTGTCTCCTTTTTCTTTGCATATGCTTCCAGACGTTGTGATGTTTAGAAGTTATATCTCCTCGGCTAGGCTGGCCAGCGTCACAAAATCTTATAAGATATTGTCCAAGTTTTCACTCGCACTGTCGCTATGGATTTGGTTCCTGACATCCTGCATTAGGAGAAACTTGTGCCCTAAATTCATTCACAACATCATCAACAACTCCATTCCACCCAATTTTGTTACATTGATTTAGAGATTTAGAAGGTCAGCACTGAAGAAGCAAGTGAGATCAGCATACGCCAAGAAGGAGGAGACAGATCTGAAGCTGAAGATTGTGCACGACGCACTAGCAGGAAGCCCCTGAAGATGGCTCAGGTTATATGAGTCGAAACGCGTAGGGCCTTTATCATTAAAGACAGTCTGGAAGTATAGCCTTGTTTGGTTTATCTTATTATATGTCTATTCCATCCGTTGTGACGTTCAGGAGTTATAATGTATGGAATTTGAAGCAAATACAAAAGCGAATAGGTTACTTTTTCTTTTGACGATACAAAAAATTTTTTGAAAATATACTTAAAATTTTCTCGAAGAAACTGGTTCGCTTTTTTTTTTCATTAACGAACTTACTCAAGCAACTTACACAAAAACTACACCTGCCAAGAGATAATTATTCACCACAACTTTTTGACGCAGTTAAGAAAATATTTTTTTACAAGAAAATTTGCAAACTTTTTATTTACGAAAATTTTCCATTTTGTTTTAATTGGCCTAAGTTGTGTTATACGAAAAATATTTTAAAATCTTTTAAAGAAATTGTCTACAAGGCTTTTTAAACGAAGATTTGCTAAGCAAATTTTTATTATTATTATTACACATACATAAAGTAAAATCCCATAAAGTCTGTGCTTGCAATAACTAAGTGCGTAGAAAAAAATACAACACGATCAAAAGTAAACAAAACAAAATATTATAGTTTTGAATTGTCCTCAGAAAAATTATTGAACAATTTTTTACGTGGATTCTCAAATGTTTTTTAAATGAGTCGTCAAACATAAATGAATTACATAAGCAGCATTCCTTTCAGAATTTTTGTTTGACAATCGCCAACTAAGACGTTTTAAGAAAAACTATAAACTTTTCAAAATAATTTTTCTGGTTACTCTGGACCATTTTGGGCTTACAAAACTTGTCCGTAATATTCAATATTTTTTGTTAACGACACAAAATATTTTTTGAATGTTAACCATAATTTCCTGGAGAAACTGGTTCTCTGGCTAGCGCACTCATCCAAGACAATTACAAAAGGAAGGTACTTTCCAAATTTCATTAAAATGGGCCCATTATTTCTTGTTATCAGTATATATATATATATATATATATATATATATATATATATATATATATATATATATATATATATATATATATATATATATATATATATATATAGCAGGAGACACACACCAGTCTCGTATATAAACATAGTAAAATTGAAACTGACCCCATTTAGAAGCAAAAATAAATTCAAAAGTGGCGATCTCTACCGTATCCGATTTTTTCTACGATAATTCGTTAAAAAGCAAATTCGATTAAGTAATTATTTCTACTTCCTCCGCTAATCAGGGCTAACTATAAGTACTAAGTACTCGCAGAGAACATTCCATAAAAATACGACCAATTCCTCAACATCCAGATCTTACGATTTCAAAGGCTGTAATAAAATTTGGTGGGTTACATAGAAAATCGATATAAAATGAGTCACTAGTAGAGTTGCGGGCTCACTTCATGTGAGCTATAAAAATAACAAACCTCAAATAAATCCAACGTTATATCCGACCGGGTCAAGTAGTCATTGGAGAGTCAAGCTTCATGAAATTATCGTAACCCGTCGAAAAGTGAAGTACTCTGACGAATGCTGCATCTGGAGTTGATTGAAAAATAAATACGTGTTAGTTTAGTGCCTGGTTCGTTCCGGGACTTCATTGATGTGTGTACCTAACGAAACGAAGAAATAAAATGTGATCGAATCTATTTGAAATGCCGCTGTCGTTTTAATAGTAATCAGTTTCTGTGATGTGTAAGGCGAAGTCACCTGGAAAGGAATTTGTGGCTGTATTTCACAGAACTTCATATCAGTAAGAAGTATTAAATCTAGCGACTAGTTGAATCGTTGCGTAATAATGATTTTTGTCCCTAATTTATAAGCACAATGTTGCTATATTTTATATTGTTAATGTTTTCAGTCACCAAAACTAAAATGTGTAAAAAACAAGTACAATTTACTGCGAGCTATGTCTTATCCTTCTCCCTTATTAATGAATTCTCGGTGGACGCTTAATGAAAGCTCCGAATTACGGCAATAAAATCTGATTTGATGTATCTGAGCTAGAAAAGGAAACGTCGAAAGCGGATGTAGTCTTTCCGGCAGTAATCAATCTGCGTCCGTAAGAGGTGATGCGAGAGGAAGACCGCTTCTGCTTCTTTTTCTAGAAAATGTTTTGTAGAGAAAGCCGAGTCGATCAATATTATATACTATATAATATAACATATATCTCTTAACCACTTGCGTGATACCCCGCATGCAAGTAATGCCTGGGTGTCTAGATGTTATGGCACTACAGTCTCTAGTGACTCTTGCGATTATCGTGGCTCTGCCACACAGAGCCAAATCTTCAAAAAATACTGTATAGATATCTCAAATGCAAGGAATACTTAATCTTACACTACTCTTCTTCTGATACGTAAATCACATTGTTCACCTTGTCGTGTGTTTAAATATTGCCATTTTAAAATTAGTTGCTTTATACAAAATATTTCTAAAAAAAAGGTAACAAGATTAAGCCGTGGATAACGCAAGGAATAATAAACTAAATGAAAACTAGAAAAAACTTGGCGTTATTTCAAAAATATATCATGTTGACACTGCAGCATCTTCAAAATATAGAACCTACCGAAACTTATTAAACTAAAATGAAAACAGCTTATTACAGTAAACTCATTGAATAATCTAAACAAAATTCAAAGAAAATTTGGCAAAATGTTAAAAAAATTACTGATCACAAACTCGGGAGTAAAAATAGCTGTATTCAAAGCATTTGTCTCGAAAACAATAGTAAAGTAAATGATATAGGGAAACTTACATCTGAATTTAATATAACTATTTTGATACTATAGCCAATAAGTTAAAGAGTACTAATTTCAATAATCAAGTGCAACCGAATACTAGTTTAATTAATAATAACCCCACTCGTTCTTTTTAGTAAATTTTCTTTAAAAAAATCACTAATGAGGAGATCCCGACTTTTAAATTTTGAAAAAAATTCCTTAAATGAGCGCTAATTAAGCCCCCCAGAACACATATCCGGGGTTAGTTTCAATTTTTTAATGTTTATATATATATATATATATATATATATATATATATATATATATATATATATATATATATATATATATATTGTGCTGGGAAATTGCACATTATAAACTGTTAGTACATCAGAGTGTAGATAATGAATTCCCAATAAATTTTTTCTATAAAACAAAAATGAAAACCCTTACGGAAGCTAGTTTGATTACGTTAAGCTCCGATTATTGGTTCAATTATGTAAATCGTCAGACCTACAAAATTGGGGGGTCAGCTTAGCAATGGGTGGTTATAGTAGTACCACTGGTCAGTAGTAAGTACAATACTTATGGTTTACACGTGATGTATATGGGTTCTCTGTAGATTGTGTACATATCCACATCGTTCGACATATTTTTTCTTTACACTAAAACATAAAACAAAATAAAAACTTTAATATATAAGCATATTCTTTATTATTGTTAGTCAGTGTTATTTGGATAAGCAATGACAGATATAAAGCCATAATTTGTTAAAATAATCATTAATTAAACTTTTCAAATTTATAACTAGCAAATTTGGCAAATATCTCAGTTTAAATGAATTTAAAACAGCCAAAAATCTATATGCAAATAGCTTAAAATCTTAATCAGGACATACATACCAAAGAATTATGCTATATATATATATATATATATATATATATATATATATATATATATATATATATATATATATATATATATATATATATATATAGATAAGTTTGTTTTAATGTAAACAATGAACTGGAGTTTGTCAAGGTTTGTTGTGAGACTTTTCACTTTTCAAATCAAGATTGCAGCAAATAGACTTATTTAAAAGAGGTTCTAGAATTTGCCAATAGTTTTTAAATTTATTATTGGTTATGGTTATGTCTAAGAAGTAAGGTTAGGCCAAATGTCATTTTAAGAATAACGATGTAGAATAATAATATTTGAACTTACCGGGTCTTTTCAAAGATGAATAGCTGTCAAAAACGTATTAATTAATTTCAAGAAAGAATTCGCTGAGACAATACAGGATATGAGATTCCAGATGAAATTGGAGAAGATTTCCGCTTTTGTTCGTTAATTATTGTTGGTTGTTAAAGAAATTAAGACGCGAGAAGAGCGTCATATATTACTTCCCAAAGAAATGAAATAATTTAAAGTATATTGTATGTATAGAAGATCCATTGTATCACTAAAACAAACAGAATGTTTTAAATGAAGTTTTAACGTAATAATTACACTAGAAAACAGTATATATATATATATATATATATATATATATATATATATATATATATATATATATATATATATATATCAAGAATAACCACATTTAGAGATACCTACCACAACTAGCGAGGAATCAAGGTTTGAAATCTATTTTCTTTTGTCTAAATCAGAACAAGGGGGCAAATTACTTCAAATAAAGACAGTCAATACTGTCAAACATCCATCAAGCAAAAGCAATCATGGGAGAATGAGATTTTCTACATAAACAGAAATCTTAATTGCATTTACCATAATTCAAAGTTACAAACTTAGAGGGCGTGAGGATCGCAGTTTAAAAGTTCGGAAAGCCATATTAAATATTGTTCATAAACATTTGCAAACCAATCAAAATTCTGTAACTAATTTTAACCATTTAATTTGTTAGTAAGATTAAGATTTGTACTAATGGATCCGATTAGGTTTAAATTTAAAATTCTGTCAAATAAAACTTGTTAAAAAATTTTACTCAAGACATAATTCTTTGCGAAATGAATAAGACCTAAAATAAGAGTAATTACATATTAGCAGGCTATTTCTTTTCCCCTATTTAGCAGAATCCACGACTGAGAGAAAGAAGAAAAAAGTTAGGGCACAGCAGTAAGTAAATTGATAATTTGATTTCAATAAATTGTCATAATTATCTATAATATATTGACTGACGAGTAAGAGGGGTAGGAAACTAATAGTACACTGAAGTTAATTTTAATATAACAAATATATATACAGATCTAAGTTCAAACACCAGAGTCATAAACATTTTATTCAGCAAACAAATACATTATAAAATCTACAGGGTCATATATAAACATTGTGTAAACTGTCAATATAAAAGTTTCTATGTACATTTTAAAATATAACCAATAAAAGTAATATCATCCGAAAATTGTGCCAATTTAAACTACAAGAAACAAAAAGATTTACATTTATACAGGGTGATTATTTATATGAGATAACATAAAATTATACAAATCAAAATCAAATATATATAATTAACAATAATCAAAAATTCGATTAAGTAAAATCAGATTTATATATATATATATATATATATATATATATATATATATATATATATATATATATATATAGAGAGAGAGAGAGAGAGAGAGAGAGAGAAAATATAATAACAATATATAAACATGAACAGTAATATCTCATGTATTATTCATTTTCAAATCTTGATTTGCAATCAAAAGGTTTTTTTTTCAGAATGTATAAATAGAACTATGTCAACACTTTCCTGACATCAGCTTGTGTAACACAGATCATCATTTAAAGCGACATCGGGGATTTTCTGCTAAAGTAAGCTGCTTTATAAACCTATATATTAAAACAAGTAAACATAAAACTCAACTTGCTGCGGTTTGTTCACAAGACACAAATAGCAAATGCAGTCAATTAGGGAATACAAAACTGTTTGCGATAGATTTAAACACAAATTGACATTTGAGACATATTGGCATATTTAGCATACAAGGTTACCTATTGTTTTGCATCTAAGTGTTTACCTATCCTTCTTCACATGTATATATGTTTCCATTTTTTTTGGTAACAGCACCCTAAAGAATGACACCATTTCCAAAAAACATTTTAATCTTCCTTACGGAATATATGCCAGTTGACAACATGAGGCAAAGCGCATCAACATGCGGAATCCATGAAAATGTATTACCCTACTAAACATCACAACTACCAAATCCAAAAATGAAATAGTATCAAGTTCTCGAGACTTTTTGATGGTAAGTAAACGTTGTTGATGTGTTTTGAAAGTAGTAATTACCAGAACTGTTTGCCTTAATTTAGCCCCAGTAACACCCAGGCCGACTACCGCTTTCTTGTTTAATACTTCTCTATTTGCAGGTCTTTCTATGATGATAGTGTCATCTGCAAAAGATATTATGTTCTTGCAATGAAATTGGTTAATTAGGTCGTAAATATATATATATATATATATATATATATATATATATATATATATATATATATATATATATATATATATATATATATATATATGTAGAACAACAGGGAGTGTCAATAAACCCTCCAGGAACACCTCGTTTTATTAGCCTTAGAAACGATTTTTCTCCATTTAAGTCCACTAATTGATATCTGTTCTCAAGATGCTACCTAACCAACTTCCATACAGTTTCTCTTACGCCGTAATGCTGCAGCTTTGTCAAAAGCTTGTCGTGATCCACACAATAGAACACCTTAGTCAGGTCTATAAGGGAAATAATTGTTTCTTTCATATCCTCAAATGACTTTAAAATCGTTTCTAGTATCTCGACCATTTCCGTAACTGTTGATGTATCTGCACGAAAGGTATGCTGATTTACACTCAAAATCGATGTATATATATATATATATATATATATATATATATATATATATATATATATATATATATATATATATATATATATATATATATATATATATATATATATATATATATATATATATATTATAATGGCCACTTACAGAAGCTCGTAAACGTACATGGATCAGAGCCAACTAGAAAAGCGGTCGAACGTTAACGAACCACAAATTCAGTTTAAGCTTTTGCTTTCGTTATAAATAATATTTACAGCAAAATGCTTACAAACATATAAATCGCCATTCGTTAAATGCACTTTTAGCGATTTTTCATAGAAAAAATTCGTTATTGAGGTGATGGCGACTACTGAATTTTAAAAAAGTTTCTGCAAATGAGCGCGTCTTACATGATTAAGTTTTTCACAAACACACACACACACACACACACACACACACACACATATATATATATATATATATATATATATATATATATATATATATATATATATATATATATATATATATATATATATATATATATATATATATATATATATTATAATGGCCACTTGGGGTGGCTGGGCGGTTAATAGTGAATTTCCCTGATGTGGGGAATTTTCGGGATAACATCCGGGATACGGCTGTCGGGATCATGCTCGGACGCCAGCGTCTGTAGAGTTTTTGTTCAGAGAGTAGGCGCGCTCTCTCGGGACTCTCGCTCCCATTTCAAGTCACTGTCGACGTCCACACAGGGTCCTCCTAAGTGAAGATGAAACTTATTAGGCTCGTTAATCCTTCCTGGCTTATCCACTTCGTGGCAATATATATATATATATATATATATATATATATATATATATATATATATATATATATATATATATATATATATATATATATATATATATATATATATATAACCGATAACACAAAAAATAATGTGCCGATCTTGATGAAATTTTGTCAGTACCATCCTTTGGGAAGTGGATTGGAGAAGTTCGTCAGCCAGGAAAATCGGCCCAGGTTTTCGCGGAAAAAAGTTTTTTTAAATTCATATCTCCAGAAATAACAACGCAAGGGCAACCAAATTGAGTACACATATTTGCATTTCAAAGAGTGAACCATGCACCAAAAGTTGGATTTCTACATTTAAATACAAAAAACTTATGGGCAGTTAAACAAAATTTTGGAGTTTTCCTCAAAACGTCAACGTCGCGATTTGAAACGTCAAAATTGGCAATGTTTAGGCGAAGAACGTGAAAAAAATATGGATTGTGAAAAGAAAATGTTGCAAGAAGAGTGTTCTGCGAACCCTTAAGTTTCAGGTTCAACCTCATCGTCCTTCATTTTACTAAAATACTACAGAAAATTAATTTCAAATAGAACCTTTGATGCTTTCGCTATAGGTTTAGTTAAGTCTATGGCTTAACGGTCTATAATTTTTAGCTCATTTTCTTAGAACAAATTCGTTAATGCGTTTTTCCATTTTTTATCGAAATGTGATGCATGTTTGTAAGAAAAAAAATCTCTACGCAGTAAGTGCGTTTTGGTAGCGAACTGTCATTAAATCCTTTAAATTTCAATAACTCAATTTGCTATTACCATAAGGTTTGTTGGCTAGGAAACCAACATTTAAGTTTATTTTCGGAATTTTTCTTGTATATTTTCGAACAATAAGTAATTTTGATAAAATATAGTACATTGTTTCTACTACATAGGCTATTGATGCCTGCTCGCATTTGCTATTAAAAACATTTTTATGAAAATTCACTTCCATAACACACTTGCTGCGTCCAGATTTTTTTTAGTTATCAAGTAGACATGTCAAAATTTTAGGTAGTAATTTAAGCTTAAATTTTATGTAATAATCAGACCGTAGATGAAGAAGAATATACCAGTAGAGGTTGACACAACGAGCGTGAGTGGCAGTACTGGGGAAAAGGTGATTATCTTAGAAAGCTGAAATCTTAAGAAAATTGATAGTTACAGTTCCAGACCTGTAACAAAATTGTGTATATTGCATATACAAGAACATGCTTATTTGTGCGACACATTCTACCATTATAGACAAAATACACTATAATATTAGATAGAAGCAATCACAAAAGAATATGTTTGGCATAGTTTGAAAACCATTTGTTTAGTACCAAAAGAATAGAACCATTGGAATACTGCATAACATTACTTACATAATTTAGTATTTAGCGTCATAAATAAATGCTTTCATGGCAAAATCTGGTTACGTGAACCTGATTGCACAATTTATTAAGTCACAAGGAAGTTAGTTTACCTGAGAACGATTTCACTATGCTACGGCGCCCACAATTACTCATTTGGGAACACCAATTATTAGGTACGAGCAAGAGCTCAAATATCTAGGCATCTAATTTAGCTAACACAACCGTGACTTGTAACTATTATATTCTAGACAGATAAATAAAGTGCTAACACATGGCGGGCACCTACTGGACAAGAGGTCTTACACATACTACAAATATTTCTCCGGTAAAAGCCTTTGCATGCACCCAAGTAATGTTATACTGTGTACCCAAACTGAATGACAATTATTCCCAAAATGTAGTAACTAACCCTACAACATTGTTTAACAAACATGGGATGGCACATACTATTTGAGTCTAGACATTCCACAAAGGGCAATAAAATAAAACGTGTGTAACGCACAGTCACGATAGATCATCATAAAGCCCAAGCGAAGCAATTACAACTAAAATACAGAAGCTCGTAAACGTACATGGATCAGAGCCAACTAGAAGAGCGGTCGAACGTTAAAGAACCACAAATTCAGTTTAAGCTTTTGCTTTCGTTATAAATAATATTTACAGCAAAATGCTTACAAACTTATAAATCGCCATTGCACGTTTAGAGATTTTTCATAGAAATGTTTCGTGATGGCGACTACTGAATTTTAAAAAAGTTTCTGCAAATGAGCGCGACTTATAGGATTCAGTTTTCACACACACACACACACACACACACACACACACACACACACACACACACACACACACACACAAATATATATATATATATATATATATATATATATATATATATATATATATATATATATATATATATATATATATATATATATATATATATATATATATATATATATATATATATTATAGTTTTTATTATCCCTACGTTTTAGGTGTCATTCGATTAAACTTTCTCTTTGTGTGGGAATTTTATGACATTCTTACTATTGTATGCAATGTTAGAATTTTTATGATATGTACGATAATAATATATATATATATTTATTATATTTACCTGTTATATTCAGTTGCCCTTGGAATCCTTATTTTCTTTTAGTTAATTTTGCATGAGACTCTTTATAAAAATGTATAAATATGTTTTTTTTTGTTTTAATCTTTTTATATTAACAAATTATTGATAAATCTCAGAGCTTGGGTTCATGAGTCGAAAAATGCACCACTTTGTTAATAAAATTTGTATGAGTTTTATTACGACATTCAAGTTTTTTTTTCTTAATAATGAAATGGATTTAAAATACAAATGGATAATTCATTAACAAACAATTTAAATAACAAACAAATAGAACAGTTTTTTTATATTAGGAAAATAAATATTGCCTAACTATAAAATTCTTATTAATATTACAAATTCTTAACAATAATCAAACTTCCCTTGAAAGGGTAGTCACGATTTTTATGCAGGTACAGTCATTTTCATTTATTTATTAAATTATTAATTTTTTTTTGTTAATTGCTTTATAGCTATTGAGCTACATAAGTTCCATTCACCAACCTTTAAATGTCACTTGAAGTATTTGCCTTCATGTTTTTTAATAGTTATTCTGTCCACTATACATTTGGGTTATGTGTATAGTTTCTGGGTCTAATTTCTTTTTTACAGATTCTTCTTTAAATCAGATGAAAATAAAAAAGAATCACTTGCCTAGTCTAATGATAGTTGACAGTTTGGTTTTTTATTTAATATTTACTTATAAAATTCCAACAAAAATTCTTTTTATTTACCATATATTCCCCAGTTTCCATTAATTGATTGAAT
The DNA here is from genome assembly GCA_964006375.1 of Tillus elongatus. NCBI lineage: Eukaryota > Metazoa > Arthropoda > Insecta > Coleoptera > Cleridae > Tillus > Tillus elongatus. The sequence goes on from OZ023264.1 coordinate 117,411,806, forward strand.
AATATTTGTTCGAATATAGTTATTTATAATAATAAGATCGCAGAAATAAACAGGTAAGTTGAAACTTGTCAACCTTATTTAATTATTTTCCTTTAAAAATATAACCTAAAATTGTTGAGAATAAATGCTGGAAATCAATTAAAATTCTGATGTGCTCTCTTTGGCTACTTAAATTCAACTGCCTCGATTAAATAATTCAACATTTCTTTTATATAAAAACAGAAAAAAAAATTGAATTAGCGTCCTGGCGCCATGTTAATTTCAGACCTGCTAATTTAGGATTTTTTTCTTATATTACAGATAACCAAACATGCCAATCTTTAAAAGAAAGCTTGTTTAAAACTGCGTATTTTGATACCCCATACATGTGGTTTCATTATACCGTATGTTCTAAATTTGTATGGCAAACTTGACATTTCTCAAAATTGACAATTGTCATAAATATGAAAATTAATGACCGCTAATCTTTATAATACACAAATTATATAATAAAAAACTTATTCTAGACAATTTCCTGATTACATAGAGCTATTTTATATGTGATTTGGTTTAGTAATAATCGTATAATCTATACAGGAAATTTTTAATTCTTTTATCTGTTGACATTTCAATTTCCAGTATAAAATTGTTTATAATAATCTACTTACCTACAATTATAAATATATACAGTAATCAAAAATACAGTTTAATACACTATTAAACAATAAACAACAACAAACAATATCATATTATACATAAGCTGTCCTCTTGTAACATGATGTTCGACAATTGTTAAAAGTTGCATTTTTCTTTCATTTTCCCTTATTTTCGTTGCCACTATGTTACTGTAGAGATTCATTATGATATAATCAACCAAATGCTTTCAAATTATTAAATCTGTTTTGCTTTTACAGGTATTATCAAAATTTTGTGGAAATTCCGAAATGCCACATTATGTAAATTTTGAAATGACATGCACTATCAATTTGCAAATTATATGGACGTGACACTCATATGGTCCACAATATATATAGTTACTATTTATGGTTTTTGTCAATTTTTATCATGAAAATTGCTGTGGAAAGGAGTTTTCCTTATTATGTTATAATTGTACTGGATCGCACCTCAAAATAACAGGTAATCTATAATATGTCAATAATATCTGATTGCTATACATTCATATCATTCCAATCATGTTGTGTTCGTATTTTTCCACACATTTTATCCTATTTGCTTCCTAAATTAATTGAAAGTACCAAAGTTTATCACTCTGACGATTTGTTTGCTGCGTACATATCAAGATGGAGACGTGATTCAGCCACGGAATGCTGATCTTTTATTTTAATTAGCTTCAGTGATCTCGTCTACTGCTTTATTAAATATAATATTTTAATTTTGAATGTATAGTCTTTGGAAAATAAACGTTTTTTATGTAAGTTGCACGCTTTGATTTCAAATACTAATTTTATATGATATTTTTGATATTATCATGCATTAAGGTTTTTATTTTTATTTATTTTGATTTGAATACTTAGCCCCTTGCATGCTTATCGGCTTTTCTTTTTAAATTCCCCTTTTTTAACCCATCTCTGGCAAGACATATTGTAATAAGAATAACGTAAATTTCACAAGATTTTCTATTTCCATTTTTCTAAATTTAGATGCATTTCTGGTTCATTAAAATTACCATAGCAATATATATATATATATATATATATATATATATATATATATATATATATATATATATATATATATATATATATATATATATATATATATATAATATTACTGGACACATACTAGTTTCCCTTATTTGAGCTCATCGGTTCGTTATACCAGTCATAACCAAAATATATCTTAATTAATTGGCTTAAGGTAGCCAAAACCTGTATCGAGCTGCTGACATCTAGGATGCAACAAAGTTCCTTGTTGCCCCAAACCCTTTTGTTTTCGAGGTAGTGTAAATTTTTTAATTTATTCTTTCAACTCTTTGTGACACATAATTTAATTTCCTATAAAAGATCCCTTTTAATTTATCGTCGTATGGCCGTGATCTTTCTGCAAAAACCAAAAAATATTTCATGTTGACCTGTCATCTAAAAATCAATATTCTTTTGACTAACAAATGAACACAATGAAACAATCGTTGACATGCAGTCGTCTACATTAACAATTCAGGGCAACTGTCAAACAAACATTAAAATAATTTATTTAGAGCCTCTTCGTTGCTAAAGATTTTCATTGGTTAATTTCTCGTTTTTTGTTAGAATACAGAGATTATTATATGTGTTATGGCGAGGCTTGATCAAATTCTAGTGATAGTCAGTCAAATAAAGCGAAAATAGGCCGAATCTCGAAACGAAAGATAATAAACTGAAAATTTGCACATACCTTCCCTTTGATATTCTCAACACTCCCTCAAAAGTCTCAGATAATCTCGTGTACGCGTCTTGACATATTCAAGGTCAAAAGTCGCTAAAATCAGTTTCTTATAAATCTATCGTTTCCTATGGGTCAAATCGATTTTGAACTTATAAGAAAATTTGTAGAGCAAAAAATTCTCTACTATCCATATATAAAAAATTTTGCTTATCACCAACCGTTTTTAAGATATCGGGTGGAGAGTGAGAGTCCGTATCCGTATATATACCGTATATATATATATATATATATATATATATATATATATATATATATATATATATATATATATATATATATATATATATATATATATATATATATACAGTAAAAGTCACTTATAGCAACGTCGTGTATAACGACGGGCCGGTTGTTACGTCGTAAATTGCAACCATCTGGTTGGATTTCCATAAGCGACAATGTTAAAATCGGTCGCTTAGAGCGACGCCGCTTATAGCATCGCAGTCGCTTTAAACGGCGGAAATATTGTTGATTTTTGCATTCATAGGTCAGTTATAACGACCAGTGCGGTGCGGTAGGTGTTGATGGTGGAATTTAGGATCACAGCAGGCATAATAAACAAGAACAAGGGGAAGATATTTTATGGCTTACAGATGTAGGATGCTGTCACAGCATAATAAGATGTCTTATTATGCTGTGATGCTGTTGTAATAAATAACTTGGAGCCTGGTCAATGTCCAGGATTTAGAGGCTTAGAGGTCAAGTTTACAAGTGCACATGTACAAAAATGAACAAAGATTCTGAGAATAATATCTAACAACTAACAGTAATAAAACACCCGACTGTTAAACCCTCAATTATTATAGCGGACGGCTGTGTTTTTCACAGCAAAAATATTTAGTTTGAGTTCATATTTTGTAGCGAGTGCTCGAGCTAAAATATTGTTACCTACGTTTCGTGTAAAGTGTATAAAACAGAATGATGGCATCAAAACGCAAAGTCTTGTCAATCGAAGAGAAAGGTTTTATTATTCAAAGGTTAGAAGCTGGTGAATCTAACGCAAAAGTAGCGAATGAATTCGGATTATCGCATTCAACTGTTTCTACGATTTGGAAGAATCGAGAGAAAATAAAGGGTGCATTTAACAATAATGCACTAAAAAATAAGCGGTTGCGGACATCGCACCATGAAGATATCGACGCTGCATTACTACAGTGGTTCACCACTCAGAGAAATCGAGGAATCCCAATAAACGGACCCATATTACAAGAAAAAGCAACTCATTTTGGCAGATTATTTGGGAAAATTGATTTCAATTGTGCAGAAAGCTGGATAAAGCGTTTCCGGCAACGTCACAATATCGTATTTGGGAACATTTCCGGGGAAGCTGCTAGTGTTCCAGCAGGAGTTCCAGAAAACTGGCTGAAAACGGTTTGGCCAGAAATACGGAAAGGTTACAAAGATGAAGAGATATTCAATGCGGATGAAACTGGATTATTCTTCAAAATGACTCCAGATAAGGCCTTAAAATTCAAAGGCGAAAAATGTACGGGAGGAAAGATGTCCAAAGATCGGATCACTGTCTTGGTTGCCTGTAATATGACGGGATCAGAAAAACGGAAACTTGTTGTTATAGGCAAGTCAAAGAACCCGCGTTGTTTCAAACATGTTAAGTCCTTACCGGTTGTGTATGAAAACAATACGAAAGCATGGATGACATCCGAAATATTTAAGAATATAATCCAAAATTGGGACAGGAAACTTATAAAATCCAAGAAAAAAATTTTGCTTCTTGTAGACAACTGCCCCGCACATCCTCACATAGAAAATTTACAAGCCATCAAATTAGTGTTTTTACCAGCCAATACTACATCCGTGCTGCAACCAATAGATCAAGGAATCATTAAGGCCTTAAAAGTCTATTTTCGGAAACTGTATGTTATGAAGCTAATTGAATACGTCGATCGGAATGAAACGTGGAAAGTTACGCTTATAGACGCAATAACGATGATATCCAAAGCTTGGAGTAAAGTCACCGCAAAAACAATAGCGAATTGTTTCAAGCATGCTGGGTTTTCTAGTCATATAAACGAAGAAGCTGATGAGCTATCATTAGGAATAGGACAAGGACAATTGAGTAATGTTGGTGACAAAGACGGCGACTTTGACGAAGATGACGAAATACCATTGGCGTTGTGGGTTAAGAACAGTGCAATTTTCGAACTTACCGACGATCAACTCGTGGAATATGTGAATGTGGACAACGGAGTGGAAACGTGTGGTTACCTAACTGAACAAGAAATCGTAGATAGGGTGTGTGAGGACATAATTGGTGATTATAGTAACAGTGCGAGTGACATTAACGACGATCACGATGATGATTTTCAACCGCCATCTGCGCTAGATGCATTTAATGCTATTGAGAATATTCGAAAATATCTGTCATACAATAATGTTGATGATGAGATATTAGTAGAACAAGTGTGCTCCATTGAGAAAAAATTGGAAAAACTTTATTACAATTCGCAAATTAAAAAACAATCTAAAATAACGGACTTTTTAAATAAAAATGTAACAAATTGACCATGGCGGTCTGATATAATGTAAGTACAAACATACATCAATTATGTACATATACATACATCTATCATTTTGTTCAAACACAGGTAATAAATATTGTTGAGTGCACATTCGTTATTTTTTTATTTTTGAACGTATGTAGTATATATAGATTTATAGGTCTCATTATTATAAAAAGAAACATAATCAATTATGAAATAGTAAGTATGAAAAAAATCCGGCAGGTTTTAGCGACGCAAATTTCACGGTCCCTTCGTCGTCGTTATATTCGACTTTTACTGTATATATATATATATATATATATATATATATATATATATATATATATATATATATATATATATATATATATATATATATATATATATATATATATATATATATATATATATATATATATATATATATATATATATATATATATATATATATATATATATATATATATATATATATATATATATATATATCAATGCAATGTCGAATATACACCCTACCGCTTAAAAAGTTAATGGTCATGGAAAGATATAATTATAAGTAAATTTTAATTAGTTATCTATTTGTTAATGGTTTTTATAAATCTTACTCATAAAATAAGGCATCTGTATAAAATTATTTTAGTGAATCAATATAAACAGTGAGAGGCTGAGATAAAATATTTTCAACTACATTATTATTAATTTCTTATTTTGTATAAAAAATTACAAAACAATACATACAATACATTTGCATGTGAACTTAGTAAATATTACCCTTGCTCGTCATCGTTTTCACCTCCTGGTTGTTCAAGTTCAATTTCCAGATAGTAATCGCCTTCTTTGTTGTTCGTTATATTTGGCTCCACGGCCTCAAGGATTTCAGATACAAATCCACTATATATCTATATATATATATATATATATATATATATATATATATATATATATATATATATATATATATATAAATTTATGTTTATAAAACGTAACATTCTCGCAACACGGTCGGTTCCTTCTACACTGTTTTATTAGATATTATACTTTTAACTTTCTTATATTTACACCTTACAGCGATTAGGTCGCCTTATTTTGTAATTACATATAAAGGCACAACGAAAATAATAAACAGGTCAACATTCTCAAAGTTTCCTGGTTATATTGATTTCCAGTTATTCTACATTTTCTTCTACACGTAAATAATGTGTGAATTTCCGAAGCGTACAGCTAGTTAAACAGACAATACACACATTCTATTAACCGACATTGTAAACACTAATGACATATTGTTTGGCAAATTGTATCGATAAAACTCTCATACATCATGATTCGATTAGTTATTAACAGTCGAGTGCAGCAGCCTGAAAGCACTGTTATAAGTCGATAATCTGTCACTAGGTAATTCCGCTAGCAGCTAACAGCGACATACAAAAACCTGACGTTTTATTTGTGCTTGCCTGAGACACCCGAAAGAAAAGAGCGTAGCTGTTAAACATCCTTCCTCTGATGGTGAATGGTGATCAATAACAAGCTTACCTCTATTTCCTACTCTAATGCTCTAATGCTTCTTCCTCTTCGCGATTATAAAAGCTTCTCTGCGATAAACACGGTCCTTTATTCTGCAAATCACGTTTCACGCTGCTATATAAAGGGATTCTTCATCGACTCGTACACACTGTGTTAACCTGGCGTCCAATAAGGTGTATGCGGATCGATATGTTATTGTGGAATTCGTAATTTTAGTAACTGCACAGAAAACTAAATAGCATTTGGCCTGCTGATAAAGTAACCGACGTATGCAGTTATTTTCTAGTTATTTTCACTGTCCTTTTGTCCCATTTTTAACACTTCTACTTAGTAGAGAAAGCTATGTTATTTGATATCAGTAGAAATATGATGCAGTTAATAGATATTGCGACTCAGCTACCAATTATTTATAACTTACCACAATCTCCAACTTTCTGACAACTAGCTCAAAAAGCATTAACTTTGGTCTTCATTGGTAAGACAGCACTAGTTTACAAGGGTTTTGCTCTTTAACTAAAACCAGTTTTATTCTACCAATTTAGGAGTGCTGATTAAAAAAATACCATTAAACTTTTTCCATCACGTCTATATATTTAGATACAGACGACCGAAATACATCAATATTCATTATACAGAGAAGATACAACAAAAGCAAACAAACTAAGAACTGAAAAACTTTGAGGTCATATTTTTCCTTTTGTACATGTTTACATTGGTTTCACTTAAATTTGATCTGCAAAAATCACCCATCACCCAGAAGCCTTGATATTGTTGTTGTTGTTATTTTGTTTAGCTTATGACCGTTAGATGCAATAGCCACAGAATCATTGACATCTGCGCTCTATATCCATGCGATTTTGATTAAACTGTTCTCCATGTTCGTCGCTCACCATTCCTAAATTATCGGGGAAAAAATCCAAATGGGAATGTAAAAAGTGAATCTTTAGTCACATAATAGCTCCGATTTTATGGTAATTTGTTATCAATTCAGCAACAATTTCCCTTTAGTTATCGCTTTTTGTATTCACTAAAAATCCAGAAACTATATTCTTAAAGGATCTCCAAGCTTAAGTCTCTCTCATCTAATAGTTATTGTTTAAACAGGTTATCATTGAACAATTTTACTTCCAGATCATCACAACGCGTGGAAGTATTGCATCGGCGACAAAAGTTTCAAAAATATGTTTTCGCTTAAACGTCGTAAAGGTGAGACGGTTCTAAACCTCTATTTATATTTATAACAGCTTGTTAACTTCAGGGGTGAAAAACAATATATATATATATATATATATATATATATATATATATATATATATATATATATATATATATATATATATATATATATATATATATATATATATATATATATATATATATATATATATATTGTTTCCAACTTGGATTCTTTTTGTTTTGGGCGCTGAGGTCTGCCTGGTGAAAGTTAAGGCAGTGCTTCGTAGGAGGGATCTTTTGTTATTAAAGATTGCCTGCAGCTGGTTGCTGGATTAGAGGCACTCCTTAACGAATGTGTGGGCTTTTGGAGAACTGTGATCGTTCTAAAGCCCGCATGCCGAGGTTTTCGGGATTTAAATTTCACATGGGGCAGATAGTCGGCGCTCGATAGAAAGAAGCCTCAGTTGGTATTCCTTTTGATAACGGGTTGGTAGTCCTTCAGGCTTCCAACCCTTTAATTTGCTATAAACACAGGTTGGTAGTCCTTCAGACTGACAACCCTTTAACTTGCTATAAACACAGATTGGTAGTCCTTCAGTTTTCCAACCTTTTAGCTTGCTCTAACACAGGTTGGTAGTCCTTCAGGCTACCAAACCTTTTAACTTGCTAACCATTCCAGGTTGGTAGTCCCTCAGACTATCAAACCTTTTACATTGCTGAGGATCTCCTTTTGTTTGCTCACTGGAGTTTGACTTGGGGAAGTAAGGTAGTGCTTCGCGAAAGGTGTCTTGAGTTTAAAGATCACCTACAGCTAGGAGCTGGATTAGAGACACGCCTTATGTAAAGTGTGGGCTTTTGGTAAACTGAAATTGTTCGAGATTTCAAGAGTCCACACACCAAGGTTTTGTGATTAAGAATCCTGCAGGGCAAATAGTTGGTGACTAATGGGGGGGGGGGGGTGTGGAACCTCAGTTAGTGCTACGATACCTGGTTCTTCTCCAGGAGGCTGGGTGTTTTGACTGATACGCCGTCATGGATGGGTTGTCCTTCAGATTGCCTATCCTTTAACTTTTTTTTTCTGTCATTAAATCTGTGTCAGTTTTACCTCTTTGAAAGAAAGGGGGGAGTGAGACGGTTCTAACTCTCTCTTTATATTTATAGCAGCTTGCTAACTTCAGGGGTGAAAAACATAGTTAATTCATCCCACGCGGGCAAAATATATAAGGAGAGGTTTAGAACCGTCTAAAAGGATGTCAAAACATTAAGAAAACAAGATTTGGGAACGAAATATTTTTTTATCTGTCGGTATGTATGTCTGTCTGTTTGCAGCCACGATAACTTTAGAATGAATTGAGATATCGTCTTTGCTTTAGAGTTAGCACTCGACAAACGAACGGTTCGGATTGTATTTGGGTAAAATCGCTTTAGGGAGTAGGGGATGAATGGAGCAGATAAGTTGTCATAGCAGCAAAAACAGTTTGGTTCCAGTTTGGCTCTAGCAGATAGATGACGCTGCTCACCAAACTCTTTAAGACTCAAAATACTTATTGTTTGGTTAGAAATTCACATTTTCTTGTATTTCCTTAACAAATGGAAAACCTACTAGTTGAATGACATTACAATTAGGCGTATATCAAATAATTTGCAATTTTAAAAGAAACTGCAACCCAATCCCCTAATAGCTTTTATATTCACGCCTTTTGATTGCAAAATCGCATTCTCTGGTATTCTCTTTAGAAATGGGTATACCTTGCGAATAGCATCATAATTGCCATTCTTGGAACATATTTCTTTACAGAAGTAACTGCAACACATTCCTGCTAATAGCTTTTAGATCATATTAAACCCATGGCTCTCATGTCTCTCATAGAAAAATTATAGAAAAATTTATAACCCCCTTCTTGTCAAAATCGCGCATTGGTGTAATTAAAATTTTATTTTGCAGAGGTTTTGCACAAGAATACTTAATGTTTACCGCAACACAACTGTTTCTCTAATAAATGAATACAAGGTGTGCTTTTTCTTTATGCACAAGCAAAATTTAATGGCCGCATGGGTGTAGAATATATGCTAAAAAGCGTTGACTTAAAAAACAGGCGGATTACAAATTATAAAAAAATCCTAATGACAGATTATGTGGTTCAAAACAAAAATTTTTTAGTGGTCCAAAAAATATCGCCTACGAATAAGGTGAGATTTTAGTTCGTGCAGCAAGAATTTGAAAAAGTAGATCAAGAGGAATAAGTACCGTTATTAATATTCGCGATCACACCATACGGAGTTTTTTGCCAGCTAATCTTCTAGGTAGACGACAATTTTGTTTTTGTTTCTCGGAAGCAATCAGAATGCAGATTCACTGTTTGTAAATAGAATACTATTTACAGATGAAGTTACCTTTACTCGACGGGCTGCTTCAAACCTCTAAAACAAGGATATGTGGGATATTAAAATCATATTGTAGCAGTATAACGTCATTAACCGAGTGAGTGGTGGACGTGCCGCCACCTAGTTGCGTAACCAAGTAGTATGTTGTCACGCCAGCTCCAAATAACACAAAGTGTTAAAAATGTATGCCGTACTGAAGAGCTCTAATGAGAGCGAAACCGGTCTACGGTTCTAATTGTTGCGAGAATGCATCTAGCCTTACATACTTTGTCCCTATATTAGGGTAGAAATGGGTCAGGGCTAACAATTACTAAATTGTTAGTTAGTTGTATACAGTCTCTATTTTTTTAACACTTTGTTTTATTTGGAGCTGGCGTGATAACATACTACTTGGTTCCGAACTAGGTGGCGGCACGTCCACCACTTACTTAGTCTTGAAAGGCTGGCTACTATATCCGTATTACTTTATAGGTGTATTTTTGCTGCAATTAGTATGCCGTGCTGAAGAGCTCTAATGAGAGCGAACGGTTCTAATTGTTGCGAGAATGCATCTAACCTTACTTCATTAACCGACTTTAAAAAAGGAGCAGTTTCTATGTTCGTCTGCTTGTATTTTTTATATATGTTTACCGATATTTTTGTTAATTATGGACCAATTTTGAAAAAAAAATCTTTTTTGTTTTTGTTTGAAAGGGTGGTTCTATTTAACCCAGGTCAGGATTTGATGACGGGATCTCAGGGAAATCGAGGAAGGTCCTCAAAATTATTATTTTTATGTATGTTGACCGATATTTCCGAAAATTATTGTAAGTTTAAAGAAAAAAAGTCGCGATTTGAAACGTCAAACTTGGCAACATTTAGGCAAAGAACCTAAAACAAATAAGGATTATGTAAAGAAAATGTCTCAGATATCTAATGTATGCGCCAAAATATAACAGAAATAGCGATATATCTCAGAAATGGTAAGATATAGGGAAGTGTTAAAAATTTTCAAAGAGACTAAAATGGCCAATAGGATGAGGTAGAAAAATATAGTGTTCTATTTGAAATATTCAAGTAACGAATGAAATAAATTGTTCAAGTTGGACGCTTAGTATAGAACGCTATGTATAAGTTCTTGAAAATATTATCCACTGCTTCCTTAGAACTAAGCGTTTTTGGTATACTGACTAAGGTAGAATCTCCGATCCTGTCTAATAGTGGAGATATGTCTTACGAAACATGGTAGTGACATTATAAAACATTTCGAAAAAATTGAAATAACTTGAAAATGTCACATTTTGGACATATGGTCCCTTTATAAAATTTATTCTGGAATTCGATGCGAAATCTAAAACTGCAATAATATATAGGGCATTCCATTTAAAATAACGATAATACATGGTACTTCCGGTATAAATAAAAATGCAGTTTCTTCCAGCCAAATAAACTCCCAAGAAGAACTGGAGGCTAAAGTGAGACAAGTTTTTAATGCTCTCACTGCAGAAATCATCCGAAAGGCCACTAATTCTGGATTGCAAAGAAGATTTGAAATGTATTGACGTCAATGATGGTCATATGGAGCAATTTTGTATTAAAATTCATACGCATTTCTTTTATTAATTCATTCACTTTTTCGTTGATTATTTTCTGTATTAAAACACACTCATATATTTTCGTATTGATAGATGGTTTTATAACTTGGTTTCGTTTTGAGTAATTCAGTTTTAAGGCGATTCGTTAACATCCCTCACTATGTTGGATTGAGTAGAAGATGTAATCATTTCTCAAGCAGTGCAAATCAAAACGGAATGTCTTCTTTATAAACGGTATGAGGTCAAAGGGTATTCAAACACGCAGAAATGAAAAAATGAAATGGAGAAAATATTTCTCGAGAGTTATTCAATTCTTCTAAAGAGCGACAATAATGCCCCACAGTTAAAAATACACACACACACACAAACACGCACAAACACACGATGTTATAGCTTACATACAATAAAACCTAATACAAGTTTTCATTCCTCTCGTCCAGAATATGAATGGAATACCTACATGAAAAATTCTGGGTTCTCTTTGCCCTATACCCAAAGCTTACTAGTGATATCTATTAGGATCCCCCGATACTGTTGTATGGTTATGAGTTATTATTATCATCATCATCATCATCATCATCATCATCATCATCATCATCATCATCATCATCATCATCATCATCATCATCATCATCATCATCATCATCATCATTATTATTATTATTATTATTATTATTATTATTATTATTTTAATTATTATTAATATTATTATTAACAATACAAAGAAAAGAAACGAGTATTATCTCGGATAGTATAAAATTCACATATTTCCCATCATAACTCCGGGAATCATCCCAGATAAGTATAGGGAGTGCTGATATAGATCGAAGCAGAATATCATTCCGAACGATATGCGATGAAAATATACAGGATGTTCTATTTGGAAAAAATACTTTTTCGTGTTTGTAATCTTGGATATTTGAACTTTGTTAAACAACATCCTGTATCATTTTTGTAATTTTTTCGTGATGAGAATAATTAGAACCACTAGGACTACAGTTGCGCTGAGTTTCAGAACCATAGCCTACTTGATGCCTGAGAACTGCTATTTCAAAGATTTGCAACTTTATGACGGAAAAACAATAGAAAATCGAATATCTTAAGAACGGCTGACACCAGTATGGGAAAGTGAACTATTATTTTCCTCAGAATTGCATGCTCGTTCCGAATATGCAATAATATATAGAGTATTCTATTGAAATTAAGAAAGTTGTTGGCAACTTCCGGTACAACCAGAAGCGATACCGTCACCAAAATATTTTTTTTTTATAATGAGGGGATGGTTATACATCCAGTTGCAAATTTTCAGAATCCAAATCCCAGTATTAATTCGAAAACTTATAATGCACGCCTTACGTATTATTATTATATATTATATATTATGTATATATTGGAAAAACTTCTACGATTATGAGGCAAAACTGCTTTCTGGCATAGTGATTAGCCATAATCGCCCAGACACCGCGGTATAGACACACGGGCGTGTGTATCTAAGAAAGCAACATTTTCCTCTTCGTTTCACCCTCGTACATCTATCAAATAATTTTTAACATTTTAAAACCACGATTAAACCGAAAGCTTTTAGAAAGCTACCACTTATTAGAAATGTTAGGTAATACTTTAAAACAATGTGAGTGGAGAATTGAATTTGATTTTATGTACATTTGCATTGTGGTCAAAATACACTTTAAGCCAGCTCTGTATTCATGTAAGTTTAAATGGTCACGTAAGGTCAACTTTTACAATAAATTGTCTATTTGTTGGTACAGAGGAAACGTCAGCGTTAACCTCACGTTTTCTGTGATACTTTATACTTTGCAGTGACCTTATTTCTGTGACGTGACAAACGGGCAGTGCTTATAAACATATGAAGCACACCCGAACGGAGAGGACATGAATACGCTATAAAATATATAAAGATGGAGGAATTCAGCAGGTTATTGATAAATTAAGCTCTACTTGTAGGGAATGACCTCGTTTAAACTTGCAAGCGAAGTAAAAATATTGCAAATGAAAATAAAAAATTACTCACCTGGGAATGACTTCGGTTCCCACGTGCTACACATACGCGTAAATTTAATTACTGAACTTATACACTAAACGTAATTGCATGTTTAGATTTCTTCTAAAGTGTGTTTACAATCCTTATGGGGATAAATATTTTCGGTAAAAGGGCCAATAAATAAAGTTGATTGTATATATATATATATATATATATATATATATATATATATATATATATATATATATATATATATATATATATATATATATATATATATATATATATATATATATATAGGGAGTCCGAGACAAAAGTAACTACATGGGGATTTCGGAAACGGCAAGGCATAAAATTTTGGTTAAATGAAAAAACAGTTGCGCTATTCCTAACCGAATCAGATGCTGTATGGAAATTAAAAATATCTACGGGGGTTTTCAAAATATCGAGCAAAAACTAAAAATTGTATTTTTCGAAAAATTGAAATAAATATCTTTGCCATCTTGTAAACAAATCTAATAATATTTGGTAGTTTTGTTTGAGCGGCTACGACCAAACGAATCATCTTAACGAATTTTTTTTAGGCCTTCTAGTTTTTTGCAATCGTAGCCAACTTTGTTATTTCTTATGGCTGCCATATTGGATTTATACGTTATTAAATGGATGATAAATAGAGCTTTTCAGCCATGCATAACAAGCCTATCTTTGAATGACGAAAAATGTAAATTTAATTAAAAAAAAAAAACAAATTTTCACTCACTTGGCTGTGAAACCAAATGTCGTAATTGTGTTTGTTGTCATAGCTATGTAACTGTCTGCCAAAACGTTGTCATTTATTGGCTTCTATCTGTTAAGAGTTTTATAGCTTGTCAAATAATTATGATATTTTTGGAGTTATACTGCTAATTAAATTTAATATGGAAAGGTTTTCAAATTGAGAAAAAGTGGACATGTATGATTGTTTCGTTTTGTGTCATAGGAACGCTGAACTAGCTCAAGATATGTACTTTCAGCGATATCCAGAAAGACGACAACCAGGTTTATCGACCTTCAGAATGCTTAGAAAAACTTTATTTACCTATGGTTCCGTTAAAAAACACAATCGAAATAGAGGTGTGATGAAAATATTGTTTTTCAAAGTCGTACCTCCTTTTGTCAACTGGAAAATAATGTGGGAGTGCCTACGTCAGCCGCTAAGAGAAATCCTAAATAAATTAAGTATCGTCCATAAAGTACACATATTACCAAGGACACCGAGATGGTGACTTAGAAAGGAGAATATTGTTTTGCATTTGGTTCGTAGAGAAATGCCAAGAAAATCCTCACTTTGCGCTCAAGGTTCTGTGGTCTGATGAAAGCAGATTTACACACTGCGGCATATTTAACAGGCACAACAACGCGTATTGGACCGATCAAATTCCATTCTTAAATCGAGATGCGCACCATCGAGTTAGGTGGGGTTTTAATGTATGGCTAGGAGTCATAAACGGACACGTACTATTTAACAAGTTCCATAATAATTTGACTGCACCTTGATACCTTGAAATATTACAAAATTACGTCGACCAAACTTTAGAAAATTTGCCTCTTCAAGATGTAGCGAACATGTGGTTCCAGCAAGATGGAGAACCTCCACTAATGCAATAAATGTACCTGACTATTCGAATCAGCAACATGGCAATAACACTCGCCGGACCTTACGCCTCTTGATTTTTTGAGGATACTTAAAGGATAAAGTTGAATGTTTTCCTCATAATGCGGTAGAAGAACTTAAGGCAGTCGTTGTTCAATCCGTAGAATAAATGCCTGGACCAATGGTTAAAGTTGCATGTATGTCTCTAATTCATAGATGCAGGACGTGCTGTAATAACAGCGGTGGAATTTTCGAACATTTACTTTAATTTACTTTAATTTAATGCTTTGTCTTCGGTTTTTAGTTTTCTGTTTTGTTTTGAGCGTAATCATAAATAATGTTTCAGTTGTTAACTGTAGTATCATAAATAAAAGATAATTTTTAGGAAATTGCATTATTTTTTGGACAAAGGTTTGGTTCGGTTTCACAGCGAAGTAAGTGAAGCACTTTTTTTTAAATAAATTTACATTTCCGTCATCCAAAGATAGGCTTGTTATATATAGCTGGAAAGCTCTATTTATTCTCTAATTAATGACGTAAAAATCCAATATGGCTCTGTGCACTTGCAATGCTTTAAAGAGAAAATGAGCTTATTGCCATCCCGCCAAAAGCCTATTCCCTCACTGGCAATGAAGAAGTGGACAAAAAAAAATGGTGTCAGAAGAAATGACTTTGGAGATCATTAAAAGAAACAATTTTCAAATGGACATTACAGCAGTAGCCATAAAGAACATTTTCCTGAAATACAAAGAAAATTAAGAACCTCGGATACGGGTTCCAAAGGCTCTAATTCTAGCTCATTTAAAGATCTCTTTCCAAAATTCGAAAGTCGTTACATCTCTAAAGTAATTTTTTTAATGAAAATTTTCTAAAATATCATGACCATTTTTTAAGGTCTTATTGAATGACAAGATCACAGATACTCTTATTTAAGCTACGCTTCTAGATTTTCCACTTAATATGATTCCTATAGAGATAACATTTTAATAGTAGGTATATTTTCGTTTTCTGCACGCTATAAATTATCCTGCCTGCACGCCCAGCTTTGTTCAGGGACCCGTATAATACATATCGTATCTAGAGACGTAATTTTATTTATTGATAAATTAGTATCTATTTCCATTGAATGACATCATTAAGACACGCAAGTTTTCAGGTCTTCATAAAGTAGGGGTAAGTTGAATAAAAGTTGCGATAGCATTTGTTAATCTTTAGACAACAAATGACTCTATAAGTTACATTGCTTCAAAATTGTAATTTCATTTTCACAAATAATATGGTATTGCGTTTGCTTACTTAACGCATGGTCCTATTTATGCGGCCATATCCGGCTGCCAAAGCCAGAACTCAACTTTACCTCACTGAAGTTTAAAACATCGCAGGACATACAAGAACAAGCACCCCCATGGAGGGAAAAAAGCAGATGCTGCGCTTAGTCAGACAAAACCACATTTCTTTAGTTGTAGTTGTTTGTCAGTGCGTGCCAAAATAGTTCACCTCATTTCGTTATTAAAAGTGAAGTTTCGGGACGCGGCAAGTGCGTTATAGTAGCGAATTGTACATCATTAATATACGGCATATTAGTAAAGTTAGTACCTTAAATTTACACAGACCTTGAAGATCAATTTTGAAGGTCCAAGTACGCGCACATTTGAAGAATTCTTTCGAAAGAGTTACCATCGATATCTCCCTATTATCAAAAAAATCTTGTGTTATAACTCGTTTTGAGAAAAATGCCCAAAACTCAATTTTCTATGAAGCTAAAGAATCAAAATTTGCTATATATGTAGCTAGTGTAAGTCTCTTTAAAAGAAACTTGTATTACATATTTCATTAAAGTTATAAAAAATATTTCCAGAAGAAAGCTTAATTCATATTTAAAAATGTAAACTATCTACCAAATTATAAACGTATCAGTTATTTTTCCTTATTATCGCCAGTATGATTTCGTTTTAGTCAACCCAATCAAACCCGTTTTTTCAATGTCAACAATAACAAAATATAACGTGATAAACTTATTCAGGCGTTTGAAACAAAAATGAGATCTTGTTCAAAACTTATGAAATCTGTGCACTATTGTTTCTCCAAATGTCAAAATAAAACACAGAAAAACATATATACATCAAGCTGGAATCGATCGCGTAACCTTCTGCTTAGGAGGCAAGGGGGATGTCACCTTATACTTTAACTAACGTTTTATTGACGTGATACTTTAGATCGGCTTCATGCCCGGGATATTATATCCAAAGTATACGTAATTAATTACAGAATTAATAGAATTACCATTGAAACACATCCCACGTCAGTTTCGGTCTTATATGACGTCTCATGTTTAATTTTAACGATAAAACAAACTATTTTAGAATTATATTTATAGAGACTTGATTTTGTTTACATTTCTAGTATATTAAACGATAGCATAATATATCGATGCTGAGCTAAAACTGTGTTTGCGGCCGCTAATAAAGCTACAAATGTAGTGTACTTTAATAATTGATCGAATCCCCTAGTTAAATAACAATCAATTAGCAAATTTTTAATTTCATGTCGTCTGTCATTTTCCATAATTACGGCCGAGATTTCACGATTGTTGGTTCGGGTAGTATGTTTCTGCCTGGTATATATTTAGTTTGGTTACCGCTGATGTATGGTTTATACCTGTTGTATAAATTATTCTACGCGTGGCAGTTAACTACTCTGCCTGTTAGCATTTAACTTTGACAACTAAGCCGTTTCAACGCATGTTATTGGAATTTTGTTTTTAATTTGGAAAAAACACAAAATACTGTGTACCAGATAACTTAAAATTCACAACATAGGTTTATTTGCACTGTTTATAGCCACGCGTAAAGTCTCATTCCAGTTACTCTGATACTTACAAAAATATAGCGTTTTCAAAAAGTTTTCCCCGATTCTCCACGGGAAAAACTTGAGCATAAAGGCTGATTAACGAACTTGACCTCGGTTTTCGCCCAAACAAGATTTTTACCAAGTTTGATTGAAATCAGTTTAGTATTTTTTGAGTTGTCGCTCGGACACACACACACACACACACACACACACACACACACACACACACACACACACACATATATATATATATATATATATATATATATATATATATATATATATATATATATATATATATATATATATATATATATATATATATATATATATATATATATACATACATATATATATATATATATATATATATATATATATATATATATATATATATATATATATATATATATAAAGACTTTAACAAACCTTGGTTTTGGATTCTAGGAACCCAATTTCGCGCTCATCTGAAGAAATTTTTCCGAAAGCTATTCATCGTGACATCTCTAAAAGCGCATTTTTCCTAATGAAAATTCGCTGGTGTCAATCTACACAAAAATCAAAGTACCATAATATATATTAACGTGTATGAACCTGAAGCTAAAACAAGGAAGGATGTACGGCAGGGATGCCCATCATCGTGATATTTGGTTTATAAACAATACCATAAACGGGTTAAAGAAAAATACAGTAGAAATGAAAATAAACAATTCCATTATATACGTTACGAAGATAACATAGCACTGACAGGAGAAATGAAAAATAATTACAAAGGATGTTGAATGTACCAGGCAGTATGTTATGTATGTGTGTGTGTGTGTGCGTTTTGTTTCTTTAACGTCAGCCTATTTACGCTACTATGGCCAATCACCGACGCCAAGGATCAGTTTCACCTCACTATGCTAGAAATTTTGCCGAACCACTGCCTTTCTGTAAGGAGGATAGGTATCTTTAACGTGCCCAACATCCCATGGACACGGAACCAACCGTTTTACGCGACCTCCGAAGGGCGAAACGTGCAGTCATTCAACAATACCAAAACTACGGTTGATGTTAATGTTACAGTTTGTACTGAAAAAGTGAAGGGAGAACCCTGGGATCGAACCCAGTACCCTTCGGTTCAGAGGCACACGTTCTTGCCCCTGAAACACCGAGGCTGGGCAGTGTGTTAAAACTAATAAAGCGAAAGACCAATATGATAAAATCAGAAGTAATAAAGTATAAATATTCACGTACCTTGGGAGTATTATTAATATAAATAAAGCGAAGACGTAAGATAAAAGATTTCGATGACTAAGCAAGCGTTGAATAGACAAAGTACTCTTTGGAACCATTTTAAACTAGAAATAAACAGATGTCCATCAAGTCGTACGTATGGAATTTAATTTGCTTCTGCCTATTGACGCTGCCAAACAGCGAAACCGGTTGCAGAAAAGACAGCTAACATTTGTGAAGCCAGAGAAGAAGCCTTTACTTCAAAATTTAGTGTAAACAGTTTAACTAAGTAATGGCAATAACAATTAATAAAATAACTTCGTTATTCGTCGAGCTAGAAAAATTGTTTGTATAAATGTTGTAGAAAAGCAGGTGCCGCATCGCCTGGTGATACTATTATAAATACAGGTGTCCCATATTTGAGTGACATACAAAACCTATAAACACCTTGTACATTATCACAAAATTTTAAATAACTTGTCAACATAAACAAACAAATTATAGGATTTTACTCCTCAAGAACTGTAAATAAACGAGTTATTTGACCTACTAGGTCACTCTAGGCTTACAATAATTGATTTTTCCGTGAAGGATAGGGAGTATGAAAAACTACGACCACTGTACTTACACCATTGATGCTTTTTAATGCCAGAGGACACTTGAAAATTTGAATTAGAAGTACAATTGGAGTACAAGCGCATACTTAGGATGGCTTGGAGTACAAGCGCATACTTTTTAATATTTATTTAAAAACCCGATTTTTCCATGTAATTCAGTGGTTTTCCCTTTCAGGATTGACTGACAACTAGTCTTTTTGTTTAAATTTGTGCTCATTTCGTTTTACTGTGATCTAAAGCAACTTTATTACTTTAGTTTGCAGATTGTTGTTATTTTATAATAAGGTTGAAATTATGGAATTTGTTTCTCATTTCCCATGTTCATAAAGATACCTGTTTCGTAAGTCAAGATTCTTTAAATTTTAGTAAAATTTTTAGACATTCGTTGTATCAATAAATTCATTATTTTTTAATGGACGTTATTTATCTACAAATCTTTTCTGGCCATTGCATCAAAAATAATGGGCCCATTTTGATCAAATTTGGTCATTGAGTTCATTCTGCAAGTCGCTTAAATAAGTTTGTTAGCCAGGAAAATCAGACCAGTATTTCCAGTAAAATGTTGCGTTTCCTTCCGAAAAATGTTTATATTTCCAAACCTATGGCAATTAAACTTGGTACGCAGGTTTAAATTATGAAAAGTATGCCACGTACGAAAATTTAAATCTTAAAGTTAAAAAAAAAGTTATAGGCATTTAAAGAATTGGGTGCCACTGATTACCAGAGAAACTCAAAAAAAAACAAAATATTTTGTGTCGATAACAAAATCCAATGTAATTACAGACGAAAATTCACTTTTGGCTCAAAAACGTCAAGAAGTATCAAGTCGCGATTTGAAACGTCTGGGAAACTTTTAGGCAAAGAACCTAAAACGAAAAGGGTTATGTAGAGAAAGTGTGCCAAGAAGTGTTAAGTTTCAGCTTCAACCATCATTGTCCTTTATTGCACTAAAATATTTGCAGAAGGATCATTTCAAGTAGACCCCTTCTCTGATGCATTGACAATAGTTTTAACTATAGAGTAAAAAATTCGCCATTGAGGAGACAGAGACTTTTGAGTTTTGAAAAGTTATCTGCAAATGAGCGCGAACCTAGCCTGGAATCTATACCCGGCGCTAGTTTTAGTTTATTATTATATATATATATATATATATATATATATATATATATATATATATATATATATATATATATATATATATATATAAAATAATAAATATACACGTGTCCCAAAAGTCGTACATCAAACGTCACATGAAGATAAGCTAGCTGAAACCCTTTCAGAAAAACCCTATATGATCTTATCAAAAAGTTCACGGTTTTCAAGACAATTTTATGAAAAAAATAAAAATTGTCAAATTTTAAGGTATTTTACACACCACACCACCTCCCCCCCCCCCCAAATGCGGAAAAAACATTTCCAGAATGTGATTTTTGTTTCCATTAATCTTAGATAATAGCGTTATCGAACCAATCTGAAATATTTCGTATTAATATTCAGAAAATCTGGATAAAAAAAATAAAAATTGGTCTTTTCTTCCCCAATTTTTTTGAAATTTGGAAGAAACCTCCGTACTAAAAAAAGAATGTTAGTAAAATTTACTGGCTCATAATTTCAAAAACTTCCCTGTTTTATGGAGATTTTAAAATGGTATAAAACATTATCAATATCTCTAAAGTAATTCACTGTCGACGATTGAAAGTAAATTTGAAAGTGAAATCAGGTAGCTAATAAATACAAATAAAAAGATTGTGACATTTACAAAAATTATTGTTCTCATAACAGATGCTCTATTTGACGGCCATTCTGTCTTATACATAAACGATATCGTCTTAGGAACGATAATCTTAATCTTCTTAGACTGCTTCGTGAAATTTCTTAAGCTGCTGTTCTGATTCTTTGACGTCCACCTGCCCGGGTATGTCTGATTCAAGTGTTGCCTTACTGCTAAGACAGAATGGGCTGGGCATCCATCATTTTGAAGCCACATTGTTCTCCAAAGTTCTAATGGGGTGTCTTCCAGCAGTTCTGGCAAATTGTTTTGTGAAAACGCCAAATATCTTTGGCCATTTAACGTAGGGTGCAGTTCCACCGGTCCCAAAAGTGTTCCGATAAAAATACCGGCCCAGAGATTTCTCTTAAATTGATGCGTCTACTACTCATAGAATTTTAAAAATGTATGGGTACCATATTCAGACGGTCCAAAATTTGTAACTGCGCGAATAAGCAAGGCGCATGCGATTTTGCGAAATTATGTTAAGAAATATCATACAAGATCCCAATTTCTTCGATAAGGTTGTATTGAGTGGCGAGTCAGCATGTACAATGATTTGTTACATGAACCTCCATAACTTTAATAGTTGGAAAATTGAAGATCCACATGAGTTCAGAGAGGATCGGTCCCAGCATCAATTTAAGATAAATCTCTGGGCCCGTATTTTTAACGGAACACTTTTGGGACCAGTGGAACTGCGCCCTACGTTAAATGGCCAAATATATTTGGCATTTTTACAAAACAATTTGCCAGAACTGCTGGAAGACCCCCCATTAAAACTTCGCAGAACAGGGTGACTTCAAAGTGATGAGTGCCCAGCCCACTGTGTCTTATCAGTAAGGCAATATTTGAGTAAGCAATACCCGGGCAGGTGGACGTCAAAGAATCAGAACAGCAGCTCAAGAAATTTCACGAATCAGTCTAAGAAGACTAAGAGGATCGTTCCTAAGACGATATCGTTTATGTATAAGACAGAATGGCCGTTAAATAGAGCACCTGTTATGAATAGAATTATTTTTGTAAATGTCACAATCTGTTAATTTTTATTTATTAGCTACCTGATTTCACTTTCAAATTTACTTTCCATCGTCGACAGTGAATTACTGATATATTGATAATGTTTTATACCATTTTAGAATCTCCATAAAACAGGGAAGTTTTTGAAATTATGAGCCAGTAAATTGTACTAATTTTTTTTTCAGTATCGAGGTTTATTCCAAATTAAAAAAAGAATGGGGAAGGAAACTTAGATTTTTTTTCAGAATTTCTAAAGAATGACGCAAAATATTTCACACTGAGTGAATAACGCCATTATTGAGGATTAATATGCACAATAATCACATTTCGGAAATGTTTCTTTCCGCATGCGGGGCGCAAAATACCTTAAAATTTGACGATTTAATTTTTTTCAGAAAATTGTCAATTTCTTGAAAACCGTAAACTCTTTGATAAGATCATATATGGTTTTTCTGAAAGGCCTTGAGCTAACCTATCTTCGTGTGACGTTTGATTTACGACTTTTGGGACACCTGTATATATATATATATATATATATATATATATATATATATATATATATATATATATATATATATATATATATATAGGGTGACGCCCTTCTACGGCAAAACTCAATATATCCGTTAAACTACATCATATAAAATTATTTTTACAATCATAGCGTGGCTCAAAAATCGCTGGTAAACTTTTTTCTTATTTTTATCTTATTGCATTTTTACATTTTTCATCGAGATGTAATGCATGTTTGTAAGAAAAAAATTGGGATGCAGTAAGTGCATCTAAAAAAATATCACTAATTGCTTCAAATTTCAATAACTCAATTTGCTATTAACCTAAGTTACGTTGTCTAGGAACCCTGTATTTTTCAGGAACATTTAAAGTCTATTTTTGGAGAGTTTTTGTACATTTTCAAAAAACAAAAAAATGTACTTTTTCGAACAATAAAGTTATTTTTTGAAATATGGTATATTGTCTCTACTCTAAAGGTTATACGGGTAAACAAATTTGTGGCCTGTTTTCATTAAAAAAGACAGATTTTGGATTGTTATTCATACTTTACACATCACAGGTGATCTGTTTGTGTACTGCCAATAATCGCATTTATTTTTGCAGCAGGATGTATATGTTGCGTATTTTCTGACCACCTGTAGAAGAAGTGGTTCACAAAGTCAGCCTTGCTTGATTCAGGTGGCGCTGGCTGTTCCTTGAGCATAACGAGTTGATATTAGGGTTCTTGCCAAGCGTGTCTTATGCCGTGGGCTGTTGACCGCATATTTTGTCAATTTGTTTAATTTTTGTTTGGCAGGCATAACTGAGGACCTGTAAGGTTGCTAGAGTTTATCAAAAGAGGTCAAGTCGTGTGTATTATTCCATTGGTTACATATAAGGCACTTACAGACGAGATATCCGCATCACGTAAAATGTGTTGCCTATACGTGAAGACTATCCTGCATATAAAGATCGAGCAGTACGTCAACGGAGGGAGGCTCTCGTGTATTCTCAGAGAGAAGACGTGTTCAAGACCAACATGGGCATCTTATCCGCCTAATTTTCCATATATCATAATTTAACAGGTGTGACAGAGAGAAACCTTTGTTAGAAGTCGATTTTACAATCTTGTTTTGATGTGCCGATATTGTCAGGAAAAGCGATGATTAGTGAAGAGGGTGTCAAATTCAGAGAGTTGTAGAGTGAGGTTCGGCAAGTAATTGGTTGAATATTTAGTGCCAGAAATATAGAATTGTGCGTAAGTTCTACCCCAATGTGCTTCGGGGATTATTCGGTATCTAAGTAAGCTTTGCAAGTCCTAAATGGAGCTGTCACCGTGAAGTGTGAGGTGTACAGACGAGATAGTAGTAGACAGGCTTGCAAGCATGCGTTATATCGGGAATAGACGCCATTTTGCCAGCCGTAACCACGTTGAAGAATAGAAAACTTGACCTCTGTAAGCTAGCTCGTCGATACAGATGTCGTATAGTACCGAGTCGTCCCCCTATAGGACTAAAAGGTATTGGAAGCCATAAGTTTTTTAGCCATCTATATTCGTGTTTGTTTTGTGTCTGTTGCAGGGTTTGAGTAACGATTCAAATACTTAGAGTATCTGGTGCAATATTTCTAGTAGCTGGTAAATATTTCGTGTAACAGGTGTAAAATGTCTGGTAAATTATTTTAGCGCCTGTATCTGGTTTTATTCTGTAGGTAATTATTTGTGTTAGGCCTAAGTTGAGTAGAAATTTAACACTGTTATCTGGGTTATTAATGGTTGAGTGCAGAAAGTATTAAAAAAGAGGTTAGTAGTAAATTTGGTTGTAAAGAAATTTCATATGGGAAGAAGTGGATATGGGAAACATATCGAAGCATTCGTAGTAGCATTCCAAATCGTAGTGGCAAGCAAACGTGGTAGCGAATTTTTACATCGCTATTGCAGAATTTTGGAAGAGGGATAGGTGTCCCCCGAGAGTTGGAGTTTTGGGACAGTATTTTGGTAGTCTTTTGTCAGCTAGAAGGCCAAGGAAGTTTTAAGCAGGGTTATGGTTCATATAAATGATAGTTTATAAGTTTTTCTGAGCAAACAAGAAAAAAATTGATGGCTCAGAGTTCACAGTTTTAATAATTTAATTTGATTTAATATATATGTTAATGACTGGTCGCTAATACAACCAGAGAGTAATTTTTTAACATGAGATTGTTAAATTTATACATACATATTCATTATTTATATAGTTGCTCTCTCATCTAGCATACAGAAGCATTTAATTCATGTAGAGAACTAAGCTCATAGATTTTTTATCATATTATACAGAGCGTTATCATTATCTGTGAGAGCTAATTGATTTTATGGCTGTTATTTGTTAATATATGTGAATTAAACGTGCACGTCTGGTATATGCCACTGTTCAGTAACATAATAAGATTTTATGCTACGTACAGCGAGCAATATTGATTTGGAATTAATGACCATATTATGATTTTATGATAACTATGTTGTTTTAGAGAACTTATTCGATGATTATGGCTCATTTAGTTTACTATTTTATGCCAATGCCTAATTGTGTGTGCTTGTACTTGACCATTGATTTGTTGTGTCATCTTTGTGGACAACGTAGTGTCTGAATTACCAGGATTTTATCTTATTGTATTTTGGGGTTGTATTTATTTTTGTCCTACACATATTCTCAATCCAGACTTAGTAGTAGTAAGCTCTGTTAACTGATTTTGCTGCTCTAACATGTTTTTTGACCCTGTTTGACTATGGGTGCATATATATATAGATATATATATATATATATATATATATATATATATATATATATATATATATATATATATATATACATAGGTATATAAGAAAAGGCTTTCAAAATCCATAAAAATCAACTTCTCCGTCTATAAGGCAAAAATTTACTATTGCTAAGTAATATTCTGGCATAATATTGGAAAATCAACCAGACCAGTCAATTTCTTGTGTTTTTAACATAAATGGTGCTTTTGTTTTTTATAAGGTTTTTATTAAATATTTATTTGAAATAAAAACAAGAAATTTTGAAAAAAAAACATTTTTTGGAATAACTTTATAAATATTTAAAATAAAATAAGCAACGAAACTGACTTGCAGCAGCCTAAATACTCTACATTACTTTGCTAGTAGAACACTCTCTGCCTTTAATAATAGAGGAAACAGTGATAGGGCGCCAATAAATATGACACCCTGTATACGAAAAGTAAGGATAACTGAAAACTGCATTTATATAGATAAAATATATATAACTACGGGTTGTTTTATAAGTACGGTAAACAATTTCAGGGGCATAAAACTTAGATAATTTTGAGAAAAGATGTTAATATAAACATGAGCCGCAATTTGCGTAATTCAAGAGTAACAGGGTGTTGAAAATTAAAAAAATATACCGTCTTTTTGTCATAACTCTTTTCCAGTTACAGCTATTTTCACCAAACTTGGTACACGTGATAATTGTAATAAGTACCTAGTATTACTAAGCTGTTCAGACAACCATTGGCGTAATCACCTGAAGATTTTGAACAAAAAAAACATTATTTGGTACCTGTTAAAGAAAATCAAGTTAGATTTTTAAAAGAAGAATTAAATGGCAAACAAAAATTAACCACTGATATTTTTTCCTATCTGTCAACATTTCAGGGCAAATTTGATATTTAAAATTAAAATCACTGCATTTGCAAACTATGCAAACTAATTTTGTTACATTGAGTAGGCTGTGGTCTTATTTATTATCCAAATTAATAATTATGTCAAATTTAGTAATTCACAAAGAAACTGCCATTGAAGTTTGGCGACAATAGCTACACGCTGCAAAAGAGTTATGACGAAAAGACGATATATATTTTTTTAATTTTCAATACCCTGTATCTCGTAAGTTACGCAACTAAGGACACATGTTTGCATATATATATATATATATATATATATATATATATATATATATATATATATATATATATATATATATACATGTTGTAGAGTCTAAGATTTTGATTAAATTTTGTGAGGTTAGAGTTGAGAAACTGTTAGGTCACTATAATACTCAAAGTGAGGCATATATCAACTGTTGCCCATTAAATACCTTAAAGCAGGTTGGGGTGTTTCCATAACAATTTTTTAGCTTTAACTAATTTACAATTTTTTCATGAAAAGAGCATCTTAAAGTAACGTGACAGAGTTTGTTTTTTAACAACTATATTTTACGTTTATATGGATTGTCTATACCAGAATTTAAATCACTAGTTCTGAAATTTCCAAGAGTTAGCATGTTTAAAATATGACTATTGATGTACTCACATTGGCCGTCATTTTACGATATTCAAACTTAGGGCAAAATTAATAGAAACAGCAAATTTAATATTTGTCAGGTCTACTTCGAAATACTTTACAGATTCAAACCCAAACAAGTAACGAGGTCGGTAAAGTTTTTTAATGAAAAATGTCGCTCTTTTCATACTACTGTACTAAGCAAACCTGACCAGTTTCAGTTATACCCTTAGTCACAAAGTAACATCAAAAGACCATATTTCCAGAGTGTATTACAGACGAATTTCTAAATACTTACAGAGAAGTTTACTATTTCTGTCAGACAAGGAGTTATACGTTATATAAATAAAGCCCAACAAACACGACTTATATCAGAAGTTGTGTGGAACGAGCGAAGATTTCACGCTATGATAGTTGTAACACTATAAAACATGTTAGCTTGGTGAAACAGGGCGCAGCAAAATGTGGAAACCGCACATTCCGTCCTCAACATTTCCCTCCGCTCGTCCGGACTACCCACCAAGTATACACATCATGTGCAGCATTCAATATAGATTCCGCCTTAGTTTTCCAGAGAAATTTTGGTTGTAACGGGCACACTAATTTAACTTTAATTCGACCTCCAGCTTGCTGAATTATCTTTATGTATAACCCTACTCAACGCGCGTTTTCCCACTACCAATTAAATGGGAAAGTCGAATCTAATTCCAGAGATACCTATTTTATAAGAGCAGAAGTTTTATGTTTCTGCAATGTGCCGCAGGAAATTTGCAGGATAAATTATTTCTTTTACGAAGTTTAAAAACCTTACTGTAATCGTATTATACTGTATAATATAGTATTATACTGTATTATATGAAAAGAAAAGAAACAAACAGCAGCAGTAGACCCTTCGCACAATATATTACGATGTAAATATAGTGGATACAGATGTGTTCTTGAGTTATTTGTGGGTAATGGAAAAAATTAAAGATAGTCTTCCATATATTTATATTATTAAAGCATTCAAATAATTTCCAAAAAATTATAAAAGTACCTTAAGCAAATCAGAGAAGTAATGATTCAGCCGGAAGCAAATCAGAGAAGTAATGATTCAGCCGGAAGCGAATCATTACTTCTCGGGATAAACGAAAATGTTATCAGATTTAAGGAGAAACATATGAAACAGTTCAGACATATATTAAGTGGAAGTAGCGTCATTATTTGTGCTAAAACAACCGGGCGTCCCTTTTTAGAAATGGATAAATAAAGGACTTTGTGCTGATATGATTAAAAACTTAGGAATGAACATATCTTCCAAATTATAAACGTGGCAGGTATTTTTCCCTATTAATCGCCTGGATGATTTCATTTTAGTCAACCTAATTGAAGCGGATTTTTCACCAACAAAAAAGGTTTTTTAAAAACAAATTCTCTATTACTGAATTTTCTTAGTAAAAATACACTCATTTCAACAACAACATTTTTTGTTGAAAATTATAATTTTAGACTCAACCGTCATGAAGGTGCTCAGGAGTTTTAAAGAAAAATAGTTCCAAACGCATAAAATCTTGAAGCTCTTATTCCTAACAAATATTACAATGAAACAAAACAAAATATTACATGGATGACGTGAGAATAAGCGTATCTGTTGCACAGTTTACCCCTTGCTACTGGCGCTAGGGCTAGGAAAGTGTTTATCCACGCGGTGTTATATCCTACGCCTTAAAGTAAACACCTAATTACATAATTAACATTTCTGAACGTCACACAGTCTGAGATTGACATAATTGAACAACTGACATGTAAGGCTTCTCCTCCAGACACCAAATTTATTCAAAATTTCTTTTGCTCCCGACGCGTTTCAACACTCTTAAGAGGTGATCTTCAGGGGATAAGTTTGAACAATTCTTATAAATTGAACTCGAAAACTATACAGAAGATGCCAGAGAATTGAGAGTGTTAACACTTCTTGCACCTGCGCCGGTGCATCCTGCCCGTTTCAAGTTCACATAATGGCCGCCCCTGATCATGGCTGTTGTTAAAAATCGCCGATCTTTTTCATTGATTTTTGTTTTGGAGACAATTTTCTGGCAAATGCAGATGTAGTATTGCAGCGCTCCTAGCGCGATAGATGAAGTTGTGACCTGTGGAACCTATCTGTATAGTTTTCGAGTTCAATTTATAAGAATTGTCCAAATTTAGCCCCTGAGGATGACCTCTTAAGAGTGTCGAAACGCGTCGTGAGCAAAAGAAATTTTGAATAAATTTGGTGTCTGGAGGAGAAGCCTTACATGTCAATTGTTTAATTACATAATTAACAAACCGTTCAAAAATCATTTAAGTAAAGACGTGAACTTACGTTGTTTACAATATTTGGTTCATGCTTTCATTTCTCATATTATATAATATGAATTTTACCAAATCATTGTTTGACAAAAACGTCATAATTTCACTATAAAAACAATAGTTCCGTAAAAATCTCTTTCCCTAAACATTGATCTTTTTATTTAATCCTAAATTTCATTTCATCAAGCTGCAAATATAGTATGTTTCAAAAATATATTAAATTGAAATTGACATGGTGTTGGGGTTGGCAACGGTTTATGAAATTTTAGTGGCCGAGATCTTTCGATCGCTTGTTCGGATAGTATGTTTTACCCGTGTTATTTGTATTGTTTGGTCATGTGGTATGTATCAATCTACGCAAGGCAGCTAACTAGTCAATTTTTGTTCTGCATTATACTTTAATCACTTACATGAGCGGTTTATTAGTTAACTTTCTATAATAAATCCTACACCGTGTAATAAAATTAAGCATACGCTTGTGATGCTATGAAGTACACTTTAAATAATAGTACATATTTAGTCAAATTTAGTCATGTCCTAAAACTTTTCAATTGTCATTCAAGAAATTTTGTTGAAATTCCAGCTTTTTCGATTAATGTGTTTCAAATTTTATTTTTAATTTTGAAAAATTTTTGTGAACCAAATTACTTGAGACTCACAACAGGGGTTTATTTTCATAATTTCTAGCTACATATAAAGTCTTATTACAGTTACTCTAATACTTTAAAAAATAAAGCGTATTCGAAAATGTTTTTGTATACTTTTGGGTTAAAAATATATATTATAGCTCATTTACGAACTCGTCCGCAGTCTTAACTAAATGAAGATATATGTACCAAGTTTCTTTGAAATCAATTGAGTATATTAATACAAACATATATAAACACACACACACACACACAGATATATATATATATATATATATATATATATATATATATATATATATATATATATATATATATATATATATATATATATATATATATATATATATATATAGTATAATAAGATGGTTTTAGAAGTTCGACAACTTGGACTGAAACGTACAGCGGAAACGTTTCTCGTTTCCCATAAACGTGCATTTTACATCGTTCGTCATAACACAATAAAAAATCTTCACGCAAAATGGACTCTAAAATTCTAAATTCAAAAACGCGCTCGTTTGAAAATTTCGAAGCAAATTTGCCGCTTAAGAAAATGTTTCCTAAACTATTTGGATCATCTTGTCCCTGTAGACGAAACAAGGGTCTATCACCAGACTAAAGTAAAGTGCAAAAAGTGAAAGTATTCCGGTTCTCTATGATCCAAATATTCCGTATTCAAAAATTGGCCGGCAAAGTTCTTTATTTAGTTTTATAAAAGAAAGCTGCGTAATGCTGCTAGATTTTTTACAGCCTGATAGAATTGTCATATAAAATACTACAGTGTCTTGCTAACTTAATCCTTAACTACGATAGTAAATTGTAAAAAAAGCCGCAAAAATTAGTCAAGAAAACGCCATCAAAAATTAGTCGAGATAACGAGAAGTACAAACATGCAGCCTCAGTCTGACGGAATGGTGGAAAGATTCAATGCTACCTTGGAGTTCTACTTAAGAATAGTTTTCAATGAACACCGGATTGGGACAGGCATGTTTCACTATTTCTACTGGCACATCACTCGGCTGTACATGAGACTACCGGACATACCCCAGCCAACGTCGTTTTGGGGCGAGAGTTAAGTCTTCCTCCTGACCTCATATTTGGAACACCCACAGATGCTCCACGTTCAACTGATGAATACGTCAAAGATTTGGAAAGAAGAATAGAAGCCCTCAACTCTGCTGTCAGAATGCATATACGAATACAAAACGAGCGCATGAAGAGGCGTTATGACGTGCGAGCTAATTCAGCTGGTTTTAAAGAAGAAGTCGTTGATGGCACTGAAAACAATTAATAAACTTTGTTTCGAATTGGCTGATCAACCACTCTATTCTACGGAGTTGGCGCAGTCAGACTATTACTTATTCCTGAACCTGAAAAAAGATTCTAAAGGTAACGATTCTCAACAAGCGACGACGTCATATGCGCTGCTCGAAGACCAAGATATATATTTTTAAGGGTTTAGAATTTCTTTATGAAAGTTCTGCTAAATATGTTAGTCTAAAAGGAGATTATGTTAAATAACTCAAATTTTGTCTTAGAAAAGTATTCTGTTTTGTATTTCAATGCCGTATAATACATGGTTGTATTCAGAAAGAAAAGGCTTTCAAAAAACATAAAAATCAACTTTTCCGTCTATAAGGCAAAAATGTACTATTGCTGAGTAATATTCAGGCCTGACATTGGAAAATTAACCAGACCAGTCGATTTCTTGTGTTTTTTAACATGAATAATGCTTTTGTTCTTTATAAGAGTTAGATTAATCATTTATTTGAAAGAAAAACAAGAAATTTGGAAAAAAGAGAATAACTTTATAAATACTTAAAATAAAATAAGCATCAAAACTGATCTGTAACAGCTTAAATACTCTGCATTACTTTGCTGGTAGAACACTCTCTGCCTTTAATATAAGAGGAGACAGCGATAGTGCGCTAATAAATTTGACACCCTGTATACAAAAAGTAAGCACAACTGAAAACTTCATATATATATATATATATATATATATATATATATATATATATATATATATATATATATATATATATATATATATATATATATATATATAACTACAGAGTGTTTTATAAGTACGTGAAACAATTTCAGGGAACAGCTATTTTCACCAAGCTTGGTACATATGATAATTGTAATAAGCAGTTTTGAAACCTGGTATTATTAGGCTGTGCTGACAACCAGAGGCGTAGATATGGGTAATCGCTATTTTCACCAAGCTTGGTACACATGATAATTGTAATAAGCACTTTTGAAACCTAGTATTACTAGGTTGTTCTGACAACCAGTGTCTTAGATATGGGTAATCACCTCAAGATTTTGAACAAAAAAAAAACATTAGTTTGTACCTGTTAAAGAAAATTGAATTACATTTTTAGAGGAAGAATTAAATGGTAAACAAAAATTAAGCACTGACATTTTTTCCTATCTGTCAACATTTCATGGCAAATTTGATCTTTAAAATTTCACTGCACTTGCAAACTATTCAAACCGATTTTGTTACATTGAGCAGGCTGTACTCTTATTTATTATCCAACTTAGTGATTCTTATGTCAAATTTAATATTTCACAAAGAACCTGTCACTGAAGTTTGGTGAAAATAGCTACACGCTGCAAAATAGTTATGACGAATAGGCGATATATATTTTTTGAATTTTTAATACGCTGTATCTCGTATGTTACGCAATTTAGGGCAAATGTTTCTATTAATATTTTTTCTCAAAACTATCTAGATATTATGCCCGTGAAATTTTTAATGTACATATGAAACAACCTGTATAGTAGTCCCATTCAAACCAATACAATGTATTGTATTCACCAACTTTTTAAACTGTCTTGTATATAAATTGCAATGAACCTGTTGAGTTTTCCATGATCAGTTATGAAACAAATAAATTAATTTTTTTGTAGCTGACGAGACAATTAATTATATTTTTTGTTCCCAAGCAAGACAGATTTTGAAAATTCTGTCTGCCCCTGAATAAATATCACTTGAGTGGAGCCCGTAACTATTGCATAGATTTTTGCTAAAGCCTTAATTATTAAAATACCGTGACGCCCTTTTGTTTTAAGAAACCTTGCAAATACTGACATCATGAATTAAATCGAAATCTAGTTAGTTTGTAGAGTAGATCCTTTGTACTAGATCAAGTAATCAGTATAAGTATACCATAAGATGTTTTGCAGAAAATTATGTTATACCATTTTAACGAGGTATGGAT
Source organism: Tillus elongatus (assembly GCA_964006375.1). Classification (NCBI taxonomy): domain Eukaryota; kingdom Metazoa; phylum Arthropoda; class Insecta; order Coleoptera; family Cleridae; genus Tillus; species Tillus elongatus. The sequence continues at coordinate 117,445,492 of OZ023264.1, forward strand.
ATTACTACCGAAACTCAGCCCGTTAAGAAACGAAGATCGACGTCGCTACAGTCAACAGGAAATTGTGTGCTGATACGAGATCGCAACTTTTCCTAACTATTTAATACAACTTGCAGTATACTCTTTACGAAAGAAAATGGAAATTCTTTGTTCTAGGAAACTCACTTCTGAAACTTAATAAGAAAAGCTATCTTCGCTTGGCAGAAAAGAATATATGGTTTTTATAGGACAGTGGAACGAACAAAGGGAAATTTTGTGGTTCGCTTAAAAAGTACCTCCTCCAGAAATATTACTGCGTAATTTAATTTATGCCTTGAGTTTAAACTAGGATTATGTCTTCATATGAAACCATTTATTAGCCAGCTTTAAAAAATAATTATATTCTTAATTAGGTGTTCAGAGGAAAAGAAGTAGAAGGTTGTGAACAAACATGAAATAAGTAGAGAGTTTAGGCTGGAGATATATCTCTTAATTGTGGCAAAATAATACCAGTAGAAAGCATTATAAGGCTCAGGCTACGAGTAAATCGTACAATAAGTTTATATGTTTGCACCGAAATTAAAGAAATCTAATCGATGACCCCAGCATCCAAAGAGAAATTAATTTAAAAATAGATTGGCTAACGTGAGAGATCCGTTAAGTGTTGCAGAGAAGTTTGCAAGATCGTTTCGATAGTCAGACAGTCTCAGAATACTATTTTTCTCAACCTCATCACTCATGAAGAAATAGGAAGAGTCTCTATAAGCCTACCAGTTGAACATTCCACTAGTTTATAGTAGCGACCTTTCGTAAGAATTGTGCACTACTATTATACGGCCTATTAGTAAAGTTAATACTTTAAACTTACAGACTTTGAAGATGGATTTTAGAGGTCCTAGTACGCGCACATTAGAATAATTTGTTCGAAAGTGTTACCATCGATATCTCTCTATTTAAAAAAAAATCTTGTATTCTAACTCCTTTTGAGAGAAATGCCCAAAACTCAATTTTCTATGAAGCTAAAGAGTTAAATTTTGCTATATCTGTAGACAGTATAAGTCTCTTTAAAAGAAACTTGTATTACAAATTTCATTAGAATTATACAAAACATTTCCAGAAGGAAACTTAATTCATATTTAGAAAAGTCAACTATCTGCCAAATTATAAACGTAGCAGTTATGTTTCCTTATTAATCGTCAGTATGATTTCGTTCTGGTTAACCTTATCAAACCGGATTTTTCGATATCAAGAATAACAGAATGTCTGCTGAAAATTATAATTTCAGACTCAAAGGCGACAAACTTATTCAAGCGTTTTAAGCAAAGATGGTACCTTGTTCAAAACGTATGAAATCTGTGCACTATTGTTTCTCGAAATGTCAAAATAAAACATAAAAAAACAAGCATTCATCGAACTGGATTTGATCATGCAACCTTCTGCGTAGAAGACCAGCACGCTTCTACTGTGCTCTGCTCATACGCCAAGTAACGTTTTGTTTACATGTTAGTTGACACAGGCTTCATTCCCCAGGTAGTATATGAAAAGCATACGTAACAATTAATTACACAATTAGTACAATTGTCATTGAAACACACTCAAGGATTGTCTCGGTCTTATATAACGTCTATGTTTAAGTTTAAAGATAAAGGAAACTATTTTAGAATCATTTTTACAGACTTGATTTTGTTTACATTTATACTATGTTATGCGACACTTTCATTTTAAATCTACAGCATAATGTGTCTATGCTGCACTATAACTATACTTGGGGCCGTTCATAAAGCTAAAAATATAGTGTATTTTAACAATTGATTGAATTTCCCAATTAAATAACAATCACTTAGCAAATTTCTAATTTCATGTCGTCTGCCATTTACCACTATGGGGGCCGAGATTTCACAATTGTTGGTTCGGGTATTATGCTTTACGCCTGGTATTAATTTAACTTCGCTACCGTTGATGTATGGTTTATATCTGTTGTATGAATCAATCTACGGGTGGTACTTAACTACTCTGTCTGTCAGGCATTGAACCTTAACCAGTAAGTCCTTTTAACGCATGCCTTAAATTTTTTATTTTAATCTCACAAAAAACTCCAAACATTGTGCACCAAATTACTTAAAATTCACAACGTAGGTTTATTTGCACCATTTATAGCCACGTGTAAAGTCTCCTTCCAGTTACTCTGATACTTACAAAAACATAGCGTTTTCAAAAATATTTTTGTGTATTTTTGGGGGAAAAAATGTCCGTTATAGCTGATATCCGAACCTTCCCGCTGTCTTAATACGGTGAAGATATGTGCCAAGTTTGGTTTAAATCAGTTGAGTATTTTTTGAGTTATAGCTCGGATATTGTATAGTATATATAGCGTGTCACAAAAATTTCTACGAGTATGGGATGTTTCTTCTTCCTGGTTATTAAAAATCATTGTCATCGTAGAAGTATTTTACATTTCATTACAATAAATTACCTCCTAGAAATTCCCAAAAAGCTTTTAACTATCTACAGAGAAGATAAAAATTTCAAAGTCACTTCATAGTAAAATAGTTTACTATTGATACAAGAAAAGAAATTATAAATTGAAAGTTACAGAAAGTAACTTTTTTACAGTGTGTCCTAAAATGTTCTGCAAATATGGAATTAGTTAAATCGTACATTTTTGTTCGGTCCCCGTAGAGAGGCAGACTTTTTGTAACAGACTGTATAAAATGTATTATTTTTATATAAGTTTTAACTTATAACTTATAAGATAAAAATTTGAAAGTCACTTCATAGTAAAATAGTTTACTATTGATATAAGAAAAGAAATTGTAAATCGAAAGTTACAGAAAGTAATTTTATTACAGTGTGTCCTAAAATGTTCTGAAAATATGGAATTATTTAAGTCGTAGATTTTTGTACTGTCCCCGTAGAGAGGCAGACTTTTTGGAACAGACTGTATAAAATGTATTATTTTTATATAATTTTTAACTTATAACTACTTTCTCAAATCAATTTTTATTTATTTTCATTAACAAAGGGAAACAAAGTAATTAAGTGATTTTATTTGTTCTATCTTCTCATATGTACACCGCTAAAACTCGTGTGGGTACTTTTGGCAGTAACTTTATACCGACCTATCAAAACATCAAAACACCTAGTAAAAGTTTACCAAATGCAATAAAATTTTGTGTACTGCTCTGTTTTGTCTCTGATAAAAAATAATAACAATATGGAAACAACATTTAATTTGCGTTTTCTCCACTTTAAAGCAATATTTTGTAGAGATTTGTACTCAATTTATTAAGTCATTATGCGTAGGCGCCATGTACAATGAACAATTACAATCATTTAAGTGAACTAGAAAGGGGGCGTATTGTTGGTACCCGGAAAACCAATTATTCAATCAGACAAATTTTCGATCGCATAAGACTCAGTGTGTCAACAGTGTTACAGTTTTGATCCACAAGATCTTAAGAAGGAAGCCATAAACATCGTTGTGGATCCGGACTGCCTCAAGCAACTTCAGCACGGAAAGGTCGTCATTTAAGGATTGCGGCTTGAGTGGTATAATGGATCAAATTGGGAAGGTGAGTAGAATTGTATTGTGTTATCTGACGAGTCCCGATTCAGTTTTTGTGTCCACGATAATCGCAGAAGAGTGTGACCATTACGCGGAAAACGCAGGAACTTAAAATTTCTTGTGAAACGGCATACGGCCTTACACGGGGGTGATGGTATGGGGTGTGATAATATACGGTAGCAGGTCACCTCTAGCTGTCAGTGACAGAAATTTGAATAATAATTACATATGAAACGTACTGCAGAATGTTGAACTGCCACAATTATGAGGGTTAATTCAACCTCTTTTTACAACCAGACAACGCACGTCCTCATACAACAAGGATTAATACAAGGTTCTTACAAAGAAGTAACACGACTCTGCTTCCAAGGTCTTCTCGCTCCCCAGACTTGTTACCAATAGAACATGTGTGGGATGTGATGGACAATCGGCTGGATAATTTATCCCAACGACCAAATAACCTAGTTGACCTTCGTCACCAAATTGAAGAAGCTTGGGATTAATTTCAAGCATGTCTCGTAGAATTATAAGAAACCGCGGCGGCACACTCACGGTTAAATAACTTTGTTATTTTTTAGTACTTCAGTTTAGAAATAAAATCATTTTTTTTTAGTTTGATTAAACAGATTATGTATAAATTGTATTAAATCCATCAACTCTTACTGGGTGTTTGGCTTTTTTTAGAGCCAGTATATATATATATATATATATATATATATATATATATATATATATATATATATATATATATATATATATATATATATATATATATATATATATATATATATAGAAACAGAGTTTTGTATCGTAAAGTTTGTTTAATTTAAATTTAATATTACATTTTTGTCCAATAGATTTAAAAAATTAAGGTTCAATACTATTTCTAAACAAGAGTTGAGCACTGAAAGAAGCGTCAAACGGTTTGCATGTATTTATGTTCAGTTTCTTTTTCCAGCTATATACGTGATTCTTTACATATCAAAACATAATCATAGTATGCAAAGTATTCGTTAGTCGTTCGAATAAATTTCAACAATTCTGATATTCAGCATGCCTTTGGATTACTTCGGAGCCAAAATATAGCGCAGTAAAGATCTAATCCAACAAATATGTTGGAGAAGTGAACTTCTCCTCTACTAAAATAACTGCGCGCAACAATTATCTTTCGTTATTAAGTTTATCAATGTTTTGGAAGAATAATGGCGCCTACCCAGCCAGTGTGCCATACACAGATAACGAACACAACATGGCCGACTTCTAATATAACACAGAACAAACTCGGACTCCACATTATTTTTTTTTCTTTGTGTGCCAGTGACTTCCGCAATAATCGGAAAGGAGCTATAGAAAGCAATCCGTGACATAAACTCATTAAATCTTGCTGGCAAGTTCTTTGTCGTTCCTGCTAGACCGCCATCCCTCCACTACTTGTGTACAATTCACTCAGCCGGACAAAGTGACGTTTTGAAATACGTGACAATGGACTGTCAACACAGAAATATCTATATTCACATTTCTGTATAATACAGTCTTCTATAAACCTTGAAATAAAATAGTTAGATTTGTATTCAGGGGCGTCGCTTCCAACCTTTGCACGGAGCCAAAACGAAAAATTAGAGTATTATATATATATATATATATATATATATATATATATATATATATATATATATATATATATATATATATATATATATATATATATATATATATATATATATATATATATATACAGGGTGCCCAATAATTAAATGGAGACTAACTAAGGGGTGATAGCTGGCACAAAAATAAAGCGATTGGGTTTAACATGCCTTAGTAGAATGTTACTCGTTTTGTTTTACAGGGTGTTTAAATAATTTTTCTTAAAACTATTTTTTCAAATATTGTGAAAGTGGTTCAACATATTATTATGAAATAAAAACTATATATATATATATATATATATATATATATATATATATATATATATATATATATATATATATATATATATATATATATATCCGACCTTGGTTTTCTGTTCTAGGGACCCAAATTTGCGCTCATCTGTAAAATGCTTTTCAAAAGATTTCCATCATGACCTCTTTACTAGCTATTAGCGAACTACGTGATATCTATGGGTTCAATAAATGTAGAGGGAAGATAGAAACTGCTTACAACTAATCTACAGATCCAAAAAAGATCGATATGCCTTACAGTCTCATTAAAAAGTTTTCTGAAAACTCAAAAACAGTCGCAGTAGCATTAATCTAGACACATAGGTCGAACTGATCTTAAAAAGTCTAGTCTTTATTATACTAATGTATCCAAAAACTAAAAAGCCTGGACGCAGCAAGTGCGTTATGGTAGTGAATTTTCATAGAAATGATCTGGCACAAAATATTTTATTATAATTTTTTTTTTCTTGCAATGCAGAAATCTAAATTTTTGTGTGTAGTTTAACTTTTATATCGTAAACCTACCTACCAAATTTGGTTATCATAACTTTTTTATTTTTTGAATTAATTTTTTTTCAAATGAAAACTCAAAATTTTCCCGGAAATCCTCGTCAGATTTTTCTGACTAACGAACTTATCCAAGCCATTTACAAGAGGAAGGTACGTGCCAAATGTTCAAAATCGGTTCATTATTTTTTGAGTTATCGGTATGATAACTATATATATATATATATATATATATATATATATATATATATATATATATATATATATATATATATATATACATATATATATATATATATATATATATATATATATATATATATATATATATATACATATATATATATATATATATATATATATATATATATATATATATATATATATATATATATATATATATATATATATATATATATATATATATATATATATATAAACATATGGAAATTGAAACTGACCACGGATGGGTTCTAGGGGTTCTAGTTCGCGCTCATTTGCAAACATTTTTTTTTTTTAATTCAATAGTCGGGATCTCCCCATTAGTGAATTTTTTCTACGAAAATTCACTAAAAATTAAGGAACGAGGAGAGGCGTACTTGTCAAGTCGCTAATATTAAGACGTTAATTTTCATAGGCTTTCAGCCAACATATAAACACTGTTAATAGCTTGTAAGCTATCTTACTGTTTCCATTTTATTATTGTTTAATAACCCATCTGAATTGTGGTCCAGTCTACTTTGTATTTAGCCGTCCCAAAGGACCGCTGGACGCACGATATCCCTGTCCTTTTCCTCACATAATTTTTTTGTTGTATAACATCCAACTTGAATAAAATTTAATCCACCTTTCTTTACCCTTTTTCCATACATTAATGTTATAGTAAAAATCAATAATCAGAAATAAATAAGAAATATTTGATTTTAAAGCTGTTATAGGTGTTTGAAAATCCTTGCTATTAGAGAATTTTTCGTCAGACGAAAAATGCACTAGTGAGGAGATATATATATATATATATATATATATATATATATATATATATATATATATATATATACATACATATATATATATATATATATATATATATATATATATATATATATATATATATATATATATATATATATATATATATCGTAACGACAACTCAAAAAATAATTGGCCGATTTGGATGAAATTTGGTACGTATCTTCCTTTTATAAGTGGCTTGGATAACTTAACCAGAAAAATTGTAGCAGTTTTCCGGTAAAATTTTTGGTTTTCTTTCGGGAAATGTTTGTATCTCAAAAAATAACAGAGTTATGACAACCATATACCTTTACCAACTATTATAGGCATGTGAAGGCAAAGATTCTGCGTGCCACTGGCGATCAGATAAAACCGCAGAAACAAAATATTTTGTGTGAATAACAAAACCAATTGAATATTACATACAACGGTTAAGTTTTCTCGAGAGTTTTCTTCACACAAACAGATCAGGAAGTAGCAGAAAAACTATTTTGCAAATTTTGTAATTTTTGTTCTTAAAACGTCAAAGTCACTCTCTAAAACGTCAGGATTAGCTATTTTCAGACAGATAATCTGAAACAAATACGGATTATGTGGAAGAAATCTCGTAATGAATGTGTTTTACGAAGCCCTAAGTTTCAGCTTCAACCATCATTGCCCTTCATTTTACTAAAATATTTTTGGAAACTCTATTTCAAATAGACCCTCTTTATGATGCTTTGGCAGTAGTGTCTGTTATAGAGCTTATGGTTTACTAGCCAATATTTTAGCAAATTTTCGTTGAAAAAATTCGTCATTGAGAAAACCACGACCTATGAGTATTAAAAAGATTTCGTCAAATGAGCGTGAAATGGAACCCCTAAAACCCATATATACAGTTTAAGTTTTTGTCTGTTAACACAAGGGTGACGAGTTTCTACGGTAAAGTTGAATATATCCGTTATTATACCTTTTTGCGTTTTTGGCACATATTACAAACCAATATCAGAAATTGTGATATGGCGTTTTTACCGATAGGTAGCGGAGTCACATGTAAATGACGCATTCAGAGATCTTTTGTTTGTATTTACTCGACGAAAAAAATCGATCTGCCGTATTCAGGCCGTATTGGCAGAAATCTTTTAGTGCGTATAAATAATTTTTGGTCAGATTTTTGTGATATGTAGGTAATTAATAGCAAATGATTAGTAAGTTCTTAAAAAAGATTATATTTTTGTGAAAAATATAATTTAGTGTAACATTACTGAAGGCGATTTCTGTAAAAAAAGTGGTGAAAGAAATTTTGCAAATTTTCATAAAATATGTTTTTTTAAATTTTGGTCCTAGAGCTGTTTGTGAATAATTATATCTTGGCAGTTGTGGCAGTAGCTTGAAGAGGTTCGTTGGCCAGGAAAATCGGACCAGTTTTTTCTGGACTTTTTTAAAGTTTATTTTCGCAAAATGTTTGTACTTTTTGAAACAACAAAGCTACTTTAATGAAATATGGTACATTGTTAGTACTATATAGGTACATTGTTATTACTATATAGGTTATACTGCCAACAAAATGTCCATCTTTCAAAAACAAGACATATTTGCCATTAAAAATATGTTTACGAAAATTCGCTAGCAAAACCCCACTTGCTGCGTCCGGAACTTTTTTTAATTTTCTCATGTGACCGTTAACGCTCCGGTTATTGTTGTGACGTCAGATACACGCAGAAGCAAGGTTACATGTGCACGTTTTTCCATTGAAAATCGGTGGTGCTACCAAATAATTAGTGAAGTAGAGTCAAGAAAAACTCAAAACAAACACTATTAAACAGTTTCACATACGCACAAAACCACCAGAAACTACTGCTGTTTTGGAAAAGTTACGGTTCTGCATTCGCGCGCGTTTCAAACTTGCTGCATGTATTAACTTTCAGATATTTCTTTTCTAACGTTAAACAATCTCTATAACGTACTTTTGATATATCAAAAGGTTGCGCTTATTGCGTAGAATAAAATAGAAAACAAATGACAGATTCCGCAGACAGCTTGTTATTCCATACTGACCCTATAAACATATAAAGTCTAAAAATTATCTCGGAGATGGGTTTCAGTGGGTCTAATTCACGCTCAGTTGATGATACGTTTTCAACATTCAACGTGATCATTTCCCGTTGTAGCGAAGTTCTACGCAAATACGTTAAAAGTTAGTGCGTTTCGATATTGGAGGCAAATCGCTTCCCTTACCGCAACGTAAAAATAAGGTGAGTGACATGTGCTTGGATGTTCTAGCAAATCACAGTTGATATGACAACTTCATGCAACATAAATCCCGATACAGCTTCCAACTCTAATCTACCGCCATAAAGGGAATTTTTTCAAACACATGTATCACATGTAGGTAATGTTAGGACGGAAACCACATCTGTGTATTTGCTCCAACAATTTCAACTTGGGTTTTTCCATTTTCGCCAATCTTACTTTTTATGTGCAACTCGTGCCCGGAATCGTAAACCCGCACCCATAAGTAACTGCTATACTGAATTTCTGTGGATCGTTTTCGCGGAACTTTTATACACCTACTACATCACATTGTAAAAAACTGAATAATAAAGCGAGTATTTTTCATTTGATTCTAAATAATTCATCACTTCTGCATACAAGGTGTGTCGAAAAATAATAGACAATAATAATAATTATGAGTGTATACATATTTTAATTTTTAACAGACTACACAAAATATTGCAGTTCTCGAATCAAATGGTTTATTAGTATATTTTCATTAAGAAAATTCACTAATAGAACGGTATCGATGGTGAGGCTTTCGGAAAATTTCTTCAAATTAGTGCGAATTGGAGCCTCTGGAACCTATTTCTATGGTCAGTTAATATATATATATATATATATATATATATATATATATATATATATATATATATATATATATATATATATATATATATATATATATATATATATATATATATATATATATATATGTGTGTGTGTGTGTGTGTGTATGTATGTATGTATATGTATCCAACCGATTACACAAAAAATACTTCCCTGATTTGGACCAAATTTAGGAATTACCCTAACTTTGCTAATGGCTTGGATGAGTTCGTTCACCAAATCTCAACGGCCAATTTTTCTTAATAAAAAATCAAAAAATATTTTTTTAAAACGCAATATCTCTCAAATTGTCTAAGTGATTGAAACAAAAATTTACCGCTTAAAATAACATAGACAGACATGGTCGTGTACCAATTTTCAAGTCGTTTGATCAAAATAAAATAAAGTTATTCGAAATTAATAATAAAATAATCATCGACATCACTTCAGATTCTGTAATGCAATATCTACAATGTTGGACAAAGACGGTTGACGTTATCTGTACTGCTATGCACTCGAGAACATTGCGATATATACGACCGGGACGCCATCTTGGTGCAGGACCAGGTAGCATGTTGCCAGGACAGCTCTAGTTTATACAAAATTTTATAGATAAAGCTGTCTACAATGTGCAACCACAGCATAATACAATTATGCTATGGTACAGCCAACTAACAATTTTGTAAATTGTCAGCCTTGGACCATTTCTTTCCTAATACCGGGACAAAGTTTGCGTCCAAAAGCGCTAAATTTTAGCATGCGAGTGTATACTAATAAATTAAAAATTTTATCACAGCGATTCAATTTGTTTAAAATCAATCTACAACGACGTTTCATTATGTATTCTCTCCCATTCTTCACGTTCACGGTATTTAAAATTAAAAACCATCTCTCACTCTCTCCTAGTTTAATCTGACTACACGTAGCTATTTGACACAGAGAAGCGTGTACGCCTTGCGCATTGCATAACCTCGAAATCGACTCCGCTGATGCTAATTGCTAACACCTTATTAGGATCTTATAATATAAGACAACTAGGTACCTATATTCTAAGGTTAATATAAATAATATGTAAATAATAACCCAACTTTTAGCTTCAACTTTACTGTAGTAGTAGTAACAAAAAGACTGTAGTAGTGTATTATGATTGTAACATTCAATGAAACAAATATGAAAGTGATAGGTAAACTGCATGTAGATTGTAGATGTTGTATGTATTACCTAGTGAATTCTATACAGAATTCACTGATAGGTATTACAAGAAGTATACCTGCCTCAGACTAATACAGTAAGTACAAGTAATATCTAGGTAGGTACTACAAAGTACATACATTCCTAGTTAAAATTATATAAACAGATGTTTATGTTAAATTATTGAAATTTTAATTTCAAAATTTTGTATTGTTTATTTTTCTTTCAATTTCAAAAAGTATGTATACAGCAATAGTAAATAAGTGTTGAAAAGAGTTTAAGGGCGTTATGGTAGCGAATTTTAATAAAAATATATCAAATGGTGATAACCCAATTTCCAATTAAGCTAGAATCTTCAGTTTTGATACATAGTAAAACCTATATAAAAGCAGCGTGGATACTAAATTTAAAAAATAACACAATGAACTTCACAGATAATTACAAATGTGTTTTAAAAACCGTTTTTTTTATTTTGCTTGCAGAAACTGTTTCGATTGAGTAGATAAAGCCGATCATTCAAGCGATTAATATGGAAAAATACTTTACTGCCTCCTATAATTTCATAGATGCATTCCGTTTGTAAAAAAAATCGGTAAATTTCCAGATTAGCACATCGGGTGTGTTAGAAAAATCTCTTCAGAAATATGCTTAAAACTCCATCTGAATGCCCAAACCACAAGAAGAATTTCGTGCAAACAGCCCACAAAAAAGTTACGGAACCAAGACTGCATAGGGGTGTTGCGCGGAGAAGAATATAAAAAGGAAATGTGAGCGGTAAATGCGAAATAAACAGCTTAGTTGGACCTCTTTAAGCTGGCTTTATCCCATTTTGCAGCTATACCTCCTTAAAATCCTACTTGCTGCGCGCAGAACCTCTATATTCACCGCAGGTCTCGTAACTTTCTTAGGGAAAGCGCCAAATGAATTTTTCTTGTTTACATTGTTGGTGTTTATGCATTAAGGGTCATTTTAGTAATGCAGAAGGGGAAGGAGAACAATTTATGTTTAAATTGTTATTTAATTTCATTTTTTTAAATATTTTTCCAAAAATGATTTTGAGTTTACCTTGTTTGTCATTCTTACATAGTAAACAGCAATATTTTATTATTTTCAAAAAGTATCGATACAGCAACCGTAAATAAGTGTGGGAAAGGGTCTGGGTGTAGCAAGTATGTTATGGTAGAAAATTGTCGTAAAAATATTTCAAATCCGCTAGCTCAATAAATTTCCCATTAAGCTGGAATCTTTAATCTTGAACCATAGTAACAAAATGAGCTTCGCGGCTAACTACAAATTTGTTTTAAAAAACCTTTTTTGTTGTTATATTGTTTGCAAAAACTGGATGGGTTGACTAAAACAAAACCATCCAAGCAATTAATAAGGAAAAATACCTGTCATATTTATAATTTCACAGGCACATCCCCTTTGCAAATAATTAATTGTTTTCTAAAAAACTTTTGTAACTTTAATGAAATTTGTAACAATTTTTTTGAACAAACTTGCGGTACTTACATATTTAAGACCAAGTTTTATTTATTTTTTCTCCATATAAAATATAAATTTTTTCAAATAATTGCTAACTGGGACTCTAAAACTGAGCCCCAAGGTCCATTTAAATTTAAAGAATTAGTTTTCATAATATATCTTAGCAGTAGTCTACAATTCCTATGAAAATTAACTACTATAACGCACTTGCTGCGTTATTCCTGACATCTACCTAACTTAGAAACTTTCCAAAGTAACATTTAATTTCTTTGCTTTGGTAACAAGCATAACAGTTTATAAATAAGCTGCCAAAGTTTGACGTTCAAAGTTGAATGGGGACAAAACTGTGAATTAAAAAAAACGCACTTACTGCGTTTTGATTTTTTCTTACAAACATATTTCGATGAAAAATGCAATAAAATAAGGCTGTTCGAAAAAAAATATTGTAAGGGTCACCAACGACTTATGGGCCAGCCGGTGATTGTCAAAATAATTTTTTAAAATGCAGCTCAAGATACCCTATAAGTAACTTATACAATTTTTTCTCGTCTCTTGTATAATAAAAATTATATTGAGCTTTTCCGTAGAAACGCGTCACCCTGTATATATGTAAGCCAATCAAAACTGAACGTAAACCCGGATATAGATTCCAGTGGGCCTAGTTGGCGCTCATTTGAAGAAATCTTTTTAAAATTCTAAAGTCGCGGTCTCCTCATTGACGAATTTTTTGTACAAAAATTAGCTAAAAATTATGGACCGTTAAACTATAAAATTAACTGAAACTACCGCTAAAGTATCAAAGAGAAAATAACTAACCTGTTTCATATCAGCGCCTTCTGTAAAACTTCAATCCTTTATTATATGTGGTGATAAAACATAACAAACACTGTTTAGTCCACCCACTAACATTAATAAAGGAATAATTTGCACTTGTATATAAAAGTGTCCCAAATAACACAAATAATTAGCTACTGAAACGGATAAACATAATATAAACAATCTCATACCATACGATAAACGTCAGTTACAGCGTCTAACAGACTTGCGCAATAATATCAAATGTTCTGTTGTCAGGCAACAACATACTGGATCTCATATAAGCCAGGTTTGCCATTGTCAATGAAACGCGGTGATATTAAAAATAAATGTTTAAAATTTGAATAGCTCAAGCTAAACCTGGAAAGCTGAATCTTAGCACATAGTTAAATCTTTTCCAAAGCAATATGTACACCAAATTTCATCGAAATATTTTTGTAATTTTCGTAGAAAAAAATTTTTTTTTTCAAAAGAAAACCCAAACTTTTCCCGAAAAACCGTGTGCAATTTTCCTGGCTAACAAACTCATCCAAGCTATTAATAAAAGAAAGGCACTTGTCGAGTTTCATCAAAATCGGTTATTTATTTTTCGCGCTCATTTGAAAATGTTTTAGCAAAGTCGATACCTCTCTATTGGTGAGTTGTTAAACGCATGAACCAACAAAAAAACCTAAATACACGTAGACGGCGTACACCTCAATGCTTGCACGCATAACCGCACGTACTTTGCTTGGGGTTTAAGGCCTATTTATCATTTATTCAAATTAATAAGTGCCCCTGCATCGAAATCGTTTTAGCCACGCTGAGTGAACCGTGTCACCAGATAAACCAAATCAATACAATATTATAACAAAACAGTGGAAGGTATCCCACTATAACACGCCTGAGTCACAGATATTCACTGGTCCGTATAAATTATAAACGGCGAAAAGCCCCTATAAATAAAAATTAATAGGGTCAAATCTGGAGAGGTCAACAATTTTTAGAACATATTTCACTCTGACGATATGAGGTGGAAAAGAATGATATATTAGCGTATGTGTGGATCCAAGAGGGCCGTGGAACGAACGGTGATGTATTCGATAAGGGTCGCATTGGCCCAGCCTGAAATATGGGCCCGGTTGCCATTATAAAAGTCAGGTGAAAAGAGTTATCGACAGGCACACTTCCTGTACTCGAATAAAATAGAGATTTATAATAATTATATATAAGAGGGCTATGTATTATCCGGCGGTTATGTGGCCAGATTAAATTGCTACTATGAAACCTTATCGCCCAGAGGACATTTATCAGGGATACTTTTCTGAAAGGTGACAAGTTTCTTTTAAGAAGACTTGACGTGTGAGAATGTAAAATAGAGAAAACCTAGTTGTTCATATTGTAAATAAATGAAAATGTGAAGCGCAGTGTGAGACTAACATTTTAGGTTTCATTTATTTTTTGTACTTTAACGTCGGTCTATTTCCACGACTACAGAAAATTACCGACGCCGTGAAGCAGTTTCACCTCACTATCCTGGAAATTTTGCGGAAGTCTTGCCTTTCTGTAAGAAGGATAGGGATCTTTGACCTGCCCAACATACAATTGAGACAGGACCGACGGCTTTACGCCCCCGATGAAGGGCGGAACTTGCAGACGTTTAACTTGCGCAAATACAATACCACAACCTCGGTTGATGTTAATTTTTACAGTATGTACTGAAAAAAGTGAAAGGGGACCCCCCTGGGAATCAAACCCGGTACCCTTCGGTTCAGTGGCACAGGTTCTTACCCCTGGACCACCGAAGCACTTACGTTTCATTATTATTATTATTCATATTATTACTTTATATGATAAAATGTTGCATTATGTATTTTACAATAATTTTAGCATTGTATCTTGCGACTAAATTTATATAACGTTTTATCCAGAAAAACTTGGCATTGACTTTCCAGATATAATAAACTTCAAGATTTGTGAATTAAACTTTCTTTCTCCAGCTAGTATTTCATTCTAAATAGAGGCGTGGAGACTATTTATCTGGCTTCACATATGTTCGTTTTCTTTCCTGTAACCAGTTTCTCTGCTTGACAGCATCTTCAGGCAGAGCTAATTGTATTATTTTGTGCGAATTCAGGACAACTACAAATAAAAATCCGTTTGTATGCTAGCATGTTTAGAAATAAAATAAAAATGATGGATGACATCTTAAAAATGTCTACGTGATGTATGTCAATATTTAACATATAAATATAATCAACCTATAGCAGTAATAACTATAATAACAATTACAACAATAAAATAACTAAACAATAAGAGTAATAAAGCAGACTGTACACAGAAAACATTGACACACCTCAACTCATTGCCACGTTTTTTTTAAATAGCTAGACTTATTTTGTTTGATGTTTTTTTTAATTGGGAAAAATAATTTTCAAGAAAGTGAAATCCATTAAATGTTTGCTCATTTAACACAAGTTAGCTATTGTCGTGTATGTGCTTTTTTACTTCTAAAGCTTCAACGAAGTGTACTTTACGCTTGTCATTAAAACTATAGTGGCTCGATGCGGTTATTTACTGTGGGTCTATGTTGAGTTTAGACAATTTGTTTTGTAAATATGGATGTGTCAGTGTGGTTCTTTTTAAGTGCAGACATATGTTCCTTGTATGGTGTTAATATTTATAGAAGTTTGACCGACGTAGGTTGCGCGACCATTGGTACAAGCTGATTTATAAACTCCAGCTTTTGTCAAGAAACATTTTTTCTTTCGAATTAAATAACAAATCAGGCGTCGTCTCGTTAGATTTAAAAGCTATCTTTGTATTTGTACCGGTGTTCAAAAATTTTGAAATGTTTTCTTAAATTGTTACAAAATAAGTCACGGAAACATATTTGTGGTCTTATGTGTCTCTGTTATTTGGATAATATAAATTAAGTACTGATTTGTATTCTTTTCGCCCTATCATTTTATCATTCATATAGAAAAAGAGTGAGAAAGTGTTTGGAAGTTGAAGGGTGACATTTCGAACAATTTCTTACGCGTGACAGGCGATAAATAAGTGAAAATATAGTTGTTAATATTTGTAGTTCTATAAGCGAAAGAGCAAAGTGTTTTGCACATCAACCTAGTTTTTCACGTAGAATATAATTTGATAAAAAAAAGTACACCACCCCATTTGAAAGTTCAAGTTAACACCCTACCCCCCCCCCCGCCCCTGAAAATATAGGGGGGGGGTAGGCATACTGATTTAAAAATGTCCTCTTGTAACATTAAAAAAATTAAGCCTGAATATATATATATATACTATTTATTAGTGTAAATTATACAGTACGCTAATACAATAAGTCAAAGATATGTGCTGTACAATAACGTAATTTTTAATGCATAACGTTATTATATTATATAGAGTGTCCCAAACTGGATCGGAATGTATTGCTGTCTCCGTTATTATTAGAGATAGGGAGACGGTAAAATTAGCAATATTATGTAGAATATAATGCTCGTTCCAAATATGACTGCCTCTTTTCGTTATCGAGTAATTTAAAAAATAAAATTTTTCGATTTCTTTTTTCTTCAATATCTAAGTAGGCGTTGATCTGACATGTCTAAGATTTGCACATTATCAGGACACTTTTACAGAGTAATCTTTTTGTGCTACTCTCAACTTTAGATTGTAATTTTTTTTGAGCTACAGGTATCAACGTTTGTTTTTATTATGGCAGCCATATTGGATTATTTGCTCATGTGATAGCCTGTGAAAAGAGGTTTCCAATGATGTACAACATGCTTGAGAAAGCTTGTAATTGCACTGACAATATTAAGAAAAACCGTTTTGAGGATAGTAGGCACAATTAGAAACGAAACTCATCAAATAATAAAATAGAAACTTAAAAATACACTAAATGGAATATTGTTCAATATGGCCACCGTTTTGTTCAATGCACTTTATACACCTTTTTCAAACATGCCTGCAAACTCTGGTGATGGTGTTTTGGTTAATATGATTTATAGCTTCGTAATTCATTGATATTTTGTGGTGGATCGAATTTAGTAGAGTAGGCCAAAAATAAAAATCCATGCGTGTTATATCAGGACTTCGAGCACACCAATGAACCGGCCCAATGTTACAAATGACACGATTATAAAAATTCTGGTTCTAAAGTTATTTGACGATCCTAGTATTGTGAGCTGGACAACCGTCTTGTTGGTACCAATTCTCGTCTAAATTATCATGAACTCTTCTAATTGTTGGTAAGATATCATTTCTCAATAGATTAAGATACCTTTCCCCAGTTAAATTATTTTTTAAAAAGAACGGACCAACAATGAAGTTACCTAATTTTTTTTAAAATTAACTGTCTAACCTACAAATAAAAATAACAGTTTTTTATCTAATAAGGCTCACCAAACATTAATACCAAATCTGTCTTGCAATTGTCTTTCTTTCTTTAGATGGGGATTTTCATTTGCCCAATAATGCCTATTATGGCGATTATATACACCACCATTTGTAAATCTGGATTCATCAGTTCATATTATTTTCAAATGAAAATTTTCATCTTGCTGACATTGTCCTTGATACCATCTGCAGAATTGAAGTCGCTTAGGGTAATCGTCAACCTTGTACGAACGTAGGTTTGTATGGATGGTAATGACTTTGTTTTAATACACGGTGTATCGTACTTTTCTGAAGGTCAGTTTGTTCACCATAAAACCGACCAGATTGCGGAGGGTTTTCGTTTGAAATCTGTAAGACGGCATTATTTCTTTCTTCATTTCTAGGCATTGGTAGTTTCTTTGCGTGGAAGCTATCGTCGTTCAATAGATTGGTCACTATCCTGCAAAATATTTTGGTGTTTGGTTGTCGTCTTTCTGGGTAGTTGTTTTGATATGGATTTGCAGCTGCCTCAGTATTTTGGTTAGAACGAATATAACATTCCAACATTTTAAAATATCCTTCATTACTGAACATATTGATAAATAATATTCAAAATAAACAGGGAACAAACTATTTAGTACAAAACCTTAAGCCATGTGTTAAAGACACCTCAAATTGTTCAGATAATTAAGAATGACAGTATTTTTAATTGTCGCGATAGTGTTATATCCATAGCAACCTTTCTTCTGTTGGCTTACGTTTAAAATATCAAACAATTTTCAAAGGCGTCTCCGTAAATCATTAATCTGCTTTTGATTGAGTTCTGTTATTAAATTTAGTTATTTACTTGGTTTACCTATTTAAATAAATCATAACATTTTTTTTTAGGATAATGCTGTAATGTGAAATATTATTTGTAATAATGGGCCGATTTATTGGTGTGCTCAAACTTCCTATTTATTTATCGTGGATCATTACGGAAAATTATGTTAAAAGTAGAAGCCTATTGTTAGACTCCATGGCCTACTGCTTTTTGAACACCTTTTTTGCCCTTTGTTTTCTTGCATTGGATTTCATAGCTTACTATCCCCAAAACGGTTTTTCTCAAAAGTGTCAGTGCAATTACAAGATCTCTCAAGCATGTTGTACATCATTGGAAAACTCTTTTCACAGGCTATCACATGAGGAAATAATCCAATATGGCTGCCATAATAAAACAAACGTTGATACCTGTAGCTCAAAAACAAATGGCAATCCAAAGTTGAAAATAGCACAAAGAGATTACTCTGTAAAAATCGTCCTGATAATGTGCAAGTTTTAGACATGTCAGATCAACACCTACTTAGATATTGAAGAAAAAAAATGGACAAATTTTGGTTTTTTCAAAATAACTCAAAAACGAAAAGAGGCAGGGCAAAATACAAGTCATATTTGGAACGAGCATTATATTCTACACAACATTGCTGTCCGTTTCTCTATCTCTAATAATAACGGAGATAGCAATACATTCCCATCCAGTTTGGGACACACTATATAATATAATAAAGTTATGCATTAAAAATTACGTTATTTTGCAGCACATATCTTTGATTTATTGTATTAGCGTACTGTATAATTTACACGGTTTTTCTCAAAAGTGTCAGTGCAATGACAATTCTTAGACATGTCAGATCAACGCCTACTTAGATATCGAAGAAAAAAAATCGACAAATTTTAGTTTTTTCGAAATAACTCGAAAACGAAAAGAGGCAAGGCAAAATACATATTTGGAACGAGCATGGAATTCTACAAAACATTGATAATTTAACCGTCTCCCTATCTCTAATAATAACGGAGATAGCAATACATTCCCATCCAGTTTGCGACTCACTGTATAAGCATGTAACAATATAACGCAACCATAAATATGGATTCTTGAAGCCCTAATTTGAGCTAATTTGAAAGAAAATTTTGAAAGTCCTACCAACGCAAGCAAGTTTAATGCCACAAACTAGCCTTAAAATTAGCTCACAATTACATTTGAGCCATAAAATTTTGCATATTCTATTTGGAATAGAAGAGTTGATCTCCACTTAAAAACAAAATTCAATGTAAATAGCACATGTGTGTTTCCCTCAATAAACAAAATGTTCAATTTTAACTATAATCTCAACTTGAATCTAGTATTTAATTAACAGAAAAGCAAATTAACCGTTATTATACTTCAGTCCTATGTCTGGTATAAAACCGCATGTTTAAATGAATAGCTGCAGGATTGTGGTTCTAGAAGGTGACCCTGCTTCATCATCTTCGTTAACGTATCGTGTTCTGGTGCCAGTGAATTATTTAGTAATAAAGAGGGCTGGCTCTCTCTCCCTCTGAAAAGTCCCATTGCAACACGGCACTGAATACATGTTGGTTATTAGATTAAATTGTTAAAGTTACTCGAATTAGATTGGCGGAGTCTGAACCAAAACCTGTTTTCTCGCTGTCCTAATTAAAATACAATACTAATATGGTTTTCTCCAGGCTTTGGTTTGATACTCGCCATTTAATACATTTGTTGATATTGAATTTGTATTTGAAAATAACTGCTATAACAAGGGGTGGGCTAATGTTATCAAGCCAGACTTTTACCTGTTTGGAATTTTCAGCAAGATGGCAAAATTTACACTCTAAAACTAAAACCGTTAAACAAACATTACAACTAATTTATCAATAACTCCTTAGAATTAGTTTTCGCGTTAGGCGACAACTTTATTTAATTTTATCTATACTCACTTTAAAGCATATCAAGTTAAAACATAATAACAGTATAAAGCAGAAATTTAACTATTGTGTAAATATGCCCCCGCACAATATTAAATTTGTATGGCAAAATGTTTTAACTAGATAGAAACACCCTTTTACACGATTTTATTTAGCTACACAGATGTCTTGACAATGAAATCTTGTAATCGAATTTTAACTCACTTCCGATTGTCCAGTCGATTTTAAATTTAGCACACATACTCAATGCCGGTAATAATACAATACTGTTCTACCATCCAACTGCGGCGAGGGGGAGGAATCATCCCAGCACATCTTGTGCGAGTGTAAAGCTCTGGACGGCAAAAGACAACTGATCTACGGTCAGTCTAGACCGGAGACAGAGCAATATAAAACTTCACCCTACCAATCGCTGTGCAGACTAGTTCAAGGCACAGTGATTTTGGATAGGGTGGAGTAAGACTAAGGGTATGCACAATAAACCAAAGGTTGCAGTGCTATCGGGGAGGCAAGGCCACGGACGAGCCCTGAGAGAAAAAAAAACATCCAACTTATATTAATTTAAAATGGCGGCCGACGCAAGATTCTGGATTATTTTTTTCTTTACAAGTCCCTTACAAAAGGTATCAACTAAGTGAAGATTGGAACCTGTGTAAGAACGTGACCGAATATAACGGATGCACTGCTTGTCTAGTGGAGTAATTCATTCACAAACAGAAAACAAAGAAAATGTTAGCGGAATCAACGACTTTTAGAAGAGAAAAAGTCGAAAGAAAACTTTGTTTGTATACCATTTGAACCTCGAATCCCGAGGTTTTTTAAAAGTCAATTTGCAACTGACATTTTCAACAAAAGAATACTTCAAAAAACTTTCTAGGTAAATCACGAGACAAGGATAGTACGGCCAAAATGTCGAGAATTTAATGAAATAGGTTGTAAAGATTGCGATCTTAAATACGTCAGACAAACAAAAAGATCTATTGGAATTAGATTCAAAAAACATTTAGCACAATTAACATACGGTACTCTAGATAGATCTTCTGTCGTCCGACCTATTTGGGATAATAATCACCAGTTTAATGAGGAGAATCTAAAGTTATTATTTTTTTAAATGTTAGACAACATGGATAGCTATACGCCTTCGAAAGTATATATATATATATATATATATATATATATATATATATATATATATATATATATATATATATATATATATATATATATATATATATATATACATATATATATATATATATATATATATATATATATATAATAAAAATGTATGAATCTCGCTCGGCCGCCTATGGGCAGTCTCCTGATAAATTACTTTATAAAATAGATACAGGCAGAAGCTCCGTCCGATAGATAATAACAGAATATAGGTGTTTCCGTCAAACGAAATATATTAATTTTTGGTGTCGCTGAACCTCCCTAAATCGTTACTGACCGACTACCTGCGAAAGAATATAAATAGAGTTGTGGATATGATATTTACAATTATTCATCCTCTGATGACGCTAACTTGGCTAGTGAAACGATCCTCAGGTAAGTTTATGTGTTGTGATGATTTGGGTTCTCCAAGTGTGCTTATGGGTGTCGGAAGGAAAGGTAAAATATAGTGCGCTAGGTAAATATTTCACAAGTCATTATGGCGACTGACACAAGATGGCAAGATATGTTTGTATTTAAAACCCGCTTCGACATGGCAATCTAAAGAAAAGGCTACACAATTAAAATTCAGTTAGCTTAGTAAAGCTTTATAAAATAGAAATGGCGGCAGACGTAACAAGATGGAATATTTTTTTCTCAACAACCTCGATATGGGTATCAAATGAAAGTTCTCGGGTGAAATACAGTAAATTGGGTATGGCTATTTTTCAACTATTTTAGTTAGTATATACAAGCTGTCCGGAAAATACGTATACAATGCTCGTTCACCTACTCCTCTCATAAAAAATCGATCTGACCCACATTACCTATATCCCTTAAGCCTCCCCTTAAAACGGGGTGTCAAAAATAGATATTTTTTAGTGACTCCAAATTTGCTTAACCTTTTAATTTTAATTTTTTTAATTTTTCCTCTGGATATTGCACAATGTCATTCAGTTTCTCAAAAATTAAAGTGCAGGGTGTCTTATTTTTGACGCCCATATACACTATTTTTTATTAAGGAAAGACTGCGTACGCCAATAATTTTGCGATTTACAGTACATTTGATTTGAAAACTGTTTGGTCTCTCATGATATTTTTATTAGTTTAGCGGTTTAGTCATAAACAAATAAATTGCAAATAACACTCCACTGCTGATTTGATTGGAGTGAATAAAAGAACATGAAATTGGCATAATTGCTATAAATTGTTATTAAAAGGGTTACTATCGTAAATGTTCAAAACGACTTCTATTTTTTTGAATGCGCAAACTAACTTTTGTCAAAAATTCAATCAAATTTTTCATTACGTTGTTTTCATGTTTGTTACTTAATAATTTTTTTCAAGGACAAGTAAAACTCGCTTTATATCCTTTATAGTGGAATAAATTATTCCGAAAGCTCAGCTATTTAATACAGAGATTTTATGTTGCAACCGATGGCTACCCCACAATTAATATACAGGGTTTTTCCTGATAGCCGTACATTAGAAGTTTTCGTAGTTAAAAAACACTTATAATTCTGAATTTTTTGATTTCAAAGTTATTTAAAACTACGTTTCATTTTAAAATATCTTCAAGCTCATACCACATCTGGTTATACCGGAAGTCCCTATTAACTTTCTTATTTTAAATAGAACACCCGGTATATTATTTCTTTTTTCGACTCCTGAGAAAATTTCATGATAAGTTTAGTCAGACTTCCATTTGCCATTCCACTTGCAACTGTTTCTTAGATATCTTGATTCTTTTGAAAATTTTTAAAGCTGTAGATTTATTTTTAACACTGCACCTTTAAGTCATTTTTGACTGGTGGTAAACGCTTCTGGGGTAGACGGAATTATAAGAATAATACTTTTGAAATCCAAATTGACAATTGATTTAGCGCATAGAGCATGTCCAAAATTTTACGATCACTTAGATCATTTTCAAAGTTCAAAAAGTCGTGCTTTCCAATGTGACACCCTGTATGTTAGTGGATGGTCGGATGCAGATTTTGGTTCTGCATCGATTCGCCATAACTTTCTCTAGAGCTTTTTTCAACGGTTATCTTGTTAATCCATATTTTATATTTTAATGTGAGTTTTGGAGAAGCTCGTTCTTTCAAATGTGACACTCTGTATACTATTTGATGATCAGATACAGAGTTTGACTCTGCCTCGATCCTCGGACATCAAGGTCAATGTGCTGAAGCTGGAGCACCATCCAGCTGATACCAACTGTTTGCTCAGTCACGTGGAGGTAGAGCATTTAGGACATCAGTAACACACCCTCTGAGTATCTCCAGATATTTAGCCCCATTCAAGTTTGCATCATACACTTAGTATGCCACTCTATTGTCCATCATTAAGCAAAAAAGTCTGGACGCAGCAAGTGCGTTATAGTACTGAATTTTCATAAAAATGTTCTTAAGAGCAAATATGTATTTCTTTAATGAAGGGATACATAACATTTAGTTACCGGCATAACCTATATAGTAAAAACAATGTACCATATTTCATCAAAATAACTTTATTGTTTGAAAATTACACCAATTTTCCGAAAATAAACTTGACAGGTTCCCCAAAAAACTGGTCCGATTTTTCTGGCCAACGAACCTGTTGAAGTTATTTACCCACCTAGCAAGATATAATTATTAAAAAATATTTCCGAGGGAACTCTAAAAAAAATGTACATAAAAATTTTTTAACAATTTTTTCACGAAAATCCGAAACCAAAATGTCACAAAAAACTTCCCAAAATTTTCCGCGAAAATTGACTTTTTTTGCAAAAAAATGCCTGAAGAATACATAAAATTGAAATTATATAGTTAGTTAGTTTGAGATTAGGTATATACCTAATCTGAAACTAAGTTAAAAAATAGGAAAATGCAAAAAAATATTTCCAAACTACAGTCTGTAGGTATAGGGAGTTGTTAAATTTGAGAAAAGTGAGTTACGACAGTTTTTTTTTTTCAAATTCGGCATCTCGAATTTTTTCACAAATAATATTAAACGAAAACCTCTCTGAATGCGTCAATTATTTCATGAGACTCTCCTATATAATGGTATATATATAATTAAAACCGCTAAATGCGTCATTTTCATGGGATTTTCATCCCGTATCACAATTTTTGATATGTTCCAAAATGTAAAAAGTTGAAAAATAATTGAAATAACTCGAAAACGATGGACAATATAAATGTTTTCTCCGTACAAGCATGCATTAAAATTGGATGGAAAATGCAATAATGCTACAATAAATGGGCTCTTCCATTAACAAAAAAGAAAACTTGTAACACCAACGACTTATGCGCCACTCTCTGATTGTCAACATAATTTTGTACGATGCAGCTCAAAACACCATATAAATAACTTTTATAATATTTTCCTCTATCTTGTATAATAACCGAAGATATTGAGCGTTACAGTAAAGATACACCAGCCTGTATATATCTTAACATGTAAAAACTGAAAGTGTTTGAATTTTTAAAACAATTTATTTAATACTTTGAACAATCAATACTTAATTACTTAGTTACAAGAAAAATGAATAAAATAATATACTAAAAATAAGACGATCAACCTACATGTGATCTAATGTCTATGCACTCGGTGTGCAGATGACTAACTCGGAACAAGAATGAACGGTTCTACCTCTGTGAGCAGCCTCTTTATAGTCTTCCCTCCAGGCGTGGCACTATTGTCTCTGGATAAACAAGGAATCTGCTGATGTAGATTCTCACAGTGATATTCCGTTCTACCTGCACTTTGAACCTGCATAGTTCTTGGCTCCCTTAATACGACGGCTGACTCAGCGGTTCGTACCGTAGGAAGGCGACATTGTAGCATAGCGGGCCATTGTTTGGGCTCCATTTATCTCGCGCCTAGTTTACACTCCTTTGAAGAGATATTTAAAAAAATTAAAAGTCGCGGTCTTCTCTATAAAGATTCTTTTCTAAGAAAAATCGCAAAAGAGTTTAGACTATTAAACCACAAACTCTATAACTGAAACTACTGCCAAATCATCAGTAAAGGGGTCGATTTGAAATGAATTTTATGAAAATATTTTAGTAAAATGTAGGACAATGATGGTTGAAGCCAGGATCCCCAGTAGGGATCAGTGGAGGGAAAATGAGGTTGAATTCCAGCCCGCAAGCCTGGTCTGTTTCACCGACGGATCGCGGCTGGAGGACCAACAATCCTCCAGGGCAGGAATATACATCGAGGGCCTGGGGGTGCGCGAGAGCTATGCTCTTGGCGCATATACCACGGCATTCGAAACAGAGGTGTACGCTATCCTGTCTGTGGCCAATAGACAGGATGTGAAGAGGAGTCCCGAGAAATGTGTGTACATCTGCTCGAATAGCCAGGTGGTCCTCGGGGTAATCTGCGCGGCCAGAATCAGGTCTACACCGGTTCAGGTGTGCGCTGACGCCCTCAAAGGACTAGCCAGGACAAAGGAGGTACGGCTAGTGTGGGTTCCGAGACACTGTGACGGGGCGGGGAATGAGGTGGCGAATAATCTCGCAAGGATCGGTTCCCGGCGGCCGTTCTGTGGCCCGGAGCCGGCGATAGGTATAAGTAGGAAGACAGTCTCTGTCGCCTTAGACAGGTGGACCGAGGAAGCAATGAAGAGGTACTGGAGGCCGGTTGGTGGCTGCAGGCAGGCGATGAACTTCGTGGAGAGGCCGGACAGAGATAAATCTGTCTAGCTACTCGGAAGGAGTCGACCTACGCTTCGCGGCATCCTTGGGGTACTCACAGGCCACTGCACCCATAGAAGACACCTCATATTGATAGGCGTAGAGAGGGATCCCATTTGCCAGGAATGCGACGAGGATGAGGAAACGTTCTACCACTACCTGTGCGAATGCGAGGCTTTTGGGAGTCCTCGAGCAGAATTGTTCGGATCGAGGACTCTGCGGAGGAATCCGGTAAGTACCGTCCAATTGAAGACCGTCACGGCCTTCATCTTGAGGTCGAGGTGGTTTGGCGACGGAACCGAGGAGCTGGGGTTGGCAAGGACCCATGGTGGCCTACTTGCTTGGCGTTGGCCTCCCCACCAGTGCTACTACATGATGGTTGAAGCTGTAACTTAAGGCTTTGTTAAACACATTTACTATGACACTTGCTTTACGTAGCACGTATTCGTTTCAGGTTCTCCGTCTAAAAATTGGAAATTTTGACGTTTCAAATTGCAACTTTGATATTTTAAGAAAAAAAAAAAATTTCAAAGTAATTGTTCTGTTATTTCTTGACCTTTTTGCGTTAAGAAAACCTAATCTTTGTCCGTTATATACAGTAGATTTTGTTAACCACCCAAAATATTTTGGTTTTGTGCATTTCTCTGGTCATTAGTGGCAGTCACATTTTTTTCTAAATGCCCATTACTTCTTTTTCTTTTAACTTAGAGATCCGAATTTTGGCAAGTAGGTTAAGTTTAATAGTGTACATCTAAGAGCCAAATTTGATTGCCCTAGCTTTGTTATTTTTGGAGATACATACCCATTGGTGAATTTTCTAAAGAAAATTTACTAAAACATTAAAACTACCTAATCCTGGCGATTTTTAATCCCTTGCCTGCTGAATTTTGATTCATCAGTCCTAATAATCCTATGAAGAAATCTTGGATTTTCTGTCATTTTTATGCACATGAACTGGCAAAAGTCGTTTCGTCTTGCATCGTCATCAAAACGTAATCCGTGCACAGTTATCTCAGAAAAGGATGCATTTTATGTTTTCTTAATATTTTGTGGATTGATGCTCTTCAAACATCCAACGCCGTCGCTGCTGCTGGAATAAGCTTGGAAATAATCCAACATATTTACCTCGTTATCTTCATTATCTACGGGGTTTAAGTGTTTTCGAGTCGCCCTTACACTCCCAGTTGCCATAAACCGAGCTTCGTTTCGTGATAATTTTCCGGGAGTCATTGTTGGTGGGTCCGGATATCGTTCGTCAAATAATCTGCATGCTCGTCTGACAATTCGTCCACATTTATCATGCGTATAAAACAAATTTAACAAATCGTTATTGGAATATGCTTCATTATTCTCCATTACAAACTGTACTTGAGAAAATTTACAAAATCACTAGAACTGTAAGTAGTTACCTCACGTATTTGTGAGCTAATACTGTTTGTGTGTGTTTTTTTCTTTCTTTAACGTCGGTCTATTTCCACGACTGTGGCCAATCACCGAGGCCAAGGAAATTTTGCCGGAGCCCTGCCTTTCTGTAAGGAGGGTAGCAATCTTTAACGTGCCCAATATCGCATGCACACAGGACCGACACCTTTACTCCCGCTTCGAAGGGCGAAACCTGCAGACATTCAACTTGCTCAAATACAATGCCCCAACCGCGGTTGATGTTAATATCACGGTATTTACTGAAAAAGTAAAGGCTAACCCTGTGAATAGAAACGAGTACCCTTCGGTTCAGAGGAACAAGTTGTTACTGAACCACCGAGGCTCTAGTTAATACTTTGACATAAAATTAAAATTGTTTCGTTTCATGTTAAAATCAAGGCTTACTACACAGGATTTTTCGAGGTTCATTGACTTTTCATAAAAATTATGGATTAACAGGACGTGGGAAATAAGTATAGGAAAAGTTACAGCGAATCGATGCACAATCAAACTATGCATCTGACCATCCAATAATAGACAGAGTGTCACATTTGAAAGAACAAACTTTTTCTACTTTGAAAAAGATGTAATTGGTCATCAAATTGTAATCAAAAAAAGTTTTTTTAACCACGAAAATTTCTAACGAACGGTTACCGTGAGAAACCATATATATATATATATATATATATATATATATATATATATATATATATATATATATATATATATATATATATATATATATATATATATATATATATATATATATATATATATATATATTAATAGAGAGAGAGAGAGAGAGAGTTTCTGCTGGAACTCAATTGTTGCCGAGTTGTCAAAACGGAATGACAGACTAACGTCACAAAATAGTGCTTGGAGTCAATGGTGCGTCATCAGTCTCCAACCACTGTAATGTATTGGGAGTCAGCAGATGAGCGCTTAAACTTAGCTGTTGGCGCCTGGTAAACTCAGCCATGGTCTCGAAGCAAGATAGCGGCAAATTCAACGTCGTTGGCCCATTTGCGTCCTAATATCCTGTTTTATCTAATGTGTTTTAGAAGCCTACACTTGTTACCGTAATCGTTTTTATCGCCATCATTGACTATGGTACATACTTTTACTTCAATACGAAAATATTTCCAAATTATTTCCTTTTATAACGAGGGTACAGACGCCTTTTCTGAAATGCGGAGCATGTAGCTATCTAATTTGTTTATACACATTTCCGTATAGTTGTTATAAATATTTTATGTTACAGTTGGCAGTGTCGAAACAAACTTTTGTGATGTTGGGTACAAATATAAAAACAGCATTATTGACATATTGTCCTACCACCTAGCTCTTTGAGCCACAAATCCTACTAGTATTACATAAAACACGTGATCGTTGGCTAATGGATGCATACACATTTAATTTAAGTTATTATAAACATGCCTTATATCAGATTTATTGCCTTAGATAATTTTTATCGCAGGCCTTAACGCAGTTATGAAAGCAGAAATGTAAATTTCGCATGTCTCTTTTAATTAGAGAGATTGAAAAAGATTTTTAACGTCGTAGTCTAATTTGCAGACTTGTTCAAGGCTGCGCTAAATTATTATTTCACAAGTTGTCAGTTAATCTTTGATTAGTAGCTTGCGGTTAAGACCCTAAACTTTCGAGGCTTGTTAATGAAGCTCCGATGTAAAGAAATTAAAAATAATTTGGCCTTTTATGTTCGGCTTTTCTCTGAATTTTACAGAACATAACTCTCAATAATTCTTGGAATATTTTCTTTCTTTGAGGGACCTAATAAACAGTAAATAAAAAAAGTTAATTACTTATAGAAGCTCTCTCACGCAATTGGTTCGTCGGACGCTTATGTGGTTAGAGTGACATTTGATTCCTGACAATTTTGCTGCCTATGTAAACCTCTCTAGCTTTTAGATGAACATATTTTCATTTTATTGTCAGATCCAGCTAGACCGAAAGTTGTTGTCAATTTTGTAATTTTAATTACAACACCCCGTATATATTTTGTTACTTTGGGATTCCGCCACTTAACTTTACGGTTACGACGTTTAAATTTTTTAAACAATTTATTTAATTGTTTACACAATTAATACTTAATATAAAATTACAATATAAAAATAAAGACAAATACGAATATCAACATAAGTGTGCTATATGAATGTTAGCACACGATGTGCAGAGTCTTAAGTTAGAAACAAGAATGAACGCCTTCCTCAAGGCAAGCCGCCTATCTATAACATGTCCCCCAGGCGTGGCACTATTGTTCTCGCAAGGTGACTCTCAGTTTAGCTGACACAGTTTGCCACGTGTGAGATTCACTCTATTACGTCGTTCCCAAGGTGTTTCCTATCTTGCTGATTTGAAGGTGCCTTCTATATTTCTGATGACTAGGCTATTCTGCTCTGGGAAGGTTACTTGTAATAATGGCCTTTTGTAGGTGGTCTATTTATCTTCTCCCCCCCTTTGAAGAACGAAGCTTCGGTTCGTTCCGGATTTTCAAGGGAAATCCGGTTTCGATGTTTGCTGGATTTTCTTCCACTTCTTGAACCCCATTCTCGTTGATGTTGTTATGATGGGAATTATGGCGGCCACATATAATAATATAGTCCATATACTCAGGTGATGTATATGTATATTGATCGGCCCTGGTATATTTCTGTTGATGGTTTGAAGTTGATTCTGTATTTGATCGATGTGGTGTAGCTGTACGTTTTCTTATGTTAATTCTGGTACCTTTTCTGGAATTTTTTGGTCTTCTTGATTCAGGGATTCTAATTTGGGTAGACTGGACAGTTGTTGAGTTTTCGACGTTGTTGGGCTGGTCTTGCAAATTTTGTTTTGGATCTTTCATTGGCAATTTGGTTCGAGGGTAATTTGTTTGGTACACTTGATTATATTGCTCCACTCTTGATCGATGCAAGTTACTCCGGCGTTTGTCTCCTCTGGTGCTATAACAATGTACTGACTGGTTCCATATCTAGAAATGGTTGGTTTTTTAATTTTGACTACTTCTTGCTTACAGTTATTTATAGGTTTTTGAAATATGGTTCTCATTTCACATGATTATGATCATTTATGGCAATCGGTTCTTTAAATTTTGGCATACTTCATTGCGATAGGCATATTGTTTGCTACTTAGGATCAGCTATTTGGTTCTAGGAATTATCATGGCAAATGTATGTGGATTTTTGGGAATTTGTAGTGTATAATTGATAATAAGTATAATCTGATTAATCCACTAGATGTATTTCTATTTGAAATATAATTTTTAAATTAAAAACTGTTTCTATTTTAAAGATTTTTTCATATAAATTTAGATCAGTGGTTGTTATTAATCTTGAATTAGTTACGTAATTTTGTATTTTATTGAGTTTTTTTATTATAAATTTTGGGTTCAATATACATGTATGAAATATTCCTAATTTTGAAGTGGTGATTGCATTTTCCGTTGTTAAAACTAGTGCCTAAATATTGTTTGGCTAATTACTTAATTGGGTGAGTAATTCTAAATTTTTTATGCGGTGATATTGTGTCAGTTTTTCTCTCCTAAGGCTATCAATTGCACTTTCTAATTTGTTTATTCTTTTCAATATTGTGTCTTGATTATGATTCAATTTGGCTATTGTTTAATTGAATTCCGCTATCGCCTCTAGCATCAGCGAAGTTTGCGATTTAATGAGTTCGTGAACCTTATTTTGATCTGTCGTCAAAACCTCTAGCGCCTAATATATAGGTTCTCCGTCTTTTACATTACTGATTTGAAATTTGCTACTAAACAATGAGGAATTTGCACATTTTTTATTCTCCTCTTATTTAATTCCCCACATTGTATAAAATCAGTTGCCATATAAAATTTAAATTTTTAACTAATAGTTTTCCTGTAAAAGAACATAGAAAATCAAAATAATTGTCTCCGCGCCAAAACGCAGCCGTAAACAAAGACGGCCTACTGTGACGTCACGATCCGGTATCGGCCAAACGAGTCTCGCTTACTCACACAGAGATCCTCATCTCACCATTAGTGTTTATGCGACCTACTTGTGTAGGATAGTTATTGTTATCAACTTATATTATTGTTAATATCTATATACTCGTATTAATTATTTTAAAAACTGTACAGTCTTATAGTATGGCTACAGAAGTTGGATTTGTCCAAGGACAATCTTATAATTTAGCAAAAATTTATCTACTATGCTTTGGCAGTAGTTTTAGCTGTAGAATTTATGGCTTAATAGTCCACAGTTTTAGCAAATTTTCGTAGAAAAATTCGTTATTGAGAAGACCGCGACTTATGAAAAAGATTTCTTCAAATGGGCGCGAACTAGAATCTCTAAGACCCATATACGGGGTCAGTTTCAGAATTGTCGGTTTACACATATACGAGCTGGCGCATTTCTACGGTTAAAGCTCAATATATCCCTTATCATACAAGCTTTGAGAAAAAATTATATGTTAATTATAGGGGGTCTCAAGCTACATCTTACAAACCCATCTTGGCAATACCCGGCTGGCTTATTAGTCGTTGGTGATACACATTTTCCTTTTTTTAATACAACACCGCATATGTTATTGCATTTTTGCATTTTCCATCGAATTATATCGGATGTCTGTAAGAGAAAAAAATTAATATCGCTCATCGTTTTTGAGTTATTTCAATGGTTTTCCAACTTTTCACGTTTTTGGCACGTATCACAAACACATATCACAAACTGTGATACGGCGTTGTTACCAAGAGATAGCAGATCCCCATGGAAATGACGAGTTCAGAGAGCTTTTTGTTTGTATTACTCGTCAAAAAATCGAGCTGCCATATATGTAGAGGCATTCTCAAAGAGTGGATGAATTTGAAAACTTTTCGCAGACATCTTTTTAGTGTTTCCGTAGAAATCATTTACTGTAAGATTTGTGTAAAATGTTGCTAATTAATAATAAATTTTTAGTAAGTTATTGAAAAAAAAAGTTGTCGAATTTTTCTGAAAAATATAAGTTAGTGTAACATTACTGAAGACAAATTCTGTAAAAAAAATGTGAATTTTATTAAAAGAAATTTCACATTTCCATTAAACTGTTTTTTTTTTCATTTTGGTCATAAATCTCTTCGTGAATAATTATATTTTGGCAGGTGTGTAAATAGATTGAAGAGGTTCGTTGGCCAGGAAAATTGGACCAGTCTTTTCTGGAACTTTTTAAGTTTAAGTTCGGAAAATGTTAATACTTTTTGAAACAACAAAGCTATTTAATAAAATATGGTACATTGTTACTACTCTATGGGTTATACTGCTAACCAAATGTTCTTTTAAAAACAAGACATATTTGACATTAAAAATATTTTTACGAATATTCGCTACCATAATGCACCTGCGGCGTCCAGGCTTTTAATACATAGTGCAGCTTATAGGAAATAACATGGGTACTAAATTTTATAAAAATGCGATACGTTCGCGTAGCAGCGATTGTATCAGTTTTTACGGGAAAAAAGATAATAAATATAAATCTTGAAAAGCTTCGTATTTTAAATAAAATTTGTGAAAAAAGTTTCTTCTAATATTCCAAATCATAAACTGTTTGCTCTAAATAGTTGAGCTTTAGAGACTTAAAAATATTCGCGCTCATTTGAAGAAATGTTTGCAAAGTTTCATTATCGATACCTCTCTATTAGCAAATTTATTTTAATAAAAATTCGCTGAAATGTCTGATCAGAGTACCCCATGATATAGACATAATTAAAACGAGCTTTGTCTCTCCTATGGATAATCTAGTTTTTTACCTAGTTTTTCTCTAGTTATACTTATGCACAAAAATAAGTTATACCATTAGTGTAAAATTATCTCTTATCTTTAGTTTTTCTGTCTCAAATAACAAAACGGCATTGTTATTAAGTCTCCACTATCTAAATGCTTTTCTCGACTGACCCAAGCGTATATATATTGAGCAATGTAGATTCTATATAAACCTTAACACGCAGAAAAAAAAGGTGAACAAGGGACCATTTACTTTGAAAGCAAGATAAACTAAGGCTAAGGAAAGTGTATCGTTCTTGGACCAAACACTTTAGACTGCTCACATTTGGGTGACGTAATGCGGTTCACTGTTAGGTGGCAGTATGCGCTACCCCTATACTTCTATATATCTTGATACTGATACTGATATCTTGCCGAATATTTTATCATTCAAATCGAATTTCGCTGTAAGCTTGCCAATATGCAGGGACAAGCATTTAGCCGTAATGTGAAATCAATATCTTTTTACTCCGCAGAAAATATAACT
Organism: Tillus elongatus; assembly: GCA_964006375.1. NCBI lineage: Eukaryota > Metazoa > Arthropoda > Insecta > Coleoptera > Cleridae > Tillus > Tillus elongatus. The sequence goes on from OZ023264.1 coordinate 117,479,496, forward strand.
CTATACGTGTTGAGATTGAGAAATTGTCTGTGAACGAAAAAACGAGCTCCAACATAAAGATGTAAGATTTAGTACAATTTAATGTTATAACGATATCAGGTTAAACGTAGGCGTCTGTTGTGAGATTTGTGAGAAAAATGTGCTCAGGAATACCTACGAATATACCCAAAAAAGCAACTTCAACAAAATGTTACTCTTATACGGGATGTTTTTAAGTAAGTGTAGAAAAGGGTGAGAAAGCTAGACTCTATTCTTCTTGATGCCCTTTCCCTAAAAAGGTATCTACAAAATAATGCATTGAGGTTAAGCTGTGTGTGAGATAAAATTAATCTAGAATCTCGTTTTAAAGTTAGCTGACGTAGCTCAGTGATCAAACGGGCTAGGATTAAAATTATCGTAGCATCCCGTATTGTTACCTTATTTATCTCGCTAATAAATAGGTTAGATGAAGCTGTTCATCAAATCAATAAATTAAAAAACTTGTGGTATCTTGATGTTGACAAGCATCCTCGGTGGTCAATGGGTAGGAACATGTGCCTCTGGACCCAGGACTCCAGGTTCAGTTCCCATGAGAAACTTTAAATTGTTTTTAAGTATATATTGAAAATTACCACTAAAAGAGTTGTGTAATTGTGGTCGAGCAAGTTGAATGTCTGCACGCTCTACCCAATGCACTCTGTGTGAGATAAAATTATTCTAGAATCTCGTTTTAAAGTTAGCGAACGTGGCTCAGTGGTCAAACCGGCTAACATCCAATTGTCAACCTTGACACGTACATGCCTACGTCTTAGATACATCAAATAAATTAGTTATGTTTGAAATAGAATTAAAATTATCGTAGCATCCCATATTGTTACCTTATTTATCTCGCTAATAAATAGGTTAGATGAAGCTGTTCATCAAATCAATAAATTTTAAAAACTTGTGGTATCTTGATGTTGACAAGCATCCTCGGTGGTCAAGGGGTAGGAACATGTACCTCTGGACCCAGGACGCCAGGTTCAGTTCCCAGGAGAAACTTTAAATTGTTTTTAAGTACATATTGAAAATTACCACTAACCGAGTTGTTTAATTGTGGTCGAGCAAGTTGAATGTCTGCACGCTCTACCCAATGCACTCTGTGTGAGATAAAATTAATCTAGAATCTCGTTTTAAAGTTAGCCAACGTGGCTCAGTGGTCAAACCGGCTAACATCCAATTGTCAACCTTGACACGTACATGCCTACGTCTTAGATACATCTAATAAATTAGTTCTGTTTGAAACAGAATTAAAATTATCGTAGCATCCCACATTGTTACCTTATTTATCACGCTAATACATAGGTTAGATGATGATGTTCATCAAATCAATAAATTTTAAAAACTTGTGGTATCTTGATGTTGACAAGCATCCTCGGTGGTCAAGGTGTAGGAACATGTACCTCTGGACCCAGGACCCCAGGTTCAGTTCCCAAGAGAAACTTTAAATTGTTTTTAAGTACATATTGTAAATTACCACTAAAAGAGTTGTGTAATTGTGGTTGAGCAAGTTGAATGTCTGCACGTTCTACCCAATGCACTCTGTGCGAGATAAAATTAATCTAGAAGCTCGTTTTAAAGTTAGCCGACGTGGCTCAGTGGTCAAACCCACTAACATCCAATTGTCAACTATGACACGTACATGTCTACGTCTTAGATAGATCAAATAAATTAGTTCTGTTTGAAATGGAATTAAAATTATCGTAGTATCCCATATTGTTACCTTATTTATATCGCTAATAAATAGGTTAGATGAAGCTGTTCATTAAATCAATAAATTTAAAAAACTTGTGGTATCTTGATGTTGACAAGCATCTTCGGTGGTGGTCAAGGGCTAGGAACATGTGCCTCTGGACCCAGGGCCCCCGGGTTCCCAGGAGAAACGTTAAATTGTTTTTCAGTACATATTGTAAATTACCACTAACCAAGTTGTGTAATTGTGGTCGAGCAAGTTGTATGTTTGCACGTTCTAGCCTTCGAGGACCGCGTGAAGCCGTTTATACCGTGTACCATGCGATGTTGAACACGTTAAATATCCCTACCCCCTTTACAAAAAGAACATAATTTGGCAACATATTCAGGATAGTCAGGTGACATTGCTACCCGGCGTCCGTGATCCGGCATAGTTTCGGAAATGGACGGACCTTAACGAAAAGGAAAAAGGCTTACCATGAAAGTTGATAATTAGATTTACTTTAAATGGATTCTGATCTAAATAACAGACCAATTTTTCTTGCCTTTACTTAGAGAAACTGTTCCATACAGATGTATAAACTTCGTATCTAGCTTCACAAGTGTTTGTTTCCTTCTCTGGAACTAATATCGCCTTTCACATCATCATCATCATCATCAGATAGGAGAAAATTAGTGGGAAACACTTGGTTCTCGGTTTTAACCGCGTCCAGAATTTGTTAAAACTCGACGCTTTGGCTTCTGTTTTGAAACCATTTTCAAGAGGATAAGGAAGTATCAAAGTGAACGAAATGCAAGCAGTTAATCTGTCTGCTGCTTAAAACGGTGGCTAAGGGTAGGTAGGACTGTAGTAGTTCTATTTAGGTGTCTCTTCGCAACAAGAACAGACAGAGTTTTTTAAGCAGCGTAAAGAGTATATACCTTATATTGAAGTCATTACCGGCAAAATTAGCCTAATTTTTAGAACCTATAACATCAAAACCGTTTTTACAATGAAACAAAAACTGCCAAGTCTAACAAAAACTTCCAATTATATTATTCCAAAGGAGTGCCATAGTTACGAGATTGTTCGGACTGTTCGCAAACTCATAAAGGACAAACGAATACACGTATCCACAAAAGAATATATGAGCCCACAATTGCAGTTAAAAAACCAGACCCCTCCTCAGCACTGGCCATGCATCATCTTCATCGAGGACACAAAGGACAAGCAAGGTTCAAAAAAAGTGTTTAAACAAGATAGATGGTGGGCCGGTTACCTGTAAACCTTATGTATATTCATTTTAAATGAATAGATTAGCCATTAAAGCAATAGACTGATTTAGTGCCTTATTACCAGACCCCACAAATAGCTTTAATGTTAGTAATACATATTACTTATTTATTTATTCGCAACCACCCTACAGAAAATCAAATTACAGGATGGGATAAAAAACAAAACAAGAATTACAACGAATGATAAAAAACAAAACAAAAACATTAATTTGCTGAGCAGACACCAAATGTTGGTAACACATGTTTTAAAGTCCTTAAAGGTACATAAAAATATGTCCGCCTGAATACTCAATAGATTAGATAGATTGCACATATTATATATGGAAGAAAACTGCAGCAAATTAGTGCGAGGTCGAGTCATCCTAAACAAGCCAACCCCACGGCTACTCAAACCAGAAACATGCAGCGAAAAAGCATAAAGAAGCGCAGAAGAGTCCACAAAGTTATCTGGCAGCTTATGAAGAGAGAGCAGCATGTATTGGCTGCGTCTGGCAGCGAGCAAGCAATCACCAGTAACGGACAAGGAGGCACCATGGGGGATAGCCAGCTTCAGGATAGGTGCCTCTCTGGTTAAACATACGGTACTTTAAAAATCTTTGCCGCACCTTCTCAGGGCTTGACATATTCATGTAATAGCCAGGCGACCACACAATTAATGCATGCTCGAGTCTACTTCTCACCAGACAATCAAAAATCACATCTAGCGCTGGTGTGTCAACAAAATCTCTGGTAGGTCTTAATAGAATTCCTAAAATTCGGAGTTATGCTGCTACCGAGCTCTCAAAATTAAAACTGTTTGCTATCAAATAGAACACCGATGTTTCTGAAGACAAGTTTCCTTGTCGAAAGAGCATCTGGTAAAAAATAATCAAATTCCACAATAGAAGGCCGGCGGCTGTTACAAACAGCACAGCACTTACCTGCGTTAAGGTTTAAATAATTATAAGAACACCAATCAAATAGATAACCGATATTCCTTTGCAATTAAATACAGACGTGTGCTGAATCAATAGATGACTAAGTCTTCAAGTCATCAGCGCAGAGAAAACATGGGACATCAAGCAACTGCACAATGTCAATAATAAAAATGTTAAAAAAGACAGGCCCTGGAACAGAACCCTATGGCACGCCAGAACCGATGAAAGAGTTCTTTGATTTAGAACTATGGGACACTACAAAAGTCGCACATGCACTCTATAAAAGCCGCACTATCAGAAAAAAAAGCAAACGGCTCAATAAGGTGGTCAGAAAATCATAGCATAAAAGCTTATGTAGAAGAATGCCATTATAATATAAATACATTTGGAGAACTCAAATCTCTACAATACATTTTTACATATAAATATTGTGCTTGTGTAACGTGTCAGCTAAAATACCGACACCCCACAAGCAAGCTTCGCATGTTTATATTTTCTTTAATTAATCTTATTACCGGAAGTACCTTTTGAAAATTCCGTTATACTTGTTGTCACTCAGTTTGGGCTTTCCTTTTTTATCAAAGAGACAATCTAAACGGTGACATAAAAATGCCAAACCTGCGTGAAAACAAGTAAAGCAGAATATTCAAAAGATATTTCTGGTAATACCAAAAATTTCGGAATGCAGCAAGTGCGTTATAGTAGTTAATTTTCATAGGACTTGTACACTATTAGTACGGCATAATAGTAAAACTAATACTTTAAATTTAAACATACCTTGGTCGGTTTTAGAAGTCCTAATTTGACGAATTTTTTTGATGATATTTCTATTAAAAAAATATTTTAACCTTGTGTTTAACAATCAACAAACTCAAATTCTCTGTGAAGCTAGAAAATTCAAATTTGGCGTATTTAGGTACTCTGAAAAGGAAAGTTTCTGCTAAATTATTGATTGGATTGCCTGAATTGATAAAGTTTTTTTATCGTGTATAAAAACGCCGATTTGATTGCACCTCCTGCAGATGTCGTGAACTTGTTTATTCATCACAGAGCGTTCATCGTTCTTTGTTGGTATTATCATATCCTGAATGGCTATAATGAAACCTTTTGCCTTCGGCTGGAGCTTGTCGTCTATTAACTAGATCAACGAGAGTTATGTATTTATGACATCTTGGTCAATAACGCTGCGGTATTGCCAATGGTTTGCGTTCTCAAGCCAGGTAAGTTTCTCGTCGAACGGTTGCTGGTCCAAGGGGATACAGCCAACAACACTGAGAATATAAGGACTCGGTTCTCTGACGTAGCGGCCGCGTGACGTAAGCACAGCGAGGTGTACTTCTTCGCTCCGATTAGACAACAACGTGTTGTTTTGTTATATTTCGTGTGTTAGAACTCATTTTTTTGCTGGAGATAGTGAGAATTTGTGTGATATTCTTGTGTTGTGGTGTGTTTTAGTAGTGTTACCGGTATATTTACAATGCCGTATTCCTGTTGTGTACCGCAATGTCGGGGAAATCACAAAAATGGGCCGAAGGTACCCTTGCTTCGTTTTCCAACGGACGTCGCCATGTCTGGTAAATGGGTTTCAGCTATTCACCGGGAGAATTTTTAGTCAACGAAGTTCAGCAGAGTCTGCGAATTGCATTTTGTTAAAGAAATTATGATAAATTGTTCTACTGCGACGGATTTACAAACGGGCGAGACCATAACTTCAAATTTAAAAATTACTAGATTAAAGAGTTACATTGTTGAAATTAAAATATTCTTCCGGGCTGTAATAACATATTCTGTAATAATGAATACTGACTTACAAGTTGAAATATTTTTGCGTGGCTGCGAAATACAAATTGCCCGAAATGACATTAAACCTGGTTTAACGACCATTCATTTAATCCTGAAATTGTGGTAGCTGAACCCGATGTAGACGATGTCAGTGACGATATTCCGGTAATCACTTATTTAGCAGGTTACTGTTGTTATATTGCAAGAAAAAGATTTCAGTGTAAAATATGTACGGAAAATATCATTTATAATGATGAAATCATTGTTGAAGATAGTTTTACCCTGATTAAAAGTTAATGCCGGGGAAAATTGCTTTATCCCCAAGACGTTATCGTACGAAAGGTTTTATATGCGTTATAATATTTAACAAAATTTTGGATGAATTAGAGGAAACTTTCTTAACAGTTCATAATAAACGTGCATTTCTAAGCCACTATATTATAAAATTTCTTTCAGATAACCGGCACCTGTCTGTCGATCATAAATGTAATATTCATCCGATTGTACATATAGCAAAAATTGCCATAACCTGCACAGTAAATACTCTTCTTAAAAATTATTGTGGAAAATCTAATGTTCGGTTGGCCAAGCCATCTAAAATCCGTAAATTAATTACCCTTATCAAATAGACCGCATTCTTTTTATAATGATTTTTGCTTTGAAACTCCGTTTTTCGATAATAAAATCGAATGGGGTGCGATGAAGGGATCAGTTGACGACTGGCACCCTCTTTCAACCAAAAGCCCTTCAAAAGTTTTCAGAATAAGTGTCTTTTAAGGATAAAGCAATGTAAAACCAACAACATCGAGAATATATCTCGGTGTTGCCGGGCTAGCGCGGTACCTCTCTGTGCTGATGTCACGCGCGAGCACCGAGTCCTTATATTCTCGGTGTTGTTGGTACAGCCCTTATGGTATGCACAGATTATTCCTAGCTATGGGCGTCTTGAAGGTATTGCTATTGTAATTATTATAACAACTATTATCAAGTGTAAAACTACAGCAAATCGAAGAATACTGCTGCGAACAAGGTGTCATGGATAAAACAAAACGCGGTATCGCTTTTTAAGCTGTGAGTAAATTATGCTAGACATTTTTCAGATCCAATGTTTAAATGCAAATCACCACGCCAGCTTGAAAAATATCTTTATCAAATAATTTAATGTATGTAAATTGCGTTTTGCATGTAAAATAATACTAGAAATTCCTACCACTTTATCAAAGCTTAGAAGCCTCATAAATACTGACATTAATTAAAGTTGTAAAATGTATTTTATGTCTACTGCGGTTTTGTTTCCACTCATAACTTTAAACTCATAATCACCGAAATCCCTCAACACTTTCTCAATCATTAGTATGGTTCAAACAAATGTTTTCTACCCTCCTAGGCAGACAGGCAAGAAACTAATCGATTACTAATGTCACTTGTGAGGAAATTTTAGATTTTTGGGTAAAAAATAAGTTATATAGTTTTCCTTTATATTGTTTATTATATTTATATAATTATCATTATATATGTGTAACGACCTGACGATATTTTCACTGACAAAGTTAGCGTCATCGGAGGATGAACTCTTAACTGCTGACCCTTGTGTTTATATAACCTGTCAGGTAAGGTCAAGTCAGGTCACCGACATTCTAGAGAGAGGAACCGGAAACAAGCTTGCCATGTAACGATGGTGAGACTTTTTGATTTTTTTTTCGAATAAACGCGAACCAGCACCCTTAAAACCCACATCTAAGGTCCGCTTGAATTTATATATATATATATATATATATATATATATATATATATATATATATATATATATATATATATATATATATATATATATATATATGTATGCGAGCGATCAAAAAATACTCAACTGATTTCGACGAAACTTTGGCTATAACAGACCGTTTTTCCTCAAAAATATTTCTTAAAACGCTATATTTTTGAAATAGTCAGTGTAACTGGAATGGGGACAGAAATGGTATAAATGAACCTATGTTGTTAATTTTAAGTAGTTTTGTTCCAAAAATTTTGTGTTTTTTCCAAATAAAAAATAAAATCTGCATTGAAACGACTTAGTGGTTAAAGTCCAAATGCCTGGTAGACAGAGTAGTTTACTGTCATGCGTAGATCGATTCATACAAGAGGCATAAACCATACATCAACGGTAATCAAACAATACAAATAACAGGCATAAACAATTGTGAAACCTCGGCCATAAGTATCCCGAATGACGGACGACAAGAACTTAATGATCTGCCATGTGATTTCTTTGTAACTGTGGGATTCAATCAATTTTAAACTATATTTGTAGCTTGATGAACGGCCCCAATTACAGTTTTAGACTGAAAGTGTAGCATAATATAGTGGAAAAGTAAACAAAAGTATTTCAAGTCTACAAAAATGATTTTAAAACAGTTTGTTCTTTTATCTTCAAACTTTAACATAATACAGTCGTTGAATATGATTTAAGTCACAAATGTGTAATTAGTTGTTACGTTTACTTTTAATGTAATATAAAATATCCCGGGCATGAAGTCAGCGTCAAGTATCAGGTAAATAGTTTTAGTTAACATATCTAAACTGGTTCAACGGTAGCATGCTTGTCTCCTGCGCATAAGGTTCCGAGATCGACACCTGGTTGATGCATGTATTGTTTCCTTTTATTTCAGATTTGGAGAAACAAGAGTGTACAGATTTCATACGTTTTGAACAAGATCTCATTTTTGTTTAAAACGCCTGCATAACTTTGTCACTTTTGAGTCCAAAATTATAATTTTCAGCAAACATTTTGCTCTTGTTGACATTGAATTTTTATTAAGAAAATTCACTACTAGAGATTTTTTTTGAAAAACTCTTTTAGCTGTTGGAAAAACTGGTTTGATTGGGTTGACTAAAACGAAATCATCCAAGTGATTACTAAGAAAAAACTTTAGACCCAGCAAGTGCGTTATGGAAGTGAATTTTCATAAAAATCAATTTGGTTGCCGGTATAACCTATATAGTAGGAACAATGTACCATATTTTACCAAAATAATTATTTGAAAATGTACAAAAATGTTCCGAAAATAAACTTTAAATGTTTCTGAGAAAACTGGTCTGCTAAACAATGAACCTTAGGTTAATAGCAAATTGAGTTATTGAACTTTGAAGAATTTAATGAAAATTCGCTACCAAAACGCACTTACTGCGTCCAGATTTATTTCTTTCAAACATGCATCATATTTCGATAAAAAATGCTTAAATGCTGTAACGAATTTGTTCTACAAAAATTAGTTGAAAATTATAGACCGATAAACCACAAACTTCACTAAACCTACAGCGAAAGCATCAACTTAACTAAACCGACAGCCAAAGCACCAGAGAAATGGTGTATTTGAAATGAATTTTCTGGAAACATTTTAGTAAAATGAAGGACAATGACGATTGAAACTAAGACTTCAGGCTTTGTAAAACATTATTCTTTAGACATTTTCCTTCCATAGCTCATATTAGTTTCATGTTCATTGCCTAAATATTACCAATTTTGAGGTTTAAAATCGCGACTTTGACGTTTTGAGGAAAACCCAAATTTATGTTTCTTTAAATGCCTGTCACTTTCTTGTCCTTTAATCTACAGAGCTAAATTTTGGTATGTAACTTATATATGACGATAAAAACCCGCGTATGAAATTTGGTTGCCCTTACTTTTTTAATTTTGGAGATATACATTTTTTTCGATTTTTTTCGAAAAAAAAATCACAAAATTTTCGGGGAAAACCTCGGCGGATTTTCCTGGCTAACGAACTTATCCAAGCCACTTGCGAAAGGAAGGTACTCACCAAGTTTTATCAAAATCGGTCCATTAGTTTTTAAGTTAGGTGTAACATATATATATATATATATATATATATATATATATATATATATATATATATATATATATATATATATATATATATATATATATATATATATATATATATATATATATATATAAACATATAAAGTCTGAAACCGACCTCGGATTTGGGTTCCAGGGGTTCTAAATAGCGCTCATTTGAAGAAATTTTTTCAAAATTCGAAAGTCGGGATCTCCTCATTAGTGATTTTTTTTAAGAAAAATTACTAATAACTGCTACATTTATAACTGGACAGATACTTTACTTTTATAAATGCGAAATAAGTTTCCCTCTGGAAAGCTTTTGTCACTTTAATGAAAATTGTTATATAAGTTTTTTTTAAATAGACTTACACTACATATAGATATACCAAATTTTAATTTTCGGACTTCATGAAAATTAGGTTTTGGGCATTTTTCTCAATTAATTGGAGATTTAGTATAAAATGAAGGTCAATTTTTAGACGAGGCAAGTCGATTTTCAGTTGCCAGTAGAAAATGGAGCTCCGTATTTGTCAATGGTAAGGCAGATTCAGAGATAAAACTTAAAATAAAACAAAAGGCTAAAACTGGAGGTCAAATTTCTCTATAGACAACAGTAAAAACATTTCGTTAAATCCAGAAAAATTAATCGATATATGCAGCAGAATCTATAGCTACCCTATGGCACAATCATTATGGCCGCCTGCATAGAACACAATCGCGTACTAGGTAGTACCTGGTCTGTGTGAGTTTAAAGTATTAAGTTTGGTAATATGGCGTATAATAATAGTGCAAAATTCTTATGAAAATTCACTACTATAATGCACCTGCTGCGTCCAGAAATTTTTCTATTTAATGCTGGATATCTCGATTAATTTTGCTGGATTCAACGAAATGTTCTTACTGTTGTTTATAGAAAAAATTGACGTTTTAGCCTTTTGTTTTATTTTAGGTTTTGTCTGTCAATCTAACCTTGCAATTTGCAAATACGTAGTTTCATTTTCTAATGGCAACTGAAAATCGACTTGCCTCGCCTAAAAATTCACCTTCATTTTATATGAAATCTCCAATTAATTGCCGCGGATGTCAGTTGTCAAAATTATGATGTTAAAATGAAAAATTATATTTGTCCCATTTTCCACTTTACTGCCTATGAACGCACTATACTACCCATCTACAAATTTTCTCTGTAATATCTCGTCTTTTCGTGAGACACTTGCCATGTTTACAGCACTTCTTAAACTACCTGTGCATATAATAAACTAACTGTATGTTTGACCTGGCTTAACTTTGAAAAATCTCGGGACGCAGCAAGTGCGTTATGGTAGTGAATTTTCATAGAAATGATCTGGCACAAAATATTTTATTATAACTTTTTTTTCTTGTAACATAGCACTCTGAATTTTGGTGTATAGTTTACTTTTTATATTGTAAACCTACCTACCAAATTTGGTTATCATAGATTTTTTATTTTTTAAGATAAAATTTTTTTTCAAATGAAAACTCAAATTTTTTTCAGAAAACCTCGTTCGATTTTTCTGATTAATGAACTTATCAAAGCCATTTACAAAAGGAAGCTACGTGCCAAATTTTATCAAAATCGGCTCATTATTCTTTGAGATAAAATTTTTTTTCGAATGAAAACTCAAAATTTTTCCAGAAAACCTCGTCCGATTTTCCTGACTAACAAACTTGTCAAATCCATTTACAAAAGGAAGATACATGCCAAATTTTATTAAAATCTGCTTATTACTTTTTGAGATAAGAATTTTTTTCGAATGAAAACTCAAAATTTTCCCGGAAAACCTCGTCCGATTTTCCCGACTAACGAACTTATCCAATCCATTTACAAAAGAAAGGTACATGCCAAATTTTATCAAAATCGGCCCATTATTTTTTGAGTTATCGGTGTGATACATATATATATATATATATATATATATATATATATATATATATATATATATATATATATATATATATAAACATATAAAAATTGAAACTGACCCCGGATATGGGTTCTAGGGGTCCTAGTTCGCGCTCATTTGCAAAAATTTTTTCAAAATTCAAAAGTCGGGATCTCCCCATTAGTGAATTTTTTCTACGAAAATTCACTAATACGAGTAGACCTGAATTAACAAATTGTTTACTCAACTTGTGTTCAGAGAACAACGGCAATTGCAGAAGGGCAGTAGAAACGCATGGAAAACATAATTATTAAGATCAGTAAAATCACAAGTGAAATCAGTATTAAGAAATCTACCTAAACTAAGGAATGTAAATATTGTACATAATTAGAGGTCAAAGTTGTATGGATCACATTGGCATTGAAGCGATTGCATTTGTTATGTCAACAGTAAACAAACGCAAATTAGCAAACATGCAAGGTAGCGAGAAATGATGGAGTCGGCAATTCGGAAGGTCGGAAACTAATTAAGAATACTATAAATATTGTTTATTGATATACATTAAGATACTGTTGAATTAATAGTCACCATGATACAATCTACGTAAGTTCATTTTGTTAGTTAATAATATTACTGTTAAGTTTTGTGAGTTAATATAGTTTACATTATCCCGTTACCTATGTCTATATATGTGCCTAGTTCGACGATTTTATCCCTATAATTAACCTCCGCTCCCTTAACAACTTGACTATACCTACACAAAAATCTTACAATCTACTTGATGCACGTATTATGTAGACTGATCCTATGTTAAACATTTTAAAATCCATCTTACACTGTATGTCATAGATTTTCACAAAGCTCATCGTTATAAATTTCATCTTAAGCTGCGATTGTAATAATCCACAAGACAGTTTCACTAAACTTTAATTAAGGGGTCTTTACACTAACTACTTCAAACTGCAGTGTAAATCTAATGTATTTCAATTAAATCAGAACTTTAATGTTATAATCCTAAATGTCCCATTAATTTATTTATTGTTGAAATATTCGCAGTTTAGCTAGCAAAATCATTATTCTGCTAATATATTATGTTCTCTCTTTCTTTGGTTAATATTGCAGTTAATTTTCGTAGAATATATATATATATATATATATATATATATATATATATATATATATATATATATATATATATATATATATGTATCACACCGATAATTCAAAGAATAGCAATCCAATTTTGATAAAATTTGGCATGTGCCTTCCTTTTGTAAATGGCTTGGATAAGTTCGTTACTCAGGAAAATCGGATTAGGTTTTCCGGAAAAATTTTGAGTTTCCATTCCAAAAAAAAATTATCTCAAAAAATAAACAGATATGATAACCCAATTTGGTAGGTAGGTTAGAGATATAATAAAGTAAACTATACACCAAAATTTAGATTTCTATGTTACAAGAAAAAAAGGTTATAATAAAATATTTTGTGTCAGATCATTTCTATGAAAATTCACTACCATAACGCACTTGCTGCGTCCAGGCTTTTTGTTTTATTATAAACTCTGTTTGCCTTTATATAACTAACTTTCTACCTTGACTGTCCTTTTCGCACCAAATTGTAGCTATCATTTCTCACCATTCTCGTATAACAATGTTTAACAAAGATTTTTGCTTTAATAGAACTTAAATCTTACAGATTATAAAATCTTGTTTTCACCTATATAAACAGAAAAAATTTTGAAGTACCATTATTGATTATAAATTAGTGGTGGATTTCAGACCTACTGGAATTTAAGATCAGTTTAATGTCTTATTTTTTGCCCTTTAAAACCAATTATTTGTGGATGACCATGGTCTTTTCTATTTTTGATTATTCACCCCTTCTTTGGGTTTTGATATGTTTTTAACTAAATTTTTATACATTTATACTACCTACGATGTTTGACATTTGTCAGCTAGTTTTATGCAAATGTTAGCTCTTTCTTGAGGATTTTTTTTTCACAAGTTATTTACATATGGGCTCTGATAAGGATTTTTTGTTATATTTTAATTAACATTTATCTATAATGTTATGTTTTATTACAAAAAATCAGCTTACTTATTTAATTCGTATTATTCTGCAGCTACAATGTTGCATGCTTATTTTCGTTTGGTTAGGCTTTATCTGAATTTATTTTACACTTCAGATTAATTGTCGTTAGACACAAATTGCTTGTACATTTAGGCTTAAGCAAATCTATTAAGAAGCAAACTACTACAGGCAATTATAATATTTGAAAATAACCGTAATCGGAAACTATGGCTTAAATATTTAAAAGAGGCACAAGCTAACTTCATGTAGCACGGGAATTTAAACTGAATCAAGAAAAGGCCAAAATTTACTATATATATATATATATATATATATATATATATATATATATATATATATATATATATATATATATATATATTTACATACGTAGGGTGGCGCATTGCAAACGAGCTGGCAGCCATAACTGCCAGGAAACGATTTTATCAAAAAAACCTGAAACACGCCATTTTTTTGTAGGGGGGACATCTTTTGAAGAAAAGAGTATAACCCAAATTTTATCCTCCTAAGCAGGGCCGTCTTCCCTTATTTTTTAAGTAGGTATAGGGGCCATGTGATAGCTCGTTGAAAAGAGCTTTGGATTCCCTATACATTGCTTTTTTATTATTCAAAATTCGTTCTATTCATTTAGAAGATACGGATTTTTGAAATACCACTAATGCATTTCCCAAGAAATTCTTAATGTTTGAGTTGGACCTGACCAGCGTCCATTACAAGATAAAAATGGTAAAGGTTTCTGAAGGTAATAAAAAGTCATTTAGGTTAAGGTGCTCTAAAAACACCTCAACCTAAATGACTTTTTATTACCTACGCAAACCTTTAATAATACTTTTATCTTTTCATGGACGCTGGAGAGATATAACTCAAGCATTAAGAATTTCTCGGGAAATGCATTAGTGATACTTCAAAAATCCATATCTTCTAAACGAAAAAACCGAATTTAAAAAATAAAAAAGCAATGTATAGAGAATGAAAAGCTAGTGTCAACGACCTATTGCATGACCACGAAAAAGAATTTGAGGGATGACACCCCCGCTGGGGAGGGTAAAGTTTGGGCCATATTTGTCGCGTCAAAAGTTCTTCCCCTCACAAGCAAACGTGACGTGTTTCAAGTTTTTCTCGACAAAATCTTTTCCTGGCAGTTATGGCCGCCAGCTCGTTTTCAGTGAGCCAGCCTATATGTATGTATATATATATATATATATATATATATATATATATATATATATATATATATATATATATATATATATATATATATATATATATATATATATATATATATATGTATATATATATATATATATATATATATATATATATATATATATATATATATATGTATATATATATATATATATATATATATATATATATATATATATATATATACACACATATATATATATATATATATATATATATATATATATATATATATATATATATATATATATTGACTTAATTTTATAAATTTAAATTCTTAATTGGGATCCCGTATATTACTAATTTTAACATACAAATATGCCAGCTTTATTAATGCAATTATGACTTATTATTGAGAATTTTATTTCCAATGCTTTGTTTAAAAAAAAAGTTATGACTTGCTATGACGGATCTGAATAGTTTCATTGGAAATTATTTATCACCATGGTAACGTCGTTTCAGGTGAAGCTTGTTCTTTCTACCAGCGTCTTCTCCCCAATCCCCGTTCTTCCTCCCGGAAGTTCCAATTTTTATCTTTTGTTTTGTAACTTCGAATCACAGTTGTTAATTATTATTTAAACTTGTTTATTTACCAATCACCATTTTCTGTTTTCAGATAAGCCAATAACATGATTTAACTACATTAGTCAAAAGAAAGTCATTTCTTGCATATAATTCAATATTCCGATTTTATACATGTAAGTCAAATTGTGTTTGTTTTAAAATTTATAACCTATCAGTTCATTAACACATTAAACCTTATTTTTCTAGAATAATTACTAACACATAGTTTCCCTAATTGATAATTAACAAATTTTTACTTATTTTCTATACATATTAACACATTTGGTTAAAATCCCTAATCACATTCCTATTTAAATTCACTTTGTTCTGTCGAAGACAGTTTATAAATTTGGTCTTTTACCAGCTTGTTTGTGTTTGTAGCTGTCTATACCGGGTTTATATCACTTTGTATTTTGTTAAGCAGTTCATTCATTGTGAGTTTAATTGTTCAATGTTTTCTGATACAAAAATGTTTTTTATGCCTTACCTAATAAATTTAAACTATGTCAAAATCTATTCATTGACGAATATATTTATATTTAATTGTTTTTAATTTGTAGGTTCAGTAGGATAAAAGGCTGCAATTTACCACCTGTGTCTGACTATAGCTAGGACAATAAATTGGATTTTTACTTCCAGGTATGTGTTTATTTTAAAACATTTTTTTAAAATATATAGCCATGTCTGGGCATGCAATAATATATATATATATATATATATATATATATATATATATATATATATATATATATATATATATATATATACATAGGGGAGACCGGGGCATGTTGTAACACTGTAGCAAAGGACACCAATATTTGTTACGTTACACTAAGCAGATATGTCAAAAAACATAGACAACCTAGTGAAAGTGCTGTGGGAATGATTCTCGAAAAATTATGGATATAGCAAACATAAGGAAGTATTCACCAAAGATCAACTAAATGAGTTTGTGAAATATTTGAAGCATTGCTCGGTTTATCACCTCAAGATGTGCGAAAACTGGCATATGAATGTGCTGTTTCGTACAATATTAGGGTCCCTGAGTCATGACTGCGCGATAAGTCTGCAGGAGAAGATTGGCTTACAACCTTTCTGAAAAAAACATACAAGTTTGTCCATCCGTATTCCAGAGCCAACAAGCATAGGAAGAGCTACAAGTTTTAATAAACCGAACGTCAAAATGTTCTTCGATAAACTGGCAGATGTCCGTGACAGATTCAAGTTTGAAGCTGCCGATATATGAAACGTGGATGACACGGGCCTAACAACAGTACAGCGACTGGGAAAAGTGGTAGCAGAAAAAGGTACGAAACAGGTGGGTGGAGTGACTTCCAGTAAAAGAGGAGTTCTTGTCACGTTATGCGTAGCCGGTGTGCTATAGGCAACCATGTTCCACCAATGTTTCTTTTTCCGCGATATCAAGACCATTTTATACGTGATGGTCCCCCAGGTTCTATTGGCGCCGGAAATGGTTCCGGATGGATGACCGAGGACGAATTTGTCATTTTCATGAAACATTTCGTGTCACATGTTCTGTCGACCAAACAGAAGCCAATCCTTTTGTTGCTTGACAACCATGACTCCCACACATCTTATAGAACCGCAGCGTATGCCAAGCAGAATAGTGTTGTATTACTGTCATTCCCACCACACTGTTCTCACAGACTCCAGCCCCTCGATAGTTCAGTATATGGGCCTCTGAAAAAGTACATGACCTGCCAGCAAGATGCGTGGATGCGTAACAATCCAATGAAATTTATGACGATATATGACATCCCAGGACTCGCCAGAAAGGCTTTTTCCTCGGGCTCTTACACCGAGTAATATAACTAATGGTTTTAGTTGTACTGGAGTAGAACCATTTAACAGAAATATATTCAGCGATGAAGTCTTTCTACCTGCGAGCGTTACTGATAGACCGTTTTCGGCAAACGTGTCCACAGAACAACTACCCGATTCCGTCAATAATCTACAGGTCCTCCCTTCGATATCTACCTCTGCTTGCAGTGTGGAACACACATCAAATAGTCCTGAGCTCCCAAGAAGCGGAGATAGTAGACAATTTAATGTTTTTCTTCAACATCAGGGCTAAATACTGCTGCATTTATCGATTCGGGAAATTAAGGATCAGCTGTCTCCAGTAATACTGTTAATCGGTGTTCTTTCATGTCCTCGTCATCATCCGATGTCTTTTCTACTGCAAATTTGAGACCTATTCCTACGGCTGCAGAAAGGAAACCATCTACCAGAGCTCGAAAGAAAAGAAAGTCGGCAATTATAACTGATACACCGGAAATTAATGTCCTGAAGTTAGAAAATGAGAAGAGAGACAATAAAAGAGGAATAAGAGCTGCCGTGTTGAAGAACTCAAAAACCGTAAGACGACAAGTGTTTCAAAAGGAAACTTCTGGCGAATATGACACTGTAAGCGTGGTGTGTTGTGAAAACTTTAGCGATAGCAAACCAGGAGAATCTTGGATTCGTTGCCAGCTTTGTAAACAATGGGCACATGAAGAATGTACGCCGGGTGATGAAACATATATTTGTCATCACTGTAATTCTGATGATGATGAAGATTAGTGATAACATTGAGGAATGTTGAGTTACTTTTATTTTATAATTTACTATTAATTTATTTTGTTGGTTTTAGTTAACTTTCAGTTAAGATAATTCAAACAATTTCGAAATTCTATACTTATATTTTGTATAACTTACCTAAAATAGGAAACAGCATGTTTGGTTTTACCTTTTAGCAGTTAATTTTGTAATATATTTTCCTTTAAATATAAGGTGTTTTGTTGTTATTATTGACCCCGTGTGTTACAATTTGCCCCGAACACGGGGTAAATTGTAACATATGCAACTTCAAAAATAACTCTAAATTAACAAAAAAACGACTACACTATACACAAAGACATTAGCCTCATATGTATAACAAATATATACAGATTTGCTAGCCCAAGTTGGAAATAATCATTGCTGTTAGTTTTGGAATAAACAAATAAAATCGAAAAACTGTTACAACATGCCCCGGTCTCCCCTATATATATATATATATATATATATATATATATATATATATATATATATATATATATATATATATATATATATATATATATATATATATATATATATATTAGTATATGGGGCTTATTTGACTGAATCTTATTATTTTCATGCTAATATTCTATAGCTACCATATGGCACAATTATTACGGCCACCTGTATAGAACACAATCTGGAGATACTCGTAAAAGTAAAACTTTACGTCGCGCCAACAGATTTAGCATAGGACAACGCTGAACTCAACTTGGATCAAAGACTTATTTTCCGTGAACTCAAATGTGTAAATTAAAGTAGTCAACAATCAGTGTTTGGCTACATACCATAATATAAACCACATTTTTTGGAAGTAGGCGCTTCTTAGCTAGAGTTTATTTTAGCGTATTGATTGGGTAAGAGCGCCTTGTTCATATTTTCTTGTTAGCTCATTCTCTGGTGAGCAAAAAAACTGCGCTGTTATGAAAAACTTTCAAGCGTATAAAGACACTCATTAAATAAAAAAGCAAGAGAAAATGACGATGGATCTTCAGAGGGAATACACTTTGGAAAACTCTTAACTGGTAACATGTTGTTATAAAAAAGAACAAGAAGCGATTCGACAAAAGCTATTATTGAAGTTTCTTGTCGAATATTGTGCTATCCACTTTTCGCCTTCAAAGTGTAATTAGCGAACGCAACTACACCGCAACTTTAAATTACTATTTTTTCTTCTTCCTGCCTGCGACTTTGTAGACGTTGCTTTGACTTCAGCTTGGTTTCTTTGATAACGGCTGCTTTTATCGTATCAGCAAATTGATGTTTGTTTGATCTTTTCCGTAACGAGATACACACAAGTCACTAACAGGACTCTTCTTACAGATTCTGTCGATTTTTCTCTCTAATGTTTTTTAGACAGGCCAAGTGTTATGCGATATTTTATTATATAACTCTGGTTCTAAATGATACGTTTTTACGCAAATTTAAGGATAACTACATTGGCAACCCAAGTCACAATTTGATGTTTTATTGTAGTCACAAGAACGCTTATAAAATATATTGTATAAAACATGACTATTGCTATAAACGTTTTGATAACGTTTACATAACGCTTATGAACGCAAAATGGGCGCAGGTTTACAAAACACGTTGGTTCTTTAGTTTATTTTATAAGGGATGTGCAAGATGTTATAGAATAGTATTATAAATGTTTACCGAGGTGTAAAAAATATGATATATGATACTTACAAAATAGTTTCATAAGGAACAACAATAAAACTAAAACTGATTTACCATGGTCCTGTTATAGAGTTTTAATGGAGTTATCATAAAACATGTTCTATTAAAATTTCTTTATGGTTCGCTTTGTAACTTTTTGTTGCATGCTGCAATACCTTTTATTTTAAAATAGTTTTCTAATATTGTGGAAGTAATATAAGTTCAAAAATATGATGGCGTAAGAAATGTTAGTAAGGTGTAAAAATTTAACTAAAAAAAGTATGTTTTTGGCTACCAGCAAGATGGATTTCAACTGCGAAAAAAATTGTCTGTGCAAAATGTGCTATATATACGAAAAAATTTTGAAGGACCGTGAAAATAATGGATATTTGTTCAATTTGTAAATTGTCAGACCACAAATATTATTTATTAATTGATTTTTTTTCGTTCAAAATGGCTACCAAACAAATAAGCGGAATGTCTAACAACCTGGCATCCGCTTTATAAATCACTTTTATCACGACTGCAACCATTAGAAAACTATTTTATCACTTAAGTCACTGCTACAAAAACAGACAATATATTAAACCTGTAATATGAGCAGAAACGTATTTAAAACAAATAAAGTAGTCTAGGCTTGGCAATGGTTTTAGTGAATTTTCTTTAAAAAAAATCACTAATGGGGAGATCTCGACTTTTGAATTTTGAAAAAAATTCTTCAAATGAGCGCTATTTAGGAGCCCTGGAATCCAAATCCGAGGTCGGTTTCAGACTTTATATGTTATATATATATATATATATATATATATATATATATATATATATATATATATATATATATATATATATATATATATATATATGGATCTCCCCATTAATGAATTTTTTAAAGAAAATTCACTAAAAAAGAAAATTTGAATCACCAACGACTTATGGCCCACCCTGTAATTGTAGAAATATTTTTTGAGATGTAGCTCAAGACACCCTATAATTAATGTATATATATATATATATATATATATATATATATATATATATATATATATATATATCGCACCGATAACTCAAAAAATAATACACCGATGTTGATCAATCTTGGTGAGTGCCTTCCTTTTGAAAGTGGCTTGGATAAGTTCGTTAGGCAGGAAATTCGGACCAAGTTTTCCCGAAAAATTTTCTGTTTTCTTTCTAAAAGAATTCATATTTCCAGAAATAACAAAGTGAGGGCAACCAAATTTGGTACGCGTATTTGTATTATAAAGATTGGCTAGGAGACCAGTTTTCACAGAAATATTTAAAGTTTATTTTCGGAAGATTTTTGTACATTTTCAAATAATTATTTTGATAAAATATGGTACATTGTTCCTACTATATATGTTACACCGGTAACCAAATTGATGCGTGCTCGCATCAGAGCGATATATTTGTAATTAAAAACATTTTAATGAAAATTCACTTCCATACCGCTCTTGCTGCGCCCAGAGTTTTTTATTATCGAGTTTAAAATCTGACTTTTGCAGTAAAAGTAGCATAGCCCCACCTGTATTTGACAAGTTAAAATGGTAAACGTTATCAAAAGAGTAAAGCAATTATATAAATATATAAGAATAAAAAACCTCTAACCGTAAAAATCTTTTAAATTTATGCTTTTCATTATTATTACATTTTTTTCTCCGTATTCTCACAAGGGATCAAAAGTGTTTTAGGATTTGGATATTTTCACTTTATCATAACAACCTGCAGTTAATAACAAAGTCAATCTTTTCAGTTTGATTAATTTTAAATCAGAAAATAATTACGGATATTAATGTGCGCACGCGCGTTTATGTGAATGTGTTTATGTATGCAGAACAATTTTCGAACCACGATAACGTTCGAAAGATTTGAGCTAATGAGTTCATTTTGGTATAAGATGAAAAGTACTTTTAAGTAAGAATTTTAAATTTAATATTCATTATTTTTACTTCCACATCATCAATACGGGTGGAAGTATGGGATCAGCGACAAAAATTCAATTTTTATTTTGCTTCAGCGTAGTAAAAAGTAACAAAACATATTCAAAACATGATTTGGGAACGAAAATTTGTTGTGTCTGTCGGTCTGCATGTCCGTCTGTCTGTCTGTTCTAGCTACGATAACTTTAGAACGAATTGAGATATCGTCTTCAAATTATCAAATTTGACTGAATATTAATACAGCCTGCATATCAATACAGTTAGAACCCGAGAAGCGAACGGTTCGGATCGTTTTTGGCTAAAATCGCTCCAAGGGATAGGGGATTAATGGTGGATGATTTGGTAAAAATTGACATTTGTTCGTTAAAACTCGGGTAATCTAACGTTTTGGGGTTTGTTTATTAAAAAACTTCAATTTCAATTAAATTAAGGGTTGAATGTATGGAGGTAGAATATCGGTGACAGAAATTTTGTATGTTTTCTTGCTAAAACGGCGTCAAGAGTCTCAAAACAAATAGAAAACTTGATTCTGCAACGTTTTTTTTTATCTGGCGGTGTGTTGCCTGTCTGTTAGGAGATGCAATAACTTTTGAACGAATCGAGTTATCATTTTCAAATTTGGTTGACACCCGACAAAAGAAAGCTTCAAATTGTTTTTAAATAAGAGCGCCTCATGGGGTAGGGCATAAATAAGGGGTGATTTGGTGAAATTTGACATTGCTTCGTTAAAACTCAAGTAACATAACGTTTCAGAAGTTTATGGGTACAGGAAGTCATGGACCCTAATTCATTTCATGAGAATCTCTTTCTGAGAAGAGTAAATAGATTATCACAGCTATGTAGAAGTTGTGGTTCAATTTGCAGCACTATTTCGCTAAGCTCAAGCATTTAAAAATGACGACGAATGTGTTTATATATAGAACGATTTTGTAAATATGATAACTTTAGAAAACCATGAGTGAACGATTTTAATTTTAGTGAATTTTCGTAGAAAAAAAATCACTAATGGGTAGATCCCGACTTTTTTTTGCAAATGAGCGCGAACTAGGACCTCTACAACCCATATCTGGGGTCAGTTTCAATTTATATATATATATATATATATATATATATATATATATATATATATATATATATATATATATATATATATATATATATATATATATATATATATATATATATGTAATACTTTATTTGTTTGCTGTACGTTTGTGATTTCTTATTGGTTTGCGTAGACTGCAGTTTCTAACCGCCTCGGTTCATCATCAGCACGCTACTGACTGTTATCGCTCCTGTATCACGCTGATAACTCAAAAAATAATGGGCCGATTTTGATAAAATTCGGCACTTACATTACTTTTGTAAATAGCTTGGATAAGTTCGCTGTCCAGGAAAATCGGACAAGGTTGTCCGGAAAAATTTTTAGTTTTCATACGAAAAAAAATTTTATCTCAAAAAATAAAAAGCTATGATAACCAAATTTAGTAGGTATGCTTACGATGTAAAAAGTAAGCTACACACCAAAATTTAGATTTCTATGTTACAAGAAAAAAAGTTATAATAAAATATTTTGTTCCAGATTATTTCTATTTTCCTTACAACTCGCATCGTTTTTAGTCTATTGTTATTATTAAAAGTCAATAGTTTCTTCCTAAAATTTGCTCTTGCCGAACACAGGTGGCTTCCATTGACTTCTGCTTCTGTCGCTGTTATAGTCTTTACTCTTAACATGACGCTTTACTTACCCTTACTGCTAAACTATTTTACATACGTATCACCCAACAAAAACCTACTTGTATTCCACCGCATAAGACGTTCCTGTAGCTTTACTTTCGGTATATTTTCCTCTCTTTCTTCTTTATGATTCATTTGCAAAGCTCACTAGTCTGTTCTATCGAGAATGAAAATTGTAGAAGCATCCTCTTACTAGGCATCGTGTGTCCATTTGCTATGATTGTACCTTTAATTTACGCCGTTAGTCAATGCTCGCTCTCTATGTAACTTTTATTTATGAGACCTAACAAATTACTTGAAATTTTCATGCATTTCTTTTTACGTGCCTTCGTGGTCTCCTGCTACATTCATCACCTTTATAATGTGAGGCCTCTTACCATTACATTTCCTGTTCCCCTAGTTTAATTATCATAACGAGCAGATTTCGTCTTTGTAAATAGCTATTAGTCAATGATACCTTCTGCAGATAACGTACCATTTCTGCCTAACATACACGGTTTCGACCGTCCTGCCTGTATTGTCGTTTCTATTGTTAGTCAATGCTCGCTATTCATATTATTTTTAGTGAATTTTGGTAGAAGAAATTCAGTATGGGGGAGATCCCAACTTTTGAATTTTAAAATTTTTTTTGCAAATGAACGCGAACTAGGACCCCTAGAACCTATATCCGTTTCAATGTTATATATATATATATATATATATATATATATATATATATATATATATATATATATATATGTGTGTGTGTGTGTGTGTGTGTGTGTGTGTATCACACCGATAACTCAAAAAATAAAACAGATATGATAACCAAATTTGGCAGGTAGGTTTAAGATATAAAAAGTAAACTATACTCCAAAATTCAGATTTGTATGTTACAAGAAAGCAAAGTTATAATAAAATATTTTTTGCCAGATCATTTCTATGAAAATTCACTACCATAACGCACTTTCTGCGTCCAGGCTTTTGATGTATAGACTCCTTGTAGCTGTTATTGGCGCGCTTAAAACTTATTAATAATTTATACAATCTTTTTAACAGATCAACCATATTATCTTCTTATTACTTACGTAATCGTGTCTCAACTTATCAGTGAAGTTTAATCAGGTTTACAGAATGTTGATTTTGTTTCCAAATAGAAAGGTTGTCCACGAATTCGTCTTAAGAGTTTATAGGTTGTTACTATTGTATACAATTTTTTTAACAGACTAGTCTGAAAGTATTGTCATATCGTATTATTTAGCTTGATCTTTTCCCTAGTTATCAGTGAAGTTTATTCATGTTTGCAGAATACTGATTTTGTTTACAAATATAGTAGTTATCCATAAATTAGTCTTAAGGGTTTAAAACTTATTACTATTTTATAAAATTGTTTTAACAGATCAGTCTGAAAGTATTGTCATATCTTGTTAATATTTACGCCAATCGTTTCCCAAATTATCAGTAAAGTTTATTCAGGATTACAGGATTTTGTTTCCAAATATAGCAGTTATCCATAAATTAGTCTTAAGCGTTTCAAACTTATTACTATTTTATACAATCTTTTT
The DNA here is from genome assembly GCA_964006375.1 of Tillus elongatus. Lineage (NCBI taxonomy): Eukaryota > Metazoa > Arthropoda > Insecta > Coleoptera > Cleridae > Tillus > Tillus elongatus. The sequence continues at coordinate 117,504,303 of OZ023264.1, forward strand.
AACAGATCAGTCTGAAAATATTGTCATATTTTCTTATTATTTACATTAATCGTTTCCCAAGGTATCAGTGAAGTTTATTCATGTTTACAGAGTGTTGATTTTGTTTATTACCAAATATAGTAGTTATTGACAATTTAGTCTTAAGTCTTTAAAACTCTATTTAAAATAAGTGAAGTCGAAACTATGCTACTAAAGAAAAATTAATAAGTAAACATAACTACTTGTCATCTTATACTGAAATAAATAATAACTGTATTGTAACATTTCTTACATTTTCAACAAGTTTCCGGCTATGAGTGTCTAAACGTATCATACAATCATTTCAGTGGCCAGAAGGAGTTATAAGGAGTTAATTTCCATGGTTTAGCAGCGGTAGTTAAGTGGTGAACAATGGTTAACAGCATTGAAACATGGGCAATAATTGCATGATATGAAATTATTATATAGCACACTCAAGTAAGTTAAGTTGGGGTTAATCGCATGGAACGGCACAACACACAACTCACAACTGCAACAACTGAATTATCACATTCCTGCATCTGCGATAAGATACTCCAAGTTCCGAGACATACCAGCACAATGCGCGCCACAATGCAGCGTAATGTATGGCCATTTTATACTTGCCTCCTTACGTGTTTACTTACTGCGACATGTTTATTGGAGAAAATGACAAATTGAGTGTGACACAATTGCCAAGTGCATTCTTTTATATTTAATTCGATAGCTGTAACCCGTGGCTATGCCGCTTTGGCAATAAATGCCTTACCAAACCACCACATGTGCGTGTATCTAGTATAATTCAATAATGGTATATAAATATAGTGATGATATAAATATTGGTAATCTTGCTCAACTTGAGGGATAGTCATGGCAGGAAAAATCTGTGAGTTTTAGTATTAATTACAGATTAATTCCGGGCGCAAAAAGGCTTTATAGGCGTTATGGTGGTAAATTCTAAGAACTAAAGAGTGTGATCATTTTCAATTGGGTTCTGGGATGATCACTTTATTTAGCGACCACAAATAAAACTATCATGCTTTATGTCTTATATAGCATATCTAATGATGGTAACAAAATATTTAAAGAGTTCATCGGAGACGAGATATACAGGATGATTCGTTAGATGAACATCATTCATATCTCGGTAACTGTGCCAATTCTATGATCCAGAATCCTATTGTGGACTAACAAAAAGCCATGTAAGAAATGAGCTTGGATATTTGGAAGAGAAACAAATGCTGCCATACTGGAGGAAAACGCCAGGCTTAAGGCAGCCAAACCGGCTTATCACCATATCAACAGAGAAGTCTCTACTGTTTTTTGAATTGGGCAAAAACGACTTGATAATCATCACGGGTCTTTTCACAGGGCACTCGCCAGTCAGGTATCAAATTATAAAGTTGGGTAAGGCGACAGTAAACGAATGTTAGCTCTTCTTTCTTATCTATTTTATTGTTATCTCTTGCGACCTAAGTTGCGGTGTAATTTAGTAAATACATATGGTAATAAATCAGGTTCGATGGCCTATTAACTATTTTTGATAAACAATAACAGATTATGAAAATTTGAATTTAGCAATTTTTACTGTAATCTTCTTAAATATTTTTAAGGAAGTGACAGAAATATATTAAGGCCCGGGCGTAGCCAGTGCTTTACGATAGAGAATTTCGTTAAAAGCTTTTACACAAAAGTATATGGAAGGCAACAGGCTTTACCAAAATACGTTTATTTTTTTCGGCAATAATTGTTTTAGTTGCTCCGAAAATTTATTTGTGCTTATTTGAGGAAATGTTTTGATAGTTTGAAAGCCGTGATCTCCATAATCAAATTAAAAAAAAATTGCTGGAACACACACAGTGATTGTGTATAAGATTAGACCGGACTTCAATCCATGATGTGAATTTATTCTCCACCCTGATAAATGCTGTGTGGCTCCGTTGTCCCATTATAGATAGATACAATACAATTCCTATCCTCTGCATCATCCTCCGCCCTCCCGAACCCATAAGCTTTGTGTATAAACACAAGTGTAGACAAACGGCAACGTCGAATTTCTCGGCAAACAAAAGTATTACAACATTTTTACAAAATCCAAGCCGAATAAGACGTTATCTTCTGTGAAGTAGTTCAACCTAGTAAGGTTTTCGATAGAATCATACAGTTTTCAAGGAATCCGCGATTCAAGATTTTAAAAAGCACATGTCAGGATAAAATGTTTTATCTCTGTGGGAAGGACTTCTTCGCCTAAAGTATCACATCCTTAAACAATCTACAAACTGTGCCAACTAAAGCTTTGTGAAAAAACATTGCGAAGTTCTTTCCAAGTATAATTCAAAAAAATATTTTTTATTTACTGATACTTGCCAGCAGATGGCACGTTTTCAGATAAAAAATTCTGAAGGCTGTGGTCTCACAATATTCCTATTAAATGGTTACTACCTCTTTTTAGTGAATTTTTGTAGAAAAAATTCACTTATGGGGAGATCCCGACTTTTGAATTTTGAAAAAATTTTTGCAAATGAGCGCCAACTAGAACTCCTAGAACCCATATCCGGGGTCACTTCAATTTATATATATATATATATATATATATATATATATATATATATATATATATATATATATATATATATATATATATATATATATATATATATATATATATATATATATATATATATATATATATATATATATATATCACACCGATAACTCAAAAAATAATGGGCCGATTTTGATAAAATTTGGCATGTGCCTTGCTTTTGTAAATGGCTTGGATAAGTTGGTTAGCCAGGAACACCAGACGAGGTCTTCCAGGAAAATTTTGAGCTTCCATTCGAAAAAAAATTTTATCTCAGAAAATAATCGGCCGATTTTGATAAAACTTTGCATCTGCCTTCCTTTTGTAAATGGTTTGAATAAGTTCGTTAATCAGAAAAATCAGACGAGGTTTTCTGGAAAAATTTTGAGTTTTTATTATAAAAAAAAAATTTATCTCAAAAAATAAAAAATACATGATAACGAAATTTGGTAGGTAGGTTTACGATATAAAAAGTAAAGTATACACCAAAATTTAGATTTCTATCTTACAACAAAAAAAAGTTATAATAAAATATTTTGTGCCACATAATTTCTATGAAAATTCACTACCATAACGCACTTGCTGCGTCCAGGCTTTTTTACTTTTCCTGAAGCTCCCAATCTTATTCTATATTTTTGTCGGAGTTACGACTCTCTTATATTAAAGGGTGATGAAAGGGTTAAATTTTATCAAAGATTGTGGGTAATGTTTCACTTCAAATCACTATGTAATACTTTAATGAATTTGTTTCTAGAAGTCCAACATAATGACAATCCAATTAGGCTCGCATTTGGAAAATCAAAGTTGATGATGACTCTGAAGAAACGAAACGTCGGACTTTGGTTTTGATAACATTTTCAAATACTAATGATAAAAGTGCCTTAAGAGAAGAGAAGCTCGAATTTGCATATTTTAGTGAATTTTCTTAAAAAAAATTCACTATTGAGGATATCCCGACTTTTGAATTTTGAAAAAATGTCTTCAAATGAGCGCTAATCCCCCCAGAACACATATTCGAGGTCAGTTTCAATTTTTATATGTATATATATATATATATATATATATATATATATATATATATATATATATATATATATATATATATATATATATATATATATATATATATATATATATATATATATATATGTGTGTGTGTGTGTGTGTGTGTGTGTGTGTGTGTGTGTATCACACCGATAACTCAAAAATTAATGGGCAGATTTTAATTAAATTTGGTGAATAAATTCCTTTTGCAAATGGCTTGGACAAGTTCGCTATCCACAAAAATCTGCCCAGGTTTTCCCGGAAAATTTTGTGTTTTCTTTCGAAAAAAATTTATATCTCCGAAATAAACAAAGTGAGGGCAACTAAATTTGGTACACGGATTTACACCCTTATAGGTAAGTTACGTACCAAAATTTAGCTATATAGGTCAAAATACAAAAAAGTTATAGGCATTTAAAGAAACATAAATTGGGGGTTTCCTCAAAACGCCAAAGTTGCGATTTAAAACGTCAAAATTGGCAACATTTAGGCAAAGAACTTGAATCTAATACGGGCTATGAAAATCAAATGTCTCAAGAAGGATGTTTTACAAACCCTGAAGTCTTAGTTTCAACCGTCATTGTCCTTTATTTTACTAAAATGTTTCCAGAAAATTCATTTCAAATAGACCCTTTCTCTGATGCTTGGCAGTAACCTTAGCTATATAGTTTATCGTTTAATGGTTTATATTTTTGGCGAATTTTCGTAAAAAATCAATAAAGCTCAATATATCCGTTATTATACAAGATATGAAAAAGATTCGTATATATTAATTATAGGGTGTCTTAAGCTACATCTTAAAAAATATTTCTACAATCACAGGATGGCCCATAAGTCGTTGGTGATACAAATTTTCTTTTTTGTTTAATCAAACACGCCTTATGCTGTTGCATTTTTGCATTTTCCATCGTAATATAATGCATGTTTGTAAGAAAAGGAATTCTGGATGCAGCAAGTACGTTATGGTAGCGAATTTTGAACAAATGATTCATACTTGAATAGCCTAATTTGCTATTAACCTATAAGATTGACCAAGAAACGAGTTTTTCCGGGAACACTTTAAGTTTACTTTTGGAAATTTTTGTACATTTTCACACAATAAAGTTATTTTTACGAAACGTGGCACATTGTTTTAACTATATAGGTTATACTGGTAACCAAAATTGATGCCTGCTCTCCTAAAAAGAAAACACACATATTTGCAATAAAAACATTGTTATGAAAATTCACTACCATAACGCACTTGCTGCGTCCAGAGTTTTTCATAAATGGTGTGGTTGTTACGAAAATTAATAATTTTAAAAATAAATTCCTACTAATAACCTACAAGCTAGACAACATTTCTCGAAAATATGTTAGTTTTTTGCTGGATTGCGCAACCGCGACGTGCTCTCATGAAACCAATTTCATATATTTTACTATTATGTAAGTGTAAATACTGAGTCCTTTAAAGCCGCACACGTTTCATGCACACGTTTATTTGATAATCACCCTTAATTTGACTGGTTTGAGCTGGTCCCGCCAAAACAAATCTGATCCTATAATACTGGTTAATAATATATAAAGGTTTATTCAAAATAGAAAAGCCCAGTGCTCTTTTGCTTAAACTGGAAGTGATATTTCATTTCAAATTCCAGCGAGGGAGTTATTAAGGCGCCAAGAAAATGATCTTTATTAATCAACTGTGTGCCAATTTGAAAAAAAAAAATGATACATACAGAGCCTGGAAAAAAAAAGAATATTCTGACAATGATTTACGAAAAATATGTATCTTTCTTTATCTTATCCACAAACGAGCGCAATTGAAGACACTTCTGTTTAAAAGATATTTCTATCAAATGTTGTTGCTATACAAGGTCTAAGTTCCATCAAGCTGGTAAAACATACTTGGTCTCTGAAATTATTGCAATCTCATAGGACTACAAACGAAAATCAAATATTCTAATACAATTCACCTTATGTAATAATCAGATAATTTTCAGCTGCGCACCAGAAATAAGTATATATATATATATATATATATATATATATATATATATATATATATATATATATATATATATATATATATATATATATATATATATTACTTCTGGTACGCAGCTGCATATTATTTAACCATTACATGTAACCGTTTAAGCAAAAAGATCGAGAGTATTTATTCGATGGTTGTCCACGATTGATATCTCGCGACTAACATCAAGTGGATCTAAATCCGGACGATAGTGAGGTCAACATCGCCCACCGAACCTAACCTAATTGCACTTTATCTCTCAGATTTATAATTTTATAAGACATAGAACACTTTGTATGGTTTGAAGGTGAAAGGTAATCAAATACTTACTCGCCTTACTTGCCTTTTTGGTCCTGTTCTGCCCAAAGTCCTAGATTCATGAGATCTTTGAATCAGAACACTGTTACTACATTACTTAGTTAATTTGAAGATAAGTAGGTAATAGATACAAAGAATTTTTAGCTACAATACTACCAGAGTTGAAAAGGTTTAGTGAGGAATTGTTATTCAATCAAACAGGTTTTAAAAATATAAATACTAAATTTTATTGACATTAATTAATAGTGGGAGTTACTTGAATTAGGACTCCTGTTAAATCATACAAACGTTGCACATAACAATATAAAAATTAATATTATATGTTGCAAGAAAGGAAGTAAATATTAAATGTGAAGGTGACTACTTTTCTATCAAATCTACTAAAATTCTCAGGTTTTAATATCTTAGGTAATATTTTAATTATTCGCCTGGCCAGGAAATGTTTTATTTTCTTGAGAATTTCAGAGAGAAGCCCAGATATTGCAAAGTTAAGTGACTGTTTACCATTGTTCAAATGAAAGCTTACAGATTGCTTTGTATATGTAGAACATTTGACGGTTAGAAAATTTCATGAGCAAAATATCGCTTAATTTAAATAACACAGTAATATTTCTGAGGAACATAACTGACAAAATTATTAATAGAAAATACAAAACACATTTACAGTTCTCGACAATCTCACTGAGTATGGTTTTAATTTTGATTGAATTAAAGTTTATGCTGCAACTTAATGAAAGATTTTAGCTGACGTAGGAATGTTATATCTGCTTAGTTTCAAGGGTCACGCACAGAATACGAAATTGACTTACTTGCCGGAAAGTCAAATTTCTAGACCTATACCTACGATCTCAAGGGTCCCAATTCACCTGTTGATAGATTGCGGAGACTGCATAGGATGAGATCAGCATTCAACGCTTACCATAGGCGCTTAGTTTCTCTCAAGAGAGAAATCAGGAAGTGATGGAAAACATCTTCATGGGTGACGACCAGATAAATGATACGACCATGTACTATAAAGATGGTCAGGCAGACCTGGCGCTGAAGCTTGATACACTTGAGACGAAACAGTAGGAGGTACTTCACTTGAGATTTCTACGACCAGAGATATAGCTGAGTGTATATCGGACATGAAAGCAAATTTGCTTCGGAGCCTGAGGTTGAAATTTTGCAATAGGAAACTGAGCTCATTTATGCAAAGCCACGTTGAACAACTTTTACTGTATAAGACACAAAGGATTCACTGTTCAAACTATTTTTCTCGCGAACGGGATATTGATTTTCGCTTAAACCGAAATGAAAACACCTATAACACTTACAGACAACTATGCTAGTCGATATTCACCGCGAAATTTCGTATTTTGAATCATTTTGGCCCGATAGAAAGCTCCACGCGTTAGTTGAGATGTTGCTTCGAAGGCAGTCGGCGTATAACTCTCACGATACAGCATTGGCGCGTCCCGATCTCAGCGAGTTTGGCGCGTTTTCTCTAACGTTCGTTCGAGCATGTTCTCTTGTCCCTTATTAATCACCCATTTAGCTCCATGTGTGTGAGGGAGGCAGAGCGCTGAGGATCTATTTTTCTCTGAGTGCGGAGACCTAAGCAGAAGTTCGCGGTTTTCAACCGTCTTCTATAAATTACCGGGAAAATTGTTAAATAACAACGATCTTTTTCCTCAAAACTAATATTATGCCCCATGTTATTTTAGCTTCAACGTATATAAGAGAAATTCAGTACGGGTACTACGATGGTAAACGTCAATAGCGAATTTTCAAGAAATGATTCTGAAACCAAAACTTGAATTGTTTTTCAGAAAGAAAGTCACCTGCTCTTATTTGAGGTTCTCCTTATGTTAGTAAGGGAGTCATGGTGGTCAATAAAACACAACCGTTACATACAAAAAGTGAATATGTATTAGAATATTTTATTTACATTTGTAGTCCTATCAGATTACAATAATTTCATAGACCAAGTACGTTTTACCAGCTTGACGGAACTTAGCCCTTTATTAACCCTAATACTTTAGAAATGCATAGAGATATTTCTGATAAAAATTGTAGGTCTTATATAAGCTTAGTGAAAACAGTTAGTAAAAAACGTTGTATAGCAAAAACAATTAATAGAAATAACTCTTTTTTTTTTAAGTGGTCTTCAATTGCGCTCGTTTGTGGCTAAGATAAAGAAAGATACATATTTTTCGAAAATCATGGTGGAAAATCCTATTTTTTTTCGAAGCTGTGTAAGTATCAATGTATCCTTTTTTTCCAATTGGTAAATAGTTGATTGATAAAGATCATTTTCTTGGCGCCTTAATAGCTCCCTCGCTGGAATTTTGATAGAAATATCACTTCCAGCCTAACCAAAAGCGCACTGAACTTTTATATTTTGAATACACCTTTATATATAATATTACAGAATCAGATTTATTTTGGCGCGACAAGCTCAAACCAGTCACATTAAGGGTGATTATGAAATTAACTTATCTGAATGCAACGTGCGCGGCTTAAAGGGACTACACTTACATAGTAGTAAAATATATGAAATTGGTTTGATGATAGCACCTCGCGGTTGCACAATCCAGCAAAAAAGGAACATATTTGCGAGAAATGTTTTCTAGCTTCTACGCTTCCGGGAATATGTTGAAGGAACTTATTTTAAGAATTTATTATTTTCGTAACAACCTCTTCATTTCTAAAAAACCAAATTCGGTCTTCTCTTTCTTAAAGCACTTTTATCATTAGTATTTGAAAATTTTGTCAAAACCGACTTCCGACGTTTCTTTTCTCTAGAGTCATCATCAACTTTCTCATTGAGTTGGAATGTCGTTATGTTGGACTTCTCTAAACAAATTTAATAAAGTATTACATAGTGAGTTTGAAGTGAAACATTACCAACTTACCGACAATCTTAGATATAATTGGAGCCTTTTGTCACCCTTTAAAATAAGAGGGTCGTAACTCGGACAAAAATATAGAACAAGACTTAGGGTCTCAGGAAAAGTAAAAAAAGAAATAGTAACATTGTAATTAAAATATTGTGAGATAACAACCTTCTTAATTTTTCATCTACAAACCTACCATCTGGTGGCAAACATGAGTAAATAAAAAGAATTTTCTGAATTATACTTAAAAAAATCTTTGCAAATGTTTTTTCCCGAAGCTTTAGTTGGCACAGTTTGTAAATTGTAGATTGCTCAAGGATGTGATACTCTAGACAAAGAAGTGTTTCCGACAGAGATAATTATTATTATCAGGACATGTGCGGCTTAAAATCTTGAACCACGGATTTCCTTGAAAATTGTATCATTCTATCGAAAGCCTTACTAAGTTGAACTACTTTACAGAAGATGACGTCTTATTCGGATTGAATTTTGTAAAAACTTGTAATACTTTTGCTTGCCGAGAAATGCGACGTTGCCACACTCCTTTGTTTATATACAAAGCTTATGGGTGCGCGAGGGTAGAGGGAGATGCAGAAGATAGGAATTATATTATATGCGTTTGGATAAACTTGAAACAGACAATATTTGTGCCTGTAGCAATAACTTTGTAGGCGGTCGACCGAACAGGAACGGGACAACGAGGCAACACAGCATTTATCAGGACAGATAATACATTCACATTATGGATTGAAGTTCTGACTAATCTTATACACAATCACTGTGTGTTCCAGCAAATTTTTCTATTTGAATATGGTGATCACGGCTTTCAAACTCTCAAAACATTTCTTCAAATGAGTAATTAATTTTGTTTAAACTTGGTACATTAGCTCAATTGGACCAATTAAAAAAATATTGCCAAAAAAGTAAATGTATTTTGGAAAAGCTTCGTTTACTTCTTGCCTTTCTTAAAATTTTGTGTCAAATCTTTTAATGAAATTCGCTACCATAAAGCACTGGCTGCGTCCGGAATTTAACATTTTTCTGTCACGTCCTTAAAAAAATATTTAACAAGATTACGCAAAAAAATGTAAAATACAAATTTGCATAATCTGTTATTGTTTATCAGAAATAGTTAACAGGCCTTCGAGTCTGATTTATTACCATATGTATCTACTTATTTACACCGCAACTTCGATAGTAATACATAATAATAATAAACTAGATAATAAAGAAGAGCGACATGAAAATGTATTAGCATAATTATATAACATTCGTTTACTGCCCGCCTTACCCATCTTTATAAGGTAACACCTGACTGGGGAGTGTCTTGTGAAAAGGACCCGTGATTCTTCTCAAGTCGTTCCTGTTCAATCCAAGAAACAGTACAGAATTCTCTGTTGATATGGTGATGAACCGTTTTGGCTGCGTTAAGCCTGGCGTCTCCCTTCAGTATGACAACATTTGTTTCCTCTCCCAAATATCAAGCTCATTTCTTACATGGCTTTTTGTTAGTCCACAACATGGTTCTGGATCACAGAAGTGGCACAGTTACCGAGCTATGAATGACGTTCACCTAACGAATCATCCTGTATATGTCGTCTGATGAACTTTTGAAATATTTTGTTACCACCATTAGATATGCTGTATACGGTACTATCAAAACAGGATGGATTTATTTCTGGTCGCTACATGAAGTGATCATCCCAGAACCCAATTGAACATGATCACACTACGTTATTTCTTAGAATTTGCCAGAATGACGCCCATAACGGCTTTTTGGTTTAATAAAGGGCTAAGCTCCGTCAAGCTGATAAAATATACTTGGTTTGTAAAATTATTGCAATCTCATAGGACTACAAATACATACTCACCTTATGTAATCCTTAGTTAACTTACAGCTGCGCACCAGAAATAAATATACACAGAAATTTCAGCGTTTTGTGTTTTGACAAAGTACTCAGACATAAAAACTCTAGTTTTTAAAAATACACATTAGTGCATAAAATTTACGTTTCTCCTATTCCTACTTTTTAAATACGACGTCATCGATTTTATTTTAATGACAACCCTTGCTCTTTTTTTTTGGATAGATTATTGAATTGCCTACACGTCGACATTAAAATTTTGATATTTCGCATTGTTAGTTTTTCGAATGCAAGTAATTTAAAGAGTGGAAAACATAAAGTCTATTAAAAACAATAATCAACAGATAACGAGCCAAATAAGATTATTTCCTGTAAGTAAAACGTTTAAAATTGCATCCGCAAGTGCGTACTCATCGATAATACACAAGAATCAGGTGTACGTCATTGTCAAATGAACGTTCGTCTTGATAACAGAAATCTCTTTTGAAAGTTAATTAAGTATGGCATATTTAAGTGAAACCCAGCGTATAGAAATTTTAATTTGTGTTGGATACGGTGATAAAACCAGAACGTAACAATAAGTGTGCAATTTGTTTAATAGGAAATATCCAGATAGGCATATCAGACAATTCACTGAGGGTAAAATTGGGAAGGAATTCAGAGAAACTGGACATCTCTAACACATGCAAAGTGCAGGGCGTCCTAAGAAAATTGACGAAGACGTAAAACTTGACATTTTATTGAGTGTAGGTGAGAATTCTCATGTTGCATCTCGATCAATTGCAGCAGACTATGGAATTTCTCAGCGATGAGTATTACGTGCATTAACATTAGACAATTAGCATCCTTACAAAATACAGCTTCTCTACGAGTGCAATGAAGATAACTCTGAACGACAAATGCATTTTTGTGGATTGTAAAATTATGATAATAACGAATATACTATATTATACTATTACATAATTATTATCTACTTACATTTTAGGTAAGGGAACAGAATGACAAAAAAGAATCAACTCACCTGAAAAAAAAAAGAAAAACGTATATTAGAACATATCAACGCCAAATTATCTTGTTTTTTCAAAAATAAAGCCATTTAAAAAAAATTAAGACGCGGCTTCTGCCACTGTCATTGGTGTACTACTATGAAACATAATAATAAAATATAAAACTTAAATAACATATGCACTACTACTGAAAAGGAAACTATAAATGGTATTTCTGAAACGGACCTTGAATTTGGGTTCCCGTGGCTATAGCCGACCTTCACTTCAAATATCTTTTTAAAATTGAAAAGTCACGACCTACTTCTCAAGAGTTGACTTTTTGTACAAAAATTCGCTACAAGAAAACCTTTTAGAAGTAAAGCTTTGAACAGAGTCATTTTGCGTTTGTAGCAAATTTGTATAAAAAAAAATCGCTAATAGAGGGGGATATCGATATATATATATATATATATATATATATATATATATATATATATATATATATATATATATATATATATATATATATATATTTATTTATTTATATATAAACTTTTTAGCTGACCATGGAAAGGGGTTCCAGGGGCCCTAATTCGCGCTCATTTGAAGAAATTTTCGAAAGTCTTTCCATCGATACTTCTCTATTAGTGAATTTTCTCAATGAAAATTCACTTAAAAGACATATTTGCTATTAAAAACATTTTTATGAAAATTCACTAACGCACTTGCTCCGTTCAGACACTTTTTTAAATATTTAAGGTTAATTGTAAATGTTTTTTTGAAACATTTTAGATAATGGTCACTATTGAACAAAGAATAGTAGTCAGTTTAGCGTACAACATCCGGTTTCGTCGGAAAAAACTTTTTTTAGTTTTCAAATAAGCGCGAATTTGGACCTCTAGTACCCGTAACCAAGGTCTGTTTAAATTGTTATATATATATATATATATATATATATATATATATATATATATATATATATATATATATATATATATATATATATATATATATATATATATATATATACCGATTTTAATGAAACTCGGCAAGTTAATTACTTGTATTAATAGCTTGAATGAGTTCGTCAGCCAGCCCAATCAGACAAGTTTTTCTCCAAAAAAATATTTTGTTTGAAAAAAAAAGGTATTTCAAAAAATAACCAAGCTATTTGATGGTACATCATACAAGTGAAGGCAAATTAAATATGATCCTGATTTATGGACAATCACATCAAAATACTGTTGGTGCGAAACGACTTTATGCAGTGCGTTTTCAGCATAAATCACACCTTGTTTATGCACAATCTTAAGTAATCACCACAGTTTTAAGAAAAAAAAAGTTCGAGGAACCACTGTAGCATCTAATCAAAATGTAGAACATGTATTGTGTATTGTTAGTAATGATCCTCTCACATCCACAGTCCAGTGAAATGTTTTTATTACGTCTTGCCGAAGGCTTTTGAAGAGAAATATTATGTTCCCTAAAACGGGTGTATCCAAAGCACTATTAATCAGCATGTGGTCTAAAAAGTAAACTTTCACCAAATCGAAGTGGTATGTATGTACAAAGTAAACTATTGCCCCAGATTGTTTCTTTTAGTGAATTTTCTTAAAAAAATTCACTAATGAGGAGATCTCGACTTTTGAATTTTGAAAAAATTTCTTCAAATGAGCGCTAATTAGGCCCCCCAGAACACATATTCGGGGTCAGTTTGAATTTTTATATGTTTATATATATATATATATATATATATATATATATATATATATATATATATATATATATATATATATATATATATATATATATATATATATATATATTTATATATATATATATATATATATATATATATATATATATATATATATATATATATATATATATATATATATATATATATATATATATATATATATATATATATATTTATATATATATATATATATATATGTATCACACCGATAACTCAAAAAATAATGGGCCGATTTTGATTAAATTTGGTGAATAAATTCCTTTTGCAAATGGCTTGGATATGTTCGTTAGCCAGGAAAATCTGCCCAGGATTTCCCGGAAAATTTTGTGTTTTCTTTCGAAAAAAATTTATATCTCCCGAATTAACAAAGTAAGGGCAACCAAATTTGGTACGCGGGTTTATGTCCTTATATGTAAGTTACCTACCAAAATTTAGCTCTGTATGTCAAAAGACAAAAAAGTTATAGGCATTTAAAGAAAAATAAATTGGGGTTTTCCTCAAAACGTCAAAGTTGCGACTTAAAACGTCAAAATCGGCAACATTTTGGCAAATAACTTGAAACTAATACGGGCTATGGAAATCAAATGTCTCAAGAAGGATGTTTTACAAACACTGAAGTCTTAGTTTCAACCGTCATTGTCCTTCATTTTACTAAAATGTTTCCAGAAAATTCATTTGAAATAGACGCTTTCCCTGATGCTGGGCAGTAGTTTTAGCTATAGAGTTTATCGTTTAATGGTATATAATTTTTGTCGAATTTTCGTAAAAAATCAATAAAGCTCAATATATCCGTTATTATACAAGATTTGAAAAAAAATTGTATATATTAATTATAGGGTGTCTTGAGCTACATCTTAAAAAAATATTTCTACAATCACAGGATGGCCCATAAGTCATTGGTGATACAAATTTTCTTTTTTTTTAATCAAACACGCCTTATGTTATTGCATTGTCCATCGAAATATAATGCATGTTTGTAAGAAAAGAAATTCTGGATGCAGCAAGTGCGTTATGGTAGCTAACTTTGATCAAATGCTTCATATTTGAATAGCCCAATTTGCTATTAACCTATAAGGTTGACCAAGAAACGAGTTTTTCCGGGAACACTTTAAGTCTACTTTTGGAAATCTTGGTACATTTTCACACAATAAAGTTATTTTTATGAAACATGGCACATTGCTTTTACTATATAGGTTATACTGGTAACCAAAATTGATGCCTGCTTTCTTAAAAAGAAAAAACACATATTTGTAATAAAAACATTTTTATGAAAATTCACTACCATAACGCACTTGCTGCGTCCAGAGTTTTTTATTAATACTACATACTGTAGTTTTAAAGCATTGTGTGTCTGTTGCACACAAATAAACACTAACCTCTCATATTATAGCAGTCTGTCAAACTTTGTATCACACCGTTCTTAGGATGAACACTGCACGTAGGCACACTCATGCACACGCACAATTTTATAAAAAAGAATGTCTTCTAGTTAACTAGATGAAACAAAGAATAACTAACTTTATAATTCGCTGCACTGTCGTATCTTTACCGACAACAACTCTTTTAATTCTGAATATGGAATCTTATCGCTAACTTGGTTGTATCACTTGTTTATTAGTCGAAGCCTTCTTGCTGGTAAAAAAACTTATCTTCCATTTAAAGAGATATTTTATTGAATTCGGATTTTAAATACATTATTCATATATTCAGCAGGCTGCAAAGTTATAAGATAAGGATAATACCCATATATTGCTTTATGGCAAATATATTATTTTAAAATTAATGCTTAATCAATCATGTAAAGTGTGATTATAACTGTGCGGTTATATTTTCCACGTATTTTATAGTTTTTCCCAGTTCCTGCTTTTAGATCGCAAGTTTTTATCACAGTCATTATCAACACCATAATGAAAAGGCGATGTCGTTTTTTCATGGCAACCATGATCCTCTGCCACTAGCCACTCTTTTTCCTTTATTGTAGCTTCAGTGGTTGAGTTTCCATGTCGGTCGCCCTCTTGCTGTTTTCAAGTATATTTCCTTCAAATAATATGTGGTGGTGGCGGTGGTGGTGTAGAGGAGGAGGATGGCCTCCTGGTTGGTTATGCCATTAGCCACAAAAGAGTAAAACATAAATTAGGATTACTATCATTAATCATTAGGAAGTTTACAGTATTCTTAAATGAGTTTTAATCTCGATGAAAGAACATCCCAACTTTTTGCAAAAAATTCTGTGGACAGATGAATCCTCACTAAGTAGACGTAAAATAACGAATTACTCTAATATCCATGTTTGTCCTCGAGAAATTTGGCCACGGTCCTTTCAAAATGAATTTTCCGTAAATTTTTGGTTGAGAGTTTGTGATAATATTAAACTATTTCTTAAATCTCTTACTAATAACCTGCAGGACTATATTGAGGATTTACCCTCTTAATTTATAACAAGAAAATTAGATACACCTACATGCAGCACCCCGCCCGCATTTTGGAAAAACTGGCCGTCTAGAGAGAAATTACATCAATAATGACGTGGCCAATGGATTCGCGCCAGTGGACCGGCCACCTGTGTCACAGGATCTAAACCTACTGGACTTCTACTTTTGGGGAAATGTAAAACACAATGCTTACGCTGCTCCAGTATTCACAAGAGATGATATAGTTTTAAGGATTCAGCAAGCCTGCAATGATATGCCGCAAAATCCACATGAAGTATCATCTGCAATATTCAGTAATTAGACGATGCCGAAATTATATTGAGCAGGGTGGACTACATTACAAGCAGTTTCTGTAACTATTTTTCTATTTTACTTTCTTCTCGTTAAATCTCTTGTTTTTGCTGTTACAGTTTCATTAAGTTATTATTAATTATTTTTCATTTGTTAGTCCTTACTTAAAAAAGGCGCGTCGTTAAAAAAATCGACATTGAGTATTTTTTCATAAATTGAATAGGAAATTTTGATTTTTATTTGATGAAAAAGCAGTGGCGTAACAGGTTTTCCTTTAGAAATATCCAGTAACGTGATAGTACGAACGCCACTGAAAAAACAAAAATAATATTTTTCTTTGCAAAACGTGGTGCCTCGATGGAAGTTAACGCGTCCAAATTCCATTCACTATCTTCAGTCGTTCTACACCAATACATAAATCTGATTTTTTCAAACCAAATTTGAACACCCAGTATTTTCTTAACAAACCATTTCCGGAATATAGTTAATAAAGCAGACACATCCGTCTTGAAAATTGGACCCTCTTGTATATATATATATATATATATATATATATATATATATATATATATATATATATATATATATATATATATATATATAGACAGGGTCATTAATAATACATGCTTTATGCATAAGTTGATAGTTTCGGAAATACACACCCTGTATTTAAAGTTAAAATTTTAATTAATTTTTTTGTCATTATTTTAAAAATATTTAGGTTAGAAACTTGAAAATTTGTAAAGCTATGCCTTTTTAGGTGAGGAATAAGATACGTGTTGCAAATTTCTCATTGCTCATAGGGGGCGCCACTTACGACCAATTTCACCGATATTTACAGTTAATAACTTTTCACACCGTATGTCTAACATGAAATTTTATTTAAGACTTGAAAGAGCAATTATTATTTTTCAATTAATTACGTGTTTTTGTTTCATTTCGATATCTTGATCCGTTTTCGAGATATATCGATTTAAAGAACATTAGGTTTTGATAATACGAGAAATTTATTAATACACTTGGTTTGTCTGGCTTTTGATTTCTCATATTGTGGAACCCTAATGTTCGTTAAATAGATTTTTCTCAAAAACGAATCAAAACATCCAAATGAAACAGGGATAAATAGTTAATTGATAAATGATTCTTCTCTCAGGTTTTGAATCCAATTTCATGTTAGACGTACAGGGTGAAAAGTTATTAATTGTAAATGTCGAAACAATTTAAGTTGCAACTTTCAACACCCTGTATTTCTGAAACTATGAACTTTTGGATAACTTTTGCGCCAATAGTTACAGTTTGGAGTGCAGTATCTCCAGCTTTCGGATTTCCCATTGTTAATAAATCACCCTGTATACACACACACACACACACACACACACACACACACACACACACACACACATATATATATATATATATATATATATATATATATATATATATATATATATATATATATATATATATATATATATATATATATATATATATATATATATATATATATATATATATATATATATATATATATATCTGTGTGTTACGGTATTATAGAGCACTAATGAGTTATTAGTATAATTATGGGCGTTTACTTTAGTGAATAGGAGAAAACTAGATTCAGTGGATTTAGGTAAATATAAAAAGATGTAAAGACTAATTTGTTGCGGGTGACCTTGTATAAGCGAAAGTATTTTGTTTCCATTTTCTTTGTTTTATAGGGTCTGTTTTCATGTCTTTTTAGGATACACACATATAAGCGAACAGAATATGCCGTTAGCTATTAACATACTATGAATAATAGATGGAGTCATTTAAAATAATCATCCAGGCTGTAATTTCATTGCATACTTGAGAAATTCATACAGTTTCACCGTATATATCAGGTCGTCAAGTCTTCCGTAAAATTCTCACTCATAAATTATTTATAAAGAAGGACAAAATCTCAAATATTAAGACCGAACTCTAAAACTTACTCGACCAGAATTATTCTCCGACAAGTGGAAACTTTCCTCTTGAAAAGTTTGAATCTGAAAGTTCGACATATTAATAGAGCAGTTCCTGTTTGAAATTTCGTCATTTCCCTGGGAAATAGTGTCGTATAACTCTGCGACATTCCATCTGAAACCCTGAGGTCCCGCTTTAACCCCCGGGAACGATTTATCTTAAACCGCACTATTTATTTCCTTGTACCGGCTTTTTTCATAGGCGTTTTAAGTATTTTCCTCCAAGGTTCTGCTTCTTCCGTGACTTTATAAATAAAAAAGTTTTGCTCGCGCTATTTCGAATCATTAATAAAGCTTTCCACTTGTAATAAATCAAGCTCGGATCGGCCTCGATTGTTGACACGACAATTTTACCAGTTTAGTGAAAAAATATGTTATATTCGTTGGATAGGTGAAAACCATCGGGAAAGTTTTGCCTATTAGCTTTCTCCGTAACCACCCAAAAGCAGGATTGTGAGATTAAGTTAAGTAACATTTAGAAAACCATCACTAAAATCACAAGAAAAACTTATTTATAAATTTATGAAAATATTTTAAGTTTCATAAAATTGGTTGAAATCACTTTCAATAAATTCGAAAAAATAAAATGAACTAGAAACTTAAGGAAAGGTAAATTCCATTTAAACGCCTGAGAAAATATGTTTTGTTGTACAAGAAAGAACTTTTTACCAAGCATTAAAACACTCTGCCCTTTAATATGATTTGTTTTCGTGGCGAGTAGGTAATGCGACACTTTGAGCAGACAGTGACGTCACAGGAAGTGACGTCACGGCGCCGGCGCCTAGCCACGCCCCTGGCGCCTGCCCTGGCGCCGGCGCCACGCCCTGGCGCCACGCCCTGGCGCCGGCGCCTAGCCACGCCCTGGCGCCGGCGCCTGCACTGGCGCCTGCCCTGGCGCCTGCCCCGGCGCCTGCCCCGGCCCCGGCGCCTAGCCACGCCCCGGCGCCAAGCCCCGGCGCCTGTCCCGGCGCCCAGCCACGCCCTGGGCCAGACAGTCACATCCGTGTTATTCTGCATTCTAAGGTCATTGACCTGTCTAGGAAACTGTGACGTCACACGACTTGGGCCAGACAGTCACATGCAAACATTTCAAAAGTGTCTAACCTATTACTTCAAATTATTATATTTTGAAAAAAACCATTTGGTGCAGGTGAGTTTCGAACCCGGGGCATTCAGATGGGGAGGCAACGGTGCTACCCGTTGAGCTAAGCAGACGCTTATTAATTTATTGTTTTAGGTTGGTATATATATATACGACTACAAACAAACCATACATGTAACATAATTAAAGTTTATTATTAGACAAATGGATGATTTACAAAATAATGTTTAATATTAGAGGCTGAACCAAAACGGAGGAAAATGGCGGAATGAAAGATGGAAGCCTGTGATACCTTAAGCTGACATTATAGGATCCTGGACACTCCATTTAAATACATGTAAATTTTGTAGTCTACTATGGACAGTCAAGTCTACCTCTGGACATTTAAGTCAACCCTGGACATAATTATAACGGTGTTTAAATGCAAATAGGTTGAATTATTTTGCGGGGAGTCAGGTATGGACAAGGTGTTATTAATAATAAAAACAGTGGTAAAATATAAAAATATATTTACTGAAGTGTACACTACAGCAAGTTAACTAATTTCAAAATTGTCTCCCTTTGCAATTCTGCTTTTTTATTTAGACCCAGCTCCATTAACTGTTTGATCAGCTGTTGCTTTTGAACTTGTTTTTCTCTGTACGCCTTTCTGATTGCAATTCCCTTTTCTGTTTGGTAAAACACTCTTCTCTTTTCATTAGCCTCCTGTCTTCTACGAATACCCGAAGCTCCTCTGGTGCACTGGCAAGTCTCTTTATTGTGCAACTCGTTCACTGATGCGTAAACTAATACGTTTTTAACTCCTTTTGATGCTAAACATGATATTTCATCTCTTACAGAAGCACACATTTTTCCTCTACCATGCAGCCAAGAATCACAGTACACTCGCCTAGAATAGTGCGAATGCGGCGTTCCACGAAGACCATCGCCATCTCTTTGAAGGGGTTTCTGCCCATCTGCACAAGCAATATACCTTAATACTCCAACAGCATGATCTAGACAGATTATTTTCTTGAAAGTTGTTTTAGGATGCAAACGTCGCCCTACACGTTGAAGCTTCTTTTTAAATCCCTGAACCGTAGACCCATTTGTAAAATGTATCAAAGCGTGCATATGTTCATGCGCCACACTTCCATCATCTGCTTCTAGATGACATCGACAAATTGAATACCACTTAATATTTGGTACACAAACTAACAAATTAAAATCTTCTTCATTTAACAGAAGATGAAACCACTGCGTAACACACTCTTCGTAATCTTTGGCCATCTCTTGTGGTGAAATCGCCTTAATGTCATTAACATTTAGTAAACTCAGATAATCAGCTTTTGATATGGAAGCCATCTTGTAAGAACGATGTGAACAGAATGAATGTCCAGAGAATACTAGCCGTGTACACCTAGACTATTCCATTATATGGTGCATCTTTAATGATCGCATACTGTCGTCAAACATCGGTGCTGTTCGGATCAGACAAACGACCAGTCAACCAACCAAGACAGACAGCTGTCTAGCAGGACAGACAGCTGTCTAACACAGCTGTCTAAGACAGCTGTCTAACACAGCTGTCTAACACAGCTGTCTAACACAGCTGTCTATTGACAGCTGTTAGACAGCTGTCTGTCCTGCTAGACAGCTGTCTGTCTTGGTTGGTTGACTGGTCGTTTGTCTGATCCGAACAGCACCGATGTTTGACGACAGTATGCGATCATTAAAGATGCACCATATAATGGAATAGTCTAGGTGTACACGGCTAGTATTCTCTGGACATTCATTCTGTTCACATCGTTCTTACAAGATGGCTTCCATATCAAAAGCTGATTATCTGAGTTTACTAAATGTTAATGACATTAAGGCGATTTCACCACAAGAGATGGCCAAAGATTACGAAGAGTGTGTTACGCAGTGGTTTCATCTTCTGTTAAATGAAGAAGATTTTAATTTGTTAGTTTGTGTACCAAATATTAAGTGGTATTCAATTTGTCGATGTCATCTAGAAGCAGATGATGGAAGTGTGGCGCATGAACATATGCACGCTTTGATACATTTTACAAATGGGTCTACGGTTCAGGGATTTAAAAAGAAGCTTCAACGTGTAGGGCGACGTTTGCATCCTAAAACAACTTTCAAGAAAATAATCTGTCTAGATCATGCTGTTGGAGTATTAAGGTATATTGCTTGTGCAGATGGGCAGAAACCCCTTCAAAGAGATGGCGATGGTCTTCGTGGAACGCCGCATTCGCACTATTCTAGGCGAGTGTACTGTGATTCTTGGCTGCATGGTAGAGGAAAAATGTGTGCTTCTGTAAGAGATGAAATATCATGTTTAGCATCAAAAGGAGTTAAAAACGTATTAGTTTACGCATCAGTGAACGAGTTGCACAATAAAGAGACTTGCCAGTGCACCAGAGGAGCTTCGGGTATTCGTAGAAGACAGGAGGCTAATGAAAAGAGAAGAGTGTTTTACCAAACAGAAAAGGGAATTGCAATCAGAAAGGCGTACAGAGAAAAACAAGTTCAAAAGCAACAGCTGATCAAACAGTTAATGGAGCTGGGTCTAAATAAAAAAGCAGAATTGCAAAGGGAGACAATTTTGAAATTAGTTAACTTGCTGTAGTGTACACTTCAGTAAATATATTTTTATATTTTACCACTGTTTTTATTATTAATAACACCTTGTCCATACCTGACTCCCCGCAAAATAATTCAACCTATTTGCATTTAAACACCGTTATAATTATGTCCAGGGTTGACTTAAATGTCCAGAGGTAGACTTGACTGTCCATAGTAGACTACAAAATTTACATGTATTTAAATGGAGTGTCCAGGATCCTATTGAGGAAACAAACTGATGTAAGAGAGAGGGGGTCTTACAAAGGATAAACAACGTTTTTTACAGTTGTTAACCTTACAGAAAGGGGTTAATAAAAATGCAACAAAATAAAAATAAAACAACTGATTTACATACAATAAAAATTTATTAGGATTAATTAAGTTGTACATATTGATACATAAATGACATACATAAATGACATACTATTATTACATAATGGCTCTAACGATACCCGTTAGAGGTTTATATTCCATTACACTGTCATGAATAACCAAACAATAAACACGAGTATTTTTTGGGAAGTTGGCGTGACTCATGAACTCCACCTTAATGTCCACCGTTGAAGACTTGATTGACTCGTTCTGGTACTGACAGTCAATCACAAATAGAGCTCTGTCTTTAAACTCGTCATAATTCAAGATAGGCTCCGACATGTTTTTATAACAGAAGTTTTTTTGAAAATCTGTATACATGTTATAGGCTTCTGCATATTTCGATTTCTCAAAATCCATATTCATAGATTCATAAGGGTAGCATTCTGAATTTAGAAACACTCTGAGGTCCAACATACCAATGTTATCGAAATAGTCTGACCTCTTCTTCACGTTATCCTTACGATCTGTTTGAAATGCTATAATCACATATCGAGGTCTTTCCAAGTTGGTTGCAGTTTTAACAGCCCACACATCTCTGTTGATATCTCTGAGTGCTGGTAACTCATATATGTCCCATTTGCGGTATGCGAGAAATATAGAGGTGTCTTTGGCTATTTTATCCATCAGTTCCAATTTCATTTTATCATTGGGAAATACATGTTTTACCTTTAAAAACATATTGGTTACGGTAATTTTTGCTCGTGCCGTACCTGTGCTGTAATAGCCGTTGGAATCGTTTCGACTTCTTGTAAAGCGGAAAGTATGTTTGCCACAGAGAACTCCTTTGAAATGATGAAAGAAACTGAAGAGGAACCAGACAGGTATGAGCATGTGAAACTTGTTATCATTTAAGGTGATGTGCTCCGACGACACATTCAGACCGGCGTTGCTAAGAGATTGGGCTTCATTCTTACTGAACGATAGCAGACTTTTGATGATGGTTGTGGTGTATGGGTCTCGCACTCGTTCCACTTCCTTGTTATTTAACTCATAGGTCATTGATTCAAACAGAGCTGCTCCTCCATTATTTGACAGATAACAAGCACCAGTGGCATTTTGGATTGCTACAGGTTCCAGAGCACCTTCGATTATTAGAGCTGACTCGGCCAGACATACGAACGCATCTTGTTGGTTGATGGCTATTTCAATTTCATCGCTGTTACCAAACGATTTAGTTGGTGAATAGTAAGAACGCAGCTCTTCTCGATCGATGCCATCATCAAACACGGGTTCTTTGAATATTTCTAGTTTTGACGACATGATAACCCAGGCTTTGCAGGAACTCAATATTATCGGGACGAAGCGTACCCTTTGACGTGTCTGACTCAACTGAATTTGATGTGGTAGATGCACTTGATTTTATATCCTTGAAGACCAACATACTAAGCAACTTTTATAAGTTTTAAGCGAACAGACACCTCTTCACCTTGAAAGTTGACAGGAACTGAATCTTGGTCGACGATGTCGATACTTATATTGGAAATCTCTTGCTTGTTCACCGGCAAGTAAATTAAATTGTTAGGTTCTATGTCGATTGCGTAGCCAGGATCAACCATCGGAGCAAACTCATACAGCGTATGTGAGGGTTGTCCGTTATAATAGGAACCAGACACAATATTGGTTTCGATGCGAATCTGTCTAACATCCACTATATCAACAGGTAAATCAGATTCATAAAAGGTGTCCGGCTGAAGAACTTGTTTTGAAAAGCCCAACATTCGCCCAATCGAACCATCAAATTCAAAACTGACATTTGTATAACACTTTAGTCTACATTTGATGGTGTTCGGATTAGGTCTCAGAAGCAGAGCCTGTTGCTTTTGTTCGTGTGTTGCTGTAGCACCAACAAGTTCATTTTGAAGTAACTCTTCCAAGTGTGTTATTTCATAAGCACCGGTGGGTATCGTGGTGGTTCGCCAACCGGTTCCTTCTTTTACATGAAATTTGTTTTTACCTTCATAGATGTTGGGTATGTTATTGTAGGTGTGAAAGCCTATCAAGGCAACAGCATAATTACCATCCAAAACAATTGGTGGATGGTAGTCTGACGACAGATGGGAGCTGCGGTCTTTCAACACAAAGGTGTGCGCCATGACTGATACACACAGGCTACTGTTTAAGGCTTTTATTTAAAAATTTTAAACATAAGTGACCACAATTATAAGTATTATATTTCTGATACACATCATGATTGTACATTAAAGTAGAGTTTTTAAGGTAACGCTGCAGCTCAACTGGTGGTTTCAAGTTTCCATATGAGTCAAAGTACACGGCTGTGTCACCACGTTTCTTAACTGCAACCCAATGACTGCCAGGTTCCTTGTTTGTTTGCAAATTCATGATAAGTGATTCATTCTTGCGTGGCCCATTCGATGGCAAAGTATCTCGCATGTATACACCTCTAAAATATGGAATTTTCATTTTACCAGCAAATTTCACAAGGTCTTCATTTGTTAGAGGTCTTGCTGGTAAACATCTTACTCGTTTTTTGGTTTCTGCAGATACAACCCATAACCGGAGCGCTGTTTCTTGAGATACATGCCTGTGCCCAGTCTCTTGCATTTTGGCTTAAATTTCAAGCCACTCCCTCTCCTACCCATCGCGATGGCTTCCATTGTTTTGTTGTGCCGTTCTTCCTCCTCTAGTTTCTGTTTCGCAGACTTGGCATCGTTCACGGCTTTGGCAATACCTGCAGCACTACCACCCAGAGCTCCTAGTGCTGACAGCCCACCAAATATCAGAGGCAACAGCGGAAGGAAGCCTCCACTTTTAGGTATTGGAATAACTCGAGGTTTCTGCACATTCTTACGTCCACCAATGTTTCTAACGATTGTATGAGCTATATCAAATACGACGTTCGCTGTTGGAATAAGATTTCTATCTTTTATAACTTTCTCAATCAGACTTAGTATGTTTTTAAAGGGAACCTTCTTCTTTGGCTTCGAGTTGATTACATAAAACCCCTCATTAAGTTTTCTGTTAACTTTCATGGTGTTTGTAACGCCCCGCAACGTTTCAGCAAAACCTGTATCTGTCTTTGTTAATAACAGCCCTCACTCTGTTGGCAAAAAGCCACAGCCATAATTCGAACAACAACAACAACAACAACCCTCACTCTGTGACACCAACATGCATACTGACTGGGTGTCTCACTTGCATTCATATATATACACACCCAAAATAAAATATAGTTTACTTTAAGTTAAGATGCGTACCAGCAAACACGCTTCTGCCTTACCCATTACAAATATAGACGATGTTGTTACGGACACAGCTCAACAACAACTGAGGCATGGTCCTCTCTTTCCAAACACCGTTCGCTGTATCATATGTGGTCCCAGTGGGTGTGGTAAAACTAATGTCATGCTGAGTTTGTTGTTTGAAGCAAACGGTTTAAAATTTGATAACGTGTATGTGTATTCAAAGTCTCTGTATCAACCGAAATACAAGATGTTAAAGGAGGTGATGAATGCAACAAAAGGTGTTGGTTACTATCCTTATAGAGAAAACGATGAAATATTAGATCCGGTAGATGCCAAGGACAACTCTGTGTTTATATTTGATGATGTAGCTTGTGACAAACAAGATAAAATAAGAGCATACTTCAGTATGGGCAGACATAAGAATATTGATTCATTCTATCTCTGTCAAACATATACACGAATACCCAAACATCTGGTACGTGACAACACCAATGTTATTGTGTTATTCAAGCAAGATGAAACCAATTTAAAACATGTGTACGACGATCATGTGACCACCGATATGGACTTTAAACAATTTAAAACTATCTGCCACCAATGCTGGAAAGATAATAAGTATGGTGTGTTGGTGATTGTGAAGGAAAACGATGTACACAAAGGTCGATATAGAAAAGGATTCGATAGATATATATTATTCTAACAAACGATGATAGACAGGACAGTCAGCTGTCTAACACAGGTGTCTAACACAGATGTCATACAAGTGTCTAACACAGCTGTCATACAGCTGTCATACAGCTGTCTAACACAGCTGTCTAACACAGCTGTCTAACACAGCTGTCTAACACAGCTGTCTAACACAGCTGTCTAACACAGCTGTCTAACACAGCTGTCTAACACAGCTGTGTTAGACAGCTGTCTAACAAGACAGCCAGACATCGTGATAAATAAGAAGGCATGTACCATGAAGGAGTCAGTATATGTTAAACCACCACACAACCTGTATCGCTCAAACAAATTATTAGACCAGCTGGTAATACCGACCAATTGTAGCACAATGGAAGTACTGGGTAAGGAAGAGCGAAAAGTTAAGAAAAGGATTTTACAACTTGCTGACAATATTCGAAAAAAACATTTAATGCCTAAACTTAACAGAGCCGAGAATGATGATGCTCTGCAACGTTTATATAAACCACTTGTTGAGCCCCTAAGTGAAATATCTAAAAACACAGCAGCACAGCAGCAGCAGCAGCCCCAGCAACAACCAAAGGCTGAACAAATCAAAGAAGAAGTGGTACCAGAAACGAAACCCCAAGTACAGTTCCTTAAAGACCATGAAGTTTTTGAAGCTGAACCTAGGGAAGAGGCTGAGGAGACAAGTTCCGATGAGGATATCCCAACATTTGAAGAGCTTGAGGCAGACCTACAAACTGTCACATCCAACCCTGCATATCAAGAATTTTTGGAGCAATATCCTGAACGAGTTCGATATTATGTAGACAAGTATTTTACTGAACCACCAAGGCTCGCTACCATTGATCAAACGTATGGTGCTCGCTACGCTAAAGATACCGGTAGCTGGAGTCTTGGCAATAAACACTTGGATTTTACTGATAATGACATTCGACTAGGTCAACGGAGATATCCGCAAACACAAGGTCTGCTAGAATTGATATTTATGAAAACACCTAGAGGGTATACCTATGACGATCTTCAACACTATAGAGATATTCTAGAAGCAACTAGTGTGCATAAAATGAACTATGATCCTAACGCACGAACCAAGGGTTGTTCCTCTGAAAAGTACCTGACTCTAATAAAACCGGTGATAAATCCACGAGGTCGTAGATCCTCAACTCCTCAAGGTTTTGGTTACGACACACATCATAACGCAGAACAAAAAACTGAACCTAGAGCTCAGAATGTAAGCAGCAACACTAACAACTATATGCTACAAAATAACAAACAAATAGAATATGTCTATTGGGATGACATAAATGAGCTGGTTGATAGACTTAGACTTTTAGTAGCTTCCCAGGCTGCTGGTAATAATGCTCATAACAATGAAATTCAGTCAATCATTGAAGAACTGAAGGAGGTTGGTGTTATCGCCTAGTATACCTACATATATCACAGACATACCTATCTTAGTGCTTAGTATAAAAATGTCTATCGATAAGTTCGGACGTTCCCAATCCAATAAAGGTTCTAAGTTTAAAATTATTGAAAGAGAGATTTTCCCAAGAACTGATAGTGGTGATTTTGATTTGCAAAGCCATAGATTGTGTAACATAGCTGATCCAGTCGATGCAACAGATGGTGTAAATAAAAAATTTGTTGATGTATGGATAGACGACTATCAGAAGAACAAAGATGAGGTAAAACAAAGAATCATTGCCATACTACTTGAAGCTGTACACAAACCTGAGTTGGAAGATTTAAAAAACGAATTTGAAAATAAATTGAAAATTTTAGCTAAGAACATAACTGCTCAAGTTTTAAAAGATGTTGATGTGTTAAAGAATAATAAGCTAAAGAATAAGCTGGGAGAAATAGACAGCAAACTAAAAGATTTACATGATAAGTGGATACTTTTATATCCAACATCACCATGAGACGCAAAACTGTTGAACCATCTAGTGGGTTAATACACTACCTGATGTCACTGCTACTTACAACGCTACTGTTCATCGAACAACTGGTGTAAAACCTCAAGATGTTAACAAGAAAAATGAAAAAGCTATTCTGAAACAAGTTTACTCAAATCTGAAAGTGTTTAACAAAAATAAATTTAAAGTGGGTGATGTTGTACGTATAAGTAAAGCAAAAACTCAATTTGAAAAGGGGTATACACCTCGCTGGTCAACAGAATTATTCAAGATTGTTAGTATTCATTTCACAAATCCAGTAACATACTTTCTTGAAGATATGCAGGGGAAACCAATCAGTGGAGGGTTTTACGAGGAAGAACTACAAACGACTAAACAAACAGACATCTATCTGGTTGAACGCATCTTGAGGAAGAAAGGCAAGCAGCTCTATGTAAAATGGCTGGGTTTTGATAAATCTCAGAATTCTTGGATAAATTCAGATGATGTTAAATAAGCTTATATATTTAATGTATTAATGTACTTAGAATAAAATAAAAGTCTTTATTAAAATAATGTTATTTTATTTTTTCATCTGGTTACATACAATTAAGCTAAGTGAACAATTACAATTTATGTCGTAAATCAATAATATCCTGAATAAACTTCTCCTGAGGTACATCTGCTATCTGTAGATCGTTTCTCTTCGCCTTGAGGTATTCGACTTCGGTCTTTATTCTGTTAAAGAGATTTACAGAATTTGGATCATACAACATGTTTAAAACTACTTCGGAATCAGGGTGTTTATTTTTAAAGTTCTTGACAGCTCTTTTAAAACTTTTCTTCTGAGTCCTTACAGCATGATATGGATAGGTAGCATCTTTCTCATTTCTTGAAAGCAAACCAAAAACACAAAGTTTTCCAGGGTTGCTTGGTTTTGGAGATATATCTTCTAAATGTTCTGTGATTTTAGCATTTGTTTCTCGCATACGCTGCACTTCATCATCTATCTCCATTAATTTCACTTCAATTTCTTTGAGGTTATCCTTGTATTTTTGATTAAATTCACTTACGAAAAAATCAAAAATAATTTGGTTGCACTTTTCATAGAAACTATTGGAGATCCAACAAGCCAAATTTAATATCAAATCTTTACAGACATATGTACCAGATATCAAGTTGTTTTCAGTCTGTGTTCCACCAAAGTCCACCAAGTATGTAGCGGTTGTAGGTGTTAGTTGAGATGTTGCTTCCAGCACATCTAGGGGGCCGGAATTCCGGCCCCCTAGATGTGACTCTAAGTGGACACCTTCGGTTGAAATATTTAGGTAATCGGTATTCTGGCTACCTAAATGTTTCTTCACCTGACCGTTGTAATAGGTAATCAACTCTTTAGTTTTCTTATTTTCCAACCAATGTCTGAATCTTTTCTCACCATCTTTACACAGCTTAGTCGCATTAAAATAACCAGTGTTTTTATCAATAATTAATTGAAAGTCTCCAAATAAACCATACCAGAAGTTGTCTTTAATTTGCTGGTAGCACACATCATTTAATGTAGCCATTTTAAACACACTACTGAGCACTTGGATACGTTAGAGTTAACTGAAGCACGTTTTACCTCTACGATAACTAAATTTTGAATGAGTTTAACAGTGTTTAGTGAACAATTTATAGATGTTGATACCACTATCGTTTGAAGCTGTATTTATTAATATTTATTTCCAACCACATTAGTTTTGTTTCTGAACTTCTTTCTTTTGTTTGCCAACGACCTCTGTGTGTTATTTTTAGAACCTACCCATATAACAATTGTGGCGTTCGGCTAATTTCTATGCGAAATCTAATAGTCTAATATTAAACATATTAATTATTATGCCTTATGTCTAATAACAAAAGCTTTATGAATGGTTTGTTTTAATGGGGGGCGTAACTTTAAATCATGGAGTCTTCGACCAATACCATTATTCTCGCTTATCAACCTCACTCTCATTTGTCGGCTCTAAAGGTTGGGGTGACGTATCTTTAAATAAGTCTTCAACCATCAAGCGAAAGGCACCATCTTTAAGAACGAAAGCCGCCATTTTTATAATGTCAGCTTAAGGTATCACAGGCTTCCATCTTTCATTCCGCCATTTTTATTCCGCCATTTTGGTTCCTCCGTTTTGGTTCCGCCTCTAATATTAATTATTATTTTGTAAATCATCCATTTGTCTAATAATAACAAAAACTTTAATTATGTTACATGTATGGTTTGTTTGTAATTAAAAGTCGTATATATACTAGCCTAAAACAATAAATTAACAAGCGTCTGCTTAGCTCAATGGGTAGCATCGTTGCCTCCCATCTGAGTGCCCGGGGTTCGAAACTCACCTGCTCCAAATGGTTTTTTTGAAAATATAATAATTTGAAGTAATAGGTTAGACACTTTGGAATGTTTGCATGTGACTGTCTGGCCCAAGTCATGTGACGTCACTGTCTGGCCAAAGTTTCCTAGACAGGTCAATGACCTTAGAATGTTTACAGGTTACATAACAAGGCTAAATGTAAATGTGACTGTCTGGCCCAAGTCCGCCATCTTGGACGCCATCTTGGGGGCGTGGCTGGACGCCGGGGCGTGGCTGGACGCCGGGGCGTGGCTGGACGCCATCTTGGGGGCGTGGCCACAGGGGTGGTGCTAGGGGTGGGGCTACCCCCACTCCTACCCCCACTACCTGTGACGTCACTGTCTGGCCCAAGTGTCCCAATACCTACTGTGGCGCATTCCTTTTACACTCACAGAAGTTGAACGTACAAAAATAACGTAACTAGGTATCTATAGACTTGGAAAATTATTTACAAAATTATTAAAGAAAATAACTGACGGATATTTTTAAGTACTTTACTTTAGTGAAACATGATTTAATGCTACAAATTGGAGACTTCTTAGGCGCATTTTTAAACGCCTTTACCTTGAGATTTTCCCAATTGATAACGACAGGATTTGAAAACAAATACTGCCATTAAAAATGGACGCAGTTAGCAGAAAAGCACAAACAGAATCTCGTCACTAAGTTAAAAAGAAAATTAATAAAGCCTAGATGCAGCAAGTGCATTACAGTAGCAAGTTTTCATAAGTTTTGCAATACATAACTCAACTTATTTTGTCTAATTTTTTATTTGTGTTAAATTTAGTCTCTGGATAATGCATAACATTCTATTGTCATCCCTTTTTATGGAAACATACACACAGGGATTAAATTAAAGTAGCTGATTTTTTATAAGCAGTTGACTCCAAAGAATCTTAGTTTTTCTACTTTAATACATACATCTAATCTTGTGACATTATGTTAATTAGACACAATGATATATCCATTTTTTTTTAATAAATTTATCTTTGAAATGCACATTAATGTCCTTTTTTTAACAGCAGGGAATATAATTTGCGGCGTTTTCCAAATTCTGTTAAATTTAATTGTGAAAAAATTCGAAGTACAATTATTCAAATAAACTAAATTTTGGCACATATCAATAGATGTGGAAATATATGGGTAAACTTTAGTAAAAATAAAATGACGAGTTTCAAAGATCTAGCATTCCGAGAAGCAAATTTGAAATTCTCCATGGGAAAACATGATTGTCAGAAGTGGACAACGAATTTAGCTGACGTAAACATTTTTCAACGTTATTATGTATTTAAGAAAAAATGGAAAGTTCTAGGTGGCGTAGAACGCGCGGACGCGTGGATGTGTGTGTGTGTGTGTGTGTGTGTGTGTGTGTGTGTGTGTGTGTGTGTGTGTGTGTGTGTGTGTGTGTGTGTGTGTGTGTGTGTGTGTGTGTGTGTGTGTGTGTGTGTGTGTGTGTGTGTGTGTGTGTGTGTGTGTGTGTGTATGTGTGCGTGGCTGATTCACGGGAAATTCACAGGCCACAAATGTCTGTGGTTATTGGTGGCTACGTTAAGCACTCTACGTAGAAATGTCATATGCAAATTGTAGGTGGCGCTTGCGTCGAAATAAATTGTTTGGTGACCGGAGCAGTATTTTTTCGGTATCACCTCACATTTCTAAACATTTTTTATTTTACCAAAGTTTGCCGAAAAGTTGACAGATTTTGAGATAATGGAGGCATTATTATGAAACTTTGGCAGATTACAACCTAAGGACGGAAAATAATTTTTGTAATCCGTGAAAACATAACGACCTTTAGTCCTTTTAATGCTTGGTGGACTTTGTTTTTTTGTAATCGTTTGTGTTTTGTATCTGTGTGTTATGCTCAGCATGCCGACTACCAACAAATTAGTTTCTGACACACCCACTTTTGTATTCTAGGAGGTATTCCCTCAACATGGCTCGATAGAAGACATAAGGGGAGAGATTTGTAATAAAGTGTGTCTGGAAGTACAATCCTTTAACCCTTTGGTTTATAAATATCGAATACCATGGAACTTAAAGTAAGATTGTCTGTATTAGTTTGTAAATCTTCCGACCTTTATTATCGATTGTAGTTATCGGTGTTAAACTTGCTGACTTGGTATTACCTCGCCATAATCGAAACTTGCCATCGTGGCAATTTATTGATCAGCGATCTTTGTAGTATGTAAAAGGCACTTACCCGCCGGCTTTATTATTCATTCTAAATAAGAAACTTATTACCAATTATTTAAACTGAATGCAAATTATATGCCTTTTAGAGAAGTCACGACACTACACGCGTCCATTCAGTATAAGCATTCAACTCGAAATAATTTTGTGGAGAACAAAACAACTTCCAATTTACAATCAACCTAAGCACAAGTTTTCATTAAGTATTCTAGAAATGTGCCATGAATATTTTCAAAAATTTTATAAATATTTATGATTTACTATTAATACTACAACATTGTTCGTTGCGACTTGGAAATGAGAAATATTTTGAAAAAATGAATTCTGAAATGCTAATAAAAATAGCGTTTGTTTGACAATGCCAAAGGAAATGTGCCATTGTTTTGAAAAATATCCTCCAAACTGCTTGGATCGCTTTTCCATCAACTTTGTTGGTGGCCTTTGCACTATCGACGAAACATAGTTTCATTAATGTGATTAGGAAATTAAAGAGCTATAGAAAAAGTGGAAGCATTATTGTTCTTGCCGGCCCAAAAGTCTCCTGTTCAACAGTCGGCTAACAAGGTTCTTGTCAGAGTTTTCTGGAACAACTTGGGACTGTCACAGGAGCATGCTACAGTGGTTTATAGACTCAATTACCCGAGGAAATTGTGAAAAACGCCGCGGAAAGCTATCTGGAGATGTAGTTTTTTGCAAGACAACGTCCCGCCTCACAACGTTGATTACTATCGACGAAACGTGGTTCCATTAATGTGATCGTGAGAATAAAGAGCTATCGAAAAAGTGGAAGCATTATTGTTCTTT
The DNA here is from genome assembly GCA_964006375.1 of Tillus elongatus. NCBI lineage: Eukaryota > Metazoa > Arthropoda > Insecta > Coleoptera > Cleridae > Tillus > Tillus elongatus. Next base: position 117,537,740 of record OZ023264.1, read on the forward strand.
GCGGCCCAAAAAGTCTTCTGTTCAATAATCGGCTAACAAGGTTCTTGTCAGAGTTTTCTGGTACAATTTTGGACTGTGACAGGAGCATGCTAGAGTGGTATATAGACTCAATTACGCGAGGAAATTGTAAAAAACGCTGCGGAGAGCTACGTGAAAATGTAATTTTTTCCAAGACAACGTCCCGCTCCACAACGTTTATTGGCAAACAATCGACAAAGTTATTTAAATCAATTAATTGCCGGCGCTATTTCCTGGATTTATCACCATCAGATTAGTATTTATTCCCAACGCTCAAAAAACATTTGTTACAAACAACGAAGTTATGTTATACAGGATGGGCCAAATTCGATGGTGAACCAGAAAAGATAAAAACCTGAGAATTGGGGTATGTTCAGAAGTGGTCAAGACCTTCAGTTTGAACATGTATTTGATACTGCAATGTTGCCAGATCCATCCATACCAGATACCAACTTTGTTTTTTTTAATGAAATTTGGCAATTTGCATCCATTACTGAAAAAAATATTGTTTCCGTAACCAGTGTAGGTAGCGGTCTGAAATTTTGTTTGCTGTTTGTTAATAGACTGATATATCATGGCATCTTATTCAAATCCAACCATTGCATACAGGCTGTCCAGAAACAATGGGCTTTTGGGAGAACATAGAAGAGCAAATAATGCAAGATGTGCAAATAGATAATGAGAATAGCAATTGATTTTCTAGTAAAAGTACCATATGATGTTACACCTATTCTTAGCGGATTTTGAATTACAAGCAAAAAACAAAATACTGCATGTAATGGAAACATATTTCTTATTATCAGTATATGTCGTGCCTCCAAACAGTCCAGACCGATTGTCAAAATGTATAACTGTCTGTTTGCAAGTCTGTTGTCACACTTACTGTGTGTGATCTGTTATCTGGAAATGGCAAATTCTAATACAAATGAGCAAATTTTAAACTTGTTCTTCATGCAGTATGTCCAGTGCAACAATATTATTTCTATAATATCTAGAAACTTCAACGAACAGTGTCCAAACGCAGTTGCAATGAATGAGAAGAAATTCAAGAGGCTAAACCTTAATTTCATGAACAACAGTCACGTAAAAAGCCAAGACTCCAAATTAAACCTGTAATCGGTAACGAGGAAAATGAAATAATTGTTGTGGTATATTTTTCTGCAAATCCATATTTGTCACTTTATTCTGCTGAAAAGGGCATAGGAATAGCTTACAAATTTATAAAAAGAATTAAGCATAACCACGTAATGCATAACTAAAAATTTGTGACACTCCAATCCACCGAGCCAAATGATCTTCCAAAACGTGTCGATGTCTGTGAGATGATCTTCAATCGCACACCAGAAAATACCAATTTTCTGAAGAAAATTATTTGGACCTACGAAAGAAAATTTACCAGGGAATGCATTTTTAGTCGAAGCAACTCACATTACTAGGCCGCGGAAAAACCGCACTTCGTTATAAAAACGAGGTTTCAACACAAATTTCACTTCAACGTCTTTTGCTTAATGATTAACGATTAAATAAGATTCTGCTTTTACGAAGAGAATTTAATTTCAGGAAAATATCTATCCAAAAGTTACTGGACCTTGAGTGAACAGGGGTGCTGGGTGGGGCAGGGCTGTAAGGAAATGGGAAAGGGACGTCGACAAAAACAGCTTAGTTGGAGTTCTATAAGCAGCCTTTTTCACATTTTGCGACAACATTTGCCTTAGTAATTTTCTTCCCCCTCCAGCACCTTCATTTGTCCCGCCCCCACCTTGTTTCGATGTTAAAAGTACAACATTTTTTATGTCCTCTTAGCAAAAATCACTCTACCATACAGAATTGAACGACTTGACCTGATCTAATCTGACCTAACCCCGCCCGACATGACCTGACCAGAAAACGTTGGCAACCACCGAAGACACCACAAAAATATGCATTTTACAAAAAAAAAAAATACAACCTAAAACTTACCGTATGTGACCGACCAGCAACCAACTAATAATGTCAACAACTCGGCAACACCAAATTAACAAAATGTAAAAAAGAATTTCGACAACATAAAAATAATATCAGACGTGCATATAAGATAGGGAACTTCATCTGTCAGCAGTCGCTTTATTTGAAACTGGTTGGCCCGCAATATGCAGTGTCACCATTGATTGTGTAATTTTGGGCATTAAATAATATACTAGATTGTTTTTAGCATTATTTGTTGAGGAACTAATAATTGGTATATTATTCCGCGGAGTTTAAAAATTTTACTTGCTATATCTTGGTTTCTTACTTATAAGTCAAAAACCTCTGAGAACAGGTATACAGGTATAACATCATATGGTACTTTTAGATAGAAAATCAAATGGTCTTGCTATTTTCGTTATTAAATATAGGGTGTTCCATTTGAAAATATCGCAATACTTTCCTTTATATGTTCTATCAAAGGCCCATTTTTGTAGACACCCTGTATGCAATAATTAGATTTACATGACGTGTCATGATATAAAGACCTATTGACAAGCATCAACCAAAAATTCACACCTCCACCTACGTTGGTCGCGGATAGATTTTTTTTAATTATTAGTGGATGCAGGTAGCCAAATTTCGTCAGTAATAATTTTTATCTCCTTAACGGCCTAAGATCGGTGAAATATACATCATATAGAAAACTTTTTAAATGTTTAGTGGAATTGGAAATGGTCACTATATACAGATTGTTTTATTTAAAAAATAAAGTTGGTGTCTGGAAAATAGTATATCTGGCAACGCCGCAGTGTTTAAAATATTTTCAGTCTGAAGATCGTGACCACTTATTAACATAACCCAAAATTTTTATCTATCTTGGTTGACTATATAGTTCTAATGCGCCACCGAGTTTGACACACCCTGTGTATGCCGTTGTGGAGCAATTCGAAGACTAAGGTATAGATTTAGAATTGTTTTATGAATGTTCTGCCAAATATGTGAGCCATTATGTTAAAGATATAAATTTTGTTTTAAAAAATTATTTAGTTTTCTATTGTTCTTTCAGATAACTCCTCGTAAATCTGTCATCAAGGGGCAAACTTTGTTTCTCGTTTTATGTTAAAGATATTATGTACCATGTTGGATCTAGCAAAACAAACAAGAAAAAGTAATCCGGTTAATGGGAAATTGAATAATACATTAAAAATGTACCATAATGTATAATGAAAATATATTTGTGTGGTGAAATTTATTTTCATAAATAGTAGTAAACATATTTTTATATTTGTCTGCAATTAATCATTTCGTTATGGACAATATTTAATGTTATGTTGCCATGAAACTTTATTGTTAAAACAACACCAACATTTAATCTATAAATGTGTTTAGGTAATCAACCTAATTACAAAACCAATAAATATGTAAACAGAAAAATTACGGGAGTATACGCACTTAACCCTTAAAAAGCCACACCTTTCTTTTTTTGGATACAAAAAAATTGCTAAAAATGTAACATATTTGCCAAGAAGTGTCTGGTTAAAATTTTGCTAACTTTGATAGCCGATGTTCTTTTCACAAAGAGCGTAATTTGTTTATTTATTCTGTGACCTTTAGTAACTGCGTTAAAAAAATTGATGTGTTTTAAGATTTAACAAGTACTGACGCAGACAGAAAGTGCGCTTTGATACCTAACTTTTCTTTCCCATCTCAAGTTTGTAACAATTTAAAAACTATATTTGGTGAATATAGTGTAGTGTATGTAAAGCAAGCTGACGTAACAAATTTCATTCCGCTACCTGATTATTTTAGCAAATACATCAATTTAAAAGTCTGAACGTAGCAAGTGCGCTTTGGTAGCTAATTTTCATAAAACTGTTTTTAATGTTATTTTTTAGGACATCAAATTTAGTAGATATATAACCTTTATAGTAGAAACCATGTATCATATTTCACTAAACTTACTGTTTGTTAGAAAAAGTACAAAAATTTCCCGAACATAAATTTTTAAAGTTTTCCCAAAAAAACTGGTCTGACTTTTCTTGCCAACGAACCTATATTTGTGTCGAACACTGCAAAAATAGACACAAATATATGTAAGGTTGAAGAATTTACTGAAAAACTAAATAGTCAATTTGATTCAATAAAATTTACCCACGAAATAGAATTCAACAATAAACTTTTGTTCCTATATGTACTAGTTATTAAAAATAAAAATAATGGCTCGCTTGAATTCGATGTTTATAGGAAGGAAACGGCTACTATTAGTTATATTCCTAACGACTCACATCATACGTTTGCACAAAAAAACGGCTAGTTTAAATTTCTTAGTAAATAAATTGATCAAATTTCCGTTAAGTAAAAATATATTTAATACAGAATTAAAACACATAAAAAATGTGGCGAGATATAAAGGGTACTCGGATGGTTTAATAGAAAAATTAGTTAACAAACACAGAACAAAGAAAATGATATCTGAATGTACGACATTTAAGGAAGATAAAATAGAGAAAAAATTTGTGTGTTTACCTTATGAACCACTAATCACAAAGGGCTTGGAAAATATTTTTAAGGAAGCCGATTAACATTTGACGTTTTGGAAGAAAAGTAATTTAAAAAATTTGTTGGGTAATACGAAAGACAAAGACAAAGTCACGGAAATGTCCGGCATTTATGAGATTAGTTGCAAAGATTGTGATCTTAAATACGTGGGCCAAACTATGAGAAACATAGCCACCAGATTTCGTGAACATCTCGCACATTTACGTTATGGTACGGTGGACAAATCATGCGTGGCACAACATATATGGGATAATAATCACCGCATCGACAAAGAAAATTTGAAACTTGTCAAAAATGTTAGACATCAAACTATGCTTGATTCATTAGAAAGTATTTTTATATTAAAGTCTATTAAGAACAAAACTTCATTGAATCGTGCGGCACCTTTAATTTCAAGCTCTTTATTTTCTCTTTGCATTTGACCGCTCAAACACTCCAAATTTGTCTGGAAGAATAATAAATTACTGTCATTAACTCGGCCGGTTTATACATATACTAATCTCTTTGTTTGTCTCGAATTAAGGATCCTTTCAATTTGTTGTATCTATTTATTCAATATAAATACTTTCAGGGAGAATTAAAATCAATATATAGTTTTTATGTAGTATTTGATTCAATTATTTATTATTTGTTAGAGTTAAGATGGCGAGAGAGACACTCAGGGTTTTAGTTTTCTATTTAAAAGAGATGAGTTGAGTTGATGTTGTTTATCTCACCAGATGTCTTTGGCGGCATGTTCCAATATCCACATAGTAAATTTCTAGATCGAAAGAAAACGTGCTGATGCCTTGAATAACTCGGGTCGTTTGGACCTATATTAGATAAGGGTCATAAATTTGTCGACCAGAAGATTCAAGCAGGTCTTAGACCTCTTACTTTTATTACACAATAAACAAACGATCGTTCTTGGACGACAACTTTACTTCGGACTAGTTCGTTTACTTTGACGCGATATAAATACATGGTAGCTAGTTTTTTATTTTAGATTTTTTCTTCCTCTGAAGATGTTGACATGGTCAACGAAACGATCGTAAGGTCTCTAAAATATGTATTGTGGTTATTTGGGTTCTCCAAGTGTACTTATTATCTATTATATATTTTATAACGAATACTGATTATTTTATGTCACACTAAAAGCAAAAAATAAATAAGTTACACAAATGGTAGCGTGACATAACTAGTATGAAATCATTGAACCTGCATATTTGGAACACGAAATTTAAAAATAATTCAAACATTTAAAGATATTGGTCCATATAGTTTTCATTGTGTTCTACGCAAGTTTCCCAAACTTTGCTTATTTTATAAAAAGCCGCCTTGGCCCTAAAATTTCGCCGTTCTGTTTCCACGGCGTTACGCAAATCTTCTTTAGTAGGATACCTAGTACGGAAAATTTTATTTTTTAGACATCCCCACAAGAAAAAGCTTAAAATGACAAATTTTCAGACCTATGCCCTCACCGTATATGACAGTGGGTGCCCATTAACCGATTAGGTAACAAGTTATCTCCATATGGTGTTACTGTTTGAGAGTTGTGCGCTGGTGCACCATGTTTTTAATGAAGCCAATGGAATATTATTACATAAATCAGGCATTGCGTCTTCCAGTATTTCTCGGTACCTAGTTGCCGACAAACTGCCCTCCTGAGTAACAAGTTCAATTCAATTTTCCAAGATAAACCAAGAAACGCTAAAACATGCGGAAACGTTACGGGTTGATTCTCTTGGGACAAAAATTTGTCATGGTGCCTATTAGGTACATATTATGCCCCGTTCGACCAAATATCTTTATATAAAAATGTCTGTCGATATTTAAATGTTGTAAATACCAATTCCGACATTCTAAACGACCTTTGTGCATCTCCTGCATGAAGACCTTGACCTGTTTTGTATTTATATGGTTTAAATGTATGCTCTTTCATTACATTTTGAACCGTGGATTTTGGAACCCCTACAGCATCGTCCGTTTTTTAAAGAATTTTTTAGCATCTACTGCTATACTAGCCATAAACATAATTCTCTGAGTTTCTTGCTCAGAAACTTTGTATTCTTTTATTCGTTGTCGTGAAAATGACCCTAAATCAATAAAACTTTTTTGAGTCTTCCAAATATAGCTTTATAGGGCTGTCTTCTTTTGGGAAACCTATGAAAAGATGTAACAAAGATTTAACATACCTTATGATAAAACCGAAATACGCCGATGAAATACTATTCAAAATATAACTGCGGTGCTTAATTTTAATTTTCGTTGCATTCTATCAAACGACTTAACATATACTTATCATAATTGTCAAACGATATATTTGCGTCCATATCAATTTAATCAGATTTTAAATCACAATAAATAAATAAAAATTCGGGAGGCAACAAGTGCGTCATGGAAACGAATTTTCATTAAATGCTTCAAAATTGCGTTACTAAATTTTCTATAAACCTAGAAAATTTTGATATGTGGTAGAGTACTTATGAGGTCAACATACCGACCAAATTTGATTAAAGTAACTTTGTTATCTTTTGGGATACATTTTTTTTCTTTCGGAAAAATGATTTTTTTTTTAGAAAAACTGGTCCGATAGGGCTGGCTTACGAACTCACCTACGCAATTGATAAAGGAAAGATTTTGCCGAGTTTTATCAAAATCAGTTAATAACTTTTTGAGTTATCTTTTGGATATATATATATATATATATATATATATATATATATATATATATATATATATATATATATATATATATATATATATATATATATATACCCAAGCAACATTTAAAGTCAAATTGACGTAAAATCGCCCTACCAATAGGTCGGCGACCAAATCACCACAGGTCATTTTCAAGTTAAATTTAAGTGTATATTACCAAGGTGGGGAATAAAGACAAAGTAATATGGAAGCCGATAATAGGTCCAGCAAGGCGTTTCGGCCAAAGCGTTTTAGTTATATTTAGGGCATTTTCATTCAACATTGGGCCAATGGACGTAATATATTGGTAAATATGTGCTACGCTTTACTTGAATCTGACATCTAGGCGCCGAGTGCTGTGACGTTCTTAACAACGAACTACACATGTGACATTATTCGGTTCTGCAGGATCTGTGGTTGTGTATGTATAAACAAACAGTAGAGTAGTAGAGATATTGTCCATCTTTGTCAAAAAATGACATCTTGAATGATCAAAGAACTTACTTCAAATATTTGCAACAATGATAAAGGTGATTCGCACTGTATAAACACAAAACCCACTGCGGCTATGTTTTTTTCTGTTAACATGATGAAGATACTTCGATAAAATTCGAGCGCCCGTATAAAAGATAAAATTAGTGAAAATAAAAAATTATTCAAAATTCTTAAAATTCTGATTTTGGAGGATTGGTGATGTAAACAACACAAAACTATCTTGTCGTCATGGTATACAATCATTATTTAATGTTTTTTTCGAACTAAAATTTGATTACACTATATTCAACAAAATATTATTTTTCATTCTCCAATACAATCAAGATGGATACCGCAAAATTAATTTAATATGGCTGCCCTTCTAACATTATTGACCTGAAAGTTAATTTTACCCTTTTTTTTACCTATAAGTCACAATTCCTAATGACAGGGCAAACTAACCAAACTTTGAAGACATTTTGTCCTATTATGGGAATTTCAACTATATGGTAAACGAATTTTGTTTGAATTTATTAGAAATGAAACATTTTCGTGTATAGAAATTTATATTACTTATATCCGTGCACAGCCGAGAGACATATAGGAATGATTATACAGCTCTTTTGGTCTTTGATTCCATAATATATAGACATTAATAGACAATAGAAACAAAATAAAATAAGTAAATAAACATAAACATGACAGCTGACCGTTTTACCAATACTTCACGCCATTTGGCATGAAAAGGGATGTATTATATTGAAGAGGGAAACGTGCTGATTTGATACCAGCATAGAATTGAAATTCAGTTCTACTTTCATATACCTAGTAGTAGTGGCCGATAAAGTTGTCATACTTTTTTTAGGATTGAAAAATGAGTTCTTTATTTGATGTAAGACACTTTGAATGATCAGCATCTATCACTATTTTTCTGTGAGCATTCTTTACTACTCTATAAGAGTTTGTAGTATGTCTGTAAATTTTTATTGGTTTCAAAGGGGGCATTGTAACACTATATTTGTTACTGGTGCACGCACATTAACAACAAGAATAAACTTTTATTGATGAAATTTATCAACAGACACACCTTTGAGATTCACAAATGTATTTCACTGCTGTACACTTTGAACTTTGAGGACAATTTTTATTTCAAGTCAGATTTTATGGGTATTTTCAACTTGAAGGTAGGCAATTTGACTTGGAAGACCATTTCTGCAGTAATTATGACTTTATAGCCGATCAGAAAGCCATTTTAGGTTAGCTCAGGGCCCAAAATATTTCCTGGGCTGTATTGCAATGAAATTGGTAATATATATGTAAGCTGGACTTCATAAGAAGACCTCCAATTTACTATACCACAGAGACATATTGCAGGTTAATATTAGGTAATAAATTACCTTAAAGTAGGTATTTCAGGTATCTGGGCTTGGTAGTCGATTTTCAGTCCAATTTAAAGCACACTTCGACCTAAAAATTACCAACTCTGGAATTGTACACAAAAGTATATTCAAGTATATTTTATGAGTAAAATTAAACCAATTTTTTTCCAATTTAGTTACTTGTAAGTTACTGACTTTGGAGTAATTTTAATAGTCAAAAATAAGCTATTTCGGAGCCGCATTTCCAAATTTGTAGTCATTATGACAATAAAGGCAACATTTTAGTTAATTATTACTAAATTACAACTTGGTTAGGTTATTTGGACTCGAGTGCTGGTTAACATTCCTTAATTTGTTGCTTGGGTAGCGATTTATTTTCAATAACAATTTTTATATGTCCATATATATATATATATATATATATATATATATATATATATATATATATATATATATATATATATATATATATATATATATATAACAATTTTATAGGTGAAGCAGTGAAGCGGGCTTATTAAATTTTTCATTCTATTTTCCATCGCTTGCTATAAAAAGTAAGACTAATTTTTAGAATAATCATTTTGGGTTCTCTTTGAAGAAGTAAAAAGTGCTATGTATTTTTAAGAAGCTCATAGTGAGATGAATAGAATCAGTAAGAAAAAAAGTCTGAAGGCAGCAAGTGCGTTCTGGTAGTGAATATTCATAAAAATGTTTTAAATAGTAAATATGTGTTTTTTAAAAGAAAGCAATTATCAAATTTGGTTACCAGTATAACCTATGTAGTAGAAACAATATACCATATTTCATCATCCTATTGAAAATTAATTTCGTTTACATGCGCTAAAGGAACATCATCGAACAATTAAGGTATAGCTGTCTCTAAAATTTCTACGTAGCGATTGTGTGTTAGGTTTCCCTCAAATATACAAAATTTTATCTGCGTTCCTCATACAAAGCAAGACACTTAGACCAAACCTGCCCTGCTGTCCTCTGAAAAATATTTGGTGTTGGTTTTCCTGTGACCTGAATCTGCTATTGTGCCTATTAAGTATACCAGAATTACAAAAATGCGCTTTGTCTGACCATATAACATTTACTGCAAAATCTCTAATCATATCACATGTTTTCGGATACCAATTGCAGAAGACTACCCGACGTTGGGCATTCCCAGGGTGTAGGTGCTGCACAGGCCTAAATTTGTATGGGTGGTATTTGCGTTAACTTAGAATTTTTGGGACTTTAGCTTTTGGAATCACTACGCTTCTTTTAATGGCCATACGGGAGTTTGTATGGAAAGCTTGTACATTAACCAAAACTGTGACTCCTTCAACCTCTTGATTTTCTTTACGATATACTTTTAAATGCAATTTGTTAAATGATCCATGGAAACTAAATCATTTTTTATTCGGTAAGAAGTGGATATACTGACTTGCCTTCTTTCTGGATATTTGAATTAAAATTAAGCAATAGTATTTAAATATAACTAAAAACCAACTATTTACCAGTTAAAATACATGGCAGGTGCCGGTTCAACAATTTTATTGCTTAATATAAAACAAGCTAACATATCGTATTTCTCAAAATGTTCAAAAGTTGGGTTTATTGCCATAGTCACAAATATACATTAACACAATAAATAAATACAAAAACTCTGGACGCAGCAAGTGCGTTATGGTGGTGAATTTTCATAGAAATGTTTTTATTGCAAATATGTGTGTTTTCTTTTTTATTTAAGAAAGCAGGCATCAATTTTGGATACCAATATAACCTATATAGTGAAAACAATGTGCCATATTTCATAAAAATAACTTTATTGTGTGAAAATGTACAAAAATGTCCAAAAGTAAACTTAAATAGTTCCCGGAAAAAATCGTTTCTTGGTCAACCTTATAGGTTAATAGCAAATTGGGCTATTCAAATATGATGCATTTGATCAAAATTCGGTACCATAACGCACTTGCTGCATGCAGAATTTATTTTCTTACAAACATGCATTATATTTCGATGGAAAATGCAAAAATGCAATAACATAAGGCGTGTTTGATTAAAAAAGAAAGAAAATTTGTATCACCAACGACTTATGGGCCATCCTGTGATTGTAGAAATATTTTTTTAGATGCAGCTTAAGACACCCTATAATTAATGTATAAAGATTTTTTCATATCTTGTATAAAAGCGGATATATTGAGCTTTATTAATTTTTTACGAAAATTCGACAAAAATTATATACCATTAAACGATAAACTCTATAGCTAAGACTACTGCCAACCATCAGAGAAAGGGTTTATTTGAAATGAATTTTCTGGAAACATTTTGGTAAAATGAAGGACAATGACGGTTGAAACTAAGACTTTAGGGTTTGTAAAACATGCTTCTTGAGACATTTGATTTCCATAGCCCGTATTACATTCAAGTTATTTGCCTAAATGTTGCCGGTTTTGACGTTTTAAATTGCAACTTTGACGTTTTGAGGAAAACCACAAATTATTTTTCTTTAAATGCCTATAACTTTTTTGTCTTTCGACCTACATAGCTAAATTTTGGTACGTAACTTACCTATAAGGATGTAAACACGCGCATGGCATGTTAGCCATGACTGCGATAACATACAGACAAACATCAAATTATTCAAAAATACTTACAGGAAAATATATTATAACAAAGCCAACACACACTTCAATAGAGAATGCCTAAGACACAAATTAACACCAAAATACGCTAAAATCACTGTTCATAACCATACCAATACGGCCAAATACACCCAAACACAAGCAGAAAAAACTATATATCACGGACGAAATAAAACATCAATACAGCAACATAACCACACTTACAAAAAAAAATATATAGACTACATCTTTTATAAGCAAACCAGATGAAATACGACACATGGACACAAACATATAACAATATAATGCACAACATAAAAACCGATTATAAACACAAATTAGAGAAAATAAACAAAAAACTACACAACATTAAAAAGAACAAACTATATAATGTAAACATAACAACCACAACACACAACATATTCCAGGATAGATTTATAAACATAACATACACAAAATTCACAAAAGAAGAAAAAGAATTCATAGAAAACAACAAAAAACCAACTTTTTAGATACAAAAAAATCTACAATAGAGAACATAATAGTGGACACACAACACGCGATAAACTCAGTGAATAGCCCAAACTTAGAACCACTGAAAAACCAACTAGCAACAGAAATAAACAGAATTATTGACAAGACTAAATCAAAAAACCATACACATGAAAAAATGATCAAACAAATAAGAAACAAAGTCACATATAACAACATAACAATAGCAAAAACAGATAAAAGCGACGTACTAATAGCAATAAAAACAGCACTATAGAGAAAAAACAAACACTTTCATCTCAACAAACAAATGCAAGAAACTGAACAAAAACCCAACGAAAAAATTCCAGAATCAAATATTAAACATCATAAAAAAACACAAGACAATATTCAACCAAAAAACAACGCATTATTATAACAACAACCCTAAAGCACCACCAATGACAGGAATAATAAAAATACACAAAACGGGATACCCAATAAGACCACTTATCAACTTCAAAGATGCACCTTCATACAAAATAGCAAAAGAAATGGACCAAGTACTAAAACAAGAAATACAACTAGAAAACAAATTTAACATAAAAAACTCCATAGAACTAGTGGATAAACTAGAAAACATAAACATAAACAAAAACACAAGACTTGCCTCATTTGACATAACAAATACGTACACCAATATACCAATTAACGAAATAAAATGCAAAATAACAACAAAAAACAACAAATCAGCGAAATGTTAAACATCATAATAAAACAAAATTACTTTGAGTTCAACGGAGAATACTACATCCAAGAAGATGGACTACCAATGGGATCTTTACTATCAAGCATTATGGCAGAAATATACATACAACAGTTAGAAGATAAAATCAACACCATCATAAAAGAGACAGACCCAAACATCAAATGGATAAGATACGTCGATGATATATTAATAATATACGACAATCAAAAAACCAACATAGACAATATCCTCGAAAAAATAAACCAAATTAACAGAAACACAAAATTTACAATAGAAAAAGAATCAAACAACACCATAAACTTCCTAGACTTAACACTAATCAGAAAATAAAACCAAATTGAATACAAGATATACAGAAAACCCACACAAACAGACAGCACTATACCTAAACACTCACTACACCCACATACACACAAAACGGCCGCATACAGATACTTAATAAACAGAATGCTAAATGTACCACTTCATAACGACGAACGAGAAAAGGAGTACAACATCATAATACAAATAGCAGAAAGAAATGGATACAACAAAAAAACAATAGAAAAGCTAGTAAAACAAATCAAAAACAAACAAATCAACAAAACCGAAAACAAAACACCAGAAACAAACACAAAATACACAACATTCACTTATAACCACCACATCAAAAAAATAACACAAACACTCAAACAATATGACTAAAAATGAGCTACAAAACCAATAACAAAATAATAAACAAAATAAATAAAAAACAAGAACACAACCCACATGAATTAAATGGAATATATCAAATAGAATGTAACACATTCAATAAAAAATATATAGGAATGACAAATAAATCAATAGAAACAAGATTCAAGGAACATATAACAGCATTGGATAAAATCCACATACCTAGCTACAAATCAAACGTAGCTACACACATTCACGACACAAAACACCAAAAACCAGACATCACCCAATTAAAACTAATGAAACATGTTAAAGACCACAAAAAAAAAATGAAAATCTAGGAACAATACTACATTCAACAAAGAAACAATAGAAAACAAATGCCAGAACAAATCCAAGTACAAACATTTAAACAAAACTAAATAAAGGCCATACAAATAGACAAATTATTAAACCACATTGATCAAGACAGGAGACCGATACACAGGACACAGTCCGAAGGCACAACCAATCAGAGAACCGGAAACCGACCAATAGAAGCTCACGGCGCATGCGCCACCTACAATCTCCGACGTAGACCAGACAGGAGCGATAGTAGGCAGTAGCGTGCTGATGATGAACCGGGACGCTTCGAAACTGCAGTCCACGCAAACCAATAAGAAATCACAAACGTACAGCAAACAAATAAAGTGTATATTTAAAAGTGATTACAGTGTAGTGCAATATTCCTAAAGATATATATATATATATATATATATATATATATATATATATATATATATATATATATATATATATATATATATATATATATATATATATATATATATATATATATATATATAAATTGAAACTGACCCCGGATATGTGTTCTGGGGGGCCTAATTAGCGCTCATTTGAAGAAATTTTTTTAAAATTCAAAAAGAAAATTCACTAAAAGCTAGCCAAATAAGAAAATAAAACACAACATTTATAAAATTAAAGCACGCAGTGACGCGGCTTAGAACAAATTTTGGGACCTCTCACTTCTTGCGTCCAAGTAAAGGATACACAGCAGCATAGTGTAAAACTCTAATTATGAAAATTGGGATTTTGTTTGTTGTTTGTTAAAACAGACCCATAATGTTATATATTTTCTAGAAGCTGGTGAAAATGCAATTTAGTTTCTTGACAAATATACAGGATGTCTCGTTCAAAAACAAAACACTGGTCAATATTTCAAAAACAGTAATGTTTAGAAAAAACTAACTGCGCCACTAGATTTTACGTAAAACGCTCTAAAAGGATTAGTTTTTACGTTTTTCGCAAGTTGTAAGACCAGTAAAATACAAGGTGTACCTGAAAATGCAATGTCTTCAATATTGCCCTGTATCTCGGAAGCTAAGAGTGCTACGACAATTTCGTTTGAGGCATATTTCGTTTCACAAAAAGGCAGACCTGCTTCTTGAAAACCGCAAGGTCCTATCTTTACTAATAACCGAGACACGCAACAATTACAACCAAAATGGGACACCTGGATATACTTCTCCGTTGTTGGTAAGTTTCTATCCTTATTTCTCTTAAATTGCTATAAAGATCAGCGATAAGGTTTTGAATATTTAGAGGTGACAACGAAAATTGGATTAATGTATGCTTTACTTTATGCTCAGAACACTTCATAAAAATGTTATAATTATGTAGTATACGTGTATTATAAAACAAAGGGCACAGCATAGTTATTCCTCATTTTTGAAATGATTACCAAAACATTATCAGCTTCAAATCACGCGCATGCAGCTTGTTTTCATAAATTTATTTTTATACTGAAAACCCATCATAACACAAATTCTTATATTCATGCCGTGCACTCGCTCTATACAATTTTATGAAAAGCTTTGCATCCAGTACTAAGCATCTAAATAATGCCGAGTTTCTATATTCTCATAAAATAAGCAATAAATACAGTCTCCCGGATGGCCAGGCCCCAATATTTATTCGCGTTTGTTCCTTCTCGCAGAAACTGGGGTGGAATGTGTCTTTAATGTGGCAATAAAAGTGTACACAAGGTGGTCGGTATGACATTCAGAATGACTATAACAGTAACAGTTGAATACAAGTGCCGTGTTACAAGACCTGTATGGTATCATTTCCCTTGGTAGATCATGCTTAAAGAGCCTAGCAGGTATGCTGCTGTGTTCATTACTGAAAAGTGTTGTAGCGGTATACAGTAGAATTGTTTCTTATTTTGTTAAAGCTTACACAAGCTGCAAAACATGTTGAAATATTCTATTTTAAACGACTGATAAAATACAAATAAACAAATATACATATTGGCGATCGACTTTTTTAAACAAATTTTAAATCTTATATGCTCTAGCAAAATTGAAAAAAAATGCTTGAGACGCGGTCGTGATTACTTTAAATAAGCCTTAACCAGGACTCCTAATAACCAATTACCAGGTCTTTCATATGTTATACATACATACATACATATATATATATATATATATATATATATATATATATATATATATATATATATATATATATATATATATATATATATATATATATATATATATATATATATGAATAATCTGAGCTACGTTGCCTGTGTACAGCGTTCTTTTGTGTATTTAATCATGCATATAATATTTTATTTGTATTGGCAATTTATGTATATGTTTTAATGTTTATAACCACCCTGTACATATATTTATTTATATGATTATGTATGTAATTTATTGATAGTTTTATGTGTAATGTTTGCTTTAATATTTAAAGTGTATTGCGGTTAAGATAAGTGGTTTCTTTTAATAAATATTGTCTTAATCTGAGTCTTATTTTCGTTTTCTTATATATGTTTCACGTTATAGTCTAAGATCCGGCTGCAAAATTAGTACATTAATAATCTAGATTATCAAGATTTAATTTTTAAGTATTTTTACAACTAGGAGAAGTCACTTTTCATCAGGTGCCAATTAAAAATTACCCGCCAGTATTATTAATTAAAATATAATTAATTTACTTTTAGAGAAACATTTCGTTAACATCTTACCGAAATAAAACCTACACAACTTCACAACAGTGTATTTAAAATATCTGAAACGTCATAGTTGCTGCTGATTGCTTAACCGCTACCTCTACGCAGCCAGGTGTAAACAGGTATAATTTTATTAAAACTTTTCGTTCTTAACGTACACTCATTTCATTTATACCACATTAAAGCTCATTTTTTCTGTAGTTAATGATATAAAGGTGCCTATATAAAAAAAACCGCAAATCAAAGTTTCCTACCCTAAAAGATGCTAGGTATGGAAAATAAAGTGACAGAGAGTGATCGCGCGACGCTACTTGTTAGACAAGGATGCTCAATGCCAGCTGAACGTATTTTTTGAGCTATTGCGCATGCTCCGATAAGCATCTGAGTCCAGTCATTTTTAGTGAATTTTCGTAGAAAAAATTCACTAAAGGGGAGATCCCGACTTTTGAATTTTGAAAAATTTTTTGCAAATGAGCGCGAACTAGGACCCCTAGAACCCATATATGGGGTCAGTTTTAATTTCTATATGTTTATATATATATATATATATATATATATATATATATATATATATATATATATATATATATATATGTATGTATGTATGTATCACACCGATAACTCAAAAAATTAAGTGCCGATTTTGATAAAATTTGGCATGTACCTTTCTTTTGTAAATGGCTTGGATAAATTCGTTAGTCAGGAAAATCTGACGAGGTTTTCCGGGAAAATTTTGAGTTTTCATTCTAAAAAAATTTTTATCTCAGAGAATAATGAGCCGATTTTGATAAAATTTGGCATATACCTTCCTTTTGTAAATGGATTTGACAAGTTTGTTAGTCAGGAAAATCGGTGGAGGTTTTCCGAAAAAATTTTGAGTTTTCATTCTAAAAAAATTTTATCTCAGAGAATAACAGGCCGATTTTGATAAAATTTGGTACATACCTTCCGTTTGTAAATATCTTTGAGAAGTTTGTTAATCAGAAAAATCGGACGAGGTTTTCTGAAAAAATTTTGAGTTTTCATTCTAAAAAAAATTTTATCTCAGAGAATAATAGGCCGATTTTGATAAAATTTGGCATGTACCTTCCCTTGGTAAATGGCTTTGATAAGTTCGTTAATCAAAAAAATCGGACGAGGTTTTCCGGGAAAAATTTTAGCTTTTATTTGAAAAAAATTTTTTTCTTAAAAAATAAAAAATCTATGATAACCAAATTTGGCAGGTAAGTTTACGATATAAAAAGTAAACTATACACCAAAATTTAGATTTATATGTTACAAGAAAAAAAAGGTATAATAAAATATTTTGTGCCAGATCATTTCTATGAAAATTCACTACCATAACGCACTTGCTGCGTCTTTGATAATATTATTACTACTTAGATCGTTGGTTGAGAAGCCTATTTATCGGAGCATGCGCAATAGCTCAAAAAAGACGTTCAGCTGACATTGAGCATCCTTGTCTAACAAGTAGCGTCGCGCGATCACTCTCTGTCACTTTATTTTTCATACCTAGCATCTTTTAGGGTAGGAAACTTTGATTTGCGGTTTTTTTTATATAGGCACCTTTATATCATTAACTACAGAAAAAAATGAGCTTTAATGTGGTATAAATGAAATGAGTGTACGTTAGGAACGAAAAGTTTTAATAAAATTATACCTGTTTACACCTGGCTGCGTAGAGGTAGCGGTTAAGCAATCAGCAGCAACTATGACGTTTCAGATATTTTAAATACACTGTTGTGAAGTTGTGTAGGTTTTATTTCCGTAAGATGTTAACGAAATGTTTCTCTAAAAGTAAATTAATTATATTTTAATTAATAATACTGGCGGGTAATTTTTAATTGGCACCTGATGAAAAGTGACTTCTCCTAGTTGTAAAAATACTTAAAAATTAAATCTTGATAATCTAGATTATTAATGTACTAATTTTGCAGCCGGATCCCGTACTATTAGATCTTGGTACTACAAGTTCTTAGTATCTAAATAAGTTAATAAATTTAATTATTATTCCTGTTACCCGCCATGTAATCTGTGTATCTAAAGTTTTATATAACAATACAGAAAACTAAATATATTTATCAATTTTGCCAACTGACTGAAAGAAATATAAACTTAAGATTTGTTTTATATGTAATCAATCTCATCTAAGTTCAATTTATACCGGTTATTTTATATCAGGCCTTTTATTTGTGGTTCATTTGATCCCAATTAATTTATCTTTTGATTAAATTTTCCTGATATCTGATATTATAAATTTTCCCAAGTTACTCAAATAGATGGCAATATTTTAAACCTTGAGATATATTTTATTTAAACAAATTATTCACACTTTTACCTTATAAAAATAGAACCTCGGTGGTTCAGGGGTAAGAACGTGTGCCTCTGAACCGAAGGGTACTGGGTTCGATCCCAGCGTACTCCTTTCACTTTTTCAGTACAAACTGTAACTTCAACATCAACCGAGGTTCTAGCATTGTATTTAAGCAAGTTAAATGTCTGCACGTTCCGCCCTACGGAGGGGGCGTAAAGCCGTCGGTCTCGTGTCCATGCGATGTTGGGCACGTTAACGATCCTCACCCTCCTTACAGAAATGTAGGGATTCGGCAAAATTTTCAGGATAGTGAGGTGAAACTGCTCCCTGGCGTCGGTGATTGGCCATAGTCGCGGAAGTAGGCCGACGTTAAAGAAAACAAAAAAACACAACTTATAAAAATTGAATTAGTTTTATAGAGGCATCTCTTTTTAAATAATATCTTATTAATTATAACAAATACTTATTAGTAAACTTTTAACCACTTGAAATTTCACAAAAACTGTTTAATATTATAAAGCTTTGAGACCTGCTGTCTTAGTTACGTTGTCAATCCTGTTGACGCCTTACCATTGTCATTTATCATAATGCTTGACAATAAAAATATGACGTTAAATGATCGCTGGCTCCAATTTAATTTTCTTGATGATTTTGTAAAAGTTTCTCCTTAACACTGCTTCGCTCGTATCTATGCAGTTTTGGTTACCTTGGCAACCATGAGGTACGTAAATTGTAATCACTTCTTATTAATATATTTTATATTAATTATCACATAAATTCCATTACATATTATTTGTTTAATGTTCATTGACCTTCAGTCAACAATTCGCTGTTATATTTTAATTAAATACCTGAAAAATTTAATATCTTGCGGGGAATGACGCTACCTAAACGTGTTTACTTTACGAAAGCTAAATTTGCACAAAGTTTTCAATTATTTTGCCTTTAAAACGCCAAATACATAATACCACGCTTTCTATATAGCTAACTACACTGATTTTAAATGTCATATACCGCTTCGTTAACAGATCGCGTATTTTCTATCAATCCGATCTGTTACATTTTGACGATTAGGTTATATTATTTAATATTTCATAAACATCGCATTTATCGTTAAAATTTAAAGTTTTGGCATATTACAGGTTCAAGCTGTAATTGTTGCGACTCTTTATAAGCTGTTTGATACTAATTACACCCGTTTTACTGTTTTATTAAATTCGATCATATTATTTTAAAAGTTCAATACTTACTACAAAATACTTAATGCCTAAAAATATATAGAGAATTAGATTATCTTGCTTTTAGTAGTTGTTCTATAACAACTATAGCAACTTTTTTTGCAAGCTTATGTGTGAACAATTAATGTTACCTTAACAATTTAGTTTACATTTGAGTTTGAGATACTTAAAACTATTTACAGAAGCTTACATTAAAACTTAATTATAAAACACTGTCATTACTCTTTCAGTTAGAACTACGTATATTGATATAACACCTTTTTTTGTGATAAAGACGCATGCAAGGTCTTAGCTTTGAGCTACAGAGAGTCTGTATATGACATTCGCTTTTTTTTCAATATTCTCATTAACACTTTCACTTAGCACCGTTTATATCAGTTCAAATGCTTATAGTTTACTTATACTTGATTACAAAACAATATTTCCTATTATTGTTTACTTGAGTAACCCCATTTATATTTAAATAACAGTTTGACATTAAGCTGTTTTTTTTATCAAGCTGCGCGCAGCAAATTGATTTGATATTTCTTAGCTGTATGTGTCTTCATGAGTGTATGTGAGTTGTACGTCGGTGTATATATATATATATATATATATATATATATATATATATATATATATATATATATATATTATTGCATGCACAGACATGGCTATATATTTAAAAAAAAATGTTTTAAAATAAACACATACCTGGAAGTAAAAATCCAATTTATTGTCCTAGCTATAGTCAGACACAGGTGGTAAATTGCAGCCTTTTATCCTACTGAATCTACAAATTAAAAACAATTAAATATAAATATATTCGTCAATGAATAGATTTTGACATAGTTTAAATTTATTTGGTAAGGCATAAAAAACATTTTGTATCAGAAAACATTGAACAATTAAACTCACAATGAATGAACTGCTTAACAAAATACAAAGTGATATAAACCCGGTATAGACAGCTACAAACACAAACAAGCTGGTAAAAGACCAAATTTATAAACTGTCTTCGACAGAACAAAGTGAATTTAAATAAGAATGTGATTAGGGATTTTAACAAATTGTGTTAATATGTATAGAAAATAAGTAAAAATTTGTTAATTATCAATAAGAGAAACTATGTGTTAGTAATTATTCTAGAAAAATAAGGTTTAATGTGTTAATGAATGATAGGTTATAAATTTTAAAACAAACACAATTTGACTTACATGTATAAAATCGGGATATTGAATTATATGCAGGAAATGACTTTCTTTTGACTAATGTAGTTAAATCATGTTATTGGCTTATCTGAAAACAGAAAATGGTGATTGGTAAATAAAAAGTTTAAATGAAAATTAACAACTGTGATTCGAAGTTAGAAAACAAAAGATAAAAATTAGAACTTCCGGGAGGAAGAACGAAGATTGGGAAGAAGACGCTGGTAGAAAGAGGAAGCTAATAGATTGCAGCAACAGAAAATGTTCAAAAAAGTTAATATAAGTGATTAAAAACGAGAGTGAAAGTATTTTATAGGTTATACCTACCAGTAAACAGCTATACAACAACTCCAATCAAGAATACTCGTACATAAATTAGGTAAAAACAGTGAATGGGCTCGAAGATTGACCCACGCCAAGCAGACTCTGGGGTAATGCAACAATAATTGTTAAAAGGTGTATTATATATATTCAAAACAAGAAATGAACCTGTAAATTTTATAAAGGAATAATATGTCAACGTCAATCCAAGAAGTTAAATGTCATTTGCAAAGGCAATCATACCAAAAGAAGAACTAAATATAAAATATTTATGAAGTACTTGTGAGAGTCACCAGAGGGCGATAAGTAAACGTAAGAAATTCAACCTTATTTCCTCCATTTTAATATTTCTGTTGCCAAGCAACAAAATTCACCTGAAACGACGTTACCATGGTGATAAATAATTGCCAATGAAACTATTCAGATCCGTCATAGCAAGTCATAACCTTGTTTTTAAACAAAGCATTGGAAATAAAATTCTCAATAATAAGTCATAATTGCATTAATAAAGCTGGCATATTTGTATGTTAAAATTAGTAATATACGGGATCTCAAGTAAGAATTTAAATTTGTAAAATTAAGTCAATAACCAAACAAAAAGCTTTTTGATAAAAATAATAATAATAATAAATATTTTAAAAACAATTTCAAATTATATATTGCTCATTATTTTATTTTCTGTAAATGTCACACATATCTGTCCATTGACCAATTAATCCTCTAGCAGTACCTATATAAAAAGTTCAGCAAACATAATATATATGCACCAAGAGTAAGAATTTTCGACATTGGTGGACCCAACTATTAAACATTCCCTGTAGGTAAGAAGAGTATCAACAAAATAGCTGTGGCATAGTAAGTAGATCAAAAAAAACCAGGTAGATATTTAATTTGATAAAATTATATATGTGTATATTTTTCTTAATAAACTCATAATTTAATTCAATATAATAAAATAAAACAAAAGGCGCCCAACAAAAACATAATAAAACAAATAACACAAATATCAACACCTATATTTAAATAAAAATACAGTAAAAATAATAAAACCAACAAAAACTTTAATAACACATTTATTTCAATATTACAATAATCAATTTCAAAAGTACAATAAAACACTAACACACACTATATACAAAAATACAATATATAAAAACACCCATACTCACACAATACAATACGACGCCCCACCGAAACACAATAATATATATATATATATATATATATATATATATATATATATATATATATATATATATATATATATATATATATATATACATATGTATCACACCGATAACTCAAAAAAATAATAGGCCGATTTTGATAAAATTTTGTGTTTTCTTTGGAAAAAAAATTATATCTCCGGAATTAACAAAGTAAGGGCATGAGCGTAAACTAGCTGCCCTAGAACCAACACCCAGGGTCTGTTTCAATTTTTATATGTTATATATATATATATATATATATATATATATATATATATATATATATATATATATATATATATATATATATATATATATATATATATAATATCACACCAATAACTCATAAAATAATAGTCCGATTTTAATGAAATTTGGCAGGTACGCTCCCCTTGTAAGTGGTTTTTGAGAAGGTTTGTTATTCAGGAAAATCGGATTTTCTGGCAAACATTTGAGTTTCCGACCGGAAAAGTTTTTATCTCTGAAAATAACGAAGCTAAAAGGAAACAAAGTTACAGACATTTAATGAAGAAAAATTTTAGTACCACTAAGTTAGAGAAAACTCAATAACAAAATATTTTATGTGCTAAACACAATCTATTAAATATTACAGATAACGTTTATTTTTTCTTCGCGCAGAAATATCAAGAAATGCAGGAAAAATAATATTGAAAATGTTATATTTTTTCTCCTGTAAATGTCAAAGTGGGGAGCTTAAAAATTAGTAATGTTTAAGTAAAACTTCTATAACTAATGCGGTTTCTGAGAGGTAAATATTGCTCGAAATGTGTACTAGATTATAAATGACTCGTATTTGATTATTTTATTACAATATTTGCAAAAGTTCGTCTAAAATAAATCATATATTACAAATAAATAAAAATAAATAACCAAAGACCATTATCGGTTATCTACGTTTTATTGAATTTAAAAAACATTTCTTTAAAGGAGCGCGAACTAGGCCCACTAGAACCCCTTTCCAGGGTCAGTTTCAATTTATATATATATATATATATATATATATATATATATATATATATATATATATATCAAAAAATTGTGGGAAAGCCGTCAGTTGCATAATAAAACTCTTTATGAAATGCCGAGCTTTCGGAAAAATTTATTCCATTCTCAAGGCTACAACATGGAAAAAAAAGTTTGCAATTTACATAGGAAAAATACTTACATATAACGTGAGTTCTACTAAACTAATTATTCAATAACAAACATGAAAAAAAAAACCTTTTTATAAATTTGAGTGAAGTCGAAAAGTGCCAAACTGGCATATAAAGCTAACTGTTGTCTAATTTGTTTTTTGTTTTTGTCTAGGAAATATAAATAGGGGTAGTGATTTCTAAAATTATTATCCCTCTTCAAGTTTATTAAATTGTCGTTAAAAGTAATTTACAATTCTTCTAAACACATTCTTTTATTACTTAAGGTTTCACAGTGTAAAATAGAAACATTACTAACATTTATATTGTGGCCAGTGTCGAGATTATGTTCTGACAGAGCGCAATGTTTCTATTTTACACTAGAAAACTTGTTATTCTACATTGGATATTTTTTGTATTTTGTATTTTTTATGTTTAAGTTTAGATGATTTTAAAACACTGGTCTGCACAAACACTTCTTTAATGCCAGGGGTTGAAAAAAAATCCCCAATTATATAAGTTTTTTGACAAAGTCGAATGCGTGTGTACATATTATACCACTATACAGCGCATTCGCCATTTGCTTTCAGTCGTTGAAGTGTAATCATTAGAGCGTCGATGTTCCGGTGGTGAGAACGTGTGCCTCTGGACTTAGAGCTAATGGCTTCGATTCCCGTCGTTTCCCTTTTACTTTTCAGTACATACTGTAAAATTAACATTAACCGATGTGGCATTGTATTTGAGTAAGTTGAATGTCTGCAGGTTCCGCCCTTCGGGGGGTACCTTAATCCGTCAGTTCCGTGTAAAATGCGATGACGTGCATGTTAAAGATCGCTCCTTATAAAAAAAACGGGGGTTCGGCAAGATTCCAGAATAGTGAGGTCAAACTGATCCCTAGCGTTAGTAATTGGCACTAGTCGCAAAAATATACCAACGCTAAAGAAGGAAAAAAAGTGCCAATCAATGTACATCACTATCTTATATTGGTACGGTACAAAGCCAAAATAGGCATTAATCAGCTTTGTTAGTTGTTAGCGAATGAGGGTTGCATTTAAAGACCTACAGAGCAGAAAAGTATGGCGAATATTTTCTAGTACAATGGAATTAGAATATTTATTAATGTTTCATATATAGATACGAGCTTTAGAAAAAAGGCTTGGAAGACAAAATATATCTCGTAGTTCAGAGTCTTTTAGACTTAAAGCTGCGATGTTTTGTTAGAGGTATTCTGCACCTTACTTCTTACTTCAAATATGTCAAGTTGTAAAGTACTTGGCCTTTGAATTTGCCAGCTATTTCAATAAATACAGAAACTCTTCAGCCAACAGAAATATAAAAGTCCAGAAGCATGTAGTGAATCCTTATCAAAATATTTCTAATGGCAAAATCGCGATCGCCCCATTAGCCAATTCACTAAAAATTAAACAAACGCAACAACAACGGATTGTTTACTTGACACCCCATTACAATTATCTAGCCTAGATTCTTCAAAAGTCTGGACGCAGCAAGGGCGTTATCGTAGTAAATTTTTGTAGAAATTATCTGGCATTAAATATTTTTTTAACTTTTTTTCTTGTGACATAGAAACCTAAATCTAGTTTTCTTTTAATATTATAAACCTATGTACCAAATTGGGTAACCATTGCCCTTAATTTCTGGAGATAAATTTTTTTTTGGAAAGAAATATGCTTGAGAAATCTTGTAATTGCACTGAAATTTTTAAGAAAAACCGTTTTGAGAATCGTAGGCTATGAAATCCAATAACAGAAAAGAAATGACAAAAAAGGTGTTCAACAAGCAGTAGGCCATGGAGTCTAACAATAGACTTCTACTTTTAACATAATTTTCCGTCATAATTTACGATAAAAAAAATAGGAACTTTGAGCACACCAATGAATCGGCCTATTATTACAAATGATATTTTACATTAGAACATTATCCTAAAAAATTGTTATAATTTAATTAAGTAGGTAAACCTAGTAAATAACTGAATTTACTAGCAACTCAATAAAAAGCAGATTAATGATTAACGAAGACGCATCTAAAAATTGTTTAATTTTTAAACGTTAGTCAATTGAAAAACAACAGAAGAAAGGTTGCTATGGATATAACACTATCGCGACAATTAAGAATACTGTCATTCTTAATTATCTGAACAACTTGAGGTGTATTTAACACGTTGCTTAAAATTTTGTACTAAATAGTTTGTTTCCTGTTTATCTTAAATATTTTTCAAAAATATGTTCAGTAATGAAGAATATTTTAACACGTTGGAATGTTATATTCATTCTAACCGAAATACTGAGGCAGCTGCAAATTCATATCGAAACAACTACCCAGAAAGGCGACAACCAAATACCAAAATATTTTGCAGGATATTAACCAATCTATTGAGAGACGGTAGCTTCCACGCAAAGAAACTACCAATGCCTAGAAAAGAAGAAAGAAGTAATGTCGTCTTACAGGTTTCAAACGAAAACCCTCCGCAGTCTGTTCGGATTTATGGTGAACAAATTGCCGTGTCAAAAAATACGGTACATCGTGTATTAAAACAAAGTCATTACCATCCATACAAACCTGCAATCGTACAAGGCTTAAATGTTGACGATTATCTTAAGCGACTTCGATTCTGCAGATGGTGTCAAGGACAATGTCAGCAAGATTTTCACTTGAAAATAATATGGACTCATAAAATCCAGATTTACAAATTGCGGGGCAAATGAAAATCTCCATCTAAAGGAAGAAAGACGATTGCAAGACAGATTTGCTATTAATTTTTGGTGCGCCTCATTAGGTAAAAAACTGTTATTTTTATTTGTAGATTAGACAGTTAGTTTTAAAAGATTTCAGGTAACTTCAATGTTGGTCCGTTCTTTTTTTTTAATAATTTAACTGTCAAAATGTATCTTAATCTATTGAAAAATGATATCTTACCGACAATTAGAAGAGTTTATGATAATTTAGACGAGATTTGGGACCAACAATACGGTTGTCCAGCTCACAATTCCAGGATCGTCAAATAATTTTTGTACCAAAATTTTAATATTCGTGTCATTTGTAACAATGGGCCGGTTCATTCGTGTGCTCAAAATCCTGATATAACACCCATGGATTTTCATTTTTGGGGTACTCTGAAGAATGATGTGTATAAATTCGATCCAACAAAAATATCAATGAATTGCGAAACATAATCACGGAAGCTATAAATCACATAAACCCTCACCAGAGTTTGCAGGCACGTTTCAAAAAGGTGTATAAAGTGCATTGAAAAAAACGTTGGCCATATTAAACAATTTTCTATTTAGTGTATTTTTAAGTTTCTATTTTATTATTTGTTGAGTTCCGTTTCTAATTGTGGTGTTTTGTGGAGTTGAAGTTTCTATCTGTTATTGTCGGGTTTCGTTATTAAACTGTTTCACATAATATTACCTAGCATTATTACCTAAGTAAGTATTGTGAATTAAATAACAATATTTTTTTATCGTAAATTGGAAAATTATGTTAAAAGTAGAAGTCTATTGTTAGACTCCATGGCCTACTGCTTTTTGAACACTCTTTTTTTGTCAATTATAGAGCATGAAACCATAAACTCGAATAACTAAAACTAATTGCAAAGCATCAGATATACAGTCTATTTGAAGTGAATTTTCTGCAAATATTTTAGTAAAATGAAGGACAATTATGGTTGAAGCTGAAACTTGAGGCTTTGCAAAACACGTTTCTTCTGACACCTTCTCTACATAACCTGTATTTCAGGTTCTTTGCCTAAATCTTTTCAATTTTGACGTTATAAATCGCGATTTTACGTTTTAGTAAGAAAAATTATAAAATTTTCAAAGTAATGTTTCTGGTATTTCTTGACCTTTTTGCGCCAAAAAGCTTAATCTTGGTCTGTCACATACAATGCATTCTGTTATCCACACAACATATTTCATTTTATGCGTTTCTCTGGTCATAAGTGGCACCCAAAATTGTTCTGTTTAAATGCCCATAACTTTTTAGTGAATTTTCTTTAAAAAAATTCACTAATGAGGAGATCCCGACTTTTGAATTTTGAAAAAATTTCTTCACATGAGCGCTAATTAGGCCCCCCAGAAAACATAAGCAAGGTCAGTTTCAATTTTTATATGTTTATATATATATATATATATATATATATATATATATATATATATATATATATATATATATATATATATATATATATATATATATATATATATATATATATATATATATATATATATATATATATATATATATATATGTATCACACCGATAACTCAAAAAATAATGGGCCGATTTTGATTAAATTTGGTGAAAAAATTCCTTTTGCAAATAGCTTGGATAAGTTCGTTAGCCAGGGAAATCAGCCTAGGTTTTCCCGGAAAATTTTGCATTTTCTTTCGAAAAAAAATTATATCTCCGGAATCAACAAAGTAAGGGCAACCAAATTTGGCACGCAGGTTTATATCCTTATAGATAAGATACCCACCAAAATTTAGCTATGTAGCTCAAAAGACAAAAAAGTTATAGGCATTTAAAGAAAAATAAATTGGGGTTTTCCTCAAAACGTCAAAGTGGCGATTTAAAATGTCAAAATTGGCAACATTTAGGCAAATAACTTGAATCTAATACGGGCTATAGAAATAAAATGTTTCAAGAAGGATGTTTTACAAACCCTAAAGTCTTAGTTTCAACCGTCATTGTCCTTCATTTTACTAAAATATTTGCAGAAAATTCATTTCAAATAGACCCTTTCTCTGATGCTTGACAAGTAGCCTTAGCTATAGAGTTTATCATTTAATGGTATACAATTTTTGTCGAATTTTCGTAAAAAATCAATAAAGTTCAATATATCCGTTATTATATAAGAGACGAAAAAAATTTATATATATTAATTATAGGGTGTGTTGAGCTACATCTTAAAATAATATTTCTACAATCACAGGGTGGCCCATAAGTCGTTGGTGATACAAATTTCCTTTTTTTTAAATCAAACACGCCTTATGTTATTGCATTTTTGCATTTTCCATCGAAATATAATGCACGTTTGTAAGAAAAGAAATTCTGAACGCAGCAAGTGCGTTATGGTAGCGAATTTTGATCAAATGTTTCAGATTTTTTTTAATCAAACACGCCTTATGTTATTGCATTTTTGCATTTTCCATCGAAATATAATGCACGTTTGTAAGAAAAGAAATTCTGAACGCAGCAAGTGCGTTATGGTAGCGAATTTTGATCAAATATTTCAGATTTTTTTTAATCAAACACGCCTTATGTTATTGCATTTTTGCATTTTCCATCGAAATATAATGCACGTTTGTAAGAAAAGAAATTCTGAACGCAGCAAGTGCGTTATGGTAGCGAATTTTGATCAAATGTTTCAGATTTTTTTTAATCAAACACGCCTTATGTTATTGCATTTTTGCATTTTACATCGAAATATAATGCATGTGTGTAAGAAAAGAAATTCTGAACGCAGCAAGTGCGTTATGGTAGCGAATTTTGATCAAATGTTTCATATTTGAACAGCTCAATTTGCTATTAACCTATAAGGTTGACCAAGAAACGTGTTTTTCGGGAACACTTTAAGTTTACTTTTGGAAATTTTTGTATATTTTCACACAATAAAGTTATTTTGATGAAACATGGCACATTGTTTTTAGTATATAGGTTATACTGGTAACCAAATTTGATGCCTGCTTTCTTAAAAGAACACACATATTTGTTATTAAAAACATTTTAATGAAAATTTACTACCATAACGCACTTGCTGCGTCCAGAATTTTTTCTTTTAACCTAGGGATTGAAATTTTGGTATACAGTTGATACACTAAGTGAGTGGTGAACGTGTCGCCACCTAGTTCGGAACCAAGTACTATGTTGTCACGCCCGCTCCAAATAACACAGAGTGTTAAAAATAGAGACGGTATACAACTAACTAACAATTTAAAAAATTGTTAGCCCTGGCCCATTTCTACCCCAATATAGGGACAAAGTATGTAAGACTAGATGCATTCTCGCAACAATTAGAACCGTAGACCGGTTTCGCTCTCATTAGAGCTCTTCAGTACGGCATACTAATTGCAGCAAAAATGAACCAAAAATAACACGGCTGTAGTATAGCCAGTCTTAAAACACTAAGTGAGTGGTGAACGTGTCGCCACCTAGTTCTGAACCAAGTACTATGTTGTCGCGTCACATATTGGGGTAGAAATGGGCCAGGGCTAACAATTTTTTAAATTGTTAGTTAATTGTATACCGTCTCTATTTTTAACACTCTGTGTTATTGGGAGCGGGCGTGACAACATAGTACTTGGTTCCGAACTAGGTGGCGACACGTTCACCACTCACTTAGTGTTTTAAGACTGGCTATACTACAGCCGTGTTATTTTTGGTGCATTTTTGCTGCAATTAGTATGCCGTACTGAAGAGCTCTAATGAGAGCGAAACCGGTCTACGGTTCTAATTGTTGCGAAAATGCACCTAGTCTTATATAAAGTTGATCTTTTACAATGTTACTCTGCGCATTAAATTTGGTTGCCATAGCTTTATTATTTCTGGACAAACAATGTTTTTCCGAGAGAAAACCCAGGAAAAACTGATGCGATCTTCCTGGTTGATAAACTTGTCCAAGAAATTTGCAAAAGAAACGTACTAACGAAATTTGATCAAAATCGGCCCAATATTTTTTGAGTTATCGGTGTGATATATATATATATATATATATATATATATATATATATATATATATATATATATATATATATATATATATATATATATATATATATATATATATATATATATATATATATATATTAATTGAAACTGACCCCGGCATATGTGTCCTACAGGGCCTAGTTCGCGCTTATTTGAAGGAATTTCTTCAAAGTTCATTAGTTAATTTTTCAAAGAAAATTCACTAAAACAATAACAAGGAAGCCGTCGTAGATTTAATTTATGTTTATAAATATACTTGACACGAATTACCCTATCTATTTGTAATGGGCTATCATTAATTTTGCATTGTGACTAATATACACACAAATAATTTCAAAACAACAGATACTTGATTGATGATGATATGACAAGTTGCTGAGGCCTAATAGTGTCGCAGGTCTTTGTCTCCTGTGGCACATATGCATCCTACTTAATGTTTTTATTGTTTAGCTACATATTACCATTACCAATAGACGTAAGTATCAACGAGGTTGGTGCCTTCTTACTACTATTATTTGTGTCGTATTGTTCCGTTCGAGGTGGTTAAAGAACTTAACTTGTATTTTCCAGAAAGGGAATTCTTCATTAATCCCCCGGTTTAGTGTAGAAATCGATTCTCGTAGCAGGCGTTAGTATGATGTGTCGTTGTCGCTGATAAGGCATAGTGATATATATATATATATATATATATATATATATATATATATATATATATATATATATAGTGACCTTATAAGTTCGAAACCGATCTTAGTCTTTAGTGGTGATTTTGGGACTTTTTGATCTTAATGTGCCATTTGTTTAATAGCATGCTTTGACACAAAATATTTCAATTATAAAGGTATGAGCTGACATGTCTAGTTACGCTAATACTGCAGCGAATTTAGGCTAAATTCAAACAGACGGCAAATAGTAAAAGAGGGCGCGACGATATGGAGAGCGAAAGTAACAGAAACATATTTTTGTTGAAAAAATTCCAATTCAAAACATATAATAGGTTATAAATAAGTCTGGACGCGGAAAATGCCTTATGGTATCATATCTTTTGGTGAATTTTCGTAAAAAAATCACCAATGAGGAGATTTCGACCTCTGAGCATTTAAAACAATAATTGGTGTTTTCCTCAAAATGTCAAACTAGCGATTTGAAACGTCAAAATTGGCAACATTTAGACAAAGACCCTGAAACAAATACAGATTATGTAAAGAAAATGTCGCAAGAAGGGTGTTCAGCTTCAACCGTCATTGTCTTTCTTTTTACTAAAATGTTTACAGAAAACTCATTTCAAATAGACCCTTTCTTTGATGCTTTGGCGGAAGTCTTAGTTAAGTTTGTGGTTTAGCGGTCTATAATTTTTAGCTAATTTTCGTAGAAAAAACGTGTTAATGAGGAGGCGGCGACTTTTGAATTTTAAAAAGATTTTTTCAAATGGGCGCAAGCTAGGCAACTAGAATGCATATCCGCGTTATCATTCAGTTTTTATCTGTTTACATATATACAGGGTGACGCATTTCTACGGCAAAGCTCAATATAATTATTGTTATACAAGATACGAGAAAACATTGTATACGTTACTTATAGACAATCACAGGGTGGCCCATACGTCGTTGGTGATCTCTACAATTATTTTTTTTCGAACACCGTTATTTTATTGCATTTTTGCATTTTTATCGAAATATGATCCATGTTCGTAATACAAAAAATCGAGGCACAGTAAGTGCGTTTAGGTAGAAAACTTGTATTAATTGCTTCAAATTTCAATAACTCAATTTGCTATTAACCTAAGGTTTGTTGGCTAGGAAATCAATTTTCTCGGTAATATTTTAAGTCAATTTTCGAGAATTTTTGTGCGTTTTCAAACAATAAGTTATTTTGGTAAAATATGGTACATCTTTTTTACTATATAGGCTATACCGGTAACCATATTGATGCGTGCTTGCATTAGAGATACATATTTGCCGTTAAAAATATTTTTATGAAAATTCACTTCCATAACGTACTTGCTGCGTCCAGACTTTTTATTAATTAATTGACTTTGTTCCCCACACACAGTATTTTGGTCGTGTGCAGTGCTTTGACCTGCAACAGCAACCAATTTTTTTTTTAATTCCATGCATATTTATTGTTTTTTCTATTTTAACTTAGATATCTAAATTTTGGCATATAATATACTTTTCATGACATAACCCTGCGTAATAAATTTGGTTGCCATAACTTCGTTATTTTCTGAGACAGAAACATTTTCCGAGAGAAAATCTAAAATTTCTCCGTAAAAACTAGTCTGCTTTTCCTGACATAAAATGTACCTAAAAAATTTTATCAAAATGGGCTTATTATCTTTTAAGTTATAGGTATATATCACATCTTTCAGCATCCAAAAATTTAATGTTGGTCTGTAATAAACAATGTATTTTGTTATCAACACAATTGTTTTGTGTATTTCCCTGCTAATCATGGGCACCCAAAATTTTCTTCTTTAAATGCAAAAGTCGCGAACTTCTCATTAGTGGTTTTGTGTACGGAAATTCACTAAAAGAAATCCATCTTATTGACAAACTTCGCTATAACACACACGCAGAAATTAAAACACACCAATCCTAATGTGAGGCATGTTCACAATGCATACCTTCAGCGTCTTAGCAGCATCCTAATCGTGAATAAAAATATCTTTTAAAGTTAGTCAACATCTGAGGCATGACCGACCTAATCAGAATCGTTATTTTTCTTCTTAAGTTAGTAGATTACATACCTTTAGAAGAAGTCAAAGAGCGTAAGGCTGGGTGATTGTGCTGGCTATTATAATAATAGTCTCCTCCTAATCCACCGATTTGGCACTATGTAGTCAGGTCGGGTCAGGTCAGGCCTGCTAGTCATTGATTTGGTAATGTGCTGGTGCTACATTCTGCTGGAACCATATCACATTCGCTGGGGATTGTGACTTTGCTCAATCAGAATATAAGTTTGCTAATGTTGCTAAAGACATTATTTTGGAGCGGTGCTAAATAATCATCTTTATGCAAATTTCTATTAATGAAAAAGGGACAAACTGACATGGTTTTCAACTATTTCTGCCCAAACATTGACTTTTCAAGGTATTGCGTATGTTCTTTTCTCATCCAGTGTGGATTTTATTTAGACCAGTAACGAAACATATTTGACGATTAACATGACCGCAAAATGTTAAACTGTGCGTAAAAGTCATCAGAAAACAAAACATGTTTTAGTTGACTAACACTGTTATCTAACATTTCCGTAACTTGTTAACAAAAAGACGTTATTCTATCAAAATCGTCTTCATTGGTTGAGTTTGTATCAATTTATATCAATTTATATGAATGTATTTTATTTTCTTTGAATATTTAAATAATCAATGAATGGCGAAAATCCACTATTGTTGCTGCTTGTCGACTTTTCACATGCTTTCTGTATGGGATCACGTATAAAAATACCTCCTATGCCGAAATAGTTCCGGTGATATATTTATTAAGTACCGTTTATTCAAATGCTTTTGTGTAAAAAAAACCTGTGTTATGTTATCCTATAAAAAGAATGAACCTAATATTATTATCTTATAATAGTCTTTTGGGTGAGAAGCGCTAGGTGGGGTGTTTGACCAACGGGCGGTTGTTAATATGGCTGCAATACATACTCAGTTGACGTAAAGTAGACGTAGGCAAGCTGAAAGAGAAAAACTGCAGGATTAACTAAGTTCTATTTTGAACCTATTTATATACAGGGTGGCCCATTGAAAACGAGCTGGCAGCCATAACTGCAAAAAGATTTTGTAAAAAAAAACTGTAAATCTTCAAGCTTGCTTGTGAGGAGGACAACTTTGGACGCAAAAAGTGTAGCCCGAACTTTACCCACTTAAGCGGTGGTTTCATCCATAAAAAAAAATTCAAATGGGAATAGGGGTCCTGTGATAGCTCATTGAAAAGAGCTTCTTATCCCCTATATATTGTTTTCTATTT
This sequence comes from Tillus elongatus, assembly GCA_964006375.1. Taxonomy (NCBI): domain Eukaryota; kingdom Metazoa; phylum Arthropoda; class Insecta; order Coleoptera; family Cleridae; genus Tillus; species Tillus elongatus. The sequence continues at coordinate 117,572,446 of OZ023264.1, forward strand.
TTGAAATTTTGCATTTTCGTTTAGAAGATATGGAGTTTTGAAGTATCACTAATACATTTCTCGAGAAATCCTTAATGCTGGAGTTAGGCCTCACGAGCGTCCATTACAAAATACAATGTTGTTAAAGGTTTGCGTAGGTAATAAAAAGTCATTTAGATTAAGGCGATCCAAAAAAAAACCTTAGCAAAATTTGTCTTGTGATAACGCGTTTTTGATAGCAACTTTTTGTGCTTACATTTGAATTGAAGTAACTAGATCGATGAAAAATTCAGTTGTAATTATTGCTTTGCATTGTTGAGTAGATTTTTAGAATCAGTCATTATGGTGTCTTCAATTGCCGAAAGAGTTGAAATTGTGGGCATTTAAAAAAAATCATCAAAGCGCAAATGAAACACCACGTGTATTCATTCATTAACATCCATCGTCATAAGTACGTGCTAGCGTTGCTACACAAGTTCCATGAACTGGATAAGTGGTAACTAAGAAACGAAATACTGAACGTGAATTTCCTATGTTGAAGTCTGGAAGTGATAGGTCAAGTTAGTGCAGATCCAACATTAAGTATACAAAAATTTGTTGAGATTACTAATCTACGTAGAACGGCAAGTCAACTAATTCTGAAAAAAATTAAGTTTCATCCTTATAAAATCCAGCGAGTTTAGGAATTAAATGAAGATGATTATGACCGACGCTTGGAATTTTGCGAAAATATTTTTCAAAGAATAATCGACAACAAGAAATTTCTTTTTAACACTGGTTTTTTTCGGAGAAAGTTCTTTTTCTGAACGGCACTGTAAATCGTCATAATCTCCGGTTCTGGTCAGATAAAAACCCTTGTGTTTTCCATGAAGTCCACACTCAAAGTTCACAAAATATCAATGGTTGGGCGGGAATTTTTGGTGATTACACCTTCACAGACAACACTTTGACAGAAGAACGGTATTTGGAAATATTTCAAGCATTGGTTTACCCTATGCTAATTGACATTGTTGAGAACGATGAGACATAATCGGAACAACATTTATTTTTCCAACCGGATGGTGCTTCATCGCATTATGCTGTAACTGTTAAGGAGGTCCTCGATATACACTTTCCTGGTCAATGGATAAGTCGAAGTGGTGCTGTAGAATGGCCAGCCCGATCACGAGACATGTCTCTTTTAGACTTTTTTTGTGAGGGAATTTAAAATAAAAAGTATATGCTACCGCGAGCGGTTCATTGGTAGAGTTACGTCAGCGCATTATTGATGAATGCCGGAGCATTACTCCTGAAATGCTTGTAAATGTTAGGCAAAAAATTGAACAAAATTTATACTATTGTATGGAAGTTGGTGGTGCTTAATCTGAACATTTATTGGATTAAAGTTTAATTCGTTGGTATGTTGGTTTGTTGGTTTAATAGTATCATTGATCTTAATTATTTTTAATATCTACTTCAATACTATACTACGGGTTCAAATGAAACAATTTTTAATTTCTCGGGAATTTTATTCGTGATATTTCAAAACTCTTTATCTTCTAAACACCTACACCGAATTTCAAAAATGAAAACGCAGTGTATAGGGAACCAAAAGCTTTTTTTAACGAGCTACCACATGACTCCTATTTCTACCTGAAAAAAATGGGGGGATGAGACCCCGCTTAGGAGGGGAAAATTTGGGCTATAGTTTTTGCGTCAAAAGTTGTCTCCCTCACAAGCAAACTTGACGTGTCTTAGGTTTTTTCGACAAAATCTGTTCCTAGCAGTTATGACTGCCATCCTGTACATTATTAATATTGTCACAGAGCTACCTTTAAACTTTCTGTATATATTTTAGTTTTGAGATGAAAACCAAATAATTGTACCACAAAGCTATAGATTTGATTTATTTGCATTTAACGAGATATTTAAATTTGTATAATTAAATTTACCATAACGGAAGTGCTGCTTCAGAACTTCTATTGTCAAATTCGTTCTACTTCACACTCGCAACAAATTAAATGTGCGTATGCCTTGAAGATGATTATAAAACAAAATATTAGAGTACATTTCATGAAAGTCACACGTGTCTGCTATACTGTCTTGTGATTCTGAAGCCCTCAATGCGTTGAATTAGGCTGAAGGTTATGTTCTTGTATGTAGTTTTGGTATATAGCCGTGGTAATGTGCTTGTTTCACGAGATTCGAACGTTACGGAAGCAAGCCGCTTAAACGAAATGACAAAGATAACACTATTCATTTCAATCTGAAATTAAGGTACATAAAAGCTGATGCGGGAAATGCTCGAAACTTCTGTTGTAACAATGATAAATATAGATAAAACGATGCTAGCGCCACCACGTGCCTATTATGGTGGTTATGTGAATGTGCGACGGAATAAGTGAAATAAAACACAAGTTAACACGTTCGCACATTAGTCGGGATATTGCAAGCCTAACGGTAATGGAAGGTTTTAATTTTAAGGTGAAGTAACAAAAAAGTCTGGACGCAGCAAGTGCGTTATGGTAGTGAATTTTCATGAAAATGTTTTTAATAGCAAATATGTCTTTTTTAATCAAAGCAGGCATCAAGTTTGGTTACCAGTATAACCGATATAGTAAAAAGAATGTACTTCCTCAAAATTACAAAAAAAAATAATTAAGTACAAAAATTTTCGGTAAATAAACTTAAAATGTTCCCTAAAAAACTGCTCTGATTTTCCTGGCCAATGAACCTCTTCAAGCGATACCTACCTGCCAAGATATTATTATTCACAGAAAGATTTCCGACGAAACTAAAAAAGAAAAATTGCATGAACATTTGCAAATACTTTTTCACGAAAATCCGAAAACATTTTTTTTAAATAACTTATTGAATATTTATTACCAAAATATCACAAAAACTTACGAACAATGATTTCAAGGGTAACACAAAAAAAATCTGCTGAAGCTGACGAAGTATTTGTTATAAAAAAATTCCTAAATAATACATAAAAATCAGTTTATATACCTAATCAGTAATTAGATTGAAAAAAAATAAAATGCACAAAATATTTTTAAAACTAAAGTCTGTAGATATATATCATAATTTTTGATATGTACCAAAAATATGAAAACTTACAAAACAATTGAAATAACTCAAAGATGATGAACTCTATCACTTTTCTCCCTACAAACAGCATTATTATTCGATAAAAATGCAAAAAATGAAATATTACTATTATGTACTCTTACTATACTACGTCTTATAAGAGTCTTGTTTTTTCTGGAGTACGAGAGATATTTTCAATCCCTTACCCCGAAAAGATTTTTTTGTCTATAAAATTATATCAATTTTGTTTTTCATACAAAAATATTTCGTCTTGTATCGTCCTTTGGCCTCCAGAGTAACCCAAATTGTTAGCATTAATGCCTATAACACTTTTTCGTTTGAACTTAGAAATCTCAATTTTAGTGAATTTTCCTAAAACAGATTCACTAATGAGGAGATCCCGACTTTTGAATTTTGAAAAAAAATATTCAAATGAGCGCTAATTAGGCCCTCCAGAACACATATCCGGGGTCAGTTTCAATTTTTATTTGTTTATATATATATATATATATATATATATATATATATATATATATATATATATATATATATATATATATATATATTTGTGTGTGTGTGTGTGTGTGTGTGTGTGTGTGTGTGTGTGTGTGTGTGTGTGTGTGTGTGTGTGTCACACCGATAACTCAAAAAATAATAGGCCGATTTTGATTACATTTGGTAACTACCTTCCTTTTGCAAATGGCTTGTATAAGTTCGTTAGCCTGGAAAATCGGCCCATGTTTTTCCGGAAAATGTTGTGTTTTCTTTCGAAAAAAATTGTAAAAATTTATATCTCCTGAATTAACAAAGTATGGACAACTAAATTTGGTACGCGGATTTACATCATTATATGTAAGTTACCTACCAAAATTTAGCTCCGTAGGTGAAAATACAAAAAAGTTATAGTCATTTAAATAAAAATTAGTTTGGGTTTTCGTCAAAACGTCAAAGTTGCGATTTAAAACTGGCAACATTTAGGCAAAGAACTTGAATCTAATACGAGCTATGGAAAGAAAATGTCTCAAGAAGAATGTTTTACAAACCCTGAAGTCTTAGTTTCAACCGTCATTGTCCTTCATTTTACTAAAATATTTCCAGAAAATTCATTTAAAATAGACCCTTTCTCTGATGGTTGTCAGTAGCCTTAGCTATAGAGTTTATCGTTTAATGGTATATAATTTTTGTCAAATTTTCGGAAAAAATCAATAAAGCTCAATAAATCCGTCATCATACAAGATACGAAAAAAAAATTGTATACATTAATTATAGAGTGTCTTGAGCTACATCTTAAAAAAATATCTCTACAATCACAGGGTGGCCCATAAGTCGCTGGTGATACAAATTCTCTTTTTTTTTAATCAAACACGTCTTATGTTATTTCATTTTTGCATTTTCCATCGAAATATAATGCATGTTTGTAAAAAAAGAAATTCTGGACGCAGTAAGTGAGTTCTGGTAGCAAATTTTGATCAAATGCTTCATATTTGAATAGCTCAATTTGCTATTAACCTATAAGGTTGACCAAGAAACATGTTTTTTCTGGAACACTTTAAGTTTACTTTCGGAAATTTTTGTACATTTTGAAACAATAAAGTTATTTTGATGAAACATGGCAACTCATTTTTATTATATAGGTTATACTGGTAACCAAATTTGATGCCTGCTTTCTTAAAAAACACACACATATGTGCTATTAAAAACATTTTTATGAAAGTTCACTACCATAACGCACTTGCTGCGTCCAGAATTTTATTTGTACATGGTTAAGTTTTCAATATATAAACCCGTGTACTAAATTGAAAATCTGATCCCATTTTCCTGACTAACAAACTTATCGAAATCACTTACAGAAGGAAGATACTCACCAAATTTGATTAAACTCGGTCCTTGATTTGTTAAGTTATCGGTGTGACACACACACACACACACACACACAATATATATATATATATATATATATATATATATATATATATATATATATATATATATATATATATATATATATATACAAGGTGATTCATAAGTGGTGACCAAAAATGAAACCCCATGTTCTTTGAACAATTTTAGAGAGGGTATGTCCTATAACAAATTTTCCTATAATGCTTCATTAAAAAGATACACGGTGTTGAAGTTGAATTTCAAAAAATAAAATTTCCCAATTTTTTCAAAAGTAGTACATATATTTTGCTGAAACTTCGCATGTGTAGGCTTTTATGGAAGGCGCGTATTCTACCATAACAATTGAATCGGCTAATCTAGCAGTGGCGCGTGTACCCACATGTCATTGGTTATCCGTTAAGAAAAAAACGGGTAAGCCAATGATTTTTTTTTTCATTTTTAGAATCTTACTTTCATTCGTGAACAAAATGACTTTCTTGATAATTTTCTGTACGACGCCTATTTTACGAGTAAGCAATGAATCAGGTAAGTGTTTTAGAGCACAGTTCATGATTTTTAACCAGTCGTTGTTTGGTAGAAAATCGCAATGATACACTTTTATCAGGCTTATAGTAATTTATTTATTAAAATAAATGTTCAAAAATGCCTCCATTGGCCTGAATACACGCACGACATATTTTTAATATGGAAAATTTAATGTCTTGAGGATTCATTGTTGCTTGAATATGACGAAAAGCATTATTTATCAGTTGTTGTAGCTGCTCTGGTGTATTTATTTGTTCACTGTAGACCAGTCGCTTAAAATTATCCCAAAGATAGAAGTCAAGTGGGTTTAAGTCCGTTGATCTTACAGGCCAATGTATTGGTCCAGTTCTGCCAATCCATCTTTCATTATAATGTTCATGTAGCCATGTAACAACGTTTAAACTATGATACGCTGGCGCGTAATCAACCATAATAATTAAATCGGCGCATCCAGCAGTGGCGCGCGTACCCACATGTCATTGGTTATCCCTCAAGAAAAAAACGGGTACGCCAATGATATACTTTTTTTATTTTTAATTTTTTGAATCTTACTTTTATTCGTGAACAAAGTGACTTTCTTGATAATTTTCTGTACGACGCCTATTTTACGAGTAAGCAATGAATCAGGTAAATGTTTAAAGTGTTTAAATTACAAGTGTTTTAGAGCACAGTTCATGATTTTTAACCAGTCGTTGTTTGGTAGAAAATCGCAATGATACACTTTTATCAGGCTTATAGTAATTTATTTATTACAATAAATGTTCAAAAATGCCTCCATTGGCCTGAATACACGTACGACATCTTTTTAATATGGAAAATTTAACGTCTTGATAATTTTTTGTTGGACGATTATCTTTGTTGTATTTTAGTAAGTAGTAGTCTGGTTTTCCAAAGTTGTCATTAAGTGTCACTTGACGTTTGGGTTAACGAGTTATTATTTTGAATAGGTGTAAGTGGTAAACTTTATAAAATTGCAAAATTGTCTACTCTTTTACTTCTTATAATGGAGTACACCTCAGAAGAGTATGCATATATAATTTTTATCTACGAATATGCTGATGGAAATGCTCTAGCTGCTTGTCGGGAATATCAACGTAGGTTTCCCACTCGCCGTCAACCTACACCAAGGGTTTTTTCTCGATCGTTTTCAAGACTTCGGCAGTGCGGTAAAGGACAACGTCCTGACGCTAGAGCTAATGGTAGAAGACAACATCAACTTGAAGACGAAGAAAGAGTGGTGGATGCAGTGATGGATCAACCTTCTACAAGTATTCGGAGGATTTCCACGCAGAAGCTTTGTTTGGAGAACTTTACATCGATAAGCCTTACATCCATATCATCGACAAAATGTTCATTGCCTTCTACCTGGAGATAATCTACATCGACGAGTCTTTTGTGAATGGATGTTGGAAATGAACAATCAAAATATCTTATTCCCTAATATAATCTTCTAGTCTGACGAATCAACATTTACAAGAAATGGTATTTATAATTCTCATAATGAGCATGTCTGGTCATTGGAAAATCCACATGCAACAAGGACTCGCACATTTCAACATAGATTTTCCATTAATTTATGGTGTGGTATTTTTAACGGCTCACTGTTGATGAAAGTCCTGCCACAACGTTTAAATGGATCTTCGTACTTAGCACTCCTAGAAAACCGTGTAGAAAACATTATAGATGACATTCCACTAGCAACAAGAGGTGTAATGTGGTACCAGCATGACGGTGCACCAGCGCATCATAGTTTAAACGTTGTTACATGGCTACATGAACATTATAATGAAAGATGGATTGGCAGAACTGGACCAATACATTGGCCTGTAAGATCAACGGACTTAAACCCACTTGACTTCTATCTTTGGGATGATTTTAAGCGACTGGTCTACAGTGAACAAATAAATACACCAGAGCAGCTACAACAACTGATAAATAGTGCTTTTCGTCATATTCAAGCAACAATGAATCCTCAGGACATTAAATTTTCCATATTAAAAAGATGTCGTGCGTGTATTCAGGCCAATGGAGGCATTTTTGAACATTTATTTTAATAAATAAATTACTATAAGCCTGATAAAAGTGTATCATTGCGATTTTCTACCAAACAACGACTGGTTAAAAATCATGAACTGTGCTCTAAAACACTTACCTGATTCATTGCTTACTCGTAAAATAGGCGTCGTACAGAAAATTATCAAGAAAGTCATTTTGTTCACGAATGAAAGTAAGATTCTAAAAATGAAAAAAAAAATCATTGACTTACCCGTTTTTTTCTTGACGGATAACCAATGACATGTGGGTACACGCGCCACTGCTAGATTAGCCGATTCAATTGTTATGGTAGAATACGCGCCTTCCATAAAAGCCTACACATGCGAAGTTTCAGCAAAATATATGTGCTACTTTTTAAAAAATTGGGAATTTTTTTTTTTGAAATTCAACTTCAACACCCTGTATCTTTTTAATGAAGCATTATAGAAAAATTTTTTATAAGACATACCCTCTCTAAAATTGTTCAAAGAACATGGGGTTTATATAATTTCTGAAAATTCATAAAATTGTCACGAAAAACTGGTTCGCGTTTCCAATTCCAGCAATTTACACAAAAACTACAGTTGTCAACATATGATTATTCACAAAAAGCTTTCTGACAAAGATTTACCAAAAATGTTTTAATTGAAATTTGCAAGAAAGCCTTTTCAAGAATAAGACAAACATTGGCTGAAGTAATGTTACACGAAATTAATATATAAGTCTTTTTACGAAAATGAGCTAAGAGGTTTTTTACACGACAATTTCCTAGAAACACAAAAATTAGAAAATAGATTTTAGTGGGAATTCGCAAACATATTTTTTTACAATAACCTTTTAAACACTACCTATTAATCTCTAGCACTGTGTAACTTGAATCATGTAATTGTAACATGTATCTGACATTAGTGGTTTCCCGAGATGCCCCATTCCTACCCAATCTCTAGCACTGCACAACAGTTTGACAAAAAAAGCTTAATATTTGACACGAAAATTTGTCAATAAAATGCATAATATTCAAATTAGATAATCTGTAAATAAAGTTTAAATAACATAAAAGCTATTCCATTTGAAAAACATCAGTTAGGTCGGTTTGAATTTTTTCAAATTCAGCCACTATTGCAGAACACCTTGTAAGTGGATTTTTTCGATGAATAGTCTAAAATAAAACCTCCTTAACTGGGTGATTTTTATGGGACTGCTATATAGTGGTAAAAACGCCGTATCACAATTTTTTATATGTGCCAAAAACGTGAAAAATTGCAAAACAACTGAAATCATTCGAAAACGGTGAACGATATCATTTTTCCCTTACAAATTTGCATTATACGATCTGACAAAATAACGTTAAATTGAATCGCAGGCAAAAAATTAAAGTCACCACTGAGATTTACACCCACATCCCTTCGCTCATGTGCAAGCCGCTTCGCGGTATAACCACCCTAGCATGCAAGTAAAGTATAATAAAAGATAATAGGTAATAGTCCTCTGTTATTTATTTGAAATATGTAAGGTCTATTTAAGATGAATTTTTTGCAGATATTAAATCAAATCAGAAGAGTAACAGTTGAAGTATAAGTCTGGGAGCTTCTAAAATACATTTGTTGCAATATTTACCATTCTTAAACCTCATTAGTTATGGAAGCTTTATTTAAACATTACAAATTTTCGCGTTAAAAATCTCCACTTTGACATTTACAGAAAAACTATTATAAGACCTTCAAAGTAATTTTTCCCATACTTCTTGACCTTTCTGCGTCAAGAAGACCCAATACTTATTTGTAATATTCAATGTATTTTGCTAGCTACACAAAACTATTTGATTTTGTGTCATTCCCTGGTCACCAATTGTACCAAGTTTTGTTAGATGATTTTAACTTCTTCCTTTTTGCCCAGAGACCTAATTTTTGGTACATTGTTTACGTTATACAACGTAAGAATGCGTACAAAATTTAGTGGCTCTTGGTTGTTATTTTTAATGAGACAAAAAATTTTTCTAAAGGAAACCCCAAATTTTCACAGGAAAACTGGTTTTATTTCTTGGCTAGTGAACTTATCCACGCTAGTTACAAAATATAGGTACCTTCCTGATGTTATTATGATTAGCCTAAGATACATACATCAACACATAAAAATTGACAGTGTCCTTGAATGTGGGTTCTAGGGGCTTAGTATGTGCTCACTTGAAGACATATTTTCAAAATTCGAGTGGCGATCCCCTTATTAGTGATTTTTTTTTCTGCAAAAATTTACAAAAATAGCTGGACCTTAGATTTACTACAAATTACTGAGTTATATAGGGACTTGCAATAAGAGTTACCGGATTTTATCATTGGTTCGATTTTCTGACCAGCCAACCTCTTCAAGCTATTTACACACCTGCCAAGACATAATTATTTATAAAAGGCTTTTTGACAGAAATTCAAAAAAATATATATTTGCATGAAAATTAGGTAACAATTTCTTTCACGAAAATTCTCCACTTTTCGATTTACATAATGTCACAGGAAAATTATTATTACAAAATTTTGCTAAGCAACTTTTGTTTCCGAAAATTGGAAAATATTTTTTGTTTGTTAAAATAACTCGTTGAACATTTATTATTAATTACCAACGTTTACTTAAAAAGTTTACTAAACATTTTTTAAACGAAAATCTGTTGAAATAATATATACAATTAAAATTTTATACCTAATCTGTAATTAAAATTGAAAAAAAAAAGAAAATATTTAAGGTATTTTTTAAAATTTTCACCGACATCTCAACCAGTAAAGGTAAAGGAAAATATAGACGGAAAATACTCATCTTTTTATATCACTACCTGTCAGAAATAAGAACGATATTCAAGTCTGTCACTCTAAAGTTTTATTTGAAATTTGTGAAAGCGATTTACCAACCAGTTATATATTATGAAAATGTAAACATAGGTAATCCTATCAAACAAAATATTTCTCACCTTATTTGTGCCAGTTGCACCACCCGGTTATTAAAACGTCATGAAATTGTTTCATTACTTTGACAGTTAACGCTAATTGGTTTTCCTTAGCTTCTTATTTTTCTGGGAATGTCTCCACCATTTGTATTGTTTGACTTTTCAATTTTTACACCAAGAAAAGCATAATTGCAATATATATACTAGTGTACAAAAATACAACATGGATTTCATATAAGAAAATGAATTTGAGGATGACTTACAAGAACCGACACGTTGTCTAGGATTTTCGACACCTCCAGATAACATAAAATAAGAAAAATACTTTCTACTGTGTGAATCGCATGTTCACAGGTTGCTCGTTATAAGAGGTCTAACAGAAAATAAAAAAGAAAATAAAATCATAAAAAACTTTAAAGCTAACGAGAAACATCAGCTACTTAGATAGAAGCAACCTTATTTATAATGCTTGTTTTTCTTTGTTACGTAAAAGTTTTCTCCAATATTTAAATAAGCACTTTGGTGCAGCGTATACTTGTAAGATAATATTAAAACTTGTCAGACCATAAATAGTTTGAAGCCTTCCCTAAGCGGAATGTAAAGTGCATGGTTTTACAAATTTATAAACAGATTGTCCCAATGGAAGCGAAAACAATCTAAATGGTAAGTAAGGCTAACACTATCGGACCTAGACCTACAATATTGAAATTATAAAAGCTGTGTGGCACAACTTCCAGATTAACATTAAGTTAGTATTAATTACGGATTGTTTTTATAGTGACATGCGATTTGTGTGCATGAAATTGTTTTGCATGCACAAAATGTTACAGGACGGCATTTGCAGCCTATTTAAGAAATTTTCATTAAAAAAATTCTCTGGAAGCCAAACTAGCCCGTCTAGAACCCATATGTGGTGCCACAATGAAATTTTAGGTTTATATATCTATTTATATATACAGGCTGTCCTGTATATGAGCCAACACAGGGAAGTTGCATGTAAATAATTCAAAAACATGATTTAACGCAAATAATTCCTATACAAAATTTTGCCGCTAAGAAGGTACGGAATACAAAGCAGCCGCAGAATTTAATATAAAAATCTCTATCGCGGAATCGGTTTTGTTTATAGGAATTAGCATGTGAAGTATGCTTATTACGGAACTTAATTAACTAATCAAAATGTTGTAAGAGGTCGATTGTGGTGGAGGTATTGCAACTTTATTTTCCATGTAATTCTAAACGTTCTTTTTGGCTCAATAAATATTTGAAAAATCTTACAGTTGAAAACAAAACAAACGCAATTAACACAAGCAAGGTCAAAATATTTTCTATAGAAAAGTAACCAACAACAAACAGAACCTCTTTCAGTTGCTACCTTATATCATTCAAAGTTTTCACGACTTTACAGCTGTTTGGTGACGACTGAGAACACAAGGGACATTTTTCCATGCGCATCTGACTGAATTTAAAAGATACATAATACTACTCGCCTATTAAGTTTTTTGACAAATCATAAAAAAAAACTTTAACATAAAAAAAAAATCATAAAAACACCTTACAACGCCACATAACAAATTTACTCAATTTCAATAAGAATTTGTTAAAATTTTTAGGGAGTCAATAGTAAGAACCTAAAAACTTATTTTGCTCAATATTTATTTTGCTGGCATCTATCTTTTTCCCGTGCACCCGTCAAAATATACTACAAGATATCACCTTCTGGACGGAACCAGTGCGTTATGGTAGTGAATTTTCATAGAAACATTTTTTTATCAAATGCTCAAAACTTTTTTTTGTCATAACATAGAGATCTAAATTTTGGTATGTAGTTTCCTTTTTGGTTCAAATTTGGTTACCATAGCTTTGTTATTTTTGGAAATAATTTTTTTTGAGAAATAAAATAAATCCATTTTTTTTTCGGAAAACCTGGTCTGATTTTCGTGGTTAACAAACTTGTCCAAGGCACTCACAAAAGAACAGTACCTGCCAAATTTTATCAAAAACGGCCCTCTAGTTTTTCAGTTATCATATATATATATATATATATATATATATATATATATATATATATATATATATATATATATATATATATATATATATATATATATATATATATATATATATATATATAGTACTGTCTTGGGTTTTAGGGGCGCTCGTTCGCGCTCATTTAAAAAAAAGGTTTCAAAATTAAATAAACGGGATCTCCCCATTAGTGAATATTTTCTACGAAGCTAATAACAGAATGGTGTTAAAATTAATACGAAGAAAAACTCCAGGATGCGATATCTCATTTCATTCTATGATTTATTATCATGAATCGCACAGCATGTCTACACACTAAGCCTGAGGCTTTTCAAAAAGTTCATACAAACATAGGTCCTAAACTTCATTGTTTTCTAGATATAGGGCGTTGTTTAAAAAAAATTTTCTCAAAAACATACAAAATTCAAGCCCTTAGAAAACTGGTGATAATTATAAAAGCATCAAGGGGCATCACTTGACCAAAAAGCAATTTTCCAAATATAAATATTTTCGTGCTTGAGGGTTACCAATAGGATTTAGTTGGAACAAAGGACTGTACGTCACTGGTTTTTATCCAAACTGAGACCCTTATACGCTTTTACTATTAAAGCTAGATAAAAGTCACTAGATAGGGATATCTTTCTAAATAGTAAACATCTGCTTCTTATTAGAAAACAATCCGACTACTAATATAAATATTTAGAAATAATTTATTTTAGAATTATTAAAATAAAAAAAATAACTATAATTATTTACCTAAAAGGTAAATAAGCAATGATAACAAAAACACATTTTGATATAATAACAATTGCAAATTTGTTAGATGTGGGTGTATGTGTGTCGTAAAATTTACATGGCCGCGGCTTTAATACCATTGGCATATTTTCAGTTAAAAGTGTAAACCAAGTCAGCCTATGTGACCATGAAAGCCAAACAGCTGACTGTTGTCTATATTTTGATCATGGAGGCGTCTCTGTTTAGGAAAAAAACTGTGACGTAGAGCATTTGTTTCAAACTGAGGCCTATAGATTACCCGCAACCACGGCATTGATGATATTTGCAAATTAATGTTTCGTACGAATTATGCTTTTTGACACACTTATAATTGTCACCGGGTTCCAGCTTTATACTGGCTTGCGTATTTTCTATAGTTAGAATAAACTTTATTTTTAATTTGACACCCTGTATCTGAAAAGCAAGTGGGTTTGATACCTATGTTTGTATGATCTTCCGCTTCGGATTGAACGAGGATCGCATCCTCGAGTTCTACCCAGTACTGAGTTAACACCCTATATATTAGTCGAGTGTTTTTTCATAGTTGAACAGTTTTACGAATCATGCCCCACCTGCTGTAAAATCACTTGTCAGTAAGAAAGCCATATCTGATCAGATCGCTTCAGTTTTCATAGAATTTAGGTGCAAAAGGTTTTCCGATCAACATACTAGTCACGTTATACGCGCTTATCAATGTCATATAACCATATCTGTTATAGAATACGTGAACGGCGAGTCAGCTCCTTTTCCTCCAAAGAAATATGGATTAGAGTTGCTGAACTAATCAATAAGCGAATATAAAATAATTTTGGTGTCTACCTTTCACCTTAGATAAGTAATTAGGCGTTATTTGTCCTACTTATGGAACACACCCACCGACAGTACAGTCTAACAATCAAAACCGTCTAATAATAGTCCTAGCAGTATTCATTTTACCTTTGTACTTTGGCAGTATAATTATTATATTGAGTTTTGAAAAAGTTTATATGTATCCCATGAGTTTTTCTAACTGAACGGATTATAATAATATACTTTTTATGAACAATAGCTAAGTACCCACGTCGAATAATAAACATATAATAACATAATTTAACTTTCATATACGTAAGATATAGCTCCAATTTTAATAAATACTGAATGTTGGCCCTAAGAGTGAGTAGGTAATATAATTAAATATCCATGGTCGATAAGCCCAGCTTATTATACAGACGATTCTTCATAAATCCAAAATTAGGAGATTAGGACAACTTCAAATAGAGGGATGAAGACACCATTGCTAAATATATATATATATATATATATATATATATATATATATATATATATATATATATATATATATATATATATATATATATATATATATATATATATATATATATATATATATATATATATATATATATATATATATATATATATATATATATATATATATATATATATATATATATATATATATATATATATATATATATATATATATATATATATATATATATATGGAGCGCGATTTAAAGCTCATTCGCCAATTTCTTCAAAACCAGATGGGATTTTTGAAAATTGTTGAAGTTGTAAGGTTAAAGAGACGAAAGGCTTTAATTTTAAGAAAACATATGTTTTATTATCACACTTGCAGATGGCGCTGCTATGCAAATAAACCTTTTACTCCTCAGATGATTGAGAGGTTTTGCTAAAAAATGAATTTAATTCTGAATACATTTTTTCATATCACTTTCCACCATTTTTTAGATATTTAAGGTTAAGTGTAGCATTTCCTACGTAAGTTTTTTTATATATTTACTGGACACTTGGCTCTTTATAATTACAATTTTGATATTTTACATATTTGAATAGATACTAATATAAACTACCGTAATCAGGCTTCTGTACAACGTCCGTTTTTCCGGAGATTAATACATTTTGTTTATTGCAAATAGAACAGCTTGTATTTTATGTTAAAGTCAGATCATACAGTTTTAGTTTTTTTTATGACAGCCATGTATGGCGAAAAACGAAATAGAGATAACAGAAAAACACTGTATTTTTTTCTTAACTGCATACAATTTTAATTTTAGGCATATATGGTTGTATTTTTAAAACTGCTTAAAGATGTATGATCTTTCTGATTGTAACACAAAATACAATCTGTCCTATTTCAGTTCTTTCAAATTTAGTAATTTTTGGCAAAACTAGCAGTTATGCATTAACCTGACTACGGTGGTTCAATAGTATCTATTTAGTTATGTCAAATCAAGAAAACTAAAAAACCCAGTGCCTAGCACTTATATTAACAAACTTGCCGAGGATTTTATCTTGTAAGAAAACCTTAAATAACTAAAGAAAGGTAGGTTGTTTAAAAGATATGAATAGTAGCACATTTAATCGGAATTCTATTTTATATCAAACACAACCTATTAAAATGATCTGACGATCGGAGAGTTTCTTTGCACAGCAGCGTCACCTGCATGTTTGATAACAAACAAAAAACTTTTTCCGTAAAGTCGAAGCCTTTTACGTCCTTGTCTAACACCTTTAACAATTTTGCAAAATCCCCTTTAGTTTTGACGAAAATGATGTATGAAATTTTAAATTGTCCATCCTGTATATACAGGGTCATTCACGGTGAGTGGCGTATCAGAATATTTCTTAAACTATGTGTATCTAAACACAAAAAATTTGCACGTCGCGGTTTAGAGGATCCTCCATCTAATGGTAATAATTTACAAAATGACCGACGTTCGTTATACCGGAAACTGATATAATCTTTGTTATTTTATATAGGACACCCTATATATTATTGCATTCATAAATTTGCGGTTGATCTTTAGGTTGATTTTTATTTAACTCCCCTTATATCTAGGTTCAATAGTTTTGGAGATATTTCAATTTTTTTGAAAATTCTTAAAAGAATTGCAATGGTTTTGAAGTTAGTAACTAAACGGATGAGTCTCGGGTGTTCAGTGGTAATAACGTGTGCCTCTGAACCGAATGGTACTCGGTTCGAACCCTACACTTTTTCGGTACATACTGTAATATTAACATCAACCGAGGTTGTGGCATTATATTTAAGCAGGTTGAATTTCTGCACGTGTCGGTCTTCGGAAGCGGCGTAAAGCCGACGGTCCCGTGTCCATGCAATGTTGGGCACGTTAAAGATCCCTAACTTCCTTATAGAAAGGCAGGGATTCGGCAAGATTTCTGGGATAGTGAGGTAAAACTGCTCCCTGTCGTCGGTAACTGACGATAGTCGCGGAAATAGACCGACATTAAACAAACAAAAACACACACAAGTGGTCGGATCGATATTTTTGAATAAAACTTTTAAACCTTGCATAATACGAATATCAGGTTGGTATCGTATTTATTCAAAAATTGGTTTACTATTTTAGTTCATACTAATCAGTTCAGTCCTGCTGGTACTTGCGGTAAATTGTCTGGACTCTTCAGTATACGATACCTATGCTTCAAGAAATTGACCTTTAGGCAAATACTGCCACATAATGCAGCGGAGAAAAGTGAAAAGTGCTACTTTTGGTCCTGGCACGGCTATATATTTTAAAAGCAGCTTCCACGTACACACAGTATAGCAAGAAGGAAGCTGTGGAAAGAAAACTAACGAGGGAAAGATGTCGAAGGTATGGCATACTGAATAACTCTGTCACACACACACACACACACACAGATATATATATATATATATATATATATATATATATATATATATATATATATATATATATATATATATATATATATATATATATATATATATATATATATATATATATATATATATATATATATATATATATATATATATATATTACAGGCTGAATAGATCGGTTCGCGAGGTGAGTATTCGTATTCGGAGAGTCGGTCGTTTTCACTAGAATGTGGAAAGGCCGGCTTCTGGTGAGTTATGGGTGGTGTCCTTTGTCTGCGTATGCAAATTCTTCCCGCACAAGTCAAAGACTTCTGGGTGCGGAGTTTGTCTACTGTGGTGTTATATATATATATATATATATATATATATATATATATATATATATATATATATATATATATATATATATACACTAAAAATTTTTTTACGAAACTCAGGAATGGTTGCCAAAAGTTTTAACTCACGCTCGTAAGTCGTTACCTCTCTATGCGCGAAATCTTCCTTATGGAGTCCCGTATTCGAACAGTCGGTCTTTTTCACTCTAGTGTGGTAATGCCGGCCTCTGATGATGAGTTATGGGTGATTTGGGTACTTTGTCTATATATGTATATAAGCTCCCCCCGCACAAGTCGAGACTTCTCAGTGTGGAGTTTCTCTACTGTGGTGTGTTATATATATATATATATATATATATATATATATATATATATATATATATATATATATATATATATATATATATATATATATATTAATAAACTAAAAAAAAATTTACGAATCTCAGAAATAGTTGCCAAAAGTTCTAACTCACGCTCGTAAGTCATTACCTCTCTATGGAAATTTGCTTACAGGTATTTCAATAAAGTTTAGTATATATGTGGCGTTATTAGAAGCATATGTGATACCAAATTGAAGTTTCTAGTATAACAAAAAATTTAGTTATAAAAGTTTCAAATAAAGGACAACACACAGAGTATATGAGAAAATGGCTCTTGATGAATTTTCCCAAAATTTTAGTATGATGTAGTATTCGACCAACTGATCAAAATTATGCATGGACTTAACCTCGAAAAGTTGACAGTTCTCAAGAAAATCTTATTCAAAATTGGCCTCGAGGGGATAGGGATGGGTGCGAAAATTCCACTATATGTTGCCATCATACGTGTACAATCAAAGGGATTGTCGCTACTAACTAATATATTTAGTACCTGACAATCATCAAATAATGTAACAAGCACGTAATATGTTTAATGATAATGTTACATCATAGGCCTATCTAGGAAATTAATAAACTGGCACAGCAATGGGAATTGATTTGGATCTAACAGGAAAAAGCGATATGAATAATAACGTGCCTCAAATAGGAGAATGTGGTTGTAGTCTATTATTATCCGCATCCAGAATGTTTCCCAAAGGCGACGAAAATGAATTTTTTTGAGGTTATGTCAAGCGTATCGTGGAAGCCACAAAACACTAGCCACATGTGCGATTTTCCAGCGTTCTAGCCCTAGTCTTAGACATACAGTAGTAGCTAGGAACCAACTCATTTTCCTCGTCGTCGTCATCGTCTTCTCTGTCATCTAAATAAGTTACCCAGATTTGATATTTAGTTGCGTTGCGAGGTCTGGAATAAGATCTTAAACGTACCAGTCCAGGTTTTTCAATAAGCTCGCCTAACTCAAATACATCCATCTTTTCCCTCTGGAGCCTATCTTGGATACAGAAGGGAGACTATTCTAATTGGTATATATCGAATGTAATGTTATGCAGGAAATCAATGGAGTCTAGGAAAATGAGCCAAATGATTTTGGTTCAATTGATTCCCTCTTGCATTTGGAGTTCGAATGGTCGAACAATATTCACCCTTCCCTTCGTTTTACGTGCCAACCCAGTATTGGCTTCCTCCATCTCTATTAACGCCCTGTATCCACCTATGATGTCCCCAGCATTTCGGTAAAATGACCCAATATTAACAACATGAGATATATGAATATTATTTTAGTAAAACTTAAATATTAATTTAATATGGCTATTTATCCGTTTCGCTATCCATCTGGTTTTTGTAATCAGCATGGACTGATTTGCATTCTCACTATCTAGTTGAGATTGTCCTGGTGCAAGTAGTGGTGGCATCATACATTGTATCCAAAAGTCTTCAACATTTGAATCACATACCGATAGCGTCCCTTTCGGTTTCATTTCGTGACATCGCTGCGTCATTAATGTGGAAATCGGCAAATATGGCTCCTGGATATCTAGAATGAATTCATCTGAAGCAGCAACTAATGTCGGTTTTACTAAATGGCTGTCATTGTGTCTTGAATAAAATTGTCGCAACGATCGAAAGTTACTACTTTTGGGGATATAGCTGTACGTGCCGTCAATATAGGCAATTGCAATCGGATTATCTATATCCGGATTATAGAGATTTTTGGCAAATTCAGTAGTACGTCTTTCAATATACTGATATCTTGTAACTGCAGTTAAACCAATATGTTCCGGTACGAAGCGCATTACGAGAGATTGCCTAATTGGGCTAACACTCATGCTGACAGCTTGTCGACTTGAATATAAAAAGATTAGCTATAAAAGTGTATCACTTAGGCCCTGTTTTATCTTAGACAAGAATACCAACAAATCTTTATGTCTCACACGACGCACTGCATGCTCATATTGGACTGGTTCCCAGAAGGTAAATAAATCGCTTAATTGTTGCTTTGAGACAGAACTTATACTCTTAAACTCCTCTTTCGTGACATTATCTTCATGTTCGAGTATGGTCTCTTGCACCCCTTCCCTCATATGTGTCAGAAACACTTGCAGTTCTCCTCTCAGATGATACGGGTGACTAATATATCGAAAAGTTGGTACCAACTCATGCGAGAGAAAATAGCTAACAATTAAGTGCTGATCACAGCATCAAGCATAAAGGGAGAATGCAAATATTTTTATTACCAAAAATATTTATTCGATTTTTGGTAGAAATTCGCGCATTCTGTTCCATATTGCATATCACACAGGTTCAATCTGCAGTTTGAAACAAAACATTTATACGTGGGCAATCGGGATTATTTTTTAACTCTTGAAGCTCTTGGTTAATTAGCCGATTGCAGTTTATTCATAATCGAATGTCCGGCTCCAAGATATCCAAAGAAGGATGCTGACGTCCATGGCCTCGACTTCTCTTTAAAATTAAAGCTGCCTAGTTACACCCCTAAGGCATGAAGCTTGTGTCCCTGTCTATCGCAATATATATATATATATATATATATATATATATATATATATATATATATATATATATATATATATATATATATATATATATATTGATACATGTGGTACAATAATAATTGATATAAAGCTAACTGATCTGGTCAGGTCAGGTCAGGTCAGGTCAGGTCAGGTCAGGTCAGGTCAGGTCAAGCTTGTGTCCCTGTCTATCGCAATATATATATATATATATATATATATATATATATATATATATATATATATATATATATATATATATATATATATCTATATATATATATATATATATATATATATATATATATATATATATATATATATATATATATATATATATATATATATATTGATACATGTGGTACAATAATAATTGATATAAAGCTAACTGATCTGGTCAACCCAGCCTAGTTAAAATACCACTGAAGCAACGTAACGAGTGGGGAAAATAACGTGGATGGCAAACAGCCGTAGCCACTTAAATTAGAAGGAAAAAAACATTTTTAAAGATTCACCCTCTATTCATTGTTTTGCTACAAGCTTTTCATTATTATTTCTTCCAACTTATTATTTTAGTGGAAATTCGCTACTATAACGAATTTTCTGCGCCCACCATGTTCAAAGTTTAAAACTGAAACGTAAGGGAAATCAAATCTAATGCAAACTCCCTGTAGCTTTAGACATCACTATTGTAGAATAAAACTAAATGCACTTTATGAAAGAGCAAAGCAAGATGAATTTTACATAGGATGCTAACAGAATGTGGTCAGTGTACTCTTTAACCCAACTACATATATTATGATCACAGACTAACTCAGAATAACACTATTTATCTTTATTTACATTTAACGGTACTTGTACAGAGGAAAATTCACTTTGTGCTTAATTTGTAATTGTAAAACGTTACGTTGTACGAATGCGGTTGATGCATTTGCACAAGGAAAATCAACTTACTTGTCTAACAATATTCTGAATGAGTAACTCTCTACTATCTTCTGCATGGCATGTATGCGGTTTTCAGTTCTCATTAGTTAAGTTAGAAGATCGCTTACGAAGATCAGTTGCAGGGATATATCTTTTATGTCTTTGTGTATTGCATCCGCCTTTGTTATTAGTCTTGAGAAATGACATCAAATGTTGGAACTGGTAACCGCATTACTGCTGCGCAACTATGTTCAACAATACTACAAAGAAGGCATGTGTCTCTTGGTAAAGTCGTGGAAGCATTGCGCCAGTCAAATAAAGTAAACAACACTTCAAATGCTATTTACGCCAAGTGCCCCTTTTCTTTTGATGTAACAACTAGTCCAAGCTTTTGAAGTTTGTGGAATATTTCAAGTGGTGCAGCAACAGATAGTCATTTTCAACAAAACATAATGTTTAAGTGAAGATACAAAGTGTGTCCGACAAGAATTCGCTTGTTGATCCGCTGGAAACTTTCTATACAGGCTTCCTCTTTCGAATGGTAAAAAAAACAAGAAAGGCTCAGATACGTATTTTGCTAGAAGGACATTCCCTTGATATTTTTAGTGAATTTTCTTTAAAAAAAATTCACTAATGAGGAGATCCCGACTTTGAACTTTTGAAAAAATGTCTTCAAATGAGCGCAAACTAGGACCACTAAAACCGGTCAGTTTCAATTTATATATATATATATATATATATATATATATATATATATATATATATATATAACGACTTACGAGCGTGAGTTAAAACTTTTGGCAACCATTCCTGAGTTTCGTAAAAAAATTTTTAGTGTATATATATATATATATATATATATATATATATATATATATATATATATATATATATATATATATCCTTTCGAAAAAAATTTATATCTCCGAAAATTAAAAAGCCATGATAACCAAATTTGGTACGCTGGTTTCTGTCTTAAAGTGCATGCTTTGTAGTAAAATTTTGATATCTAGGTTAAAAGACAAAGAAATTACAAGCCTCTGATTAAAAAAAAAAGTTGAAATGTCAAAATTAACAATTCTGGTAGTCGTACGCATTAGCGCTTTGTGAGTTAAAAATACGCCTCTAAATGACTAAAAAGCTCCTATATTGGTGTCTCAGCTGTCATTTTCCTTCATTTCGCTAAAATATGAGATAAATATTAATTTTAAACAAAAATTGTATGGTGTAAATAATCAACACGTTAGAAAAGTAATATACTAGAGTATATACATGTTAGTAGATATATATGTCATGTCGAGAACGGCCAAGAGGTAAAAGAAGCAGTGTTGATTTAATAATGGACTCCCATAATACGTTTTCTAATCTCAGTTAGTCTTCACTTTTTTTTAGTCTTATTTCATTTTCCCGTTATCTGATCAGATTGTGTAATTCCAAGCAATTTTTTTTTGTATGAAAAATTCAATTAGGACGAGATGAAAACTTTTAAGACTTAATTCAATTTGAATAGCGCATCTGGTTTTTTGTTATTGCCCTAAATTAATGAAACCGTTCCATACCTAATACAGCCGTAGACCCTTCCCGTGGCTTCACAAGTGCTGTTCTTTTCTGCAGCCGATTTCAATTTTAACTGGACGCGGCGTGCATTATGGTAGCGAATTTTCATTAAAGTTTCAAATTGTAATGGCTCAAGTTGCTATTAACGTAATGTTCGTTGGCCAGGAGCCCGTTTTTCGGGAATATTTTAAGTTTATTTTCGGAAAATGTTTGTATATTTTCAAACAATAAAGCCATTTTGATAAAATATGGTACATTATTTCTACTATATAGGTTACACCTAGCTGCGTCCAGGCTTTTAACTCCTCAATTAGTTTCGCAGAGGGGGGAATAAATTGACCCGTTGGAACTTTCACTATCAAGATCTATAAAATTTAATTATAGTGTTAAAGAGAGCGTTGTAATAATTTTTTGAAAGTAGTTGATGAATCGAAAGCCTGCGTCTAAAAAATTGTTACCTACATTTTTATGCTCTAAGAAGAGGGCTTGCTCGCTTTTTGAATAGTTGAAGATTATATGTCTTTGGAAATAGGTCTGCCGGTAGGACATTCCGAAGTATAGAAGCTCCAGGAAAGAACAAGGAACAATAGGTAATTTGATACCAAAAGCACGCGTGTTTCGGCAACTATGGATGTGCTTATTCAACGTAGTTATCGGAGGTACCAACGAAGCAATGTCGATAGGAAAAGCAAAAATCCGTAAATTTTCTCCTGTGATTTAGAGAAGTAATACTGACTGTGATGGATGAATTTCCTATAAGGCGAACAGCTAATTTCTGAAGAGAGTCTTTCGGAGGCAAAACTTTGATTGAATTTTATCTTATTAAGGGAATTTTAGCTACGTGCTAAATGTAGTTTATAATATATATATATATATATATATATATATATATATATATATATATATATATATATATATATATATATATATATATATATATATATATAAACGCTGAGAAGTCCTATATGATGATGTATATAGAAACAAAAAAAAAGAGGCGTATATATGTAGAAGTAAATAATAAACATATGACAACTGACCATGTTGCCATAACTTTACTCCGGCGCAATTCAAATGTCGGCATAACTGTTAAATAGCTAACTATTTATGTCATTAAACGGTTTAACAGAGGCGGCATAAAAAGGGATGTGTTAGATTGAAGAGGGAGTTGTGGCGATTTCAAATCAGCATTATATTGGAATTCAGTCTTACTTTCATAGTACTGGCCAATAAACTTTCCATACGCTTCAAAGATTTATACACATAATATTATCAAAATAATAATATGAACCGAACAGAAGCTACGCTTGTTATTCACTTATTTATTATTCGTGGCCGTATTGAACAAAATAAGTTGGGCGTTTGATATACGTCAAGTCAGCCCATTTGATATTTGCAACAGCTGACAACTAGACGTAAACAGTAAACCGATGATCGGTTTGTTGATTATGTGTAAACTCACTGATAGGGGGACGCATTTTGAAATGTATTTGATAAAATGAAACACCTTCAGCATTTACTACTTGTTTTCACTACTGCAAAGTTTGAACTTTGAGAGCAATTTTTATTTCCAGTCATTTTTATGGCTCTTTTCAAAGATCAGTTTTTATTTCCAGGCATTTTTATGGCTATTTTCAACTTCAATATAGTCAATTTAACTTGGAAGATCATTTTTGTAGTAAATTCAACTGTATGGCCAAAAAGCCATTTTAGTCACTTTAATGCCGAAAATGTTTCCTGTGCTGGATTGTAGTTAAATTGGTAATATACATCTAACCTGGACCACATAAGAAGACCTCGAATTTACGAAACCAAAAAGACGGATCGCAGGTTGGGTAATAAACTACCTTAAAATAAGTAATTCAGATTTCTGAATTTAGTAGTCAGTTTTTAATCAAAATTAGGGTACATACAGTCTTACCTAAAAATTACCAATTGTGGAATTGAAGCCCCCAGGTATATTTTACAGATTGTAACGGTCTACTTCCAAAGGGTGGAGTGGATCGGACAGTTTTGTTAAGGTTTGTTAGGAAAATATTATAATAGGATATACATAGGTATAGATACCTAGCGACCATAATATATATATATATATATATATATATATATATATATATATATATATATATATATATATATATATATGTATATATATATATATATATGTATATATATGTATATATATATGTATATATATATGTATATATATATATATATATATATATATATATATATATATATATATATATATATATATATATATATATATAGTGAAAATATAAACATAGAGACATATAATTATTTACAAAATTATAGATTTGATGAAGGGTTCTTACCAGGACTGACTGTATACGGAAAATATATTATCAAAAATAAAAACAGGAATGGCGAGCTCCTGTTTCGGTTCTGCTCAAACGCGAAGCTTTTCATCGCGGTTTTATTCTCACTCTCAACGAATGCGCTCCCAGGATTTTAAGGAAGATTTTAATTCGTTACGTCAATAGTAAAATTTCGATACCCTACAGTGCTTTACCTCTCTGACCGTACTTGGCGTCGTAAGGGAGGTTAATCATCAGAAGGTATTTGTACTCATCCAAGATTTAAGTTGTTTTGCCAGGTATGGCCGCATAGCCGGTTTTTATTAGGGGACTTCCTCTTGAAACTTGGATTCTCCCGGTTGACACAAAAATATATTTATTTTACAGGTCAATATAAAGAAAAACAAATTTGGCAGATAGAGAAACAAAGTCTGTTTAACGGAAATAAAAAAACGTATGGGCAGAAGAAACACAAATTCAGTCGGAAAACTTCGGGAGACCTATATATATATATATATATATATATATATATATATATATATATATATATATATATATATATATATATATATATATATATATATATATATATATATAATGATTAGTTTACTAGAAACAACATAAAAATTTAACCAGTGTGATAATTTATATGATAACAATAGTATAATTTAAATAAAAGAAAACATTTCCCACAACTCTTCGCTACTTGGTTTCGGACCAAAGGTAATTATGAATTTTACGGATGTTCTAGTTTAAATAAACGGTGATTGGTACTTTAGTTAACTACGGCTTCAGGACTTTACTTAGAACAGCTGAATTTTTAACTGACTCCCTAGGCCGGCACGTTGCCTTATATATGATATAAATTATGCATCTTTATTTAGTTCTAGAAGCTCTTTCCTCTTTGTTTGACTTATCGGTTAAAAATTTTATGCTTAAATTTTGCAAATTTTCACACTTTCTGTGATGATGGATAACATTCCGATACTGACTTGTAATTACTAAACCATAGCTTTCACGGCCTTATCGGTGTACATGGGTGTTCAAAAATTCAGTTAAAATTTTTAGTTACGAAAATTTCAGGGTTTTGTTTTGTGAATAAAATGTTAGATTTATCATAACGGAGTTTACACTGATTATGACAATTAAGCTAAATTTTGATTAATTACGAATAAATTTTAACGTGGTGGGTTATTTGGATTCGGGTGCTAGCTGGCAATACTTAATTTGCTTTCCGGACGCCCCAACTAAGGATCTTAAATAGGTCATCATTTACGGAAATGGTTACTTCGACTCTCATTAATAAGGAACCAGAAGCAAAAATCGAGTGTAATGTGAATTTGACCATAACGAAATTGCTGCGACCGGACCTTTCTTGTTTATGTACTTACGTCATCAAGAAAGCCGAGTCGTAGTTTGATGCTTTTAAGCCATTTATGGTAAAGTAAAATGCATATTCTGTAAGCTTCAAAAGTATTTAAAATGTTTACAGTTTACAGTGCTAGTTTTCAATTTTATTTTTAAACCATTTATATAAAGTAATGAACTAATTCACTTTTAAACAAATTATAGTTTACTATTGATAAATTGAACCATTACAGCCCCGAACAAGCAATTTTGTGTTGATCAATATCCATACTTCGTAATAGAATAAATTATCAGACAAGTATAAAATTTTCCATCAAAATGTAAATTGGGTCCAAAACCAGCATTTTTAGATAATCAATATTCAATGCATCACCTCTATCATCACCAGGCAACCAATTATTTTAAAATCAACACAAATGTGAAAGTAATGGCGTAGCCGGTGTGTTATGGAAGCGTATCAAATTTTGTTTGAAGAAAACTATTATTTTTCTTAAAATTATTAAAGAATTTTCACAAAAGTGTGGACGCGGAAGGTACGTTATGGCAGCGAATTTTCATGAAAATGAGCTACGCATTTTTTTTAACGAAAACTTTATATGCGCCAAGAAAACATAATATTTTTCTGTAACATTTAGTAGATTTTACTCAACACAAATATTTAGTCTTATGCCCTCCTGTGACTTCCAGTTGAAACAATTTTTGTTCATTAAATGCTTATAACTTTTTCGTTCTAACTTAAAGCTCTAAATTGTGGTATGTGGTATACATTTTATAACAGAAATTCCCGCACTTAATTTGGTTACAACTCCCATGTTACTATCATACATACAAAAATTATCCAACATTGCCCCGTGCCATTTTCAGTGGTTAAAGAAATATGGAAGAAAATGAACACTAGGAGATGTATGACAGAGTCACCATATCGGTACGCAACCAGGTAGTATATAGTCACGACAGCTCTAGTTAACACAACATATTATAAATAGAGACTGTTTGCACCAACCAACAATTTTCAAAATTTTCAGCCCTGGTCCATTTCCTCCTCTAATACCGGGACAACGTATATGAGGCTAGATGTATTCTAACCACAGTTAGAAACGCAGACCGGTTTTCCACCTATAATGTAATGTGGCTTAAGGTAGCCAGCCTCTCAGAACATTGTGAGATGTTACGGCTACTTTAAAACGTATCATTTTATAGGTGTGTTATCATTATAATTGGTATAGCGTATTGACGAGCTCTAACTCGAGCAAAACCGGTCTGGTTTGTAATTATGGTGTGAATACATCTAGCCTTACATACATTGTCTCGGTATTAGAGAATGGAGTGGGCCAGAGCTGGCAATTTTAAAAATTGTTGGCTGGTTGTACAGAGTCTCTTTTTATTACATTTTGTGTTAACTGGAGCTCTAGTGACAATATACTACCTGGTTCCGCACCGAGATGGCTACTCTGTCTTAGTACATCTCACAATAATCTAGGAGGCTGGGTACTTTGAGCTGTATTAATTTATAGGTGTGTTCTCGCTCTAACTGGTATAGCGCACTAACGCGCTCTGATTAGAGCGAAACCGGTCTACGTTTGTAACCATGGTGAGAATACATCTGGCGTTACAAAGAAAATTAAATTGAAAGTCTCAATCTGCTTATTTCTTGAAGCCGTGGGTAAGAGTGGGTTGGGCTATTGTCGCTCTATTACTGGCCTTAATCCATCTATTGCACAAATCTCACTGAATATCGTCTCCAAGGTCTCAGTGTGTGTAACCTTAGGCATAAGATAAATCTGACCCTTCGTCCTGAGCCTCGTCTTATTTATATTTTTCATCTGTCCGATTCGCTTTCAGGGTGATTATTCGGATCGGTAAGGAGTATTAAGTCAGGAATTTTCCTAGCAGTTCTTAGTGGATCGACCAGGTTGAAGGTATTTGTTGAGCCACGTGAGAGGACAGTTAAATTGTCTGTTCATTTGTTGGTACTTTGGTGTGTTGGTAATGAGGATATAATAGGTTTCCAGTTAATCGGAAGTTAAAGTCCATCATCTCTCTTGTTCAGTCAAGAGGGTCGTTTTTTATCTCGATAGCTTTGCGAATATTTTTGAGATTAAAGTTGCAGACAAGGGTTATTGTTTTGGCATTGTCAAAGCCTATTTTGCATCCTTACGAACAAGATGCATGAGGTGTCCGGGAAAGCGATCGCATTTTCAAACTGTGAGGCTTTTTGTATATTCTTTTGTGGATATATCTAGTAGTTTGTCCTATGTAAGTTAGGAAACGGTCGAAACTAGGCATTTTGTAAACTTCACGGATTCAGTTGGAATTGTATGCTTAAGAGTTTTGAGGTCCAGTAATTGACCTACGAAACTCTAACAAACTCTATTCACCGCTCCAAGAAGTAGAACGATTAAGATTTTCATTTCCTTGAAAATAGCTCCAAAAAAGAAGTCAAACCATCGAGTTTCAATTCAACACTAGAACCAAGTATATCTTATACTAATTCCAGCGTGAACCTTATATATATATATATATATATATATATATATATATATATATATATATATATATATGCAGTGGAAAATATATATATATATATATATATATATATATATATATATATATATATATATATATATATATATGCAGTGGAAAATAGGGCGAAGCGCTATCTCCGGTTATGGGTTGTGTTGGCTCTATATTAACACAGGAGCTTCCACGTACACGCAGTACAGAAAGAAACGAGAGAGGAAAACAACTACTCCCCGTGCTAATATGACGACGAGCTGAATCACATTACTTGATTACTTGCTACCATTATCACTTTAGTCCTGCGGCGACTTGCAGTATAATGTATAGCAAGGGACATAGACCAGCTTTGTCCTCGTTTGGACTCTTGGTCGGTGAGAAATCTACTTTTTGAATTTACTGACCAATCATATTCTAAGTTGGTTTTTAGTTGGTGCTATAAGGAATTGCTGATGACGGTGAGTAAATCTTGAACTTGTGAAATGTTGTGCATAGATTAGAGTTTTTTTATCAATTTGGTAGAACAGTACGCTGACATTTTTTTTCTAAATATATCAGATCAAATTAATAATATACTTATTCCCTGAAGTTGGAGATCACATCGCTTGAATGCTACTCAAAAGCAAAAACACATGTTTTCAGACAAGCACTGGTAGGTGTCGGGTCCAGATGAACTCTGAGGGAGACTGCGGTCTCTAGGGAGTCAAATAACCCCAGTTGCTTTTGACTTCCACTGTGAGATTTAAAACGGCAAACGACCTCGCTTGGATGTTGCTAAGAATCGAATGGCCATGCGATGCCGCCTTGAGACAAACACTGTCAGATGTTGGGTCCCAACAGACCCAACGGGAGGTTGAAATCTCTAGGAAGTACAATAACCCCTGGAGTTTAAAACCTCAACTGTGAGCTTCTAAGCGATCTCACGTAGATGCTGCTCGGAAGATAAACCCCTATGATACCACCTTGAATCAAGCCTTGGAGGATATCAGGTCTGGAAGAACTCAGAGAGTGACCGCTTTTTTGTGAGTTTTCAAACAAGCAAGCTACGTAGCTTAAGTGGTATAACAATCCAACAGTGGGTAAGAAACCCCGACAAGACCCTGGCAAACCAACTTTCACCCTACAAAATATTGACTGCTGTAAGCAGCTGAATTTGAACGACGAACTTTAAGCAATTTGGGCGTGAGCCACAATAACCTTAAGTTGTAGGGGGAACTGATATAGTCTACTCGAAATTAAACCCCTATCATTTAAACCGTTTCTTATCTGTGCAGCCTGCTGACATTTGTGTCAGTTGATTTGCTTTATAGTTCATATGTTGTGGATAATTTCGTTTACTAATAAATTGTTGCTGGTATTCCACAAGACTTTAGTTCTATAAATTAAACAAAAACAATTAACTTAGCAAAAAGAGAAGGAAAATAAAAATACTTCTCCTAATTCAGCTTCAAGAAAGTCGATTGTGCGTATCATTAACTTTAATCATTTCGCTGACAACTTCAAGATTCGAAAGTCTCTTCTAGACCATTGATTGCGTTGAAGTTGATTCGTTGAATGCATTCATTCGACTTTTTAGCTGCCAAGACTCGACTGCTGGACTCGTTTGGTTACGGGAACGTATGTAGCTTGCAGATATAGCTCCAATGACGGCGTATATGTTATGCATAGGGAGTTACTTCACGTTTGAACTTTTAGTTTATCATTATTATTTTCTCCATTAGCTGGTGTTTTAAAGCGTACTTTATAGCGGTTCAACATAAGTTATGTTAACCTTAATTTCTTTTAATGATTAGTATTTTTGTTGCTCACACGGCAGATTATATTTCCACATCTTGTTTACCTAAAGTA
Organism: Tillus elongatus; assembly: GCA_964006375.1. Lineage (NCBI taxonomy): Eukaryota > Metazoa > Arthropoda > Insecta > Coleoptera > Cleridae > Tillus > Tillus elongatus. Next base: position 117,603,140 of record OZ023264.1, read on the forward strand.
TAGTCTATGAAATACACTTTTCTGTATTTTTGATTCGGCGAACATAACTTTAATAAGCGCAAATTGTAATACATAAACTGTGCACACTGTCTCTTTTCGCTACCTGCATTCTGGGTAAAAGTGTTTTTCCTAAATATTTATTTACATTTGCGATATCGAAGTAGAGATTCTCATATTGCTTATCACTGAACATTTTTGATATTAAAAAAATTCTGGACGCAGCAAGTGCCTTATGGTAGTGAACTTTCATGGAAATTATCTGGAACCAAATATTTTTCTATAACTTTTTTCTTTTAACATAGAAATATAAGTTTTGGTATATAGTTTTCTTTTAATATCGTAAACTTACGTACCAAATTTGGTTACCATAGCTTTTATATTTTTTGAGAGAAAAATTTTTCCGGAAAACCTGGTTCGATTTTCCTGGCTAACCAACTTATCCAAGCCACCTACAAGAGGAAGGTACATGCTAAATTTTATCAGAATCGGTTGATTATTTTTTACGTTATCGGTGTGATACATACATATATATATATATATATATATATATATATATATATATATATATATATATATATATATATATATATATATATATATATATATATATATATATATATATATATATATATATATATATATATATATAAACATATAAAAAGTGAAACTGACCTCGGATATGGGTTCTAGGGGTCCTAGATCGCGCTCATTTGAAGAAATTTTTTCAAAATTCAAAAGTTGGGATCTCCCCATTAGCGAATTCTTTCTAAGAAAATTCAATGAAATCAGTAGAATTTTGTCATGGAGAGCAGAAAAAATATTGTGCAGTATCGCAAATAATAATAGTGCTGCAAATAGAATCATATCGTCCATATAGCTGTGTCAATCCCTGCAAAATTTTGGGTTTTCTTTCGGAAAATTTTTATTTCTCCAAAAATAACAGAGGTGTGACTATATAATTTTACTATCAAACTTACCCTACATACCGAAATTTAGCAAAAAAAGTTATAGGCATTTACCGAAAAAAATTTGGGTGCCACTGGTGACCAGGGAAAATCACATAATCAAAATATTTTGTGTGGTTAACAAAAAAAATTGAATATTATCTACAACGGTTAAGTTTTCTTGACGCAAAAAGGTCAAGACATCGCAAAAAAAATATTTTGATATTTTATAATTTTTCTTCTTAAAGCGTCAAAGTCGCGATTTGAAACGTCAAAATTTGCAATTCTCAGACAACTAATCTGAAACATATATGGATTATGTAGAATAAATCACATAATAAATGTGTTTTACCAAGCCTTAAGTTTTCGCTGCAACCATCATGGTCCTTCATTTAAATAAAATGTTTTCGGAAAATCCATTTTAAATAGACCCTCTTTTTGATGCTTTGGCAGTAGTTTGAACAATAAGGTTTATGGTTTGGTGGTCTATATTTTAGCAAATTTTCGTGGAAAAAATTCGTTATTGAGAAGACCGCGACTTATTTTAAAAAGATTCCTTGAAGTGGGCGCGCACTAGAACCCCTAAAACCTATACACGGGGTCAGTTTTAGTTTGTATCTGTTTACATATATACAGGGTGTCGCATTTTTACGGTAAAGCTCAATATATCCGTTATTATACCAGATATGAGAAAAAGTTATATACGTTAATTATAGGGTGTTAGAGCTTCTGTGGTTTAGAGGTAAGAACGTGTGCCTCTGAAACGAAGGGTACTGGGTTCGATCGCAGGGTTCTCCTTTCACTTTTTCAGTACAAACTGTAACATTAATATCAACCGAAGTTCTGGCATTGTATTTGAGCAAGTTGAATGTCGGTCCCGTGTCCATGCGATGTTGGGCACGTTAAAGATCCCTACCCTCCTTACAGAAAGTCTGGGGTTCGGCAAAATTCTCAGGATAGTGAGGTGAAACTGCTCCCTGGCGTCGGTGATTGGCGATAGTCGCGGAAATATGCCGACGTTAAACAAACAAAACACACACACACAATTATAGGGTGTCTCGAGCTGCATCTTACAAAACTATTTTGAAAATCACAGGATGGTCCATAATGCGTTGGTAATATGTACACACTTTCTTTTTGTAATAGAACTCCCCTTATGTTATTGCATTTTTGCATTTTGCATCGAATTATAATGCATGTTTGTAAGAAAAAAAAACGATATAGTTCTGCGTTTTTGAGTTATTTCAATTGTTTTGCAATTTCTATCGTTTTTGGCACATATCACAAACACATATCACAAATTGTGATACGGCGTTTTTACCAATAGATAACGAAGCCCCTTGGAAACTACGCATTCAGAGAGCTTTTTGTTTGTATTACTCATCAAAAAAATCGAGCTGCGGTATACAGGTACTCTCAGATAGTGGCTGAATACGAAAAGTTTTCGCAGAAATGTTTTTAGTGCTTCTGTAGAAATCATGTTTTGTAGGAGTTTTGTGATATGTTGGTAATTAATAATACATGTCTCGCAAATTATTGTAAAAAATAAGTTGTCTAATTATTGTGGAAAATATAATCTGGTGTAACGTTTCCAAAGGCAATTTCTGTAAAAAAAAAGGTGACTCTTTGAAAAATATATTTTTGAAAATTTTCATAATTTTTTTTGTTAATTTTGGTCCTAAAGCTGTTTGTGAATAATTATATCTTGGAAGGTGTGTAAATAGCTTGAGGAAGTTCGTCGGCCAGGAAAATCGTACCAGTATTTCGGAAAATATTTGTACTTTTTTAAAAACAAAGTTATTCAAATGTCCTTCTTTAAAAAACAAGGCATATTTGCCATTAAAAACATTTTTAGAACATTCGACACCATAACGCATTTGTTGCGTCCAGACTATTTAAAATTAGATGTGGTCTACTAAGTTCTTACACAAAACATCAACACAATTTGTCTATATTTTCAGGCTTTAAGTAGTATGGATTTATTTATACTCTCTTTGTCAGTTATCGCTTATATTTGTTAATAAATCCATATATTTTCTAGAGAGCCTCGGTGGTTCAGGCGCAAGAACGTGTGCCTCTGAACCGAAGGGTACTGGGTTCGATCCTAGGGTACTCCCTTCTCTTTTTCAGTCAAACTGTAACACTAACATCAACCGAGGTTCTGGCATTGTATTTGAGCAAGTTGAATGTATGCACGTTCCGCCCTTCGGAGGGGGCGTAAAGCTGTTCGTGCGATGTTGGGCACGTTAAAGATATCTACCCTCCTTACAGAAAGACAGGGGTTCGACAAAATTTCCAGGGTAGTGAGGTGAAACTGCTCCCTGGCGTCGGTGATTGGCTATAGTTCGGTAAATAGGCCGACGTTAAAGAAACAAAACACAAACGCATATATTTTTTAGTCTCAATTTTTCTTTATAAAGATGTGGAGCCTGTGCTATAATTCACTTAAGCTCGTCACGGCACCGAGACGTGCAGTTCTTAATTCAATGCTGGAAACTGGAATTTGCACGTACGGAAAAATAACCCGAAATGTATCGATCTGGCCATGAAACTATTTTACATATAGTGAAGTAGCTATGAACACAAATAAATTAATTACTTTACATAAATTATGGTAACATATACAATATTGTAGTCCATGTGACAACATTTAATTGAAAAACTCATTCAATATAACTCAGGACATCCTGTTTCGCATTTTGTTAACATTTTCAATTTGAAATTGGTGAAAATAAATTTTCAGCAAGAGTAGAATAGGGCCGGTCAACCAGCGGACGCGCGACAGGTAAGGTACTGAATTTATAGTCTTGTTGTATCGGTGTTAATTAAAATAAAACTCCATTTGCTATGTAAACAAATTTACATTCATTCATTAATTGTGTGTGTGTGTGTGACAAAACAGCTTTGGTATGGCTTCAGACGAATATTCATTAATTAAAAGACATGTTTGTGTGATTATATTGCCTCCACTTGAATTTACTTTTTAACATATTTACGTCACGTCACATAAAAATGTATTGAACATCATGGTAATATTGAAAAACATACTGTTAAGGCGTCTCGTCTGGAAGATTAGACCTCTAAAATTTACATATTTCTTAGTAACCGTCTTTGTTATGATATCTACCATCTGTACAATGTAATTTCAAACATGATTAGGAATAACCCAACAAGGGTCATTTCTTACCTACAATTGGCAGTACGTCTGCTACCCTATATCAGGTAGATAGAGTAGGAATATTCAATATTCATTCAAGGCAGTTCTTATATAGACTCCGAACAAGCATCACGCTTGTCAGCATAATCATAATCATTTCGTAGAGTTCTACTGTAAACTAGACACAATCAACATCCTTTAGCATAGTCATTTTAGTAGTTCTTCTACAGACTCGAGACAAGCACCACGCTTGTCATAGCATAATCACTAATCATTTCGTAGAGTTCTCATGAACTCTAAAGCATACCATAATATTAGTAACTTTGTATAAGTTTAACAGTTTGTTATTAAATGTTAAGTGTTAAAACATCAGCGTTTAATTTAACACAACATAATCAGGTCCTTCGAGCTATCAAGAAACAAAAACATATAAAATGTGGTACATCAGTACAAAACGTAATTAAACACATACAATTAAATAATTTAAAGATATTGTCATACGCGAAACAGTCATGGGTTTGCAATGGCGGCAAAAATAATATCTAGGCATTATTTCCGTCAACAGCAAACCCGTAGATGAGCTTATTTGTTTTCTAAATTATTTGCAGTCTCGTTGACCCAGTTATAATGTGCCTGTGAGGCCAGTGGATGTGGGTTTGGTTTGCAATATAACCGTTGTTCCACTTCTTCTTTACAATACAATATTATTTTACAATTGGGCAGAGTGTCAAACAGTGATGTGTGACGTCTTCATAGTTAACTAACATATCGTAGACAAATGTAGTAGAAAAGCCTCCTCAGAAAGAGGCATACAGCAAATAGTTTTAAACTAAAAGTGCCGTTCCTATATCTCGTGTTAGTATAGTAATAGGATCAAAGCAGTCGTTCACCGCGGAAATAATAAAACCGCTGAATAATTATAGTCAACATAATTATTTAGTTTAAGTTGTTTTACTTTATAATGTTAGCTAAGCATATTCGAATATACAAGTAAGATACAATATTATGTTGGAATATATTACGAGTGTTTCAACATTAAACATCGTGTATTTCTCCTTTGTTTTAATATTATAATTAAACTTGTTGTAATTTCGAAATAAAGTTTTTTTCTTTTGAAGTGCCAAAAGGGCATTACTCAAACTCGCGATAATGCCGTACTACCTAGTGAATCTAACGTAAAAATGCAGCAGCTGTTAGAGGTACTGATGACAGTAACAAAAAATAATAATATACCTGTAAACGCAGAGGAGACTAAAGTTATGGTGTTTCGTAAAGAGTTTGGAGCAAGCTATTGTAATATCTTTATAAATAGTGGTACAAAAGAGGAAACTAAAGGAATGTAGACATTTGACGGGATTGTTTTCAAACGACGGAAAAATAGATAAAGAGGTACAAAGTAAATTCAGGTAGAAATGTTCGGTGAGCTGCAACTACTATAATTAGGCGTAAACGTATATCTAACAAGACTAAAGTCGCTGTATATAACAGTATACTGGTCCTAAATCTGCTGTACGAGTGTCAAACTATGAACATGAAAATTACGGAGCCATTAATGTTTATCTAGCCAAAAACAGCAAGACACACAAAAATGATCCATTTCAATGTCATAGTTTTATACTTAAGAAACATTTTTTTAGTAAACGGGTCTTTGATATCATGGTACAGTAAATTGTAGGTGTACCTCAAATACCACATAATTAAATAAGGCACAAAGTTGTCAAATAAATTGCAGATGACAACGTTTATCATTTCAGTATAACAGCTCTTAAGATAAGCACACTTAGAGAACCCAAATCACCACAACACATTTTAAAAAACCTGACGATCGTTTCACTAACCAAGTTAGCGTCATCAGAGGATGAATAATTCTAAACCATTTAAAATGTGTTATAGTGATAAGGGTTCTCCAAATGTGCTTATCGGTGCTCATCACAGGTTCCAATCTGCACTTAGCTCTTAAGATAGAATTTGACAACGTGAAATATTCACCCCACTTTGCATTAAATTTGCCACAGCTTTGAAAGATCCGAAAATTTATATAATTTATATATATATATATATATATATATATATATATATATATATATATATATATATATATATATATATATCTTATTATATATTTTTGTAATAATTTGATTCTGTGTTATGTATTTAGTAAATTTTATATATTTAGTTCTTCCACGGCCTAGCTTAAAATGATTTGGAACATGTGTCCTCTTTTCTAAAGGGGTAGTTCTGCTTATATAAAAACGAACAAACGATAAGGACGTGTTCTATTATGTTATATAAATCATAAAATGTTGGCTGCAAAACAAAAACCTAATTTACGTTCCTGGTACTTTTGTTTATCAAATTGCACACATTAGCACACATTACGCAGGTTTTTTATATCAATAACATTACTTTTTCACTGGTTATAATTGTTTAGCGTACCGTATTTCCCTATACTGTGGACCTGCACTTTCTACTTCTAAAATATCTGACTATATCTATGTAACAAGCCAAACAGTTAACGAAATTTTGCAATTCCGCCTTTTCTTGTAATCAGGACTATGTGGTCGCGTCGATATAGATGAGATCCCGGTGTCGAATTTTCTTTTCTATTTGACTTTTATATCAGGAATTTGATCTAAAATATCTAATTTTTTTAAACCTCTTCTTTTTATCTAACTTTTTCTAAACTGTTGATTTTTTGAGGTCTCCACTTTTCTTCCCCTGAGTGCCAACTCCTGAAATTCATCACGTTCTAAAATACACCTCCGGCCCCTGTGGTCCCGCAAAATCTCTTCTTGCTTGTTTATTTTTGTTGCGTCATAAGTGAAAAATGACGTCATAGTGGTCATTTAGTGATATTCAATTCAAAAGACATACACATGTTAATTTCTACTACACACAGTACTATTCAAAATTCAAAATATAATTAACTTTGACATACAGTAACATTAAAATACATTATTTTATTTGTAATTTGATCACATATCTCAACAAAAAAAAATCAACTCTATTATCCATATACAGATTCGCTTGAATTTTTATATGTTTATATACAGGCTGGCGCGTTTCTGCGGCAAAGCTCTTTTTTTTTTCGTTATTATTTACAATACAAGAAAATGTAATCACAAAAACCAGATTCACTGGCTGCACATTCTAAAATTATGTGTGATTATACAGGATGCTCCATATTTACAGCATAAAGCAAACATGCTTTTTTTTAATATAACACCTGTATATTTCTTAATTTTTGGACCTATTTTTTAGTTATAAGTCAAATTTTAGAAGTATATTTTTAGCTGCAGTGCTGTCTTTTAAAGATATTTTGAACTTTATAAAACAAAAGTTAAAATTTACCTGCCGCTTGTAAATGTCGTTATTTTACCGATTATTAAACTTAGAGACTCGAATTTGGCATGTTATTCGTCCATAGAGAATACCACATTGTCGTAATATAAGCGATGGGTTAACTTATAAAAGGTGTTTGTAAACAATTAAAGCTGGGCACATTCCAAGTACGAAAAATCATTTTTTTCAAATGGAACACCCTGTATTGTATGTTGTGGAAAGCAAGACGTCATATTTAGCTTCAACTTTTGTTAAGTACTCAATATGTTAAAAACTGCCACTGTTTATATTATTTACATTTATATTCACATGCCATGATTTATAAGAGCAAGACGAAGTATATATTAACTTTAATTAATTTTTCAAGTAAGGAAATTATTTGAATAATGAATAGGCACCTGGCGTCTTGACTGTTATGAATTCAGGAATAGGAGCCCTTTATTTGTTTTCACTTGCTGTGTCAAAAAGCTATTAAAATGGATTGCAAAAGAAATCAGGGTTTAGTTCACCATAATCGATTCTTATATAAAATGAGGGTCACAGAAAATAACATAAAGTAAGTTTAGTAATCATTTCAGCAGATTTTTTTTATTGTTGATATTAGTAAATATTTATTAGGAAATTTCATTGATAATTTTTTTTTAAATCTCTTTTTGTTGGAAAACTGGTTTGACTAAAACAAAATCATTCAGGCGAATAACAAATAAACCTACCTGACGCGTTCATTATTTGGCAGATACATTCCTTTTCTAAACGTGAATTAAAGTAAATTTGCAGTTTAGTCCACTGAGGGTTTTTAGGAATTTTTGTTCAAAAATATGCTTAGGCAGCACTCCTGGATGAATAAACCCTAAGAGAAATTTTTTGTAAACAACCCCCAAGAAGGTTGCGGGACCAGGAGGGAATAGGGGTGTTGCGCGGGTGTTCGCTCCTCGTATAGTGTAAAAGCAGTGGAATTTATAATCTTTATTTTGCGATAAGAAGAACAGACCAGAATTCCACGAATCGTCAAGAAGAACACAACTTAAGTAGTCAGCAACGCAAAACCGCGATATCGTATAGTACCGCTACCTTAAAATTATATGTGTGTGTGATACAGTCAAACCAGCCTTAACAAATCCATTAAACGCACCAGCAACCCAGGATAGCCTTTTCCGGGACACGCACGAGTTTCTGTGAGTCCAGTACTCGACAAGAGAAGAAATTCACAAAGGTAAGTGGCTTTTTGGTCATTCACGAGTTTGCATCAATTTCCACTGCTTTTGCCCCTTCTCTTTTCATTAAAAACCGTTACTTAATTAACAAACGCAAATTACAGTCCACTTTGTTCGTAATAGCCCGCTTAACGCCTATTTTCTTCGCCCGCTCTAGCCCATTTCTTGGTCCTTCTCAGCCGGATAGTTTTTTTGTCTCGGAAATAATACGCAAGTAAATTTGGCTATTCAACTTTGTTAATTTTGAAAATAACTAAAGCGCGCTGGTTTAGCTGTATTCAATTCAGATTTTAAATTAATTTCCCGCAATTTTCATGTATATATCGCTAGAACCTTTATAATTATAGAATTTTTAAAAGTTATTTTCTTATCGCAAGAATCCGCCATTCAGTTAAATTTTGCTTTATTTTGAACAACGAGCACGGCTTTAGGAGTCGACGCATATCATTTCACGCATATATCGCTCTTTGCTTCTGTTTCATTCTTATCAATTTGTACCTGAATAATTCTTTGTTTCACATTGGTACGTATATCTGTTATATTTCCATATACGAGGCCTATTCAATTAATATCATGACTGACACTAAATTAAGGAAATACAAAAACCAACGCAATATTCAGCTATCTGAAATAGACACATTGTCTTCTCTAGCCCAGAAAGCCCAGTCAGATGTTTCGCTTTATAATTTACTTAGGGTTAGATCTTCCGAAATCGACTATTTAAGGGAACAGTTTATTCAAACGCACGAAAATATCGTTTCTGTAATTTTAAGTAGTGAACATGGAAACGCTTCTGATGAAAACACTATTTACGCTGGATTTATGGACGCTTATTTTGAAATTAAAGCCATTTGTTCTAGGTTATTCCCTGACAATAAAACAAATGTCCAGGAAATTCTAAATTCAAATACAGCTGGTCTTAATGAAGGTGCTAAAGCAAGGCTAGCTAAAATAGAAATTCCTAAATTTAGAGGTGACTATAAAACCTTTAACACTTTTATCGATTTATTCAATGCATTAGTACATGACTGTCCCGCATATTCCGACATTGAAAAGTTTCATTATCTAACTATATCAGTAGAAGGCCCGCCGTTATCTCTAATAAGATCTTTGCCTCTGACCGCTGACAATTATCAGATAGCTTATAATACATTAGTCACTCGTTATTCTAACAAACGTCTGCGTGCCCAAGAGCACTGGCATGCTATAGATAGCATTTCGAAATTTAATTCTGATGACCACGTCAATATTCGCAATTCGCTAGACATTATTTCGGAAAATCTTTCTGCTTTAAACACTTTAGGCTTTCCTACAGACCAATGGGACTTTGTTATGTTTATGTTGGTGTCAAAACGCCTTGACAGGAACATGTTGACGAAATTTGAGTTAGACCACGCTTCCACCGAGGTCCCTACATTTACGCAATTGCTTGACTTTCTAAATAAATATTGTATCGCTGGTGATGCTATGAATCAGAAGTCATTCCTTTCGCACTCTCAAAAGAAATATTCTGACAAATCGCAAGCTAGACCAACGCCTCGAACTTCCGCTTTTTTCGCTGATAATTTAAATTGTAAATCTATCTTACATACTTGTGTGTTTTGCAAAGATTCTTCGCATTCTATTTATAATTGCTCCTCATTTTGTAATAAAACTCCAAAAGATCGCTATAATTTTGTTAAATCTTCTCGTCTTTGCCACAACTGTTTAAGTAGCCTACATTATCTTAACAAATGCAAATCTACCAGGTCCTGTCGCAAGTGTGGTCAGCGTCATCATACGCTCTTGCATTTTGATAAAAGCTCCGCGCCTATTCCGTCGCCAGTGTGTAATAACCCTTCCAGATCTCCAGTTCCTTCCGCTCCGCTCGACCAAGAGCAGGTCTTTGCTGCTTCTGGGATTGTATCTAATCAAACCACGGTCTTATTGGCCACTGCGCTGATTGAAGTTCTTGATAACCATGGAAATTATCAGATTATGAGATGCCTTTTGGATGGAGGTAGTATGATGTCTTTTATCTCGCAAAGGGCTTTTAAGCGTTTGGGGTTGCCTAAGCAAAACTGCATGTTTGCAATCAAAGGACTGGCATCTATGCAGACTTCTTCTCAGAGTGGTTGTGTAACGCTCACTGGAAGACCGGTTGGTCAAGATTCTTTCAATTTTACTGTCGACGCATTGATCTTGAACGCCATTTGTGATAATTTGCCAGCAACCGCTATTTGCTCTTCCAATTGGTCTCACATTCGCAATTTAAAATTGGCTGATCGCCATTTTAATCGTCCAGGTCAGGTCGATATATTGTTAGGAGCCGACGTTTTTTCTAAAATCCTTTTAAATGGACGCATTTCCGGTGGGGAAGGTCAACCTGATGCCGTCAACACCGTCTTTGGTTATGTGCTCATGGGTAAGATTGGCAACACAGTTCATTCTTCTGCTGTCTCTTCTTTCTTGTGCAGTAACTTTGAATCAAATCTCGATCGCACCCTTAGGGATTTTTGGGAAGTGGAAAGTGTTCCGACTTCGTCGCATCACTCTAATGAAGATATTTTTTGTGAACATCATTTTAAGACTAAAATATCTCGCTCTCCTTCTGGCAAATATATCGTTTCGCTCCCATTTAAATCTGAGTCGCTGCCTATTTTTCCTGGCATTCGCGACCTCGTCGTCCAAAGATTTCTTTCCCTGGAACGCCGCCTTGCTAGAAACATGGACTTGTATACCCAATATTCTGCTTTTATGAGAGAATATTTGGAACTAGGCCACATGAAACGTGTTTATGACAATAAAGATTCTCCCGACGCATATTATATTCCGCATCATTGCATTTTGAAACCAAATAGCTTGTCTACTAAACTCAGGGTAGTTTTTAATGGTTCGGCGAAACTTCCCAACCAAAGCTCTCTTAACGATTGTCTACATACTGGACCAAAACTACAACAAGATATTGCCACAATTCTGTGTCACTTTCGCCTTCATAATTATGTCTTGTGTGCTGACATCAAAATGATGTATCGTAACATTCTTGTCGACCAATCACAGCATGATTATCAAAGAATTGTTTGGAGGTTTGCTTCTGATGAACCTTTGGTGGACTATAACCTGGTTACGCTTGTATATGGACTAACGCCATCCCCCTTTCTCGCGATACGCACTCTTCATCAGTTAGTGAATGACGAAGGGGGCTCTTACCCGCTAGCTTCTGCCGCCATTTTAAACGACACTTATGTTGATGATGTTGTAACCGGCTGCTCTTCTTATGAAGACGCAAAGCTTTTACAGTCAGAGCTGATCTCGCTTTTTGAACGAGGCGGCTTTGAGCTTAGAAAATGGTCTAGTAACTGTTCCGCATTACTTTCACATTTACCTCCGGAACATTTGTCGCAAAATCCGCTTATTTTTGGTTCACTGGCAAACGACACTCCTTTAAAAATTCTCGGTCTGCAGTGGAGTCCCTCTGAGGATACATTCTTTTTCTCAGTCTCGCCGTTGGGGAAACCCTGTACGAAACGCAACATGCTCTCGGAACTGGCCAGAATCTTTGACCCGCTTGGATTTCTTTCGCCTATTACTATTTTTCAAAAGATTCTAATCCAGTCGCTGTGGACTTCTAAATTAGATTGGGACCAAACCCCGCCCTCGCATATTGTTGAGGCTTGGAACCGTTATCGAAATGAACTCGGTTTACTAAGCAATTTACGCATTCCTAGAAAAATCCTTCCACCTCATTCTGGATGTGGTTATGAATTACATGGGTTCTGTGACTCTTCTGAAAAGGGTTACGCTGCCGTTGTTTATATACGATGCCTCCGCCCTGACAAAACAGTTTTTGTTCAGTTTGTTTGCTCTAAAACCAAAGTCGCTCCGGTTAAGAAACTAACCATTCCTAGGCTAGAACTGTGTGGTGCAGTTTTGTTGGCGAAACTCCTATCGTTTCTTCTGAACGTTTATCAGACTCGCATGACTTTCGAAAGAATTTTTGCCTGGTCAGATTCGCAAATCGTCTTGAGTTGGATAAAATCTTCGCCTCATCGTTGGAAAACCTTTGTGGCAAATCGAGTTGCCTACATTCACGAAAGGGTTTCTTCTGAATTTTGGCATTATATAGATTCTGCTAATAATCCCGCCGATATCGCCTCTCGAGGTGTTCATCCTTCTCAATTTCTCGCCCATGATATTTGGTTCAATGGTCCATCGCTACTATGTCGTTCTGAGCTGTCTGCCTGCTCCCCGTCTTCAGAGCTGCAGTCTGAAGAGGTCTCTGTTGAGGAAAGGACAGTTTCGCTTTTAACATTTACAGGTGAAGAAAATCTGCTTGATGATTTGTTAGAAAATCATTCTTCTTTACATTACATACAGTCTATTTTGTCATACGTATTACGCTTCGCTTTTAATTCTAGACATTCTTCTATTGCGAAATTTGGACCGCTATCTCGGTTAGAGCTTCATGATGCTCTGACCCTTCTGGTCAAGCGCACTCAAGCGGTCTACTTTGAAAAGGAGTTATCTAGTAAAAAATTCCCTAAGTCCTGGAGAAAACTCGCCGTATTTCAAGACAATACTGGTCTTTTGCGTGTAGGTGGTCGCTTGACTCACTCAAGTTTGTCTTATGAGCGAAAGCATCCGCTCTTACTTCCACAAAAGTGCCGACTCACGGTGCTTTTAATTGAACAATACCATAAGAGGTATCTTCATATTGGCCCTCGCACTCTTCATTTTTTGTTGTGTCAGAATTTTTGGATTTTGTCTGCAAGACGTGCCATAAACACTGTTATTTCGAAATGTATGCCATGTTGGAAAATAAAGCCTCAACCTTATCAGCCACCTATGGGTGACTTACCCCTTTCTCGAGTTTCGCAAGTCAAACCATTCTCGCATACTGGGGTAGATTTTGGTGGTCCATTCGCGATCACTATGAATCGATACCGAGGTGCTAAAACCTCTAAGGCATATATTTGCCTCTTTGTGTGTTTCGCGACTAAGGCTATACATCTAGAACCTGCCTGTAGTCTTTCGACTGACGCTTTTCTCGCTGCCCTCCAACGATTTATTGCTCGTCGTGGTCGATGTGATAATCTCTATAGTGATTGTGGTACAAATTTCGTTGGCTCCGCCAAGGAGCTTAAACGCATTTTTTCTGATGCAACTGCTAGGGAAGGAATCCATTGGCATTTCAACCCCCCTTCTGCACCACATTTCGGTGGTCTTTGGGAATCTGGTATCAAGAGTGTAAAATCTCATCTCTCTCGTGTTGTTGGCCAACAAATCCTATCGTACGAAGAATTCTACACTGTCCTGACGCTTATAGAATCTGTCTTGAACTCCCGACCTTTAAATCCCATGAGTTCGGATATCGATGACATTCACGCTTTAACTCCTGGACACTTTCTTCATATGGAGCCAGTTTCTACGCTTCCAACTCCCGTCTGTCCCCTTAACTCGTCTGTCAAGATGGCAACTTCTCCAACGTATGCACCATGATTTTTGGATTCGCTGGCACAAGGAGTACCTTCACACCCTACAACAACGAAGCAAGTGGCTTGACGCTGGTGCTCTTCCTACTATTGGGGCGATGGTGGCCGTGAAAGCTGAAAAACTTCCGCCTTCTAAATGGCTACTAGGTCGTCTATTGTCTCTAATTCCTGGTCCTGATGGTGTCGTAAGAGTTGCTATTGTAAAGACCTCGAATGGTATCCTTCGTCGCCCTTTGGTGAAGTTGTGCCCGTTGCCAACTAATGACTAGTAGTAGTAGTATTTGTTTCTAATTTAATTTAATTTTTATTTTAAGTCTTTTTATTGTTTTGTGGATTCTTGCTAACCGGGATAATCATTTATTTTGTTTCTTGTTCTCTTTTTTCTTATCCGCCGCATGTTATCGCTTCTCCTTCGCGTTAATTATTTTTTTTGTGTAGAAAAATGTCTTGCTTATAGCAGCCATTTTGGCCGGGCGGGATGTTCGCTCCTCGTATAGTGTAAAAGCAGTGGAATTTATAATCTTTATTTTGCGATAAGAAGAACAGACCAGAATTCCACGAATCGTCAAGAAGAACACAACTTAAGTAGTCAGCAACGCAAAACCGCGATATCGTATAGTACCGCTACCTTAAAATTATATGTGTGTGTGATACAGTCAAACCAGCCTTAACAAATCCATTAAACGCACCAGCAACCCAGGATAGCCTTTTCCGGGACACGCACGAGTTTCTGTGAGTCCAGTACTCGACAAGAGAAGAAATTCACAAAGGTAAGTGGCTTTTTGGTCATTCACGAGTTTGCATCAATTTCCACTGCTTTTGCCCCTTCTCTTTTCATTAAAAACCGTTACTTAATTAACAAACGCAAATTACAGTCCACTTTGTTCGTAATAGCCCGCTTAACGCCTATTTTCTTCGCCCGCTCTAGCCCACGCGGGGATGAATAAAAAGAATATTTGAGCGGAAATACGAAAAAATACCTTAGTCGGACCTCGAAAAGCTGCTTTTTTCATATTTTGCAACGTTACTTTTTCAAACACTGTCTACCCCGCACATCACCGCTATTTCCACAGGTCCCGAAGCTTTCTTAGGGGTTGTTCTCAAGAAATTATACTTGTAGTTTATGCACTGAGGGTGGCTGTAGGCTTGCAGGAAAGAAATGAAAACCTCCATGACGAATAGTGGAACTCATCCCCGCTCCACCCCCTCAGTCAAAAACAAGAAGAAATGTAATCTGAGAAATAGAGAGTGATAGGTAAATACAAGGAAAGGGGTGTACCGGGATGGGAGCATGTCACATAACCAAACAAGTAGAGAAATTGCGAGAAAAAAATATCATTTTAACTTACCGCACCATGCCAGCGAAGAAAGTTTAGCGTAAACTCGGCAAAGACAAGGAAGCACAAGGTAAAGATAGTGTCAACGTGTGTGTAAGAGGCCAAACTTTATCCATCAGCAGTCGTTTTTTCTAAGGCTGTCAGTAGACTAAACTGCAAATTCACTTGAATTAAGTTTTCTTCTGGAAAGCTCTTGCAACTTTAATGAAATTTGTAATATAAGTTTCGGTAAAGATTTACTTTCGGACGCGTGTTCGATTTTTATGAAATTTTGTATATAGACGTGTTTTAGGGTGTAGACGACGAAAATCACAATAAAAATGAGGGCAGAAGCCAACTTTTGGATTATTTGGACATTTTTGTAGGACGTAAGTTGTACTCACTTTAGTGGCATGTTTTTGTCATATTTTGCAAATTTTCGGGGGCCGTTCGTTTTATATCAAGCTAAAGAAGGGTGTATTCCACTATTCTAATTCATTTTCATGTAACTGGGCACCCCCTTAATTGCTTATGGGTCTCTGAAAAGTACCCTTCTTTTCATCGTATAAGTTGAAATTGACATCTGACATTAAATTGGCTTTATATATCAAATGTCAATTTCAAGTTATACGATGAAAAGAAGGGTAATTTTCATACACACATAAACAGGTAAGGGGGTGCAATAACTATGTGAAAATGAATTAGAATAGTGAAATACACCTTTATTTAGCTTGGTATAAAATGGGCGACCCCCGTAAATGTGTAAAACGTGCCGCAAAAATGTACAACTTACGTGTTTCCAACACAAAAGTCCAAATAACTCCAAAAGTTGGCTTCTGCCCTAATTTTTATTGTGATTTTCCTCATCTACACCCTAAAATACGTCTATATACAAAATTTTATAAAAATCTAACACGCACCCCGAAAGTAAACCTTTACCTAAGTTTCTTTTAAAGAGGCTTACAGTACCTAGATCTTAAATTTTAATTATCTACCTTCACAGAAAATTGAGTTTTGGGCATTTAAAATTGTTCTCAAAAGAAGCTAGCGCACCGGATTTAAATATTTTGCATAACAAAAGAGACATAGATGGTAACAACTTCAAAAAAGTTGTTCAAATGAGTGTGTATTAGGACGTCTAAACCCGATCTTCAAGGTCTGTTTAAATTAAAATATTAATTTTAGTAATATGTCATACTAATAGTCTACAATTCTTATGAAAATTCAAAACTACAACGAACTTTCTGCATCCCGAAATATTTTATTAATATGCAAAATAATTAAGATACTTAATTTATTCACATTTAGCCGTTCCAGACTGTATAGTAGCATATTTTATTATTAAAAATTACACAGAATGTCAAAACAAATAGGTTTTAAATCTTGTGGCAAATTTCGGCATTATTTACAACAAAGTCTGGACGCAGCAAGTGCGTGTGGTAGCGAATTTTCTTAAAAATGTTTTTAATAGCAAATGTCTTTCTTTCATGAAAGCAGGCATTAGACTTGGTTGCCTATATAGTAGAAACAATATACCATTCTTCATCGAAATAACTTTATTGTTTGAAAATATATAAACATTTTTCAAAAGTCTGGATGCAGCAAATGTGTTATGGAAATGAATTTCCATAAAAATGTTTTTAATAGTAAATGCGAGCAGGCATCAATCTGATTACCGGTATAGCCTATGTAGTAGGAACAATCTACTATATTTTATCAAAATTACTTATAGTTTGAAAATATACAAAAATTTTCTGAAAATAAACATAAATGTTGGTTTCCTAACCTACAAAGCTTACGTTAATATCATATTCAGTTATTGAAATTTGAAGGATTTAATGAAAATTCGGTAAATTTGCAGATTAGCTCCGCAACGCTTTTCAAAAAATTGTTTTTAGAAACGTTACTAGGTAACCCCCCCCCCAATGCACAAACCACAAGAAAAAAATCTTATTCGCACCCCCCAAGGAAGTTACGGGATTGGGAGTGAATAGGGCTGCTGGGCGGGGTAGGTAGTAAAAAGGAAATATGTGCAGAAAACGCGAAGAAAACTGCTTAAAAGCTGTATATTTGAAGCCATATCCCCATTAAACCCTGCCTACCCCGAACAGCACCCCTATTCTCCCAGGTCACGTAACTTCTTTACTTCTTTGGGGGGTATAAGCAAGAAGTTTTGCTTCTGGTTTCTGCAATGAGGGTGGTTGTATGCACAGGGCGATGGAAAATGCCTACGACCAAGCACCCCCGGGTCGAATTGCGGAAGAGGTGGGGGGGGGGGTTGCTTCGTCGTGTGGATTTTCTTTCCCCCCTCGCATGCATACAACCACCCTCGTTGCATAAACCACAAGAAAAATGTCTTGTTCATACCCGCCAAGGAAGTTACGGCACCTGGGGGAATAGGGGTGCTGTGCGGGGTAGGCAGGGTTTAAGGGGGATATGGCTTCAAGATGTGAAAAAGACAACTGTCAAGCCTGTTTTATTTGCATTTTCTGCTCATATTTCCTTTCTCGTACCTACCCCGCCGAGCACCCCTACTCACTTCTGGTCCCGTAACTTCCTTGGGGGGTGTGAACATGAAATGTTTCTTGGTGTTTGTGGATCCAGGGGAGGCGATAGAGAAAACAGTTTTTTGAAAAGCGTTCGGGAGCTAATCTGCAAATTTACCGAAAATTCGCTACCAAGACGCACTTACTGCGTCCAGATTTTTTCTTATAAACGCATTAACAAATTTGTTCTACGAAAATTTGCTACAAAAAATTATAGACCGTTAAACCATAAACTCACTAAACCTACAAATAATTATCCAAAAAAGCATCAACTTAACTAAACTGACAGCCAAAGCATCAGAGAAGGGGTCTATTTGAAATGAATATTCTATAAACGTTTTAGTAAAATGAAGGGCAATGACGGTTGAATCTGAAACTTAAGGGTTTGCAAAACACTCTTCTTGCAACATTTTCTTTTCACAATCGGTATTTGTTTCACATTCTTTGCCTAAACATTGCCAATTTTGACGTTTAAAATTGCGAGTTTGACGTTTTGAGGAAAACTCCAAAATTTGTTTCTTTAACTGCCCATAACTTCGTTGTCTTTAAAGCTAGAGACCTAAATTTTGGTGCAGAGTTCACTCTTTATAATACAAACACGCGTCCCAGATCTCCTCATTGGCGAATATTTTTTTTAAATTCGCTTAAAATTACACAGAATGTCAAAACAAATAGGTTTTAAATCTTGTGGCAAATTTCGGCATTATTTACAAAAATAATGTTCTGAAAGAATTTGACACTATTTTCTCTAACCTATAAACTTCACTTTAATGTCCCCAATTATTCTTGTTCTAATTTTTTTGTTTTCATTTGAGTCTCTGCTTTTATTGCTTTATATTATTATTTGTTTAGTATTACTATAGATCAACACTATTTCCTTCGTACACCATAATTTTTGCCAACTCGTACATTTTTAGGCCGATAACTGACAAATAATGTTATAGGTTACAGGTATAGAAACATAAATATTAAATCTGACCACGGATATGGGTTCTACGGAGCGTAATTAATGCCGATTTGGATGACTGTTTTAGTTAAAACTAGGTCACCTCGTTAAAAATTTCCTATAACATAAACAGAACGACAGCAAATTATATATTGTTTATTTTAGTCAATTTTTATTTTAAAAAATTCACTAAGAGAGGTATCGACGGTGAGACTTTGCAAAAAATTTTTCGAATGAGCGCGAACTAGGACCCTAGAACCCATATCCGGTGCCAGTTACAGTTAAATTCAACTATCTAAGTTAATATAAAATTGAGGTATTATATTTAAATTTTCTTTGGAAATTTTTTTTTTCTCCGAAAATTACAAAGTAATCCTAAAGAAATTTGGTGCATATCTTTCCTTAGGCAATGCCTAACTACACACCAAAACTAAACGTTCTAAGTTTATAGAAAATTGAGTTATACCAATTTGAAGCATTTAATAAAAATTCACTGCCATAACGCACTTGCTGCGTCCCGAGATTTTCTTAATCCCGTTACCTGTGTTATCCCTGTGATAATGTCAGCCATTATCGGAGCGACAAAAGTAATTGTCAAATTATTTTTAATATTAACTATAAGGTTGTCAAAATTATTAAGTGTCTTAAAATATACCAAAAACCGTAAAATCGCTATGACAAATTTTGACCACGACGTTCAGCAAGAACTGAGCAAACGCTGGGATCTGTGTATGCAGGATGCATTATTCAAGATTGCTTCAGGCATAGTGGTGGGCTCAATCTTGTCCATTCTAGCCTTCAAATCTAAAAAATGGCCCATTGTTGTTGGAATAGGATATGGATTAGGAGCAGCTGGCACCAATTGTGAGACATCTATCAATAACCTAATCATAGACTGTAAAAACTCACGCAGCTGAACCAACATTATAAATAAGGCAACAAAAGCGTTTGCTTTCCTACTATTCATGGATGCAGGCATGTATATTTCTACTTTTTGTCTACTTGTGCAAAACAACGCTACTGTATGGCGTTTAATTAGTGTAATATGTAATGATACGTAGAAAACTGATATCTAAACCAAAATATTCCATTAAAGAATAAACGCACAAAATACTTTTTCGCTTTTGTATCAGATAATTTTGCAGAACACATGAACCGTAAGAGATATGTTATGAGAACCTCGGCGGTTCAGGGGTAAGAACGTGTGCCTCTGAACCGAAGGGTACTGGGTTCGATCCCAGGGTACTCCTGTTTTTTAGTACAAACTGTAAAATTTACATGAACCGAGGTTCTCGCATTGTATTTGAGCAAGTTGAATGTATGCACGTTCCGCCCTTCAGAGAGGGCGTAAAGCCGTCGGTCCCGTGTCCATGCGATGTTGGGCACGTTAAAGATCCCTTCCCTCCTTACAGAAAGGCAGGGTTTCGGCAAAATGTCCAGGATAGTGAGGTGAAACTGCTCCCTGGCGTCGGTGATTGGCCATAGTCGCGGAAATAGGCCGACGTTAAAGAAACAAAACACACACACACAGACAGATATGTTATGCTTCTAACATCGGACAGGGTTACATGAGCCGGAGCAAATAGGAGTGCTGGACGGTGTAAATACGATCAAAAGGAGTTGTAAATGCAGTGTAAAAAACACTCTTAGGACTCCAAGGGAAGAAGGAACCTTTTGCAACAAACCCAATTAATTTAGGGAAATTCACTATTCAACGTAATTTCCTCATAATTTATTCTGTTTTTTGTTTCTCTAACACCTTTTTATTTCAGCGACTAAGGCCAATCACCGATGACAGAAGCAGTTTTGCCTTACACTCCTGGAAACTTTGCCGAACCCATCCCTTTCTGCAAAGATGGTATGAATATTTAATGTACCCAACATCGCATAGTCCACGAGACTGATGAGTTTACGACAGAATAATATTTAGCCTGGCTTAAACGCAATGGCACAACGTCCGCTAATGTCACTTTATAGTTTCTACAAAACCAATCTACCAGTTCTCCTCTCGAAAAATTTGAAGGTCATGCAACTTCAATCCATATTTCTAAAATAGTCGATCGCGTTTGACATGTCGCTTTCGCCCAAAAGTTTTAACTATACGAATTGCCTTCTAAGTCTTGTCTATAAATATCTAGTTTTCTGAAGTAACGTCTCTTGCACATTGCAGTGGCGTCTTATCATCGAAATTATAATTTAATGTGGGTTTTACACAATTTTCCGTTTTGGCTTCTGAAGATACACAATTTTGGTGATGACCTTTCACAGCGTATTCTCATCGCCTTTCCCAATATCTAGCTAATGTTATAGCTCCTTATTAATAAGAGTCGAGTTGCCTAAATGATAACATGTTTAAGATTCTCAGCTGGGGCTGTGGGGACCTGGTTATATTTAAAGTCTCAAAAACTCATACTTGTATCTAGCCTAAAAAAATTGAACTACAAGGCCCAAATATTAAGAAAGCTGGAAAATTGCCCAAAAATCCATATTCTCTTCACTGATTATAGCTGTTTGAGAGACATTTTATGGCAATTACATATTTCCAACTTTTCAAAGCCAGCATCAAAGCTCGCATTTCTAATTCGGGCTGGAGGTTTGTTTTGGTGAGAGCAGTTTTTTTTTTGTGGTATATAGTTAAAATAATTCACCATTAACTCATCTTCTGGTTTGACAGCGTTTTTCTAGATTATTGCGGGTATGAGCCTTGGATTTGTATACACCACTATCCGTAATATTTGGCTTATCTCTGAGTCCCGTATACTCCTACAAGGCTGCCTAAAAGTGGTCGTAAAAGCTATATTTAAAAAAGAAGACAAGACCGATCAAAATTGTGTTTTACATGCCAATCAGCCCTACATGCATTGCATGCTGAATAATGGAACGTAAAATATATTCTCCACTTTCTCATCGAGAATGTTATAATACCAGCCACGCAGGCTTTCTTCCTGGCATAGTGTTTTCAACAGCCTGGTCTCATCAGATAGCGAGCCTCCTTGCTCGACCAGCATACAAGTTACCGTTGTATGTCATTTAACTTGATTTTATAAAGCACATTTTACAAGGTGCCACATAACCTGTTGTTATTGAAGCTAGAACACACTGGCCTAAAAGAAAGACTGTTGTAGATCCAGAGCTTTCCCACTGGCACAAATATCTCAGTAGGTGTCGATGATCTATTTTCAAGATTGCCTACTATGGTGTGCCCCAGGGGCCTGTTCCTAGTACTGTCCTTTTCCGTTTTTGTTCCCGGTCTATACAGCAGATTAATTACATTTTTTTATTATTTAGTCACAAATGTACACATATATATATATATATATATATATATATATATATATATATATATATATATATATATATATATATATATATTTATATTTATACATATATATATATATATATATATATATATATATATATATATATATATATATATATATATTGAAATAGAGAGGGGTTAAGCTATGGAAGTTTTATTGAATTGCTATAGTATTTCAGAAATGCTAGGGTTTTTAAATTCAATTTAATATAGAACCTTTTTTTTATTATTTGGAAGTTTAAAGTGTCTTAACATCTAGGGTCATTGACACTGTCGGTATATTTTGTTTCGCTAATTAAAGTATATCTGATCAAATGCTATCAAATAGTGAGGATTGTCTTAAAAAACAGAGTAAATTAGGCATATTTGGCTCACCCAAGTCAAGAATTTGGGATAGTGTTTTCCCATATAGGTATTCGAGTCTTGGATTGATATATAGCGAACATTCTTGAAGCACATGGTTAACAGTAATCACTCTGTCACATATTTTACATTGAGGTTGTGGTTGCTGGATAAGTAGGTATCCATGGGTAAACCTACAATGCCCTATAAGAGTTCTTCTGATAACGACTTCTTCCCTACGTGTTAGACTTGGGAGCGTCTTTGGGGTCACTGATGTTTCGATCTTGCAATGTTTGTTATCAAGGGATGACCAGTGGGTTTGCTATTTGGTTTTAGAACTTGGTCCAATATTGGCAATAAGGTCCGAATTGGTTTGTATGGGTATTATTGTCTTTTCTAGTATCGCATTCCGTGAGAATTCGTCAGCATTTTCGTTGCCTACAATACTACTGTGGGAAGGCGTCCAGTGATTGTCCAGTGTGATTGACTTGCCAGCATGATAGAGACCGTGCACGCTTTCTTGTATTTGAATTACTATAGGGTAATATAGAATTGATATTGGTTTTACTTACGTTTTACTATAATGAATGGTATACTTATATAATTGTTATAATTGATACGGTACTAGATATGGTAACTAGTTTAAATATAGGTTTATGTATATTTAGTGTTTTATTGGATGTAAGTTTCTAAGTGTTTTAGTTATTAAGTTTTATAAAAAGTTTTTAGATTATTCATGTAAAGTAAATGTGTATAAAACCTACAAATTGGTATATCCACTGTCTTTTATTGCTGCCTGGAACCTAAATAAATTTATAGAATGGATTAAATTCACTCTTATATCAGGCAGCTTCTTTAGCTAGTAGGTTCAAGTCCTATCAAAATTTTTATTATTTTTTTCACAAGTATAGTTAGATCTTTAAAACACTGAATCTGTTGTTTATAAGTCCGAAATATATTTGTTTATTTTTTCAATTTTGTAAGAATATTGCCCTATTAGATTTTAGTTGTTACCCAAGTACTTTATATATATATATATATATATATATATATATATATATATATATATATATATATATATATATATATATATATATATATATATATATATATATAGTAACCAAAATAAAGCAAGTCTGTTAAATTCACACAGAAATTGCATGTTTATTGCACTAATATAACTGACAAAAACCTAATGCTTACACCTTTCTATTTCAATTGGCGCCCAACGTGGGGGCAATTATATATCAAATTAAAATTAACGGTGATAAAAACCAAAGCTTAAACCTCTCTATTTCAATTTTCGCCTAAACGTGGGAGCTTTCGAGGTCCACGAGTAAAATCAATAAAAAAATAAACAAAACGTAAAAAGAAAGTCGGGAAAATGCCTAGAGGAAGGAAATTTACCACGTTAAAAGACAGACAGGTCAGACAGGAAAGGGAAGATAAAAGAGAACATGAACAGCAGGAAAGTATGGAAATAGATCAGGAGAGAAGATATGAGCAAGAAGTTGGTGAGAATGTGGAAGAACAAGCAAAAGGAGTGGTACAAACAGGAGAAGAAACGTCAATAGAAGAACAGACACCTGACGGAGGTAAGGTAGACGACAAAAATACGACAAACAAAAAACCTGACAGTAACAATGAAATGTTGATGAAATTAATGCAGAGCATAAATAGTATGAATACAGATTTAAATGAGAAAATGGACAAACAAGAACGGAACGCGAATAATATCAATGAAAGTATGAATGGCATGAAACAAGATATGAATGAAAGCAATAAAAATATAAATGAGAAAATGGATAAGATAGGAAAAAGAGTGAATAAGCAAGAGCGCAAAATTAATGAAGGTATGAAAATAATGAATGAACGACTGAACGAAATAAATGCTAATATAACAGAGAAATTAGAAAAATGTGTGCAAGAGAAGAAAGAGGAGCTGATTCAGAAAGTAAATGACGAAGTGGAGGGCAATTGTATATAAAATTAAAATTATTAACGGTGATAAAAACCCAAGCTTAAACCTTTCTATTTCAATATATATATATATATATATATATATATATATATATATATATATATATATATATATATATATATATATATATATATATATGACACCTCAGAGAGGTATAAAAACTTTTATAAACTATGAAAACTGTTACAAGACCCCAAAAACAGGTAAAAACGCACATCATGTACACCACGATAAACAATTAACAAGTTAAGATCATAAATTAAAAGCTAGAAGAACAGATCGTGAGTGAAGTAACTATTAAAGTCAATATGTGACTCGAAATTCAGTAAAGCTGTAAAAGGTGTTACTAAGCAAAATATTGTTGAGATGACACCTAAGTTCCACAGAACATTCATCTGTCATCATAGAAACGGGTAGCAGGTTATAAATTTTACAACCGGCGTTTCGCGGAGCCTTGAAAGGAAAGCCACGACTACACTTTTCCAAATGGATGCGGTTGGCACCTCGTGTCTGGTAATTATAAAGTTCCCTATTTCGAGGGTATTTCCATCTATGGTCACGCAAACACGTAGATATTTTAAATAAATAGATTGAAACAACAGTAAGGATCTTGTTTAAAAAAATGCTTTCTGTATGAAACTCCAAACGGTACGTCAAAAGGTGATCTAATAAGTCTCTTTTGGCAAATAAATGCTCGCTTCCAGTCAAGTGACCCACCACAAATGCATATTCCGTATTGAAGACGCAAATGCACATGTGCATAATAGTACACAAGCAGATTTTTCTTTCCCAATGAGGCTTTTAGTTTCGACAGACCAAAGCATGTGCTATTGAGCTTACCGCAAAGAAGATCAACGTGGTTTGACCAGGATAAATGTTCATCAACAGTGATACCAACCACTTAATTTTCCTCATCATGCTTACGCCGAAACATTTTGCTGCCATTTGTTAACTAGTAACAATATTCAAACAGAGCTGCTGTTCAATGTGGAATATTTCACTAAACTATGATGAATGGACCGTTCTTCAACTTGGCGATAACAACTCTCGCCAAGCTTATTTCCTGGTCAACAAGCAGATTGCGTCTGTGGTACATCAAAACGACCTTGGAGTTATTATGACAACAGATTTGACCTGGTTAGCTCAAGTTGTGTCACGGGTCAAGAAAATCAACAGGATAATGTTAGCTTTGAGGAGGACCTTTCTAAAGACCTACTACTGGTCCTGAAAGAGAGCTCTATACAACATACGTCCGACCATGTTTCGAATATGGAGTCCCTGCATGGTCGCCTGTACTAGTCAGAGAATGCAAATTATTGGAGAAAACTGAGCATGCAGCATCCAGATGGCCTATGCAGCTTTGTAACCAGACATGTAAGGAACGCCTTAAATGCCTCAAACTTACAACCTTGCATGAAATGCGATTAAGATGTGACCTAATTTACTTGTATAGGATGACCCATGGCTTACGTCCACCTTGGTGCTTCTAAGTGATTACTCTAGACTGCAGGGGCATTCTTATAATTAAAAAAATGACCTCAATTTCTTCACAATAGTCCATTGGATATGTGGAACGGTTTTCTTGAATCTATCGTCATTGCTTAAAATATTAGTATCTTCAAGAGAAGATTGGATGCGCATATGAACAAGTGAATTTATCATTTATAGTGCATACATTTTATAATTATACTTTCAGTTGCAAGCTATGTAATTCTTTGTATTATCCTAATAAGTAAATTAAAAAATTAAATGTAGTATAGAAACACGTCGCCCACTGTTGTAATATTGTTGCTGTTCCCTTTTCAACAACTAATTTTCAAGGTAATTTGGCGCCAAGGCACGCTCACTTATATGCGCGAGAAAGGCGGCCAGTTCACGTAACAATGGCTACGGAAAGAAAAAATTTTACGATAAGTAATAATTTTTGTTACACGTTTTTTTTTTTTGGCAAGACAAACAATGTAGCGACAGTATTTAGAGCTGTAAATAAAGTATGTTGAGTAACATTTCTGTTTTTATTAATGTTTTAAACCAACATACAACAGTTGGCATATCTGGGCCGCTGATCCAAATACAATTTTCTCATTACTAGGTTCTATTCCAAAGCAATCTGTTCGACTAATATAAGATCCGATCTATCGCAATCAATTTTACTTCTAAAGACCACAAAAGAAATGGTTGAAAATGTTTTAGTATGTGCTATAACTGGTTTTAGAAGAAAATAACTCGGTAGGTATTTCAAACCCTAAGAATTTAATTTTCTGAATTTCCAAGTGCCTATTTTTGACACAGCTCGCACCAAGTATTTTTTGATCCGTTCGCAAACCATGCCTCTTTTTATAAATTTTTTGGCTTGACTAGCAGAAAGATGTAGCTTAGCTGAAACAGAGCGCTGCATCTATTCTAGTCTATCGTATACTATTTATAATAAGAAAAATTCGGCAATAACTCACTAGGATAGTGCTATATTTTAATTAACAAAATATTAGCCACGAAGACTGGTAAAGATTTTCTGATTCATAATATACTAGCTCACTCAAGAGACAAGTTTTTACTGCCAGTTTTACCCGCTTCTATTAACAAAAAGCACTGAATATATATGAGGTTTCATCTACGTTTATTGCTGTGAATAAAAAAAATATTTCATATCCAGTATATTTGGGTATATTATCTCATGGAATGAAAACAGACTAGTTCCGTCGCACTGCGGCCATTTCATTTCCCAGATAACTAACTAAATTCTGAACAAAGGGTGTGAAACCGCGAATAAAACTAGTTGGTTAAGCCTTAAAATAAAACAAGTTTTCTATCCTGTAAAGTTATAATGAAACAGCAGCTTATTAGGCAAGCGCGTACCAGTTTTTATGCACACGACTTTTTTAATCTGCAGTAACTGTCTAGCTCTTTTGTAGACGTAAAAGAGATAAATAGATTTCCTGACGAATAATCAGTAACTGTTTCTGTGAAGTCTGATTTTAAACTTTTTATTGAAATAACTTATAATTATTTTCTAAGTCAAAAGGAAAGTTGATTTTTTTTTATGTAAGAATGACACACACTTCAAACTTGCATTATTAAATCAGCTTTTAAATACAAACAGTTCAAATTATAGGTACTTGTATTTTAGCTCGAAAATAGTTTTAATTTTACTTAAAAAATATCATAATTTACTTAAAAATTGTATTCTATTTCCTACTTACTAAGTTTTTTCCAAGTTACGAAAAAGCGATATGTACCTTAGCGTGGAGTGAAAAATATTGATTATTTTTTTTTAAGATCAGAATGTAATACCTTTAAAAAGTTGTCTATGGTACTACTTAATATGTTGGTAAAGCTGCTTGAATTCGTACAATTTCTTCTGCCTCCCCAGCTTCCTTAAAGGTTTACAATTCTTAATTCTTTTTAATATTACTGATATTACGAAGATAATCATTTAATACCTCCAACAAGTTATATGTATTACTTAGTAATGGTAAAAAAAATTCGGACATTGACCTTATCTGTCCCCCAACGACTTTGAAATTCCCTTAATTTTACGTCATTTACAAGTATAAAGTTTACTTCCCTGGGTCTTTAATATAATACATACACAACAAACATTCAGTTCCAAATCGATCCTTATTTGACTCTAAGGTAAAACAGATGAAACTTAAACACAAAAATCAGTTAATTCATTATTGAGGATGTTGAGACAAGACAGAAATATGACAAAAATATAACTACATAAAATATCTTACTGCAAGTTTTTCAGGATCTATTCTAATTTGGTATTAAAGTAGGGCATGGTTTTCCTGGAATTACTTTTCCCTTTTATGAATCCATTCCTTGTATATTTGGAGCAAAGTGCTGCAGAAGCTTCTATTACAAGCCTAACATTTCTCTCCACGCACAGTGCTTGACAGGAATACTTCCCAAATTGAACTAAGTCAGTGTTGTTAATAAAATCCCGCCAATCATCAGTGAACACTTAAGAGAGAATAGGTGGCATTCTTGCCAGTTGATTAATTCATAGTAGTTCTTTAGATCAAAACATTGGGAAGATATTCTGAATACCCTGAATTTTTTGGACGAGGTTAGTGATGAAAAAATTTGCTTTTGGGATACGGCGAAGCCCAAGTTCTCGGATATGGATCCTATTGCCAGATATCATACTGAGAAGTACGTTTTCGTGGTGGCCGAAATATCCATTTCGATGGATTCGATGGTCAACAATATCTCTCAATTCTTTATCTAGGTCCCGAGACACCTGAATGAGAAGAAAATATATTTGGCGCCATATTTACAAGTATGCTTGGAATTTGCATAAAACCACCATGGAGCATAGATATTTATTATATATTCTGTCAACGTGGTTACCCGGCTTGACGGTGGATTTTGACTTGAAACAGAAAGGCGAAGAATTCGGTTGCTGTAAGAAAATTTTCTGGATTTAGATTTGAAACACTTGTATTACACCGACCACTAGCAACTGCTTGGCACATTTCAAATATATATTTTTGGTCAGTGTGAAGGTCATTTACAATATCTTCCGGTATTGTAAGCAATTTGCCTTAAATGGATTTAAACGCATCGACTGTCAGTTTGTAGCTTTTCTCCATATACTTGCCAGTAGGACTTTTAAATCAACGAGTGTCCCCATCGAGATGTTGAAAGAGGTGCGGAAATGGTAGCTCATTTGCGTGTAGCATACATACAAACCACTGAAGAGGTTTTTAAAACTGTTCTTCCAGTAGTCTTAGTACACCGCCTTAACATCCGTATTTACAACGTTTCCGTTACAACCAATAGCTTCCATGTCTCTAGAATCAATGACACTTTCTTCTAAGAAATTTACGATACTTGTTTTGATAGTTTGGGATGTACGAGAAGACTAAGAAGCATGTCCAATATACTTACATTCTGACTCTTGCACTAAAGCTATATATTTTTCTACAATTGTTTGACGATAAAACTTCTGTCCTCTTTTTACTTGGGCTAAGGTCTTATCTTTGCGCCCATCAAAGTAGAGACCATGTAACGTTATCTTAGAAAATTTTTGCTGCTGGAAATCACAACATGTTTTTTGCGTTTCCCTTTCAACTTTACTTCTATCAATAACTTTATAAGGATCTTCAGTTGTTACTATTTCTATATTATTTAAAACAGCCGATGCAAATGCAGGTACGGATCTATCGGATATGCCATACCTATTGCACGGTTTTTCAAAAGTGGTTAACCGAATTCGAATTTGCTGTTTTTTGTCAACTTACTGGGAGGCCAAAGGCGTGTAAACTGCTTCCAAAAAGTTAGTATCACTGGCATAAAATTTGTTTGACTCTAAACTGGAAAATGAGTCAGAATCATATAAAGATATTCCAATATTGATTGATTGTTGTTCCCTTACTTGGTGAAGCTTGTCCATACTACATACAGACTTGGAGACTACTTCTCTGGCTTCACTGTTGGTTTTCGTTTTTGTAGGTGAAGGACGTAGCCAGCGCGTAAGCTAATTGGAGCAAGTGGCCCTTACGAATTCTGGATGTTCTAGGATGTTCTTCAACGTTTCTGTGACTATAGTTTTGCTGCTTGACAGCATTCTCAGGCAGATAAAAATTGAATTAGTACGAAATCATTACAACTACAAATAAAGATCTGTTGCTATGTTATAACATGATGATTTTATCAAAAAATTTATCAAATTGAAAACACACTGCTATGTGTATGACCAAATACCAAACATATGCGCTAGCGCTCTGAAGACAGTTTCTAAATCCTTCCTAGTCGACCGCAGGGGTTGGTTCCTATCCCCCTGAGTTGTGTATAAAATGTTCTGCTCAGCTATGTTGTTGCTGTCTTATTGTTATATTTGGCCTCGGACCGTTTTTTTAATATATTTTTTAAATTATTGTATGGGATGACTGGGACACTATGCGTCCCGACACTCAGCAGGCTGGCTGTGAATAAACTCTCCTGGGCTTAAGTTTCATGCAGGTAGGTAAATTGTGTCAACAAAAGAGCCATGCTTGTTCTAACAGAAAATTGTTGTTAATTGTATTTTTATATTAAATAATGTCTTAATAAAAATGGATGGTATTATTTCTCAGCCATCCTGTATAGTTACACTGACCTTTTTACTCGACAAAAGTGTATTGAACGTAAGTACATCAGTATACCAGGTATCAGAAAAAATACGTTCCGTAGTTTTCGAAATATTACCAATTTTTGAAAATTGTTTTTACAACCATTTTTTCAGTAGTGAGTGAAGATATAAAAACAATTTCAAATACAGTTATACCTTAAATTAGATGTTAATTCAGAGAACGCAAAAACATACAGAGTGTTCCATTTGAAACAAAAATCTTGGTATTATTTTTGAGCCACCCTGTCCTATAGTTACACATACGTTTTTACTTGCCAACGGAATACTATTATTTAGGTTAAATTTTTTTTAGTAGTTTTCGAAATATTGACCATATTCCATACCTTTTCTACACCCTGTATATATGTATGTATACGTACAAACGCATAATATATAACCATTATACTTAGCTACATTTTTAATATATTCCCTTAAATAAAGAAAGATACTACAGAGAATTTGAATATATTAAAAATGTAGCTAAGTATAATGGTTACTCTATCTGCTTAGTCGAGAAACTAGTCGATAAACATAAAACAAAGAAAATGTTAGCGGAATCTACGACTTTAAGAAAAGATAAACCAGACAAAACCGTTGTCTGTTTACCATTTGAACCGCGAATTACGAGAGGCTTTAATAGCATTTTTTTTAAAAGCCAGTGTGCTGCTTACATTTTCTACAAAAATACATTAAAAAACTTGCTAGGTAAAGATAAAACCACAGATGTGTCGGAAATCTATGAAATAGGTTGTAAGGATTGTGAACTTAAATTTGTTGGGCAAACTAAATTAAAACTAGATTTAAAGAACATTTAGCGCAACTGAGATGTAGCACTATTGACAAATCATGTATTGCTCAGCATATTTGAGCGAATAATCGTCATGTAGATAAAGGAAATCTTAAGTTAATAAAAAATGTCAAGCAGTCGCGTCAGCTTTATGCTTACGAAAGTATATATGTATATCGTTAGGATAAAAAAAATATTTCGATGATTAGAGTAGGTCTGGTTCTATGTAGTCCATTGTTTGAACTGTTATCTTAATAACCAACGTGTCTCTTCTTAGAAGGAATATTCTATAACGACGCACAGCATAACAAGGGCAGGTATGCAGTTTTAATCACAGGGATTTAAGACTCAACAGTGTGGGTCTGTCTGTATACCTTCTTAGAGAACGCTGTTTGCAACTGCTTGGCAACTAACATACAAATAGTAGTTCTAGTCTTTATTTACTTCGTTTACACATCCCCTTGATGACGCTAACTTTTTGGCGGAACGATCGTCGGGTCAAAAACTGTATTGTTGGGTTCTCCAAATTGTACTTATCTACTACTCCTTGGACAATTTATTCATGTTGAAAATATTAATAATAGGATTTTTAATATGGTTTTGTTTACAGATACGTGCCTGATTCGCCCGTGACTCCGGAAGGTCATCTCCCTTCACCCCCCCCCCCCCCCCCGATCATAAACTTTTCGATAAAAGGTTCAGTGGTCTCTTCGCCTGGCAGAGATCATATAATTTTCAAAAATGTAATTTTTTCGGATTGTATGCAGAGCTTGGCGTCTTGTGCTGGAATGATATGGATGGGCTTCAGGATGTTAGTTATATGCTTGACTTTTTCGATTCCAGAATTTACGACCTATTTGATCTGTATGTTCCCATGACTGCTCTAGTGGCATGTAAACGGTATTCCCCTTGATTTTACAAAGAAACTAAGGTTAGTTTTAAATCTCAATATTTATTGTGGCGCAAGTTTAAGAAGTCTGAGTTGTGGAGTTTCTAAATAAATTTAGTGAGCTGAGACAAAAACTTAAGCGAGACATTTATATTTCGCAAGTAACCTCATTCCGGAGAGTTGAAAGGGGGGTTAGGTCTAATCCTAAAAAGTTCTAGAACTGTTCTTCTAGGCGGCGTCAAAACTTATATATTCTACATCTGACTGCTCGTACGCGATTGCTGCGATCATCTCCAATTTACCCGATGTGCAATGATTACTCTGTACTGCAAGACAGCCTAGATATTTTCTCATGTAATATATCAGAGATAAAAATGTTTTTTAAAGCAACATAACTCGTGTATCTCTCTTTTGTGAGAACCTCGGTGGTTCAGTGGTAAGAACGTATGCCTCTGAACCGAAGGGTACTGGGTTCGATCTCAGGGTACTCCTTTCACTTTTTCAGTACAAACTGTAACATCACCATCAACCGAGGTTTTGGCATTGTATTTTAGCAAGTTGAATGTCTGCACGTTCCTCCCTTCGGAGGCGGCGTAAAGCCGTCGGTCCCGTGTCTATGCGATGTTGGGCATGTTAAAGATCCCTACCCTCCTTACAGAAAGGCAGGGGTTCGGCAAAATTTCCAGGATAGTGAGGTGAAACTGCTCCCTGGCGTCGGTGATTGGCCATAGTAGCGGAAATAGGCTGACGTTAAAGAAATATATATATATATATATATATATATATATATATATATATATATATATATATATATATATATATATATATATATATATATATAAACTCTATTTTGTGTAGTTTGTTTAATTATTGTTTGTTATTGTTTGGTGTATCAGCCCATCCTTAATTTGGCTTTTAAGCTGTTGGATGGTGAATGAATAAAAAAATTAAAAAAATAAATAAATAAATAAGTAAATAAATACATAGGTGTTTAGCAACATCAAGTGCAATTCGGATCTAGTTAGTAAACCCGTATCTTTATTAGTGAATTTTCTTAAAAAAAATTCACTAATGAGGAGATCCCGACTTTTGAATTTTGAAAAAATTTCTTCAAATGAGCGCTAATTAGGCCCCCCAGAACACATATCCGGGGTCGGTTTAAATTTTTATATGTTTATATATATATATATATATATATATATATATATATATATATATATATATATATATATATATATATATATATATATATATATATATATATATATATATATATATATATATATATATATATGTATCACACCGATAACTCAAAAAATAATAGGCCGATTTTGATTAAATTTGGTGAATAAATTCCTTTTGCAAATGGCTTGGATAAGTTCGTTATCCAGGAAAATCGGTCCAGGTTTTCCCGGAAAATTTTGTGTTTTCTTTCAAAAAAAATTTATATCTCCGGAATTAACAAAGTAAGGGCAACCAAATTTCATATGCGGATTTATTTTATTATAGGCAAGTTACCTACCAAAATTTAGCTCCGTAGGTTAAAGGATAAAAAAGTTACAGGCATTCAAAGAAAAATAAATTTGGATTTTCCTCAAAACGTCAAAATTGCGATTTTAAACGTCAAAATTGGTGAGTACATTCCTTTTGCAAGTCGCTTGGATAATTTTGTTAGCCAGGAAAATTCGCCGAGGTTTTCCTGGAAAAATTTGTGTTTTCTTTCGCAAAATATTTATATCTCCAAAATTAACAAAGTAAGGGCAACCAAATTTGGTAAGCTGGTTTATATCGTTATAGGTGTGCCACCTACCAAAATTTAGCTCTGTAGGTCAAAAGACAAAAAAGTTATGAGCATTTAAAGAAAAATAAATTGGGGGTTTCCTCAAAACGTCAAAGTGACAATTGAAAACGTCAAAATTCGCAACATTTAGGCAAATAACTTGAATCTAATACGATCTATGGAAAGAAAATGTCTCAAGAAGAATGTTTTACATACACCGAACTCTTAGTTTCAACCGTCATTGTCCTTCATTTTACTAAAATATTTCCAGAAAATTCATTTCTAATAGACCCTTTCTCTGATGCTTGGCAGTAGTCTTAGCTATAGACTTTATCGTTTAATGGTATATGATTTTTGTCCAATTTTCGTAAAAAATCAATAAAGCTCAATATATTCGTTATTATACAAGATATGAAAAAATATTGTATACATTAATTATAGGGTGTCTTGAGCTACATCTTAAAAAATTATTGCGACAATCACAGGGTGGCCCATAAGTCGTTGGTGATACAAATAAATTTTTTTCGTCGAAAACGCCTTATTTTTTTGCATTTTCCATCGAAATATAATGCATGTTTGTAAGTTAAGAAATTCTGGAGGCAGCAAGTGCGTTGTGGTTGCGAATTTTGATTAAATGCTTCATATTTGAAAAGCTCAATTTGCTATTAACCTATAAGGTTGACCAGGAAACGGATTTTTTCAGTAACACTTTTGGTTTACTTTTGGAAATTTCTGTACGTTTTCAAACAATCAAGTTATTTTGATGAAACATGGCACATTGTTTTTACTATATATGTTATACTGGTAATCAAATTTGATGCCTGCTTTTTCTATATAGGTTATACTGGTAACCAAAATTGATGTCTGCTTTCTTAAAAAGAAAACACACATATTTGCAATAAAAACATTTTTATGAAAATTCACTACCATAACGCACTTGCTGCGTCCCGAGATTTTTTAAATTCAAGCTAGTTTATTTATGCCATATAAAATCACTTACAATGAATCATGTTCGACAAGCTCCAATTAACGTGTGTCACATTAGCTGTTAATTAACGTGAAATATTGTTTGCTTTGACATACAGATTCCACTTTATAAATGAATATTTTAAATGTAGCTGCCAAATTAGTAATTCGTAATTTAATTTATTCCATTAAATGTTGCAACCAATTTAAATCTATAAAATGTTAAATACCTATATTGGTGTATTAAAACTATTGCATGTATTTAAAAAACAGTTTAGGACGCAGCAAGTGAATTTTCATTAGTATTGTACACAAGTAACACGACATAATACTAGAATTAACACCTTAAATTTCAACAGACCTTGAAGACTGGGATAACAGGCCCTAATACAGGCTCATTTAAAGAATTTTTTCGAAAGTGTTACAATCTATATCTCTCTGTATTATCAAAAAGTTTGGGACGCAGCAAGTGCGTTATGGTAGTGAATTTTTATTAAATGCTTCAAACTTGGATAAATCACTCTTCGATAAACTTAGAAAGTTGTATTTTGGTATTTGGTAAGGCCTTTCCCAAGGCAACATATTTGTTAAACGTCATTAAAATAACGTTGTAATTTTCGGAGAAAAAAATTTGTTTCAAAAGAAAATTCGAAATTTGCAAAATTTCATTTTCTATTAACTTAGAAAATTGAGAATTTTGGTATGTAGTAAGGTCTTTATCAAGGCAATATATCCAACAAATCTCATTAAAATAACTTGGTAATTTTCGGAGAAAAATTTTTTTTTCAAAAGAAAACTCAAAATGTTTCCGGAAAACTTTGTCCGATTTACGGATAACGAACTCATCCAAGCCATTAATAAAGGAAAGGCACTTACCGAGTTTCATCGAGATCGGTTAATTATTTTTTAAGTTAGCGGTTGGATATATATATATATATATATATATATATATATATATATATATATATATATATATATATATATATATATATATATATATATATATATATATAAACTGAAACTGACCCCGCATGTGAGTTCTAGGGGTCCTAGTTCGCGCTCATTTGAAAAATTTTTTGCAAAGTCTCACCATCGATACCTGCCTATTAGTGAATTTTTTTTTAAATAAAAATTCACTAAAAAGAACAATTTAGTCTTGTGTTCTAGCTTCCTTTTCAGACAGATGCCTAAAACTTAACTTTTTATGAAGCTAGACAATTAAAGTTTGGTATATCTAGGCACAGTAAGTCTCTTTAAAACTTGCATTACAAATTTTATTGAAGCTACAAAAGCTTTCCAACGGAAAACTTAATTCATATTCAGAAAAAAAGTATCAGCCAAATTATAAACGTGACAGGTTTTTTACAACAATAAAAAAGTTTTTTTAACACAAAGTCTCTTCTTTTCTATCAACAATAAAACATGTCTCTTGAAATTTATAATTGTAGGCTTACAGTTGACAAAGTTATCCAGGCGTTTTAAAGAAAAATTATATCTTGGTCCAAACTTATGAAACTTGGACAATATTGTCTCTACCAAATATTAATGTTAGTGAAAACGTTAAAGTGGATCGTGCCGGAATAGAACACTCACCGGCCGTCAAGCTTAGTTATGAACTGAACACGTTACGCTTGGCCAGGAGAGATACGTAACAAGTGTTTATTTACACGCTATTGTTCCCATCCTTAAACGTTGAGCTTTCCATGCTACATTTTCAGTCTGAAACCTTAAATGAGGATGTTCATCAAGCTACAGGTATAGTGTATTTTAAAAATGTAATGAATATCTTAAAAAGCATTACTTTTTACAATCACATCAGTTTTAATTTCATGTTATCTGTACCTTCGCGTAATGGCATGGTCACAGCATAAGCAGCAGTTGTTTATTATGGCGAAGGCTGTGGCAGTGGCATGGTATTGCTGTGTTAACATTGACAACGGTGTTCGATTGTTCGGAATTTTAATGGTCGAGATTTGCCAATCGCTAGTTAGGATAGTATGCTTCACCCGTGTTATTTGTATTATTTGGTCCTCTGGTATGTATCAATCTACGCATATCAGATAACTAGTCAGTTTTTATCAGGCATTGGACTTTAATCACTTGACCTCAATTCATGTCTTTCAGATATTTTTTTAATTTGAAAAAAGCTCCAAATTTTGTGAACCAAATTACTTCAAATTTACAACACAGGTTTATTTGCACCAATTCTAGCTACATGTAAAGTCTCATTTGAGTCACTCATACTATCAAAAATATAGCGTTTTCAAAATTATTTCCGTATATTTGGGGGAGGGGGGGTCTGTTATAGCTGATTTACGAACTAGCGCGGTCTTAACAAAATGAAGATAAGTGCCAAGTTTAGTTCAAATCAGTTGTGTATTTTTTAAGTAATCGCTCGAATACATATTCATATATATATATATATATATATATATATATATATATATATATATATATATATATATATATATATATATATAAACTCAAACGGACCTCGGATATAGGTTCCAGGGGCCCTAATTCATGGTTACCTCTCTATTAGTGAATATTATTAAATACATTATTTTGTTAGCTTTATACTATTACTTCCATATCATCAATACGTGTGGAAGTATGGCGACAAAAATAACATTTTTTTCGCATATACGTCGTAAAATATGGCAAAACATATAGAAAACATGATTAGAGAACGAAATTTTTTTGAGTTTGTTGGTATGTATGTCTGCTGTAGCCACGTTAACTTTAGAACGACTTGAGATATCATCTTCAAATTTGGTATACAGTTAGCACACGACAAACGAACGGTTCAAAGTGTTTTTGGGTAAAATCGCTCCAGATGTTAGGGGATGCTTGGGATATGAATTGGTGAGAATTGAACTTTTTCTGTTAAAACTCGAGTAATAAAACGTTTTAGGGTTTGTTTATTAGAAAACTTGCAATTTTATCAAATATCTCGTATTTGGTGCTAAAATTAAATTAGGGGTGAAATGCATGGGCTTGAAATATCGGTGACACAAAATTCGAATTTTGTTTGAACTTAATTCTGGAAAGAATTAAGAAAATTTTTTTGCGTATCCGTCTGACAGTCGGTTGGTCTGTCGGCCTGTATGTCTCTCTGTTAGTAGGGGCAATAACTTTTGAGCTGTGTTATTACCACCAGTCTCTTCTTAATGATTACTTTATTATTATACAGGTGCTTATAAGTAGCGCATACATTATGCAAAAGAGTACGCCGAGAAATTGGAAAGTACGTAGCCAACAATGGAAAATTTCGTGATGCAGCAAGTGCGTTATAGTAGTTAAGATTTATAAGAATTGTACACTATTAGTAGGGCATGTTACTAGAATTAATACTTTAAATTTAAACAAACCTTAAATATCGGTTTTAGAGATCCTATTCTGCATTTATTTGAATAATTTTTTCGAAATCATCGATATATCTCCATTATCGAAAAAAAGTTATTAATCTTGGGTTCTAGTTCCTTTGGAGAAAGATACCCAAAACTCGATTTTCTCTGAAGCTAAAAATTAAAGTTTGGTATGTGCGGATTATGTAAGTCTTTTAAAAAAAAACTTGTAATACAAATTTGATTAAAGTTTCCAAAGCTTTCCTGAAGAAAACTCAATTCATATCTAGAAAATCTCTGGACGCAGCAAGTGCGTTATGGACATTTTACTTAAAGAGTACCACAAGCAGCGCTCTCTATACGAGAGAGAAGGACAACTTTTTTATCACTATGAAGAACTCGTCTGTATCAACTTCAACGACAATTCCGCTGCTCACTGTAGCATTATTTCTGGAACAGCTTTTATAGCACCTAGATTATTTTATAAGTTTTATTTTATAAACTTTTTTAAAGAAAGTCTTGCAATCCTTTTTAAGCAAGACACGTGTATAATATGTCATTGCTTAATCTAGCTTATCATCTATTAATCTTTAACAGCAAACCTTATTAACTTTATTAAATCCTGCAACTAATATAATTAACATAATTTTTGTCCAGACTTGAAACCATATTGTTGTTTATGGCTTCCTAAAGCTCTAGGCGTTCTGTTTGCACTTTAGCCCCCCGTGTAATACATCTGTGTTGTGATAAGCTTGGCATATATTACAAAAGCTATCTGATGTAGTGTAGCACCCTCAGCTAATCCCATATATCAGTGTGTGCTTCCCAGTGCTAGATCAGATGTTAAATCGCAAATCCGGTCTAAAATTATAACCTTGCTGGTATATTTCTTCCAGCTGATACAATTAATCAACACCATGTTATCTGTAGAATGTGTGACACATACATCAGATCCTATCTAGATCTCTGGTGGCGTTATCTTAGACTAGTCCCTTATGTCGTATCTAGGACATGAAACGAATACGAATTTAGGATTTCGGATACGTATTAACATAACCTGTTGAAAAACTCATGTCAGGGTGAATGTAGAGATAGGATCGCTCTCTTGGAAAGTGGATAAATTATTTGACTATGGAGATTATAGATCTCATTTTAAAGCTTAACGCAATTCAGAAAATAATACCGACTATATACTGTAACACCAACGTTTTATTAATCACGATACGTAGTAGTTTTTAAATTAGTAGGAACATTTGTTACACAACGAAATATTGAATTCTTCATGGTACAGCAGTTAGATCCTAGCCTGCTACGCTAGATTTCGACTGATTTTCTCGAAAATATCTAATATTTGGATTCACTAGCTTCCTATTTTAAAAGCAACAGAACTACTGAATTAGATATAATTAGAGGCAGACATTGAGAGTTTTTACGATAGCTCTTTTTTAAGTATCAGATTTTGTCAAAAATAATATTTCCCTGTTGCGTTAAATCCTTTGGTGTGAGTTAAATATCACGTCTTCATTTAAATTATGCATTATTTTTCGGAATGTTCAATTTTTTTTCTCATCAATACCTTCTTCTAAAATAAACCAAAGGGGAATTTATATACATATATATATATATATATATATATATATATATATATATATATATATATATATATATATATATAGAACGAAAATTTTAAAAAAATCTGTGGCTGATGACAATGCAGTAGAAGCTATAACACTTTTGTCCACTACCATCACCAGTAGAATGTGTTTGCCAGAATATTTATTTTGCTGCTTTTTCAAAGTAGTAGAATAAAGCCCTTAGCTACATTATGGTTTAGGCTTAACCGGAGTGAGGAGTTATGCGCATTCTTTGTAACCGTCAATAAAAAGTTTTGCACTTATAAACCACTACAGAGTACTGCTAAAAACGGATTGTGTTATTGGTTATGTATTTGGGTAGATAGCAATAAAAAATAACAGACTTGGCCCCG
Source organism: Tillus elongatus (assembly GCA_964006375.1). Lineage (NCBI taxonomy): Eukaryota > Metazoa > Arthropoda > Insecta > Coleoptera > Cleridae > Tillus > Tillus elongatus. Next base: position 117,643,592 of record OZ023264.1, read on the forward strand.
GCTTTTTCCCAAACCCGCATAGATAACTATCGTTACAATAATGACGCAACCATTCTTAGTGAAATAGACAATTTTTTAGCTGGACACAAGCTGCATCTTATAAAATTACTTCCACAGAGTCGTCAGTGATACAAATTTTCTTTTTCTTTTTTAAATCGAACACCTCTTATATTATTACATTTTTGCATTTTCCATCAAAATATAAAGCAGTGTTATAAAAAAAAAGTTCGGGACGCAGCAAGTGCGTTATGGTAGTGAATTTTGATTAAATGCTTCAAACTTGGATAACTCAATTTTCGATAAACTAAAAGAAATGAATTTTGATATGTAGTAAAATCTTTTCCAAGGCAACATATCCGCCAAATTTTTGGAGAAAATTTTTTTCAAAAGAAAATTCAAAATTTGAAAAACTCAATTTTCTATAAACTTAGAAAGTTGAATTTTGGTACGTAGTAAGGCCTTTCTTAAAGCAACATATCCACCAAATTTTATTAAAACAGCTTTGTAATTTTCAGAGAAAACATTTTTTTTGAAAGAAAACTCAAAATTTTTTCGGAAAACCTAGTCCGATTTTCCTGACTAACGAACTCATCCAAGCCATTAATAAAATAAAAGCACTTGCCAACTTTCATTAAAATCGGTATATTATTTTTTGAGTTATCGGTTGGATACACACACACACACACACATATATATATATATATATATATATATATATATATATATATATATATATATATATATATATATATATATATATATATATATATATATATATATAAGCATATAAAAATTGAAACTGACAGCTGACCCCGGATATGCGTTCTAGGGGTCCTAGTTCGCGCTTATTTGAAAAATTTTTTGCAAAGTCTCACCATCGATACCTCTCTATCGGTAATTTTTAAAAATAAAAATTCACTAAAAATTGAGGTCGTTGATCGTTTTCGAGTTATTTTTATTCTTTCACATTTTTGGTACTTATTAAAAATTATGATACGGCGTTTTTAGCAATTAAGTATTGGTATGCTATGGCAGTCCCATGAATTGATTTTTGTCTATATTATTTTTCGAAAATATCTACGTGCCGTACAGTTTTTTTATGTTTCAGTAGAAATCAATGTTTGTAGAATTTTTGTAAAATTTTTGGAGAAACTTTACTCAATTTTCTATAAACTTAAAAAGTTAGATTTTAGTCTGTAGTGAGGTCTTTCTCAAGGCAACATATCCACCAAATTTCATTAAAATAGCTTTGTAATTTTCAGAGAAACAATTTTTTTCGAAAGAAAACTCAAAATTTTTTTAGAAAACCTTATCCGATTTTCCTGACTAACAAACTCGTCCAAGCCATTAATAAAATAAAGGCACTTGCCGACTTTCATCAAAATCCGTTAATTATTTTTTCAGTTATCGGTTGGATACTTATATATATATATATATATATATATATATATATATATATATATATATATATATATATATATATATATATATATATATATATATAAGCATATAAAAATTGAAATTTTTTTAATAAAATTGAGAGCGTTGATTGTTTTCGAGTTACTTTAATTCTTTCACATTTTTGGTACTTATTAAAAATGATGAGACGGCGTTTTTAGCAATTAAGTATTGGTATGCTATGGCAGAGTCCCATGAAGTGATTTTTGTTTATATTATTTTTCGAAAATATCGACGTGCCGTACAGAGTTTTTTATGTTTCAGTAGAAATCAATGTTTGTAGAATTTTTGTAAAATTTTGGTAATAAGTGAGAAATGTTTAATAAGTAATTGTAAAAAAAAATCGGATTTTCGTAAAAAAATTATTTGCAAAATTTCATGAAATTGTTTGTTTGTTAGTGTTGTCGAAAAGTTGTTTGTGGTAGGTTCCATTCTATAAATTTCTATCCAACCGGAGCATTTCTGTCGTCGTGGATGGTCATTCCTGGAGTCCTTCAAGGTTCAGCCTTAGCGCCTACTTTGTTTCTTCTCCACATCAATGATCTCCTCTCTAGCACATTCAACCCAGTTCACAGTTACGCGGACGACAGCATCCTCCACGCAAATATACAATATTCTAAGCCTCTCTCTTTAGCCCAATTAGATGAGGATCGCAGACTCATGGAGGGTTCTGTCTCTGTGGATCTTCAAAAAATATTAGACTGGTCAAGTAGAAATCTTGTACAATTCAACTCCAACAAATCTCAGTCTTGGTTACTATTATCTCATAAGAAATACATCACGCCTAGACCCATCACAATGAACAACTAAGTTATTTACAGCCATGGGTCCTTTTAACTTGTTGGCATTTCTGTGTATCGAAATCTCGATTGGCACCAACATGTCACATCAATTGCAGAAGCGGCTGCTAAGAAATTAGGTTCTTCCGCGCTCGCAAATACTTTTTACCAGCTAATCTCTATACCTTATACACTTCACAAAGAGGGCCAAAGCTCGAATACTGCTCCCACATCTAGGGTGCCGCTGCCGCTTCTACACTTGCTATCCTGGACGCCATTCAGAAGAGAACTATACGTCTCATCGGTAATCCTACCCCCACCCAAAGGCTGCCATCCCTTGCCTACCGACGTGCAATAGATATCTGCACGGGCACTGCTCAGAGGAGTTTGCTTCAATAGTTCCTCCACCTGCTGCCCCCAACAGATCTACCAGGGGAACAGAGAGAATGCACCCTTTTACTGTCCAGGTCACTAGACATAGAACATCCTGTTATGCCTGCTCTTTTGTCCCGAGCACTTACAAGTTGTGGAATTCCTTGCCGGCACAGGTTTTCCTTTCTCCTCCGAACCTCCAAACCTTCAAGTCCAGAATTAACAAGTTGCCTCTTTCCTTCTTGTCGACACCCACAGTACGATAGTATTTAGGCTGTGGGTCCTCGTGTTGTGTTGTTGAAATAAAAAATAATAAAAAAATAATAATAAAAGACATGTGCTATTAAAAATATTTTTATGAAAATACACTACCGTAACGCACTTTCTGCGTCCAGACTTTTCGTTTTTGTCCACACACTAAAATTTCAATGACCAGGGTATTTTCATCTTTTTGTTATATTCCTCAGCCAACTTCCAACAATATAGATTTAACAGTCTCAGAGATGTCAATATTACTACGTCACAATTATTGGGCAGACTATATTTTTTACCTTATAATTTAACCAGTTAGGACATTTCTATAACTTACCTTTGAAACTCGTATATGCCCTCGGGATCCTGGAACAAATAACCAATATAAATATTGAAATAGATAAAAAATACTATTGTTGAAACACAGTATCATACAACACATGAAATTAGAAATTTACCAAGTGATTGTTATTTAACCGGGGATTCAATCAATTATTAAAAAACACTATATTTGTAACATTATAAGCGGCCTCAATGACTGTTTTAACGCAGCGTAGATATATTATGCTGTCGTGTAGTATAGTAGACATGTAAACAAAATCAAGCCAAGTCTCTGTAAAAATGATCCTAAAATAGTTTCCCTTTTCTTGAAATTTAAACATAAGACGTCAAATAAGACCGAAACAGTCGTGGGATGTGTTTAAATGGTAATTCTACTAATTCTGAAATTCACTGTTACGTATACTTTGAATATAATATCCCGAGCATGAAGCCGATCTACTGTATAATGCAAACAAAACTTTAGTTGACGTATGCCTAGGTGGCTTAGAGGCGTCGCGCTTACCTCATAAGCAGAAGTTTACACGATCGAATCCAGCTCGATGAATGTATGTTTTTTGTTTTATTTTGACATTTGGAGAAACAATAGTGCACAGATTTCATACGTTCTGAACAAGCCCTCTTTTTTTGCTTAAAACGCCTAAATAAGTTTGTCACCATTGAGTTTGAAATTATAATTTTGGTATTGTTGATATTGAAAAAACCGGTTTGACTAGGTTGACTAAAACCAAGTCATACTGACGATTGATAAGAAAAAATAACTTCTACGTTTATAATTTGGCAGATACTTTACTTTTCTAAATATAAATTAATTTTCCTTCTGGAAATATTCTGTATAACTTTAATGAAATTTGTAATACAAGTTTCTTTTTTAGAACCTCGGTGGTTCAGGGGTAATAACGTGTGCTTCTGAACCGAAGTGTACTGGGTTCGATCCCAGGGTTCTCCTTTCACTTTTTCAGTACACACTGTAACATTACCATCAACCGAGGTTCTGGCATTGTATTTGAGCAAGTTGAATGTCTGCACCTTCCGCCCTTCGGAGAGGGCGTAAAGCCGTAGGTCCCGTGAGCATGCGATGTTGGGCACGCTAAAAATACCTACCCTCCTTACAGAAAGTCCTGGGTTCGGCAAAATTTCCAGGATAGTGGGGTGAAACTGCTCGCTGGCGTCGGTGATTGGCCATAGTCGCTGATATAGGAGGACGTTAAAGAAACAAAACACACCCAAAACACACACACACAAGTTTATTTTAAAGAGACGTGCCCTATCTACACATATAGCAAAATTGTGTTCTTTAGCTTCATAAGAAAATCGAGTTTTGAGCATTTTTCTCAAAAGGGGTTAGAACGCAAGAGTTTTTTAATAATAGAGAGATATCGATGGTAACACTTTCGAAATAATTCTTCAAATGTGCGCGTACTAGGAGAAATCGATCTTCAAGATCTGTGTAAGTTTTAAGTATTAACTTTACTAATATGCCGTATAAAAATAGTGTACAATTCTTATGAAAATTCGCTATTATAACGCACTTGCTGCGTCCAGAAATTTTTTACAAGTGTTTTACATGTGGATTACAAAATAATAGTATGAATAATTTAAAACCTATTTACAGATAATGTGATTGCAATGCTGCATTTGGTAACTTCTGTTTTTGGTGCATGCATGTATTTATCCTTTAAAAGATAAATGTTTAAGACTAAAGGTGAATCTGAGGGAACAGTTACCTGGAGTAAATAAGGAAAGGAAGATTTTATCATAATATCAGCTTTTATTACCGTATTATACAAGGTTGTGCATAAGTTAATAAAGAAATCGGACTCAAAATCTGTAGAGTTTCATAACAGATTACTTACGACTACTTGGTGGCATTATAGATATTTTTGAAGCATCTCCTTTTTAGAGGGTGACAACCTTCTAACTTTTTCAATAGAAACATGGAATTCACGAAGCAAAACGCTCGGCATTGTGGAACATCAGGCTAATAATTTTGGTCAACTGAATTTTTGGGTGAAATATAAAAAGTAGCCTGTATTATCGCTTAAATAAATTCCATGTCTGATAAGGCCATGTATTTTAGAATGTTTTGAACAGAGATAAAACTACTTGAATAGTGTTTATTCTACTTCATTTATTTTCATGAAAAACCGATTGTTTCCGTTCCTCCCAAAGGTAACTTAAAAATAATTAATACCATCAAAAAGTACGCTGAATACACTTTCCAAAAATGTGTCGCATGACCCATGTTGCTATTTAAAGGGTTGTCAATCTCCAGAAGTTGTCAGTAAAAGCACCAAATAATCTAAAATACATATTTCGTGTCTCGTTTTAAGAGTTATGGCCCTGTTGCGTAAGTTATGCGCAAGGCTGTATATCAGCAATTTCTGGTGAGGTAGTGATGTGTATAGTTGTTAAAAAACAGGTGAAATTGCTGAAGAAGTTTGAACAGTTCGGTTCTTACCCAAGAACATGTTCCATAAACCTGTTCACCGGTTCATCTGTTCTTTTGTTCAGATGGTAGCATAAATGCATTAGATACATGTAAATATGTGTTCACTTCTCTCTTCTCAGCTCTGTGACACTCCATCATTTCAGCTACTAAAATTTTAACCTGTTGCTATTTTTTTAAGCTAAATAATTACATTTTCACTAACCTATTCAAACTTAATTAAATAATATATATTTATGTAAACGTTTCATTGACGATGGGGTGGATGTACGATTCGGCACGTTTTTTTATTTTTTTTTTACTTGTTTGCTAACAATTTATTGATTGTGTAATATTATACCGTTACGCATATAATACTAGCAATTTTGAACCTAATTAACCAAGCTTAGTTACGAATCCTTATCTACATCATTCCAAGAGAATCGCAGAGGCTAGAGAGAGCGTCAGTGAGGACTAACACTGGACCACTGAACACTGAACACGCAGATCTAGCACCGCCGCGCGATGCGTCGAGTCAGTTGGTTCGGGCTGGAAGAACGGTTCTTTTGCAAAACACAGTTCAGGAACAGGCTACCTCATAACTTATTCTTAATAACCGTTCCGTTCTTTTCTTAACAACTCTAGTGACGTATTCAGTGTGGTGTGACCCTTGCCCTAGCCGTCTTTATGTTAACAAACAAAAAGACTACTCTACCATCAATTAACTAAACAAATAGCACAAAATGATGTTTTAAAGTAAAAAACACAGCTACAAAAATACTGTATGGATAATGTCAGAACATCAGGTGACAAATTACGTGCCATGTATTTTTACTTTACGTAGCATCTATAAATCATTTTATATGTTTAAGGTGACACTTGGGAACAGCACGTAACTATCTCGGGTGCAATGCGCGAAAAACCACACTAGCAGAAGTTTATTCTGCTATACATGACTGCACTTACTGAGCTCTCCGTGTTTTAATGTGCTGCACTTTATGTTTCAGAGCCCTCGGCTCTTTCAACGGCTCTTTTACTTCTTTTATAAACTTTCATGTTTCCGTGTCTCAGATGATAACGTTTAAAAACATTCAACAAGCAAACTGCTGAACTTTCTTAATGTAATGGCATTTTTGTTAAACATAAGCTTTCATCTGCTGTCCAGATACGTTTTTCTACGACATTAAGTTTAATGAGCATTTGTTAAGGCTTCGAATCAGCTAATGTTAGTTACGTTCAAGTTTTCTCAAAGTAAAAATATTTAAATATAAGTTCAATTAAGCGCTGTTGAAAATCGCATCTAATTCTAGCAGTAATAAACAATTCTTATTACAATTAAATTTCGATTTACACTGATGATGTAACCAAATAATTGCCTGCTTTCGTTATAACAAGTATATAAGTTGGTGTTATAATTATTCCTTACCATAGCACATTTGCTTCAGAACCTTTTAAATGTATAAAATTAGTAAACACTCTTTAATGTTTTTGTTCGGCTTTGAATCATCTCTGTGTTACCTGCTGAGCATTCTCTATTGTTCTTATTCCGCTTCTTTTATCAGCTCTGTGTCACCTGCTCACCTTATACTAACCCCTGTTCATTTATATTGATTTCCGCTGTCTTTTTCCTCAACCTGTTGATCACTCGGTGAACTTTCACCAGACGCCACAAATATGTATCAACATATGCGTTTACCAGTCCCTCTTTGTTTATGCTGGAACTCCACTGCTGCTAATTGTCAAAGCCGAATGATAGACAAATATCACAAAATAATACTTGAAGACAACAGTGCGTTCATCGGTTTTCAACTGCTGAAATGCATCTGTAGTCAGTAGATAAGCGCTTAAAATCAGCGATTAATGCCTGGTAAACTCAGCGATTGTATCATATTCTTATATACCTAATTCTTAGATGAATAATAAGTTGAAAAATTTCGGGACGCAGCAAGTGCGTTATCGTAGTGAATTTTCATAAGAATTGTACACCATTATTATACAACATGTTACTAAAATTAATACTTTAAACTTACACATTTGAAGAATTCTTTCGAAAGTGTTACCATCGATATCTCTCTATTGTAAAAAAAAAATCGTGTGCTTTAACTCCTTTTGAAAAAAATGCCCAAAACTCAATTTTATATGAAGCTAACAATAAAATTTTGCTATATCTATAGATAGGTCTGTTTAAAAGAAACTTGTATTACAAATTTCATTACATTTACAAAAACTTTCCAGAAGGAAACTTTATTTATATTTAAAAAATGCAAATTATAAACGTAGCAGTGATTTTTACTTATTAGTCGCCTGAATAATTTTATTTTTAATTTCAGCCTAACCAAACCGATTTTTTTCAATATCAACAATAACAAGATATCTGCTGAGCTATAATTTTAGACTTACAGGTGACAAAGTTATTCAGGTGTTTTAAAAAAATAGGATCTTGTTCAAAATGCAGGAAAGCTGTACACTATTGCTTCTCCAAATGTGAAAATAAAGTAAAAATAAACCATGAATTATCAACCACGCAACTTTATGCGTAGAAGACAAGCAGGATACCAGTTAGCTATCTAAGGATACGTAAACTAACGTTTTGTTTACATTATACTTGGCACGGTCTCCATGCCCGAGATATAATATATTATTTTTAAAAGTATACGCAACAATTAATTACAGAATTAGCAGAATTTCCATTGAAACACAATCAATGACTGTTTCAATCTTATATGACGACGTATTTTTAACTTTAAAGATAAAAAGAAAATATTTTAAAAGCTTTTTTATAGACTTGACTTGATTCTGTTTACGTTTCCACCATATTATGCTACACTTTCAGTCTAAAACTGTATTTGGTGCCATACATCAAGCTACAAATATAGTGTATTTTAGAAGTTGATTGAATCCCCCCAGTTAAATAACTATAAGGTACTTGGCAAATTTTTAATGTCATGTCTGCCATTTGCGGTATTTGCGGCCGAGATTCCACGATTGTTAGTTCGGGTAGTATGTTGTATGCCTGTTATTTATTTTGTTGGTTACCGTTGTTGTATGGTTTATACCTGTTGTATGAATCAATCTACGCGTGACAGTTAACTACTCTGTCTGCCAGGCATTGAACTTTAAACACTAAGTCGTTTCAACGCATGCCTTTCAGATTTTATTTTTAATTTCGAAAATACTCTAAATATTGTGCACCAAATTGCTTAAAATCTACAACATTTCTGGCTTATTTACACAATTTCTAGCCACAAGTAAAGTTTCATTCCCGTTACTCTGATACTTACAAAAACATAGTGTTTTAAAAAATATTTTTATATATTTTTGGAGGAAATAAATGTCTGTTATAGCTGATATACGAACTCGTCCGCGGCATTAATTCAGTAAAGTTGTGCGCCAAGTTTCGTTCAAATCAGTTGAGTATTTTTTGATTTATCTTTGTTTGATGTAGTTTGTCCTTGTATTGAGTTTGATGTTGAAGTCTGATGTACGACGTTTATAATATGTGATAGTGAAACGTTTACTTGTTACGCCTAATGAAAATATGGTTTATTTTTCCTCATTTTATTACTAGCATTTAGCCATTATTCGCTAATATTAATTACTTCTTGCAAAAGTGAGCTCAATGTGTCGTATTAATTGATTGAAGATTTAATAGTTTGGGCAAAAAGAGTTTATACCTAATGTGTACATTTGCGTATAGATTGAGGATAATGCTCTTAAACTTCTCCGATTCATCGAGCTCTCTTTATTATATAAAACAGTATCTTATAATCCGAATTATCTAAAACTGTTTAGACTGAAAAAAGCAGAAAATACATACAGTGTGTACTGATTATATTTCAACAAAAAGTGGGTGTGAGTTGCTCTTGAGAAAATAGTGGGTGTAGTCGTATAACATTTTTCATTTTAAGGTCGTGATACGGAGATACAGGTAGTTAAACCTGTTACGCTTAAAGCGATTTTCCTTAATTATCTTTAAAACGGTTAAACATAAGATTTTTAAAATTTGTACATGAGTAAATAATAACCACATGTAAAGAAAAACGCAAAATCGGATTTATGATGTGAAGCAGTGGCGCGCGTTGTGGCATTCTGAGGGTTATAATTCAGAATTTTCAATGACTAATACAAAAATAAGATATAGTGGTAGAAATCCCATAGGATGTACAGTTTTCGAGAAAAATTTAGTTAAAATTGTTTGTTCGCCAAAGACGCACAACTATTAATTTAAATTTTTAAACTTAAAGTTTACGTTACTATGGATACAGCAAAAGTTTAAATTGTCAAACAATAAAATGCAGATAGTTTTATTAAATAAAAGAGAATAAGGAAGATTTTTACTTCAGTTTGTGGATACAATGGATTAATATAAAATATTGAACAGAAATGGAAAAGCACATTTATTAGTTTAAGCAATTATTAAACACTATAGCAGATGCTCAAATTGTGCCTTATTTACTTCCATATACAAAACTGTGTGTCAGGTTAAAAAATTTTCGCTAAAACGCGAGTAATATAACGTTGTAGGGTTTACTTATTACAAAACACTTAACTTAATAAAAAATTTGGTATTCTGTGCTGAAATTAAATTAGGGGTTGAATATGTGGGAGTGGAATTATTTTTACGAAAATTTCGAAATTTTTTTTGCTAAAATGGCGTAAAAAGTCTCAAAACATAGAGAAAATATGATTCTGGAACGAATATTTTTTGTCTGTCGTTCTGTCGGTATGTACGTCTGTTAATATGCGCAATAACTTTCTAATAAATTGAGATATCATCTTTAAATTTGGTATCCAGTTAGCACCTGACAAAGGAACGCTTCGAATTGTTTTTGGATAAGAGCGCTTCAGGGGGTAGGGGATACATAAGTGGTGATTTGGTAAAAATTGAGATTTTCTCAATAAAACTCGAGTAATATAACGTCCGAAAAGTTTATGGGTACAGGAATACAAATATTTTCTTCGTGGTCAAGTCATGGGCCCTAAATTCATTCCATGATAACGTCCTACTGAAGAGAATAAATTACACGGAAGTTATGATTCCATTTGCAATTTGTTAAGTAACGTTCCAATTCTTTAAAATTTAAATGCTAAGCTTCTATTTTCTTTTTTATTAGTGGACTTTCATTCCTAGCTAACTCAGCTTCAAGGTTTTTGGGTGCTTTCCACAAAAAATGTTAATTTTCAACGTTAAGCATAATATATGTTTTCTTTTTGGCTGGTTCAGGAATATTATAAACTATTACATCCATATCGTCAATACGTGTGGAAGTATGGCATCAGCGACAAAAACTTCTATTTTCTTTATTATTAGTGGACTTTCATTTCTAGCTAACTTAGCTTCAAGGTTTTTGGGCGCTTTCCACAAAAAATATTAATTTTCAACGTTAAGCATAATATATGTTTTCTTTTTGGCTGGTTCAGGAATATTATAAACTATTACATCCACATCGTCAATACGTGTGGAAGTATGGCATCAGCGACAAAAACTTCAAATTTTTTTTTGCTTAAACGACGTAAAAAAGTCAAAACATACAAAGATGATTTGGGAACGAAATTTTTCTTGTGTCTGTCGGTATGTTGCTCTGACGGTCGGTCTGTATGTCTGTTTGATTGTAGCCACGATAACTTTAGAACGAATTGAGATGTCGTCTTCAAATTTGGTATGAAGTTACTACCCGACAAACGGATGGTTCGGATTGTTTTTAGCTAAAATCGCTCCAGGGGGTAGCGAATCAATGGCGAATCATTTGGTGAAAATTGACATTTTTTCGTTAAAACTCGTTTTGGGGTTTGTTTATTATAAAAATTTCAGTTTCAACAAACATCTGGTATTTTGTGCTAAAATTAAATGAGGAGTCGAATGTGTGTGGGTGGAATATCGGTGACGATTTTCTTTTTCTAAAACGTAAAAAGTCTCAAGACATAAAAAACTTGATTATGGTATGAATTTTTTTTTGTCTGTCTGTCAGTCAATTTTCCGGTCTGTACGTCTGTCTGTCAGTAGGCGCAATAACTTTCGAACGAACTGAGATATCATCTTTAAATTTGGTATCCAGCTAGCACTCGGCAAAGGAACGCTTCGACCTGTTTTTGAGTGAGATCGCTTCAGGGGGTAAGGAATAACTAAGGAGTTATTTGGTGAGTATTGACATTTTTTCGTTAAATCTCAAGCAATATATCGTTTAAGAAATTTATGGGTACAGGAATACGAATAGTTTCTTTGTGGTCTAGACTCTAAATTTTGTTCATGAGAATGTCTTTCCGAGGAGAGTGGATTATCACAGCTATGTGGAAGTTATGACTCAATTTGCAGCACTATTAGTTTTTTAAACAGGGAATTTTAAAGGTCCTGCGTTTCATCCCCAGTAAAACATTAACTTAACTCTGTGGCGTTGTGTTTGAGCGAGTTGACTGCACGTACATTTATCCCTTCTGAAGGTCTGTAATGCCGTCGGTCCCGTGCACCACGCCATGTTTGCTACGTCAAAGATTCCACAGAAAGAAAGTGGTCAGGCAAAATATCTATGACGGTGAGCTAAAACTGTTTTCTGGCATCAGTGTTTGGACAAAGTCATGGAAATGGACCGACGTTTAAGAAACAAAATAAAATACAACATTGATAATGCAAAATATGACAAAAACACTTAATAAAACTTTACTGGATATGATAGTATAACCACCAGGTATAAACTCATTATATTGGTGTCTATCCAAAATGACCGTGACCCGAAACTCTTCACCGTAATAAATTATCATGGAAAGTCACTAGTAAGGAACTGTCTGACCGGACTGTGACCTCGGACTGCAAAAGCATATTCTTCAGTAATTACATACTGTTTTTAAGATTTAGTCGAGATTCCTGCTGAACAAAATTATCAGAAAATTATTATTGTGGAGTGCATGACATTTGTAGTAAACCATCATCGTGTAAATAATTATTGCTCTGCTTGAGGCCATTTCGAACTTCATAATCATAACAGACTAAATATTGAACAGGAAACTATCGAATATAAAGTACTCCGGGGAGGAAGTTGAGTTAAGTTTTAGTCAATCCAACTGTTGTCAGGTGAGACCGGCAAGTTTTAGAAGTTTACACACGGCGACACGTGGCATGTACATTGAGCATTTCTGCAGGCAGTCGCTTAATTTTATGGTCCACAACTCTGTTGCCATTACATGTCGACGTTCTCTTGGGCAATGGATGGATTGGACAATGAATTGCTTCATTTATCATCACAGACCATTTGTTGCTGCATTCAAGCTTTCAAAAAATGTATTAAGTTGCGAAGTGATATAAGGCCTGACATATATTGGGGTCGGTAGATCGTCTAAAGAGAAGCAGGTCATTTTATGGAATTCAATCAAGACAGATAGTAAATGTTATTATAACTACAGTACAATACAAGATGCGGGTTGTATTCGACATTGATGTATTCTGAATATGTATTTCAATTTTTGAGCGGATGTGTAACGACTGCGATCTAATACCATACCTACATTGTAGCGAACTGTTTTTTTAACAAATAACTGTTATTTCAAATTAAGTGGTTAGGTAAAAGATGACATGAGATTATATAACATTTTTTTGATTGAATGAAACTTGATCTATGTAGTGTTTGAGTGAACCAAACCAGTAGGAAAGGTACATTATTCAAAAAACTATTGAAGAGTTAAACACAAAACTGTATCTTGAAGTAGTTAAATTTCGTTGGTTTGCGTGTCAATTTCTTTTACACTAATTATTAAGTAATAGTTACCACTATATTCTAAACAACTTTCCTCTACAAAATCGTCATAGTTAGCAAGCTAGAAATCATTTCTAAATAATTCACTTTAGCACATAATAATGGCTAACCTAACAGTACTGAAGTTCATTTACAAATACTTCCCTAGTAGTCCATACGCTAGGTAACGTCCTGTGTTTTTGAGAGGTCCACGATTTATTTTTGTAGCAATATGTTGTCTGAGATGTACGTATTTAGTATCATTTGGGTACCAGACCCAAAAATGGCCAGTTTAGTTTTTATACAGGCTGGTCATGTATTAAAAACTCTGGACGCAGCAAGTGCGTTATGGAAGTGAATTTTCATAAAACTATTTTTTAATAGCAATAATGTGTGTTTTTTTAAGAAAGCAGGCATCAAATTTGGTTACCAGTATAACCTATATAGTAAAAACAATGTGCCATGTTTCATCAAAATAACTTTATTGTTTGAAAATGTACAAAAATTTCCGAAAGTAAACTTAAAGTGTTCCCGAAAAAACTCGTTTCTTGGTCAACCTTATAGGTTAATAGCAAATATTAAGCATTTGATCAAAATTCGCTACCATAACGCACTTACTGCGTCCAGAATTTTTTTCTTACAAACATGCATTATATTTTGATGGAAAATGCAAAAATGCAATAACATAAGGCGTGTTTGATTAAAAAAAAAAGAAAATTTGTATCACCAACGACTTATGGGCCAGCCTGTGATTGTAGAAATAATTTTTTAAGATGTAGCTCAAGACACCCTATAATTTATATGTACAATTTTTTTTCATATCTTGTATGATAACAGATATATTGAGCTTTATTGATTTTTTTACGAAAATTCTACAAAAATTATATACCATTAAACGATAAACTCTATAGCTAAGACTACTGCCAAGCGTCAGAGACAGGGTCTATTTGAAATGAATTTTCTGGAAACATTTCATTAAAATGAAGGACAATGACGGTTGAAACTAAGACTTCAGGGTTTGTAAAACATTCTTCTTGAGACATTTGATTTCCATAGCCCGTATTAGATTCAAGTTCTTTTCCTAAATGTTGCCAACTTTGACGTTTAAATCGCAACTTTGACGTTTTGTGAAAAACCCCAATTTATTTTTCTTTAAATGCCTATAACTTTTTTGTCTTTTGAGCTGTAGAGCTAAATTTTAGTATGTAGCTTACCTATAAGGATGTAAACCCGCGTACCAAATTTGGTTGCTCTTACTTTGTTAGTTCCGGAGATATAATTTTTTTTTAAAGAAAACACAAAATTTTCCGGGAAAACCTGAACCGATTTTCCTGGCTAACGAACTTATCCAAGCCATTTGCAAAAGGAAGGTATTCACGAAACTTAATCAAAATCGGCCCATTATTTTTTGAGTTATCGGTGTGATATATATATATATATATATATATATATATATATATATATATATATATATATATATATATATATATATATATATATATATATATATATATAACATAGAAAAATTTTAACTGACCCCGGATATGTTTTCTGGGGGGCCTAGTTAGCGCTCATTTGAAGAAATTTTTTCAAAATTCAAAAGTCGGGATCTCCTCATTAGTGAATTTTTTTTAAGAAAATTCACTAAAACTAAAAATATGATTTTTGCATACAAATGTTCTTTATTTACTTAATATGTGAGTTTGTATTTTTTCTTATTGTGGAATAGAATTTACAGTATATCTGTAAATTATTTATGTTATTGTTAATATACAGGGTGGTCAAAAATACCAGTATATAATTAAAAAAATCAGGTAGGTAGAACTAAAAAGAAATAATATAGAATTATGTATCATAAGAATTAGTACACTGAGATGTTATGCGACAGCGACAAAAAGAACAACATGCTAATCCATCTGAACGGCAATAACAATTTTTTTCACGTGCACATTTACCACAGTTGCAATTCAGAACTAATTCTTCGGCTGAAGGAAAATATTGTCCACGGATTTCGGTATAAGACCATAAGTCCATCTTGTATCCAAATAAAAGGGGATCCAAAGATGTAGTTTTTTCTTCCAAACAGTTGTTTTGGTTATAAACAATAAAAAAGGCTCGTAAAATATGTAGTCTTATTGATGCGCTCGTAGGAGTTAACTCTGTTACAGAATAAGTTTTTCCATGGTGATACATCCAATAACTTATTTCACAATGAACACATCGGTGGTCATTGACTCACTATCGAGTCAGAACAAATGCCTCAGGCTACCTTGGAACGCAATTTTCAGGATCAATCCAGCATAAATATTTGGTGTAGCCTAATCAATGATCAGTTAGCGGGTCCGTTTCTGGTGTTTGGGCGTCTTACTGGGTAAGGATATTTACAGTTTCTAGAAGATCATTTAGCAGAAATTGTATAGGATTTTTTTCGATATACTTAAAAGCAGTAGGTGATTTCCTATTTTAGTAAATCGTCGTAGAAAACAGTTGACTAATGGGGACATCCCAAAAATTTTTTCAAACGAGCGCGACCTAGGACCCCTAGAACCCAGATCCAGGGTCACTTTCAATATATATATATATATATATATATATATATATATATATATATATATATATATATATATATATATATATATATATATATATATATATATACGTTAACTCAAAAAGTGATTTGCCCATTTTGATGATATTTTGCAGATACCTTCCTCTTGTAAGTGACTTAGATAAGTTCGTTAGCCCGGGAAATCGGACTAGTTTTTTCTAGAAAATCTTGGAATTTCTTTAGATAAAAATTTTATCTCCGAAAATAACAAAGCTATGGACCAAATTCAGTGCGTAGGGTTACGTTGTGAAAAGTAAACTATATATCAAAATTTAGATTTCTATGTTGCAAGAAAAAAAGTTGTAAGCAGTTAATAAAAAAAAACTTCTGGACTCAGCAAGTGCGTTATGGTAGTGAATTTTTATAAAAATGTTTTTAATAGCAAACATGTTTTTCTAAGAAAGCAGGCATCAATCTATATAGTAGAAACAATGTGCCATGTTTCATCAAAATAACTTTATTGTTTGAAAATGTACAAAAATTTCCGAAAGTAAACTTAAATTGTCCCCGAAAAAACTGGTTTCATGTTCAACCTTATAGGTTCATAGCAAATTGAGCTATTCAAATTTGAAGCATTTAATGAGAATTCGCTACCATAACGCACTTGCTGCGTCCCGAATTTATTTTCTTACAAATATGTATTTCGATCGAAAATGCACAAATACAATAACATAGGGCGTGTTTGATTACAAAAAAAAAGAAAATTTTAATCAGATGTAGTTCAGGACACACTATAATTAATGTATACCATTTTTTTCGTAACTTACATAATAACGGATATATTGAGCTTGTTGTGATGTTTTACGAAAATTTGACAAAAATTATATACCATTAAACGATAAACTCTATAGCCAACACTACTGCTAAAGCATCAGAGAAAGGGTATATTTTAAATAAATTTTCTGGGAATATTTGAGTAAAATGAAGGACAATGACGATTGAAACTAAGATTTCAGGCTTTGTAAAGCGTTCTTCTTGAGACATTTTCTTTCCATAGCTCATATTAATTTCAGGTTCATTGCCTAAATATTACCAATTTTGACATTTTAAATCGCGACTTTGACGTTTTGAGGAAAACCCAAATTTATTTTTCTTTAAATGCCTGTAACGTTTTTGTCCTTTAACGTACAGAGCTAAATTTTGGTAGGTAGCTTACTTATGACGATACCCGCGTACCAAATTTAGTTGCCCTTACTTTGTTAATTCCAAAAATATAATTTTTTTTCGAGTGAAAACTCAAAATTTTCCAGGAAAACCTTGTCCTATTTTCCTGATTAACGAAATCATCCAAGCCACTTACAAAGGGAAGGTATGTGCCAAATTTTATTAAAATCGGCCAATTATCTTTTGAGTTATCAGTGTGATACATACATATATATATATATATATATATATATATATATATATATATATATATATATATATATATATATATATATATATATATATATATATATAAATAAATATAAATTGAAACTGACCCAGGATATGGGTTCTAGGGGTCTTAGTTTGCACTCATTTGCAAAAAAATTTTCAAAATTCAAAAGTCGGCATCTCCCCATTAGTGATTTTTTTCTACGAAAATTCACTAAAATGTTTGGTGCCAAATAATTTCGATGAAAAATCACAACCATCACGCATTTGCTGCGTCCAGGCTTTTCATTTAAATGTGTTGCTGTATCGTGTTTTCAATATGGTGTTTTTTCAGTGTGTCGCATTTATATGTAAATCTTAATTCTTGCAAAAATTTCATTGGTACACACAATTTTTATTGATATACTTTTGATACGTAATTGCATTTAACGGTGTAAAGCTTTTGAAAAATTTCTTCAGATGAGCGCGAATTTGGGTCCCTAGAACCCAAAACCAACGTCCGCTAACATTTTTATATGCTTATATATATATATATATATATATATATATATATATATATATATATATATATATATATATATATATATATATATATATATATATATATATATATATATATATATAGATTTACACAATTATACACTCAAATTCAACAAAAAGATATAAATACGCTCATATGGACCACACAGACACAATGACCTAAGGAAAGCATACTGTTTGGTATATTAGAAAAATTGTAAAAATTCAAAAAGATAAATCCATTTCACCCAAGTATGTATACCAAAATAAGGAAAAATTGACGTATGTAGATGAGTGTAATTTTAAGTAATGAAGTGTATAATATAAGATGCCCATTTAACAGGACTCGATAAGAACGAAAGTGAAATAATATTAATAATGTACAGTGGATAAGTTGGTTCTGACAGATGTAAATTTTTTGGTTAAGATATATTGATGTTTCATAGATTAAGGAAATAGTTGTGGGAATTTTTAAACTTGTGATTAGTTAGGAGCTGTCAAGCTGACAGTTAATTAGGTTAAGTATATATGTCAACAAAAAAAACTAAACCTTGACAACAATGCTACGTATCCTAAGATATAAGGAAATAAAAAATCATTGTTGAGGGGATAACAAAACTGAAAGAATTATAAGAGGGCTTTAGAGAGGAAACTCTAGCAACGGTTTTTGTTAGAGAACAAGAAATAGCAACTTATGTATTACTTTAATGAAATTTGTAACGCAAGGTTCTTTTAAAGAGACTACACTATCTACAGATATAGCAAAATTTAGTTCTTTAGCTTAATAGTAAATTGAGTTTTAGGCATTTTTCTCAAAAGGAGTTAGAACGCAAGATTTTTTGACAAAAGACAGATATCGATGGTAACACTTTCGAAATAATTCTTCAAATGCGCGCGTGTGTAAGTTGAAAGTATTAACTTCACGAATATGCCGTATAATAATAGTGTAAAATCTTATGAAAATTCGCTACTAAAGCGCACTTGCTGCGTCCCGAAATTTTTATTTCTTGTCATTTCTCTCTCTCTCTCTCTCTCTATATATATATATATATATATATATATATATATATATATATATATATATATATATATATATATATATATATATATATGTGTGTGTGTGTATATATAAATATATAAATATATAACCGAGCAAGACTTACATAAATAACACAAAAAACTTGATGTTTTCCTTCTTTTTATCCATTCGTTTTATGTAATGCTTGGGTAATGTTCGCAACATATTTGAAGTGTTGATAATTGACGATTTAAGCAAATTAGAGAAGTGGCAGTGTCAGAAGATGTTCGACGTTTTTTTTTTTTATTACGAGTTTCTTAAAAATTGTGTAATGTAAAAGCACAAGCTAAAGATTGTTTTGTATGTCACGCTGTATAATTGAGGTAGATAAATAAAAACTCGGGACGCAGCAAGTGCGTTATGGTAGTGAGTTTTCATAAAAATGGTTTTTATAACCAGTATAACCTCTATAGTGGGAACAATGTACCACATTTTATCAAAATAACTTTGTTGTTGGAAAAGGGCAAATATTTTTCGAAAAATAACTTAAAATATCCCCAAAAAACGGACCCGATTTTCCTCGCCAACAAACTTCTTCAAGGTATTTAGCCACCTACCAAGATATAATTATTTACAAACCAGTATAACCTCTATAGTGGGAACAATGTACCACATTTTATCAAAATAACTTTGTTGTTGGAAAAGGGCAAATATTTTTCGAAAAATAACTTAAAATATCCCCAAAAAACTGACCCGATTTTCCTCGCCAACAAACTTCTTCAAGGTATTTAGCCACCTACCAAGATATAATTATTTACAAAAAGCTTTTCGAGAAAACTTACAAAATAAAATTGTAAACAACTTTTTTGCGAAAATCCAAAAACATCTTTTTTACAATAACTCATTAAACATTAGGTACTAATTACCAAAATTTTACAAAAATTTCACTAACAATGATTTCTACATAAACAAATAAAGTTCGCTACCAAAGCGCACTTGCTGCGTCCAGAATTTTTTTCTTACAAACATGCATTATATTTCGATGGAAAATGCAATAACATAAGGCGTGTTTGATAAAAAAAAAATTGTATCACCAACGACTTATGGGCCACCCTGTGATTGTAGAAATATTTTTTTGAGATGTAGCGCAAGACACCCTATAATTAATATATACAAATTTTTTTCATATCTTTTATAATTACGGCTATATTGAGCTTTATTGATTTTTTACGAAAATTCGACAAAAATTATATAGATTAAACGATAAAGGACCTCGGTGGTTCAGAGGTAAGAACGTGTGCCTTTGAACCGAAGGGTACTGGGTTCGATCCCGGCGTACTCCTTTCACTTTTTCAGTACAAACTGTAAAATTAACATCAACCGAGGTTCTGGCATTGTATTTGAGCAAGTTGAATGTCTGCACGTTCCGCCCTTCGGAGGGGGCGTAAAGCCGTCGGTCCCGTGTCCATGCGATGTTGGACACGTTAAAGATCCCTACCCTCCTTACAGAAAGACAGGGGTTCGGCAAAATTTCCAGGATAGTGAGGTGAAACTGCTCCCTGGCGTCGGTGATTGGCCATAGTCGCGGAAATAGGCCGACGTTAAAGAAACAAAAACACACACACACATTAAACGATAAACTCTATAGCTAAGGCTACTGCCAAGCATCAGAGAAAGGGTCTATTTGAAATGAATTTTCTGCAAATATTTTAGTAAAATGAAGGACAATGACGGTTGAAACTAAGACTTCAGGGTTTGTAAAACATTCTTCTTGAGACATTTTATTTCCATAGCCCGTATAGATTCAAGTTCTTTTCGTAAATGTGGCTGATTTTGACGTTTTAAATCGCAACTTTGACGTTTTGAGGAAAACCCCAATTTATTTTTCTTTAATTGCCTATAACTTTTTTGTATTTTGAGCTATATAGCTAAATTTTGGTACGTAACTTACCTATAAGGGTGTAAATCCGTGTACCAAATTTAGTTGCCCTCACTTTGTTTATTTCGGAGATATAAATTTTTTTCAAAAGAAAACACAAAATTTTCCGGGTAAACCCTGGCAGATTTTCCTGGATAACGAACTTATCCAAGCCATTTGCAAAAGGAATTTATTCACCAAATTTAAACAAAATCGGCCCATTATTTTTTGAGTTATCGGTGTGATACATATATATATATAAATATATATATATATATATATATATATATATATATATATATATATATATATATTATATATATATATATATATATATATATATATATATATATATATATATATATATATATATATATATATATATATATATATATATATATATAAACATATAAAAATTGAAACTGACCCCGGATATGTGTTCTGGGGGGCTTAATTAGCGCTCATTTGAAGAAATTTTTTAAAAATTCGAAAGTCGGGATCTCCTCATTAGTGAATTTTTTTTAAGAAAATTCACTAATATACTACATATAAATATAAATAGAGAAACAAAGCTTGACATTTTATTTTCTGAACAAGATATTGTATCCAATAATTCGCAAAGACTTTTCTGATACCCTAATTTTTATGATAGGCCTTATCATTATAAAGACTAACAAAAAAATTCAATTAGCGGTTGCTAATTAATTTTTTTGTCATTTATAATTAGACATTCAGCCAGAATAAAAGCAAAACACAGAAGTAGCTAAAAAACAAGCAATTGAAAACATCTTGTTTCGTTGCTAACGAGACGGAGTTTTTGGTACATAATATATTTTTTTCTATGTTAAACTTTTACCGTAAAAAGTATAAAAAAATGAGTTCCAAAAAAATCCGCTTCAGTTTAGGCGAATAAATGTAATACAAAATTTGTGGAGGTTGTTGTCTTTACTTACAAGTTATACTTATAAAAACATAGAGATATTCTTATATATTTTTTAGACCGGGCAAAGTATTCTATAATGTGAAATCTATTATATTGTTTATGAAGTTAAAAATCGCAAATAACACATAACTGTTACACATAATCTGAAAACCTTAGCGATACATTTTTTTACACCTGAAGAGATTGCTTTTGTAAACAGAGGTTAGAAATACATTCGTAATTTTTACAAGCAAAAGGTGAAGAGACATTATCTTAGCGTTTCTCAACCTTTTAGTATTTGCGACCCAATTTGAATCTCAATTCCAATTGCAAACCCCCCCTCCTACTTGTTCACCGCAGTGGATATTCTCGCATCTTGTTTTTAATTTAATATTGATTATTAGGTTATCCATAGGCATAATTATTAAATACATTGTACAGTACTGACACAATCTTATATAAGTATATTATATTGCTTTTCTCTCAGTAAATTAAATAGATTTTTTAATAATACATAATATATATATATATATCTATATATATATATATATATATATATATATATATATATATATATATATATATATATATCTTTTATTTTTCTTAATATGCTCGCGCCCTCCATTTAGTTTTAACGCGCGCCTTACAGTTTGAAAATCGCTGCATTCGCTTATAATTTAGGATTAGCTTTCAGGTCTATTCGGGAATACAAAAACAAAAAAGCTCGGGACGCAGCAAGTGCGTTATGGTAGTCACTTTTCATTAAATGATTCAAATTTGAATACACCAATTTTCTAATTTTGTTTCATTTTATTAAAGAAAATGATGTCTCGACTACTAAGGTCACTGACATATATAAAGTATATACGAAAACATTTTAAATACAATATAAGTGCGACGATAATATATGTGTTCTTGAGCCAATGATCTATACAATGCAACGATTACAGTTATATGTGTTCATACAGTTCGCTAGATTATAAAAAATGTATTATGTTTTATGGGGCAGCTGTGGATAGGGTTACCATGGACATATTTTCACCCAAAAACAACTTTCTTTGGAATCTGTGTTTAATGTACTCTATGACAATATGTCTTGCTGAAAGATTCACATTGCAGGAATCAGTTGGCCACCAGGAATTTGTTGTTCCAGTAGGTACTTATGTGTGAATGCTGTGTGTCCTATTCGGAGTCTTCTTAGGACGACCAGGGATCTACGACATAGTATATGTGGTTGGAATGCCTCTATGGTTGGTGCTAGTTCGTGCAGATTAGTGGTTTGATTATTCCAGTATATTTGCCATTTCTCTTAAATTACTGCTTTAACGTGTCGTCTTAATAGATTAGAGTAATGACTTCTTACTCTCATACTTTCCGTGATTACTCTTTTAGCAGAAATATGTGCCAGCTAACTGCCAATAATTCCAGAGTGTGAGGGTACCCAAACAAATGTCTACTTATTTCATTCAGTGTCAATTTTGAGTCTGTGCAGATGACTATTTTCGCTGTACGGTTGGGTATGTCTGTTATACTCTTTATGGCTTGCAGATTTGTAAAACGTTCAGCTGTGCCAATACTAATGCCAACGGGTAATTTGATAAGCTGATCAGAGGAGGGAAATGTCACTATGGCTCCACCCGCCCAATGTAATGACTTAGAGGCATCGGCGTACATTACCAGTTCGTGTTTCTGATTCCTTAGTGTTTCTGCAAATATTGTCTGCATCGCTGCATTTGATGTTTTGGCTTATGGGTGATATTATTGACGTCTTATAGTCCATTTTTATTTGTAGTCATGGTGGTGTATTTGATTTCGGATTTTCAGTGGTTCCTCGGATATCGATTTGGGAGATGTCTTTTATTATTTCTGATATAAAATGTGATTTATTGGGGAAGTTGGACCGCTGATGACTGTGGAATTGGGTGTCAGTTAGAACTGAACGAACAGGCTTATTTGTTGAACGAGAAATGCTCAAAGCGTATGTCAAAATTAGCAATTGTCGTCTTAAAAAGAATGGCAGCTCATTTGACTCTCTCTGCATACTGGTTGTTGGGCTTGTTCTAAAGGCACCGAGTCACAGCCATACAGCTGTATTCTATATCGTATTTAGTAGTTTAAGTGTGGTTTTACTTGCATTTGCATAAACGATTGCACCATAATCTATTTTACATCGAATAAGTGTTCTATATAAACTAATCAAAACGACTTCTTCGGCTTCCCAGTTGATGGGGGTAATGAGCTACGGCTTTGAGAATATTCATTCTGGTAGCACATTCCGGTATAATATTTTTATTTGATGCCTCCATGTCAGTTTTGTATCAAATATAACACCTAGGAATTTGTGATGGTCTACTCTGGAAAGCGTTGCACTGTTTAGTGTAAGATTAGGTACAATTTCCTGGTTGAGCTTTCAACTGAATAACAAATATTTAGTTTTCTCTACTAAGAAATTAGAATGTGCATCTTGTCCATTCTTCTAAATTCTTTAGTGTTTCTTAGATTAGTTGTGCTGCGGTGTGTCTGTTTTTACCTCTGCAGAAAATCACCAAATCATCAGCATATAAACGTGTTTGGAAGGTATCACTATTTTTCTTCCAATGTCGTTGATGGCAATCTGGAAAAGGGTTGGGCTTAAAACTGACCCCTGTAGCACCCCGTACATAACTATTAGAAACGGTGCCATTTACCCTTCATTTGTGTGTCCTTTTTTTTAAGAAGTTATATATAAAGTTTGGGATGTTACCGTTTATTTTCCAATCAATTAGTCTTCGCGTTATAGGGTACCTTGAAGTTGTGTCAAATGTCCGCTCTATATCGACGAATATGGCTATTAGTTCCTGTCCCGTTAAATAGGCATCCTGTATTTCATTTTGCAGAAAAACTACATTATCTATGGTAGATCGGCCTGGTCTGAACCCTGCTTGGAATTATGTAAGTTAATTGGCACCTAAGTCCACATTAGCTTGTTGTTCATGATTTTTTCCAGGCTCTTACAGAGTGCACATGTCAGCGATATTGGTCTGTATGATAGCGGGTCGTTTTTTTGGTTTTTCTTGTTTATGGATCGGCATTATTGCAGATTGTAGCCACTGGTCTGGGACAGCCTGCGAGGACCATATTAGTATTTTAAGCTTACACAGACTTTGAAGATCGATTTTAGAGGTCCTAGTACGAGCACATTTGAAGAATTCTTTCGAAAGTGTTACCATCGATATATCTCTGTTATCAAAAAAATCGTGCGTTCTAACTCCTTTTGAAAAAAAATGCCCAAAACCCAATTTCTTATGAAGCTAAAAATTAAACTTTGCTATATCCATAGGTAGTGTAAGTCTCTCTAAAAGAAACCGGTATTCCAAATTTCATTAAAGTTACAAAAGCTTTCCAGAAGGAAACTTAATTCATATTTAGAAAAGTAAAGTCTCTGTATATTATCAACGTAACAGTTATTTTTCCTTATTAATCGCCTGAATAATTTCGTTTTAGCCAACCTAATCAAACCGGCTTTTTCAATATTAACAACAACAAAATGTCTGCTGGCAATTATAATTTCAGACTTAAAGGTGACAAAGTTATTCAGGCGTTTTCAACAAACTGTATCAAATCTTTACACTATTGCTTCTCCAAATGTGAAAGTAAAACAAAAAGATACCATAAATTCATCGAGCCGCAATCGATCACGCGTAGAATCAATTATGCGTAGAAAACAAGCAGGCTACGCAGGATACGTTAACTAAGGCTTTTTTACTTCATACTTGGCACGAGCTTTATGTCTCAGATATATTATATGATTATAAAAGTATACGCAACAATTAATTACAGAATTAGTAGAATTTTCATTGAAACCCAATCAATGACTGTTTAGATCTTATATAACGTCTTATGTTTAAGTTTAAAGATAAAAAAGAAACTAATTTAAAAGCTTTTTTATAAATAATTTACTTGATTTTGTTTACATTTCCACCATATTAGGCTACACTTTCAGTCTAAAACTCTATTTGGTGCCGTTCGTCTACAAATATAGTGTATTTTAAAAATTGATTGAATCCCCAGTTAAATAACAATTAGGTACTTGGCAATTTTTTTTAATTTCATGTCTGTCATTTGCGATAATTGCAGCCGAGATTCCACGATTGTTGGTTCGCGTAATATGTTTTATGCCTGTTATTGATTTTGTTTGGTTACCGTTGATGTATGGCTTATACCGAATGTATGAATCAATCTACGCGTAACAGTTAACTACTATATCTGTCGGGCACTGAACTTTAACCGCTAAGTCGTTACAACGCATGTCTTTCAGATTTTATTTTTAATTTGGAAAATACTCTAAATGTTGTGCACCAGATTACTTACAATTCATAACATAGGCTTATTTGCACCATTTCTAGCCACATGTAAAGTCTCACTCCAGTTAGTCTGATACTTACAAAAACGCAGCGTTTTCAGAAATATTTTTGTATATTTTTGGGGGGGAAAATGTCCGGTATAGATGACATACGAACTCGTCTGCGGTCTTAATACAGTGAAGTTATGTACCACGTTTCGTTCAAATCAGTTGAGTATCTTTTTAGTTATCGCTCGGATACACACATACACACACACACACACACACACACACACACACACACACACACACACGCGCGCACACACACACACACACACACACACATATATATATATATATATATATATATATATATATATATATATATATATATATATATATATATATATATATATATATATATATATATATATATATATATATATATATTAACGGAACTAAGCTTTGGAATCTAGGGACCCAAATTTGTGCTCATCTGAAGTGTTTCATCGTAACCTCTCAATTAGTGAATTTTCTTTATGAGAATTCACTAAAAGAAAAAAAAATTAAGTTGGCTATGGTGACCGTAAGAGAACACAAGCGGAAGTTGTCGATTTATTTAATCAAGCTTACCCTAATCGGCCAGCGATTACCAAATCTTGTGTAAACAAACTTCTAAAGAACGCCACCGAAAGGCACTACTAGTGGACACGTGTCTATAAATATTTTACTTGATTTACAGGACGATCCCAATCAATCGTATCGACAGATGGGTCAACAAGACAATAGGTCTCACATGTGAGTTAAAGACTCATTAAAAAGTGAAAAGATATGTCCTTTCAAGACACATCTAGTGCAAGAACTTATAGAGGATGATTTTAATAGAAAAACGGGGTTTTGTGAAATTATGATGGAGAGGTTGACCCAAATTTTGTAAATAATATTCTCCTTTCCGATGAGGCTATATTTATGCTAAACGGCAGACAATAAACATAATTGTAGATATTGGTCAGCAGACAATCCGCGGTGGGTGCCTGAGACGCGAAGGCCAGCAAAAGTCAACGTTTTGATGGGTACCATAGTTCATAATATCCCTGGACCATTTTTTATTAACGAAAGCCTTACGTCAGAAATTTATTGGCAGTTGTTGCCTGAAGAAATTATGCCACAATTAGAAACCCTGTACCCAAACCGAAACAATATTTGGTTTCAGCAAGACGGTGTTCCTGCAAATTTTGGTTTCTAAGTTCGTCAATTTTTGAAGCAGATATTTACCAATCGATAGATAGGAAGAATAGGTGCAGTTGAGTACTACGCAAGATCCCCAGACCTAACATTTCTAGACTTTTATTTGTGGGGTTGTCTAAAGAGTAAAGTTTACAAACATAGGTTGGATGAAATTGAATATTTGAAGATTAGAATTAGGAATGAACTGCATGAAATTCTTAGAAATACTTTTGATATTTTTTTGCGGAAATTTAAACACAGACCTGGTTATTGTTTAGCAACTAATGGTCAAATCTCGAACATCTGATAAAGTAACTAAAGCTAATTTTTACTTGTTTATTACCGTTAATTTTTTTATGTTATGTGATATCATGAACAAACTTTGAAACTGTAATATGAATACCATAATTATATTTATCTAGACGAATAAACAACTTAAAACGTAGATCGTTGAATTTATCTCTTAAATGCTTATTAAAATCTACAAAATATACAGGTGTTCCATTTAAAATAACAAAGTTAGTACTATGTCTCAGCCAGCCTGAATAGTTAGACATACTTTTTACTTGCCAAAAGCTTATTAAATCTAATCACATCAATATACTAAGTGACAAAAAGTATGTTCCGTAGTTTTCGAAATATTAGCAATTTTTTAAAATTGTTTCTAACAATCATTTCCTCAGTAGTGAATTAAGATAGGAAAGAAACTTCAAATATAGTTAGACCTTAAATAGGATATACATTCAGAAAACTCAAAAACATCCAGAGTGTTTCACTTGAAATAAAAAGTTTAGTATTATTTCTGAGCCGCCCTGTATAGTTAGTTACATATACTTTGTTACTTGTCAACAGAGTATTAAATTTAAGTACATGAATATACAATGCGTCAAAAAATATGTTAAGTAGTTTTCTAAATATGGGCAAGATTCCACACATTTTTTACAGCCTGTATAATTTACAAATTGGCTTATTAATTTGATGACAGACGGGAATTATGTGTTATCTTTTGGTTTTGTGAGATTATTATAGATCTCTTGAGAAGAGTAGGTAAACTTTTATTTAGTTTATAAAACCATAAGAGTGGCTATAAATAATAATGCTTGTTAACTTGATATTATATACTCAGAATGTAAGACTCGATGCATTTTCGCAACAATTAGAACCGTAGACCGGTTTCGCTCTCATTAGAGCTCTTCAGTACAGCATACTAATTGCAGAAAAAATGCACCAAAAGTAATACGGCTATCGTATAGCTAGTATTAAAATACTCAGTAAGTGGTGGACGTGCCGCCACCTAGTTGCGGAACCAAGTAGTATGCTCTCACGCCAGCTCCAAATAACACAAAGTGTTAAAAAAAATAGGGACTGGATACAGCTGACTAACAATTTAGAAAATTGTCAGCCCTGGCCCATTTCTACCCCAATATAGGGACAAAGTATGTAAGACTCGATGCATTTTTGCAATAATTAGAACCGTAGACCGGTTTCGCTCTCATTAGAGCTCTTCAGTACGGCATACTAATTGCAGCAAAAATGCACCAAAGGTAATACGGCTATCGTATAGCCAGTCTTAAAATACTCAGTAAGTGGTGGACGTGCCGCCATCTAGTTGCGGAACCAAGTAGTATGCTGTCACGCCAGCTCCAAATAACACAAAGTGTTAAAATGTTAAATTGTTAGTTATCTGTATCCAGTCTCTATTTTTTTAACACTTTGTGTTATTTGGAGCTGGCGTGACAGCATACTACTTGGTTCCGCAACTAGGTGGCGGTACGTCCACCACTTACTGAGTATTATATAGTCATGAAGAACGTTACAATATAAGGTATGGTGTATGGTAATGGTATGGTGTCCGTATATTATTAGGGCAATTTTTGGAGATTTCATAGTTACTTCAGCACATTTTTTCAGAGAGCGTTATGCCCAATAAACACAGTGATGATACATAATATATTGTTACTACCTTGTCTATGCGTGTCTTGTTCATAGAACATTATTACCTCTATGGGAACAATCATCTTGTAGGGTGTGTTGGTATCTAAGGACATTCTGGAATCATATTTCTAGAAGAAACGAGAAGTGGCAAATATGAAACAACGTAGAAAGGTCTAAAACATATATGGACATTATAGCCGTAGATAGAGGAGTCCGTCAGTAGTGAGTTAGTTTTGGTGCAGAATAAGCGATCACAGAAGGCGTACAGTGAAATATAGTTCTGTGGACTTTTGTTAATAAAGGAGTATTTTAGTTGGTGTGTTTATTGTCGGAAAATAGTTGCTTATAATAAGTGAGTAGTTTGAAAAACTGTGTTTTGGTAGTCAGTCAACAAATCCAGAACCTCAAAGAACGTTACAATATATTTACTTTTACCTCATGCTTATTTTAGCTCGATCCTCTAGAATTAATACACGAAGCAAGGATTCATCCAGGTCACAAGCATGCAGATCTAACCTTCACAAGATATTATTGATCTGAAGTTACCAAAGGTACCTGCTGTTTATGGTTCATCACTTTTTATGGAAAATATGTTATTCGTGTGAATATGGTACAAATCTCGCCACAAAGATTATTTATACTTATTGAGACTTAATAATATTAACAGATTAAATAATGTTGAACAAATTGTAAGCTTATGCTTAGTATGCGGGTGTCTGTATCTAGAAAGACTATGCTCTTCATTTGCAAAGCTTGCCGTGATTAGTTTTTGGATAAAGGAATATTATATGAAGTAAAGACGAAAGTTAAATCAGTGTGTCATTTAGTTGTTTTTCTAAAATTTGTTGTTTTCTACAATATTGATTCTTTTTAGTGAATTTTAGTAGAAAAAATCACCTTCTATGATCGCTTCTTGTTCACCAACACTTACTGTTGATTCGCTTAATACTCTATGATCACTTTTCTACACCACCTTATTCAATACTGGACTAACTTACTCTGCGCACCGGTCGTCTATTTATATCCGTCTATAGAGATTCTAGACGTTCTACACTATTCTACACTACTCTACACCTGTCACTTCTGGTCTATTCTAGAAATGTCATTCCTGAGTGTTCGCTGTGACACTGTCCTCCTCTTATATTCGATCGTCCCGGTCGAATTCTGATATTTCTTGGTATGGCGTAAGTCTGTGCATATGGATCACCTTCATCTTGCTCTTCGGGCTCCTCTGATTTGTATAGACGACGTCATCGATCCTTTTGACCACCTTATAGGGATCTTCCCATAATTTCCGTAGCTTTGGTGGCCATCCCTTGCGTCGTACTGGATTGTAAAACAACACACGATCTCCTTCCTTAAAACCAGCTAAATTAGCTCTCACATCATAACGGGTCTTCATGCGGTCGCTTTCTACTCGCATATGTATTCGGACAGCAGAGTGGATGGTTTTATTTCTCATGAATATGTCGGAGCTTTCTTCAAGCGAAGTTCTTACGTGGTACTGGCTCTTCCATGTAGTTGCTCTTGTTCTAGTGTTTCTACATGCACAAATATCTCGACGGTCCCGATTCATCCTGTCGTCATCGGCTTTGTTCCAACAAATGTGCTTACTGATCTTTTTCTGGGTTGGCTTCACTTTTACATGGTCTTTACACCTTTTGTCTTGTACTCTCATAATTTCTTCTCCACTTGCTTCTGGCTGAGTAACTGTGTCGTCTCTTCCTCTCACAGCTCTATTCACTGGAATGGAACTTTCACGGCAGACGTTTCTATTTTCCTCTCTGGTGATTTTCCGCACTACCAGGTTACTGCCAGTCGACATTCTTATTTCTTCACCGCCGATAGTCACGATGTTTGTACCAAGATCAAGTTTAGCGCACTGACCTTGCAGTGTGTCCAAGCCAATTATAATCGGTTCTGATATGGCAGGGACTATGGCTCTCTGATTTGCCTTCCATGTCCCAATTTGCAGCTCGACGTCAGTTTCGCCAAATACCCGGATCCGATCACCACTGGCTGCAGTTACTCTGTACACTATGTCTGGCTCTCTTACTCGCCATATTGGAACCATGTCGCGGCGAATAATCGTCCTAGGTGCGCCTGTGTCGACGATCATCTGAGTCTTATTGCCGCTTACGTATCCGTCTACGACAAGAGCGCTGCCAGATTCGCTAACCTGAGAACTGGTTACCGGCCTTAGCTTCACTTTTTCCCTTACGCGTGATCTTAGAGCCCAACATTCGCCCCTTATATGACCCACCTTGCCGCAGTTCCAGCAGTGCAAGGGATTTGCACGGTGAGCTCTTAGTGGATGTCCATGAGACGTCGGCCTTATTTGTTCTGTTATTTTCTCTAGTAGCTGCATGATCTTGGATGAATCTGTTTTATTTTCTTCTTGGACTTGGAGACCGCGAACTTCCACATGACTTTCCGACGCTTGTTTTACCACTTCAAACTCCAAGGCACGTGCCAAAGCATCGTTCATGTTTTTGTGTCTTGCCATCCTCAGCGCCTGCCGCGTGTCGGAATCTCTGATGGTGTCAATGAAGGTTTGCACCGACAGCTGGTTTAAAAACTCCATCTGAGCTATGGGGTAGGCTAATCCCCTCAGTTTGACATCGTCGGCGTGGAGATGTTGGAGACTTTCGCCCGGTTTCTGACAACGATTTTTCAACTGCAGTCGATACAACGATACAACTGTTGTAAATTCTGATCGCCAACCCTCATTTCTAATTGATGTCTAATGCTGTCAAAACTCAGCGGTCCTTCCCTGGGAATACCTTGAAGCACATCTAGAGCATCTCCTCTAAGATGCTACAATTAACGAAGTCGCTTTCTCTCTATCGACCCAACCATTTTCTATAGCAGCGGCTTCGAACTGGCGTAGATAAATACCCCATGGGACTGAACCATCAAATGTGGGGATTCTAACGACCGGGCTATCTTCGAGCCTGATGTTTCCTTTGGCTAGGGTTTCGCACTTATTTTCTAGTGACTGTATTTTATGATGCACTTTCTCTTGTATATTCGTCAGTTTGTCATGTACATCGTCGCTGATACCCCTTACTATGCTTTCTACTTGTTGGAAGATGTCGTCTTTTACCCGCTTCATACGTTCGTCCACACACGAAGTAATATTCTCAATTCTGCTGGCTTGTTCTTGCAGAATTTTCATTGTTTCTTCGTCTCTTCTTCTGGCTTCTTCGTCTCTTTTTCTCAGTGCCTCTTTGATCTCTTTGTCTCTTTTTCTGCCCTCTTCATCTCTTTTTTTCATTTCTTCTTTGGCTTCTTCTGACCTCTTCATGTCTTTTTCTCATTTCTTCTTTGGCCTCTTCATCTCTTTTTCTCATTTCTTCTTTGGCCTCTTCATATCTTTTTCTCATTTTTTCCTTCGCTCCTTCATCTCTTTTTCTGGCTTCTTCATCTCTTTTTCTGACTTCTTCATCTCTTATTCTCATTTCTTCTTTGGCTTCTTCGTTTCTTTTTCTGGTTTCTTCTCGTCCTAATTTAGCTTCTTCGTCCATTTTTTAATCATTTCCAATAGCTGGGCGTCCTTATTGGCTGTTGCGCTACGTGTCTTAGGTATAGACGTACTTAAAGCTGATACACAGTTTATTCTGTTTCAAGAACACACCCAATTATTAATCACTGCTGACTCTGATCTTCCAGAGATTCTAGAAGTTTTCACGTTGCTCAACAAATATTCTGGAAAATATTTCCGCTAGCAGCTTGAAAATCCCAGTTCTGACACCAGTTATTTCTACAGGGTTCTGGATTTGTTGATTAACAAAACACAGCTTTCCAAACTACTAATTTATTATTACCAACTATTTTCCAACACCAGTGTCAACTAAAATATTTATCTTCTCTATTATTAAATGTCCATATAACTATATTCCACTATCGCCTTATATTATCGCTTCTTATTTACCAACACTTACTGTTGACTCGGTTAATACTCTATGATCACCACCTTATTCAATACTGAACTAACTTACTCTGCGCACCGCTTGTCTATTTATATCTGCCTATAGAGATTCTAGACGTTCTACACTATTCTACACTACTCTACACCCGTCACTTCTGGTCTATTCTAGAAATGTCATTCCAGAGTGTTCGCTGTGACACTATGTACATATATATATATATATATATATATATATATATATATATATATATATATATATATATATATATATATATATATATATATGTGTGTGTGTGTGTGTGTGTGTGTGTTTGTGTCTGCATGTGTGTATCACATCAATAACTCAAAAAATAATGGGCCGATTTTTATAAAATTTGGCACGTCATCGTCATCCAGGAAAATCGCACCAGGTTTTCTAAGAAAATTTTGAGTTTTCTTTCAAAATTTTTTTTTTCTCAACAAGTGAAAAAGCTATGATAACCAAATTTGGCATGTAGGTTTGCGATATAAAACTTAAACGACACACCAAAATCTAGATTTCTATATTACAAGGAAAAAAGTCATAGTGAAATATTTGGTGGCAGACGATTTCTATGAAAATTCACTACCATAACGCACTTGCTCCGTCCAGACTTTTTGTAATTTTGAACCTGTCATTTCTCTACCAGATTAATAAGTACTATAAAACCCCGGTGTAGGATTTAAAACTTATCTGAAGTTAGAATTCACTGAGAATTTTCAGAAAATGTAATGTCATTTTACCTTACTCTTCCCTAGATTGTTACAATTACGTTCAATATAGGCAGGTGTATTTTGACGGATATATTTGATTAGAAAAAGAACTTTCCAATAAGGTAAAATCTAGGGGTTAAGGAGTCGCGGGCCAAAGGACTCCAGGGGGCAAGCTGAGGAAGTGGAAATAACAACATAAACTCCCGATGAAGCTTTCCCCAAGACCGTCATGCGCGGTAAAAATCCGCATCCTGCACGAGGTGACCCTGCTAATAACTAAACATGACGGATCTAGACAAGGAGGTCGAACTAAACTCCCCCAATCTACGGTGTCACGTGACCCGTGCCTATGGATGGATGGCACCAGGGCGATGGTGTCGTGAACGGAACCGCTGGAGTACCAGGCAACCCTCCAGAGTAACCCGCCTTGCACCACACAGGGGGTTCTGATGGTGTGGACAGTATTTCCCCCATTCTCGTGGGAACAACATGAAGATAATAAACACATACAAAACCAAAACCAATGAGGCTCGAGCAGTGGCTCCGGCTACAGACTTGTGCCTTGAGTCTATCCCGGAAACGGAGACGAGCCAGGGGGCGGCAGCGGACTCTGGAGGTCCCACGACCGGCGTAGATACGGGGGATCAGGGGGTAGCTTCGGCCAGAGACCTGTCCCCGACACCCAAGCTGGAGGCTGGGTCCCACCGGAGGGCGGCGAGCTCCGCGGACTCCGGGGGCCCCTCCACCAGTGAGGACTCTACTGTTTAAGTAGAGGGACTGCTCCGGCAGTCCAAGCGTCTTTCCGGGGCGCAAAGAAAGAAGCTCCGGAGGGCGCAAAAAATGGCGGCCGGGACTTGGACGGTCGAGAAACCTGTAAAGGCGCAAGAGGGGAGTGCGGGTCGACGCGCTCGAACTCTAGCACGCCCACTACAGACAGACGTTGCAAAGGGGCCAGGGTGCCTGTAAAGGCGCAAGAGGAGAGTGCGAGTCGGAAGACGCCGCGCTCTGGCTCTAGCACGCCTACTACAGACAGACCTCCCAAAGGAACCAAGGCCGGAACACCGGCGCAGACTGGCTCTTACAGAGAGGCTGCGGAGGGCCTCGGGATGGCGGTGATTGACAGACGCCATCCTGAGGTCACGCTAGACCAGGGGAAGGCGGACCTGATCCAGGCTGCGGTGGTAGCTGCAGTGGACTCTCTTCAGGAAGGGGAGAGCCCGCCTCAGTTCCACCGGACGCAGTCGCGGGACTGGCTGCGGAAAACGATCGGGGGCCTCGGTCAGATTTGGGAGGGGGCGGACTTGACAGCCGTCGAGCCCAAGGAACTCCCAAAGAGACGCAAGGTCCTCGTACGGATCCCTGACACCGTCCCGCAGGAGACGGTGATCAGCAGACTTAAGATCCAGAACCCTGAACTGGGGACGCAACACTGGTCGGTTCTAAGCAGGAAGGCTGAGGAGAAAGGACAGACGCTCGCCTTCTCGATCGACCCGACATCTTACAGAGCCCTTGAAGGAACCTCCTTCAAGGCATTCTGGGGCATGGGAAGGGTTAGCTTCCGCCCACTGGGGAAGCAACTAAGGGTTAATGGGACTTAGGTTCCTTCAGGTCAACCTCCAACACAGTAGGGCAGCCACGGCCGGACTACTAATGGCTCTGAGGAACACGGATGTGGCCCTCATCCAGGAACCGTACTCCTATAAAGGAGAGATCAAGGGACTCGGCGGAGCTACTGGAAAGCTCATCTACAGCAGATCCAGCGAGAACCCGAGGGCCTGCATTTTTGTCAGGGAAGGGATAGAGTTTCTCCCTCTAATGAATTTCTGTTCCAGGGACCTGGCAACGATCAAAATCCGATGTGGAGGAGCGGATGGGCTGAGGGACATTACTGTCGCGTCAGCCTATCTGCCAGGGGACAGCACGGACCCTCCTCCACCCAACGAATTGGAGCAGCTGATGGTGGGTAGCAGAGCAGGTGGATGGCAGACCATCATCGGCATGGATGCGAATGCGCACCATGAGTTGTGGGGTAGCTCGGACACAAACTCTAGGGGTGAGGCACTTTTACAATTCTTTATGAAATTTAATTTAGACATATTGAATAGAGGTAATAAACCGACCTTCGTCACAACACGGCGTGAGGAAGTTTTAGATCTAACAGTTTCCACCCAGTTTCTGGGTGACTTTGTTAAAAGCTGGGCTGTGTCTGGGGAAGTGAGTAGCTCAGACCACAGATACATCCGGTTTGAAATCGCCAAAGTCGAAAGAGAAACGGTATGGTACCGGGACCCCCGCAAGGCGGACTGGGAAGCCTACAGGGCAGACCTGCCTGTGGAACTGCGGGGGGTTAAGAGTACCATAAAAAATTCAATAGACCTCGAGATTGCAGCAGTCCAATTGCGAGACGCAATTACCTCGGCCTATAACGCCAACTGCCCCCTGAAAATGAGGGTGTCCACCAGGAACGTCCCGTGGTGGAACGAGGACCTCAGGCAAAGGAGGACGCAGGTTCGTAAGCTGTTTAACGCGGCCAAAAGGTCGGGAGCATGGGATGAATATAGACAGGCCCTATCGACCTATAACAAAAGACTGAGGGACGCCAAGAAGGAGTCGTGGAGGAGGCACTGCGAAGAAGTGGAAAACACGTCCGAGAGTGCTCGACTACACAAGATCCTATCTCAGCTAGCCCTCAGACTAACATAGGCTCCCTTAGAACACCCACGGGAGGCTTTACAAGCTCGGGGGAGGAAACTATGGAAATTTTACTCCAGACGCACTTCCCCGGCTGTAACATAATAAACCAATCACCTCCGGACTGGGAACACTCAGAAATAGAGGCGCCTTATAGGCGGGCATCTAGAGTAGACTGGACAGTCGCTAAAGAGGTGGTTACCTGGAGCAAAATCAGATGGGCCATTAACAGCTTTAAGCCATACAAATCGCCGGGATTTGATGGAATAATGCCCATCATGCTCCAACAGGGGATAGATATACTGGCGCCGGTGCTTACCCTCATTATGAGGGCCAGCCTGGCTCTGGGGTACATTCCGAGGGCATGGAGACTGGCCAGGGTTGTATTTATTCCTAAACCTGGGCGTCCAACAGACCAGGCAAAGTCCCTGAGGCCAATAATTCTCATGTCCTTCTTGCTGAAAACAGTGGAAAAACTGCTCGACCGGCACATTAGGGGCGGTGTACTGGAAGCATATCCTCTACACTGCGGACAATATGCATACAGAGCAGGATTCTCAACAGAAACAGCACTGCACCAACTGGTGCTGAAACTGGAGAATACGCTGGAGAACAAGGAGGTGGCGCTGGGGGCCTTCCTAGACATAGAGGGGGCCTTTAGCAACACCTCGTTCGGATCGGTTCTGGCAGCTGCCCGGGAGCGTGGAATAGAGGAGACCTGCTGCAGGTGGATCGGTTCCATGCTCAGGGACAGGGCGGTGTTCACATCACTCGCGGGAGGGACTCTGCTGGCGGGGGTCGCGGCGGGGTGTCCGCAGAGGTGCGTTCTGTCTCCCTTGCTCTGGTGTCTAGTCGTGGACGGCCTGCTGGGGAGGCTCTCGGGAGGGGGGTATGAGGTACAGGGCTATGCGGACGACATTGTCATCATAGTCCGAGGAAAGGTCACACAGGCAGTGTGGGAGCGTATGCAGACTGCACTGAAAGTGGTGGAAGGGTGGACGGTTGATCAAGGGCTCGGGGTGAGCCCTGAGAAAGCAACCGTCGTGCCGTTTACGAGGAGGAGGAAGTGTGAAAGCCACAGAACTCTCACTCTATACGGTAGGAGCGTTCCAATCGCCAGGGAGGTAAAATATCTTGGGGTCGTATTGGACTCTAAGCTGACCTGGAATGGTCACATTGAAAAAATACTGCGTAAGGCAGTCATGACCTTAGCCGTCACTAGGCGGCTATATGGAAAAACGTGGGGACTAAGACCTAGTATGGCCCACTGGCTGTACACAAGGGTGGTCAGACCATCGTTAACATATGCGGCACTGGTCTGGTGGCCTAAGGTGACACAATCCAGTGCCAAACAAAAACTAGGCAAGATCCAAAGGATGGCTTGCCTAGGCATCACAGGGGCCATGTCTTCAACCCCAACAGCCGCCATGGAGGTGTTGCTGGATCTACCCCCCCCCCCTACACTTAGTTATTATGGGAGAGGCCAGGCTAGGACTATACAGACTAGCCTGCAATGGCAGACTGAAGATCAACCCAGGCTTCAGGGGCCACTGCAAAATTCAGGAGATCGTGAAGGAGCCCATGCTTGAAATGAGGTCAGACTTCGCGAGCCCGCGAATGTGCAGTGAAAAGAACTTTACAGTGGAAATCCCTGATCGCGAGGCATGGCGGGAGGAGACGCCGGGCATGCCACGGGACGCGCTCGTCTGGTTCACGGACGGATCTGGCGGGGAGCGTGGGACGGGGGCAGGTGTTTACTCGGAAGGACCGAGGGTAAGTCATAGTATTTCCCTCGGAGCCCATGCAACGGTGTTTCAGGCCGAGATGTACGCCATCCTGCACTGTGTGCGGGAGAACAAGAGGAGGGGCTACACCAACAAGCGGATCCTCATAGCCACAGACAACCAGGCAGCCCTTAAGGCACTAAGTAGCCCACGGGTAAATTCCTGGCTGGTGAGTGAGTGCCGAGACGAGACGAGCGACCTGGCTGGGCAGAATGAGGTGACCCTCATCTGGGTGCCGGGTCACTCGGGGGTTAAAGGCAATGAAGAAGCTGACAGTCTCGCGAAGAGAGGGTCAGCAGAACCATTTATGGGACCAGAACCGGCTCTGGGCGTATCAAAGAGCACTGCCAGGGGAGCCATTAAGTCCTGGGTCAGAAACCAACACAAGGTGTACTGGGCGAACTGTCCAGGGCTCAGACATGGGAAGTCAATAATTGACGGACCCAGTTCAAAGAGAGCTGTGGAGCTGCTAAACCTTAGCAGAGGACAGCTCAGAAACACAACAGGTCTCTTGACGGGACACATGGCCGTCAAGAAACACCTGCATAAAATGGGGCGGTTCGAAGGGGACCTCGCATGCAGACTCTGCGTCGAGGGGGAGGAATCAGCCCAGCACATCTTGTGTGAGTGTATAGCTCTGGACCGGAAAAGACAACTGATCTACGGTCACTCTAGACCGGAGACAGAGCAATATAAAACTTCACCCTACCAATCGCTGTGCAGACTAGTTCAAGGCACAGTGATCTTGGAATGGGTGGAGTAAGACTAAGGGTATGCACAATCAACCAAGGGTTGCGGTGCTATCGGGGCGGCAAGGCCGCGGACGAGCCCTGAGGGAACAAAAAAAAAAGGTAAAATCTACCAAATCAGGATGCTCATTAAATACAAGGTAACTATTATCGTGTATGTACTCTTTTACTTTTACAGCTTCAGAGAATTCAAGTTTGCGCTTTTCATTGCATAAATGTAGTGGCTCTATGACGTTATTTTTTGTGGATCTATGTTAATTAAAACGGAGAAATCCGTTACAATGGTGGGAAAAACTTGTGAGGTCAGAGAAGTAGTCTCTATAAACCTGTTTTTAGTATGGAACGGTTTCACTAAGAAAAGGCAACAATTAATGAAACACTTCTGAAACCAAAGAAAAGGTTTATACATCTGTATGTAGTATTCAGTATATTTTCTCGAGTTTACAGTTACCAACAAAATATTATGTTAATCTTTCTTGATATAAATGGGATGTTAGTAATGCTGCTTTATTAAAAACTTGACGAGACTAGTCCGTTCTGTCGGGGTAGTTTGTTTGAAGTTGAAAATCCCCGATCCAGCTGAGCAGATAAGGACAATCTAGAGTCAATTGACGTTAGGTCGTATCCAATTAAGACAGATACATGTAACTGAAAGGGCCCGTTGCGCTCCATTACCATATGTAAATAGCAAGTGTGGATCTCCTGAACGGAGTTACACTAAACTCTGGAATTGAATTAAGACAACCAGGGACATCTACCGAGGGAGACGTTAAAAGCGTCACATATACCGACTTCTCTGCATTATTACACCATTAATGAATGCCTGACAATTGTACCCCTGGGAAATCTGTCTCCATATATGATACGTTTCAGGAACTGAAAAATTAACTTGGTCGGATTGCATATAGAAAGTTACTACCTCTGTTTATGGTCCATTACGGGCAGTGTAAAATGGACGCTTTACGCACTAATAACCTACCTGGTATACGACCAAGAAAGCTCTGTTTACGTTTCACACGTAGTACGGTGGAAGCATTTCCCTTATTTTTATTGATCTTCTTTACGTTTTTGGAAAAGTCAATGATACAATTTTGAACGACATGTACAGAGTGTTTATTATTTAGCAGAGAAAATTTAGGGGAATATATTATTTCTAAACGTCAAAACGCCTGAGTTCGGCATACCTAAAGGTTAGATAAAATGACTGAGATTTCCAAACAAAATTTTATTTTAACGTCCTACGCATTTCAGCTTTTAGCAATCCATCCTCAATCTTCAACTTCGGATAAATCTTCTACTTCCTTGAAAGCTTGACCTCATCTCCGTTCTTGGCACAGATCTCTTAAACATATTGATTAGCAGTTGACTTATTAAATATATTGTACATGAACTTTGAATAAAGGGTCTCCTGATGCACACCGAAAAGAACCAAATTCTTGGCGACAATGTGAGTGGCGATTTTCGACCTCGCATATGATTCTGTGATGTTGGGAAGCCTTCCAGATGATATAGTTTTAGACGTTCAACCGTCAGGGTCCGACATACCTCAAGGATATATTTCCAATTTCCACGCTCAAGGTACGAAATGCAGAAGATTATATAAAGCTGACCAGGACATATAGTCTTAAACTCCCTAGCACGGATCAATAGAGCGATAACAATGTTGATTTCCAGCCTGCTAGCCTAGTCTGTTTTACTGATGGATCACGGTTGGGCTCCTCTGGGCGGGAATATACATCGATGACTTTGGGGCGCGCGAGGGTTATGCTCTGGGCACATATACCAGCGCATTTGAAACGGACGTATATGCTTTCCTGGCTGTAGCTATTCAACAAGATATGAGGACGGTCCATGAGGAATGTGTATCCATTTGCCCGCTTAGTCAGGCGGCTCTTCGGGCGGACTTCGCGCCATGACTTATATCAATGTTGATTCAGGAGTGCACTGGCGCTCTTGCGGGGCTGGTCAGGACAAAGAAGCTATGTGAGTTCTGGGACATTGTGGCACGGCAAAAAATGAGCTAGCGAAGAACCTCACAAAACTTGGCTCCTGGCGGCCGTTCTGTGGCTCGGAGCCTGCTGTAGGTATTAAGGATGAAGGTCATCTCCAACGCTCTGGATAGATAGACTGAGTAGAAGATGGAGAAACACTCAAGGTTGGTCAGTGGCTGTAGACAAGCGGGCAACTTGGTGGAGAAGCCAGATAGAAACAGGCTGTCTGGATTCTTGCTAGGAGTCGTTCTGGGCTTCGCCATATCATCGGGGTGCTAACAGGCCACTGTAGTCTTGGAAGACACCTTACATTGGTAATAAGAGGCATCTCATTGGCCAGGAATGCGGCGAGACTAAAGACTTACCACTAACTGGGTGAACGTGAGGCTTTTGGGAATCTACAAACAACTATTTGGTTCAAGGACTCTACAAAGGAGTCAAGTTAGTTCTGTCTAATGGGAGACCGTTATGACTTGTATTTTGAGGTCGACGAGGTTTGCTGATGCAACTTAGGAGGAGTAGGGCATGATTGCTGGATGCCAAGGTTGGCAAAAATGGGCCCCGATGTGGGCTAATTGTCTGGCACTAGCCGCAACACCATTGCTACTTCTCAAGGATAACTTGGTAAATCCAAAAAGCGTAAGAATTGAAAATAAAATTTCAACAAGAGTCTGAATGATTTGTTACTTTTTAATAAACGATTCGCACATTCACTCTTTAATATAAAAGAAAACATATTACAGAATTAGCGTGTGAGTTTTACTTCTCAAATATTGTGTGCGTGAATTGTCGTACTTCCTTATCCCCGCATCCTCTCATATGACGAATGGAATTTGCCGTAACTTAGTCGAGGGTATTCTGGAAAATAAAATCAATTTCTTCTTGGATATTACTTCCACATCGTCACAACGTACGGAAGTATCGCATCGGCAACAAAAATTTTAAAATTTATTTTTCGCTTAAACGTCGTAAAAAGCATCAAAACATATATAAAACAGGCTTGTTAAACATTTATTATTAATTACGAAGATTTTACAAACAATGATTTCTACGAAACCACAAAACAATTGTATATGGGACCTCGATTTTGTTCACGAATAATATAAACGAAAACCTCCCTGAATGCGTGATTTACATGGGGCTTTGCTATATAATGGTAAAATGGCGTATCATAATTTTTGGTAAATTCATATATTCCTGGAAAAAAGGCCTGTATAGAGGCACTTATGTTCGTGAGTCCAAGATTCGGATCAATATAAACGTCAGGAGAGTTGGTGTTAAGCACAATAATAGAAAAATCAAGACGAACCGTAAACTTTCAAAGTGACATTTCAAACGCATTATTTGGTGCTTGAATATTTGGAAAGAGAGATCTTTGATACAAATTATGTGATTTTATATGCACGAGCTAACGCTTTTATATGAGACTCATTGTAAAATTATAAGGAGCAAATAAGTAAATAAATTTATATATATATATATATATATATATATATATATATATATATATATATATATATATATATATATATATATATATATATATATATATATATATGCCAAAAATGTGAAACAGGTGAAATAACGCGAAAACGATGCACGGTATAATTATTTTTTTACCAACATGCATTTTAATTCGATGGAAAATGCAAAAATACAAGAATGTAGGTGTTCGATTTGAAAACAAATTGTATCACTATGGGCCACCTGTGATTTGTCGAATTAATTTTATAAGATGGACCTCAAGACACCCTAAAATTAGTGTATACAATTTCTTCTAGTAATGGCAATATTGAGCTTTACCGTAGAAATGCGTCACTCTGTATATATGTAAACAGATAAAATTAAAACTAACACGGCATATGAGTTCTGGGGGTCCTAGTTCACGCTCATTTGAAGACAGCATTTCAAAACCGAGATGTCCTCCTGAGAGATTTTTTTCGTCGAAAATTCGCTAAAAATTATATAGTATTATTGGACTTGTGCCGTGGTTGAAATTTAATCGTAATTCGTTAAAATTTTAAGTTCGAACGTTAGTGATGTTATTTTATCATAGAGTATACCTCTATAGTGTGACCGTTTGACCACAGAGTTTTATGTGTGTAACAG
The DNA here is from genome assembly GCA_964006375.1 of Tillus elongatus. Classification (NCBI taxonomy): domain Eukaryota; kingdom Metazoa; phylum Arthropoda; class Insecta; order Coleoptera; family Cleridae; genus Tillus; species Tillus elongatus. The sequence continues at coordinate 117,686,773 of OZ023264.1, forward strand.
TTCGTGAATTTTCTTAAAAAATACTAACGAGGAGATCGCGACATTTGAATTTTGAAAAAATGTCTTCAAATGGAAGCGATTTACCCTTGGAACCCGAGGTCGGTTTCAGACTATATATATATATATATATATATATATATATATATATATATATATATATATATATATATATATAAGAGAGAGAGAAGGGTTAAGGGCAAAGCCGCAAGGAGACAACCGCATACACGTGTTTCAAGCTTATTAGCCATGATCACTACGGTATAGCCAGGTGAAGATGGGAACACTCAGGATGAAGATGCAAAAAACACGGAGTCACAACAGGCAACCAGTTCACATTTGCAGCAACATTCGGAGAGAAACAACCAAAAAAGCCACGGAGGCAAAGAAATCACCTGCGTGAGTATCCGGAACCCAGGAATTAACTGTCACAGGATTTATAACACGGCCTTTCTTTACTATACAAGAGAGGGGTTAAGGGCAAAGCCGCAAGGAGACACTGGTTTCCTAGACAAGAAACCTTAGGTTAATGGCAAATTGCGTATATTTGAAGCATTTAATGAAAATTCACTACCAAAACGCACTTATGTAGTGTGTCTAGATTTTTTTCTTAAAAGCATGCATCATATTTCGATAAAAAATGCAAAAATGGAATAATATAAGGGTGTCCGAAAAGAACTTGTAGGGATCACCAACGACTTATGGGCCAGCCTGTGATTGTCAAAATAACTTTATAAAATGCAGCTCCAGACACCCAATAATTAATGTATACATTTTTTCACGTATCTTGTATAATAACAATTATATTGAGCTTTACCGTAGAAATTCGCCACCCTGTATATATGTAAACAGATAAAAATTGAATGTAAATCCGGATATCGATTCTAGGGGGCCTAGTTTGCGCTCATTTGAATAATTTTTTTTCAAATTCAAAAGTCGCGGTCTCCTCATTAACGATTTTTTTCTACGAAAATTAGCTAAAAATTATATACCGTTAAACCAGAAATGGTCTATTTGACATGAATTTTCTGTAAATATTTTAGTAAAATGAAGGACAATGACGGTTGAAACTGAAACTTAAAGCTTTGCAGAATATTCTTCTTGCGATATTTTCTTTACATAATCCGTATTTGTTACAGGTTTTTTGCCTAAATGTTGCCAATTTTGACGTTTCAAATCATGACGGTTTAAGGAAAACCCCTTTTCTTTTTGTAAATACCCATAACATTTCTGTCTTTAAAGTTACAGAGCTTAATTTTGGACATGATTCGCTGTTTATAAACACGCGTACCAAGTTTAGTTGCCTGCCTTTGTTATTTCCGTGGATATAAAACTTTTCCGAAAGAAAACACAGAATTTTTCGGGAAAAACTGGGCGAAATTTCCTGGAACAAACTTATTATATTTTTCACAAAAACTCGAAATTCACAATTTGTGATATGTGTTTGTGATTAATTCCAAAAATGTGAAAAATTGAAAACAATTGAAATAACTCAAAAACGATGAACGATATAAATTTTTTTCCTTAGAAAGATGTATTTTAATTCGTTGGAAAGTGCAAAAGTGGCAATATAAGGGGTGTTATATCAAAAAAGAAAGTGTGTATCGCCAACGACTTATGGGCCACACTATGATTGTCAAAATAGGTTTATAAAATTGTGACCGCCCACTATCTCTTTAAATCGATCCTAGGAATCCCTGTTCCTAAAAACCTTTACCACGTTTGAAAGTCAAACAACCTACATACGACGATCGATAGAAAGGTCAACGTTACCGGAAATCTAGGTGGCCCCTAGCTTTTATACAGTGAAGATGGGCAGGGTTCTTTATAAGGTGTTACTCTATGAGGGCGCCACTTGATTGTTTTACACCTAGTTCCGGATATTTATAAGAGATGTTAATTACGAAATCCAGCTTACCAAGAATCCAACACAACCAAGAACTCCTTGGACCTCCCTGGCAGCTGCACCTAAAATCGCAGGCTTATACGTCGGAATGTACAAATGTGGGAACGAAATCTTACAGTTGGAATATCTTAAAGGCTTACGTAGAAGCTGACAAACACTAAACAGCACCTAACGTTACTAATACGGGAGTGAGAGGTGAGTGCAGAACAAACGACACACAAATATATATATAAAATAAAATTCTAGTTTATTATAAAATCCAGATGATGCCTACAAGTGGTCAGACAGATCAAAAACAGTATTATATATACACATATATAACCTATAAATTGCTAGCATGTATGTTAAATGAATAACAGAGTCCGCAAAATGACTCGCTTGCTATATCTCAATAATTTACTGCTAAACAAATAGCTTTAAGCTACTAACGTTCGTATGGTAAGCAATAACAAGTCAAGTAATTCAAACGCAACAATAAAAGTAACTAAGCTAAATCAAATGGAAATTTGTGTCCTTTCGTGATCACGATCAGCTTACAAAGATGTTAAAATATGAAAAGGTGTATCAAATGGTAGCCTAAATAATGATAGTACTTTATCAAACTCAAAGCAATTATATTAATGATAATGTGAATATAAATCATCAGCTGACGTGTAGGGTTCAAATAAAAAGCTGGGTATCTTATCCTATTGTGTTATCGTTAAAACTTTATCTTTGAATTCCAAAACTTGACCACCATAAGTAGAGTCACAGCTTAATACTGGATTTAAAAGTCCAAACAAACAAATTGAGTTCTTTATTAACAATACAACTTAAAGACTACTACCTGTAAGGTCTGATCTCCAGTGAACCTTCTCTGGTCGATTTTTCGCTAACAAAATATCTACTGTCCACTGTGTCGGTACCTTCCGGCCACCTGTACTTCCTCTACTCAACAACGAAATGTCCTCGGCAATCTGATGTTGCTGGGAATGACTTATAATTGAATTTGCGCCACAAAATGGTACCATACCAATATTCTTATTCTCCCATTGACCACTCGTTAGTTTAAGACAATATGTAGGCCTATTGCTTGTCGATTAGGCACTATAAAATCAATTAAAGCAAGACAAAAACTGAAACTAGAACTAAAACCAAAAGCTAAAACCAAAAGCCAAAACCAAAAGCTAAAACCAAAAGCTAAAACCAAAACCCTGTAACAAATAGAAAGAGAAAACACGCCTTAGTTACACATAAAAAAAAACTACGAGTTGGGTATTACCTCCAAATCCTGAGGGTTTCTATGTTATGTCAAGGTGTTTTGTTGACCACAGTTAGACAAGCCGGTTCTGATTGAAAACAAGCCACAAAGCCACTTGCTTTTTCGGCTTTACGTATGTGACATTTACTCTCCACCACGGGAATATTATAGTATTCAAGTACTATGCGACTAATTCGCTTCAACTTCCCAAACCTCCAGAATACTATAATCGTTTTACAGCCTAGAAATTAATCTCCAAACTAGGATGAATGGCCCACTTGCCTGTTTCTTTTTTCTAGCTGAAATCTTGCCACACACTCAAATTAAATTGCTTCTTCCACCGTTTTCAAAACCAACCTTTTTTCTCAAAAATGTTTTCTCTCCCAGGTCATAGCTAATCTTGCTGATTCGCTATCGGTCAACAAAAAAAAGACGACAAGAAATGGTGTCCCGTTCTTCCATCAAAAATATCAAACTCTGGCAACGAATAACTTAATACCGCAGAGTTGCGACATTTACACGAATGGGGAAATTCGGGCTTCGACCGCAAGACCTCGACATATGTAACACACCTAACTTCCAATATTAATCTCGATAATAAACTTCTTCCACAGCTTATAGAGACCGTTGTAACCACAGTTCTGCATGGAAGAATTTATCTCACTACATTAACACATAATTCAGTAATTTCCAACCAGCTAAAGTTAGACAGACAATAAATTAATGACGTGCTGGCAACCATGCCTTCACAAGACAGTGTACTCTGCCGTTGTCGACTGTTTCGGTGGTAAATCTCGACTTCTAGAAATTGAAACTGAATGAATGTAGATAACAAATTAAAGATGTTCGTTCACAGCTGTCCCTAAACCAATAACAATATGAAACCGAATAATTATATGGGGTGTTTTTGTTTATTTTGCCTGCTACGTGTAATTAATGATGTTAATATGCTTAAGGTGAATTTTACACGTAACAATCCCCCCCTTACTTCAAGAGGATTAACCGTAAGGTTAAGCCTAATCAGAAGGAACAAGCTTCAGGTCCTTCACGTGCCAAACTCCACTATTCTGGGCAGCTTTGTCTCTAAGTTCATACGTCCATGGAGACACCTTCTTACTAACATAAAACGGTCCTATGTATCTTGGAGCTAACTTACTAGCAAAGTTCTTCGTTGCATCTGACAACACGTAATTCCTCCTCATCACAGGTTGATCCACCTCATACTCTTCATAACGTCTGCGCATGTTATACCTCGCTACAGCCTTCTTAGTAGCCTTCTCCAGTCTCTGTTTCACGTCCCTGTACACCTCCTTGAACACGATGTTCCTGCTCTTGTCAACCAACACATCTTCATCCTCGCCGTCCAAATCAATCTGATTCTGGTAGTCCGCTCCTGACAATGCCATACATCGCCCAAAATTGACATAATACGGTGACAATCTAGTCGTCTCATGTCGAGATGTTCTCACAGCACAAGTCACCTGTTGTAGCCCAGCATCCCACTTCTTGTGGTTATCATTCACATACATTGCCAACATGGTCTTGATTGTACGATTAGTTCGCTCGGTAGGGTTTGCGCGCGGATGGTAATTCGCGCTAAACTTCAAATTGCACTGGTATTTCTCGGCAAACCTTTTGAAAGCTGAACTTTTAAATTGGGGACCATTATCACACATTATCATCTTCGGTACGCCAAATAACAGAAATACACCTTCTTCCAGACTTCTAATAATCGTGTCGGTGATGGACTTCCTCAAAGCGAAGGTTAACACAAACTTGCTCAAATAATCTGTGACAACCAGGATAAAACTATTGGCTTTCGATGAACGTGGTAAAGGACCCACTAAATCCACTGATATCATCTCCCACGGCCTCGACGGTTTAGCATGCGACACCATCATGTCCTTGGGACCTCGTTGATCCACCTTGTGCGCAGCACATATGGTACACTTGCGGACATAGTTCGCAACGTTCTGTCGCATCTTCGGCCAATAATATCTATCAGTTAACCTTGAGTAGGTTTTATAGACTCCCATATGACCCGATGTAGCTGGATCGTGAGCTTCTGACAAGAGTCTTCGTCGCTGGTCTTTAGGAACGACAATCTTCCAAACATCTTGCTTAGGCGTAAGTGCTGGATAATCTTGCCTCACGTACTTATACAACTTGTCACCTGACAATCTCCAATTCCCAAACTTCAGAGGTGTAGTTTGTACCCGCTCTATCATCTTCAAATACCACTTGTCTGTAGTCTTCGTCTCTGTCTCCACACTGTTCAGGACGTCTAACACTGGTACAGATCTGCTCAGTACATCCGGTACTACGTGGTCTTTGCCTTTCCTATGAACAATCTCAAAATCATACTGCTGCAAGCGTACAGCCCATCTTGCAAGTCTTCCTGATGGATCCTTGAGGCTATGTAACCATTTCAAGCTATAATGATCGGTGATGACAGTAAACTTTACTCCCTCGATGTAAGGACGCAGTTTTTCTATTCCCCACAGAACCGCTAAACACTCTCGTTCTGTCGTGGAATAATTACGTTCTTGGCGTGACAGAGAACGACTCAAGTAACAAATCACACGATCACCATCTGGATGCGTCTGAGATAACATCGCACCAATACCATAGCCCGATGCATCTGTGTGTACAACAAACGGTAAAGAATAATCTGGACAACTCAGAACAGGTGCAGATATCAACAACTCCTTAATCTTCCTGAAAGATCTATCACACTCAGGAGTCCAACAAAACTTAGTACTTTTCTTCAGCAACCCTGTGATTGGTGCGACCACAGTAGAAAAATCAGGACAAAATCTTCTATACCAGGACAGCATACCTAGTACACGTCTCACTTCCCTCACATTGGTCGGAGTAGGTAGCTCGATCATTGCTCTGACCTTATCAGGGTCCACTCTTAACCCTTCTCTATCCACCACGTAACCCAAGTACTTCATCTCGGGCTTACAAAACTGACTTTTCTCCCAATTGACGGTTAGATTGGCTCTTCTCAGGCGTTCAAACACTTCCTCTAACACTTCGAGGTGCTTTTCAAAACTTGGAGTCGTGATCACTACATCGTCTAAATATACAAACACGTAAGGTTCCAGGTCCGATCCTAACACACGATCGATCAAACGCTGCCATGTTGCAGGAGAATTATGCAGGCCAAATGGCATCCTTTTAAACTGAAATAGTCCTCTATTGGGGACGGTAAACGCAGTATACGGTCTTGAAGACTCGGCAACAGGGACTTGGAAAAATGCACTCTTCAGATCCAAACTAGAAAGATACTTCGCATCTCGAAGCTTGTCTAACGTGTCTGTAACCATTGGCAATGGATAGCCATCACGTTCGGTCACTGCATTAAGCTTCCTGTAGTCGACACAGAACCTATAACAACCATCCTTCTTCTTTACAAGAACTATTGGCGACGCCCACGGACTACTGCTAGGTTCTATGACATCGTTCTTCAACATATCTTCTAATTCTTCATCGATGTATTTCTGAAGCACTGGGGATACCCTATAGTATCTCTGCTTAATCGGTGGTGCATTAGTCTTGATCACATGTTCCGTCATATTTGTACAACCCAAACTATTTCCGAGCAAAGTCTTCTTCTTGTTGATTAACTCCTCCAACTGCTTCTTCTGTCCAACTTCCAAGACTGACTGATCAGCTATATCTACTGTGCTTACTTCAGGACAGTTAGAAAATTGCCACTCGTTATGCCTCAGATCAGGAACAATCCCCATCCTTATCCAAAAGTCTGCTCCCAAAATCAAAACATGTGGTAGTTCAGGGACAACCATCACCTCTATAAACTTTAGACGCTCACGAACCTTCATTGGTAATTCACACGTACCAATACTTTCACATTTCTCTCCATTAGCGACTGTGCATGATGTCTTCTTCGATTCGTCCAGGGGTATTCGCAACTTCGCGATACGGTCCCAACCTGATCCACCTAAAATTGTTCTCGACGCCCCGGAATCTAGGAGTCCAAGCAAGGTAATCCCTAATATGTCCACTCTAAGGTGAGGCCTTTCATCGTTCTGTGCATGGTCAATGACGAAATCTAAAACAGGTTTGACAGTAGCCGAGTACTTAACGGCAGCACTATCAGCTCGACTCTCTAAGAGCGCTGCACTCCGTTTCCCGAAAAACCTCTGGGACAATTACGAGCAATGTGGCCTTCCCTATTGCACTTGTGGCAGATGAGTCTATTTCTCTCGGTACAACCTGCTGCTATGTGGCCTGGCTTCCTACAGTTGAAACAGACGACGGGACTATGCCTCGTCTGGCTACGCCCACCCTGGTTAGACGATACTTGCAGTCTCTCGGTCTTCTCTTCCAAACCCACGTATGCCAAATCAGGCTCCAAAATCTGCTCTTTTTTTGGCGGATGTGCAAACTCACCAGCCTGGGATCGTTGTTCTATCCTCTTGCACAAAGTACGCAGCTGGGCGATTGAATTTATTTCCATAGCACCCAGTTGGCTACGATACATCGGTGCTAAGTTGCGCATTAGGAGACTCAACCTCGTTTCCTCCGAGACTTGACATTGCAATCTTTGAAAGTATTTCGACATAATAGCCAAATAAGTTCCTATGGTCTCATCTGCTCCTTGTTTTCTCTTCTTTATCTCATCCAGAAGCTTCTCGCTATAAAAAACGGGTTGATATTCTTCCTTGAATCTTCCTACAAGTTCATCCCACTGGGACACTTCACTCCTAGCATCCTGATAAAATTCATATGCTCTACCCTCGAATAAATCTATTCCTGACTCCAATAGGATCTCCTTACTGACATTTCTGGCCTTTCTCATTTCCTCGACACGTTCGAAGAAAGCAGTCACAGACAGTCCTCTTCTGTCTCCACCAAACCTCAAGTTCCACTTGTGAGGGAGCACCGGCTTAATCAACGACGCGTTAAGCGACTGCGCAGCAGACATCATGGGTGAAGAACACGACTGAGGGGTTTCGAACTTCAACTGATTCCCTAAAGATGCTTCCATTACTTGCAAACCTAAAGGAGTAGGTTGTGTTTCACTCCCGACTTTTGACGCTTTGGTGTTGAGCTGGTCAATCATCGATAACGTACGAGCAAGTAATTCACCTCGAGTCTTCTTCTTTTCTTCATCCGCAGACTCCATATTATCTATCCTTCCCAATATGTGAGCCAACTTTGTCTGCAATTTTAGAAACTGCTTGTCCTTGCTATCTCCTTGAAATTCTTCTAAGACAGCCAACACGCCTTCCAGTTTTCCCTGCACAACACCAAGATCTTCCTCAAACGTAAATGGATACTTAGGATAATGTAGACTATCGCCAGACTTTTCCATTTGGCGCGCTAAGGTTAAACGACCGCGCATATCTTCCACCGTGCCAGTAGCTATGCCACGTACCGTTAATTCATATACGAGCTCTTCTTTGTCCAGTCTATATACATCCATACGACGAGCCATGATTGAAAAAAAAATAAACCCACACTGGAATCAAGATAACTACCTAACAATACAGTAAAAAAAAATAAAAAAAATAAATGCAGTCTGCACTCTCACACCCGATTAGTTGAGAAAGCTAACAACACCATACATCGGCAAGATCAATACGCCAAAACCAAACGACTTTACTCCCCAAAGCCCTACTCTCACAACTACACAAAAGTTCAAGTCCAATACTACGGCTTCCAAAATCTCTAAAAACCCAAAAAATAAGCCCTTTTTGAGCTGAATCGAGCCCCACGTTGGGCGCCAAATATGTGACCGCCCACTATCTCTTTAAATCGATCCTAGGAATCCCTGTTCCTAAAAACCTTTACCACGTTTGAAAGTCAAACAACCTACATACGACGATCGATAGAAAGGTCAACGTTACCGGAAATCTAGGTGGCCCCTAGCTTTTATACAGTGAAGATGGGCAGGGTTCTTTATAAGGTGTTACTCTATGAGGGCGCCACTTGATTGTTTTACACCTAGTTCCGGATATTTATAAGAGATGTTAATTACGAAATCCAGCTTACCAAGAATCCAACACAACCAAGAACTCCTTGGACCTCCCTGGCAGCTGCACCTAAAATCGCAGGCTTATACGTCGGAATGTACAAATGTGGGAACGAAATCTTACAGTTGGAATATCTTAAAGGCTTACGTAGAAGCTGACAAACACTAAACAGCACCTAACGTTACTAATACGGGAGTGAGAGGTGAGTGCAGAACAAACGACACACAAATATATATATAAAATAAAATTCTAGTTTATTATAAAATCCAGATGATGCCTACAAGTGGTCAGACAGATCAAAAACAGTATTATATATACACATATATAACCTATAAATTGCTAGCATGTATGTTAAATGAATAACAGAGTCCGCAAAACGACTCGCTTGCTATATCTCAATAATTTACTGCTAAACAAATAGCTTTAAGCTACTAACGTTCGTATGGTAAGCAATAACAAGTCAAGTAATTCAAACGCAACAATAAAAGTAACTAAGCTAAATCAAATGGAAATTTGTGTCCTTTCGTGATCACGATCAGCTTACAAAGATGTTAAAATATGAAAAGGTGTATCAAATGGTAGCCTAAATAATGATAATACTTTATCAAACTCAAAGCAATTATATTAATGATAATGTGAATATAAATCATCAGCTAACGTGTAGGGTTCAAATAAAAAGCTGGGTATCTTATCCTATTGTGTTATCGTTAAAACTTTATCTTTGAATTTCAAAACTTGACCACCATAAGTAGAGTCACAGCTTAATACTGGATTTAAAAGTCCAAACAAACAAATTGAGTTCTTTATTAACAATACAACTTAAAGACTACTACCTGTAAGGTCTGATCTCCAGTGAACCTTCTCTGGTCGATTTTTCGCTAACAAAATATCTACTGTCCACTGTGTCGGTACCTTCCGGCCACCTGTACTTCCTCTACTCAACAACGAAATGTCCTCGGCAATCTGATGTTGCTGGGAATGACTTATAATTGAATTTGTGCCACAAAATGGTACCATACCAATATTCTTATTCTCCCATTGACCACTCGTTAGTTTAAGACAATATGTAGGCCTATTGCTTGTCGATTAGGCACTATGAAATCAATTAAAGCAAGACAAAAACTGAAACTAGAACTAAAACCAAAGGCTAAAACCAAAAGCCAAAACCAAAAGCTAAAACCAAAACCCTGTAACAAATAGAAAGAGAAAACACGCCTTAGTTACACATAAAAAAAACTACGAGTTGGGTATTACCTCCAAATCCTGAGGGTTTCTATGTTATGTCAAGGTGTTTTGTTGACCACAGTTAGACAAGCCGGTTCTGATTGAAAACAAGCCACAAAGCCACTTGCTTTTTCGGCTTTACGTATGTGACATTTACTCTCCACCACGGGAATATTATAGTATTCAAGTACTATGCGACTAATTCGCTTCATTGCTCATTCACCCCACGTTGGGCGCCAAATATGTGACCGCCCACTATCTCTTTAAATCGATCCTAGGAATCCCTGTTCCTAAAAACCTTTACCACGTTTGAAAGTCAAACAACCTACATACGACGATCGATAGAAAGGTCAACGTTACCGGAAATCTAGGTGGCCCCTAGCTTTTATACAGTGAAGATGGGCAGGGTTCTTTATAAGGTGTTACTCTATGAGGGCGCCACTTGATTGTTTTACACCTAGTTCCGGATATTTATAAGAGATGTTAATTACGAAATCCAGCTTACCAAGAATCCAACACAACCAAGAACTCCTTGGACCTCCCTGGCAGCTGCACCTAAAATCGCAGGCTTATACGTCGGAATGTACAAATGTGGGAACGAAATCTTACAGTTGGAATATCTTAAAGGCTTACGTAGAAGCTGACAAACACTAAACAGCACCTAACGTTACTAATACGGGAGTGAGAGGTGAGTGCAGAACAAACGACACACAAATATATATATAAAATAAAATTCTAGTTTATTATAAAATCCAGATGATGCCTACAAGTGGTCAGACAGATCAAAAACAGTATTATATATACACATATATAACCTATAAATTGCTAGCATGTATGTTAAATGAATAACAGAGTCCGCAAAATGACTCGCTTGCTATATCTCAATAATTTACTGCTAAACAAATAGCTTTAAGCTACTAACGTTCGTATGGTAAGCAATAACAAGTCAAGTAATTCAAACGCAACAATAAAAGTAACTAAGCTAAATCAAATGGAAATTTGTGTCCTTTCGTGATCACGATCAGCTTACAAAGATGTTAAAATATGAAAAGGTGTATCAAATGGTAGCCTAAATAATGATAGTACTTTATCAAACTCAAAGCAATTATATTAATGATAATGTGAATATAAATCATCAGCTGACGTGTAGGGTTCAAATAAAAAGCTGGGTATCTTATCCTATTGTGTTATCGTTAAAACTTTATCTTTGAATTCCAAAACTTGACCACCATAAGTAGAGTCACAGCTTAATACTGGATTTAAAAGTCCAAACAAACAAATTGAGTTCTTTATTAACAATACAACTTAAAGACTACTACCTGTAAGGTCTGATCTCCAGTGAACCTTCTCTGGTCGATTTTTCGCTAACAAAATATCTACTGTCCACTGTGTCGGTACCTTCCGGCCACCTGTACTTCCTCTACTCAACAACGAAATGTCCTCGGCAATCTGATGTTGCTGGGAATGACTTATAATTGAATTTGCGCCACAAAATGGTACCATACCAATATTCTTATTCTCCCATTGACCACTCGTTAGTTTAAGACAATATGTAGGCCTATTGCTTGTCGATTAGGCACTATAAAATCAATTAAAGCAAGACAAAAACTGAAACTAGAACTAAAACCAAAAGCTAAAACCAAAAGCCAAAACCAAAAGCTAAAACCAAAAGCTAAAACCAAAACCCTGTAACAAATAGAAAGAGAAAACACGCCTTAGTTACACATAAAAAAAAACTACGAGTTGGGTATTACCTCCAAATCCTGAGGGTTTCTATGTTATGTCAAGGTGTTTTGTTGACCACAGTTAGACAAGCCGGTTCTGATTGAAAACAAGCCACAAAGCCACTTGCTTTTTCGGCTTTACGTATGTGACATTTACTCTCCACCACGGGAATATTATAGTATTCAAGTACTATGCGACTAATTCGCTTCAACTTCCCAAACCTCCAGAATACTATAATCGTTTTACAGCCTAGAAATTAATCTCCAAACTAGGATGAATGGCCCACTTGCCTGTTTCTTTTTTCTAGCTGAAATCTTGCCACACACTCAAATTAAATTGCTTCTTCCACCGTTTTCAAAACCAACCTTTTTTCTCAAAAATGTTTTCTCTCCCAGGTCATAGCTAATCTTGCTGATTCGCTATCGGTCAACAAAAAAAAGACGACAAGAAATGGTGTCCCGTTCTTCCATCAAAAATATCAAACTCTGGCAACGAATAACTTAATACCGCAGAGTTGCGACATTTACACGAATGGGGAAATTCGGGCTTCGACCGCAAGACCTCGACATATGTAACACACCTAACTTCCAATATTAATCTCGATAATAAACTTCTTCCACAGCTTATAGAGACCGTTGTAACCACAGTTCTGCATGGAAGAATTTATCTCACTACATTAACACATAATTCAGTAATTTCCAACCAGCTAAAGTTAGACAGACAATAAATTAATGACGTGCTGGCAACCATGCCTTCACAAGACAGTGTACTCTGCCGTTGTCGACTGTTTCGGTGGTAAATCTCGACTTCTAGAAATTGAAACTGAATGAATGTAGATAACAAATTAAAGATGTTCGTTCACAGCTGTCCCTAAACCAATAACAATATGAAACCGAATAATTATATGGGGTGTTTTTGTTTATTTTGCCTGCTACGTGTAATTAATGATGTTAATATGCTTAAGGTGAATTTTACACGTAACAAAATGGCGCTCGAGACACCCTATAATTAACGTATATAATTATTTCTCACATCTTGTGTAATAACAGATATATTGCGCTTTACTGTAGAAATGCCTCACTCTGCACATTTGTAAATAGACAAAACTGGCCCCGTATATGGGTCTTGGGGGTTCTAGTCCGTGCTCATTTGAAGAAATAGTTTTAAAATTCATGTCACAGTCTTCTCAATAACGAATTTTTTCTACGAAAATTTTAGACTATTAAACCAACTTTAAAGTTGAAACTGACAAAGCATCAGAATGAGCATCTATTTACAATGGACTTTCCGAAAACATTTTCGTAAATTGTAAGGCAATGACGGTTGAACCTGAAACTTAAGGCTTTGTAAAGCACACTTATTGTGACATTTCTTCTACATAATCCGTATTTGTTTCAGATTATTTGTCTGAAAATTATAAAGTTTGACGTTTCAAATCGCGACTTGGCTGTTTCCCTAGTGGATCACTAGTAGCATCCATTTTTTAAATCCCTATAACTTTACTTTCGTTTAACTTGGAAATCTGAATTTCGGCGTGTAGGGTAGGTTTGATAGTAGAAACGCCAAAGCCAAATTTGGTTATCACAGCTTTGTTATTTTCGGATATACAAAAATTTTCCGAAAGTTAACCGAAAACTTTCTCGGAAAAATCCTCGCCAAGGAAAGGTACCTACCAAATTTCGTCAAAGTCAGTCCGTTGTTTTTTGAGTTATATGTATATATATATATAAATATATATATATATATATATATATATATATATATATATATATATATATATATATATATATATATATATATATATATGTGTGTGTGTGTGTGTGTGTGTGTGTGTGTGTGTACACAGATCTCCTCATTAATGAATTTTTCGTTTTACGAAAAAATCGCTTAAAAGACCACCCATTTAACAAACAATCTCGAAAAATGCACATCATGTCTAAGAAATTACTGGGCTTTTAGTGAATTTTCGTCGAAAATTTTTTTGCTAATGAGCGCGAACTAGGACCCCTAGAACCCACATCCGGGGTCAGTTTCAATTTATTTATATATATATATATATATATATATATATATATATATATATATATATATATATATATATATATATATATATATATATATATATCACACCGGTAAATCAAAAATAATGAGCTGGTTTTCATGAAATTTGGCAAGTACTTAGCTTTTGTAAGTCGCTTGGATAAGTTCGTTAGCGAGAAAAATAGAACCAGGTTTTCCAGGAAAATTTAGGGCTTTCTTTAAAAAAAAAGGATTATCTCCGAAAATGACAAAACTCTGGTAACCAAATTTGGTACATACCAAAATTTAGATCTCTGGATGTTATAATGGAAAAAAGTTATAAGCCTTTAATAATAAAAAAAAATCTATGAAAATTCACTACCATAACGCACTTGCTGCGTCCAAACTTTTAGTTTATAAAGTTGGAGACGGTACCGCCATTTATATCTGCGTAGAAAAAAAGGCGGCCCACTTTTTAAATGGACCGAATTTATTTATGTATCGTCATTTATAGCACCCTTTATGCTTGAGCACTTTCTTCATCGAACGATAAAACCGTTCAACCTTAAAGAGCTTCTCTACTTCTGTTATTTAAGCCGTCAAATGAATATTACATGAAGCGATACTTGCAAACTCTTCACCCATTAGTTTAATTTATACAGTTAGTTTACTGTACACACTAATTAATTCATAGTACTGTGGGAGTAGAAATAACACTGCTGGGAAATTTTAATTAGCAATTAAAGCAATTCTATGATGAAAGATGAACACAAGTTTATATTGTTTGATAATCTGCAAAGGGAAACGTGCAACTAGAGCAAACAACTGTTGTTAGAGTTCGTCTTTTGTAATTACATCATTCGTTCGCTTAAAGTCCTTTGTAGTTAGTTTTTGTGCTTCCGGATTGCAATCGCGTCATTCTTACGAGTTTTTTCGCTTTGTATTTCTGTTGCATTCTTGGTGTTCAGAAACCTTACCACCTTTTATTTTCTCATTTTTTATGTCAGCGTTAATTTTACCTTAAGTTACTGATTGCGTAATGTTACACAGTTGTCAATTTTATTTTTTTAGTTGTGGACGCTTAACTCAAAAAATATTATACACGGTGTTTCGTGAAGACACGGAGACATTTTAAGGGAGTATTCTGGAAGACGCAATAAGTAAGAAATCTTATATGAACATGCGTCTGAAAATACGTCTTTTCCGAAAGAAGTTATAAAAAATCCATTTCTCTTAAATATTTTGAAAATGATTTAGGATCTTTGATTTATCAAAACTAATGTACACAAATATCTCTGAATAAACCACTTTTCAAGATTTCTTTTTGTTTTATTAAATTTTTACAATCTACTCTACAAGGAGTATTAAGTAAATATGTTACACGTATGTTCTAGTCGGAAAATAAAAATAAGCCCAAAAGAACGAAAATAAAAATAATTAAAAATAACCAAAAAAATATTTATATATACATATATAAATAATAAATAATGCAAAGCGTGTGAGGAGAAGCCCACCAGTGTCGACACTCTCTCTCGTGCAACACTTAATTGTTAATTTAGTAGGTTTCTTGGCCAGGTCCTTCTTAAGCGTCTCTCGTAGAAAGGGTCTTCAGAAAGTTGTTCTATGAGGGGATTCTCGTTGTCAGGCAACTTTGGGTGACAATTTTGGGCGTATCTTCGAATTTCTTCAT
This sequence comes from Tillus elongatus, assembly GCA_964006375.1. NCBI lineage: Eukaryota > Metazoa > Arthropoda > Insecta > Coleoptera > Cleridae > Tillus > Tillus elongatus. The sequence goes on from OZ023264.1 coordinate 117,702,579, forward strand.
GAAAGAAAGGGATTTTGAGATCTTGATGTAAGGTAAGGTTGGAAACGTACCATGGAGCATTTACTATTGAGCGAAGTATTTTGGATTGCTGTCTTTGTATAATTCGGATATTTGTTGGTTTAGCGCCTCCCCAAAACTGGATTCCGTAGGTCCAGATTGGTTTTAAAAAGGCCTTGTAGATCAATAGTTTGTTGCTGATGGTGAGCTTTGATTTTCTTCCTAGGAGCCAGTGCATCTGACGAAACCTAAAATGTATTTGTACTTTCTTCGACTGTATATGCCTTTTCCACGTTAAGTGTTGATCAAGATGTATATCAAGATATTTTACTTCAGTGTTTACAGGTATGTGGTTGTTGAATAGAGTTACTCTTGGGAAGATCGTATTTTTATTAGTAAATGTTACTTGAACTGATTTGCTTTCATTTACACTGAAACGCCATTTTTTTAACCATTTACTGATCTTTTCCAAGTGTTGTTGTAAGTTTTGTGAAGCTATCTCACCTTTACGATGCGATGATAGTATTGCAATATCATCAGCAAAAGTAGCAAGTGTTATGTTACCTGACTTTGGTATATATATATAAAGTGCTGATTAAGTACAGTAGTGGTCCCAGCACGCTCCCTTGTGGTACGCCAGATTATATGGGATATAGACTTAATATCGCATCATTGTGTTTCAGAGAAAAGTAACGATCTGACAAGTAGGATTTTAGTAACAAATAGTATGGCTGTGGTAGAAGATTCTTGATCTTATATAAGAGTCCAGTGTGCAATACTTTATCGAATGCTTGAGAGGAATCGAAAAACACTGCACTACAAAATTCGTTGTTTTCAAGACTGGTTGATATTCTGTCGACTAATCGGTGTATTTGTTGGAGTGCGGAGTGATGTTCTCTAAAGCCTAGTTAGTGTCTCGGTATTATATTACGCAGGTTAACATCTTTCCTTAGCCTCTTCAGCAATAGTCTTTCAGCTATTGTGCCTAGTATGGATAGCTAGCTTATAGGTCGATAAGATGCAACCTCATGTTCAGGTTCACCTTGCTTAGCTATCATAATAATCAAGGCGTATTTCCATAAGGCTGGGAAATATGATAGGTTCATCATACGATTGTAAATTGTGGTCAGCAAAGAAATTGCTTTTTCAGGAAGATATTGAAGAAGTTTTTCTGTGATAAGGTCGTAACCCGGGGCTTTTTTGGCCTTTAGTTTCTTGATTTTGGCTTTTATTTATTTCTTCGTAAATGGCTTAACTGGAAGTGACACTTGACACGGCACGTTCAAGATATTTAAGAAACACGGATCTTTTATAGCTTTTTTTTTCACCCGTTAACACGGAAAGGACGTATTTCCAGACACATGTTTATATATGATCATTTGCTTATTTCGACTTCCAAAATAAGCCATTATAATATCTCCTTTTCCTCACGAAACACCTGTAGATTACAAGAGTTCTGATTTGGTCAAAAAATCAAGTGCTACCATACAGTGTGGAACAGCCGAATGGAATAAATTTATTATCTCAATTATTGTGAGTATTTATAAAAAATCCCAAAACACATCAATTTGAGATTTGACGCGGCAAGTGCGTTATGGGAGAGAATTTTCATAAGAGTAATATAAAATAAAATAATGATTTAGCCTTATATTAAAAGTTATAAAAACTTACCTTATTTAATTAGGAACAGTAAAAGACAAGCTAAGGAAGAACAAGCAGAGACATGATTTTTAACGTAAATATTTATACAGTAATTTGGATACAAAACTCAAACAAAGCAATTGATAAACAGGAAATATACTCAACTAAAAATACATTAGAAAGCTGAACATCAGAAAATTTCCTGTGATTCATGCATTCAGGATGATTCTATGCATGCAAAGGGGAAGAAGAATCTTCAGGACAAAGGGGGTTTCTGCCCCCTCGCCCAAAAACATGGGGGGGGGGTATTCTTCCCCCAGTTCATGCATACATCCACCTTCAAAGCAAAAGAAAAAATTCTTGGGAGCAACATTCAAGAAATTTACGAGACCTGGGGCAAACACGGGTGTTGTGCGAGATACACAGTTTTTAAAGAAGGTATTGCTGTAAAATGTGAAAAACTGATCCTTTCAAAGTCCGATTAAGTGTCTTAAGCATTTTGCACTCATATTTCTTCCCTGCCCAGCATCCCCATTCATCCATGTTCCGTTAACTTTCGTGAGGGTTGTTCGCAACAAATTTGTTTTGTGGCTAAAAAGGTTCATATTTGGGCAGTAATAGTTGAAAACCATGTCATTGTTTCCTTTTCCATTGATAGCATTTTGCTCCAAAATAATGTCGGGCCGAATTTGACAAACCTATATACTAATCGAGCAAATCCACAAGTTCCAGCAAATATGATATGATTCAAGTAGGATAGAGTACCAACATATTTCCAAATCAATGTCCGTCAGTACCTTAACTTAATATTTCCAAATTTTGCCATTTTTAAATAAATGTTGTGAAACGAATGCCAATAGCAGTAATGTAATAGGAAGTGTGTTTTACAAAGCGCTAAGTTTCTGCTTTAACCGCCAGTGTCCCTTATTTAACTACGATAATTGGATTTCAAATATACCCTTTCTCTAATGCTTTCACAGTGGTTTAATTTATAGAGTTAGTAATTTAATATTTTTTTATTAAACAGATTAAATTAAAAATTACGTCCGTTCAAGCTATAAATCCAAAACGGACAAACCATATACCCAGTGGAAAGAGTTTGGGCGAAGCAAGAGAGCAAGTAGCATATATGAGGACTATAGCATGTACCAAATTTCAAGTTTATTTCTTTATGAAAACTCATTTTTAATATTTAAAAATAGTGCTTGAGATATCATCTGTATCACATAGACTGACCTGCAATTTTCCACCTCCCTGGTGTTGTCTTGAGTTGGAGCTGGACTCTTGTTCTCAAAGTTTTTGGTTTTGGTTTAAAAAAAGTAGGTTTTCTTTTCCAGTGTTGTATTTAATTCTAATAACCGATTAGATTATATGATTATCAAACGAATTTTAGAAGAAACAGCAAGAAAATCTGAGTATATCCCGCTTATATTCCTGTTTATTTCCACAGTTTCAAATTTCCTTGGAAAGTTAATTAACAACTTTTTTACATTTCTAAATTTTAATTACAGGTTATACAAGTTTATTTGTATCTTAATTTTATCAGCAAGTTTTTGTGTAAAAATTTTTTGTCAGTTTTTGCAATAATTTTCTTTGTTATTTGTGTAAACAATTTTTGTCAAATTTTTGTGAAATGGTAATAATTAATAATTATTATTAAATAAGTTGTTATGTGTGCGTGTGTTTTTGTTTGTTTCCTTAAGGTCGGTCTATTTCCGTGACTATGGCCAATCACCGACGCCAGTGAGCAGTTTCAACTCACTATCTTGGGAACTTTGCCAGCTCCATGCCTTTCTGTAAGAAAAGTATGGTTATTTAACCTGTCCAACACCACCTGGACACGGAACCGACGGCTTTACGCCCCCTCCGAAGTGAGGAACGTGCAGATATTCAACTTGCTCATATACAATGCCACAACCTCGGTTGATGTTAATTGTACAGTGTGTACTGAAGAAGTGAAAGGAGAACCCTGGGAACGAACCCAATACCCTTCGCGTAAGAAACTTGTTTCCTAGTTTTTGTGAATTTTTTTATTATTATTTCTGAACGTCATAACGTCTGGGTTTGACATGATTAAAGAAAATTAAAGGTCTGGTGGTGAAAGCTTTTATTTTACTTTAATCAAAAAAATAAAAATTGTTTAGCAAATTTTCTTGTAATAAAGTTTTCACCAATTTAGGCTAAAATATTTTTGTATAATATTCGTGTAACATTACTTAAGCAAATTTTTCTAAAAAAATGCAAATTATCATGAAAGAAATTTGTATAAAAACATTTTTTTGTGACAAACTTTTTTGTTCATAATTATAACTTGCAGGTGTAATTTTTGTGTAAATTGCGTGAATATGTTTGTTGGTCAAAAAACCAGATAAGCTTTTTCCGTAAAATCTGAAGTTTATTTTCGGAAAGTTTTTATACTTTTTAAAACTATAAATTTGTTTTGATGAAATATGGTACATGAAGGTTTTTCTGGTAACCAAATTTGATTTTTTTAAGAAAAAAACATAGTTCAAATCAAAAAAAACCTTTATGAAATTTTGCTACCATAACGCACTCTAGGTATGCGGACATGCGTCTAGACATTTTTGATACTTGTTGTTGATCGGCGTAGGGTCGAAATAGATCCAACCACATTGTCAGAGTCTTTTTCAATGTGCGTACGCAACACCCAGGAAAACTAAATGTGTGGGCAGGTGTTTTTTGCCAGTTTTTCCTTGGACCGTGTTCCTTATCCAACAAGTCAACTTGAGAAATGTGTTTAAATTTGTTAAAGAATTCCATAATTTTAGCCTAAGAAGCCATAACTGAATAATATCACCATTTCCAGGACCAAAATCTGATAATCCAATTAGATGCAGCGTCTACCCATTATGCAATAACAGTTTTGGATAAAAAATTGTGTGGAAAGGAGTTTTTGTGGTCTTGTTCTTGGACCGTTTTTTCTATCCAAAAAGTCAGCGTTAGAGAAGTATGTTGGTTTGTTTAGAAAATTCCAAAATTTTTGAATAAGGAGCTATTAAGGGAATAGGACGAGTATTTCCAGTACGGAAATATAATTTTCCAATTGGATGAAGCTTCTCCTCATTATCCAATGCCAAGACAACTTTGGATAAAAATTTTCCAGGATGATACACTGGGAAAAGTGGACATATCAAATGGCATACACCGTCAGCAGATTTCTTTCCTTTTGACTTTTAGGTAAGCTATTTTGACTTAAAAAAATATAGATAAATTCACTCAGGCAGATAGAAAAAATAGAAGCATCATTTTTTTATTTGTCTTTGGAAACGAGCTCATCTAACCACTCTCCAGATACCCAAACAATGTGTTTCATTTATATTTTTGTCATAACCCAGTAAGAAAGGATTATGTGGCAAGTTTTTCGTATATGTCCAAGAGGGCTAACAATTAGGTGTATTACTCACCTCCTGTAGTGACAAAAGAAAGTTGTTATGTCAAAGCTTGAAATATGTCAAATTCAAAATGGTCTTTACAGGTTGGTTGTGGTAAATTATAATCAAAATATGTTTCTATAAAGCACAAGTATATACTAATGAAGGTACTGTGCTACTAACACTTATAAATAATAAAAGTCATAATAATTTAATTGTCAGAAACATTTAGTGAATACATTTTCTCATTTTAAAGCTCACAATTTCTCGAGAAACACTTGCTTCATTTAAAGAAGCTGATTATATTGAAAAATTATTTGATGACCACTTAACTTAAACATAAACCACACATTGTCACTTAGGTACTTGAGGGACGAAATTCTTCACCACTTAAAACCAAAATTTACATGTCTGCGAATTTTTGCTTTTTTTTCTGCGATAGTGATGAAATACTTTTTTTGTGGGCCACACTCTATCAAGCGAAGACAAAAGGATAGCTTACACAGTATAAACTTTGCGTTTCAGCTCTAGATGCGCCTTAATTTAATCCCATAAAAAAACTTTTGTAGCGACACCAATCAGAACCATAAATCAAACATAAGACAGACTACGAAAAAACGGATTATTATTCCAATTCATTACCTTAAAACAGTGAGCAAAAACTTTCTTAAAATTCTTCGCTCCAAATGAAAGTTTTTATAGTTCTTTCGTATTTCGACATCTTAAATTCAGGCTTCATTTCACAAGAAGCAACTCCAGAGCATAATTGAGTAAATACGACGTCATGGTGTAAACCTCGCATTTGATAGTTAATGATAGCGATTAAACGTAAAGACATACGTGTTAGAAGCCTTTGGCTGGGAACAGTCTAGGTCTCCACAAGGAGAATTATATCGTTCAACATCGCTGTCAGCAACTCTACCTACCCCTCAACACATCTCCAGCTGCAAAGGTCGTCTGTGCAAAAACATTAGCACATATCTATATCTTATATCACAACGTCATCTAGAAATATAAAATACGAACTCTGCAAATAAAACGTTGATATCCCCAGAGATGGATTTTTCTTTCATTATGTTTCCCTTCTTTCTTAGTAAAAATGTAACTGTCTGCTACATACATCGCATATATTTACATAACATTCTGTGCCACTTCTGGCATTTCTCTATAACATAAGTTTCTGCAGAGAGCATGTGGAACTGTAAAGTAACATAACAAACTAGATACAGACTTGTGGACTACTTCTCTGACTTCACTGTTGGTTTTCGTTTTTTTTTTTTCGTTTTTATAAACGAAGAACGTAGACAGCGCGTAAGATAACTGGAGCAGGTGGCCCTTCTGAATTCTAGATGTTCTAGGATGTTCTTCAACGTTTGTGTAACTGGTTACGCTGCTTGACAGCATTATCAGACAGAAGAAAATTGAATTAATACGAAATCATGACAACTGTAAATAAAGATCTGTCACTATATTGTGATGTTTTGATAAAATAGTCCCTTAAAAAAAAAGAACAACAGCAATAATTTCTTTATTACTGTTATTGTTTACTTATTTTATTGTTGCAATTGTTAGTATAGTTATTACTAAGACACTGAAAAAAATGCAGACAAAAAGACAAAAATACGTGCATTTAAATGCATCAAATTGACAAAAAAAACAGGTTTTAGAAAAAAATTCAAAAAATTATGCAAAATATTAAGTTTGCTAAATTACTGATTATGAATACTATTATGTTTTTTTAGTTTTTTTTTCGGAACAAATTTTGATAAAAATGAAACTTCAAGTTTAGTAAAATTAAATTGACAATAATGAAACACAATTTGGTAGAAAATACAAGTTCTGTATTCATAAGTATCATAATTCATAAGATTATACATAATTAATTATTAAAGATGAAATAAAATAATTAACAAAACTATACGAACAGTATATTAAACATAAATCAGGTTTACAGTAATTACAAAAACAATTAATTACTAAGTGTTTTTCAAAGTTTTCTAGAAGGAAACTTTGTCTTTCTCAGTAAACATGTGTTTAAAAATAGAGAAACTTCGTTCAGCATCAACGGAAGCAATAGGAGCATATTTATATTTGGAAATAATGTTTCCTTCTAATTCAGGTATACTTACATTATCTTCAAAGTTCACTAAAAAATTTTCAAAATATTTTTTAAAGTTTAGAATCTTATACTACTTGAATCAGAGTTAAATTTCTTAAGACTTACTGATACGGTTGCTCCGCAAACTTTTTTACAATCAGACTCAAATTGATTTATCAAAGCAACTGAGTGCTAAAGAGACACATGTACTCTGTAATTTTAATACTGTTGAAGATACAAAAGAATAGTTGGTTATATATATATATATATATATATATATATATATATATATATATATATATATATATATATATATATATATATATATATATATATTACATTTTTCTTTGAGGCTGGATTTTCAAAAAGATTTTTGGAGTTCATGAGAGCAGTGGGAGAGGAATCGTTCAGAGCGTTAATAACGCTTTCAATTACGTTGTAATTGTCAGTATAAAATATAGCTGCATCAAGCCATGTAGCCCAACGTGTTATAACAGGCTGTAGAGTCAAAGAAAGACTTGGAGCGTGTTCTTCATAAAATTGAATGCCTATTGAAGCTTTTAAAAATACTTTTTTAATATAGTTAATAAGATCATTTGCTAAAGGAGACTGCTCTATTATACACTCTGCTAATCTATTACTGCCATGAGCCAAACAAATTACGTGTTATACGTTGGAATAAAAAAAAATTGTCCGGCCTTAAGCATGTAAGATGTGGCAACGGATACAAGTAAAATGAAATTGCATTTTCTCCGTGCCTTAGTTATTACTGTTATAGGTTAGTTTTCTCTTTATGTTAAATATTGACATACATCACATAAACATTTTAAAGGCGTCATCCGTTTTTGTTTTCTTTTATTTTCATTATTAAAAAAATGTTTTGATGAAAACATCATAACATAGCAACAGATCTTTATTTGTAGTTGTCATGATTTCCTACTAATTCATTTTCTTCTCTCTTAGGATGCTGCCAAGCAGCGAAATCGGTTGCAGAAACGTTGAAGAATATTCTAGAACATAGAATTCAGAAGGGCCACTTGCTCTAGTTAGCTTGCGAGCTGGCTACGTCCTTCATTTACAAAAACGAAAACCAACAGTGAAGCCAGAGAAAAAGTCTCCAAGTCTGTATGTAGTATGGACCAGTTTCACCAAGTAAGGACAACAACAATCAATGAATTAACATAACAAACTTTATAAGTCCAAAACTAATATATTATTATTAGTGAATTTTCTTACAAAAAATTCACTAATGAGGAGATCCCGACTTTCGAATTTTGAAAAAATTTCTTCAAATGAGCGCTATTTAGGACCCCCGGAACCCAAATCCGAGGTCAGTTTCAGACTTTATATGTTTATATATATATATATATATATATATATATATATATATATATATATATATATATATATATATATATATATATATATATATATATATTTATGTGTCACACCTATAACTTAAAAAATAATAAACCGATTTTGATAAAATTTGGCACATACCTTCCTTTTGCAAGTGGCTTGGATAAGTTCGTTAGCCAAGAAAATCCGCCGAGGTTTTCCCGGAAAATTTTGTGTTTTCTTTTAAAAAAAATCGAAAAAAATTTATATCTCCAAAATTAACAAAGTAAGGGCAACCAAATTTCATACGTGGGTTTATATAACTAGAGGCAAGTTACCTACCAAAATTTAGCTCCGTAGGTTAAAGGACAAAAAGTTACAGACATTCAAAGAAAAATAAATTTGGGTTCTCCTCAAAACGTCAAAATCGCGATTTTAAACGTCAAAATTCGTGAGCACCTTCCTTTTGCAAGTGGCTTGGATAAGTTCGTTAGCCAGGAAAATCCGACGAGGTTTTCCCGGAAAATTTGGTGTTTTCTTTCGAAAAAAATTTATATCTCCAAAATTAACAAAGTAAGGGCAACCAAATTTTATACGCGGGTTTATATCATTATAGGCAAGTTACATACCAAAATTTAGCTCTGTAGGTCAAAGAACAAAAAAGTTATAGGCATTTAAACAAAAATAAATTGAGGTTTTTCACAAAACGTCAAAGTTGCGATTTAAATGTCAAAATTGGCAACATTTAGGAAAAGAACTTGAATCTAATACGGGCTATGGAAATAAAATGTCTCAAGAAGAATGTTTTACAAACCCTGAAGTCTTAGTGTCAACCGTCATTGTCCTTCATTTTAATAAAATGTTTCCAGAAAATTCATTTCAAATAGACCCTTTCTCTGATGCTTGGCAGTAGCCTTAGCTATATAGTTTATCGTTAATAGTATATAATTTTTGTAGAGTTTTCGTAAAAAAAATCAATACAGCTCAATATATCTGTTATTATGTTATTGCATTTTCCATCGAAATATAATACATGTTTGTAAGAACAAAAATTCTGGACGCAGTAAGTGCGTTATGGTAGCGAATTTTGATCAAATGCTTAATATTTGAATAGCTCAATTTGCTATTAACCTATAAAGTTGACCAAAAAACGAGTTTTTTTTTATATAAATAAATGATTAAACATTAATTATGACTAAAATAATTACAACGCCCGCTGGAATACGACATTAAAACAAAGCTCCAACAACTGACTTGTTGGTCTAGAGGTATGATTTCCGCTTAGAGTGCGGGAGCTCCCAGGTTCAAATCCCGGACAAGCCCAAATACCTTTTATTTGCTTTTTTTTAACCGACTTCAAACAAGGACGAGGTTCTCAAGTCGCCTGTATGTTTTTAGTGAATTTTCTTAAAAAAAAAATTCACTAATGAGGAGATCTCGACTTTTGAATTTTGAAGTGGCTTGGATAAGTTCGTTATCCAGGAAAATCCGCCGGGGTTTTCCCGGAAAATTTTGTGTTTTTTTTCGAAAAAAATTTATATCTCCGGAATTAACAAAGTAAAGGCAACGAAATTTGGTACACGGGTTTATATCGTTATATGTAAGCTACCTACCAAAATTTAGCGCTGTCGGTTAAAGGACAAAAAAGTTATAGGCATTTAAAGAAAAATAAATTTGGGTTTTCCTCAAAACGTCAAATTCGCGATTTTAAACGTCAAAATTGTTAATATTTAGGCAATGACCCTGAAATTAATATGATCTATGGAAGGAAAATGTCTCAAGAATAATGTTTTACAAAGCCTGAGCTCTTAGTTTTAATCGTCATTGTCCTTCATTTTATTAAAATATTCCCAGAAAATTCATTTCAAATAGACCCTTTCTCTGATACTTTAGCAGTAGTGTTGGCTATAGAGTTTATCGTTTAATGGTATATCATTTTTGTCGAATTATCTTAAAAAATCATTAAAGCGCAATATTTCCGTTATTATTCAAGTTACGAAAAAAAGTTGTATACATTAATTGTAGGGTGTCTTAAGCTACATCTTAAAAAATATTTCCACAATTACAGGGTGGCCCATAAGTCGTTGGTGATTCAAATTTTCTTTTTTTTTTTGGGATTTTTTTAATCGAACACGCCCTATGTTATGCATTTTTGTATTTTCCATCGAAATATAATACATCTTTGTAAGAAAAGAAATTCGGGACGCAGCAAGTGCGTTATGGTAGCGAATTTTCATTAAATGCTTCAAATTGTGAATCAATTTGCTATTAACCTATAAGGTTGACCAGAAAACCAGTTTTTTCGGGAAAAATTTAAGTTTACTTTCGGAAATTTTTGTACATTTTCAAACAATAAAGTTATTTTGATGAAATATGGTACATTGTTTCTAATATATAAATTATACTGGTAACCAAATTTGGTGCCTGCTTTCTTAAAAAAACATATTTGCTATTAGAAACATTTTTATGAAAATTCACTACCATAACGCACTTGCTGCGTCCAGAGTTTTATTAGATGCCGTTACTTGGTTACAATAATTTTAGCCATAACTCTATTATATTTAGCAATGTCTTACATTTTCGACGTGCTAAATCTGGTTCAATTGTGTGACAACCTTGATGAACATTATAGATTAATAAAATATGGTATGTTCCATTAGTGACAAATCAGGAGTCCCTGCAGGCAGATAGAGTTTTTTACGACAGTACCTGCTATATAATAATAACAATAATAATAATAATAATAATAATAATAATAATAATAATAATAATAATAATAATAATAATAATAATAATAATAATAATAATAATAATAATAATAATAATAATAATTATCTAGCTAGAATCTAATTCAATGAGTGAAGATTGGAACCTCTGTTGAGCACTTGTAATCACAATTGGGGAACCAAATTTATCACAATACAGTCCTTAGACATGACGATCGTTTCGCTAACACACTTAGCGTCATCAGAGGGAATAATAAACTAAACCAGAGGTCTGAAAACTGTATTGTGATTGATTGCGTTCCCCAATTGTACTTATTAGAATTTATTTGCTTCATTTCTTATACCCACGTATAAAACCTGGTAACGAACTGTTTTGTTATCAAATTATTTCTAATAAACTCCAACGCATTGTTAGACTGCGTGAGTTACACCTCAACCACTGGAGGGACAAAATAATAGCACTTTCTGGTATTTATTAAATAACAATGATCCTGTATAGGGATTGCCAATATATATATATATATATATATATATATATATATATATATATATATATATATATATATATATATATATATATATATGTATGTATGTATGTATGTATGTATGTATATATATATATATATATATATATATATATATATATATATATATATATATATATATATATATATATATATATAGCGTCCATTAGAAGTTTACGGCCTTTCAGTATTCGAAAGATAAATTTGGGTTTCGCCATACGCGTTTATGGCAAATCCAGTGAAATTACATTGTAGTACATTAGGCTTCCGGTTAAACCGGATGTACCATGTACTTCGTGAATTTAAATAAAATACTATAAATGTTTGCAATTTTTAGATTCCGCATCAACTTCTAGATCAAATGCTATAAATTCATTATATGTCAAAAATGCGACATTTTCGAGTTGATTCGATTTTTCGAATATTTTTAAAATGCCACTACTGTCTTCGATAAGACATATCTGCGCTCATACTCAAGGTCGTAGATTCTGCCTCGGTGAGGAGATTAAGAAAGCTTGCTTCTGAGTAAAGCGCAGCTGATGTTTGCAGTAACTTATACAGAGCGTTCTATGCTAAGTGTCCAACCACAGCCACTTATTTCACACATAACTTCATAACTTCAAATAGAACACGCAATATTTTTCTACTTAGTCTTATTGCACTTTTAAAGTATATTTATTTACTAAAACTTCCCTATACCTATCTCTTGCTATTTCCGAGATATATGAATTTTTATTTCACTTTTTTTATAATTCAACAACACACCACGAGGGCACACAGCCCAAATACTATCGTACTGTGGGTGTCGACAAGGAGGAAAGAGGCAACTTGTTAATTCTGGACTTGAAGGTTTACACGTTGGAAGGAGAAGGAAAAACATGTGCCGGCAAGGAATTCTCTGCCTTTCTGTAATTAAAGTATGAAGATCTAACGTGCCCAACCTCGAATGGATACGGGATCGACGGATTAACGTGCCCTTCGAAGGGCGGAACGTGCTTACATTCAACTTGCTCACATACAATGCCACAACATCGGTTGATGTTAATGTTACAGTATGTACTGAAAAAGTGACAGAAGATACCTGGGAGCGAACCCAGTACCCATGGGTCTAAAGGCGCATGTTCTTACCACTGAGGCTCTATCAAAAAGCATGAATTCCTGTAAAAAAAATTGGTGTAACCTGGTGGTCAAAGTAAACTAGGGGAAATAATTTTTATTCTTAATCCAAGGATGCAAAACTAAAGATTTTCCTAGTAAATAATTTTTTATTGAATAAAAATTTTGTTCCATGAAAACGTTTTTTTCTAAAGTCGGTCTATTTTCCCGAGTATGGCCAATTCCCGACGCTAGGGAGCAGTTTTAACTCACTATCCTGGAAAATGAACTCCTGCTCTTTTGTAAGGAGCGTAGGAACCTTTAACGTGCCCAACATCGCATGATCGACGGGACCTGCGGCTTTAATACAACCCTACCCCCTCCTCCGAAGGGCGGAACGTTCACACATTCAACTTACTCAAACATAATGCCACAACCTCGGTTGATATTAACTTTACATTGTGTACTGAAAAAGTTAAAGGGGAACCCTGGGGATCAAACTCAATACCATTGCGTCCAGTAGCACACATTCTCACCACCGCACCCCTGTGGCTTTTATAATGAGAAAGTTTGAGTGATTAGATCCTAAGCTCTTTAGTAGTTTCAAAATTCTAATTGATGGTAGAAGGTCACAAAAAAATCAAAAACCTAGTAGATTTCAGTGAATTAAATATATTTTTTACCTTTCCACTTAATCTCAAACATATTTAATTTGGCATCCTAATCCTTAAACTTTTTTCAATATATCGAACTTGTGTATCGGAAGTCGAAACATCCGTACGGGACTTCTAAATGGTAAAAGTTTAAATTAAATTACAGTCAGCAGCGTATTGAAGTTAAGCGAACTCACACACAATGACAGTCCTAAATTACTGTAGTATGAGTTCAACTCTCACAATGTTCTTACGGCTCTAGCAGAAGTATGTTACTGCAAGGTAAATCATCGGTACTTGCTAGAGTTAATAGACTACAGGAGTTTAGAGTACGAAGTGAAGGATCTGGAACTTTTAACAACCGACAACTCTTATAAATTATGTAAATTACATCTCCGCTTTTTGGTACGTTCTCTGAACATAGAAAAAATACACGAACAACTGAAAAATCTCCCGGCTGTGCATTTCAAACTGGAAATAATCGCGCACATAAAGAAGTACCGCTTTTTAGATAAATAATTGAATTCAATATAATTTAATGCCCATCGTGGTATTAGCCCGGGGAAACAGTTGTCTCCTTTTCTGGTTTTCTTTCCACAGCTTCTTTATTGCTGTACTGTGTGTATTTGGAAGTTGCTGTGGTAGCCTAAAACCATCACAAAACAAGAGATGGCGCTTCACTATTCTCCACTGCATTATATGGCGACCGATGTTGTAGCGCAGGTATGGCATACTGAAGAATTCAAAGAAGAGCGAAACCGGTCCCTATCTCAAGTTATACACCTTACCGCAAGTTTCGGCAGGATGTAGTTTTATTTGGTCGCTAGATATCTTCCCACGGCTTACTTCTCGCTGTACTATGTGCACGTGGAATATTAGTACCACCACAAAATGGCGCTTAAAAAATTTCTGTTGCATATATATATATATATATATATATATATATATATATATATATATATATATATATATATATATATATATATATATATATTATTGATCCTCTAAGCACACCAACCAAATTAATTTCAAATATACTGGGGTGTAGCAATAGTAGCGAAAGGCGATAAAACCTTTTTATTTTGACATTATCCATTTTGAATGGCATATTCAAATTCTACATAAACCTATAGAAACAACTAAGTAAACATTGAAACCTGTGATGAGCACTGATAAGCTCACTTGAAGAACTCAAATCGCCACAACACATTAAAAAAAACTGAGGATCGTTTCACTAACCAAGTTAGCGTCATCAGAATAATTACGAATTATTCATCCTCTGACGACGCTTACTTGGGTAGCGAAACGATCGTCTTTTTTTTAATGTTGCGGTGATTTGGGTTCTCCAAGTGTGCTTATTATAGAAACAAAACATCCCAGCATATCCGTCAAAGTTTCTGACATGTGCATTCTTAGGCCAAAATCAGAGTGTCGGAGGTTTATTTAAAAATCTGTAATTTCTAAACGCTTTGAAATAAATGCATTATTTTCTCTGTTGGATAAATAGGGGATTGATAAATGTTATCTATAGCCCTGGTCCCTTATTAAAGTATTTGCGAGCACACTACGATGTTTCGAATATGTCATTCGAAAATGTTATAAAACTATTTTTTTTAATGGCGCCCCTTGTATATTATGCCTTTGTTAAATCCCTTAAGAACAAGGCTTCAGTTTTTGTCAGTTCTAGGTCTAAAATCAATAGCTTTTCAAATAAACCAATTTTTATGTCAGGAGTGCATCTGGAGACAATTTTTACGAATAGTGTGTCAGGGAACAATTTCATAATGCGTTATTGATAAATTTAAAAATGAATAGAGATTTAAGCTCTATTTTTCAAAACTCTTCGAATACATTGAGTAACATTAAACAAGAACCAAAAACAATTTATTATAATAACTAATAACTAATTGAAAATCAGCAATATCCGCATAATTTAGATATTATGCTATGTAGATGTTCAATACGGCGGCCATTTTCTTGACTACAGATTTATTCTATCAGCGAATGGTCTTTGCATATCACGAAGCATTTGTTCTCCTACGGTTTGAAAGGCATCTATGATGCGTACTTTCATGTTTGCCCCTGTGGTTGCAGTGTTTTTGTAGACCAATTGTTCAACATATCTCCTTAAAAAGAAATGAAGCTTCGGAAAATTATAAAATCTGATCGACCAACGAAGGACACTACCACTGTTTATCTATCGTTGTGGAAATTGATGATGTAAATATCTTCTTGCTTGACGACTGTAGTGTGGGGGCGCACCATCGTGTTACAACCACATCCTACATATCGAGTTCCGCGGTAGATTGTAAACATAATTCTACAGATCTCTCCTTAGAAAATCTGGATAGCGTTTTCCATTAACATTTCCTTAAAAAGTGCTGCCCAAGTACACGTGTTCCTATGATACCATCCCGCACATTTAGTGACCATCCGTGCTGACTATTAATTGGCCTTATAAGAATTTTTGAGGTGATAATAACGAAAGTTTTGACAAATCACATTGTCTTGCCAATAATACATAATCTGAAAAATTTGCTTTCATCGTTCCCAAGACACAATTGCAAAAATGTAGGCGTTCCATAGTCATTTTCATCCAGTTCTTGACCCAGTTAAACATGATATAGTATTTCCTAACTATTCTTGACACATAACTCTAGCTTATTTCTAGCTGACTACACAGAGAAAACAGTTTCTTTGGTTTTAGTAATTTGATTGATTTGACTAATAATTGTTTCCAACAAGAAATTTTATTTTACTTTAAAACAATTTTATTTGAAACAAAGAATATGGTTTTCTTGAATTTTTTTACCAAGTTATTTGAAATTTTTTAACACAATTGTTTGTACCAAAGAAACTTTTAATTGGTTTAAGACACACATTTGTTTTCCTTTAATAAAATTAACATCATACAACCAAAATATATTATGTTTCCATTAAGTCAACATTTACTCAAACAACCCAATTATTCTGGGAGCAAAAACAGAAAGGATTTAAAGGTAAATTATATTTATTTGAATTGATTAAAAACTCCGTTTCTGGAATTTCTGGATCCTTTAGTTTAAAATGAATATTTACTTCTAACAAATAAGATATTTCTTTGAGAAAAATACAGTTTAATTCAAATAATTATTTGTTTGAAAAAAAAGCAGTTTATTTGGCCCTATTATTTTTGTATATCTTTTTATAGCACCCTTCCACATGACATCAACTAGTTAACCTTGAAACGGTTGGTTGTCATTCCCCGATCGCCTGGCTGAAGGGGGAAGGGTCGTCGTCGTCAGTCATCATATTCTATTTTTATGGAAAGTGCGGATGTGTAGGGACTTTATATACCTAAACTAAAGCCAGCTAATTCAGTAATTAAGTTCTATTTGCGCATTATGTGTTTGTGTTCTGTGTTCTGTAGCCCACTGAGTTTGAGTCTGAGTACCTAGTTTAAAACCAAAGCATCACCTTTTGTTACATTATCCGGCCACTATTCCTAGAGTTGGACCAGTAAGACATCGTGGGCGATGAGGTATGAAGGTTTCCAAGTAGTATGCAATTTGTCCAAGCAGAGTTTCCTTAAGAAAAGGTATATAAATCGGACTGAAAATTTGTTAATAATTTGTTAAAATGACTGTAATTCATTTCAGTTTATTAATATTGCCCAAGAGTGTAATGGAGTGCGTTTTATCACATTAGAACCTTATGTTTATAGTATTAACCTGTCATTTTAAAGTTTAAATTAGGAATTGTGACCAATATTGAAACTGATTTTTTCCTTATTGCAAAACTCTCATTTGTCTGTTATATGCCAAGAAAATACAAAGTTTACTTTTATTTTTTGTACATGTCATACTATTTTACTTTTATTGTTAATACTTTGTTGTTTTCTTTCACCCTTGTAAGTTTCTATGTATTATTTTTTATCAATAAACAGAAAAACTCAGCAGTAATGTATTATTATGTAACATTTCATTTTGCGGCCCATAAAAATACACGGCATTAAAACACAATTTGTTTTCTACCCAAAAAATGTTATGTGTATTCAATAGAATGCTTTATTAAATAAAAACACAGTTTTGGTTCCCTAATTCCCATATGTGTCAAACTTTTCAACAAAATCAATGTTTATAAAGTATAGTAGAACTGTTACGGCAAACATTTTAATACGCAAAAAATTAAAGTAACTTTACACAAGAGACGATAGAATAAAAAAAAAATAAAAAAAAATGTTTGACAAATTTTTGAATATTTTTCTTACCATTTTTAAATTATTTTTCAACAAACCTGGTTTCAAATCACACTTCTGACTATGTCGTATAATTTCAGAGAGAAATAACTAAGTTTAATTTTTGCCTAAAAACATGGTATAAAACTTGGGTAAAAACTGATTATACTTATAATATTTGGTGCATAATATCAAAATGAGGAAAACAAAAGTACGTTAAGAATATTCTCAGTTGATTGCATGACATCAATATTTTCACAAAAAATTTTTTTTTCCTTGCAGTTTGATTTTAAGTGAAATGAACTATTCATTCATAACAGATACTAAGTTTGTACACTGGAGAACCCAAATCACCACAACACATCTTTTTAAAGACCTGACAATCGTTTCACTAACAAAGTTGTGAAACGATCGTCAGGTCTTTAAAAAGATGTGTTGTGGTGATTTGGGTTCTCCGAGTGTACTTACCAGTGCTCATCACAGGTTCTAATCTTCACTTAGTGAGATACTGATTTTACTATAAGAAAAAAGTGTCTTCATTTGAAGCAATATTTTTTTTGCAGAAATAGAAGTGTTTGTCTAAAACAAAGATTTATTTAAATGTAAAAAGACTTATTTAAAACAAGAATGTTATTCTTTGAACCAAGAGAATATATTTTTGCTTTTAAATATTAATTCTATTCTGGAGATAACCATTTGTTTAAACCAAAGCAAATTTACCAAAATGTTTTTAAACCAAAGTAGTTAACTGTTTGAATTGAAAAAAAGACAGCTTGTCCAAAACATTTATACAATTGTATCAAAATACATTTATTTGATAGAAAATGGTATTGTTTAACTTAAGATAATATAGATTGTCATTAAAGCACAAGATATCCCCTAGAAATGAAAATTTGTTTATATTAAAAGATAAATATCTGATTTCAAGACTATAGCTACATTAATAAAAAAATCATTTTTTCTTAACAATAGTCAAATTTATTTGCCTCAAATAGCTCGGTATTTAAATCAAGAATAATGTTTCTAGTTTTAAAGGCTTATTTTTTTCGGTTCCGAAGCAAGAAAACTGAATATTAATAAATAACTACTTGTCTCAAAGAATTTTTAGCTTTGCAAAAGTCAAGAAAACTGATTTTTTAAAAGAAGTAATTATTTCTTTCGCCGTATACAAAGCACAAATTTATTTGAACCAAAGAAAATTTCTTTAAGTCAAGTAATCTTTTTTCTCTGTGTATTGATGTGTCCAGTACTGATGTGGCCATGTCCAACAACACTTATTAAAATTAAAAACACATTTTTTTCGTTGTACACACTTTTCCTTCGTGATGCTTTTTCCAATTCCACATGACAAGTGCGCTCAAAACGCTCCCGCAGTTTTTCAAATTTCAGTCATCTAGAATAACGTGCTCCATAGTATCTTTGAACGTAATTTTTGGACGTAAAAAGGAATTGTTTCACTTTCGTCAAGACAATAAATTATTTTAATTTGTCCGTCCAATGTTAAATTCATTTCCAAGTAGCAGATATTTTTACTTCCGTGACAATAAATGAATGATACAATGACGTTTAATTGCGAAATGGATAACTGGTTCTATGGAAAGCGTTTTAATACCCTGTATAATATATTACAATAATTATAATTATTGTATAA
This sequence comes from Tillus elongatus, assembly GCA_964006375.1. Classification (NCBI taxonomy): domain Eukaryota; kingdom Metazoa; phylum Arthropoda; class Insecta; order Coleoptera; family Cleridae; genus Tillus; species Tillus elongatus. The sequence continues at coordinate 117,721,910 of OZ023264.1, forward strand.
TTATAATCACAACATTATTGTAATATGTTATGCAGGGTATTAAAAAGTTATGATCAATTTTCCATAAAAATCGTAACAAGTTCAATGCTCTGCACAATTTAAAAACAGTACAAAAACAATGATCTATTGCACCCTTAGCTTTTAATTATTCTAAAATTTATACAAAATAATTGATTTTGTTAAGATTTATTAAACCGATTACTGGTTGAGTCAAAACACAAATTCATTATTTTCCAAGTTTTTTTTTTAATTAGTCACCCTGTATTTTATGTAACTATCGTAAGGTCCCATCATCATACTTTTATTTCTGTTAAGCATTCCTTATACCCATTATTATTAGTTTTTGATATTTTCATTTCTTTATGCAAAGTATCGACGGCCATGATTTATTTGTCAAAAACTGACTGTTTATCATTTTTGTCTGTGAATTCAGTGGTCTCATACATTTTTTGCTATTGCAGATAGTCTAGTAGGCCAAAGATGAATTTTACTCGAGGTGAAATGATAGATATGACGTGGATATTGGGAGAATGGAGGTAAAACGCATTACTATCAACAGAGTTTATCATCAATGTTTTCCTGAGAGGCGACAACGTACAAAATCAACCTTCGAATAATTAAGGGATCGGTCTAACAGCACTGGTTTGGTTAACTATGAGAAGCACGAACAAATAAATACTGCTGTGATAGAGGAAAACGAAATGAATGTGTTGTTGGCAGTTACAGAAAACCCACATACAAGTATGTCGATTATTGTTTAAGAACATGAAAATCCTTTCAAAAACAAAATGCACCTTTCCCACATTCGATTGCAATACGAATTAACTGATAATGGATTCGAGATGAGGCTGGCATTTTGTGAATGGGCCCTGCAAAAACTTACAGAGAGAATTTTTTGACTATGTACTAGGTATTTAGATATCTGCGTCTTCATTAAATATATATATATATATATATATATATATATATATATATATATATATATATATATATATATATATATATATATATACAGGGTCGCTGATAAGTCTGGAAACGGTCGATTATCCGGGAAAATATACAAGGTGTCGAAAAAAGTTTTATACAAAAGTTTTTGGGTTCTTCAATGTCTACTAGGCGGTGATAATTTCATTTATACAGGGTTGGTCATACAGGCGTGGCACACCAATATTAATTTTTTTTTAATGGAACACCCTATATATTATTCGATATTTCAATCCTTCTCTTAATTTTGAGCAACATTTATCAGAAGCATGATGTACATAAACTCAATCGTTTCCGGGTAAAAAAATAAATAAAAATAAACGCTATTGTTTTTAAAATCTATTGGATGAAGAACAAAAATAAATGAAAAGTAGAATATCTCTAGAAAACAATCTGTGAGTGTGAAAAGAACCGGTTGCGATGTTTTTAACATTGTTTGAAATCCTATTTTATAAGATGTTCAAAGTGTTCTCCATTGACCTCCTGACAATAATGAATTCGCTTAACAAAACATTGCACTGCATTTACAAGAGCGTTTTGAGGAATGTTATTAATTTCATGCACAATCCTTGCTTGCAACTCTTCAATATTCTGCGGTCTATTTTGGTAAATTAAATTTTTTACATGACCCCACAAAAAAAAGTCAAGCGGCGTCATGTCGGGAGACCTAGCTGGCCATTCAATAGTTCCCCTGCGCCCTATCCATCTGCCAGGAAAGGTTTGATTCAGATATTCCCGTACCTCAATTCCAAAATGAGGGGGTGCCCCATCCTGCTGAAACCATATTTCTTCCGCTGGTAGATTTGGGTCGTTATTGTTCGGAAATAATCGACTAACGTCTGGAACAATTGATTCTTGCAAAGGTGTCAAATATCGAGCAGAGTTCAAATTACCGTGTATAAAATAAGGTCCTATGATATGTCCACCAATAATAGCACACCAAACATTTACTTTTTGCGGTCTTTGGGTGTGAATTTGTTCCATCCAATGTGGGTTTTCGTCTGACCAGTACCTACAGTTGTGTCGGTTGACTTGTCCATTCAAACAAAATGTAGATTCGTCGGAAAACAAAATGTGGTTGGCAAAGTTAAAATTTTGGCGTAACTTCTCCATAATAAGTTCACAGAACTTGATTCTGCGATCAAAATCGTCTTCACTCAGTTCTTGCAATAAATGAATTTTATATGGACGGAACTTTTCCCGCTTCGTAAACTTTTGAATTGAATATCGACTCATATTGTGATTTACAGCCAATTGCTGTGCCGAAGTTTTCGGATTTTCCACCACATCCAATATTACATTCAAAGAATTTTCTTCATTTGTAACGGTTACTGGCCTTCCAGTTCTAGGTTTATCCTTGATACCGCCAGTTTCGTGAAAACGATGCAAAGTTTTCGAAACTGTGGATTTGGAGATCGATTCCCGCTCAGGATGCAACTCATTGAACATAATCACCACTTGAGCAAAACTTCGTGTTCTATCACCGTACCCTATCATCATTAAAATTTCGATACGTTCGGTTTCACTTAAACTTGCCATTTTGCACAAAAACTGTTGACACTAAATTACTAATGTTTCAATACTGTTGACACTGAATGAATGTTTGACATTCGTTGTCCTGGAAACATTTTAAAACAAAAGAATAATACTGCGTTTCTTATGGGCATCTTATCTTATCTTGGGATTCCAAACAATGTTAAAAACAACGCAACCGGTTCTTTTCACACTCACAGATTGTTTTCAAGAGATATTCTACTTTTCATTTATTTTTGTTCTTCATCCAATAGATTTTAAAAACAGTAGCGTTTATTTTTATTTATTTTTTTACCCGGAAACGATTGAGTTTAGGTACATTATGCTTCTCATAAATGTTGCTCAAAATTAAGAGAAGGATTGAAATATCGAATAATATATAGGGTGTTCCATTAAAAAAAAATAATATTGGTGTGCCACGCCTGTATGACCAACCCTGTATAAATAAAATTATCACCGCCTAGTAGACATTGAAGAACCCAAAAACTTTTGTATAAAACTTTTTTCGACACCTTGTATATTTTCCCGGATAATCGACCGTTTCCAGACTTATCAGCGACCCTGTATATATATATATATATATATATATATATATATATATATATATATATATATATATATATATATATATATATATATATATATATATATATATAACTTTGATCGGGTACGGCATTATGGAACACCATCTAGTATTGTAACTGATCTGAAAATATGAAGCGTAATGCTGGCTACGATATCTCTAATTTCTATTTTGATACTTCAAAAGACATATAATATCCTGGACTTTATCGTACTAAGAAATCACGCTATATACATACATACATACATACATATATATATATATATATATATATATATATATATATATATATATATATATATATATATATATATATATATATATATATATATATATATATATATATATATATATATATATATATATTTAAAAGAATGTAGAAAAGGAGGTTTAAAAATGCTAATCATAATTTTTATAGCGTGCGAAGACAAAAACAGGTGAATGCAAAATTTTATTTAAATCAGCAAAGTGCGTAGAAGTAAAAATTTTCTTTTAACAATAGTAATATACCTGTAACAAATAATATAGTAGTAAAATTTCTCTTTACTTAAACATTTTAGTGAATTTTCTTTAAAAAAAATTCACTATTGGGGAGATCCCGACTTTTGAATTTTGAAAAAATTTCTTCAAATGAGCGCTATTTAGGGCCCCTGAAACCCAAATTCGAGGTCGGTTTCAGACTTTATATAATTATATATATATATATATATATATATATATATATATATATATATATATATATATATATATATATATATATATATATATATATATATATATATAAAGGTGTCACACCTATAACTAAAAAAATAATGGACCGATTTTGATAAAACTTGGTGGGTACCTTCCTTTTGCAAGTACCTTGGATATGTTCGTTATCCAGGGAAATCCGCCGAGGTTTTCCCGGAAAATTTTGTGTTTTCTTTCGAAGAAAATCGAAAAAAATTTATTTCTCCGGAATTAACAAAGTATGGGCAACCAACGCGGGTTTATATCATTATAGGTAAGTTACCCACCAAAATTTAGCTCTGTAGCTTAAAGGACAAAAAAGTTACAGGCATTTAAAGAAAAAAAAATTTGGGTTTTCCTCAAAACGTCAAAAGTAGCGATTTTAAACGTCAAAATTGGTAATATTTAGGCAATGAACCTAAAACTAATATGAGCTATGGAAGGAAAATGTCTCAAGAAGAATGTTTTACAAAGCCTGAAGTCCTAGTTTCAATCGTCATTGTCCTTCATTTTACTAAAATATTCGCAAAAAATTCATTTCAAATAGACCCTTTCTCTGATGCTTTGGCAGTAGTGTTGGCTATAGAGTTTATCGGTTAAAGGTATATAATTTTTGTCGAATTTTCGTAAAAAATCTTTAAAGCTCAATATATCCGTCATTATGCAAGATACGAAAAAAAATTCTATACATTAATTATAGGGTGTCTTGAGCTACACCTTAAAAAATATTTCTACAATATCTATATATCTATATATCGTACCGATAACTTAAAAACTAATGGACCGATTTTGATATAATTTAGTGAGTACCTTCCTTTTGAAAGTCGCTTGAACAGGTTCGTTAGTTAGGAAAATCGGACCAGGTTTTCCCGGAAAATTTTGTGTTTTCTTTCTAAAAAAATACATATTTCCGGCAATAACAAAGTGAGGAAAACCACATTTGGTACGCGTATTTGTATTATAAAGAGTGAAGCATGTGCCAAAATTTAGGTCTCTAACTTTAAGGAGAAAAAATTACGGGCAGCTAAAGCAACAAATTTTGGAGTTATCCTCAAAACGTCAAACTCGCAATTTAAAATGTCAAAATTGGCAATGTTTAAGCAAAGAACGTGAAATAAATAGGGAATGTGAAAAGAAAATGTTGCAAGAGGAGTGTTCTACGAATCCTTAAGTTTCAGATTCAACCGTCACTATCCTTCATTTTACTAAAATACTTACGGAAAATTCATTTCAAATAGACCCTTTCTCTAATGCTTTAGCTGTCGGTTTAGTTAAGTTGATGCTTTCGCTGTAGGTTTTGTGAAGTTTATGGTTCAAGGGTCTATAATTTTTAGCTCATTTTCGTAGAACAAATTCGTTACTGCATTTTAGCATTTTTTATAAAAATATAATGCATGTTTGTAAGAAAAAATCTGGACGCAGTAAGTGCGTTTGGATAGCAAATTTTCATTAAATCCTCCAAATTTCAATAACTCAATTTGCTATTAAGGTAAGTTTTGTTGGTTAGGAAACCAACATTTAACTTTATTTTCGGAAAATTTTTGTATGAACGCAGCAGATCGTTTTAGTTGGGAATTTTCATTAAATGTTTCAAATTTCAATAACTCAATTTGCTATTAACCTAAGGTTCATTGGCTAGGAGATCAGTTTTCTCAGAAACATTTAAAGTTTATTTTCGGGAAATTTTTGTACATTTTCAAATAATAATTTTGATAAAATATGGTACATTGTTCCCACTATATAGGTTATACCGGTAACCAAATTGATGCTTACTCGCATTAGAGCGATATATTCGTAATTAAAAACATTTTTATGAAAATTCACTTCCATAACGTACTTGCTGCGCCCAGAGTTTTGTCATTTTATTTATCTATCTGTCAAATTTTTAACTCTAAGTATAGTTTTAAGCAAATGTTATCAATGGAGAATGAATGCGTCAGCAATAGAATTTTCAAATACTATTCTACAGTCTGCTACAAAGAAGGCAGTTTTTCATTGGTGTATTATTGTAGAATAACCAATCAAGTATGAGTAACAAGCTATCAAGATTTCAAACAATGCAAGTTAGTGCAGAAACAAACATCAAAAACCTGCTCAACAATGTTTATAATGTAACGCATGTACACTAACCTTAAATCATCTTCTTTTCACTGGCGATAGAGAGTCCCTGTAAAGACACTTTAAAAAGTACAACACTAATTAAACCGAATTTTGCACACTTTTCTACATAAAATACTCGAAAAATAATTAAAATACGGAAGCACTTTCAATCATCCATCGCGAACTTCTTAGCTAACGGGATAAGGTCATTTCAGAGAGCTCGGGATACGCTGTAAAATGATATACGTTGATCATTGCAACCGTCTCGTCAAAAAAAAGAGCATAAAAACTTATCGCATCACTTTCATTGTAGTCGTTTACTTCTATATTTCCTTAGTTCACATTTATTTTCATGAAATCAGTTGGCCTTGGATTGAATATTGTCAGTGTTGACAACCTAATACATTTGAATTAACAGTAAATCGTAGTCTATTTAGTGAATGTCGTTTACATTATTTTCCTGTCTGTTTTTATTAATATTTTTGTTTCTGGAAGAAGTTTTATAAAAAAAATATCTAACCGTGTTGTGATTTAACTTTGTAGTGTTAAGTGTCGTTTGAACATGGTTAGCCAGGATTTGGAGGCAAATATTACAATGATAAGGTAAGATTTATGGTTGGTGGTTTTATCGCAAATTCACTTATAGTTTTGTGTTTAAATATGCATGACTTCAGATTTTTAGCTTATTTGTGTTACAAAAACAAATACCCAGATTAGTATACGATCCGCCCTATGGACAGTCTTGTCGCAAGATATTTAAACCACAAATATTATGACAAACATATACCTACTTGTTCCATCCGCTAACTTATATTCATTAAAACAAGGCGTAAATTGTTGTTGTTTATAAGTGGAAATTTAAAAAAATATATTTTCTACCTTAAGGAATATCGCGACAGTTTTTCTTAAAAAGTCACCAAGTTATTCGGATTTTTGTTCTAGAACAAGCTGCCTTGTTCAATGAGGGAGACAAATTACCCAAAAATTAAAAAACAATTAAAAGTTGTTTAAATTAGTAATTGCTTTTACAGTTAAAGTGAATTTTATGCAGCTACATACAATGTAAATTTGTGTTTTATTTTGTTGTTGTGACGTTAAATCTTTTATATATTTAAAATTAAAAGATTAAAATAATTACAAGACTTACCTACTTAAAAAAAATTGCAGGCTTTTTGACTCTCTCCAACCTAACCTAAAATATACAGGTGTTTCGTTTGAGAATAGTGATCTTTTTAAATTTCTAGTTTCCCAGGTTTCAATATATAACTTGAACATAATATTCTGTAGCTTTTATCTCAAATATTTGTAGGTAGGGCCTGAATTTATGCTTAATTTTTCCTTGGTTAGGATATTAAAGTATTCCCATCAAAATTGTTACTACATAATGATACAGTGATACTTGTAAATGTGTTTTTTCCGATAAAATTCTTATGAATTCAAAAACAATAAATTTTATATATGTAGGTATATCAAACCCATAATGAAAAGTTTTAGAATTACCCTTCAAGGTCAAATCTAATAATACATAGGCTGTTCTATGAAAAAATACCAACTTTGTACTACCCTTCTTTTTTCTCACACTGTGTTCAGCTCAAAAGAATTTTAAAATGTGCACATTTAGAAACATGTATATATATATATATATATATATATATATATATATATATATATATATATATATATATATATATATATATATATATATATTATTATAATTTATTTTAATAGTTTACGCTTAAATGACCCACCCTGTGAGTGGAGATTGGAGCCTGTGATTAGCAGGTACAATTTTTAGAACCTAATTTATGACAATACAGATTTAAGACCTGACTATCGTTTTGCTATGTTAGGGTCATCAAAGGGATAAATAAACTGAGCGAATAAAAACTAGAACTACCATTGAGTAGTTGTTAGTAAGCAAGCGACTGCTAACAACGTCCTCTACAGACAAACACCCCACTGTTTAATCGAAACTCCCTATAACCAAAATCCATTAGCTGTTTTTGTAAAACCGGGTGTCGTTATGATCTATATTTCTTAGAGGGAATATATAAATAATTGTTAAGATAGCAATTAAAACAATGAACTTCACGGAACTGGACCTGCTGTGTTCATACAAAAATTTGGATTCAAATTTCAAGCAGTATACATAATATACTTTCGTATGCGTATAAATATCGCGATTACCTGACATTTTTGATTAACTTAAAATTTTCTTCATCTAGACAGTGAAATATGATGATATCATATTATGTTGAGCAATACATGACTGATCAATATATATATATATATATATATATATATATATATATATATATATATATATATATATATATATATATATATATAAGTACGTATCGCGTAGATAACAAAAAATAATGGGCGAATTTTGATCGAATTTGGGAAGTGTTTTTTAGCCAGGAAAATCGGACCAGTTTCACGTGAAAGTTTTAGGTTTTCTTAGAGAAGATTTTTATATGCCCGAAAATAACATAGATACGGCAACCAACTTTGGTGCGCAGGTTAATATTTTAAAAAGCAAAGTATACACCATGCCTTAGATCTTTAAGTTAAAAAAGGCAAAGTAGCGATTTAAAATGACAAAATTGCCAACTTCTAGGTAAAGAATCAAAAACAAATACGGGTTATGTAGAAAAAATATAGCAAGTGTGTTTACACAGACTTAAGTGTCAGCTTCAACCGTCATTGCCTTCATTTACTAAAATGTTTGTTTCATTTCAAATAGACCCTTTTCTCATGCTTTGGTAGCTGTTTCTGTTATAGAGTTTGTGGTTTACTGGTCAATAATTTTTAGCAAATTTTCATAGAAAATGTTCCTTGTTAAGGTAACCGCGACTTTTGAATTTAGAAAAGATTTCTTTAAATGAGCGCGATCTACGCCTCCTATAACATATATTCTGGGACAGTTTCAATTTTTATATGTTTGCATATATACAGGGTGACGCATTTCTACGGTAAAGCTTAATATATCAGTTATTATAAAAAACATATAAAAAACAATTATATACGTTAATTACAGGGTGCCTTGAGCTGCATCTTTAAAATTTAAAATTATTGACAATCCTTCATAATTTTAGAGTTATTTTAATTGTTTTGCAACTTCTCACGTTCTTGGCACATATCAACTATTATGACACGGCGTTTTTACCAATGAATATCACAGTTCCATGAAAATGTCACATCCAGAAAGGCTTTCGTTTATACATTTCGTCGGAAAAGTCAAGATGCTATATACAGGTCGCTCTCAAATTGTGGCTAAGTTTGAAAAGATTCAAACTGCCGTAACTCAATTTTTCAAATGAAACAGGATTTTTTGTTTGTTTTAGAAGTGTAGGGTATCCACTCGTTTTATATAAAGACTCTAGTTTTAAAAATATTTACATTTATAATCGCATAACATAATTCATGTGGGGATCAGTTAGTATATTTTTTTTTCAGTTTTTTTAAATTTTAATAGCCAAGCAGATTGTGGGATTATTCAGCCTATTTTCGAAAATATTAAAACGTTTAAATTAACTTTGATACAACAAGGTAAAAATATAATTAAAACTTCATTAGATTATCTATGTTTGCATTTTATATTATATAGGTAAGTAGTTGGTAAATTATTTTCACAAATTTGATATAAGTTGAAGTGACAGACTTATAGAACGTTCTCATATCTGAGAGCTTGTGACATAAAAATATGAATATATCCCCCTTTTGTTTTTACTTGCCTTCGCTGAGTCAAATTTCCGTGAAAGGTAAAAACAAACTTTTCTATATCTTCTGCTTTTTTCAATTTTAATTACAGATTAGTTATATAAATTCAATTTGACGTATTTTTCCGCAGAAAGTGTTTTTGCATTTTTTTTCTCAAATTTTTGAGAAATGCTATTGATTAATAAATTAATGATTTATTATAACAAACGTTTGCAAATTCATGTGCAAAAATTGTGTTCAAATTTTCGTTAAAAAAATTGTTCATCTACCTAACAAATTTTCATATAAAAAAGCTCGTTTTAAATTTTTCTAAAAATATTTTTATATAATTTTTGTGTAAGGTTTCTTAGCCAATCTTTGTAAAAATAATACGCATATTTTTGTGAAACAAACTGTTCGCATATTTTCATGTAATTTTTTCATTTCTGTCAAAAAAGTTTCTGTAAATAATTATATCTTGGCAGGTGTAATTTTTGTGTAAATTACTAGCATAGGTTCGTTGGCTAGAAAAGTCCGAAAAGTTTTTTCGGAAAGTTTATGTTCCGGAAGTTTTTCTACTTTCTCAAACGATAAAGTTATTTTGATGGAATATGGTACATGGTTTCTACTATACCCAGACTTTCTTATAAATTTGATGTTTTTTTTATTAAAAAAACATATTTAACACCCAAAAGATTTCTATTAAAATTCTCTACCATAACGCACTTGCTCCGTCTGGAATGTTTTAATGCAGCATATTTGAAAAAAACCTTCAAAAAAGCAGCATCAAACTTCAAATAAAGAGTGACCAGACGAAATTTTTTAAGAATGTTCGTAAAGCCAATAGATTCTAATTGAACACGGGAATAGTTATATATTTAAACTACCAAAAGCTTTTGAGCTCTCCTGAGGCTGCTGCTAGTTAAATATACAGTTGATGAATAGCAAGCTGAGCAATAGTTATTCGCCAGCTGAACGACTTCACAGACACTTTGTGAAAAACCTCAATGAAGCCTTTTGGGGAGCACAATTTTAACAAGCATTTTGTTGATTTTATTTTGTAGAACGTGCCGTATATTTATTGGTTTTAGAGAATGTGCATGAATAAATTAGTATCTAATATACACAGGCGGGTTATATTAACTTTGTGGCATCCTGGAATATAGATAGACTACTAGCAAAGCGCAACATGTACCTCAACATTTTGCTGCTGCAGCTGGATTAGCTCTTACCTCTTGAATATTTGATGGTCTTATAGAAATGGCAATTATTGTTGCCTGAGAATCGTATACTGAAACGCAGCGAGATAGCTACGTATACAATTTAAGCTGCAGGTACGCCCAGGCTTAGCAGGGAAATTAATGCGCAGTTAATTGTTAACTGTTTGAGAATCTAGTAATTAATATTCCAGTGTGAAGCAATTCTATCTACATATTTCTGGTTTCCATTTGTTTCACGTAAACAATTTTAGAGCATTATAGTTTACTAGCTCCAAACGTTTTCGTTATTCTTAAAGAAGCAGATCAGTAATTTATAAATTTTATCATACAAACAATCACTGAACTATATTTTTTTACAGTGCATGCACCAATACAATCATTAACCCCCAACTTTATATAATCTAATCTGCAAATTATGATTATTTTAGTGTATCAGCCTATATACTTAGCTTGTTTTTATTGCCGTGGTTTTTAATTTTTCTAATATTATTTCCATTGTCATGGTTATGGTTTTTTGCCGCATTGGCCACGTGACGTATTTGACCCTCAACAGCAGACAGTTCCAGCACGATGATGGTCCAGCTCATTATCGAACCTAATTAAATAACTTCATGGACGTCAGATGCCAAGATCATCCACCTCTTTATCTCAGTCTAGTCAGAGTTTCCCAAATCGATAGATAAAGTGGAGTGCCACAAGAGTGGCCTGCTTGGTCTTCTGATTTCAATCAAGTTTTTAGTCTATCTATAGTGATGAAATTTACACAAACTGTATTTATAAAAACTTTGTAAAGCTGAAGTGAAGTACTTAATTAATTCGGTAAAATTTATAAAAGCCTGGACGCAGTAAGTGCGTTATGGTAGCGAATTTTCGTTAAAATGTTTTTAATGGCAAATATGTCTTGTTTTTTAAAAAAGGACATTTGGTTGCCTGTATAACCTATATAGTACTAACAATGTACCATATTTCATTAAAATAGTCTTGGTGTTGCAAAAAGTTCAAACATTTTCCGAATATAAACTTTAAAAGTTCCAGAAACGACTGGTCCGATTGTCCTGGCCAACGAACCTCTGTAGGCTATTTACGCATCTGCCAAGATATAATTATTCACAAACAGCTTTAGGAGCTTTATGAAAATTAGCAAAAATTTCTTTTCCAAAAAATCACCATTTTTTTTAGGGAAATTACGCGAAATTACCTTCAATAATGTTACATTAAATTATATTTTTCACAAAAATTCGATAACTTTTTTTTGCAATAACTTACTAAACATTTATTATTAATTACCAACATATCACAAAAATGTTAAAAAATAATTTCTACAGAAACACTAAAAACATTTATGCGAAAACTTTTAAAATTCACCGACTATTTGAGAGTCCCTGTATACGGTATCTCAAGTTTTTCGACGAGTAATTCGAACAAAAAGCTCTCTGAATGCGCCATTTCCATGGGGCTCCGCTGTCTATTGATAAAAACGCCGTATCACAAATTTTATGTTTTTCAAACATGTGCTAAAAACGTGAAAAGTTGCAAAACAATTGAAATAACTCAAAAGCGATGAAGGATATCAATTTTTTTCTTACAAACATGCATTATAATTCGTTGGAAAACACAAAAATGCAATAAAATAAGGGGGTGTTCTATTAAAAAAGAAATAGTGTATCACCAGCGACTTACGGGCCATCCTATGATTGTCAAAATAAGTTTATAAGATGCAGCTCGAGATACCCTATAATTAACGTATATACCTTTTTGTCATATCTTGTATAATAATGGATATATTGAGCTTTGCCGTAGAAAAGCGTCACCCTGTATATGTGTAAGCAGACAAAAACTTAAACTGACCCTGTATATGGGTCTTAGGGCTTCTAGTTCGCGCTTATTTAAAGAAATATTTTTAAAATTCAATAACGAATTTTTCCTACGAAAATTTGCTAAAATATAGACTATTAAACCATAAACTACTATAGCTGAAACTACTACCGAAGTATCAGAAAGAGGGTCTATTTGAAATGGATTTTCCGAAAAGATTTTAGTAAAATGAATGACAATGATGGTTGAAGCTGAAGCTTAAGGCTTTGTAAAACACACTTAGTACGATATATCTTCTACATGATCCGTATTTGTTTCAAATTCGTTGTCTGAAAATTGTATTTTTTGACGTTTGAAATCGCGACTTTGACGTTTTAAGAAGAAAAATGATAAAGTTTTTAAAATATTTTTTTCTGCTACTTCTTGACCTTTTTGCGTCAACAAAACTTGACGGTTGTATGTAATATTCAATTGGTTTTGTTAATCACAGAAAACATCTTGTTCTTGTGCTTTCCTCTGATCACCAGTAGCACCCTTTTTTTTCTGAAAATGCCTATAACTTTCTTTTCCTTTTAACGTAGAGATCTGAGTTTCGGCATGTAGGGTAAGTTTGATAGTAGAAACGTATATACCAAATTTGGTTGTCACAGCTCTGTTATTTTCGGAGGTACAAAAACTTTCCGAAAGAAAACCAAAAATTTTTGCGGAAAAACTGGTCCGATTTTCCCGGCTAACGAAGCTATTCAAGTCACTTGAAAAACGAAGGTACGTCCCAAACTTCATCAAAATGGGCCCATTACTTTTTGAGTTGTCGATACCATATATATATATATATATATATATATATATATATATATATATATATATATATATATATATATATATATATATATATATATATATATATATATATATATATTTCACAGGGCATTTCTGTATACTATACAAGGAGAAAGGTTAAGGGCAAAACAGCAAGGAGACAACCGTATACACGTGTTTCAAGCTTAGTAGCTATCATCAGTACGGTATAGCCAGGTGATGATGGGAACACTCTGGAGGAAGAAGCAAAAATACACGGAGTCACAACAGGCAACCAGTGCACATTTGCAGCAACATTCGGAAGACCCTGAATTCGAGGGCAACAACCAAAATCGCCACGGAGGCAAAGAAATCACCTGCGTGAGCATCCGTAGCCCAGGAGTTATACTATTTATAACAGGATTTTTAACACGGCATTTCTGTATACTATACAAGGAGAATAGTTAAAGGCAAAGCCGCAAGGTGATTGCTTTGCCTCAGTGGCGATTTTGGTTGTTGCCCTCGAATTGAGGGTCTTCCAAATGTTGCTGCAAATGTGCACTGGTTGCCTGTTGTGACTCAGTGTATTTTTGCTTCTTTCTCCAGAGTGTTCCCACCAATACCTGGCTATACCGTACTGATGACAGCTAATAAGCTTGAAACGCGTGTATGCGGTTGTCTCCTTGCAGCTTTGCCCATAACCTTTCTCCTTCTATAGTATATATATATATATATATATATATATATATATATATATATATATATATATATATATATATATATATATATATATATATATATATATATATATATATATATATATATATATAAACACAGATTTCCTCATTAGTGAATTTTTCGTTTTACGAAAAATTCTCTAAAAGCATGATGCATTCCAAAACCATACTAGATGGGTATTGGGAAACCTTAGAGTTTCGTAGACATTTAAGTCAACCATTAAATAATGTTATAAACTACAGGCTGTTCCACTTGAGAATTGTGAGATTTTCTAACATCAAATTCAGGGTCAATTTAGAAACAGAATCCATATTCACTGAATGTAACGAAATCAAGATGTAAAAGTCACCTGTCAGTCAACAGGAATTCCAAGATCCACGTGTGTTACATCCATTTCTTGTAGTTTTGAAAGTTTTATCAATGCTTTCACACCGATAACGCAGAAATTAATAGGCGATTGAATTAATTGTTTGAAATTGGCTTAAACAGGTTTGTTAGGAGAATCGGAAAAGTTTTTCCTGGAAAATTCTTGGTTTTCTTTGGAAATTTGTTGTGTCTCCTAAATAACACAACTATGGGTACCAAATTTGGTAGGCGGGTTTCCATTCTGAAACAACATACCAAAATTTAGATCTCTAATTTAAGAGAAAAAAGTTATAGGCGTTTCAAATTGTTGGTGTCACTGGAGGCCACAAAACTTAAACATTTCTCTGGCTGAACAAAATCTATGAAATATTATAGACAAAGAGTATTTTGCCATTTTTTCTTGGTTCAAAAAGGTCGGGAACAACAATACGAAAAAGTACTTGGGAATTTTAGAGTTGGTTTTTGCCGTAGCTCATATTGCATTAAATATCCTTAACAAAGTCCCAGATTTACGGTTGAAATGTTACTTTCCTTCGTTTGATTAAATGATTTGCAAATTCATTTGAAATAGAGCTAGACATATTATAAATCACTGAAAACTACACATACGGACTTATGTGATTATAGTCCGGATATCTTTTCTTACTCTTAACTTACCATGTTCTTCGCAGGGTAAAGGAACTGGTAAGTCCGTAAATAAGTGCGGTTTCAAATCCTAGTGGTGACTAAGTTTTTTTTTTTATTTTACAAAATTATTTATTTACTTTGATGAAATTTTGTAAGCTCAATAGATACATTATATACTATATACTTTTTACACACACACACACAATATATATATATATATATATATATATATATATATATATATATATATATATATATATATACAGAATGATTTACGCAACTGGTTGGTTAGAAAGCTCCCAACTTTGTGCGAATCATAATCAGTGTGTCTTTCTTAGAAAGAATATTTGATAACGACTCACAGTTTTACAAAATCAGGTATGCAATTTTAGTTACAGGAATTTAAGATTTAACAGTGGGGGTCTGTCTATATACCTTCGTAAAGGACGCTGTTTGCAACTTGTTGACAACTGCCATATAAATAGGAGTTCTAGATTTTATTTGCTTAGTTTATTCTTCCCTCTGATGACGCTGACGTTGTTAGCGAAACTATCATCAGGTGTAAGCACCGTATTGTGATGAATTCAGTTCCCCAAATTGTGCGTTTCCTTAACCATTCTTAACACAAAAATTACCTTCTTCCCAAAATTAAAATTAAAATTATTGCAATAAATTTATAAAATATATTGGTACACCAGCACAGTGACTTAAATTAATGATGGCTGACTGTATAAACAAGACAATAACAAAATACAGCAACCCGACCAGATATATGGAATAGCTAATTGTAGAGAGTATCTTACTTATCGCTTATCGCATTGAACCGACATTGTCTGAATTTCTGTCAAATGTCAGTGACATAATTCAGGGTAGCGTGAATCCGGAGCTTAAGGAAGAAGACTGGCAGTAGGTAGGAGGCAAGAGCCACCTAATCCTGGTTCCTTAATTAGCCTGGCGAGCTTGTGCCTGAACAGCCAGGCTTTTAAGCTCTATCAGAGTTGAGAGAACATAATTTATTACTTAAATCTATGTCATGTCAGGTGGTACAACAACTTCTAACTATGTTCTGTTTCGGCCCTATGTGTACAAAACTTTCACCTGTATAGTTTCCAGTCATTAGTCATATCTTGCGAAATATGTGCAAGTTGTTGCCTATGTTTTAGAGAAAGTCTATTATTTTTCTTAATTAAAATACCAGAGCCTTTATCAATGTCATGATAGAAGTCGTCCTCAACCTATTTATTTAACTAAAACAAATAATGTACATCGAAGAGCAGCTTCACTGCTTGGAAAGTAAACCTACACTCTGTCAAAAGTTGATATGTTTAATATGCCCAATATCGCATGGTACATGCAATCTACTATTCTATTCTCCCACAATTAGAATGTACGTTGTCCTTTAGAAGCAGAATGTCATTCTTAAGCTTAGGAGCAACTCATAGCTCCACTACCACCACCAACAGTTTATTAAGTTATTTTAAGACAAAACTTTGATAAGCCTTTGCACTGTACGAGTACGAGAGACACTTTACAGTTTGTTGTCGACCAGTTGCTTACGTGGAAGCACAGAGAAGATAATAATAATAATTTTATTTATTTGTCTGACAACAACAATAAACAAACAAATAAAGAAATAGATAAATAAAGTTTAGTCCCACACAAGTTAAAACTTGTAAGTCGCATGAAAAAGTAATACATTAGTCCTATAATGCCAATTTGGCACAAAAAAAGCGAATAAAAAAAGAGGCATGGACATATTTTACTGCAATTAGTTGTGGTAAAACCAGCGGACATCAACCAGTGTGGCCATATACTCACTTGACAAGGATACAGACATTATCACTCACACGTATTCATTCACACCCGATCGCAAGAACACGCGCAGTCACTCGTACACCCACACACTTAGAGCCACCTAAACACACACAGGCACGCTCTCGTACGTCACTCTCACACAGGTACATGCACAGTCATTTCTAATGAATATTCGCTTAAATTCCTCAGCTCAATCCTATCGTTCATCTGTCTTCTACACATTTGACGTACCCAATCAGAAATGTTCTTTCTAAAAGCACTTATATTTACAATATCTCTGATGTGAACTGGGATCCTGGTGTAGAGTTTGGGTGAGATTAACATATAAATTTTCTGACCAATAGTCTTTTGGCGCTTAATAACATTCAATTCATCAACTTCCTTGTACCTTGGATAGTGTTTGTGTTGTACATTTCTCAGTAAATTCTTATCTTTATGTTGCTTTGTCAGTATCGATTTTTATTACAACTGTCTCTCATCAAATAACTCACGGTCTCTATATAAAAAGTCGCTTGAATATGTTCTAGGCATATGCATAATGATTTTAGTAAAATTTTTCTGCACAACTTCCAAAGGTTTCAAGTACGTTTCCGTAGCGCGACCCCTACCAACTATGCTACATCGAAAGAGTTATTCGGCCAACGCCCGATAAATAATTTTTAAACAAGCAAATCCTATCACTTGACTCAACATCCTTAAACGTGCCGACAGATATGGAAGTCTACCTACAACACTCATTATATGCGCTTCCCATTTTAAATGAGAATTAATGATAACTCCAAGGTATCTAGTTGACTCTGCAGATCATATTTAAAGCAATAGTCCTGTAGGTTAAATATTAAAAAGTTGAACCCAGGTTTTGTGACCTTGTTGCAGGAAAACGCAATAAAGCATGTTTTCTCTAAATTAATTGTTATTCCTCATCGTACCATGTCTTTATCACCTTGAAGTCTTCTTCAGCCTCATATCTGACACCGTTTCTAGAATCTCCAGAGTAAAATATAGCCGTGTCGTCCGCAAAGCTGGATACTTTACCCGTAAGTGGAATTTATAACAAACAGTTTATATATGTAATAAAAAGAATGGGACCAGTACTGTCCCCTGAGGTACACCACGCACTACAGTACGTTGGCCACTTTCACAGGCTTTAATTCTTGTTATTGGTTTCCTTTCATGTAGATAACTCCGAAACAAATTTGAGGTAAAACATCTGAAACCCACTTCCTCCAGTGTTGTCAGCAATTGTTGATGGTTTACAGTGTCAAAGGCTCGTTTGGCATCTAGTAACGCGCAAAGGCGGTATTTGTCGGTGTAATATGATCTATAAATTTCTAATAAGTAAGCTTGAGGAACCCAAATCACTACAACACTTTTTAAAAAAGACCTGACGATCGTTTCACCAACAAAATTTGTGTCATCAGAGGATGAAACATTCTGACTACTTCAAAACTAACATCACCTTATGTACTAAATCTTAGGTAAAAAACACAACCGAGGGGGCTAAATCGCAGGCAAATTCTACAGAGTATTGTATTTTATTGACGGAGGATGTTTTTGAACTTTATTATTGATCTGAAAGGTGTCGGCCTCTAGTAATTTTGTGAAGGTTCAACGACTTGTAAATTAAGATAGTTTAATTTGGCTGAAATATCTGTATTCTTTTGTTATCTCTTGGACGTGTCGAACTGTCGGAATTCATTTTATAAAGGATATATCAGGTGACTGCCGATCGGTGGTCGCGCAAGGTTCATACCTTCTTTATTGTTAATATATTTAGCAATATATATATATATATATATATATATATATATATATATATATATATATATATATATATATATATATATATATATATATATATATATGCTGTCGAAAGCGTTTAACTATCCTGGTTGTCTAACATTTTATATTAATTTTAGATTCTCCTCATTAACGTGGTAATTATTATCCCAAATATATCGGGCGACGGAAGATCTGCCTATAGTACCGTATCGTAATTGTGCCAAGTGTTCTTTGAAGCAAATTCCAATAGGTTTTTTTGTTTGTCAGACGTATTTAAGATCACAATCTTTCCAGCTTATTTCATAGATTCACGATATTTTGGCCGTGCTATCCTTGTCTTTTGGGTTACCTAGCAAGTTTTTTAAGATAAAACAGCGACAAAAAAATACCGGGCATTAAACTATAATGATAATTCTAAACAGACATTCGTAAGAAACTATGCTATAATAAATTGTATAAAATAAAGTCTCCTCCGGGTTTGCCTAGATCCGACCCTCACTACTGCGAGACTCAAGGTGACATCCCACCGAATCCCGCTTCCGAGAATCACTTAAGCGAGGTCGTTCGTCCGTTTCGAAGCACACAGTGAGGGTCTTCAAATCCGGGTGTGTACCACTCCTCAGAAATCTCAACGCCTTCCTGGTCGTTTGAACACCCGACATCCAGCAGCGTTTAACCCAAGGCGGTATCATCTGGGGCCTCGCTCCCAAGTATCAACCAAGCGAGGTCAATTGTCCATTTCGAAACCCACAGTGAAGGCCTCAAAATCCGCGTATATACCACTCCTTCCAGGCGCGTCTGGATTAGATCCCACCAGTGTTTGACTCCAACTTATCTCCTCTTACGACAGACAGGAGTTACTTTGGGCCTATTATTTTAGTTCGTCCCCGCCCCCACAGGGGTACTCAACTAATATATCAGTGTATGAATTAACGATACCATTTAAAGGCAAGTGTAATTACAAACATTATCTCTAACTAAAGCCCCACAAAAAGTCAGCAACGGCACCATGCATCGGTTTGTATATTTCAGAGAGAAACAACCTATTCGCTCGATTGTCACAAATGAGAACTCCCTTTCCCACCAACATATTATGTTTAACCATCACAAATGACATGGTAGTGTACAATGTAATTTATTTATTTTTAAATGAAGCCAGCATGATTATTTGAAGCAATTTAAAATAATAACCATATGTCAATCTAACTTTAAAAAAAATCCTATGTGTCTAACCCTTGAGTGTTATCCCCAGTCTTTAATGGTCTTTCTTGTTTGTTGACTGAAAAGTTGCCAAGATTGACCTCTTTGCATAAAGAGATGTGCCCGTGTCTGTTCCTAATTAATCTAAGGAAAAAAAATATTTTTTAAATTAAGATAAATAAAGGAAAATTAGCTTAAAAAATATATTGTGAACGTCCTTAACAGTATTTACTATCTCTGGTCTATATATTTGTATAAACAAGTGTACATATGCATTAAATTAAAGAAAAATTACATAATGAGCGTCGCGAATAACTAATAATTTGTTTTGAAAAACCCTTTTTGTTGTATTGTTTCCAAAAACTAGTTTGATTGGGTTGACTAAAACAAAACCGTCCAATAAGGGAAAATACTTGCTATATTTATAATTTGGCAGGTACATTCCCCTTGCAAATAATTTTTTTTTCTGTAAATGTTTGTAACTTTAATAAAATTTGTAACACAACTTTTTAAAGAGACTTGCATTACTTACATATATGTACCAAATTTTTATTTTCTATCTCCATAAAAATAGAAATTTCCTCAAGCAATTGCTTACTGGGACCTCAAAACCCTTTAAAACCGATCTCCAAGGTTCATTTAAATTGAAAGAATTAGTTTTAATAATACATGTTACTAATAGTGTACAATTCTTATGAAAATTCACTACTATAATGCACTTGCTGCGTCCCGAACTTTTTAACAATTATTGTTATTAATATGGAATAAGGAAAATTGGAGGGTTTGCTTGCTGAGCTTGGTAGATGATAACACAAACAATTTGTTTGTTTATTTTTTTAGTGTAAGACATCGTGGTTTAGTAAATACCTGAAGTACTAGTTGTTGATCTGGAGTGACCGTGGGTAAAAGAGCTTTGCTCGAGACCAAAAAAACTCTCTGCCGATTGCAAGTCAAGCAGAATGGGACACTGTTAAAATGCAAAAAATAGGAATCAAGAAACTGAAGAATGGAAAAGCGACAGGTGTAGAAAAATTCAGGGAGAAACGTTAAAGTATGAATGCTCGAATCTGACCGTTTGGCTATGTAAGTTACTTAACGTGGGCATAAAAGTAGAAGTGCTAAAGGACTGAAAGGACGCTTTCATGGTGGCTTTGTATAAAGGTAAATTAAGCGAGTGTGAATGCAAAAATTATCAAACGATAAGTGTGTTGTGGGGAAGCTATTTGGGAGAATTTTGATGTAACGAGTAAGACAGCTGACTGATAGAAATATTTGGCAAGAGACTGAACAGACCAACTATTCTCACTGTCGCAGGTAGTCGAGAACGGCTTGAGTGTGGCAAAGAAAGTATATTTCACGTTTGTAGACTTGGGAAAAGCGTATGATACTCTAGATAGGCAGAAGCGGTGTAGTATTAAATCGCTACATGATGGCAGTAGAGCATGTGCGATAACTAATTAAACGCTCAGTTGCCATTTTGGAATCGAAGAGTGTGTTAAACAAGAGTGAGTGATGTTTATTTAACATATTCATGGAAAACGAATAAGAGAAGTTTGCACGGAGATAGAAGGCATAAAAATGAATGCTTCTACGGCGAAAGTTTTACTGTAAGCCGATGATGCAGTACTGCTAGTGAATCTGAAGGTGCAATGCAGCGAGTATTTGGGGAGACCGATTTTTTTTAAATTTCAACAACACACCACGAGGGCTTACAGCCTAAATACTATCGTACCGTGGGTGTCGACAAGGAGGAAATAGGCAACTTGTTAATTCTGGATTTAAAGGTTTGGAGGTTCGGGGGAGAAGGAAAAACCTGTGCCGGCAAGGAATTCCACAACTTGGAAGTCCTCGGGACAAAACAGCGGGCATAACAAGATGTTCTATGTCTGGTGACCTGGACAGTAAAAGGATGCATTCGCTCTGTTCCCCTGGTAGATATGTTGGGGGCAGCAGGTGGAGGAACTATGGAAGAAAGCTCCTCTGAGCAGTGCCCGTGCAGATATCTATAAAAGAGAGAGAGCTCACCAACGGCACGTTGGTGGGCTAAAGATGGCAGCCTTTGGGTAAGGGTTGGGTCACCGTTGAGGCGTATAGCTCTCTTCTGAATGGAGTCCAGTATAGCGAGTGTAGAAGTGGCAGCAGCACCCCATATGTGGGAGCAGTATTCGAGGTTTGGTCTTATTTGTGAAGTATATAAAGTATAGAGATTAGCTGGTAAAAATTGTTTGCGAGCCCGGAAGAGGAAACCTAATTTCTTAGCAGTCGCTTCTGCAATTGATGTGACATGTTGGTGCCAATTGAGATTTCGATCCACAGAAATGCCAACAAGTGAAAAGGACCCATTACTTTGAATAAATTGGTTATTTATTGTGATGGGTCTAGGGCTGGTGTATCTCTTATGAGAAAGAGAGCAAGACTGTGATTTGGTGGGGTTGAACTGTACAAGATTTCTACTTCCCCAGTCTAATATTTTTTGGAGATCCACGGAGATATAACTCTCCATGAGTCTGCGATCTTCATAGAATTGGGCTAAAGAGACAGGCTTAGAGTATTGTATATTTGAGTGGAGGGTGCTGTCGTCCGCGTAACTGTGAACTGGGTTGGATGTGCTAGAGAGGAGGTCATTGATGTCGAGAAGAAACAAAGTAGGGGCTAAAGCTGAACCTTGAGGAACTCCTGCATTAATTGGATACAGTTTAGAGGAATGGCCATCCACGACAACAGAAATGCTCCGGTTGGAGAGGAAATTTGCTGTCCACGTATAGAGTTTTGGTAGTAGGCCATAGCAGCGCTGCGTGCCAGACCTGGTCGAATGCTTTGGATATGTCTAAAGCGACAATCTGGGATTCACCGTGTAGTTCCATAGACTTGTTCCAAGAATGGGTGACAGTAGTAAATAAATTTAATTTACTTGTGAACGCCGAAAAGACTTAAGTTATATTGTTTAATGATCCATTAGATAAAGTAAAGGAATTTAGATAAAATATAGGGCTGTGGTTAAGATGGTTTTAGTAATGTGCGCTTATTAAGGTTCACAATGGGTTTAAAATATAATCATGTAAAATAGGTGATTGGTACAAAAGAAAACAATTAAATAATGGTATGAAAATTACAGTTATTTAGCGATTTCAAAAAAAAATCGCCAATGATTTATAATGAATTTAGCGCCGAAGGATATAATAAAGTGCTTCTACAAGATCTCGAATCCATATTATATTTATAATTGAGCTACACTAAATTTACTAAAATAATGGTTTTAGCATAAATACGGATACAACACGACGGGTAAATCCATCTATATTATTCCAAGCTGTATCTCATAGCAGAGACTTGTCTAAAAACACAGAGGGTTTGTTGCAAGTTTGGCTAGCCGAGAGAGAGGATTGGACTTTTGTTTGAGTTTAGCTCTTGAAACACAGCCCTCTACCACCATCAGAGGTCAACTTTGGATCTCTCAGCTTCTAAGATCTCTGCAGGATAATTTGCAACTGACGGAGCCCCTGGTTGGGATTGTTTCTGAAGTTTATCGCCAAACTTCTGCGCGATATTCACGAATACATTTCAGGAAGTCAGCATTACTATAAATAATCTTGCACGAACTAGAAAAGCTAGAATCGTATGTTTTGTTTTTAATGGTTACGTAATAGAGTGCATAATATACCTCAAGCTCAAGGTTATATGAGAAAATAAAAAACGCAGCAAGTGCGTTATGGTAGTGAATTTTTATAGAAATGTTCTGCCCAATTTCTGGTACGAAAATTATATATACGCCAAAAAAGCTTATTTTTGGTTGTAATATTTAATAGGTTTTGTTTATCACACACAATATTTTGGTTTTGGATAGTGCTTCGACCACCAGCCATAGTCTTGTTATTTTCAGAGTTAGGTACAATTTTTTTTCAAAAAAGCCAATAATTTCGGAGAAACTGTCCCGATTTTCCTAACTGACGAACTTATCCAAGTTACTTATTAAAGAGAGCGACCTATTTTATCAAATCGGCCTTGTATTTTTTGAGTTATCGGTGTGATAAATATATACCTGCATATATGTATATAAAAAAACCATATAAACATTGAAACAGACTTCGCTCTCCTATGAAGAATTTTTTTCAAAATTCAAAAGTCGCGATATCCTCAAATAAATTTTCTGCCAATTTTTTTTTTAATGTGAAGAAAAATGAGGGTTGAAGGCCTTGAAAACACACTTTTCACGATATCCCTCCCAGACACAATGCACTGGTTTTATCACATTTGTTCAAAACTTGCCAATTTTAAGGTTTTAAGTCGCGACTTTGAGGTTTTAGGAAGAAAAACTATAAAATTTTCAAAGTAAATTTTCTGTTACTTGTTGACCTTTTACGCAAAGAAACCTAAATCTTTGTCTGTAATATTCGATAGATTTGGTTAGCCACACAAAATATTTTGATTTTGAGCCATTCTATGATCATCAGTGGCACACAAAAAGTTTTCTTAAATCTCTAAACTTTCCGTCTTTCAATCAAGAGATCCCAGTTTTGCCAGTAAGTATACTTTTTAGCGAATTTTTATTTAAAAAATCGCTAAGAGAGAGGTAACCATGATAAGACTTTTCAAAAAAAATATAATTCCAATGAGCGCGAACTTCCCGGTATTAATTTCGACTAACTTTATTTTCCTTTGATAAAATGACTGGAAAATTGGTACACAACCACATCTGTCTATATTCGTTTCAATCACTTAAACAATTTGAGAGATATTGCGTTTAAACAAATATTTTTTAACTTTTTATTAAGAAAAATTGGCTGGTAAGATTTTATGAACGAACTCATCCAAGCCATTCGCAAAATAAGGGTAATTTCCAAATTTGGTCCAAATCAGTGAAGTATTTTTTGACTACAATGTAGTCTAGGCTAATACCCTGCGACAACCTCCATTGTTTACATTTTTATCTACTATTTATTTAAGTAGCATAGCAACACATATAACGTCACCTGTCGTTGCCCAACATTGTAGATATTGCATTACAGAATCTGAAGTGATGTCGATGATTATTTTATTGTTAATTTCGAATAACTTTATTTTCCTTTGATAAAATGACTGGAAAATTGGTACACAATCACTTCTGTCTATATTCGTTTTAATCACTTAAACAATTTGAGAGATATTGCGTTTGAAAAAAATATTTTTTAACTTTTTATTAAGAAAAATTGGCTGGTAAAATTTTATGAACGAACTCATCCAAGCCATTAGTAAAATTGGGGTAATTCCCAAATTTGGTCCAGATCAGTGAAGTATTTTTTGAGTTATCGGCTGGATATACATATATATATATATATATATATATATATATATATATATATATATATATATATATATATATATATATATATATATATATATATATACTAGCTGACCATGAACATGGGTTCCAGAGGCCTTATTTCGCGCTCATTTGAAGAAATTCTCCGAAGGTCTCACCATCGATACCTCTCTATTGGTGATTTTTTTAATGAAAATTCACAAATAAAAACAGTTATAGGCGTCAAAAATATAGAATTTTTTGTCCTCTGTAAATCGTAACTTGGTAAGTGAAACGATCGTCAGATTTAAAAAAATGTGTTGTGGTGACTTAAGTTCTCCATGTGTACTTATCAGTGCACATCACAGGTACCCATCTTAATTATTTCTGAGCGAGAGAGAGAGAGAGAGAGAGAGACAGAGAGAGAGAGAGACTGGTTATGAAGATAATAGTTTAAACAACGAATTACAGAAAACCTGACTTGGTATATTCATCAGAAACTGTTATTCAACTTTATAAAGATATATATATATATATATATATATATATATATATATATATATATATATATATATATATATATATATATATATATACATATATATATATATATATACATATATATATATATATATATATATATATATATATATATATATATATATATATATATACTTTCATATGCGTCTAATTGTCGAGAATGTCTGACACGTTTGATTAGCTTTAGACCTCCTTAAATTTACCCGACATTTTTCAGTCACAATCCTTACAACCTATTTTATATATTTTTTTGACCTTTATCTGGCTTTATCTTTATCCTTTGGGTTACCCTGCAAATTTTTCAATGTACTTTTTTATTAAAAATGTTGGCTGTAAATTGACTTTTAGAAATGCCATTAAAACGTCTTGTGATTCGCGGGTTAAATGTTAAACAAACAACGGTTTCGTCTGTTTTCTCGTTTCTGAAATCTATAGATTCCGATTATATTTTCGTTATTTTATGTTTCTTAGCAACTAATTTAAATTTAAATTTCAGTATGTCAAACGACATTTGCGCACGTAGCAAAATAAATCGCAGAAAAAAGCACTGTGCGTTTGTCCCGAATTTTCCAATATTCCGGGCAACCTTACCAATTTTTCCTTTCCCAAAAACCTTACGCGACCCATTACAAACCGTTTTAAAGTAAATTAGACAAATCGGTCCAGCCGTTCTCAAGTGATATGCTTTCCACCTTCTTAGGAAGTTTTTCCTCAAAAGGAGCTAGAACACAAAATTTAAATATTTTTTATGCTAATAAAGAGATATCGATGTTAACACTTTCGAAAAAATTCTTCAACTAAGCGTGTATTAGGACCACTTAACCCGATCTTCAAGGTCTTTTTCAATTAATAGTATTAATTTTAGTCATATATCGTACTAATAGTGTATAATTCTTATGGAAATTCGCTATTATAATGCACTTGCTGCGTCCCGAAATTTTATCTTTTTGTTCAAGAGAACTGCACATAAACTTACATGTCAAAATATAACAACTATAGAGTAGAGAAAAAGACCTTAGGTATTAAACTTATATGTTTAAAAGCCAACTGTTTTCAGTTAACAGGACATAAATCACAAAAAAAATGTAACAGATAGAATAATTCTTGCATCTAAAGCAATTTGTAAAATAACAGCCCATTAGTATTTGATATTCCGGGCTGTATGCAAGAATCTCTCATATTTATCAAGGGATTTGTTAAAAAACGCGCCAGGCATACGCTCATAAAACAGAGTTTGCGATGAGATAACAATGTATAGAAAAGTTGCGTGAAGGGAGGTTGACGTGCGGCTTTCTCAGTAAACTCCAGCGCCACCTATCCACCCCGTTGGAAGATTCGCAGTTCTATCAACCTTCCGCACTAAAGTATTATGTTTAGGCTTATTCGGATTCTTCCGGCATATCTAAAGATCTGCTTTAGTCAGTAAATGCGGTTTCCATTTGGCTATGTGGCAGTTTAGCATATGTAAAGCCTTGCTTCAAACATTTATTTCATACACAGTACGAGTTTGTAACTTAGAATAAATTTAGCTAATCATAAACAGTTTGTTTTAATGCCCAGACACGTTGATTATTATTTTAAGTTGCAGCTTAAAAAATATTATACAGTTGTCCCAAATTTGAGATATGACTTATCGATCATTTGTTTAAATGACAACCCTACTGCTCGTTTTACTATTTTTAAAGTAAAATCAGGTTACTCAAAACCCACAAAAATTCAAATATTCATTCATTGCCACTAAAAAAGATCTGGACGCAGCAAGTGCGTTATGGAAATGAATTTTCATAGAAATGTTTTTAATAGCAAATATGTCTCTCTAATGTAAGCAGGCGTTAATCTGGTTACCGGTATAGCCTATATGGTAGAAACAATGTACTATACTTTATCAAAATTACTTATTGTTTGAAAATGTATAAACATTTTCCGAAAATAAACTTTAAATGTTTCCGAGAAAACTGGTTTCCTAGACAACAAACCTTAGGTTAATAGCAAATTGAGTTATTGATATTTGCAGGATTTAATGAAACTTCGCTACCAAAACGCACTTACTGCGTCTCAATTTTTTTCTTACAAACATGCATCAAATTTCGATAAAAAATGCAAAAATGCGCAAATGCAATAATATAAGGGGGTTCGAAAAAAAATGCAATTGCAGGGATCACCAGCGACTCATGGACCATCCTGTGATTGTCAAAATATTTTTATAAGATGCAGCTTAAGACACACTATAATTAACGTATCTTTTACAATAACAATTATATTGAGCTTTACCGTAGGAATGCATCACCTTGTATATATGCAAACAGATAAAGACTGAAAGTAAACCCGGATATGGATTCTAGGCAGCCTAGTTTGCGCTCATTTGAAGAAATCTTTTTAAAATCGAAAAGTCGCGGTCTCCTCAATAACGATTTTTTCTGCGAAAATAAGATGAAAATATTCGAGGTCAGTTTCACTTATATATATATATATATATATATATATATATATATATATATATATATATATATATATATATATATATATATATATATATATATATATAACACATAAAAATTGAAACTGACCCCGAAAATTTGTTCTAGGGAGCCTAGTTAAAGATATGTTATAAGCATTTAAAGAAAAAAATGTGTGCCACTGAGGATCAGAGGAACGCACAACACCGAAATGTTATCTGTTAAACAAAATATTGAATATTACAGACAAAGGCATTTTTTCTTCGTTCAAGCACGTCAAAAAGCGTGAGGTAAATTGCATTTAAAATTTAATAGTTTTTCTTCTGAAAATCTCAAAGTGACGATTTAAAACCTCAAAACTGATGAGTTTTAACAAAGGTTCTGGGCATAAAAAATACTTAAACGAAAAGTCCTTGTTTTCTGTTTAAAGTGTATCAGATTTTGAAAATAAAAAAAGATTCAAAGGGGAAAAGGAAAGAAAAAAATTAAAAATAAAAATTTTAGTCTCGAAATTCGCCTTTGAAAATTGTATAAATGTCTGTGGGCAATGGGCGCCAGATTCCGAAAAATTATTTCCCAAGCTAAAGCTGAAATTTACACACACATTCATTGAAATAAATTTTATATGTGCTCCATAGCCGAGTTCAGTAGAGCGCGGAAATGTTAAGTAACCTACTGCAGTCTCTAGTTTGACTAATTTTTGAAATCATCTTCATCACTCACTAGAACTTTTATAATCAAGTCTTTTACTACCGCATCAACTTCAATCTCGTTTGCCAAGTATATAGCTTCAGTTTTAACCACACGTTGGCAACATTTCATCCAGTCTTCGACAGCAACTGATGTAGATTCTTCTTCTGTCAGAGTTTCCACAGATTCTAATTTTAAAAAAGAATTTTCATTTGCTACGTTCTTTTTAACTTGGTCCCATATCAGTTCAAACTTATTTAAATCAGGATGGTATAGTGCGGGCCCCAAAGCCACGTGCCCGTTTCCTTGGAGTAGACAATCGAATTTGTAAAAAATGTTCAATAATTTCATACAGCTCTGTTTTAAGTAAATTCGGTAAAATAGGTATATTTTTAATTATTAAGCAATCTACCATATTTGGTATTCTTAAGTTGCAGGTAGGTGCTTTCTGTACATTATAATGCCACATTATCAGTTACAACAACATAAGTCGGGGGCAGATTTGGAAGCCACTTCTCAAAATTATGCGAGTTCATGTCGTCGCGGTAGTCCCCAGATTTGGTTGCAGATGTAAAAACCAACAGACAGTTAGTGACAGAACCAGTTTTATCACCGGAGTGAACATTAACTAATCGACTGCCTTTAGATATAATTCCTAGCAAACAGTTGCTGGTCTATCCGACTGTTTGAACTAGTATGGTTAGCGTGAATGTGAGTTTCATCTAAAAAGAGAATGGGCCTAACTTACTTTCTATAATACTTATCTTTTTCCAGATAGTTGACCTTATAACTCTAACATAAGTCTTCTCTATAAGCACACGCCGATTTTTGCTAGCCCTCCTTCATCTGAATCCAAGTTTTTTGATAATGGTGTGCAGGGAGCTACGTTTTACCAAAAATTTGTATTCCGCATGCAATTTTTCTTGCAATTGTGTCAGAGTAACTCGACATCCTTCCGTTTTATAAATTATGTTTCTAATATCCATTTTTTTCCATTCTGGTATGTTAGTTTTTGTACATATTCTCTTGCGTTTTCTAGACCAAACTTTTACTTCCCCAGAAACATTGTTTGGAGCTTGTAACTCAACAGTTTCAATTAATATTCTCCCTATAGTGGCTAGAAATACTCCCGTAGCAGCTACAACGCGTTTTTTAAATTGCATATTATTTTCGTTTGGCAACATTATTTTAAAGTAATTATACACACCTTAAACGCGATACTCTTCGGGTGGAATTAAATTCCTTTCTTTTATTTTGACCTCCATTAATCATTTATTTTATTAAGAAATTACACTGAAAATGCACTGGACATACACTTATGAAGAAATACGCCTTTGTAACGTCGCCAATGGTTTTGTACGACCTCAACAACTATCGTACCGACTGTACATAGTTTGTGCGTTTATAGATTTATTGACTAAAGAGGGGAATTATTTCAAATTTCTTTTGTTAAATAAAAATTATAACACATTTAAATCACAAACCTTTTAATTTAAACTGCCGCTATAAAATTGCAGAAAAGATATATTTCAAATAAATTTTTTGCAAATACTTTACGAAGAACAATAGCTATTGAAATAGCAATGTTGTAAAAACCTGTTAAGCACACTTCTTCTTGCGATGCTTATTGTTTAAAACCCGCCCCTATTTTATGATGTTTGTTTAACATCACCAGTTTTAACGTTTCAAATCGAAAATTCGACGTTTCTGGAAGAAAAATAATAAAATTTTGATAGCATTTTATTGGCACATCTTGACCTTTCTGTGTCAAAAAAATCTAACGTTTCTTTTTTCTAAATGATGTAAGATATATTTCTTTTATGGCCTCCATTTTACGCACTTTTGTGTGAATTATTGTCAAAAATGACAGCATTAATTACGCACCTTTATCTTATACTATACAATGTGCAAAACGCAGGCTATAAAAAGATAGGGTGTATATAGTATGCATTTGTAAGGCTGTTTGAAGTCAGAAGTCAAAGCGCCCTTATTATGTTTATTCATCTGGTATTTCTGCCATTTACATTTCATCAGGACTTTATTAGCAGATGGCTAACAGTGAATTTAAAAGCGATATTTATTTATGAAGGGTTTGCTGTTTGCCGGCTTCCATAAAGAAAAACCTCGTTAAGTTGAAGAATGTGTATCTCAAGTCAACGCAAACTCATCATCGTATTATGTTCATTTTACTTGAGGTTCTTAAGAACGCGACCTTAGCTTTTATTTATAAATTTGCTCCAGCCAATTTTCATAAGGC
The DNA here is from genome assembly GCA_964006375.1 of Tillus elongatus. NCBI lineage: Eukaryota > Metazoa > Arthropoda > Insecta > Coleoptera > Cleridae > Tillus > Tillus elongatus. The sequence continues at coordinate 117,753,123 of OZ023264.1, forward strand.
AAGCAATTTAATATTCTTAGATGTTTAAAAAGTAAATTATAATATTAAGTTTAATTGAACTTGTCATCGATAAGTGTAGATAAAGAAATTCTTTAAATGATTTAACTTGCATTTAATCATGTTAGTTAATTTACTTCTCCTAATTTCCTAGAAAGCTCGCTCTATTGTATTGTATAGTCTTATGTGACACTATGAACCTGGGCAAAAAAAATATGAGCTAACCATAATGTCATGAAAAGTAAACAGTATTTTTTTTTCAGTAATGTCGGCCTATTTCCGCGATTATGGCCCATCACCGACGCCAGGGAGCAGTTTCACCTCACTATCCTGGAAATTTTGCCGCACCCGTGGGGTTTCTGTAAGGTGGGTAGAGATCTTTAACGTGCCCAACATCGCATGGACACGGGACCGACTGATTTACGCCCCCTCCGAAGGGCGAAAGGTGCAGACATTTAACTTGCTCAAATAAAATGCCAGAACCTCGGTTGATGTTAATTTTAGAGTTTGTACTGAAAAAGTGGAAGGAGTACCCTGGGATCGAACCCAGTACCCTTCGGTTCAGAGGCACACGTTCTTACCCCTGAACCACCGAGGTTCTGTAAACAGTATTAAACAAGTCTGGTCGCAATAAGTGCGTTAGCAACGTTTGGCAATACGCAATGAACTTACTTTGTCATCTAAGTATAGCAATGGACCTGCTTTATCTAATTTATGTTCAATTTAGTATGTGGATGATGGAGAACATTCCAATGCCATCCCTGCCTCTGCACACACACACACACATACATGTTCAATTTAGTTAGTAGATTTCTATAAATAATTCTCTCTAACCCGTCTCAATTTTTCTATCAATTTAATATATCAGGCAATTTTTTTGATATCGCGTTGAAGGGAAACCATGGCAACGGCAAAATGATGTAATATATTCATCTTTGTTTATCCTGTCTGACTTTGCAACGCACAGTAATTTCCTTTTCTAATAACAGGATGTACATTTTGCGGTAGTAGTCAAATTGATCAACTGCGTGTGTAGTTCGTTGGCAATATATGAGTTGAATTTCGTAAAAATAAGTTGGCAAGTTTCAAAGATATAGGTAGTTTTTTTAAGAAGCAAATTTGCAAGATTTTACGGTAAAACTGAATTACACCAAATATTGGAGGGTCCGGATCAAAAAATCAACAAATGCTATCTAATAGAGTTTGATGAACTGATCTATGAAGCACCAATTTGGAATCGAGGAAAAGAGAAAATTCCGACTTATGCTAACACAAATACAAAGGACAATGCTACTACCAGTAACCAGTGTCTACTGCACGATGTCAGCGAAGGCATTAAAATGGTGGCAGGAATAGTACATTTCGGTCTGCTTGTTAGGAAGAGGACGGCTCTACATTACAGAGAGTACAACCCAAGTAAAGAAAAGAAGAGAGAACTCAGAAAATAAAGAATTGTCAACATATAAGGAATAATACTGAATACGTGGTTCAATGGACGAAATTGCTAATTCACAATATTAGTAAATAGGTAAATTGTAAACGTTGGAGAACCGATTCTTTTTGACATAAGTCCTTACAGGACATGGTTGTTTTAACTATTATCTCAAGAGAATTGGCAGAATTGAAAATAACAGCTGTATATACTGTCAAAGGCCGATATAGTGACACACTACTTTTGCATGTGACAAATGGCTTATAGAAAGGAAAGATGCATTTAAAAAAGTCGGATAACTCCTAACGATCCAAAATTTAATTATAAAGTGATGCAAACAGGAGATAACTGGGAAAATATACATATATTCATCAGAAAGGTAATATAAAAGAGTGAGCGAGAGGAAAGCAGGGCATGGGGAGACGCCGGGCTTACCACAGGACGCGCTCGTCTGGTTCACATAAGGATTCGGCGGGGAGCGTAGAATGGGGGCAGGCGTTTATTCGGAAGGACCGAGGGTAAGTCACAGTATTATTTCCCTTGAAGCTCATGCAACGGTCTTTCAGGTCGAAATTTACGCAATCTTGTCCTGCGTGCGAGAGAACAAGAGGAGGGGCTACACCAACAAGCAGATCTTCATAGCCACAGACAGTCAGACAGCCCTTAAGGCTTTAAGTAGCCTACAGGTAAATTCCTGGCTGGTAAGTGAATGTCGAAACGAGACGAGTAACCTGGCTGGGCAGAATGAGGTCACCCTCATCTGGGTGCGGGTCACTTGGGGTTCAAAGGCAATGAAGAAGCTTACAGTCTCGCGAAGAGAGGATTAGCAGAACCATTTATCGGGCAAGAACCGTGGGCTTGACAAGGAGCACTGCCAGGGGATACATTAAGTCCTGGGTCAGAAACGAACGTAAGGTGTACTGGGCAGACTGTCCAGGGCTCAGACATGGGAAGTCAGTAATTGAGGAGCCCAGTTCAAACAGAGCCGTGGAGCTGCGAAATCTTAGCAGAGGACAGCTCAGGAACATAACAGGACACTTGACGGGAACATGACCGTCAAGAAAAACCTGCATAAAATGGGGCGGTACGAAGGGGACCTGGTATACCGACTCTGCGGCTAGGGGGAGGAATTAGCCCAGCACATCTTGTGCGAATCTAAAGCTCTAGACCGCAAAAGACAACTGACAGCCTAGACCGGAGACAGAGCAGTATAAAACTTCACCCTACCAATTGCTGTTCAAGGCACAGTGATTTTGATGGGTGAAGTAGAAAAGACAACGGACATAAGCCGAAGGCTACGGTGCTATCGGGGCGACAAAGACGCGGTCGAGCCCCAAGGGAAAAAAAGAGGAAAGACTTAAGAGATAAAACATAGACCATCTGCCACTTCGTGTATGGGAAAAGTAATACCGAATAGGATAGAGAGAAAAACGAGGTGGTTATATTGGGTATACAGATTTACAACCTTGGAGTCACACACTGCTGGGGAAAGGGGGAATAAGTACCTATTGCCTATAAAAGGTTTTCACCCGTCAAAAATTTTTTTCAAGCCCTACTGTGAAATATAGTGGCAAACTGTTATCGAAGACAAGTCAACTTCTTGTAATAAACGTACCAATAATTAATTTTTTTGTCTAACCCTCCGGCGGGCGCGCTAGCGGCAAACAGCCGCAAATCTGAATTTTACTGTTATAACTTAAATATGGTTACCCTTGTTATATTGTGCGTTTAGGTATTCCTTGTTTATGGTGTTGGCGTGTCCTGCCGACAAATTACGTGCCATCAGTTACTTCCCTTCAGTTATTACAGAGGCAACGTTCGAAGCAGGTAGAATTTGCGGTGTGTTTGCCGCAGCGCGCCCAGTCAAGTAGGTATTATTCACCGCAAAGTTTTTAATGCAATTGTGTAGTGTGTTGGTTAACGTCTGCTATAATGTCCATATTAGGACCCATACTTCAAATTTGTAAAATAAATGACAAGTTTTTATTTAATTTTAGGTCACGTAAATTAACACCCTATGAGTTAGAAAAAGCTTTAGAAGACGTCATTAGTGAATTAGCCGAAGAAAGATTAGCCGAAGAAAGAACTAGTGAACAAAGGCATGAATCTGATAATGAGTTTGATAGTGATGATGATAATGGAACAGACATAGAAGAAACGATAACACAAAACTTGTACAGCAGCGATTCTGAACAGTCAGCAGAAGAAATCGATGAGGTCTCAGGCGATGTCGAACAAAGTGGACTTGAAGATAATTACCGTTTTTTCATAGGCCGCGATAATAAAACACTTTGGATTAGCAAACCTGTTTCAGTTGGAAAAACCAAAGCAAAGAATATTATAAAAATATTACCTAGTCCAAGAGCAAGTGCAAGAAATATACATAGAAAATTGACGCATTTACATTGTTTATTACTGATCGAATGATTGACGATGTAGTAAGAAACACTAATGAACTATTTAAGAGGAAGAGATTGCAGAGACACGACAAGTACTGAAATTAGAGGTCTGTTTGGTGCATTATATTTGATTGGAACGAAAAAGGGTAGTCATACCAACTGCTTAGAATTATGGGATTCAGATGAAACCAGAATTATTCTTTTGAGAGCTATATTCAGTTACAAGCGTTTTAAAATTTTACTTCGTGCTTTACGATTCGATAATCTGCATACGCAATAAGAAAGAAAACAAAATGACAAATAAGCCCCAATACGAAGTTTCCATGATACTTTTGTCAATGACTCATTTCAACTTGTGTGAATATGTAAAAATTGATGAGATGCTTTGTGCGTTTAGAGGTCGCTGTTCATTTGTGCAGTATATACCAAACAAGCCCGTGAGATATGGCATTAAGATTGAGGCCCTTTGCGACGCCAAGACCTTATACACTTTCAATTTTGAATTTTATTGTGTAAAACAAGTACCTGGACCGTATCTGATATCAAACAAACCCGAAGAGATTGTGAAGAGACTAGTGATACCAATATAAAAATCGAAAAGAAATGTTACTACAGATAACTATTACACAAGTTATCCCCTTGCACAATATTTGTTAACAAAAGGACTTACATTGCTTGGAACAGTGAAAAAAAATAAGAAAGAAATACCTTCAGAATTCCAGCCAAACAAAAATAGGGATATACAATCGACACTGTTTGGCTTCCAAGATGATGCTGGTCTAGTTTCAACTGTCCCCAAAAACAAAAACAAAAACAAAGCAGTAATTTTTCTTTCAACCTCTGATATAGATCAAGAAACCAAAAATCCACTTTTTAATTTAGATTACAATGCCACAAAAGGAGGTGTTGACACAGTGGACCAAATGTGCGCTTCCTATAGTCGTCAAGAATTACAAGAAGATGGCCGCTTACAATCTTCTTCAGACATCTAGATATATGTGGAATAAACGCAAGAGTGATTTTCAAATTCAACCACATTGATAACAAAGACAGAAGAAGAATATTTCTCAAAAATCTTGCTTTACAACAAATGAACGACCATTTGAAGGACATGGCTAAAATGACATCTCTTCCTAAAGAAGTCTCTGAATTTTTATCTAAATACAGAGAAGATGCGCCACAGACTAAAGAACTAATAAGGCCAGGCATATACCATATTTGCGCAAGTCAATTTGTCAATATTGTGGAAGCAATGTGTGTAAGAGGCACCGTAACATTATTGTCAAGTGCTTAGAATGTGAACAGGGAGAACCAATGAAAGTTGAATAATGTAATATAATTTTTTAGATATATATTTTCTTCAGCTTTGGAGTTATTTTTGTTTTAAACCACTTATATATATATATATATATATATATATATATATATATATATATATATATATATATATATATATATATCTTTTTAATAAAATGATTAAGCGTCTTATATGATTCTTATTTATCTGTATAAAATATTTTATTCATTATCAATTAAAATAATAACAATAATTGAGACAATTTTTGTTGAGTGATAATAATTGTTGTAATAACAATTATTACGTGTTTTATATGCCTCATAAGACACTTATACAATAAATAATCATTTTTGTTAGTAATACTAAGCTAGAAATGTTGAAAAACTAAATGCGGTGTAAATACCGCAGCTCGCCCGCTCATTGGATTCCATATAGCGCGCCCACCGGAGGGTTAAGTATTTGTGTAAAAAAATTAAAGAAGCTGTAAATATAAGTTTTATACACTACTTTTTGTATGAGAACATATATAACAATGAACAGAAAAATCACTTCATATCGCCTTACCAAAATACTTTTGGAAAGCCCTAATATGCTATAAAATTAATCATCATAGCTACACACTACAAAGCCCAAGACTTGAGAGGCATCTTGTAGTAAACATCTTGAATTAAATTTAATTATTGGTTCTTGTTTTTGTACTACACAGGTTATAGACTTTAGTCTTATACACAGTATATGAAATATGTCCCCAAGTATCAAACTCTGATCAGAATTGTATTGTTACTGTAGCACAATCAATCACTGCAGTTGACATTTACATTGTTTCGACAGAAAACTTTGCTAATACATAGATCGAGTACAGAACAGACTACACAGTCTGCCGTAGAAGATATAAGAAAAAGATAAATTGTTTTACGTTCTGAAGCCCAACAAATCATTTGTCTTCCTTGGCGGGACCGTTATTCAACGATACATTGATAATAATCTATTAGCTTGCCCATCATAGCTAAAAAAAAAGTAGAATGGAACCCTTCTGATGCGCGTAATAATTCAGAACTCGCACAGAATCAAATCATCGGACTGATATGAATGTCCGAAAAAATACTGGAGCGGAATAGAGAAGCTTTTTGAAATAGGCAGGGCTAAACAAATGGTCTAAACATTTATTTACGGAAGGTTAGTTGTCACGGGTAACAGTAGAATTTTTGTTGGAATGAAAGCAGTAACTGAAAAGTGAAAGCGGTTTACAGACAAATTAGGGAAAAACGAATGTAGTTAATATTAGCGGCAACAGGACAGTGCTTTCCCTTTTTTCCATTCTATCGCTGTAGAATAGCTGTGCTGTATTCATTCTGTTTACTTTGGCTAAATTATATGAAGTCGCTAATAAAAAGGCCAAACTCATTGAAGTGTTTTTATTTTGTGCTATAAGTAACTGTCTTTTGGCGAACTTTCGTAAATTTTTGTGGTGACATCAGAATGTAACATTCAATGCTTTTTCAGGTGACCTCGAAATATGCGAGATACGCCTATATTTTTATCTATATACAGGATGTTCAATAGAGAATGGACCAAACTTCAGTTTTAGTTACCTTGGACGAAAATAAGTTGATTTAAGTCACCTTTTCTTAGTACAATTTTGCTTCGTTAAGAATTAAGTGAAGATTGGAACCTGTGATGAGCACTGATAAGTACACTTGGAGAACCCAAATAACCACAACATATTTTTAGAGACCTAACGATCGTTTCACTATCAAGGTTAATGTCATCAGAGGATCCAAAATTCTAAACTACTTACTACTAAACATCACCTTTTATACTGAGTTATAGGTAAAGACCGATACCGAGAGGGATATTAAATCGCAGGCAAATTTTCTGTGTATTGTATTTGTATTACCCGACGCGGTTTCCGAATTTCTTTATAACTTTGTAATTAAGCGCGAATTTATTTAGGCTATTTATTTAGCGAATATTAGAAAATAAATTCGATTCTTTTGCAAATATATTTATATTATAAGAAATTGACAACCGGCGGGAGATGGGCCAGCATGTATTTCATATTAGCATGTGATTGCAGACCTGCAATGCGCAAGCCATGTTGTCATGGTAGCACGGACTCAATGCGAAGGGAGGGACGTTGGAGGTACATCACGCTCGAGACAGAAGCATTCAGCCTCTCGTACGAAACCTATAGTCCATTTTTAGTTTACACCGCGTGTCAGGAGTTTCTTGGGAGATTTTGGTTAACTGTTTCTGTTCGCTTGATACCATTGATATAATAGAAGCGACTAGATATTACTGTAGCGGATAAAGTGAATGAGGTTCTGGAGATTTGAACGTGTTTAGATATTTATCACGCTGTCCTGCGATAAAGTTAGTTTATATCGAGATTTTGGAACCTTGACTTCAACAGCGCGTTAGGTAGGTGCAAAATATAATATCTTGTGTAAATGATTAAGTTATTGATACTAAAATAACATTTATTCAGTGTTTTTAGATGGGGAAGTGAAAAGATGTTCACGTTTTGCCCATTTAAGGGCTACTTAAGCACAGTAATGTACTGTTTAGACTTTTATATTGGCTATTAGGGAGACTGCTGATGTGGTGGACATTTTTAATAGCACGTAACCGCTGGATATGGGAACCAATCATACCATGTGTTGTACTTATAAAAGATGGAAAGCTCTTTACGTATTACCCATTCAAGGGTTGTTTCGTTGTAGGAAAGCGCTATTTATAGTTTCGTATTAGATAATAGAATCAAGAAACGTGTGCTATATAGAGTGGTGTATGATGAGGAGGAAGGACGGACGTCGGGCTGCTGATGATGTGTCCATTCTTAATAGTACGTAACCGCTAAATAGGGAAATAGAAGGGGAACCCTAATAGACAGTCGCTACGAACGTCAAATCTAACAACGTTTGCTATAGAGGGTGGTATATGACTAGTAGAAGGGACGGACGTCGGACTGCTGGTGATGTGGTTATCCTGAATGGTACGTAACTGTTAGATTGGGGAAAGACAAAAGGACGTAAGAGGCTCCACGGGAAATACTGACCCTATGCCTGAGTGGTGGATTTCCACTGTTATTTAGCTACAAGTATAATGCATGTGTCTGTCGCTTATCGCTTGCTGTTTATTTCGTATGCTTTACTAACGCTGTGCAATGCTACTAGAATGTCGTATTTATGTTAAATGTTTAAGAATTATTCTCTGTAAATTATTTCAAGTCGAATATTTTTGTGTGCTGAAATTAAAGCCTACTAAGCTTCCGGGGACTCTGCGGTAAATAATAACTTTTGACCCTGGCTATAGTTTCTCTCCACTAAGCTACCCTAGGACAAGGCTGTTATTAAACAGTAATTTGTGGTGTTCTACGAGGGCCTTAGCAGAAGTCCTCACGGGGATCTAACCTCGTCCTATTTGTAGGGAATAAGGATGGCGCCCGAGGGAATATAATTTAGAGTATTTAAGGTCAATCCGAAGGACGGATTGGCAATATACGGTGGGTGTTTGCTTAGCCTAAGTTCATCACAACTTTACCCGGCAAGTTTCGGAATATTTTTTCTGTATCAGAGACAGGGGGCTAACAAGGGACTATAAATCAATGGAGGCGCTCGGTTTAAGAAACTTTTGTTTTTTATTGCCTTAGAAATATAAGTACTTTCGTACGCATGTAGCTTCGCGGGCTGTCTAACATTTTTGATAAGTTTCGGATTTTCTTCGTCAATGTGGTGGTTATTATCCCAAGTATGTTGTACTACGCATGACTTCTCTACACTACCATATCTCAACTGTGCCCGATTTTCACGAAATCTAGTCTCAATGGTTCTCTTAGTCTGCTCAGCGTATTTAAGATTATAATATTTACAATCTATCTTATAGATACCCGACCTTTCAGTAGCTTTATCTTTGTCTTTAGTATTACCTAACAAATTTCTTTTAAGTCTTCAAAAAGATGTCCTATGGTGATTTGGGTGCTCCAAGTGTACTTGTAATTTTATCAGTCCAAATACTTATTAAACATTTCTGCTTTTTTTTTCTTAAAATGAAATCACCTACTTTGCATATATTTGTGTGAAAGACTGCAAAAATATCGTCCACATAACAGAATCATACTCTAGGAACATACTGAATTTCATTTTCTAAATCCGTTTCAAATCTACTCATGAAAACGTCCGTAATGAATGGAGAGAGTGAGTTGCCCATTGCGGTGCCTTCAGTTTGTTCAACTAATTGTTAAGTTGAAAAAAATTTTGTTTCATACAGAGGTTTGTTAAAGTTAAATATTCTTTGCAAACCTCGCCTTCAACCAATTTAACATCTTTAGCTCTATTAATGAATTCAAGTGAATTTGGCACTGAATAAATTTTTTGTTTAACAGGCAAGCTTTTAAACCCTTGACAGCCAGTTCGATAGATTATATATAGGAGAAACCTAGAACATCAATGAGACCTATTATTTCGGCTATGCATTCTTCGACACCTATACGACATCTAAAATCTACGTGCGTGAAAAGCTTTATTTTCATATTTCCAGTAATTTAAAAGACATTGCGTTTTCAGACAGTTTTCACATTTTTTTCCAAAAGTATTTGAGTGTCAAAACTGTCTAACGAACTCATCCAAGCTATTAACAACATGAAGAGAATTGCCAAATTTGATTTCGATTGGTGAAGTGTGTATTGACTTATCGGTTGGCTACGTATATATATATATATATATATATATATATATATATATATATATATATATATATATATATATATATATATATATATATATATATATATATATATATATATATATATATATATATATATATATATATATATATTTATATATATATATACATTTTAACTGACCTTGGGTTTGAGTTCTAGGGGCCCCAATTCGCGCTCATTACATTTTTCTTCCAAAAGTCTTACCATCGGTACCTCTCTACTGGTGAATTTTCTTAATAAAAAATCACTAAAAAGCAGAAACAGAAAAAGGGGTTATTTATTACATACACAATAATGGCTGAAAACGTAAAAAAAACTGTTTTGAACTTAATCTAATAAAATAAGTGATTATTATTCATGGCAACTGTTCAAAGTTACCTAGTAACAACGTCTATATGCATATCTGTATACGATTTTCGAATGACCTACTGATGTTTCTTATCATAGCCAGAGTAATATTCTGGAATGTTTGCCTTAATCGATTTTTCATGTGTTCTTTTGTAGTTGTGGAAATTTTGCACATTTGCTCCTTTACATATTCCTACCATAAAAAGTTATAACCAACCCCTTTATTAACTGGCACAGTGCCTTGTGATTAAAGATAAATATCCACCGGCTATAACGGACAAGTCTGTGCGCCACGAATAACAAAAGTAACAGATAAGCACACTTGGAGCATCCAAATCACCAAACAAATTTTAAAAAACCTGACGATTGTTTCACCAACCAAGTTAGCGTCATCGGAGGATGAATATTTCTGAACCAATCATCCTCTAATGATCATTTCACTATCCAAGCTGGCGTCATTAGAGGCTGAATATTTCAGGAATATTCCTCCTCTTATGACGTTAACTTGGTTAGTGAAACTATCGTCAGGTTCTCAAAAATGTGTTGTGGAGATTTGGGTTCTTTAAGTGAGCTTATCAGTGCTCATCACAGTTCCAATCTTGACTTAGCGAAATAAGAGGCCTGAGAGTCAGTCGTGTCAGGGTACTTTTTAGGTGAAGAAGTGCTGGTGTTAGAGCCTTGGTGGTCCAGGGGTAAGAACGTGTGCCTCTATGCCGGAACTTCCATCACGGGTGTTCGCCTGACAAACGCAGGTAACGGAGTTGTGGTGCAGTAGAGCTGTCTCTGAGTATAGTCATCTTAAAGGCATTAGTGATAAGGGTGCCCAAGTATTTACAAAAACAATAAAGCAAGTATGGGTCTGTGTATTTCATGCAACACATGTTAGTGCAATAAATAATACTAAAAGATTGAATATTGCTACCAATGAAGAATATTCGCCTGTAGATACGGAACTCGACAAAGAACAAAAACGGACAACCAAAACCGCGAGGGAAGTGAGAGTAAAAAGCCGTGCATAATATAGACATTGTAAAACAGACTGGCGAACAAACAGAGGTAATACGTTATGAAAATATCTTCCTTTCTGACCAGACCCCTGACAACATCTGACAATTTGAACCTGCAACACGTTGGGAAATAACCAGACCTATTCATAGAACCCACAACAACAGGGCGGCAGCGCCAGGTCAGATCCAAAATACTATTCTAAAGAATATCTCAAAGCGGGGCCTAATACATCCAACTAACATAATAAATGCCAGAATACGCCAGGGCTATTTTCCCGAAAAATTAAAGGTAGCTGATACAATATCAATACCTAAACCCGGAAAGCCAGGTAATGCTATGGCCAAAAAAGCCAAATGCGATAGCTATAGACCGATAAGCCTTCTTAATAAACTGAACAAAATTGCAGAAGTACTCATAAACAACCGCCTGCAAAAGCACGAAATAGGAACTGCCGAGACGAGTAGCTTTCAATTCGGATTTAGAAAAAATCATAATACAATACAACAGGCAGCCCGAATTGTTAGGGATATAAGCGTTAACTTTAACCTAGATAAAACAACAGTCATGGCACTTCTGGAAAACCAAAAGCGTTCGATACTCTGTGGCAAGACGGACCTATATACAAAAAACAAAATGATAAAAAGTAACTACCCTAAATATCTCATATTATTAATAAACTCATATCTGAAAAACAGGAGATTTAGAGTTGTGCTAAATAATACCAAATATACCAAAAATAACATTACAACTGGATTCCCTCAGGGCTCATTCATTGGCCCAAAACTTTTGACCATTTACGTAAACGATATTCCCAAATTCCAAAGAACAAAACCAGCATTATTCGCTGATGATACAGCCATATATGCTCACTCATTTAGTGCAGTAGTTACCGCTAAGCAAATACAAATTCATCTAGATCAGCTAGAAAAGTACTACTCAAAATAGAAAATTCAAATTAATGCAAGTAAACGTGACGGTATTGTTTTCATTAAAAACTTTAAAGACATTAACATTTTCCAGCCATTGAAAATAAATGATACAACAATTAGTGAAAGTAAAAATGTAAAATATCTGGGGGTTCAGCACCATCCAAAGTTAAGTTATAAAAGATATATAGAAATTTATTTGCAAAAAGCTAATGGCGTGTCGGGATACCTGTACCCACTACTCCACAGAGACAGCAGTGTCAGTGTATCTAATAAAATTACACTATACAAGACCATTTTACGACCAATCTTAACATATGCTGCTCCAGTCTGGTATGGTGCATCCAGATGTCAGATGTTGAAATTACAGCGCTTCCAGAACAAAGGCCTTAGTCTAATTCAACAAAAATCGCTGTAGAAGAATCAGATAACTACATAACACCACAAGTATTCCCTATGTGCATCATTATATTGATAATTTACCTAATAAGTTCTATTACACTCATCTTAATAAAAATATAATAGTCAATATTAAAAATTATAAGGCAAATAATGTAAGGTCCAGGATTAAGCACAAGTTGCCAGATGTGAAGCTTAAATTCTTTCACAGCTAATATTGTAATAACAATAGTGTTAATAATAATTGTTTTAATTCCACATTTATAAGAAAACGATTATTTTTCTGTCTAATGGAAATATACCATGTAAAATGTAAATATACCATATAAGACAGCAATATGTTACCTTGCACGTCCATTTACAATTTGATAAATAAACTGAGTTTTTTCTAACCAAAATCATTTTTCATATATATATATATATATATATATATATATATATATATATATATATATATATATATATATATATATATATATATATATATATATATATATATATATATATATATATATATAATTTTACTAGAAATAAGTACACTAGACAGGATATGTTAAGCTAGAGGTAAATAGTATATGTGAACCATATAATTAACTAGGTAGACACATAATGGTATAGCTATTAGTAGAAGCACCTTTGTACATATTGTAAAATATCTTTGTGATATAATAAAGTTTGTGCCTCTGTACCGAAGGGTACTGGGTTCGATTCCAACAACATCAACCAAGGTTGTTGCACTGCATTGGAGCAAGTTCAATGTCTGCACGTTCCGCCATTCGGAAGGGAAGTAAAGTCATCGGTTCCGTGTCCATGTGATGTTGCGCACGCTACAGATCTCTCCCTACCCTTCTTACAGAAAGGCGGAGGTTTAGCAAAGTGTCCAGGATATTGAGGTGAAACTGCTCACTCGCGTCGGTGATTGGTCAGAATCACGAAAATAGACTGACGTTAAAGCAATAAATACAATACAAGTTACAAAGTGCTGATGTCACCGTGTTCCTTTTTTTAAGGAAAGTGCAGAACTACCCCCGCTTGCAGCGTCTTTATTGTTTATTGTGTCGATAATGATAAGCACACTGCTACTTATTGCCAAATAATTTATGACCAATTAGATTTGTGTATAACCTGCAGTGGTGAAAGTGATGTAATTATTGTAATATAGTTGTACAGATACTTTGGTTGTTTGTTAACATCCTTCCCCAATTACCTAATTAATATAACGTAAGACACGTTGTTAAGTCAATTAGTCAAATCAGGGCTCCTGGCAGTTCATTAATGGAATCCTTCTCTTCCAAACCAACGATTTGGAAACTGACGTTTAAATGTTCGGGAATAGCAGCAGTATGCTGGTGTACAAGTGCCTCATCTTGTAGGTGCCGCGTTCTGTTTCCAACATCCCTTGTTGTTTGGCAAAAATTACGACTAACATATCCATTTTTACAAAAACTTCAGCTTTAGCGACAAATAAAAATTAGTATAAAATTCTTCTTTGTTGTGCTATTTTTGTTGAGCCTGTTGACAAAACTGCATTCGGCTTTTAGTGAATTTTCTTTAAAAAAATTCACTAATGAGGAGATCTCGACTTTTGAATTTTGAAAAAATTTCTTCAAATAAGCGCTATTTAGGACCCCTGGAACCCAAATCCGAGGTCGATTTCAGACTTTATAGGTTTATATATATATATATATATATATATATATATATATATATATATATATATATATATATATATATATATATCTATATAACTAACAAAATAATGAACAGATTTTAAATAAAATTAGGTAAGTACCTTCCTTTCGTGAGTGGCTTGGATAAGTTCGTTAGCCAGGAAAATCCGCCGAGGTTTTCCCAGAAAATTTTATGTTTTCTTTCGAAAAAAATCGAAAAAAAATTATATCTCCAGAATTAACAAAGTAAGGGCAACAAAATTTGGTACACTGATTTATATCATTATAGGTAAGCCACCTACCAAAACTTAGCACTGTAGGTTAAAGGACAAAAAGGTTACAGGCATTTAGAGAAAAATAAATTTCGGTTTTCCTCAAAACGTCAAAGTCGCGATTTTAAACGCCAAAATTGTTAATATTTAGGCAATAAACCTGAAATTAATATGATCTATGAAAGGAAAATGTCTCAAGAATAATGTTTTACAAAGCCTGAGCTCTTAGTTTTAATCGTCATTGTCCTTCATTTTACTAAAATATTCCCAGAAAATTCATTTCAAATAGACCCTTTCTCTGATGCTTTAGCAGTAGTGTTGGCTATAGAGTTTATCGTTTAATGGTATATAATTTTTGTCGAATTTTCGTAAAAAATCATTAAAGCGCAATATATCCGTTATTATGCAAGTTACGAAAAAAAGTTGTATACATTAATTGTAGGGTGTCTTAAGCTAATCTTCTTTTTTTTTAGTGAATTTTTTTAATGGAACACGCCCTATGTTATTGCATTTTTGTATTTTCCATCAAAATATAATACATCTTTGTAAGAAAAGAAATTCGGGACGCAGCAAGTTCGTTATGGTAGCGAATTTTCATTAAATGTTTTATATTTTAAATGAATTTGCTATTAACCTATAAGGTTTACCAGAAAACCAGTTTTTTCGGGAACAATTTAAGTTTACTTTCGGAAATTTTTGTACATTTTCAAACATTAAATTTATTTTGATGAAACATGGCACATTGTTTCTAATATATAGATTATACTGGTAACCAAATTTGGTGCCTGCTTTTAAAAAAACATATTTGCTATTAAAAACATTTTTATGAAAATTCACTACCATAACGAACTTGCTGCGTCCAGAGTTTTTTAATTTCTATCAATCAGTTTCCGCAGTAATTGAGTAATTCCTTGTACTATGATGACGATCTTCAGTCAGGCTTAAAAGTATGACTATTTTGTTTTCCGTTCACAAAATGTTTTATTCGTTCCTCTTTCTCATATACCTCGTGGCAATGTTTGTGTAGTTTTATGGTGATATGAAGTTAATGACCTGATCTGACCTAACCCGACCTGACCTCTGCTGTGGGCTCAAGAGCTCTAATTCCTTCTAATTTGAAAGAAAAATCAACATTTCGCCTCTGAAGGCGATTTTTTTTACGGAAATTCTCTAAAATGCAATAATATATATGTTTCGTCTGAGGTAACCAAGTTGCCTATTGATTGATTTTAATAAATTTTAGTAGACGTCTTTCCTTAGCAAACAGATTAAAAAGTAGCCTGGCCAGTCCAATCCAGAAATTAGCAAACAACTTGAATTAGTTATGTTATTTTAAAAGATTTATCTTTCAAATCATACGCTAGCAGCTGTAATAATAGATTTAGTCTTATGTAAGTAAAGAAGGTGTGTTTTTGGAATAACAGTAGAATCTAAAGATGCTACGTAATATATTCTCTCTGCTGTGAATATGATGAATGTATGCAAATAAGGTTGGAGACTAGATGTTTTCATCTCTAGGTTTTGCTAGACAGCGCAGCGAAATGATATACATTTCTTTAGAAAGCTTTTAAACTATGTATATCAAAGCAAACATAACTTTTTAGGGAATACGTACATTTTATCATATAGAAACTTTATTTAAATGTTTTTTGACAAAATGTGAGTGTTCTATTTTACATTTAGAACAAGGAGAACGATTTCTTTATATTTAAAATGTTTCTTCGCTTTGACGCAAAGACATTAAAGTAAAAGCTGAATCTACGTTTATTTAACTTTCATAAATATACAGATCTAATAAATTAAAGATCTACAGTAGTTGCTAATAAATATACGAAACAAAACATTCACTGCTGCCTGCTATAGAGAAATAAAATTAAGTCAACGATAGCATTTTTTCCTAGAATGTTTCCAAAAAAAGTAAGCGAAACATATTAGTTTTCGTTTTTGTCCTTATATTAAGATCAATTAAGTTAACTGCTAATTTATATTCCTTTCTGCCTACCATTATATTTACTGTTTTAGTAGTGCCATCATTATTAAATGGTATTTGTTTGGTTATTGATTTATTTATCTTTTAATTGGCTTCAGACATAGATATTGAAAATGCATGATGTACTACTGAATGTTAGGTATGAATCATATGGTATGGTTGTTTCTGCAAGTAGGTTTCCTGTAGACTGAAAAGTCCAGTAAACGGTTTTAGTGAATTTTCTTTAAAAAAAATTCACTAATGAGGAGATCCCGACTTTTGAATTTAAAAAAAATTTCTTCAAATGAGCGCTAATTAGGCCCCCCAGAACACATATCCGGGGTCAGTTTCAATTTTTATATGTTTATATATATATATATATATATATATATATATATATATATATATATATATATATATATATATATATATATATATATATATATATATATATATATATATATATATATATATATATACAAATATATATGTATCACACCATTAACTCAAAAAATAATAGGCCGATTTTGATTAAATTTGGTGAATAAATTCCTTTTGCAAATGGATTGGATAAGTTCGTTAGTCAGGAAAATCTGCCCAGATTTTCCTGGAAAATTTTGTGTTTTATTTCGAAAAAAATTTATATCTCCGGAATTAACAAAGTAAGGACAACCAAATTTGGTACACCGATTTATATCCTTATGGCTAAGTTACCTACCAAAATTTAACTACATAGGTCAAAAGACAAAAAAAGTTATAGGCGTTTAAAGAAAAATAAATTGGGGTTTTCCTCAAAACGTCAAAGTTGCTATTTAAAACGTCAAAATCGGCAACATTTAGGCAAATAACTTGAATCTAATACGGGCTATAGAAATCAAATGTCTCAAAAAGGATGTTTTACAAACCCTGAAGTCTTAGTTTCAACCGTCATTGTTCTTCTTTTTACTATTCTATTTCAAATAGACCCTTTCTCTGATGTTTGGCAGTAGTATTAGCTATAGAGTTTATCGTTCAATGGTATATAATTTTTGTCAAATTTTCGTAAAAAATCAATAAAGCTCAATATATCCGTTATTATATAAGATATGAAAAAAATGTGTATATATTAATTATAGGTTGTCTTGAGCTACATGTTAAAATAATATTTTTACAATTACAGGCTGGCCCATAAGTCGTTGGTGATACAAATTTTCTTTTTTTTTTAATCCAACACGCCTTATGTTATTGCATTTTTACATTTTCCATCGAAATATAATGCATGTTTGTAAGAAAAAAAATTTTGGATGCAGTAAGTGCGTTATGGTAGCGAATTTTGATCAAATGCTTCTTCATATTTGAATAGCCCAATTTGCTATTAACCTATAAGGTTGACCAAGAAACGAGTTTTCCCGGGAACACTTTAAGTTTACTTTTGGAAATTTTTGTACATTTTCACACAATAAAGTTATTTTTATGAAACATGGCACATTGTTTTTACTAAATAGGTTATACTGGTACCCAAAATTGATGCCTGCTTTCTTAAAAAGAAAACACACATATTTGCAATAAAAACATTTTTATGAAAATTCACTACCATAACGCGCTTGCTGCGTCCAGAGTTTTTTAAATTTTAAATAGTTTAATCTAAGAATCTTAGATTGTTGTTATCTTTTAGTGAATTTTCGTAGAAAAAATTCACTATTGGTGAGATCCTGACTTTTGAATTTTGAAAAAAATTTTGCAAATGAGCGCAAACTAGGACCCCTAGAACCCACATCCGGGGTCAGTTTCAATTTTTATATTATGTTTATATATATATATATATATATATATATATATATATATATATATATATATATATATATATATATATATATATATATATATATATATATATATATATATATATATATATATATAATGTATGTGTCACACCGATAACTCAAAAAATAATTCCTTTTGTAAATGGCTTGGATAAGTTCGTTAGTCAGGAAAATCGGACGAGGTTTTCCGAGAAAATTGTGAGTTTTCATTCGAAAAAAAATTATATCTCCGGAATTAACAAAGTAAGGGCGACGGGTTTATATCATTATAGGTAAGCTACCTACCAAAATTTAGCTCTGTAGGTTAAAGGACAAAAAAGTTAGAGGCATTTAAAGAAACGTAAATTTGGGTTTTCCTCAAAATGTCAAAGTCGCGATTTATAACGTCAAAATTGGTAGTATTTAGGCAATGAACCTGAAACTAATATGATTTATGCAGGGAAAATGTTTCAAGAATAATGTTTTACAAAGCCTGAACTCTTAGTTTCAATCGTCATTGCCCTTCATTTTACTAAAATATTCCCAGAAAATTCATTTCAAATAGACCCTTTCTCTGATGCTTTAGCAGTAGTGTTGGCTATAGAGTTTATCGTTTAATGGTATATAATTTTTGTCGAATTTTCGTAAAAAATCATTAAAGCGCAATATATCCGTTATTATGCAAGTTACGAAAAAAAGTTGTATACATTAATTGTAGGGTGTCTTAAGCTAATCTTCTTTTTTTTTAGTGAATTTTTTTAATGGAACACGCCCTATGTTATTGCATTTTTGTATTTTCCATCAAAATATAATACATCTTTGTAAGAAAAGAAATTCGGGACGCAGCAAGTTCGTTATGGTAGCGAATTTTCATTAAATCTTTCATATTTTAAATGAATTTGCTATTAACCTATAAGGTTTACCAGAAAACCAGTTTTTCGGGAACAATTTAAGTTTACTTTCGGAAATTTTTGTACATTTTCAAACATTAAATTTATTTTGATGAAACATGGCACATTGTTTCTAATATATAGATTATACTGGTAACCAAATTTGGTGCCTGCTTTTAAAAAAACATATTTGCTATTAAAAACATTTTTATGAAAATTCACTACCATAACGAACTTGCTGCGTCCAGAGTTTTTTAATTTCTATCAATCAGTTTCCGCAGTAATTGAGTAATTCCTTGTACTATGATGACGATCTTCAGTCAGGCTTAAAAGTATGACTATTTTGTTTTCCGTTCACAAAATGTTTTATTCGTTCCTCTTTCTCATATACCTCGTGGCAATGTTTGTGTAGTTTTATGGTGATATGAAGTTAATGACCTGACCTGACCTAACCCGACCTGACCTCTGCTGTGGGCTCAAGAGCTCTAATTCCTTCTAATTTGAAAGAAAAATCAACATTTCGCCTCTGAAGGCGATTTTTTTTACGGAAATTCTCTAAAATGCAATAATATATATGTTTCGTCTGAGGTAACCAAGTTGCCTATTGATTGATTTTAATAAATTTTAGTAGACGTCTTTCCTTAGCAAACAGATTAAAAAGTAGCCTGGCCAGCCCAATCCAGAAATTAGCAAACAACTTGAATTAGTTATGTTATTTTAAAAGATTTATCTTTCAAATCATACGCTAGCAGCTGTAATAATAGATTTAGTCTTATGTAAGTAAAGAAGGTGTGTTTTTGGAATAACAGTAGAATCTAAAGATGCTACGTAATATATTCTCTCTGCTGTGAATATGATGAATGTATGCAAATAAGGTTGGAGACTAGATGTTTTCATCTCTAGGTTTTGCTAGACAGCGCAGCGAAATGATATACATTTCTTTAGAAAGCTTTTAAACTATGTATATCAAAGCAAACATAACTTTTTAGGGAATACGTACATTTTATCATATAGAAACTTTATTTAAATGTTTTTTGACAAAATGTGAGTGTTCTATTTTACATTTAGAACAAGGAGAACGATTTCTTTATATTTAAAATGTTTCTTCGCTTTGACGCAAAGACATTAAAGTAAAAGCTGAATCTACGTTTATTTAACTTTCATAAATATACAGATCTAATAAATTAAAGATCTACAGTAGTTGCTAATAAATATACGAAACAAAACATTCACTGCTGCCTGCTATAGAGAAATAAAATTAAGTCAACGATAGCATTTTTTCCTAGAATGTTTACAAAAAAAGTAAGCGAAACATATTAGTTTTCGTTTTTGTCCTTATATTAAGATCAATTAAGTTAACTGCTAATTTATATTCCTTTCTGCCTACCATTATATTTACTGTTTTAGTAGTGCCATCATTATTAAATGGTATTTGTTTGGTTATTGATTTATTTATCTTTTAATTGGCTTCAGACATAGATATTGAAAATGCATGATGTACTACTGAATGTTAGGTATGAATCATATGGTATGGTTGTTTCTGCAAGTAGGTTTCCTGTAGACTGAAAAGTCCAGTAAACGGTTTTAGTGAATTTTCTTTAAAAAAAATTCACTATTGAGGAGATCCCGACTTTTGAATTTAAAAAAAATTTCTTCAAATGAGCGCTAATTAGGCCCCCCAGAACACATATCCGGGGTCAGTTTCAATTTTTATATGTTTATATATATATATATATATATATATATATATATATGTATATATATATATATATATATATATATATATATATATATATATATATATATATATATATATATATATATATATATATATATGTATATATATATATATATATATATATATATATATATATATATATATATATATATATATATATACAAATATATATGTATCACACCATTAACTCAAAAAATAATAGGCCGATTTTGATTAAATTTGGTGAATAAATTCCTTTTGCAAATGGATTGGATAAGTTCGTTAGTTAGGAAAATCTGCCCAGATTTTCCTGGAAAATTTTGTGTTTTATTTCGAAAAAAATTTATATCTCCGGAATTAACAAAGTAAGGACAACCAAATTTGGTACACCGATTTATATCCTTATGGCTAAGTTACCTACCAAAATTTAACTACATAGGTCAAAAGACAAAAAAGTTATAGGCGTTTAAAGAAAAATAAATTGGGGTTTTCCTCAAAACGTCAAAGTTGCTATTTAAAACGTCAAAATCGGCAACATTTAGGCAAATAACTTGAATCTAATACGGGCTATGGAAATCAAATGTCTCAAAAAGGATGTTTTACAAACCCTGAAGTCTTAGTTTCAACCGTCATTGTTCTTCTTTTTACTATTCTATTTCAAATAGACCCTTTCTCTGATGTTTGGCAGTAGTATTAGCTATAGAGTTTATCGTTCAATGGTATATAATTTTTGTCAAATTTTCGTAAAAAATCAATAAAGCTCAATATATCCGTTATTATATAAGATATGAAAAAAATGTGTATATATTAATTATAGGTTGTCTTGAGCTACATGTTAAAATAATATTTTTACAATTACAGGCTGGCCCATAAGTCGTTGGTGATACAAATTTTCTTTTTTTTTTTAATCCAACACGCCTTATGTTATTGCATTTTTACATTTTCCATCGAAATATAATACATGTTGCTATATCATTTTGGTCGAATTTTCGTAAAAAATGATTAAAGCTCAATATATTCGTTATTATGCAAGTTACGAAAAAAAGTTGTATACATTAATTATAGGGTGTCTTGAGCTACATCTTAAAAAATATTTCCACAATTACAGGGTGGCCCATAAGTCGTTGGTAATTCAAATTTTCTTTTTTTTTTAACGAACACGCCCTATGTAATTGCATTTTTGCATTTTCCATCGAAATATAATACATATTTGTAAGAAAGTAAATTCTGGACGCAGAAAGTGCGTTATGGTAGCGAATTTTCATTAAATGCTTCAAATATGAATCAGTCTGCTATTAACCTATAAGGTTGACCAGAAAACCAGTTTTTTCGGGAACAATTTAAGTTTACTTTCGGAACTGTTTGTACATTTCCAAACAATAAAGTTATTTTGATGAAACGTTGTTTCTAATATATTGATTATACTGGTAACCAAATTTGGTGCCTGCTTTCTTAAAAAAACATATTTGCTATTAAAAACATTTTTATGAAAATTCACTACCATAACTTGCTGCGTCCAGAGTTTTTCTTCTAGAGTAGATTTCACATTTGCATTAAAGTTATTAATATATTTTAAAAATTTATATAATTTTACAGGGCTACCTCAAAAACATGCTAAAATGTCATCTATATACCTGTATTAAGAGATCATATTAGGTAAAACATTTGATGCTAAAACTTGTTTTTCTGCCGTTTCCCCAAATATGTTGGTTAATAAAGGGTACCATGGTCTACCAATTATAACGCCTTCGTTTTGATTAAAAATATTATTATTGCATTTAAAATAGGTAGTTTTGTTTTGTACATCTATTAAAAACTCTGGACGCAGCAAGTGCGTTATGGTAGTGAATTTTCATAAAAATGTTTTTATTGCAAATATGTGTGTTTTCTTTTTAATAAAGCAGGCATCAATTTTGGTTACCATTATAACCTATATAGTAAAAGCAATGTGCCATGTTTCATAAAAATAACTTTATTGTGTGAAAATGTACCAAGATTTCCAAAAGTAGACTTAAAGTGTTCCCGGAAAAACTCGTTTCTTGGTCAACCTTATAGGTTAATAGCAAATTGGGCTATTCAAATATGAAGCATTTGATCAAAGTTCGCTACCATAACGCACTTGCTGCATCCAGAATTTCTTTTCTTACAAACATGCATTATATTTCGATGGAAAATGCAATAACATAAGGCGTGTTTGATTAAAAAAAAAAGAAAATTTGTATCACCAATGACTTATGGGCCATCCTGTGATTGTAGAAATATTTTTTTAAGATGTAGCTCAAGACAGCCTATAATTAATATATACAAATTTTTTTCAAATCTTGTATAATAACGGATATATTGAGCTTTATTGATTTTTTACGAAAATTCGACAAAAATTATATACCATTAAACGATAAACTCTATAGCTAAGGCTACTGCCAAGCATCAGGGAAAGCGTCTATTTCAAATGAATTTTCTGGAAACATTTTAGTAAAATGAAGGACAATGACGGTTGAAACTAAGACTTCAGTGTTTGTAAAACATCCTTCTTGAGACATTTGATTTCCATAGCCCGTATTAGTTTCAAGTTATTTGCCAAAATGTTGCCGATTTTGACGTTTTAAGTCGCAATTTTGACGTTTTGAGGAAAACCCCAATTTATTTTTCTTTAAATGCCTATAACTTTTTTGTCTTTAGACATACAGAGCTAAATTTACGTAGGTGACTTACATATAAGGACATAAACCCGCGTACCAAATTTGGTTGCCCTTACTTTGTTAATTCGCGAGATATAAATTTTTTTCGAAAGAAAACACGAAATTTTCCGGGAAAACCTGGGTAGATTTTCCTGGCTAACGAACTTATCTAATCCATTTGCAAAAGGAATTTATTCACCAAATTTAATCAAAATCGGCCCATTATTTTTTGAGTTATCGGTGTGATACATATATATATAAATATATATATATATATATATATATATATATATATATATATATATATATATATATATATATATATATATATATAAACATATAAAAATTCAAACTGACCCCGGATATGTGTTCTGGGGGGCCTAATTAGCGCTCATTTGAAGAAATTTTTTCAAAATTCAAAAGTCGAGATCTCCTTATTAGTAATTTTTTTAAGAAAATTCACTTTTTTTAAGAAAATTCACTAAAAGCTTAATTAATATATTCGTTATAATATTCATTATTTCTTGTCTTTATATGACATTTACGTTCTGCCTCATCGACTACAAAGCTTCTACCTAACATACCAAAGTGCCGCGGATACTTATATCTTCAAGTTTGTGGAGGACCTTTCGAGTTCACAGTTTATCAAAGGCTTTTGGGAAGTATAGATATACTGTGTCAGTGGGTATCTTTTGATCAAGCGTTCTAGGATATTTATTAATGCTGGAGAGGAGGTTGACTACAGATCTGCCAGATAAAAATCATACTTGATTATTAGGAATTACGCCAGTTTCAATAAAAAGGGCGCGCAGCTTCTTGCATGTCGCTACATCTATGATTTTAGTGGAAATGGAAGCAGGCAACAGCGCAATAGGTTATGACATCAAGCTTATCACAATTTTTAAAATTTTGCTGTGAAGGATGCTATTAGCCACGATTCAAAAAGCCTATGACCCTGGAAAGACAATTCCATAATAAGCAACGAAACGAGGCTGATTGCCTCGGTATAATGTGGGAAAAACATCTAATCCAGGAATCAATCCGCAGCTGTCTCAACCATTAAACATGAATCGATCTAGGCCAGTTTGAGTTCCGGGTCTATCAACACAAAGATCTGCCAGGAAACTATAACAGGCGGAAGCATACCTGTGGGTTTGTTAAAGAAGCAGTTGGCGAAATTAGCGGCAAAAACTTCTGTTTCCTAATCAGTAGCATACCAAGAACTATCGGTTTTTCTAAGGAGCGGCGTTTGCACTCTGAATTTTCGAGATAAGTGAATGTGTTTAAATACTTTCTTTCTGCCGTCGCTCGTGGCTATGCCCTCCGTTCTTATGCATTTTGACGGAATGTGTGAAGTTGTTCCTTTTTATTACCTATATTTGCAGTTTAGTGTCATTTCCAAAAGATATTTCCCGTTTTGGTTCTTGGGTTTGACATCCAGCTTTACACAAGCATTCTGCAATTTCAATCCTGAAACAAGCGAAGGGTAAGACACTCTAATTCGATTTCTCTGAACTCTGTGGTATAAAATCCTAACTGTCTGCAATTTTTAGTTCAGTCAAATGGTAAATGATTCGCTTGTACAATTTCTTAGTTCTTAGTAAAATTTTGTATCTACCAATAAGATTTTCCAAGATCTCCACAGTTCCCATGTGTCGATTGTTTTCTTTTACTAATTTCGAGCAGGTGATTATTTTTTCTTATCAAAGCAGTCTACTTGGATGCGGCATTTGGCTAGTACAGTTTGATATGAATTTGACAAGTTTAATATCTTTCCAGATAATTGCATTTACAAAGTCCGTGTCATTGATACTTGCCATATATTCGTAAGAAGCTCCTCTAGGTACCTTTTCTGTTTGCATGTCTGTGGGCAGTTTACAATTTGGTATATAATTTCTTTAAATTATGCACAGTGAACGAATGCGGATTCAAGCCAAATAAGAGAGGAGCGGAATCATTAAAGGCTAGTTATCCTAATAAATTCGATAAAATTAACTTGAAGCAATCTCTTCACTCAGCCGAACATTAGCACCTGTACAAAGATCAGTGTACAAAGATCAGGTTCATTTGTTAAGCGCTAATTGTTTTCTGTGCCTGTGTAGATTTCAATTTTGTATTGAAAACCACTCACTCCACTCAATACAAACAGCCTAAAACTCCATTTGTTTTGTTTCAGGCAATGACTTGCTTTTGTTAAGCACAACTGCTCATCAACACAAATATTGCTGAAAATGAACTGAAATAAAATTCGAATTGAGATGGTCAACCATTTGGTTTTGCCCTAAAACTATAATCATCGTCAAAATGAATGTTACTCCAAATCAAATCAAATCGAATTGCTTCCGACTCATGGCTTGCTTAGTTTTTAAAACACCTACTTTCTGTGACGGGTGGCTTCTTAAGTTCGAGACGTGCAGGGCACATATAAATTAGCATGCCCAGCCAGTTTTTCAGATCATCGACGGTAATATTGGCAGGTCTTAAAGAATTTTTTTGTATAACGTTCAGATTTTATTCTTCTTTAATCTTTTTGAACGGGGAAATACCCAAAAAAATTACAAAACTTAAAAGAGTGTATTGAGGTCGATCAGTAAAATAGGTAAAGCAGTGTTTCCTCTAAATCTTAGTGAATATAATGGGCATATCTTCTACATCAAACCTCGCATTCTGTTTCTGATTCTTTATCAGAAATGTCGAAGTTACCTTTGCTAAAATCGCAATTATTACCCAGATATAGCAGTTTTTTATCCGTTAGTTACCGTTGATGATTCCATGTAGACATCTAAAAATGTATCCGGTTACCGCCCTAAGAATCAAAAATTAAACGTAGTTTTAACACACACACACACTTGTTTAGTAGCAACTGACAGCAACACTGACTATTTAGAAGTTTTTTAAAAGGTATATATATATATATATATATATATATATATATATATATATATATATATATATATATATATATATATATATATATATATATATATACAGTGTGCCCAAGATAAGGGGGGCCGCTATGGGGATCTCCAAAATGGTAGCTCATACAGACTTGGTTAAACAGAAGAAGATTTGCGCACTCAGAAGGCCAACAAATTGGCGGTTAGATATATCGAAAAAAAATGTTTTTGAGATATTTTGAAAAAATTGGACTTTTCATTTTTTTCTGGCCTTAATGGTCGACTTACACAAATACCCATGACACTTTTCCACAGCAACTTTTTATTTTCTTTAACGTACCGTTGCTAATTTTTGAATCGGAGTTCGGTCTTTGCGGGACCATCAACTTTTTTTTAAATACGTCCCTCATCTTCTCCAATCATATTCTGAAAGGCCTTCTTATTCCAAATTCAGCGATGTGTAACACTTTGTGGTTTATTACCATTTTACTGTTTTTTTCGACCTTAATCAATTAAATTCATATTACGGATCTGTACATAGCTTTTAAACTTAAGTACTAACCAACTAGCTATATCAATTAACACTAAATTTTGAGGATATGTTCAAATAAATGTCCACTATTTTCAAGCATAAATAGCACCTTTTAACTGTAGATTCTAAAATCCTAGTCAACATTTGTGGAATAACATTGGCGAATGTTTCCAGAACTAACCTCCTCAGCTCTTGTTCTGTAGAAACATTTTGCTGATATACACGATTCTTAACCTATGCCCATATAACGAAATTAAGTGGGGTTATATCTAAACGCGCTGACCAGGGTGTTTCCGAATACCTATTGATTACCTTATCTGGAATTTTCCTTGAAAGATAATGCCGAACGGCTTTGGAATTATGTGCAGGTGCCCCGCCCTGCTGTATACCACTTTCCAGTTTTACCGTTAGATGGCGTATTTTCAATTTAAAATATAGAAAACAGATTTTCTCCAAAAATCAATTATGAAGGAAGTCATGTATAATCTTTTTGGACTATTAAATCTGTAGAAATTATTTAGCTGACATTTGGCCCAATCCTTTGAAATAAGGTGAGGGGGGAAGGTTGACTCGTATGGCAGAAAATATTCGATAACTCCTAAACATGATAATTGATTTTATCGAACTTGATCTTGTTTTAAAGCCATTTGACAGCTGAATTATAGTCTGTAATAATATTTACGTTTTCGTTTAAGCCTGAACTGCCAGATGGAGTTTTTTTGGCGCTTTAGTGGTTTACTCAACTTGGCATGACAAAATAAATGGAAGGCTAACCTTGTATTTTAATAGTCTTATTACCTGTAAAATTATTTATAAAGTGGCACACACCGAAATATGTATTCTGACCAGTATTTAAAAACATACCAGTTTTGTTCTTATTAAATCTCGCCAGTGTGCGATACTAATAATAGTGCTGTAAATTGAATCATAACTTCTGATGATTTACTCTCATCAAAAAGACATTCTTACTAAATAAATTCAGCGACCATGACGTGACTACATAATAAACTTCTGAAACCTTATATTACTCGAGTTTTAACTAAAAATATTCAATTTTCGTCAAATCACCCCTCATTTATCCCCTACCCCTCTATAGCGATCGTACCCAAAAACAATTCGCAGGGTGCCTTTTACGGGTATTACTGGATACCAAATTTGAACCTAATATCTCAATTCGTTCGAAAGTTATTCCGGCTACTAACAGAGAGGCATACCGGCCAAGATACCGACTGACTGACAGACGGACAGACAAAAAAAATTCTTCCGAAATCAAGTTTTCTATATGTTTTGAGACTTATTACGTAGTTCTAGCAAAAAATAGTGCTGTAAATTGAATCACAACTTCCACATAGCTGTGATAATGTACTCTCCCCAGAAAGACATTATATGAAACAGATTTAGGGTCCACTTCACTATAAAGAAGATATTCATATTCCTGTACTCATAAACTTCTGAAACGTAATATCACTCGAGTTTTAACAAACAAAAAATAGTTTTCATCAAATCACCCCTCATTTATCCCCTACTCCCTTAAGCGATCTTATGAAAATCCAATTCGAAGATTTCCTTTGTCGAGTGCTAATTGGGTACCAAAAATGATATCTCAATTCGTTCAAAAGTTATTACGCGTACTAACAGAGAAACCTACAGGCCTACAGACGACAGACAAAATATCTTGATGTGATTTTACCCAAAAACAATCCAAACCGTTAGTTGGTCAGGTGCTCACTGTGTACCAAATTTGAAGATGATATCTCAATTCGTTCGAAAGTAATTTAGCCTACTAACAGACAGACATACAGGCCGACAGACCGACCGACAGGCAGACAGACAAAAAAATTGTTCCAGAATCAAGTTTTTTGTATGTTTTAAGGCTTTTTTACCCGTTTTAGCAATAAACAAATTTAATATCTGTCACCGATATTCCACCCCCACAAATTAAATCCCTAATTTAATTTAAGCAGACTACCAGATGTTTTATGAATTTGAAAGTTTTCTAATAAACAAATCCTAGAATGTTATATTATTCGAGTTTTAACCAAAAAATGTCAATTTTCACCAAATCACCCTCTCTATTCATCCCTTACGCGCTGGAGCGATTTTACGCAAAAACAATCCGAACCGTTAGTTTGTCGGGTGCTGTGTACAAAATTTGAAAACGATATCTCAATTCGTTCTAAAATTATCGTGGCTACAAACAGACAGAGATACAGACCGACAGACCGACAGAACTACACACCAACAGACCGGCAGGCCGACAGACCGATAGACAAAAAATATTCGTTCTCATTGATATTTTCTATATCTTTTGACACTTTTCACGACCTTTAAACTAAAAAAAAATAATTTTTGTCGCCGATGCGATACCCCAACACGTTCTGACGATCTGGAAGTAATATTCAGAATCAGAGTCAAAATCTTAGTGAGCCATGAGCTCGATCACAGCGTTGTCATCTCTGGGCACAACTAGGTCTGAAACGTCTCTAGTACACATTTTTTAGACGGCTACGCTATGATATATATATATATATATATATATATATATATATATATATATATATATATATATATATATATATATATATATATATATATATATATATACATAAACTGTCCTGGAATATGGGATCTAAAGGATCTAAAACGCATACACGTGATGAAGTTTTATTTAAAGCGTTACAACTGTTACCTTCCTAAAAGATTTAAAAAATAAAAATCGCAATAATTAAATGTAAACGAGTGCGCCCAGTAAGCGTAAAATGATAGGAAAATTTGTTTTGTTCTGACTTCCGGTTACTTGCAAGCCAAGCATTGCCAATACTTGATCTCGAGATAGAAATTGCTACAAAAACGAAAGAACCGCATAGTCGTGCTTGTGGACGTCATTTGCCGTTTTCAACTCAAATGAAACGCGATAAACCACGTCCGATGCAAAAAGAGAAACTAGAAAAGTTGTAGTAAAATCAAATCAAGCGTCACCATAAATACCGTCTCTGCATATTTAATAGCAATTCCAGTCTTGATGCAGTAATTCGCCACCATTGTTTACTCACATATATCTAGATTTATAAAAGTAATTTCATTTTAAATTATGGATGCAGGCAAGATCAAACAAGCAGTCAGGCAGGTAGAGTATCGCGTGATCCTAGAGAAAATTACATGTCTTGTTAACTGTGCGCGAGCAAACAAAGTCATGCACCGCAGGTTTTCATTAAAAATGCAACAATCGCAAAGTTTCTTTTCCACGAAACATAAATGGCTATCAGTGGGTTTTTGAATTTGTTTTGATAAACACTGATTAAAACTTCGCTCCAAGCTAGAAAGATACGCTGCTGGGAAGCTGTAGGTAACTTTCAGCGATCAACCTCAAAAGAGATATGTATTGATTCGCGTAATACTCGTATTATTTTTTCTGATAATACAATCTTAGTTCGTGTTTATTTTCCATTAACCTGTTCTAAACATGTTTTCTCGTCTGCACGAAAAATAAATACTTAGAGTAAGTATACATTGGGAAATTATGTTTTCTGAAACTTGAGTTTTGTTTGAATGAAAATGTATAAAACTAGCTAAATAAATTATCTATAGCTGCGTTTCTCAATATTTTAGTATTTGCAACCCGATTCTCAATCACAATTCTATCTTACGTCCACCATAGCAGATATTCTCCCGGCTTTGCGAGAAGTTCCGATTTATTTCGAACATTCCAGAACGTCTGCGCGGCATGTACAAATGCTGCATCTCGTTCAGTTCGAGCCAGTTTCAATCAAGTCGATCTTTCTACCGCGAATGTGTACGCTGTAACTTGCGTGTTAACTACAATTCATGATATTCGAGTAGCAGGAGATTTTTACAGTATATATATATATATATATATATATATATATATATATATATATATATATATATATATATATATATATATATATATATATATATATATATATGGAGAAATATTTAAATATTTAAGTAGACGTAAGCGATCATTTGACGATAGTGAAGCATAATCAGACGATAGTGGTCCTGAAACAAAAGTTAAAAAATATCCTCAAGCATATTTAAAGTTTGCATATACCAGCACTGAAGTAAATAAAGAAGAGAGGCCCTGTGTAGCAACGTTGGCAGCAGACAGCATGAAACCTAGTAAACTTAAACGATATTTGGAAACGCTTCATATTGAGCACGTTAGCAAACGCCGAAAAATTTTAGAATTACAATTAAAATCACATGAAAAGCAAAAATCATTTGGAAAAACTTTGCTTGTGAATTAAAAAGATTTAATTGCCTCCTACAGAGTTTAATATCAAATAGTCAGAGGTAAAAAGTCTCACATCATTGGTGAAGAGGTTATTCTTTCAGCTGCAATTGAGATCGTAGAAATTATGTTTGGAGATAATTTTGCCAAACACTTGCAGCCCATACCTCTATCAAATGATACTGTTACCCATTGGATTGGTGCTGAAGATGTACAGAATCAGCTTTTTGAAGAGGTGCGTGACAAATTGTTTTTAATTAAGCTTAATGGGGTAACGGGTAGTAATGAAGCTGCTCATTTAATTACCTATGTTCGATTTTGTGATGGTATGCCAGCAGTAGAAGAACTAGTATATGTCAGCAGTAGAAGAACTAATATTCTTTAAACCAATAGAACTCTCAAAGCAACAGCATTTGCATCATTTCCTATCTTAAATGTTTTTCTGAACGAGGTAAACATAGAGTGAAAAAATTGCGTCGGAATAAGGTGCTCGTATAATGTCTGGAAGATTCCAAAGTATACAGGCACTTGTGAGAGAAAAATCTTCACACTGTATGATCCACAGAGAAGCTCTAACTTTCAAAGAAACAAAGAAATGAGTTTGGTCTGAATATCGTGCTAGCGACGGTGATAACCGTAATAAATTATATAAAAACTCTAGACGCAGCAAGTACGTTATGGTAGTGAATTTTCATAAGAATTGTACACTATTAATAAGATATATTATTAAAACTAATTCTTTAAATTTAAATGGACCTTGGAGATCGGTTTTAGAGTCCCAGTTAGCGATTTTTGAAAAAATTTATATTTTAGCTGGAGCTAAAAAATTAAAAATTGGTCTTAGATATAATATGTATGTACTGCAAGTGCCTTTAAAAAAAATTGTGCTACAAATTTCATTAAAGTTACAAAAGTTTTTCAGAAAAAATAAATGATTTACAAAGGGAATGTACCTGTCGAATTATAAAAATTTGTAAGTACTGCTAGTGTCTTAAAAAATTGTGTTACAAATTTCATTAAAGTTAGAAACGTTTTTCAGAACAAAATAATTATTTACAGAGGGAATATACCTGTCGAATTATAAATATAACAGATATTTTTCCATATTAATTGTTTTGTTTTAGTCAACCCTTCCAGTTTTTGCAAACAATAAACAACAAAAAAGGTTTTTTTATGTTATGGTAGAAAATTTTCGTAAAAATATTTCAAATCCAAAAGCTCAATAAATTTCCCATTAAGCCAGAATCTTCAATCTTGAACCTTAATAACACCTATGTAAAGGCACGTGGGTAATAAATTAAAGAAAAATAACATATTGAGCTTCGTTTTGCTTTAAAAAACCTTTTTTGTTTATTGTTTGCAAAAACTGGATTGGTTGACTAAAACAAATCCATCCAAACAACTAATAAGGAAAAATAGCTGTCATATTTATTAGTTTGACAGGTACAGGGTGATTCTTTATAATGTCGCCCCCCTGTAACTTTGTTATTTTAAGTGTCCCAAAAAAATTGAAAGTATGGTTATGTAGGTGCTAAAAAATACTTTTTTTCTACGAATAAAAACAATTTGAAAAATGATCAGTATACAGGGAAAACCAAAAAGTTCATTTTTTTTTCAATGGATCACCCTATATATGAATTTATTTTTTGATGAGTTCTAGAGGCCCTAATTCGCGCTTATTTGAATTCTAAAAATTAAATACCTTTAATCATCAGCTCCAAGGAGCAAACAACCATATGTTGGATACGAGTAATAAAGGTAACGCGTTTTGTAGAAAACTGTAATTATGGGGCAGAAATGCAAAGCAAAAAAACCCATAAATGTTTGCAAACATGGATGACTGTGTTAAAACTTACAAGGCTGAAGAACAACATGTGGAAACTATTTCTGTTACTGTTCAAAATCATTTAGCCATGATGGCAAAGAATTTTAAAAAGCATTTTTTTGCTGACTTTAACTTGATAGCAAGTTACGGTCCCATTTCAAAGAACTCCCGAAGGTCTTTCACCTGCCAAAGAAGAAATCTTTATAGACTTCACGGCAAGTGGCGAAATCAAGAGACAATTTAGTAATAAATTACCCTTTGACTGTTGTGCAGGGTTGGATGATAAGTTTTCTGCACTAAACACAAGGCCATCTCGTATACTATTACCATTTTAGAGATTTTTTCGTGAAACGAAGACCAATTGAATATTATATCCAACGGTTAAGTTTTCTTGACACAAAAACGTCTAGAAGTAGCAGAAAAAAGGTTTTGAAAAGAAATCAAGACTGTGATTTGGTGTGGTTAAATTGTACAAGATTTCTACTTCCCCAGTCTAATATTTTTTGGAGATCCACGGAGACAGAACCCTCAAGGAGTCTGCGATCCTCATCTAATTGGACTAAAGAGACAGGCTTAGATTATTGTATATTTGAGTGGAGGGTGCTGTCTTCCGCGTAACTGTGAACTGGGTTGGATGTGCTAGAGAGGAGCTCATTGATATGGAGAAAAAAAGTAGGGGCTAAAGCTGAACCTTGAGGAACTCCTGCATTAATTGGATACAGCTTAGAGGAATGGCCATCCAGGACAAGAGAAATGCTCCGGTTAAACAGGAAATTTGCTATGCACATACAGAGTTTTTGGCGGTAGGCCATAGTTCGGTAGTGTATTAAGCAGCGCTGCGTGCCAGACCTGGACGAACGCTTTGGATATGTCTAGAGCGACAATCTGGGATTCACCGTGTATTTCCATAGACTTGTGCCAAGAATGGGTACACAAGGAAGGTAGGTCGGCAGTTGATCTGCGCTGACTGAATCCATACTGCCTGTCGTGGATTAGACTGTGTTTTTCAGGAAATTTTAGTAATTCGGTGTTTATATACTTTTCCATCACTTTAGAGACGACTGAAGAACTTCCGAAGGTCTTTCACCTGCTAAAGAAGAAATCTTCATAGACTTCACGGCAATTGGCGAAATCAAGAGACAATTTAGTAATAAATCACCCTTTGACTGTTGTGCAGGGTTGGATGATAAGTTTTCTGCACTAAACACAAGGCCATCTCGTATACTATTACCATTTTAGAGAATTTTTCGTGAAACGAAGACCAATTGAATATTACATCCAACGGTTAAGTTTACTTGACGCAAAAACGTCTAGAAGTAGCAGAAAAAAGGTTTTGAAAATTTGAAAATTTTTCTTCTTCAACGTCAAAGTCGCGATTTAAAACGTCAAAATTTGCAATTTTCAGACAACGAGTTTAAAGTAAATACGAACTATGTAGACGATATGGCGTAATAAGTGTGTTTTACATAAAGTCTTAATATTCAGCTTCAACTATCATTGCCCTCCATTTTACTAAAATATTTTCAGAAAATCCATTTCAAATAGACCCTCTTTCTGATGCTTCGGTATTTATTTATGGTTTAATAGTCTATATTTTAGCAAATAATCGAAGAAAAAATTTGTTATTGAGAAGACCCTGACTTATGGATTTTAAAAAGATTTCTTCAAATGAGCGCGAACTAGGACCCCAAAAACCCATATATGGGGTCAGTTTCAGTTTTTGTATACAGGGTGACGCTTTTCTGCGGCAAAACTCGAGCTGAATCTTATAAACTAATTTTCACAATCACAGGCTGGCCTATAAGTTGTTGGTGATACACACTTTCTTTTTTTAATAGAACACCCCCATATTTTATTGTATTTTTGTGTTTTCCAGCGAATTACAATGCATGTTTGTAAGAAAAAAATGTATGCCGTTTATCGTTTCTGAGTTATTTCAATTGTATTTTAAGCACATATCACAAATTGTGAAACGGCGTTTTTATCAATAGGTAGCGGAGCCCCATGGAAATGACGCATTTAGAGAGCTTTTTGTTGGTACTACAAGTCGAAAAAATCGAGCTGCCATATACGGACACGCTCAAATAGTAGCTGAATTTTAAAAATTTTCGCAGAAATGTTTTTAGTGTTTCTCTGGAACTTATTTTTGTAAGATTTATGTGATATTTTGGTAATTAATAGTAAATCTTTAGTAAGTTGTTGTAAAGAAAAGCGGTTGAATTTTTGTGAAAAATATAGTTTAGTGTAACATTACTAAAAGAAATTTCTGTAAAAAATAAAAAAAATAGTGATTTTCTGTAAAATACACTTTTGCAAATTTTAATATTTTTTTCTTTCAATTTTGGTCCTAAAGCTGTTTGCGAATAATTATATCCTGGCAGGTGTGTAAACAGCTTAAAGAAGTTCGTTGGCCAGGAAAATCGGACCAGTTTTTTTTTCTGGAACTTTTAAAGTTTATTTTCGTAAAATGTTTGTACTTTTTGAAACGACAAAGCTATTTTAATAAAATACGGTAGATTGTTACTAACATATAGGTTATACTGCCAACCAAATGTCCTTGTTTTAAAAACAAGACATATTTGCATTAAAAGCATTTTCACGAAAATTCGCTACCATAACGCACGTGCTGCGTCCAGACTTTTTCTTATCCTACCTTTGCGAAACCTAATTTTTTGCGGTGGTTGCTTTGAAGGCAAAATATGAGGCTCAGCTTAATATATAAAAAGAGCCTAGAGTGTCAATTTATAATACTAAACCTTCTTTCAAAAAACTTGGCTACGCAAGACAGGCCCAAGTGAGTCACTAATAATTATTAATCCTGTTTTAAATTGAATATTTATAAGTTAATTAATAATTACATTGTGCAATATTGATAAAATTCAATATAAGTGTATTCTATTGTTTTGCTTTCACTAAATTAAATACATTTCTTAATAATATATTTTTTCTCATTTTTTATCAATATGCTCGCGCCCCCCATTTAGTTCTGTAACGCCCTCGTAGGAGGGCGCACCCCACAGTTTAAGAATCGTTAATCTATAGAAACCGCTTTATTAGATAAACATAGTAGCCCTCAAAGTTAATGTTACTTTCGCCTATTAAAAATTAAAAAATTTGGAAGAAGTCCATTTTATTTATTTATTTATATTAGTGATTTTTTGTAGAGAAAATATGCTAAAGTGGAGACAGCCATTTAACGTTTGTGTTTTTGTGGCATTCTCTAAAACCAGACTTTGAGATCATGAACTAAGATTCTTAGACAGGTCATCATTTAGGGAATGAGTTACTCCGACTCTCATTGATAAGGAGCTATAAACAGATAGTAGCCGGGTTAATGAAGACGTGCGGCAAGGAGTAGTATCGTCAGCAAAACTGTGAATTGGATTATTGGTTGTTTCCACAACGTCATTTATATGCAAAAGTAAAAGTGGTGAAGCCAAAACGCAACCGTGTGAAACAGCGGCATTAATTTTCAATTCATGTGACGGAACCCAATCAATAACAACATGGAAGGGGCGCTCTTTCAAAAAACTAGATAGGCATAGTTTTAAAGGTAATACATATAACGGAAGTTTATTGTTAAGTGCCGCATGTCAGACCTGATCGATTGCTATATAAATAGTAATAGTAATAGTTATAGTAAATACATTTTTCATTCAATTATACAATTCATCCTACAAAGAAGCCTCAACTTGCGGTTGTAAAAAATAAAATTTTATAAGTTACATTTCCACACAAACATCTAGATATCATTACGTTGTCACTTCAAATGAGATTCAAAGACCTCCAACTCCAAAGATGAGTGACGTATGTCAGGATATCGCCAGGAGATCGGTTTTTACGAAACCCGTATTGGGGGTAATTTAGGATGTTTTTTATTTATTTTTTATTTCAACAACACACCATGAGGGCTTACAGCCTAAATATTATCGTACCGTGTGTGACGACAAGGTGGAAAGAGGCAACTTGCTAATTCTGGACTTGAAGGTGTGGAGGTTCGGGGGAGAAGGAAAAACATGTGCCGGCAAGGAATTCCACAACTTGGAAGTCCTCGGAGCAAAAGAGCGGGCATAACAAGATGTTCTATGTCTGGTGACCTGGACAGTAAAAGGGTGCATTCGCTCTATTCCCCTGGTACATCTCTTGGGGACAGCAGGTGAAGGAACTATGGAAGGAAGCTCCTCTGAGCAGTGCCCGTGCAGATATCTATAAAAAAGAGAGCGGTCACCAACGGCACGTCGGTGGGCAGGAAAGGCAGCCTTTGGGTGAGGGTCGGGTCACCGATGAGACGTATAGCTCTCTCCTGAATGGAGTCCAGGGTAGCGAGTGTAGAAGCGGAAGCAACACCTAGATGTGGGAGCAGTATTCGAGATTTGGTCTTATTTGTGAAATATATAAGGTATAGAGATTAGCTGGTGATAACTATTTGCGAGTCCAGAAGGAGAAACCTAATTTCTTAGCAGCCGCTTCTGCAATTGATGTGACATGTTGGTGCCAATTGAGATTTCGATCCACAGAAATGCCAACAAGTGAAAATGACTCATTACTTTGAATAACTTGGTTGTTTATTGTGATGGGTCTAGGGCTGGTGTATCTCTTATGAGAAAGAAAGCAAGACTGTGATTTGGTGTGGTTGAATTGTACAAGATTTCTATTTCCCCAGTCTAATATGTTTTGGAGATCCACGGAGAAAGAACCCTCAAGGAGTCTGCAATCCTCATCTAATTGGACTAAAGAGACAGGCTTAGATTATTGTATATTTGAGTGGAGGGTGCTGTCGTCCGCGTAACTGTACACTGGGTTGGATGTGCTAGAGTAGAGCTCATTAATATGGAGAAAAAAAGTAGGGGCTAAAGCTGAACCTTGAGGAACTCCTGCATTAATTGGATACAGATTAGAGGAATGGCCATCCAGGACAAGAGAAATGCTCCGGTTAAAGAGGAAATTTGCTATGCACATACAGAGTTTTGGTGGTAGGCCATAATTCGGTAGTGTATTAAGCAGCGCTGCGTGCCAGACCTGGACGAACGCTTTGGATATGTCTAGAGCGACAATCTGGGATTCGCCGTGTATTTCCATAGACTTGTTCCAATAATGGGTTACAAAGGAAAGGAGGTCGGCAGTTGATCTGCGCTAACGGAATCCATACAGCCTGTCGTGGATTATACTGTGTTTTTCAGGAAATTTTAGTAATTCGGTGTTTATAGTGTTTATATGCTTTTCCATCACTTTAGAGACGACTGAAAGGAGAAAAATAGGCCGATAGTTGCTAGGAAGCGCTTTGGATTTGTTTGATTTCTCGAGGTATTTTATAAGCTCTTTATTGATAATTTTAACCCTAAACAAAACTGATAGAATGGAAATTTGATGATTATTCCCCACATCGGATTTGCCTCCCTTTTTAAGGACTTGCTCAACTCGAGCTTGTTTCCAGAAAGATGGAAATATACTTGCTATTCAAAAATGAGGGCCACAACATTCACTCGAAGGGAGTTGAATGTAGGGTTGAAAATTCCACAGACAATTTTATTGTCCCATTATCTGCCTCAACAAATGCCGGTGACCCTCTTAATCCTCCTCATCCTTTAGGTACCGTGACCGAAGCCCCCCACTTAATTGACGGTCACCCCACTACTTTAACTGATAACGAAGCAGGTAGACGGAAAGACATATATAAGGGAAGACTTGCAACAAACTGCCAGATCTCTCTGAGGCTAGGGTTGAACACACTGAGACCTCACAGACGATCTCCGGCGAGATTTGGGGAGTAGGCAGATTGAGGCCCCGTAATCGAGCTACCACAACTCAACCCACCTTTGCCCACCGCTCTAAGGAGTATGCAGGTTGAGGCCTTAGAGTGTCCTTACATATTTCTTTTACCAACCTTTGTCCATCACTCTAAGGAGTAGGCAGATTGAGGCCTTAGAGTGTCCTTACATATTTCCTTTACCCACTATTGTCCACCACTCTAAGGAGTAGTTAGATTGAGGCCTTAGAGTGTCCTTACATATTTCCTTGACCCACCTTTGTCCGCCACTCTAAGGAGTAGGCAGATTGAGGCCTTAGAGTGTCCTTACATATTTCCTTTACATCTTGAAAATGGCTCCAAAACAGGAGCCGAAACGTCGAGTTTTAATAAATTCTGGACGCGGTTCAATCCGAGAACCCATTTTGTCTCACAATAAAGACCGCGGAAATCTTTCTGAATATATATATATATATATATATATATATATATATATATATATATATATATATATATATATATATATATATATATATTTATATATAGGTCCCTATTAGTGATTGTTTCCTTATCCGAAAAATCGCTAATAAAAATAACAATAAAATAACTAAACAATAACAGTAATATAGCAGAATTTATACACCGAAAATATTTACTTCCAATAATATATTTGGCAAATGTATATTTGGCAAATGTATATTTGTCAGGATCGTTATTTCGAAGTGCAGAAATCATGTCCCTTGTATCTGGTATTAATATTTCTAGAAGTTTGACCCATGTAGATTGCGCTATAGTGTGTACAAGCTAATTTGTAAACTCTAGCTTTTGTCAAATTTCAATAATCAAACAAAAAGTATTTAATAACGGCCACTCTGTTAAATAATAGATAAAATAATAGAAATAAACAAAAACAAATTAGCGCTTAATTTAATGTATCCAAATATTAAAGGCACAAAAGATAACAAATATATTCGAAGACCTATTTTGGAACCATTTCAGGCAACATTTAGAAAATGTTAAATATCTGTACAAATGAAAAGTTAGTTTTTAAATCTTACAACACGACGATCTTTTAATACCAGATACAAGGAGCACATTTATGCACC
This sequence comes from Tillus elongatus, assembly GCA_964006375.1. Taxonomy (NCBI): domain Eukaryota; kingdom Metazoa; phylum Arthropoda; class Insecta; order Coleoptera; family Cleridae; genus Tillus; species Tillus elongatus. The sequence goes on from OZ023264.1 coordinate 117,792,990, forward strand.
TAGAAATAACAATGGTGACAAATACACATTTGCAAAACATATTATTGAGACTCAACATAGACCCCGAGTAAATCACCGCATAGTGCCACTACATTTTTAATGACAAGCACAAACTTGACATTTTTGAAGTTTTAGAAGTCAAAAAGCACATACACGACAATAGCTACCACGTTTTAAATGAACAAATTTATTTAATAGATTCCCCTTTCTTCAAACGTCTCCTTTCTAATTAGATATATCAATCTAAATATGTCTAACTCTTTTTCAAAAAAAAAATTGTGAAATAATAGATTGATGTGCGTCGATATTTTCGTTTGTATGAAGTCTGTTTTATCACTGTTTCTTTAGTTATTGTATTGTTATAATTGCTGTTTTGGTTATTATTGTCAGAGGTTCATTCTCTTTTTATGTTAAATATTAACATACATCACGTGAACATTTTGAAGACGTCCTCCCTGATTTTTATTTTTAAAGAATTTTTTGCTCACATCATCACTTACCAGCGGATTATTTTATTTATAGTTCTCATGAATTCGTATAAATGAATTAATTTGTTTCTGCCTGATGATGGTGCCTAACAGCGAAAACGGCTAAAGAAAAGAAAATAAATGTTTGTAAAGCCAGAGAAAAAGTCTCTAGGTATGTATTTAACTCATAATGTTTTAATGCCAATAATCGGCCGCTTTTTTTTAGACAATCTGTATAATTTCTTCATACTAGACACAAAACTTCTGTTTTACAAGTTGCTGAAAAATAAAACACCTAAGGACACCAAAATTAATTTTATGGCAAGTTGGAAACTCAGTTTATCCAATTTACTTTTGTTGTAGCTCATTTAAGATGTAACTTAATAAAGTTGTACTAATTATATGTCTTTCAGCAAAACTAAAAGTAGAAACAGGTAAATCTAGTTGGATATTTAAGTTGAGATTAAGCGACAAAAAATTACAAAGTTTTGTACAATATTAGCCGTCACGTACATTGTGCAATGCGTAAAAATTGCTAACTAAATGTTTCTTAAAAAACACCACAATTGTGTTTATATATATATATATATATATATATATATATATATATATATATATATATATATATATATATATATATATATATATATATATATATCCTACCGATAACTCAAAAAGTAACAGGCCGATTTTGACAAAATTTAGTGTGTACCTTCCCTTTGTTAGTGTTTTGGACAAGTTTGTTCGCCAAGAAAATCGGACTAGTTTTTTCTGGAAAATGTTGAGTTTTCTTTCGGAAAATAACAAAGCTATGGCAATAAAATTTGGTACTCAGGTTTATACTATTAAACTTACCTTACACCAAATTTCAGATTTCTATATTGAAAGGGGAAAAAACCATAGATATTTTAAAAAAAATTACGTGCCACTGATGACAGGAAAAATGTGTGGATAACAAAATATATTGTATATTACAGACAAAAATTAAATTTTCTAGACGCAAAAGTCAAGAAATAAGATAAAAATTGCTTTAAAAATTTTATAGTTTTTCTTCTGAAAATGTCAGTCGCGATTTGAAACGTCAAAATTTGCAATTTTTAGATGGAGAACCTGAAACACATACGTGCTATGTAGAAGAAATGTCACAGTTAGTGTGTTTTACAAAGCCTTAAGTTACAACTTCAACCATCATTGTCCTTAATTTTACTAAAATGTTTGCAGAAAATTCATTTCAAATAGACCCTTTCTATGATAATTTGGCAGTAGTTTCAGTCATAGTGTGTGTGGTTTAATAGTTTCTAGTCCTTCTTGAATTTTCGATAAAAAAATCGTTATTGAGAATACCGCGACTTTAGAATTTTTAAAATATTTCTTCAAAGGAGTGCGAACTTGGCCCCCTCGGGGTCAACTTCAGTTTGCAGAAAATTCATTTCAAATAGACCCTTTCTCTGATAATTTGGCAGTAGTTGCAGTCATAGAGTTTGTGGTTTAATAGTCTCTACTTGTTCTCTAATTGTCGTAAAAAAATCGTAATTGAGAATACCGCGGATTTAAAATTTTTAAAATATTTCTTCAAAGGAGTGCGAACTGGCCCCCCTCGGGGTCAAATTCCGTTTTCACATATATACACGGTGGTGCATTTTTACTGTAAAGCTCATTATATCCGTTATTATACAAGATACAAGAAATATTATAAAAGTTATTTATAGTGTGATTTGAGCTTCATGTTATAAAATTATCTTGACAATCACAGGTGGCCGATAATTAGTTGGTGAAACAAGCTTTAGTTTTTTTAATGGAGCACCCCTTTTATTGCAGCATTATTGCATTTTCCATACAATTTTAATGCACACCTGTAAGGAGGAAAAAATGTTTACATTTTGAAACATATCAGAAATTGTGATACGGCGTTTTTCCAAGGAAAATTGGAATCCCAAGAAAATGACGCTTTTAAGGAAGTTTTCAATTAAATTATTCGTCAATTAATTTGAGATGCCATATACACGGCGCTCTCAAAGTACTTAGCCAAGCTTTGTAAAAAAAGTGGCGAATTTTCATGAAACAGATTGTTTACAAACATTCGTCTAAACATTTTTTTACATCCTGTCAAAAAGCTTTCTGTGAATAATTGTACCTTGGCTGGTGCAGTTTTTGTGTAAATTGCGTGGATAAGTTCGTTGCCCACGAAAGTCAGATTAGTTTTTTTGGGAAAAGTTTAAATTTATCTTCGGAAAATTTTTGTACCTTTTTAAAGAAAAAGTTAGTCTAATGAAATAAGGTAACTTGTTTCTGTTATAAAGGTTACACTATCTACTTAATTTCCTGTCTATCTTAAAAAAACATATTTAACATTAAAAACAGTTCTATGAAAATTCCATACAATGACGTACTTTTTGAGTCCAGACTATTCAACCTTACTAAAATATTTTCAGAAATTTCATTCTAAATAGACCTTTTCTCTGATGCTTTGGCAGTCGTTTTAGTTAGAGGGTTTAATGCTCTACAATTTTTAGCGAATTATCGTAGAAAATGCTCAATATATCCATTAAAACATACAAGAAAAAATTGTATATGTTAATTATAGGTTGTCTTGAGCTGCATCTTATAAGATTAATTTTACAGTCTCAACGTGGTCCATAACTCGTTGGTGATACAAATGTTCTTTTTAATGAATTTTCTTAGGAAATATTAACTAATGGGAAGATCTCGAACTTTTGGATTCTGAAAAAAAAAATTTCAAATGATGGCGAACTACGACCCCTAGAACCCATATAGGGGTCAGTTTCAATTTTTATATGTTTTCCGGGAACATTTTGGGTTTTCTTTTGGAAAAAATGTTACCCCCAAAAATAAAAAAGTTATGGTAATTAAATTTGGTACCCAAGTATATGACATTAAAAGGAAACTATATGCCAAAAACTAGATTTCTATGTTACAGGGAAAAAAGTTATAGAAAATATTTAGTGCTAGATCATTTCCATGAAAATTTTCTACCATAACTCACTTGCTGCGTCTAGATTTTTTTAGACACCGCTTATGGATTTTTGCATTTTTCATCGAACTATAACACATGTTTGTAAGAAAACAAATTCGGGACGCGGCAAGTGCGTTTTGATAGGGAATTTTTATGAAATGCTTTAAGTTTCAATAAGTTAATTTGTTATTAACTTAAGGTAGTTCGTTAGATAGGAAACCAGTTTTTTCGATAACATTTTCGGAAACTTTTTATACATTTCCAAGTTATTTTGTTGAATTATGGTACGTTGTTTCTACTATAATATAGGCTATACTGGTAACCAAATTTTATATCTTGTCACGGGTTTTCTTAATAAACAAAAATAATGAAAAGCTTGCCCGGCTTCTGGCCCGTTACAATTTAGGAAAAGGGAGGTTTCGGAAAAATAAAGAAAGAAGGAAAAGGAAATTAAACAAACCACAGGGAAGAGTAAAAGAGAAATAATAGAGAATGGTTACGCTACACCCAGGAATTGGGAACTTCAGCGTCGGCAGTTGGTACCAGGCTCAGCAGGTATGTCACGACTATTTGACTACTTCTAGTGACAGGTGCAACAGATGTTAAAAGAAAGATTTTGGGGGTTAGAAGTTTATAAATTAATAAATTATTAGACACAAAGTATTTTAGTTAATTATCTGATAGTTAAATAATAACAGCGACATCAACGGTAAGTGAAATTTAATAGTTGGAATCACAACACCATAAGTAAGGAATTGTTACATCAATTATTTTTTGTATTTTAGGCAGACACTTAGCGATGGTAAATTGTGTTACTGTGTCAGAGATGTAATTATTACTTTAATTGAATTTAACAAAGATGGTAAGATCCCCCTTACAGTCGACTGCTCGAGTTTACACACAAAGACAACGTTAAACCATCAACTTTAAACGTATGTATATCTTAATAATTATCTGCTAAATCTACTTTCATGTATACAAATATATACATAGACATATATACATATATATTTATGAAAGTTAATGTTTAATATGGCTATCCAATAATTAAATTGTATGTGATCTGATTATAGGTGTACTACTCAAGTTTAGAAGTAAACGCACAAAATAAACAAACAGAAACTACTTCGGGGACTTATCCGGCACTTGGTCCTTGTCCTTAACTTCTTTGGGTCCTGAGGTTTAAGTGCTGACCCAGTTAAAGCAGAAAACACCACCAGACTTCAGCCCCAGACAAGAAACGCTACAATGAACAAATAGCTCTCTCAGCATGTACTACTTATTTCAATTTTTTTATTAGGCAGAATAAATGTGGGAAAAATTTAATAATTAAATAATAAAAGCTTACCTAAATGTGTGAGGTTTCTTTTCTGACAAAAATATAAATAATTTCCACTGAAGTGTAATAATTAAAGTAATTAATTAATTTCATATCCCAAATAATTGTAAAGTTGTAACAAAATTCAGCTTCTAGCTGCAGTCAACTTTTTTAAGATCTTTCTGTCACAACATTATTGTTCAGTCACAGGAATATTAGTAATAATATAATTTCATATGAATATTAATCTTTAACCTAAGAACAGAAACTTGTCGGAATTTGATAAGTGATAAGAGAGATGTTAATATTTCCTTTAAAGATGAATTTTATAAATTTCAGAAATTATATCTGGTAGAAAGAGAGAATGAAAAAGATGACACTATACACTGAAGAGTGAGATAGTAAAACATGGATAGTCATAAGGGAGAAGGAGACAGTACATACCTAAGGGCAATTGCTATTATTTAAAATGTAAACAGCACCTCAAATAGAAACTTGTTTACTGTTTTGGACTTAGGTTAATTTTTTCAAGTAAAATTAGATGAAGAGGGTTGTTTATTTGTATTAAACCTTAACTACAACAAAAGTAAAAGTATAAATGGTGCCTTTCCAAGGTTTTATAAGTGTGTATTACAAAAAAACTGTTTATATACCAAAACATGCAAACTATTAGCTAGTGTTCACAAGTGAGTATTATGTCCATATATGAACTATGTTTTTCACCCCCGAAGTTAACAAGCTGTCAGAAATATGAAAAGAGGTTTACAACCGTCTCAATCTGCTTTTATAAAAAAAACATATTTGTTATTAAATACATTTTTATGAAAATTCACCCCATAGGCGCATTTGCTGCGCCCAGACTTTTTACTAATAGTTCCTTTTAGAGTAAACATTGTCTAAGCATATGGCTGGGTACAATTTCAAAAAGAAAACCATTCTAAATAATAACTCGTCTCATGTTTCCTTTTGTGTCTATATACGGGAACGGAGTTAAACGGGATATTGCTTTTGTTGAATTCATTTTACCCACATTGCGGAAACACAAAACTGCATAAGCAAGCACACCTAAAAGGCACATCAAAGAATTGCTGGGTTTGCATCAGTTTTCAATAACGGGCTTTCATCTATAATAACCGGCAAACAATCTGAAAGATAATATTGATATAGCTTGCGCAGAAAAACGTCAGATATATTATATGACTCGAGTTGCAAAAAGCTCAGGAGTCTGATCCCTCAACCACAGCTTGATGAGTCGTCTAACATAAAAGAAACTGTCGATGGATGTATACCGCAAGCAGTTGAATCAGCTTCTATGTAATTGCTGTTGAGGAGTGACGTTTGGACAACTCCTTTCGTGCCCCTAAGTGGAACAGTCTGTAAAGGGATTACTGGTAAACATAAATCAAAATCATAAATCACAATTATATAGCACAATAATTAGTCTACAAATCACTATTTTTAATTATAAATTTAATTAGAAACGAAATAATAATTACTACAAACTTTTCAATGAAATATTTAAGGAAATATACCTTATTGGGGCGCAGGGTATATCTTACTAAAATGGTTAAGTCAATTATTCTGGAAATAAACTTTGGCAAAATTGTGCAATAATAAAAAAAAGTCAGGACGCAGCAAAAGCGTTATGGTAGTGAATTTTCATAGAAATAATCTGGCACCAAATATTTTTTGCAATTAAATGCTTATAACTTTTTTGTAACAGAGATCTCAGTTTTGGTGCGTAGTTTACTTTTTATAACGTAAACGTACGTACCAAATTTGGTTACTATAGCTTTGTTATTTTCAGAGATAACAAGTTTTTCGGCAAGAAACCACAAAATTTTCTCCAAAATTCTATTTTCCTGGTTAACGAACCTACCCAACACACATACAAAAGTAAGTAAGGTATCAGCCAAATTTAACCAAGATTTTCCTATTATCAAATTAGCCTATTTTTGACTATTAATATTACTTCAAAGTCAGTAACTTACAAGTAACTAAATTGATAAAAATTTGGTTTAATTTTACCTATAAATATCCTCAAATATAATTTTGAGTTTCAGTTCCACAATTGATAATTTTTAGTCGACGTGTGTCCTAAATTGGACTGAAAACTGAATACTTAGCCCAAGTACCTAAAATACATATTTTAAGGTAATTTATTACCTAATATTAACTTGCAATATGTCTCTGTGGTATAGTAAATTGGAAGTCTTCTTATGAAGTCCAGATTACATATATATATATATATATATATATATATATATATATATATATATATATATATATATATATATATATATATATATATATGTGGGAGAAATATTATTAATTTTCATTTAACAAATAAAAAGTTTGGTTTATTCAGTCATTATGGCAACGTATTCAAACATTGTCGTTAGTTATAAGTTATATTAAGGGTGTGCGCAAGTCGGGTAGTGGCGTGCGGGGAGTATCGCGCTGAGAGGCGAACAGAATCAGGGACGACTGAGAGAACTTAAGACGTAAAGACGCAAGTTGGTAAGAGTGATACGTGTGTGTGTGTGACGAGAAATTAAGAAGAAAAGTTGCTAGACGGGCAACTAGATAGTGAAGCTATCCACCAGTTATTATCATAAGTCATATCAAATGTACCGATCATCATCATTGTAATATATAATCTCCCTAACAGTAATTAATAAATAGTTAATAGTAAAGTGCCGTGAATTGCTCTCGATCAATCACAATAAACGAACCCTAGATCATACCCCACAATTTATTGGGAGCTCGACCGCGATTGTAATTCGTATCGAAGACACCTAAAGAAGATTAGATGTACAAGTACAAGTAACAAGAACAAGTAAGATTTTAAGGAATTGACACCGTTGGTCTAGAGTGAGCAGCGGAAGAGCAGGCGGAGACAGAGGGGTGACTAGAGCAGCGTCGTCACTGTGGCATCAGCTTCAAGAGACATCATCCCTAACACGACCGAACGCTTCCAGTTCGACGTTTTAAGGTATGAATGTTTTTAACGCATACATTATTGCATGCGTTAGTTAGTTGGCTACATTAAATTGGAACCGGATCCCGTTCACTACGGACCACAGACCAGATGTTGGGTTAAACGTTTTTATAGACATTTATATATTTCTAGAAGGGCCGTACTGTTACAAGTATTGCTACCTGCTTGCAGAGAATTTGAATATCTTTGTGTAATATTTTAAACGTAGTAAACGATTTATTACAGCGATTTAATTTTAGTAGATTCTATTACATTCTTTTATTTTCAGACTATGTTAATTCTATTTTTAAAATGATGAAATGATTATTGATTTTCTTTACCAGATATAACATTTGAAGGTGCAAATTATTGATATTTATAACTGTTGATTTATTATTAGCATTTCTTTGTCCTTTGTTGCATTTGTGTAACCACTATTTTTATAGGTAAATTAATATTTTACATTTGTGATTGCCAATTGTTGACTGAATATTTGTTTGGGTTTATTTTTCTCACTTTTCGGCCAAAATGTCAGATTTAAACAGTCATGCGAAGATTGCATTTAATCTGTCAAATGCTCCATACAAAGCTATTCAGGCATTGCATTCTATAGCATTAGGCGAGAAGGGTTTGCCGAAATTGGCCAGGAAGAATTTAAGACAATTTACTGGCTACAAGATTAAAGAAAATTCACCGGAATTTCTAGGCAAAATAGAAGAGGTCGAAGGAACTTTTTCTCTAGCTGACTTGATAGCGGTGTGCTATATTCTCGATTTAGATTATTCAGGAGACAATTCGGAAATAGCTGCAAGGATATGTCATTTTTTGAACGAATTGAAGAATAAAGGATCGGATGAAGATGAAAATAATGGTGAAGAAGAAGATGCTGAAGAAGATAACGATGATTTAGACGCTTCACAATCAGATATGAGAAAGAGGCTGAGGGAATTGATGAGGGTTCCCGGACGAGAAGAAATATGCGGCGTTTCTAAAGATGATATGACGAGTCATAGGACAGGGGACAGACGTAGTTCTTGTGTATTGACATTTAGAGATATAGAAGATACGATGAGGACATTTTCAGGGAAAGGTGATTATCCTGTGGAAAGGTGGATCGAAGATTTTGAAGAAGCGGCGAGTTTGACTGGACTCAATGAAATACAGATGCTAATATTTGCGAAAAAATGTTTGCGAGACAATGCGAAACTGTTTATTCAATCCGAGAGGCACGTGAGAGATTGGGAGACTTTAAAAGGTTTACTGAAGGAAGAATTTGAAGAAAAGATTAGCTCTATCCAAGTACACAAAATTTTATCAGAAAGAAAGAAGAAAAAGGAGGAATCGCTACAAGAATATGCTTTGATGATGAGGGAAATTGGAAGTCGTGCCAACTTCGACGCAGAAATAATTATTCAGTATATAATAGATGGAGTACAAGACGATCAGACAAACAAAATAGTTCTATATGGCGCCAAGAATTTTGCAGATTTTAAGGATAAGATTAAGCTTTACGATTTAATTAAATCCAAGAACAAAACATACAATAATGATTCCAAGGCTACATCCAAGAATTTTGGTAGTTCGACAAGTTACAAACCAAAGACGAATGGACGCGACGATAAGATAATAAAATGTTTCAATTGCGGAGTCAAAGGTCACAAAGCAACTGAATGTCCTTCTAAAGCGAAAGGATATAAATGCTTTTCATGCAATTCTTTTGGGCATAAATCAAATGAGTGTCCGAAACGTGCAGCTGGCAGCCAAAATAAACACGGTACACCGTCAGTACAGACAATTGGAGCAGTTGATCCTAAACCAAATTGTTTGAGTGTACAGATAGCTGACCTCATAACACATGCTCTTCTCGATACAGGAAGTGACGTTAACGCCATCAGAAGCGATGTGTATGAAAATCACTTACGAGGACTGTCTGTTGAAAATTCATCAATTTTATTGAAAGGTATCGGTCAGTCGACAGTTAGGACACTAGGATACATGGAAATAGACACTAAAATCGATGAACAGTATTTTAGGTTGAACTTCCATATTATACCACAGCATGCTACAAGTTTTGAAGTAATAATAGGTAATGAACTGTTATCATTAGCGGAGATTTCGATTATGCCGGATGGAATCAGTGTTCGGAAACTAGAAACAGAAGATAGTGAAACACTCTTAATGAATATTATTGCAATGGACGACCAGAAGACTGACATAGGCACAAATAATCCAACTCTAAAAGCAGCGGTAGAGGAACTAATAGAAAACTACAGTCCTGTTGAAACTGTGACATCAGAAGTTTCCATGAAAATTATACTGAAAGATGACATTCCTATCCACGAAGCACCAAGAAGACTCGCTTTTCAGGAACGGTTGGAAGTTGAAGGACAAATAGAAGAGTGGCTCGAGAAGGGAATAATTAGACCAAGTTGTTCCGAATATGCTAGTCCCATAGTTCCCGTGAGGAAGAAGAACGGAAATTTACGAATATGTATCGACTACAGGAAGATAAATAAAAAAATTCTGAGGGATCATTATCCCCTCCCCCTCATTGAAGATGTAATAGATAAGCTAGCCGGTGCGAAGATATTCAGCACACTAGACCTGAAAAATGGATTTTTCCACGTTCCAGTGGAAGAATCGAGCAGGAAGTACACATCCTTTGTTACGCACCACGGTCAATTTGAATTCTGCGTAGTACCTTTTGGGTTATGCAATAGTCCCAGTGTATTTCAGCGATATGTCTGTCAAGTTTTCAGATCGTTGATAAATAAAGACATTGTTGTGATATACATGGACGATATCGTAATATCCGCCCAGAACGAAGAACAAGGACTAGAAAGACTCAAATTAGTTTTTGAAACAGCGACTATTTACGGATTAGAACCAAGATTTGAGAAATGTCAGTTTCTAAAGAATGAGATTACATTTTTGGGTTATCGTATCAAGGATGGATTCATAAGTCCTTCAGAGGAAAAAACTATAGCGATACGGAATTATCCAGAAGCTACCAACGTTAAGCAGATACAAAGTTTTCTAGGACTAACGTCATATTTTCGAAAATTCGTACCACTTTACTCTATAAAAGCTAAGCCGTTATCTGATTTGTTGAAAGATGGACAACATTTTATCTTTGGAAGAGAGCAGAGGAACTCGTTTGAAGAACTGAAATTAGCATTGACCAGCGAACCCGTCTTAAAAATATTTTGCCAGGATTCCAGAACAGAAGTACATGTGGATGCTAGCAAACAAGGTTTCGGTGCAGTGTTATTACAAGAGGAACGTGATCGTTCATTACATCCTGTACATTATATGAGTAGAAAAACCACCCCTGCCCAAGAAAAACTAAGCAGTTACGAGTTAGAAGTATTAGCCATTGTAGAAGCTCTGAAGAAATTTAGAATTTATCTATTAGGCAAGAAGTTTAAAGTTGTCACCGATTGTAAAGCTTTTACGCAGACCATGGAAAAGAAGGAATTAGTGACAAAGGTGGCTAGGTGGGCATTGTTCCTTGAGGAATTCGATTACCAATTAGAACACAGAAGTGGAAAACGTATGCACCACGTAGATGCGTTAAGTAGAAATATTAATGTTCTAACCATAGAGAGGCCACTTTTGAGGAGGATTCAAGCGGCACAATTACAAGATAGTTCTCTTAAACCAATTATCCAGATCCTAGAAAATGACCAAGCCTATGGTAATTATGCTCTGTTGAATGGTGTTCTGTACAAAGATGACAAGGGGAAAAACCTTCTGGTTATACCCAGCTCTATGGCAACTGAGATAATCAGGTCAGCACACATCACAGGTCATTTCGGAACTGCAAAAACAGTTGACCTAGTGAGCCATGAATATTTTATTCCGCGGCTACGAGAGAAGGTAGAGCATTTTATCAGCGCTTGTGTGCAGTGCATATTGGGAAATAGGAAAAGTGGGAAGAAGGAAGGATTTCTCAATCCTATACCAAAATCGAATGTACCACTTGATACATATCATTTAGATCACTGTGGACCGTTTGAGACGACGAAGAAGCAATACAAATATATTCTTATAATGATAGATGCATTTTCGAAGTTTACCTGGATTTTTCCAACCAAGACTCTTAGTTCTAAAGAAGTTGTCGAAAGACTTATTGTAAATCAATCAGTTTTCGGAAATCCACGTCGATTCATCACAGATAAGGGAGGCGCTTTTCGTTCCGAAGATTTCAAGGACTACTGTGTTGCTGAAGGGATTGAACACGTAGAAGTTACCACTGGAGTTCCTAGAGGAAATGGACAAGCCGAGGTAATGGTACAAATTGTCACTTCTGCCTTACGACGCTTATCTCAAGACAACCCCCCCGAGTGGTACAAACATACATCTTGCTTGCAAAGAGCTATAAACTCATCGCGTAGCAGAAGCACAGGTACCAGCCCCTTCAAGCTCATGTTTGGGACAACGATGAAGAGAAAAGAAGATGACGATTTAACAAAAATATTACAAGACGTTCACGAAGAAATATTTGAAGAAAGCCGTGAAAATTTACGTGACGAAGCAAGGAAGTCTATAAATAAAATACAAGAAGAAAATATAAAGTCCTACAATAGGAACAAGAGGATAGCTAGAAAGTATCAAATAGATGACGTTGTGGCTATCAGACGAACTCAATTTGGTAATCAGAACAAATTATTCCCCAGGTATTTAGGTCCCTACAGAGTAACCAAGGTCAAGAGGAACGACCGATATGATGTTCAGAAAATAGGCACAGGAGAAGGAGCGAAGCTCACTTCTACCAGCGCTGATGGCATGAAACCCTGGAGCACGCACTTTGCCTTAGAATCATCCGAGGCGTATGATTAGTCAGTCTGGCCGAGTTGTGGGAGAAATATTATTAATTTTCATTTAACAAATAAAAAGTTTGGTTTATTCAGTCATTATGGCAACGTATTCAAACATTGTCGTTAGTTATAAGTTATATTAAGGGTGTGCGCAAGTCGGGTAGTGGCGTGCGGGGAGTATCGCGCTGAGAGGCGAACAGAATCAGGGACGACTGAGAGAACTTAAGACGTAAAGACGCAAGTTGGTAAGAGTGATACGTGTGTGTGTGTGACGAGAAATTAAGAAGAAAAGTTGCTAGACGGGCAACTAGATAGTGAAGCTATCCACCAGTTATTATCATAAGTCATATCAAATGTACCGATCATCATCATTGTAATATATAATCTCCCTAACAGTAATTAATAAATAGTTAATAGTAAAGTGCCGTGAATTGCTCTCGATCAATCACAATAAACGAACCCTAGATCATACCCCACATATATATATATATATATATATATATATATATATATATATATATATATATATATATATATATATATATGTATATCTATATATATATATATATATATATATATATATATATATATATATATATATATATATATATATATATATATATATATATATATATATATATATATATATATATTACCAATCTAACTGCAATACAACACGGGAAATATTTTGGGCACTAAGATAACCTAAAAAGGCTTTCTGATTGGCCGTATAGTCATAATTACTGCAGGAGTGGTCTTCCAAGTGAAACTGCCTACATCAAAGTTTAAAATACCCATAAAATCTGACTTCAAATAAAAATGTCCTCAAAGTTCAAAGTCTACAGCAGTGAAATCAATTTGTAAATGTTGAAGGTGTTTCAGTTGATGAACTTAATTAATAAAAATTTTATTCTTCAGTCACAGTATCTGTGTAAATCCTAAAAACGTATGAGAACGTCATCGGCTACTACTATGTGGAAGAAAAGCTGCTGATTTGAAATGAGCACGTGTACCCCTTCAATATAATACATCCCTTTTTAGGCCCATGGAATGAAGCATTGGCAACACGGTCAGCTGTCATATGTTTATGTTTATTTACTTATTTTCGCTCTACTGATGTCTATAACATATTATGGAATCAAAGGTCAAAAACGCTATATAATCATTCCTATATGTCTCTCTGTATATAAGTGATATATATATATATATATATATATATATATATATATATATATATATATATATATATATATATATATATATATATATATATATATATATATATATTATATTATATATATATATATATATATATATATATATATATATATATATATATATATATATATATATAGATACATGAAAATGTATGATTGCTAATGAATTTAAACTAAATTCCTTTACCATGTAGTTGAAATTCCGATAATAGAACAAAATGCCTTCAAAGTTTGGTTAGTTTGCCTTGTCAGTGGGAATTGTGACTTATAGGTAAAAAATTGGGCAAAATTAACTTTCAGGTCAATAATGTTACAACGGTAGCCATATTAAACTATGCTTGTGGTATCCATCTTGATTATATTAAAAAACTAACAAACATTTTTTGTTGAATCTAGTGTAATTAAATTTTAACTCGAAAAAACATAAAATAATGCTTGTGTACAATGACGGTAGGATAGTTTTGTCTTGTTCACATCACCAATCCTTAAAATATGAATTTCAAGAATTTTTAATAGTTTTTAATTTTAACTAATTTTACTTTTTATAGAGGCGCTCGAATTATATCAAAGTATCATAACCATGTTAACAGAAAAAAACCTAACCGCAGTGTTTTTTTTTCCTTTACACAGTGCAAATTACTTTATCATTGATTCAGATATTTAAAGTATCTTCTTTGATCATTCAACATGTTGTCATTTGTAAACAGAGATGGCCATACATAGTTACTAATATCTACTGTTTGTTAATACATACATAACCACAGATCCCACAGAATAATGTCACATGCGCAGTTCGTTGTTAAGAATTTCACGGCACTTGCGCCCAGATGTTGGATTCAAGTAAAACGTTGGACGTATTTACCAATAAATTACTTCCATTGGCCCAACATATAATGAAAATGCCCTAAATATAACTAAAACGCGTTGGTCGAAATGCCTGGCTGGACCTATTATCGACTTTCCTATTACTTTTAGTTTATTCCTCACATTGGTAAAATACACTTAAATTTTACTTGAAAATGACCTGTGCTGATTTGGTCGCGGACCTATTGTTAGGTCGATTTTACGTCAATTGGACTTTAAATGTTGCTTGGGGTGAATTATCTTTATGAAGATTCGCGATTATAACGATTTTTTTTCGGTAATTTACATTGCTAAGTTTAAAAATTTTAAATTCCATGGTAAGCGCAGTCTAATAATTAATGTAAGCATGACAAAAGGGCGGGTTATAGGAGTAATAAAATTGAAATATGTCTAAAATGAAGCAACTAAGCAACTTAGGCTTACTAACTTAATTTGATTCGTCGTTTCAAGATAACTGGCCAACAATTAAAAAAATGTCAAATATTAAGGAAAACATACCTGTCTGCAAACTTGTTTTTTTACAATCGTCTAATGAATTAAACAGATTCATAAAACAAAAATTTCAATTCACCCACAAAGTTTTGGTTCGATTGAAAATTTGTAGTTTTTGCAGTCTTAGTATACACCCTCTATAATACAGTTTCGAGCAAAATTTAGGATCGCCGATAACGTGTCTTATTGCTGATAAAATTTGCTACAACTTCGTCTAAACCACAACTCAAGATCTCTTTTCGTTTAAAAGTTATGACGTAATAAATCCTGGGAAAAAAACTAACTGATTCACTTGATATGACCAGCAATTTATTTTATATCATATGAACAAACGTTTAAAATCCAAACTCTAAAACTGAATCTGTAGGCCGAGACAACGCAACAATGATGTAATATTTCTCGGATTTCACAGAGTTCTGATCGTATTCAGAAATGTAGCTTAAAGTGATGGAACGCCGGATTATCTAACTTGATAAAAGCCAGTTGTCTTGTTAACTGTTCTTATTTAAACTTGAAAAACATGTCTATGTCTTTTGATACACAATTTTGCTTTCAAACTAATGTAAAAGTTTTTTTTATTCGTAGGCAGGCGAGTTCAAGCAACTTCTCCTTTTACTTTATTTGAAAGAAAAAATAATCTGATTTGACACAAGCTTCGTCAACTAAATCTGTTTTTTATGTAAGAATCGAAACTTAATTCAATTCAATGCACTGTATATAATACGAAAATTCGAAAATTCCTGGTTAGTGTGATCATAAAAGAAAATAATTAAAGTGTCTAAATTTATTGAAATGTTCGTGTGTCAAAATGTCTGAAACGACACTTAAAAAAATGTTTCTTTTATTAATAAGGCCCCTCTAAAACTTAAATAAAGTCTGGATGCAGCAAGCGCGTTATGGTGGTAAATTTTCAGAAAAATATTTTAATAGCAAATATGTCTTTTGTTTTAACGAAAGCAGGCATGAAATTTGATTACCAGTATAACATGTATAGTAAAAACAATGTACCATATTTCATCAAAATAACTTTATTGTTTGAAAATGTCACAAATTTTTTGAAAATAAACCTTAAATTGTTCCCGAAAAAACTGGTCCCTAGCCAACGAGCTTTAAGTGAATAGCAAATTGAGCTATTTAAATTTGAAACATATAATGAAAATTCACCAGCATAACGAACTTGCTGTGTCCAGTGTTCCTTTTCTTACAACATGCATTATATTTCGACGGAAAATGCAAAAATCTGTTTAATAGCAAATCGGTCTTTCTTTAATTCAAGCAGTCATCAAATTTGGTTACCAATATAATAGAAGCAATGTAACATTCTTCATCAAAATGACTTTATTGTTTGAAAAAGTGCAGAATTTTCCCGAAAATTAAGTTAAAACGTCTTTGAAAAAACTGGTCCGATTTTTCTGGCCAACAAACCTCTTCAAGTTATTTACACACCTACCAAAATATAATTATAAAAAAAAAATTTAACGAAACTAGGTGATTTATACGGAAGCAAAAAAAAATTGCGCAAAAATTGGCTATATATTTTCTACTCAAAATTTGGCTGCTAGAAGAATACACAAAATTGAAATTATATACCTAATCTGTAATTAAAATTAAAAATAAAATAATGTGCTTGCACGAGAACCCATTAAAACATAATTTTCGACGATTTTTGTTCAAAAAATTTTCTATTAATTGAATAATCTTATATACAAAAATTTTCAACCAGTGTTTCTTCAAAGAAAATTCCTTAAATTTATTTATCAGAAAATTCGTTATTAAAACAACATTTTGTACAAGAAAAACATCGTTTCCTAGCTGACGAACCTTAGGTTAATAGCAAATTGCGTTATTAAATTTTGGAGCGTTTAATGGAAATTCGTTACTAAAACGCACTTACTGCGTCTCGATTTTTTTACAAACATGCACCATATTTCGATGAAAAATGCAAAAATGCAATAAGGAATGTTAAAAAAAATTGTAGGTATCACCGACGACTTATGGGTATTCCTGTGATTGTCAAAATAGTTTTAAAAGATGCAGCTCAAGACACCCCATAGGTAATGTATACAGTTTTTTCTTATATCTTGCATAATAACAATTATATTAAGCTTTACAGCAGAAATGCGTCACCCTGTATATATGTAAACAGAATGTAAACCCGTATATGGATTCTAGGGGGCCTAGTTTGCGCTCATTTAAAAAAATCTTTTTAGAATTCAAAAGCCGCGGTCTCCTCATTAACGAATTTTTTTTGCGAAAATTAGCTAAAAATTATAGACCGTTAAACCACAAATGTAACTAAAACTACTGCAAAAGCATCAGACAAAGGGTCTATTTGAAATTAATTTTCTGGAAATATTTTAGTATAATGAAGGGCAATGATGGTTGAGGCTGAAACTGAAGGGTTTGCAGAACACTATTTACACAGTCCGTATTTCTTTCAGGTCCTTTGCCTAAATGTTGCCGATTTTGGGGTTTCAAGTAAAAATGTCAAAATTATAGTGATGAGAATTTTAATATTAGTTAAAAAATGTAGTGTTATATTGGAATGAGTTCTCGTATAATGGTAGATGAATACTAGTGGCAGCTGCAGGAGTGTTATTGCTAGAAGTGCTGAAAAGGAAACATACCTTGAACAAAATTTTTAAAGTAACATTTTATAAAAAGATTTTGGCAGTTTAGTTGGGAACATAAAACAAAATTGTGTTAACTGCAAGCACAAGCTTATGCTTATTTACGGAACATACTGTAAAATTTTAATCAATACACATACAAATGGCGACTTTACACGTTTTGAGGAAAACCCCATTTTTTTAAATGCCTCTAACTTTTTTGTCTTCACACTTACAGACCTAAATTTTGGTTCACCATACATATATATATATATATATATATATATATATATATATATATATATATATATATATATATATATATATATATATATATATATATATATATATATATATATATATATATATTGAAACTGACGCTGAATATGGGTTCTAGGGGGCCTAGTTCGCGCTCATTTGAAGAATTTTTTTTTAAATACAAAAGTCGGGTTCCCCTCGTTGGTGATTTTTTTTTAAAGAAAATTCCCTGAAACAAACACTTGTGAAGACACGGGAACAGTCTACGACTATATTAAATATGTAACGGTTTCACTAACTTAGGGCACGAACAAACAACCAGATATACTATTCAAATTGAATTAAGTCTTAAAACTTTCATGTCCTGTTTATCAAATTATTTTTTATACAAAAACTCGCTAAAAAATTAATCTAAGTAAGAACAATCTGATTAGATAACTGTAAAGTGAAATGAGGCCAAAAAAAATGATAAAAAGTAAAGTCGCTAACTAGGATTAGAACTCGTAATGTGGGAGTCAATTATACAATGTACAGGGGCCTAGCCCACTGAGCTATGCACTGCATGCATTTACTAGCAGGTATATCCCATTGTTCAAGGTTTTACAATTTACACAAAACCATTTTATTTACCATGGATTTTTTGCTCATATTTTAACGAAATCAAGGAAAATAACGACGTAGACACATATCTAAAAGCTTGTTAGTCGTTTCTGGTAGTATTTTTTACTCACATTCTAATCGATCAATATTGACGTTTTAACTTTCTTGAATTAGATTTAATTAATTAAAAATTAATTTACCATAGAATACTATTTATGACAGAAACCAGCGTACCAAATATAATTGCCATAACTTTGTTATTTCCGGAGATATACATTTTTTTCGAAAGAAAACATGAAATTTTCCTGGAAAAACAGGACCGATTTCCCTGACTAAAAAATCTGTCCAAGCCACTTGCAAAAGGAAGGTACGTGCCAAATTTGATCAGAATCGGACCATTACTTTTTGAATTATCGGTGTGACATATATATATATATATATATATATATATATATATATATATATATATATATATATATATATATATATATATATATATATATATATATATAAACTGCGGTCATTTGGAGAAATTTGTTCAAATTTCAAAAGTCGGGATCTCCTCATTAGGGATTTTTTTTAAAGAAAATTCGCTAAAACTCAAAAAATATGGAAACAAATTGGGTGCCCTATTTGCAATAAACAAGTTAATATTGTATTTATACATATAGTTACTGCGAGTTGTTTGACATGCTCATACTGTAGGGTACATCGAAATAATTCCGAAATAGCAATAGGAAGTCTCTAGTAATCTACTCTGCTGATATATAGGGTGATTATACTTTCTGACCAACACTTTGAAAACTCATATGTCAGACGTTTTCCCTGCTACTGGTTCTATTTTCAGTGAATTTTTGTGTAAAAAATCCACTGAAGTGGAGATTGCGGCTTCCTATTACAATTTTTTTAAATAAGCGCGAACCCTAAAACCCATATCCGGGATCAGTTTCAATTTTATGTTTATATATGTGTAAAGCAGACCCTTTGGAACTCATACCCCAGGTCAGTTTCAGGCTTTAATATATATATATATATATATATATATATATATATATATATATATATATATATATATATATATATATATATATATATATATATATATATATATATATATATATATATACCAGGGACATAGACCCCTAGTATACCTAGCCAGTCCCCAAATAATGTCTTAAGGCAGACATTTCCCAAATAAGCAATGTAAAATAGCGCAAATAACGCTATCTCTGGTGTTGTGACGGTACCAGGCTTCCAGGCAGCTTCCCGACACACACAGTACTGCAAAAAGGAAGCCGAAGAAACAAAAATAGCGAACAAAAACAACTACTCCCCTGGATAATACCACGAACAGCATTTAATTACATTACTCGTTTGCCACTACCACTTTACTCCCGCCGGGACTTGCGGTAAAATGTAAAG
This sequence comes from Tillus elongatus, assembly GCA_964006375.1. NCBI lineage: Eukaryota > Metazoa > Arthropoda > Insecta > Coleoptera > Cleridae > Tillus > Tillus elongatus. Next base: position 117,813,011 of record OZ023264.1, read on the forward strand.
CAGGAGATATAGGCGGGTTTCGTACTCCTTATGCATCTTTCAGTATGCGACACCACTGTGCACCACCAAATCGGCCCCATGGAAAGCATTGTCATAATATGCAATGGAGAATAGCGTGGGTTGGGACATCATTTTGGAGCAGTGCTAAATAATTATTTATTCAAATTGCCAGCAATGAAACAAGGACCAATAACATGGTTTTCGACTATGGCTGTCAAAATATTAACCTTTTCAGAGTAATTCTAATCGTCAGAATTGTCGCTACTGGTCGAAAGAAGATCCACACCGGATACGAGAAGAACATACGCAATACCCTGAAAAGGTTAATGTTTAGGCAGAAGTAGTTGGTAACCATGTCACTAGACTCTTTTTCGTTACAAACCCACAAGTTCCAGAGGATGTGATATGGTCTCAGCAGGATGAAACACCAGCACCTTACCAAATCAGCGACCTAATATTTCCAGATTTTTGGATAGGGAGGCGAGGATCGTTGGAATGGCCCGTATAATCACTCGATCTTAGACTATTAGACTTCATCTAATGGGGATATGTGAAAAATATGGTATACAAAACTAACCTAAGTGGTTTAACTAACTTAACAAGAAGGATAACGGTTGCGATTAGATCAATCACGTTTTAGATGTTGATTAACGTTAGAAGACAAGACGAGGAAGCTGCCGGGATATACAAGGCGTGCATTTTGAACATCTCCTACATTAAGATTGATGTGTTTTTTTCCATTCTCAATAAAACGCGATTTAACTTTACGGTTAAGACGTTAAGCTTTTTTAAACGATATTTATTGAACTATTATACAACTGATATATAAACATACAAAATCAAAAATAATAGACATCAACATTAGTGTGGTACTAATAAGATACAATACTGCAGTACCTGATGTGCAAAGTACTAGGTTAGGAACAAGAATGAACACCCCGCTGAAGGAGAGTTGCCTACTTATAATGTTTCACCTCCGGAGTGGCTCTATTGTCTTTAGAGGAGACTTGCACTCCACTGAATCAGCTTATCATGGTTCACGGTGTAGTTTCCCAAGGTGGCTGCTGATCCGCTGACTCTGGCGTCTGAATATTTCGGTTGCTACATTGTTTCAATAATGGCTCGTTGTTATGGGTCCATTTATCTCGCGATTGGTTATTAATTACTTTCACATTGCCAATACGTGTATAAGTATGGCATCTGTGACAGGAATTTCAATAAAACATGTTTCGCTTAAACGTCGTATAAAATGTCAAAACACATAGAAAACATGATTTGGAAACGATTTTTTTTATCTGTAGGTCTGTCGGTCTGTATACCTGTCTGTTAGTAGCCACCATAAATTTAGATATCGTCTTCAAATTTAATATACAGTTAGCACCTGACAAAAGAACGCTTATAATTTGAGTGACATCGCTTCAGTGGCAATTCAAAGGCATCTGCATGCAAAACGCTCATGTACAAAAAGCTGCCACAATTAGTCTGAAAGTTCGAGTTACAGATAAAAGATGTCAAGCGCAAGGCTCCAGAATTTTTTTCTGGCTATCTGAAGGTTACCTTGTATTCGTTGTATTGTCACAGTGAAATTCATTATCACAGCTATGTGGAAGTTATGATTCAATTTGCAGCACTATGTTGCTTCCACATTGTCTATTCGTGTGCAAAAATTTTGTTTCGCTTAAACATTGTAAAAACTCTCAAAACATATAGAAAACATGATTTGGGAACGAAAATTTATTTGTCTGTCGGTTTGTATGTCTGTTAGTGTCACGATAAATTTGGAACGAATTGAAATATCATTTACAACTTTGATATACACTTAGCGCTCGACAAACGCACTGTTAGGATGGTTTTTGGATAAAATCGCTCCAGGTTAGGGGATGAACGGGGGGTGATTGACATGTTTTCGTTAAAACTCGAATAATATAACGTTTTAGGATTTGTTTGTTAGAAAATTTTCAATTACATCCAATATGGTATTCTCTGCTGAAATTAAATTTGGGGTAGAATGTGTGGGGGTGAAATATGGGTGACAGGTTTTGCGATTTGTTTTTCGATAAAACGACGTTAGATATCTCAAAACATATGGAAAAGTTAATTCTGGAACGTAATTTTGTTTGTCTGTCGGTCTGTCATATTTTCCTTGTATGGACCCTAAATTAATTTCATTCGAATGCCTTGCAGAGAAGAGTAACATATCACAACTATATAAAAGTTATAATTCAATTTGCAGCACTTTTTAGTGCATTGTAACAAAGTTCGTCAATCAGATGGATTTATTTTTCTTGTGTTAATTTTTTCAATAAATTTTAAACCATCGTGTTGTTCAATATAGAATAAAAAGACCTTTCAAAGGCGGTAACATACGATTATATTTCCTACTTGAAAATTTGCGGGTTATAGCTCTCACTCGAAGGGGGGTTGATGTAGGGGTGAAGTGTTCAAGTTGCAGGATCTTAGTTTGTAATCTAAAACGTGTTTCGATGTTTTTTATAAATATGCACAATAATTTAGATACTAAACTTATTCTATTTGCTTGTTCACACTGTATATCTTAATTTTTTAGACATCGTATATTATATAGGAGCAGCTTGCGTATAAAATTCAGTTACATTAGCTTTGTTATTTCCGTACAATAGCAAGAAAATTTTACACAAGGAAACGTAAATTTTCCTGGAAAAGCTGGTCACAATTTTTCTGGATAACAAACTTTTCCAAGCTACTTACTAAGGAAACACGCGTGCCAAGTTATATAAAAATCGGACTATTATTTTTTGACTTACAATCTGAAAGTGACCTTGGATTTGGGTCCCATGGAGCCTAATTCGCGCTAGTTTAAAGATATTTTTTCAAAATTTACAAATCGCTGTCTCCTCAATAGCGATTTTTCTCAGAATTTTTTTGCGAAAACAATCCAAAAAAAAACACGTAAATTTTGCTATATTTTCAGCCTTCTTGTAGAAGCAAATATTTGATTGAAACAAACTGCTCAAAAATTCCCATTCGCGATATTATACGATGTGATTTTATTATTTTAGGAGGCACTCAGGTTTCCGAGTAACTGTATTCACAAGCATTATAAATCCTGAAATATCTAATTTACTTAATCTAAAATATTAAAAGCTTATACAATGCTATTTAGATAACACTAGGTAAACATTTTAAATTAGATAAATGAACAACGGAATGAATAAATAAATGAAGTACTTGCAAAGCATAACAATACCAGCATCCGCCACTGGAAACCTCAGTATTTTCCATCTGGAGATTAGTGTCTGTGAGCTTTAGGAAACTGGAGTGGAGGTAAATCTGAATTATTTACCAAGAGGTTATGAATCAGGGGAAATTAATTGCACAGCTTGTATGAATTGCCTGCGCGCTCTCTCTTCCCGGCCGAGGCTACACTTTAATGAAACACATTATCAACCTCCTCTTCCCTTCATATGCCCGGCACTAGCCAAATATTATGCAAGTTTTTGAGGTTGGTTAATATATACTGCATCCTAGAGTTTACTACATCAAAAGGATGGCCGCCAGCGTTCCGTCTTTAACGTTAAACTCCTAGACTGAATATTAGATGACAAAATTATATTCAAATTTTCGACCTCTGTCCACTATATTAACTCCACGTTAGTGGTCAGATTAACTCGCTTGTATTTACATTTTCCACTTATATTATAGTGCTAATATTTAGTTACACTTCTTCAGATAAGTTATGAATTCGTGGAAAATACACACTAATGAGGACAAACGACTATCGAGTTTCGAATCTTGCAAAAGATTATTCAAAAGAGCGCAAACTAGGTCCCCTACAACTCATATTGGAGGTTACTTTTAATTTATATATATATATATATATATATATATATATATATATATATATATATATATATATATATATATATATATATATATATATATTACATTTATTTGCAACCATTACAAGAAATATAAACTATATATGTATAATACAAGACCTGGGATATAGTGCAACAGACAATGTAAAGGCCACAAAATCTTCAGATAAAGATAGCAGCAATATTTGAATACATGCATCACCCATTTCTTACTGGAGTGTTTCTTTAACAACAAGGACAAAAAGCACAAACGGCTTGTCAACATCCCTGCTTTGAGAGCTAACAACAGCATTGACATCCAAGTTTAAGGCAACGAAGACCCCCGTCTCGACATAGACAACTTCTCCAGTCATAAAATGACAATCAAAACAATATCCAAATGGCGTGTCCTACACAGAAAAATAGCAAAAAAATAATATGCTCCAATCCAGTAAATGGATCAGAAACTACAGGTATTCTTCAGTCAATCATTTAATGAATACGGCTCTCATTCAGTACCCAATTTTCACTTTTTTCTTGAAAAATATAATGGAGTCAGCAGATTTTATTTCGCTTGTAAGCAATTTGAATATCCTTAGACCCAAATAGAAGTGACATCTCTGTCCCACGGTTTTAATAGATCTTGGAATTTCTAAGAAGTTTCCTCCTTTTCTAGTGTCGGACCGATTTTTGCAGTGATTATAGGAACGAATAACCCTCTTCTGGTGAACGAAAAGCTGAAGGCAATATAGTTGTCTAACATCCATAAGTTGCAACTCTTGTATAAACTATCTGTTGAAAACACATATGCTCTGCCCAACATTCTCTTAATTATCCATGTTTTGAACCACCTGCAGTTTCCTCAAATAATTATTTGTCATCCCGCCCCATACCACAGTACCGTATGAAAGATGACTTTGAAGTAATGCATTATATACTTTTCTCAAATATGAGATATTCAAAATTTTTTACAAAAATGTAAACAATTAAACAAGTTAACGAATTCTTTTGATACGACACATGACGTCCCACCTAAAATGTCTGTCCAGCACCACACCCAGATCTCTTGCAGCCTTAGGATCACAAGTAAAACGATCACACTGAAAACTGAGCCCACCAAAAGAAGGCAAATTATTAGTGTACCTTCAGAATGTTAGGTAGCATGTTTTATTCATATTGATTGACGAAGATTTAGACTGTAAAAGTTTAACTATCCTAGGAAAATCTTTCTTCACAACATTTTCTAATTACCCCTAGAACTGAGCAGTATAGAACAGCACAGTGCGTCAGGAAAGCCTGTATATATATATATATATATATATATATATATATATATATATATATATATATATATATATGTCCCGAGGAATACCCCAGTTTTTGTGAGAACTGAACGCAACTATCGACACAAATTGTTTTTTTGTTTAAAATTGAACTGGTCATAATCTTCAATATTATTCCCCTAAATCCAATCTCCTCTAAACGTTGCAAAAGTCCAGGATGATCGATAGTATCAAATACTTTAGACAAATCGAGAAATATACAAAGCGATGATTGTTTTGAATCCAGCGCTTCGCACACTTGCGAAGTCTCGTCCAAGATAGCGCCCTGAGTCGACACGGCTTCTCTAAACCCAAATTGTTGAGTTGAGATCAACTTATATTTAAGTAGATATCGATTTAGGGCTCTGTTTTATCCCAACTCTGTTTTATCCCAACTCTTATATAATGGTCTGATTATGGCACCCTTTAGACCGTCAGAAAAATACCAGATTCAAAAGACTCATTCGTCAGGTGTGCGATAGGAGCTGCCAGAAAATTAGCGGATTCCCTAAGGATCTCAGCTGTTATTTTCTCCACACCTTCGGCTTTTCCAGTCTCCAATCCACCTGTTATGTTTGCAAACTCATCTGCATCAGTGAATAAGAGATATCATGAGTTTGTGATTACTGGAACATGTGCACTCCTAGATGTGCGTGGAATTTTCTCTGTCAGGTTTTTTCTAACTTTACTATAATATTTGGAAAATATCTTACATTTTTTTCATTAGATGGTGTTATGGAACCGTTTTTGCTGGGAACTCACTTCACCTCAGTGGGTTTTTTGTCCCCGTTCTGCATTTTTTAACAGTTATCCACGTACTTTGTTAGTTCACAGCTGTTTTTTTTTGGGAGGGGGGGGGGGGGATTACTCTGACTACCTCATATGGACCTTCAAATGGTTTTAATAGTTCTGTACTTGTATTTGTCAGAGAATCAGGTATTCTCAATGCCCTCAAAATAACTAAATCTCCCTTTCTAAATCTTGTTATAATTTGTGTTTTAATACACCCTTCTTTATATACTTGTCTGCCCTTCTTGTATTTGTTTTGTTCACCTTTTTTACAACTTGTTCATATGACAGTTTATTTTGACCTATCCAATTTCTCTCAGGACTGATTTTCTTAAAAAGAAATATAGGTGCTTCTCCCGTTATTATATGCGGACTGTTATTAATAATTTTCTCTATTGTATCGAGATTATTTTGCCATTCTCTATGATCGTTATGCATCATCCTTCAAATATATGTATATATCGTTCAAAAATGTTTGACTGAGGATCGCGATTACTCGCAAAATTTATGTTCATATTCTTTTGGTGACACCACGACCTAAATCTATCCATTTGGAAATACGTTGCATTATTCACTATAAGTGCTTCTGGCGTCTCACAACTTTTAACATATGTTTTCTGGAATCTTTGTATATTTTTAAATTTTGTTCGTTTACAAGGATATGTTTGAATGTATTTTGAAAAGTGGTCAATGATAATTAGTATATGTTTGTTTCCTTGCCAAGTGGGCACAACGTCTGAAAGAAAATCCATGGCCCCTATTTCTAATAGTCTTGTCGTTATAATTGACTTCATATAATTTTGATTTTTATGTGTTTTCCACTTTCCTTACTGGCATGTCTCACATGTTCTTCTTACCTGTTTAGTGATTGTCGTGTATGGATGTATAATTGTCCCGAAACAATAGCCATGTCTTTATCGTTCCCAGGTGGGCATTCTCTTTATGCAGATTTTTCAAAATGTCTTTTGCCAACCCATTTGTGATAATATATTACGCATAATCCCCTGATTCTTCTATGTATAAACTTTCTATTAGTTTCGCCCCTCGTTTTTCTTTTTCATTAAAATTTACTTGATGGCTAATTACACTTTCTAGTGAAAATAAACCCCTTTTTTGTTTAAAAATGTTCACCCCTACATAAACCCTTTTTATTTCGTCCATTTTATCTCCGCCTTCCCTAGTCAGGGCCTACGCTATTATATTTAATTTTCCCTCGATGTATTGAATTTATAAATTATATTTTTGTAATAGGGGTTCCCATCTACGAACTCTATTGTTCATAAGCCTGTTGTTCATTATATTGATTAATGATGCATGATCGGTTCCAATGATAAACTCGTTGCCCAATAGATAAAATTTTAAATTTGTGATAGAAAGAATAATGCTGGCCAATTTTAGTTCAGTCACACTGTAGTTATTCTCATGCTTTCTAATTACTCTTGATATTACATAGAGGTACTTCCATATCTTGTACATTTTGCAAAAAAAACACCAGTAAACCGATTTCTCGATGCATCAGTTCGCAATACAAAAGTTTTCTCATAATCCGAATGTAAAAGTTCTAATTTTTTCTTAATTTTTTTTAATGCTTATATAAATACTTCTCCCTGTTTTCGACCCCAGTTTCATTTTACATTTTTTTCAAAAGTTCTACCAGTGGTAGTATTTTATTTGATAAATCTGGGATTAGTCTTTTAAAGTAGTTGGGAATTCCCAAAAATCCCCTTAAAATTTAAAAAATTTTTGAGGACGATTGTAATTCGACTCTTTCCTCATCCATTTTAATCCCTTTTTGGTCTAGTTTATATCCCAAGTATTCTATTTGTGTTTTACAAAACTGACACTTTTCTATGTTTAATTTTAAACCCCCATTATCTAAAATTTTCAAGACTTAGTCGATATGTTTTAAATGGTCGTCCATGCTTTTCGAATAAATTAAGATGTCATCCACGTAGTGAAGAACGAACTCTTGATACCTGTCTAGTATTTTATGTAAAGCTTTGACCAAAGCTGCGCACGCTGACTGTAATCCGAAGGGTCTTACTGTAAAACGATATACAGAGTCATCTATTATGAAACCTGTATAACCCCTGCATGATTTTCCTAAAGAAATCAGCCAAAAACTATGTTTTAAGTCTAATTTTGTAAAAATGTTTGCACCCGTTATTCTACCTAATATGCCTTTAATGCCCATCGGTGCCTCATGTTGTGGAATCGTTAATTTGTTTATATTTCTTGCATTCAAGCACAATCTAATTCCCCTATCTGCTTTTTTTACTACTACTATGGGATATATATGGTGTATCACATCTTTCTATGAAACCCTGTTCTAACATTTAGTCAATCTCTTTTGATACCTTTTCTCGATAACGATACGAAATAGGGTAAATTTTCGGTATAAAATTTACAGTATTTTTAACAACAATTTTATATACATGGCTACTCGCTCTCCCTGACCCCTATATTTATATATTAACTTTACTAGGTTAATTTCTATACTTTTCTCATAGCTTTTAAAACTTATAATTGTGAGAAGGTTTGAAATCCCTTCTCGCTTAAAATCGGTTTATAACTAAATTGTATGGAAGTATAACCAGTCAAAAAAAGATTAATTATCTAAAAGCAAATGGCAAAAGACTTACAGTAACTAAACTCGGAATGGCAGCGGAACAGGGCAGGCGCAGTACACTAACCTGTAATCAAAAGTTCACATTATTAGAGAGATTGGAAGGCAATCTAATATATTTGGGAGTAATTTATAATTAACCAGTAGTTTCTTTATTATGTTAAATATCATACTTCGATGTTCAAAATAAAAGTCTATTAGATGTTTTAAGAAAAATGAGAAAGCATAAGTTCCAAAGATTAACATTTATTAGCGTTACAATTTAAAACTTCTGGTTCTGCAGAAAGTTGATACCGTCTCTACTTTTCTAAATACATTTAGCATTTTGATACTCCAAGTATAAATAATCTGAGAACACAGCTTCATAATATACGGGGAAAATCAGGAAAATACTATTGGAGTCCGAAACTGTATAATAGTGTACCAGAGCACACAGAAGCAAATCAATGCATCAGTCTCATGAAGCACTAAAGTGAGTCCTACTAAGGGGATGAGTCCAAGTATTGAAAGAGTTTATAGTTCAGATTCAATGAGGTGACTATCGTTTTATTTTAATGTATTGGTGTTCAGTAGTTATTTTGTTATCATTTCTATGATTACTTTGAATGTTTGATTGACTATCTTGGCAACATCTCATCTACTACTCTTTGTTTTTCGGCGACATGTTGCCGCAAAAAGGAAAAAAGCTCAAAACTGTAGATACTATAAAATTATTATTTAGAGCGCTTTGTGCACATGGCGGTTTCGCTCTTATTAGAGCGTGATACCAATGATCACCAAAAGGCATACCAAACAAGATGACTGAATATCGCCTTGCTTTCATATGCTCTGTGAGATACACCACAAGTAGTGACATTTATCTGTACGTACCAGGAAATTAGGTTCTCACCATAGTGGTGACGGACGCAAAGTGATAAACATAGATGACCTGTGTAGATTAAACCCACGGTTTTAAATCGATGGCTCTAGTGCTACTCATTCCTCCCTAATGACAGAAATGCAAAAGTGTTTGTTTTATGCATTCTGGCTATTATAAGAGACACATGCCAGTTTTTTCTCTTATGAGAGGTGTTCAGTGTATCATACTTATGATCGCCAAAACACATATAAATCAATTGACCAAAGATAGTCAGGCTTTAGAATGCTCAGTCAGATGAATCTCCACTAGAGACCTCTGTCTGTACGAACCAGGAACCAGGTTCTCACTAGGTGTCATAGTAGACACAACAGGCTAACGCTACAATAATTTCCGTCAATTATTAATTACAGTAATCTTGATAATTTGACACATGGGAGATCAGACAACTGCCGGATTACTGAAAAATTCTGCATCATCGAGAGTACAGTAAAAAAACAACAAGCACACCATCACTTGCAGTGTCGTTTTCTTCTACCCAAATTTGAGGTCATCACTGGCTTTGTCGTCATCCATGGAAAGAATTTGGCCGATAATTTCTCAGTCAGAAAAAGACTGCAAATTTTCCTCGTTTGAACCTTAAATCTAATAGCTTAAATCATCACATTTGTTGGAAAATTCATATAAAAATTCTTGAAACAATTGTAGAATTATGTTGTCCAGGGTAGTTTGATCAGAAACGCTAACCACCTCTTCTTTGAAAAATCAAGATACCTTGGCCCGACCATTTTTCGAAAGCACTGGATGATGTCACTTTTGAATTAATTCCGATTGTGTGCGAGATTAAAACAATCTCATTAACGTTTTTTTTTCAAAAACTAAATAATCCCTTCAGTTTGTTTTGATATGTATTGTTCTTAATGTGTTATTTGGCTGCATATAGAAAACTTGAGCGCCCAGCGGCGTAAGCCAGAATGAACAAAGCACGCTTTTTTTTAACTTTTTTACAGCTGAAGTAAAATCTTGCTTGAACGACTGGGTAAAAATCTCTCGGGTAACCCCTGGTTTGGTTTGACTTTTATATGTTACTGGTAAGTCAGAGAGGTGGCTAAATGACTTTGGAACTTTACACAACCAATAACGGAGGTCTATATGTAGTACAATTTGTACAAGCCATGTCAATTTGTCGTTTGACATTTTCTTAATGGGACACTTTCTTCTGAACGGTTCAGAAAAATCTTTTGCGGTAACATACTCCAGAATAAAAGACTCGCATCTGCGTTGTAGACCTGCTCTACTTGGAGACCTAATTCTTGATTTTTTTTATACGTTTTATAGGTTATTGTGAGACGGATCCCTGGCCAAAGTATTACAACACAGACAAAAATTGGTATTGGAACAGGTATAATGGAATTTGTAAAGGTACTTCCGGTAAAATATAATAGTAGGTAGATCGTCTACCCTCTAGCGGGCTGTGATTTACCTGAGAACTAATAAACAAGAGTTTTGAATGTTTCATCCTCTGATGACGGTAACATTGTTTGTGAAACTATCGTCAGGTCTTTCGAGAACTGTTATTGTGATTTATGTACCTATCAGTGCTCGTCACAGGTCCAATCTTAGCTTAGTATAATAGCTATGTTATTTACGAAGATAAAAATATTTCTAATGGAATTCCAGAGCTTGCCTGGAAAGCTTGGTAAGGTCTTCCTAACCAGCGAACTCATCCAATACATTTACTAAAGGAATACATGTGCAAAGATGCATAAAAGTTGGTCGATTATTTTTCCAGGTACCATACTGATAAATATGTGTAAAGTATGCCGTTTCGAGGGGCATAGTTTGGCGCTAATTTGATACATTTTTTCAATATTCAGAAGTCGTGATCTCTTTTCAGCTAGCTTTCTCTAGGAAAATTTGCCAAAATTGCGGCCTTGTTCTCTCATAATAGATGAAAACAATAATTGAGCAGCAAATATCAGTCTTACCAAAAGCATTTCCAAAGTGATACAAAGAACGTTACAACGCATTCTAAGAAAAAGAGTCTTGACTACCAAATTCCATTTACATGCGAAATATGAGGAACTAAATTTATAAAATATTACATCCTAAAACTATTTGAAAGCTTCCATTAAAATTCTAGCAGCAAAATGCTTATATCTTTGCTAAGTCCAAGCATCGCTGTTACAACTTACCGTGAAATAACGTTCAGCCCAACCGTGAATTTCAAATGTAATAGTAGTTTCCCAAACTTGTTCATTCTTATTTCTCCCTGAATCTCGCCAGACAGCGAACGTGTCAAATATCTGAAGTTTTCAATCAATTCGCAAATAATAACGCCAATTCATACAAGGTACTGAAATTTTATATAACTCAATATTCTTGAATATTTTTCTTGGTGTTCTGTATTTTGTTTCAAATAAAGGCACTGGTAGAGGTATTTCTTTTAACTTTAGAATAATCTGGATATTTTCTAAATTGCTCGGTCTAAACAAAACAAGTAGCTAAGTAATTACCAGAATATTGTTTTTTAAATGCCACCTTCAAATAAGGTTTGCGTCACTACCACATATGTATTTATTAATTAAAATTAACAAATGGGGGGGGGGAATGATGGTGACACCTTCTTTTTTTAATGAGCGCGAATAGGGCCCCTTGGATCCATATCTAAGGTGCATCTGAATTTATATATATATATATATATATATATATATATATATATATATATATATATATATATATATATATATATATATAGGGTGACGTTGAAAACAGTGCAATGAATAGTACTTCGCGATAGAAGAACATCAAGAAAACAAACAAAAAATCTATATGCTTATGTCCATAACCATTTCTTGTGAGATACCTACAGTATATTCTTTTCCAAGTTTTTGCAATAGATAATTTAATTCTCTACAAAAAGTTCCTTTTGATTTGTTGTCGTATTTTGATTTTTCTACAAAAACCAAAAAATATTTTGTATACTTTTATCTATTCGTTCGTCAACTTCAAAGAGCATGACATCTTAATTATTTATCCGCCTTCCAGACGTTTGCACCGAGTGCAACAATAACAAATCTTATTCGACCCGCGTTTATTCGTAACGCGAATGTCATAGTTTAGGTATGTTAAGCCTATTCATTGGTCAGCTTCCAAGAGCTTCAATTAATATTCTTTATTCGTTTCCAAGTCGTTTGCACCGAGTGTAATATTTTGTATTCGACCACGCGTTTTAGTATTACACGTGCCGCCTATATTAATGTACATAAATACCATATAGTTTATATTACCTTAAATATATACCTAAGTTAAGTGTTTCCAAGTGATTTTATTTTCATAACACGATGCAGTCCATTTTAATACGTAACCGCAGTAACTACAATTCACAAACCAGTCACACATTAACATTTGGTCCTTTGAGCCGGATTCTTCAACACATTAACATTTGGTCAATTCGAGACGGATTATTCAACACATTAACATTTGGCCAATTCGAGCCGCATTATTTGACACAATTGTAGTAGTTAGCGACAACCCCAAGTAGAATACGAAGTTAGTTCATCATAAAATTCGATTGGAAAATCGATACCAGCACTCGGAGCATCCAGCACGTAGGTGCATTTTGAGTCACATTTCCTTATCCTCAAATTTACGTTTCTTATTTAGTTATCCATTCTTGTTTATTGTAAGAATTTATTTGCACTGGATGGTGTAATCGTTTCTTGAGTAACATTTTTAATCATTTATTTTCTTTAAATTCTTTTCATTTAAATCGTAAGAAATTCAAAAGACCATGTCTGTGCGAAATTCATTTTGGCAATAAGTATTTATTCGCTGACGGTCGATTTACAGTTGCTTTGCCGCTGAAACATAACCATTTTAACATTGAGCACTGGAGCTTTAAAACGATTTAATTGGCTTGAACGAAAATTATCAGCTCAACCAGAGCTTCATGCTAAATATGTACAATTTATACGAGAATATATTGAATTGGGTCACCTGAGCCTCACTGACAAGTCAAGTGACAAGACAGCCATTGTATATTACTTGCCGCATTATTCAGTCTTAAAAAGGATAGTGAAAAAACACGTATTCGCGTCGTCTATGATGGTGGCGGCCCCTTTAACAGGGGATTAGCTTTAAACAATTTTTTTGGTAATTGGTTCTAATATACAGTCAGGCATATTTTTAATCTTAACACGTTTTAGATTTCATACGTTTGCCATTTAGGCCGGTATCGAAAAAAGGTATCTGAAAATTCGAGTGCAAGACAATAGTAGGTATTTTACAGACAATATGTTGGCTCGAAACTCCAAATCAAAGGTAAATGGCTACCTTTGCATTTTTATTTTTTATTTCCTATAACGGAGGCTGTCCATTTTGGGCGGGTTGGTGATCTGACAACCAAGGATTTTTTTAACAGCTTTAAATCGATTTTCTTCTGGACGCGGGCTTCCAAGTAGTTTTTGGCGCATCACGCGAACAAAAATTAATTTTGATAGAAACTAAAAATATCAGAAGCGATCTAAAGATTTACGGCCAATCACAATATAAATGGCAATGAATTCACATTCATGGAGTTATACACCATCCTAGTACAGGTGGAAGCTTGTATGAATTCCCCTCCTCTTACCCAAGTGTCAAGTGTTTCCAATGACCTAACACCCCTTTCTAACACCTGACCACCTCCTCATAGGTGACTCACTAAAAGCACCCCCTGGGAGACTAGTTTTGGATCAAAATCCAAATAGGCTACCTTGTTTTACTCAAGTCCAGCAAAGGGCCCATCAGTATTGGAAACGATGGTCCTACGAATACGTCAGTTCACACTGTGACATTCGTACGGGGAATTTAGTGTTAATACGGGACAACAATAATTAGCTCAATGTGAGTGGACACTTGGCGATGTTACCGAACTTCACCCAGGTGGCGATGGTGTATATAGGGTCGCCACGCTTGAAACAAACAAGGAACAACATTTCGGCGTGCAGCGAATCGTTTAGCAATATTGCCATGCAATGACAGAAACATTTTGTAGGCACTTTTTTATTAGCCTATTTGTATAATTTGTATGTATTTTTTATTTGTAGTTTTTAAGTTTGTTTATATTTAGGTTCGTTTTTTGAAATTGCCACTTCAAGGCGGCCGGTATGTCTAGTTTTACGCCGCAATTTCGACCCGCGTTTATTCGTAACGCGAGAACCATAGGTTAGGTATGTTAAGCCTATTCATTTGTTAGCTTCCAAGAGTTTCAATTAATATGCGTTATTCGTTTCCAAGTCGTTTGCACCGAGTGCAATAATTCGTATTCGACCACACGTTTTAGTATTACACGTGCCGCCTATATTAAAGTACATAAATAGCATATAGTTCATATTACTTTGAATATATATCTTAGTTAAATCTTTCCAAGTGATTTTATCTTCATAACACGATACAGTCCATTTTAATACGTAACCGCATTAACTACAATCCACGAACCACACACATTAACAGATTTCTTGCATTTAAAAAATCCATATTCTCTGGAGTAACAAATGAACACAATGAAACAATCGTTTACATGCAGTTGTCTACATCCACAATCCATCACAACTTGTCAAACAGACCTTGAAATAATTTATTTAAAGTCGCTACGTTGCTAAAGAGTTTTATTGGTTAATTTCTAGTTTGTTGCTTTTGAACAAATTTTGTTTAAAAAATTCGCCAACAGAGAGGTATCGATGGTGAGGCTTTGCAAAAAATGTTTTAAACAAGCTCGAATTTTGGCCGCTAGAACCCGAAACCAAGGTCCTTTTGAATTTTTATATACTTATATATACAAATGTGTTTCACGGGTAACGGGACGGTCTCTTACCTCTAAACGGTACACTTTTAAAGGATTTTTTTTAAAAGACGTTATCTGGCTTAATAGTAGCTACATTTTACAAATAGTTTTTAGTATACAAGCTGTTCCAAAAAAGGGTAGCACATCATAATTATGTTTTTTCTTATAGGACAGCCTGTTTGACGGTAATTTTAAATTCTACGCAAAAATAAGATCCACTTCTATAAGGGTTATACCTATCTATTGCGGTTTTTTTTAGATATTTTGATTTTTCAATATTTGTGAAGGTTTGAAAAAAATACAGTTACGTACAACAAAAAATGTTGTAGAAAGAATCTTTTTAACCGAAATATTAGGATCATTTCTCTATCACCTAATGGGTGTGACAGCTTTAAATAGTTCACAAGGTGCTCAAATTATTCTGGTATTTTATGGGTACAGTTAACTCCAATTATCTTGGTTATTTTAAATACCCTGTATTTTATTTCTTCATAATTTTGCCAAACTTGCCGTATATATATATATATATATATATATATATATATATATATATATATATATATATATATATATATATATATATATATATATATATATATATGTGTGTGTGTGTGTGTGTGTGTGTGTATGTCTCTGTGTGTGTATCACACCGACAGGTGCGTTAGACAGAAAAACTTGAGCAGGTTTTCCTGGAAAAGAGTTTTCTTTCGGAATTTTTTTCAGTATCCATAGATGGCAAAATTATGGTAACCAAATTTGGTACTTAAGTTTGCACTATAAAACTTACCCTACATGCCAAAACTCAGATCTCTAAGTTAAAAAGAAATAAAAAAAGTTTTGGGTGCCACTGATGACCAGATAAAAGTACAAAACCAAAATATTTTGTTTGGACAACATCTATTTTATGTTACAAAGTTTAAGTTTTTCTTGGCGCAAAAAGGTTAAGAAATAGGAGAAAAATTACTTTGAACTTTGTATAGTTTTTCTTCTTAAAAAGTCGCTATTTGAAACGTCAAAATTCCCAATTTTAGATAAATAACCTGAAACGAATACCGGTTATGTACGAGAAATGCCGTAGTAAGTGTGTTTTACAAAGCCTTAAGCTACAGTTGCAACTACCAATGTCCTTCATTTTACTAAAATGTTTGCATTAATTTCAAGTAAACTTTTCCTCTGATAATTTGGCAGTTGTTCCAGTTATCGAGTTTCTGGTTTAATAGACAATAATATTTAGCGAATTTTCGTAGAAAAAATTCGTTATTCAGAAGACATCGACTTTTGAATTTTGAAAATATTTCTTCAAATAAACGCCACCTGGACCCTCTAGGAGAAATATCCGGGGTCAATTTCAGTTTTTACATGTTTACATATATACAGGTTGGCGTATTTCTACGGTAAAGTTCAATAACACCCGTTATTATACAAGTTGCGGGAAAATATCATTAAGTAAATTTAAGGACGTTTTGAGCTGCATCTTATAAAATTATGTTGGCAATCACGTGGTGGCCGATAAGCCGTTGGTGATACAAGTTTTCTTTTTCTAATCAAATACCCCTTTTATTATGCCATACTGCATTTTCCATCGAATTATAATGCATGCTTGTAGGAAAAAAATATATCGTTCATCGTTTTCAAGTTATTTCAATGGTTTTGCAACCTTCTACATTTTTGGCACATATAAAAATTTGTGATATGGCGTTTTTACCAATAGAAATGGGAGTCCCATGAATATGACGTATTTAGGGAGGTTCTCATTTATACCATTCGTCAAAAAAAGCAAATTGCCATATACAGGCGCTCTCAAATAGTGACTGAATTTTAAAACTGCCGTAACACAAAATTTTTCAAATGGAACAGCCTGCATTTTATGTTTTAGAAGCGAACGCTTGTGTAATATTTCCTACACGTAAAAACTCTAGTTTTGGAAATACCTATTTATATTTATAATCGCATACCATGAATCATGTAGGGATCAGTTTAAAACATTTTTTCAGCTTTTTATTTAATTCTATTAACCGATCAGATTATGGGATTATTTAGCAAACATTTAAAAAAAGTGACAGATTTTAATAAGGTTTTTATTTATGATGACATAAAAATATGAGTCTTTAATAATAATAATAATCATTATTATATAATCGCCTTTATTCACAGACTCAGTTTACCAGTATAAAGTGAGCTTTCATCTAGACATAGTTTTCTGCGTATACTTTTCTTTACTTCCACAAACGCAATTTTCTTTTTTTTCAATTTTAATAACAGATTAGCAGCAAAATTTCGTATAAAAGGGTATTGTAAAAAAAATTTGCGAATTCACGTGAAAAATGTTTAAGAACTTTCGTAAAAAAAAATCGGTTAGCTAAATCTCGTGTAAAATTTTTGTTAAAATTGTTGTAATAAGATTTTTATGTAAATTTTGTGTAAGAAAACTAAGTCTCTTTTGTAAAAAAATATGGCGTATTTTCATGACACATTGTTTGCAAATTTTCATAAAACATTATAATTCTGTCACAAATCTTTCTGTGAATCATTATATCTTGGCTGATGTAGTTTTTGTGCAAATTGCTTGGATAGATTCGTTGGCCAGGAAAGTCAAACCAGTTTTTTATGGGAAAATTTTTATATACATTTCAAACAAAAAGTTAGTTTGATGAAATACGGTACATTGTTTCTACTGTAAAGCTTATATTCTTTACTAAATTTGATGTGTTTCTTAAAAAAAAGTTTCATTAAAAACAGTTCTATGAAAATTCGCTAGTATAAAGAATTTGCTATGTCAAGATTTTTATTTTATTTTATGGAAAGACCTTTAGAAAATGCACTACTTCTAAAAAGTATTTTAGTTGTAAATCTTTGATATATCCTCAAAGCTTGCGTCTTGCGTTAACTCGCCACCTCTATGTTATTTAGTAAATGTTTAGTTTATCAAAATGCATCAGGGTAAACAGAGACAATTACGAAACACCACAAAACTTGAGGGTTGCACGTCGTAAACCATGATAAGGTTAATTGCATTGACGAGTGGAATGCGGAGGTGGGTGTGTATCTCAATATTCATAATATCAGGAATAAATACCTGAAATATCTAATTTCCTTAATAAACGAGCCATGACGCAAAACCGTGTGAGTTATACGATATTTACCTACAACTTCCCTAGTAATATAAGGCGTCCCACGAATTCATTTAATTAGGTTTCCGGAAAATTAAATTTCATCGGCTGGGTGCGCTGATACCTTTTCTCTTTCTACTTTGAAAGGGACGAATACCTTATGTAGATAAAATCTAAATAATGTTGAGTTTGATTAACGCAGAACCTGATTAACTTATGCGAAAAAGAAGTATTTGTTAACTTACTGTAGTTGGTCAATTTTATTTTATTACGACGGTAACCAACTTTAAACATAAAAAGCTGGACGCAGCAAGTACGTTAGAGTAGCGAATTTTCATATGTTTTTTAGTGCATTTCGTAGAAAAAGTTTACTAACGGCTTTTGAATTTTGGAAAAATTTCTTAAATTGAGCGCGAACTAGAAGCCCTAGAACTTATATCTGGGGTCAGTTTTCATTTTTATATGTTTATATATATATATATATATATATATATATATATATATATATATATATATATATATATATATATATATATATATATATATATATATATATATATATAAGAATAATGTTCTTAATAGCATTATATGTTAATCTGGAAATAAGGCCAACAACTGTAAATTAGTTTAAAAACAATTAACTGATTGTTGTTGCCCTTACTTTGTGAACTGTTGCATACTAAATACATACTTGGAGATTATTTCTCTGGCTTGACTAAAAACACTAAAAATAAATCATCTCATTTGTTCTGTGAAAATTCAAGGTGTTAGTGTAATTATGAAATGCAGATAATATTTTTCGGAATTAGGCTATAAAAATCGCATTGAAACACCATCACACTTTCCAGATTATTTGTGATATAAATGTAAGTAATATAAATAAATAAATAATAATTGATTATACATGTATACAGGCTGTTTCGTGACGAGACGAAAATACTTAATGGGCGTATTCTGGAAGTCGAAATAACCAAAAGATCATATATAAACATGTTGCTGGAAATACGTCCTTTCCAAGTTATAGGGTGACAGAAAATTTTAAAAGATCGGTTTTTCTTAAATATTTTTAGAATGATTTAGGATGTTACCAAGAGATTTCCATATTATCAAAACTGATAAATCAAAATGTTTTTCTGAGTAAACCCATTTTCAAAACGTTTAATAGTTATAAGATATATATATATATATATATATATATATATATATATATATATATATATATATATATATATATATATATATATGACATACTTGGTTCTCGGGTTGAACCACGTCCAGAATTTATGAAAACTCGCCGTTTCGGCTCCTGTTTTTAAGCCATTTTCAAGAGGTAAAGGAAATATGTAAGAACACTCTAAGGCCTTAATCTGCCTACTCCTTAGAGTGATGGACAAAGGTGGGTAAAGGAAATATGTAAGGACACTCTAAGGCCTCAATCTGCCTACTCCTTAGAGTGGTGGACAAAGGTGGGTAAAGGAAATATGTAAGGAAACTCTAAGGCCTCAATCTGCCAACTCCTTAGAGCGGTGGACAAAGGTGGGTTGGGCTATTGTAGCTTTATTACGGGGCCTCAATCTGCCCAAATCTCAGTGTGTTCAACCCTAGGTCTCAGAGACAAATGCCGGTGGCCCTCTTAATCCTCCCCATCCTCTAAGTGCCGTGACGAAAGCCCCCCACTTAATTGACGGTGACCCCACTACTTTCATTGATAACGAAGCAGGTAGACGGAACGACATATATAAGACAAGACTTGGAACGAACTGCCAGGTCTCTCTGAGGCCTAGGGTTGAACACACTGAGACCTCACAGACGATCTCCGGCGAGATTTGGGAAGTAGGCAGATTGAGGCCCCGTAATCGAGCAACAACAACCCAACCCACCTTTTTCCACCGCTCTAAGGAGTAGGCAGATTGAGGCCTTAGAGTGTCCTTACATATTTCCTTTACCTACCTTTGTGCACCACTCTAAGTTGTAGGCAGATTGAGGCCTTAGAGTGTCCTTACATATTTCCTTTACCCACCTTTGCCCACCACTTTAAAGAGTAGGCAGATTGATGCCTTAGAGTGTCCTTACATATTTCCTTTACCCAGCTTTGTCCACCACTCTAAGGAGTAGGCAGATTGAGGCCTTAGAGTGTCCTTACATATTTCCGTTACCCACCTTTGTCCACGACTCTAAGAAGTAGGCAGATTGAGGCCTTAGAGTGTCCTTACATATTTCCTTTACCCACCTTTGTCCACCATTCTAAGGAGTAGTCAGATTAAGTCCTTAAAGTGTCCTTACATAATTCCTTTACTTCTTGAAAATGGCTCCAAAACAGGAGCCGAAACGTCGAGTTTTCATACATTCTGGACGCGGTTCAACCAGAGAACCAAGTATGTCTCACATTAAAGACCGCGGAAATCTTTCTGAACACACACACACATATATATATATATATATATATAATATATATATATATATATATATATATATATATATATATATATATATATATATATATACTTATAGGTATATAAGATATACTTGGCTTTCGGAAGAATTTATTAAAATTAAAAATTATTAAAACTCAACGTTTCGTCTCCTCTTTTTGAGCGATTTTTAAGAGGTTAAGGAAATATGATAGGAAATTATCTCTGAGACTTAAATCTGACAATTTTCTAGAACGGTGGGCAAGGATAGAATGCGCTGTTGTAGCTTATCTGCCTGTTCCCCAAATCTCGCTGAAGATCGTCACAAAGGTCTCAGTGTGTTCAACCCTAGACCTAAGAGGCCTGAGATCTGAGGCCTAGGGTTAAACATATATATATATATATATATATATATATATATATATATATATATATATATATATATATATATATATATATATATATATATATATATATGTATATGCGTGTGTGTGTGTGTAAATTTAATTTTGCAAATTAATTTCAAAATAAAAAATTCCCAACCGTGACGCTCACTACCAGAGAGGGTTAGGTCATGTAGCAACCTGTCAGTTTTTAAAAAAATATTTTTTATTGACGAAATGTTTTTATAATTTAGAAAAATTTAAGTCTGGACAACATATGTAGTGATATGTTTTTTTATGCTCTGATTGTTTATGTTTGGTTCGTTAATTTTTGTAATTTGTTTATTTTGTCTGCCTAGTCCTATTCAATATGTATTGTCTTCAGGAAATATATGTTTTTATTATTTTTATTATATTATTATTATTATTATTATTATTATTATTATTGCTTATTTCCTGCAGCTTTTTATGAGAATAACTCGTGCATCAAAATTGATTTAACCAATTTATTTTAGAAAATTCGAAAATACAAACGTTAATAAATGATGAAAGCTTTAGAAATGCTACAGTTTCTGTTTTTAAAATCATTTCTGCAATGTTGCGCCAGGAGTGTAAAAACAGGATGTATAATATAGACATCATTTTCAGAATGAAAAATCGTATCAATGATAACTTTCATAGCTGAAAAATATATTGTGTTTGTCTGGAAGTTGTTCTATTTCTGTCGAACGTTAACTATTTATGGAAATAGATACACTATCTGGTGTGGAAGAATGATTTGTGGTTTTGTTTCTAACTTATTCTGTGGCGTGTATCTGGTACAAAAGTAAATCGCGGTTATACGTTTCAGAATCCGAGAAACTCACATGTTTTTTACAGGATAAAAGAATAGCCAGGGCGTCGGTTGGGCTCTGCGAATGCCCATTAACGGACTCCGGTAAATTAAATTCCCTTTATTGTTAACATGAACATTGATTAAGCAGAATAGTCTGGATAGATTCCATTGCACAGATACTAGCAAGCTCCGTGCCCCTTTTATCTGTTAAACAACAGAAAATATATTTTTCTTATCAATAAATAAGAAGATCTGTCTTACTTGATTACATTCAAGTCTACACGAAATCACTTCAGTTAACGGGTTTTCTGTTGTGTTTTGTTTGTGTTCATTAATTAAGTAAATACCTTTTGTTTCGATTGGTTCAATAATTAATAAAAAAAATACGTCAATGCAGAGCAATTAATATGTTTTAAACAAAACGGCTTTTTGGTGAGATTAAATGGTGGATTTGTTGTGATACAACTATGTTACCAATTTTACCAACATGACGGAGCGTCGTCCCTTCAAAATGTTTTGTAAATAGTTTCTTTACACAACATTTAAAAAATTTTTTTTGCTCACCAGGGTCTCCAATTTTATAGGCCGTTGATTTTTGTATGGAAGCGATCAGGAAGTTTGGTATATAATTGTATATATTTCAACCAGGTCTAGGCGAGGAAAGTCAAATAAATGATAATCCTAGATTTATTAGTGAATTTTCTTAAAAATAATTCACTAATGAGGAGATCCCGACTTTTGAATTTTGAAAAAATTTCTTCAAATGAGCGCTAATTAGGCCCCCCAGAAAACATATCCGGGGTCAGTTTCAATTTTTATATGTTTATATATATATATATATATATATATATATATATATATATATATATATATATATATATATATATATATATATATATATATAATTTATATATATATGTATATATATATATATATATATATGTATCACACCGATAACTCAAAAAATAATGGGCCGATTTTGATCAAATTTGGTGAAAAAATTCCTTTTGCAAATGGCTTGGATGAGTTCGTTAGTCAGGAAAATCTGCCCAGGTTTTCCCGGAAAGTTTTGTGTTTTCTTTCGAAAAAAATTTATATCTCCGGAAATACAAATTAAGGGCAACCAAATTTGGTACGCAGGTTTACATCCTTATGGGTAAATTACCTACCAAAATTTAGCTTTGTAGGTCAAAAGACAAAAATGTTATAGGCATTAAAAAATAAATAAATTGGGGTTTTCCTCAAAACGTCAAAGTGGCGATTTAAAATGTCAAAATTGGCAACATTTAGGCAAATAACTTAAATCTAATACGGGCTATAGAAATAAAATGTCTCAAGAAGGATGTTTTACAAACCCTAAAGTCTTAGTTTCATCCGTCATAGTCCTTCATTTTACTAAAATATTTGCAGAAAATTCATTTCAAATAGACCCTTTCTCTGATGCTTGGCAGTAGCCTTAGCTATAGAGTTTATCATTTAATGGTATATAATTTTTGTCGAATTTTCGTAAAAAATTAATAAAGCTCAATATATCCGTTATTATATAATATATGAAGAAAATTTGTATATATTAATTATAGGGTGTCTTGAGCTACATCTTAAAATAATATTTCTGCAATCACAGGGTGGCCCATAAGTCGTTGGTGATACAAATTTCCTTTTTTTAATCAAACACGCCTTATGTTATTGCATTTTTGCATTTTTCATCGAAATATAATGCATATTTGTAAGAAAATAAATTCTGGACGCAGCAAGTGCGTTATGGTAGCGAATGTTGATCTAATGTTTCATATTTGAACAGCTCAATTTGCTATTAACCTATAAGGTTGACCAAGAAACGTGTTTTTTTGGGAACATTTTAAGTTTACTTTTGGAAATTTTTGTACATTTTCACGCAATAAAGTTATTTTAATGGAATATGGCACATTGTTTTTACTATATAGGTTATACTGCTAACCAAATTTGATGCCTGCTTTCTTAAAAAAACACACATATTTGTTATTAAAAAGATTTTTATGAAAATTCACTACCATAACGCACTTGCTGCGTCCCGAATTTTTATATTTTATTTATCCTAGACAAAAAGAGCCCAAATAATGGTATTTCAGTAACAAATGTTTTCATGGCATCAATAATTCATATTTTCTGTAACCTAAAAACTTCAAACTTGGTAGTTAGTGGGCATAATCCTAATATTAGAAATTTCTGTACCAAATCTCAAAATAATATTATTTTTGAGGATACGGAAAAATGCTCGGACACGTTAATTTTATCTTTACGTATGCCAATTTAACGTAAAAATTACATTTATGACGTCACCTATTTCTGAATGGTGACGTCATCATAAGTGTTTCTAAGTCACAACCATATTTTTTTCTGTTTTTTTCATATACCTGCTTGCTTCCTAAACCATAATGAAAAAAAATGGTACCCTACAAAACAACTTTTTTCGAAAAAATGGCCTTATTTGCTTAAAAAAATGGAAACGTAAGTTTAATGTAAAAATTATTGAACCAAGGAAAACAAACAAAATTTAGCGCAAATGTACAAATTGTTCTCCGCCTACCATTCGGCATTGACCGGTACGAGTGTAAACACTTTGTACACTGCGATCAAAAATGCCAAGAATAATTTGCCCCACCTCATCGCGAAGTCTTTGCTGTTGCTCCTCTAATCTATTTGGTCTGTTGAAAAAAACTTTTCATTTCAAATAACTCCACAGAAAAAATGCCAAGGGAGTCATGCCTGAGGAACGCGCTGGCTACTCAATTGCTCATCGACGCCCTATCCATCGTTCAGGGATTGGGGTTTCTAATTTATAAAAAAATAAATATCTCAGTTATCCTTAAACTTAGAAGAACTAAATTTAGTACACGTTTTAAGTGTACGAATAGCAATAATCGACAGTAATAATAATTAAATTGATGCATTTTAAAGGGTTGATAAGGCATAATTCACCCTTAAAATGTGACAGCATTTTTTTACTGATTGGCGGATTTAAAAAATTATTATTTCATTTTCTGGAGAATTTAATTGTTAAACTTTTATTACTCTTATTAATTTTCAAAAAAAAAACTTTTTCGTTTTCAACAGAATTCCGAATAACTAAATACACGTGTTAGAGTTGTGTTATTTAAAGTCATCGGAAATTCAAACGTTGGCTATGAAATTTAACGTCAGACTTTGCAATCAGCAATATAAGTCATTTTATTTTAGTAATATTTGCTGAGTATTGTGAAAATGGCCAGCAAGTTTTCATTTAGTAAACAAGTTGACACGATATTAGTGTTAGGTTTCTGTGAAGGAAACTAGAGAAGAAGTGTTGAAGAATATCAAAGAAGCTTTCCTAATTGTGTAATCCCTCATTGAGAAACATTTGCCAATTTTGAAATAGGGCCTCGAGGAACAGGCTAGTTTTTCAGTACCACTCGAGGAAGTGCTACTGCAAGCAGGGCGCAAGAGGAAGAACTTATTTTGAATACAGTTGAAGATGACACACATATTAGTACTAGAAATCTAACTCGACAAACTGGTATATCGCAAACTTCTGTTCACCGAGTAATAAGACGTAATCTACTGCACCCATATCTTATCCAAAAAGTGCGAGAATTGTTACCGGAAGGTTTGGTTAAACGAGTGAATTTCTGTCAGTTTATTTTGCATCAAGAAATTAATTTTAAAGAGAAAATTATTTTTATTGACGAAGCTTGTTTCACCCGAAGAGGTATTACAAACTTACATAACTATCACGAATATTCTTATGTAAACCCTCATTCAATAACTCCTCGACATTTCCAACGCGAGTTTAAAATAAATGTTTGGATCGGTATTATTTATCGGTATTTAATTGGTTCAGTTATTTTGCCGAATCGATTAAATGGCTAAACTTATTTAGAATTTCTCCAAAGCAATCTCCCGGATCTACTCGACGAGGTGCCTCTACAACTTAGACTGGAACATTGGTTTACGCACGATGGAGCACCGCATCATTTCAGTATTGCTGTTAGAGACAGACTATTTAAACCACCAGTATCCAAATAAGTGGATTGGAAGGGGAAATAATTGCCCACAAGTTTGGCCTCCACGATCGCCATACCTCAACAAATGTGACTTATTTCTTTGGGGAATGTTGAAAGAATTTCTGTATTCCTCGCCAACTGCGTCTCGATCCGAATTGTGGAATCGCATTACACATAAACGCACACTCATTAGAAACAATCAACAGTTGTTGGATAGAGTAGACTTCAATTTTCGACGAAGAATAAATTTATGCCTGAGAAAGAACGGTGTTCTTTTTGAACAATTTATGTAATTTATCGGTGCAAATGTTATGGTATTTCTATTGTTTAAGTTGTTTGTTTTTCGATTAATTTATTCCTATTACAACTTTTTTCCTGATTGTCAAGTCTGACGTTCAATTTCATAGCCAACGTTTGAATTTCCAATGATTTTAAATAACACAGCTCTATTACGTGTACTTAGTTATTCAAAATTTTGTCGAAAACGACAAAGTTTTTGCTAATTAGTAACAGTAATAAAAGTCTTCTAATTAAATTCTCCATAAAATGAAATAATAATTTTTTAAATTCGCCAATAGGTTAAAAAATTCTGATACATTTTAAGGGTGAATCATCCCTTATCAACTTCTTCAAATGCTTCAATTAAATTCTTATTACTGTCGATTATTGCTCTTGGTACACTCAAAACATGTACGGCATTTTTTTATAGGTTCAACCATAACTGATATATTGATTTTTTTCGAAATTAGAAACCCCATTTTGAAGGCCTGTAACCTCTCAGGGGTGCAACTTAGTACAGAGGTAAGTTGCGTTAAATCACAATATTTTGGGTTCCCCTACATGCGCCTGCTCTGTGCCGGTTCCTATGCGAAACAGCCTCTATATAAATAAATAAGTAGAGAAATATATATATATATATATATATATATATATATATATATATATATATATATATATATATATATATATATATATATATATATATATATATATAATTGTATGTCGCAAAGTACATCACGGCAGTAACCATGAAAAAATATGAAACTTTTCTTAAAGCACTTTTGATCAGTTCGGCCTATTTATAGAGATACGGCCCTGGAAAATTCTTAAGAAAAAATAGAAATTTTATGATAATTCTGAAATGATTCCGTATAAGAATTTGAAATCTGCAGGTGTAATAAAGGTTACAGAAGACTTAATTTAATAGTATTTTCAAAAAAAGAAAACGCCCAGTGGCGTAGTAATAGGGGTTGCGATATCATCTTTAGATGAAAAAAATTATAAATTGCGCTTTTTGTGACCAGCCTGTATATTTTTTGGAATAAGTAGTCTATTGGCTACAAAAAGGCTTCGTGTGATTTTCTTGTATGAGGTGTAATTTTCGAGATAACTGCAGTTTACGCGGTATCTGTGCAATTTCTTCCCGATAAAGTAACGAAATACTATTGCCACAAATTTGTTAGTAGGCGGGTGTCAGATATGAAGAATTAAATGTTATGACAGGTAAGCTATTTCATAGTTTTTGTTACAACGAAGCTTGAACTATAGTATTATTTGAAGTGCGCGTTATTATTAATTTGACAATATGAATAATTTCACATCCATGGAATTAGCAGACATGCATTTATGTTTGGCTCAAGCTAATGGAAATCGTGAAGAAGTAAAACGTATTTATTCTATAAAATACCCAAATACACGTCAACCATATAGACTAACATTTTACCGAGTCGATCGAAGTTTCCGTGAAAATGGAATTGCAAAGCAAAATAGTAATGCCGAAAAACCACGAACTAGAGGAACTCCTAACAGAGAAGAACAAATTTTGAACCTCATTCAAAATAATCCTGGAGTTAGCTCCAGACGAGTGAGTAATATTGTTGGCTAAATATATCACCAAATTGTTCTAGGTATACTAAGAGAGCACCACTTACGACCGTTTCACATTTAACCAGTCCAGGCATTACATGAAGAAGATAATGTTGCAAGACTAAACTTTTACAGATGGCTTTTTTAGAAGTTTGATGGAAATAACTTCTTTGTTAACATTGTATTATCGACTTGTGAAGCTATGTTCACCAACAACGGCATTTTTAATATGCACAATGAACATGTATGGTCGGTGCAAACTCCAAATAATTGTATACAAATTCATCATCTGTGTAGATTTTCAATAAACATGTTGTATGCGATTATCTATTAGGACCCATTGAGCTACCTAATAGGGTTAATGCCCCGATGTACCACGAATTTCTTCAAGAAACTTTACCACAAATTCTTAAAAATATTCCGCTAAATATAAGACTGCAAATGTGATATTTACAAGATGGTCATCCAGCCCACAATGTCAGGGTAATAAGAGAGTGCTTAATACCCATGTTCCAAAATCGGTGGATAGGTAATTGTGGACCCGTTCACTGGCCGCCTAGGTCCCCAGACCTAAATCCTATCGACTGTTGCATATGGGAGATACGCTAAAAACTTAGTTTATGCCGCCGAATCATATAGTGGAGAAGAGCTGTGGCAAATAATTAATAAAGCATTCGAATCTATTAGAAATATTCCCTTGATATTTCAAAAAATAAGATTTACCTGGAAAAGGCGAGCAGAAGTTTGCCTACAGTCTGACGGCAAACATTTTCAACATTTATTGTGATTTGTAGTGTTATCATCGTAATCCTGTTTGTAACCAATTTTGTCAATACATTTATTAATAGGTAATAGTTTGAGGGTTATGTAATTACATTTGAAATCTTCCTTATAGGGAAGAAATTGCACAGATACCGTAAACTGCCGTTATCCCGAAAATTACACTTCACACCAAAAAAAATCACAAGAGGCCTTTTTTGTAGCCAATAGACTACTTATTTAAATAAATATACAGGCTGGTCACAAAAGGCGCAATTTATAATTTGTTTGATCTAAAGTTGATATCACAACCCATATTACTACCCAACTGGGCGTTTCTTTTTTTGAAAAAAACTATTGAATTGAGTCTTCCAGTGACCTTTATTACACCTGCAGATTTCAAGTTCTTATTCGGAACCATTTGAGAATTATCAGAAAATTTTTAATTTTTCTTACTGATGAAAAGTGCATTAAGAAAAGTTTAATATTTTTTATGCTTATTGTCTCGATGCACTTTGAGATTTACAATTACGGACCACCCTGTATATATATATATATATATATATATATATATATATATATATATATATATATATATATATATATATATATATATATGGAAAGAAACAAATTATAGGCACAATTTTTTACTTTCAGGTGACTGCAGACCGAGGACATGGATTATTGTCCCATTGTGTGAAATCTACCTGTATGTGCATAGAAAGGGATGACATTGGCAGGTTATTCACCATCCACAGATTAAATTCAACATAAATAAGTCTAACAGGTCCAATGACATGCTTAGGAAATGAGGTAGGTATGTATTATTACAAAAATTATGAAAATTTGCTACTATAACGCACTTGCTGCATCGCTACTTTTTAGTGAATTTTTATTACAAAACATTCACTAATAGAGAGATAGAGAGGTATCGATGGTGAGACTTTGCAAAAATTTTTTCAAATGAGCGCGAACTAGGATCCCCAGAACCCATATCCGGGGTCAGTTTCAATTTTTATATGTTTATATATATATATATATATATATATATATATATATATATATATATATATATATATATATATATATATATATATATATATATATATATATATATATATATATATATATATGTGTGTGTGTGTGTGTGTGTGTGTGTGTGTGTGTGTGTGTGTGTGTGTGTGTGTGTGTGTGTGTGTGTGTGTGTGTGTGTGTGTGTGTGTGTGTGTGTGTGTGTGTGTGTGTGTGTGTGTATCCGTCTGATAATTAAAAAAATAATTAACCGATTTCAATGAAACTCGGCAGGTGCCTTTCTTTTATTGATGGCTTGGATGAGTTTGTTAGCCAGGAAAATCGGACGGGGTTTTCCGAGAAAATCTTGAGTTTCCTTTCAAAAAAAATTTTTCTCAGAAAATAACAAAGTTGTTTTAACGAAATTTACTATGTATATTGGCTTGGCAGAGGTCTTACCAAGTACCAAAATTCAACTTTCTAAATTGATAGAAAATTGAGTTATACAAATTTTGAAAAATTTTCTAAAAATTTTTTTTTCTCCAAAAATTACAAACTTATTGTAATGAAGTTTGGTGGATATCTTGCTCTAGGAGATACCTTACTACTTATTAAAATTAAACCTTCTAAGTTTATAGAAAATTGAGTTATTCAAATTTGAAGCATTTAATAAAAATTCACTACCATAACGCACTTGCTGCGTCCAGAGTTTTTTTAATCTATGCTATGTTTTTAGTGAATTTTCTTACAAAAAAATTCACTAATGAGGAGATCCCGACTTTTGAATTTTGAAAAAATTTCTTCAAATGAGCGCCTATTAGGACCCCTGGAACCGAAATCAGAGGTCGGTGTCAGACTTTATATATTTAAGTGTCACGCCTATAACTAAAAAAATAATTGACCGATTTTGATAAAACTTGGTGGGTACCTTCCCTTCACAAGTGGCTTGGATAATTTCATTAGTCAGGAAAATCCGCCGAGGTTTTCCTGAAAAATTTTGTATTTTCTTCCGAAAAAAAATTATATCTCCGGAATTAAAAAGGTAAGGGCAACCAAATTTGGTACGCGGTTTAGCTTCATTATATGTAAGTTAACTATCTAGCTCTGTAGGTTAAAGGACAAGAAAGTTACAGGCATTTAACAAAAATAAATTTGTGTTTTCCTCAAAACATCAAAAGTCGCTATTTTAAACGTCAAACATGGTAATATTTAGGCAATGAACCTGAAACTAATATGAGCTATGCAAGAAAAATGTCTCAAGAATAATGTTTTACAAAACCTGAAGTCTTAGTTTCAATCGTCATTGTCCTTCATTTTACTAAAATATTCCCAGAAAATTCATTCAATTGACTTTAAAAAATTCACTAATGGGGAGATACGTGGTGAGTACCTTCCTTTTGCAAGTGGCTTGGACAAGTTTGTTAGCCAGGAAAATCGGACAAGGTTTTTCCGGAAAATTTTGGGTTTCCTTTCTAAAAAAAATAATAATTCCGGAAATAACAACGTGAGGGCAACCAAATTTTGCAGGCGTATTCATATTATAAAGAGTGAACCATGTACCAAAATTTAGGTCCCTAAGTTTAAGGACAAAGAAGTTACGCGCAGCTAAAGTATCAAATTTTGTAGTTTTCCTCAAAACGTCAAACTCGCTATTTAAAACGCCAAACTCGGAATTCAAGACGTCAAAATTGGCAATGTTAAGGCAAAGAACGTGAAACAAATACGGATTGTGGAAAAATAAATGTTCCAAGAAAAGTGTTCTGCGAATCCTTAAGTTTCAGATTCAACAGTCATTGCCCTTCATTTTACTAAAATGTTTACAGAAAATTCATTTCAAATAGACCCTTTCTCTAATGCTTTGGCTGACGGTGTAATTAAGTTGATGCTTCCGCTGTAGGTTTAGTGAAGTTTATGGTTTAACGGTCTATAATTTGTAGCTAATTTTCGTAGAACAAATTTGTTCTGCATTTTATCATTTTTTTTTTCGAAATATGATGCATGTTAGTAAGAAAAATCTGGACGCAGTAAGTGCGTTTTGGTAGCAAATTTTCATTAAATCCTTCAAATTTCAATAACTCAATTTGCTATTAACGTAAGTTTTGTTGGTTAGGAAACCAACATTTAACTTTATTTTCGGAAAATTTTTGTATGAACGCAGCAGGGGCGTTTTGGTTGCGAATTTTTATTAAATGTTTCAAATTTCAATAACTCAATTTGCTATTAACCAAGGTTCATTGGCTAGGAGACCAGTTTTCTGAGAAACATTTAAAGTTTATTTTCGGAAAATTTTTGTACATTTTCAAATAATTATTTTTATAAAATATGGTACATTGGTCCTACTATATAGGTTATATCCGTAACCAAATTGATGCCTGCTCGCATTAGAGCGATATATTTGTAATTAAAAACATTTTTATGAAAATTCACTTCCATAACGCACTTGCTGCGCCCAGAGTGTTTCTTTGGACGCACTTGCACGGTGTAGTCACAGAAAAAGATTTATCCTCTGTCGGTTTATGTTGTAATAATAATAGTAGTCTTGTTCTAATAATATGTCTGTTATGTGTTACATACTACTATAAGCCGAGGTTCAGTGAAACATTTTATTAATTCTAATGAGAAAATATGTTACAGCAGAAAACTAGGTAATTTGCTCTTATTTCGACAAAACTTTATCATAATATAATCCACAATACATACAATCAAGTTGAACAACGAAAAATAATAACATAAAATCCCTCTACCTTCACAAAGTGATACTTTTGAAGTCGTTTCGGGACAGCTACCCCTAAAGAGATTATGGTTTTTGTATAGTGTGGCTTAGTGTAGAAAATGTAAGATAGAACCAGTATCCCAGGTTAATCAAAGAATTTGTGGGAAAACCAAGACAAAAATCAGGAAATGAGTATGAGACAAGAGAGAATCCTAAAAGCTGACCCGAAACCTTAGTGCGTGTTGTAGGGACTTAGTCTTATCACGCCAAAGTCTAAACAATATCCGTTGCTTGTATTCTCTTAGACAGGAGATGTTCACTCGTCTCAAGATTCACATCAAGAACCTAACAATTCATTCTATACGAGCTGGTAAATGAAATTAACTTATTGTTTGCTGCCTCAGTAGCTACAACTGTATCTTTAGGAAAACAAGAAAATGACACTGTAATCAATTTAAACTAATTACAATTTAGTCTTAATTCATTAGTACCTATGTTAAACACAGTTCCCACTATTTTAGTTCAAAAATGCCACTTTTCATTTTATTTTTATTTTTAAATTAAAACAACGTAGCAACGTATTTTATTTGGAGTTTTTGAATATGTATAAATTAATTCAGTTTTTCCTTCTCTGATGACCCTGTCAAGTAGCGAAACCGGTTACAGAGAAGTGACCAAGCATTTGCAAAATCAGAGAAATAGTATCTATGTCTATATTTAGTTTGAATAAAAGGCATACACTTTAAGGTGAAATTTATTGTCAAAATCCGTACACGTTTCGGCTACTATCAAGTTTTTATTTTATGATGTAGTTCATTAGAGGCAATTTCTTATGTGTTATGTGTCTCCAAGACGTCATGAATTGACTCTTGCGCCACAAACTGGGGGGTGTTTCCTGACTTTTTAGTGAATTTTCTTTAAAAAATCACTAATGAATATATATATATATATATATATATATATATATATATATATATATATATATATATATATATATATATATATATATACCGGGTGGCGCATTGAAAACGAAATAGACCGATATGCGTCCAGACAATTTTTTGACATAAAACTCAACTTTGTCACATCAACCCGTTAAGGGTGGTGATAACAATCCTTATATTTTAAATAGGGAACATGGGCCCAGTGTTACATCACTTGAAAGTTCTTTTTTTTTCTGAATTCAGTACACTAATTTTTTGGAAGTTTTATCAACTCGTTTGAAAATTATTCACATTTAGAGTTGCAAGAACGTATTTCATTCATTGTGATAAGAAATGCACTAATTAGTCAATTTTTCGTAAAAAAAAACAAAAAAAACCAAACGTTCAAACATGTATATTCAGTTAAGTAAGTGTTCAAATTGTTGACCACCAGCTTCCATACAAAAGTTAAAATTTTGTTCAAAACGAGCACATTCTGGAGCATTTGTGAAGTTATTAGACGGCATTCATCAACAATGCGTCGTTGTAATTCTTCTGTTACGAAAATTCTACTCTTTAAATGTCCCCATAGAAATAAGTCTAAAGGAGTTAATTCCGGTGATCTAGGGGGCCACTCAATAGCACATCTACGCCCAATCCACTGCTCTGGAAACTATCTGTTCAAAAACTTCCCAACACGTTCTGAAAAATGCGGAAGAGCTCCATCTTGTTGAAACACTAATTGATTTTCTTGATAGCGATCATCATTTTTAACAATGTCGATTAGTAGAGGGTAAACGATATATTCTACTAACTCCAAATACGTTTCAAATTGCCATCAAGAAAAATTGGTCCGATTAAACGGTCTCCAAAAATGCCAGTCCAGTTCAATTTCTGTGGAGTTTGAGTGTGGACTTCGTGAAAATTTCTTGGATTATTATCTGCCCAATAACGACAATTATGACGATTGACTGTAGACTTTAATAAAAACGTACACTCGTCTGAAAAACAGATATTGAACAGAAAGTTCCCGTTATCAGCTATTCGTGCAGTCATAACTTCACAAAACTCCAGCCGCCGATCAAAAACATCTTTATTCAGTTGTTGTACAAGACGAATTTTATTCGGGTGAAATTTATGATGCTTCAATATTCGCTGAATAGTTCTTCTTTTGATTTTTGAAACAGTGGCCAACTTTCTCGTGCTCAAAGTTGGGTCTGCAACAATTTGTCTTAAAACTTCAATCTCAGTAGTCTCATTTCTAAACGGAAATTCACGTTCAGGATCCCGTTTTTTGTTGCCTACTGAACCACTTTGTCGAAACTTTGCAGCTAACTCCAAAATGTATTTTCTGTTAACAGGTCTGTTCGGATGTCGTTCATTAAACAAATTTGCGGTACGGTTGGCACAGTCATCGTTTGTGAAAAAAAGAGTAATTATTTCAACTCTTTCTTCTATAAAATACACCATTGTGAAATTAATGTTCGGTAGTACTATCAAGTATCAAACCGACCGATAAACTGAAATAATAAACCGCATTTCTCTCATTCCAATAAGAAATGTTCTTCAATTTTTTGTAGACAAACCAACAAAACATCAGCACGTTACTTATCGGAATGAGTGAAATGCGTTTTTGCATCTTCAACGGTGAATATTTTTTAAACGAGTTGATAAAACTTCCAAAAAATTAGTGTGTTGAATTCAGAAAAGAAAGAGTTTTTAAATGATGTAGCACTCGACCTATATTCCCTATTTAAAATATAAGGGTTGTTATCACCACCCTTCAGGGGTTGATGTAACAAAGTTGAGTTTTATGTCAAAACATGTCCCCCTTAATATTAAAATTGCAGTGTTTCAGCGTTTCTTAAAAAAAATTCTTTGGACGAATATAGGTCTGTTTCGTTTTCAATGCGCCACCCTATATATATATATATATATATATATATATATATATATATATATATATATATATATATATATAGCGTACCGATAATGAAAAAAATAAAAGACTGATTTTAATAAAATTTGGTAGGTGCCTTTCTTTTGCAATTGGCTTTGATAAGTGCGTTAGCCAGGAAAATCGGACCAGTTTGTCCTAGATAATTTTGGGTGTTCGTTCGGAAACATGTTGTATCTCTGAAAATAACAAAGCTATGGCAACCAAATTGATACTTAGGTTAACACAATTAAACTTACCCTATACACCAAAATTCAGATCTCTAAGTTGAAAGGAGAAAAATTATAGATATTTAAAAAAGATTTTTGGGTGCCACTGATGACCAGAGAAATACACAAAACCAAAATATTTTTTGTGGATAACAAGACCTGTTGTATGTTACAAACAAGGATTATGTTTTCTTGGCGCAAAAAGGCCAAGAAGTAACAGAAAAATAACTTGAAAATTATAAAGTTTCTCTTCTTAAAATGTCAAAGTCGCGTTTTGAAACGTAAAAATGTGCTATTTTTAGACGGAGAATCTAAAACAAAGACGAGTTTTGTAAAGGAATTGTCATAATAAATGTGTTTTGCAATGCCTTATGTTACGGCTTCAACCATCACTGTCCCTCATTTTACTAAAATATTTGCAGAATATTCATTTCAAATGCCCCTTCTCTGATGATTTAACAGTAGTTTCAGTAATGGAGTTCGTGGTTTAATAGTCCATACTTTTTCACGAATTTTCGTAGAAAAAAATCGTTATTGATAAGACCGCGGCTTCAAAATTTTTAAAATATTTCTTCAAAGGAGTGCGAACTACGTCTTCCAGGGGTCAATTTCAATTTTTACATGTTTACATATATATATATATATATATATATATATATATATATATATATATATATATATATATATATATATATATATATATATACAGGGTGGTGCACTTTCAACTTAGGTAAATGAACAAATTGATCTACACTCTTTTATATAATGTATGCGTATAACTGCGTGCAGTTTCGCTGAAATGCTCAGCTTTATCAAATACAGAATCTGTATTTGATAAATGTATTTAACAAAGTATCGATAAATGTATTTGATAAAGCTGAGCACTTCAGCGAAACTGCACGCAGTTATACGCATACATTATACAAAATAGTGTAAATTAATTTGTTCATTTACCTAAGTTGACATTAGATTTACATCCAGTATCGGCCTCCACAATATCATATGGTGCATTTTTTATGTAAAGCTCAATATATCGGTTATTACAGAAGATACAAGAAAATATTATAAAAGTTACATAGAGTGTTTTGAGCTGCATCATATAAAATTATGTTGACAATCACAGGTTGGCCCAAGTTTTTTTTAATGGAACAGCCCATCTATTGTAGCATTATTACATTTTCCATCCAATTTTAATGCACCTTGTAAGGAGAAAACATTCATATCGCACATCGTTTTCGAGTTATTTCAATTGTTTTTCAATTTATTACATTTTGGAACATATCAAAAATTGTGATACGGCGTCTTTACCAATGGAAATCGGAGCCCCAAGAAAATGACGCATTTAGGGAGGATTTGAATTATATTATTGGTCAAAAAATCTAGGTGCCATACACAGGTCGCTCTCAAATTACCTAGCCTACCTTTGTAAAAAAAACGGCGAATTATCATGGGACAGATAGTTTACAAATCGGCATACAACATGTTGTAAATTCCTGTCAAAAAGCTTTCTATGTGTAGTTTTTGTGTATATTTCGTGGAAAAGTTTGTTGGCCAGGAAAGTCAGACAAATTTTTTCAAATAATTTTTTAAATTTATCTTCGAAAAATTTGTGTACTTTCTTAAGCAAAAGTTAGTTTGATGAAATACGGTACATTGTTTCTACTATTAAGGTTACACTACCTACTCAAATTCATGTCTTTCTGAAAGAAAAACATATTTATCATTAAAAACAGTTTTGTAAATTTTACTAAAA
Organism: Tillus elongatus; assembly: GCA_964006375.1. Classification (NCBI taxonomy): domain Eukaryota; kingdom Metazoa; phylum Arthropoda; class Insecta; order Coleoptera; family Cleridae; genus Tillus; species Tillus elongatus. Next base: position 117,850,216 of record OZ023264.1, read on the forward strand.
TATTTTCAGAAAATTAATTTCAAATAGACTCCTTCGCTGATGCTTTGGCAGTTAGAGTTTATGGTTTAATACTCTATAATTTTTAGGGATTTATCGTAGAAAAAAGCTCAATACCTATATCCGTTAATATACAAGATACGAGAAAAAAATGTATGTATATGTTGATTATAGGCTTGAGCTGCATCTTATGAAATTAATTTTACAATCACAGCATGGCCCATAAGTCGTTGTCATTACAAATATTCCTTTTTTTAATCAATGATCTCTTTTTCATCGAAATATAATACACCTTTGTGAGAAAAAAACTCGGAACGCAGCGTTTGCGTTTTGGTAGCGAATTTTAATTAAATAATTAATTCTAAGACTCCCCATAGGCAGCGGAGCGAGATTCATACACTTCTTATTATTACTATATTTAGAAATATATATATATATATATATATATATATATATATATATATATATATATATATATATATATATATATATATATATATATATATATATAATTTCGAATGCGTTTACCTGTCCTGGTTGCTTAACATTTTTTAGTAATTTTATCTTTTCCTCATGAACGTGGCGACATTATCCCAAATATGTCGGGCGACGGAAGATCTATCTATAGTACCGTACCTTAATTGCGCCAAATGTTCTTTAGAACTAATTCCAACATATATTTTTGTTAGTCCGCGGTATTTAAAATCACAATCTTAACAAATTGTTTTATAAGGAAGGTGACCAACGACACGTCGGTGGGCAAGGAATGGCAGCCTCTGGGTGAGGGTAGGGTCACCGATGAGACGTATAGCTCTCTTCTGAATGGAGTCCAGGATAGTTAGTGTAGAAGTGGCACCGGCACCATAGATGTGGGAGCAGTATTCGACGTTTGGTCTTATATGTGAAATATATAAGGTATAGAGATTAGCTGGTGAAAGGTATTTGCGAGCCCGGAACAGGAAACCTAATTTCTTAGCAGGCGATTCTGCAATTGATGTGACATGTTGGTGCCAATTGAGATTTCGATCCAGAGAAATGCCAACAAGTGAAAATGGCTAGGGCTGGTGTATTTCTTATGAGAAAGGAAGCAAGACTTGGTGGGGTTGAATTGTACAAGATTTCTACTTCCCCAGTCTAATATTTTTTGAAGATCCACGGAGACAGAACCCCTCCTGAGTCTGCGATCCTCATCTAATTGGGCTAAAGAGACACGCTTAGAATATTGTATATTTGAGTGGAGGGTGCTGTCGTCTGCGTAACTGTGAACTGGGTTGGATGTGCTAGAGAGGAGGTCATTGATGTGGAGAAGAAACAAAGTAGGAACTAGAGCTGAACCCTGAGGAACTCCACGATAACATAAATGCTCCGGTTGGAGAGGAAATTTGCTGTCCACGTACAGAGTTTTGGTGGTAGACCATAAGCCATTAGTTTGGATATGTCTAGAGCGACAATCTGGGATTCACCGTGTAGTTCCATAGACTTGTTCCAAGAATGGGTGACAGGAAAGGAGGTCGGCAAATGATCTGCACTGACGGAATCCATACTGCCTGTCGTGGATTAGACTGTATTTTTCAAGAAATTTTAGTAATTCCGTGTTTATATACTTTTCCATCACTTTAGAGACGACTGAAAGGAGAGAAATAGGTATGTAGTTGCTAGGAAGCGCTTTGGATCCTTTCTTGGGGACGTGTTTTACTCGAACAGTTTTCCAGTTACTAGGAAATATGCCTGTATTGTAAGATGTCTGAAAGAGACGTGTCAGGACAGGAGCAAGTTCTGGTGCGCATTTTTTGAGAACAATTGCTGTGTACATTTTCGAAATTGCAGTGTATATGATTCGAAATTATTGGTATAATAACTCTATCGGTTAAGTTAAAATGTTTGTTATTTATTTCAATAGATTAATATTACCTTATTACTATTTTATTTTCTAGTGTTGTACTTTGTATGTTATTTTAATCTTATTCACCTAGTCTTATGGCAAGTCATAATGTATGGCCAGTATGTTTACAATAAGGAACTTCTTATTAAACTTTTATATATATATATATAATATATATATATATATATATATATATATATATATATATATATATATATATATATATATATATATATATATATATATATAACAAAAAAGTTTAATAAGAAGCCGTTTAAGCTCCTCTGCATACCTACAGTCTTCATTTATGGAAGCGTGTTCACTCAATAGTAATTTATGTTTTTAATTAGTCGTTTTAAGCCTATAACTGTAGAGACGCGACAAAGATAATTCATGAAATATACATCAAAGCCCTGAAAGCGGTAATTAAATCTTCACATTCTAAAAGTCCGAAGCAATGTTGAGCAATCTGAATAAACACTAATGAAAACACAACTTCATCTGGCTCTCATAAAATATGAATATCGTTGTTCAGCTTTTTCCAGTCAGCATTTTCGAAAAGTTCAAAGTTTGTACTTGAAAAGAAGCTTATTAGCCGGTACGCTCATCACAGGCCGAATTTCTGAAAAGACATGTAAATAGGCATTTGTGTTTTTTGTTTACACGAAAATTTTTGACAAAAGAAGTAGGACCGTGCAATAAACTTTGCTAATTTTCAAAGCTAATAAACAGTAGCAGAATCGACATATCAGGATCAGTCAGAAGCCATAAAAAACAGGCTTTTCTATCATAAGACACAATATCCTATGAAAAAAACTTCCAGTGAAAAAAATTTCTGGACGCAGTAAGTGCGTTTACTAGTGAATTTTCATAACAAATGTTTACTATTAGTGCGGCATAATACCAAAATTAATAACTTAAATTTAAACGGATATTGAACATCGGTTTTAGAGTTCCCTATACATGCACATTTGAATATTTTTTGGGAGTATTATCATCAATATCTCACTATTTTCATAAAAAATATTTTAGTCATGTGTTCTATCTCCTTTTGAGGAAAATAATTTTAACACTCTAAACACAGTTTTATAAGAAGCTACAAAATTGAATATTGGTAAATCTGGGTACCTACTGTAAGTCTCTTTAAAAATTACTGTCTCGTTACAAATTTCATTCAAGTTACGAATGCTTTCTAGAAGAAACCTCAATTCATATTTAGAAAATGATTGTATAAGCCAAATTACAAAGGTGGCAGGTTTTTTTCTTATTAATCGCCTGGATAATTTAGTTCTAGTCAACGTAATTTAACCGGTTTGTTCAATAACAACAAAAAAACGTTTTTAAAACAAATTCTCTACTAGTGAATTTTCTTAATGAACACCAACAATCAACAATCAAACTAATTTTGGAGGTAATGGTGACAAAATTGGCCAGACGTTTTATAGAAAGATTGGATCAAACGTAATAAATCTGGATACTATTGTTTTTAAGAGCCTCGGTGGTACAGGGGTGAGAATGCGTTCCCTAAACGAAGGGTACTGGGTTCGATTCCCACAGTTCCCCTTTCACTTTTTTAGTACATACTGAAAAATGAACGTCAACCGAGGTTGTGGCAGTTTATTTAAGCAAGTTGAATGTCTGCATGTTTCGCCCTTCGTAAAGCCGTCAGTCCCGTGGCCATGCATTGTTAGGCACGTTAAAGGGGTTGGGCCAAATTTCCAGAACAGTGAGTGAACTGCTCCCTGTGATTGGCCATAGTCGCGGAAATAGTCCGATCTTAAAGTTTCTACCAAATAGTAAAGTTAGTGAAATAAAACAAATTGTTACATGCCGCGGGCGGGAATCGAACCCAGGCCACGTGCGTGCCACACGAGCATTCTACCGTCGAAGACGCTACCTAATTGTTTGTTAACGTGGTAGTTATGGAGGCTCAGGAAATTTTATTTTATATTCTGAAAGTAAATATTAGTAAACAGCTAATTGCAGAATTAATTGAATTGTGACTAGTCCACGGGTCTTTGAAAGACCTTCGACTGCTTCGATCTTATTTTTGTGTTTAAAGTTGAAAAAAACAAACAACTTTAAATTAATTTTCACAGAGACGTCAGCCGATTTCATTTCTTGGTATCTTCTCATATTTTTATAATTTGACACTTATTTATGAATGAAATATTTCCGACAGCGGCTACTTTCAGCAGCCATTTAAACGAAATAATTAAGGTATGTCGTATATTACGTTTTAGTTCGAACTACGTTTTCTCTCTCTCTTCTCGATCGCTAATTCGGGTAATGCGTTTTACACGTATTATTTGTTATGTTTGATTATCGTTGAATTACTTTGTATGCCTGTCGTATGTATGAATCTACATATGTCTGCTGACTGCTCAGTCGTTGTCAGGCATTGGACTTTAACCACTTAAGTTGTTTCAATTCAGGCCTTTCAGGTTTTATTTTTCATTTGGAAAAAACTCCAAATTTTGAAAACCAAATAACTAAAAATTCACAACAGTTACTCTATCTACCAAATGTGTCTATAATAGCCTGTCCCCGCTCGATTCTTCCGAAAGTCTCACCATCGTTACCTTTATTAGTGAATTTTCTCCGAAATATATATATATATATATATATATATATATATATATATATATATATATATATATATATATATATATATACACCTATAACTAAAAAAATATTGGGCCGATTTTGATAAAATTTGGCAGATACCTTTCTTTTATTAATGGCTTGGATAATTCCGTTACGCAGGAAAATCGAATCAGGTTTTATAGCTATTTGGTTTGTTTTATTAGTTCTTATGAAAAGTCACTAAAATGTGGGTAAGATAAGTTTTTAAATTTGTTTCTTGGATAGGGGAGTGAAAAATCTCTTACAGATATGCTCAATCACACACAAGTAGCGTGTGGAAATTTGAGGTATTGTGGGGTGTGCACCCACTAAGCCCTCATTCCTGAAGTACCGGACCTTGGTCAGTACCTCCATCGGAATGCCTTCACACGTGACATTTTGAGTTTGAATATTTCCGTTATGTTTGCTGCAGGGGCATTATCGGGTCAGGCCAAGCTTTGGAAACTTGTGCCTTAGTAGAAGTTGCTCGTCGTAGTCGGTGGCGCTACGGAGAGAGGCATTTGGATGAGAGGGGGCTTTGGCGAACTAAACGGCGCAAGATAAGTTACAAAATAGTATGCTAGCCATGATTTTCAGAAGTACCGAATATAAAACAGCGACTACAAATTCCATTTGGGGGTGAGAGAATATTGTTGGCAGCTAAATTCAGGACAAAATATTTTACAAATTACTAATATTTTCATATAAAAGAGAACCAGAGGGACCATAATACCCGCAAAGATAATAGTCTAATATAACATAGCAAATAATGTACACAACGGTGGAAACAGAAATCTAACATTTTGCAAAATATTGAGAACAACGAAATTTCAATAACTTTTTAAAAGATCTTTTGCAAGAGTGTTCAAACTAACTAGATATTCACCTAAACACATATTTATTGCATTGTGTTATCAGTACTATGTCAATTTGACATTTAAGTAGCGTGAAACCATAAAAGAAAAACTCTGGGCGCAGCAAGTGCGTCATGGTAGTGAATTTTCATAAAAATGTCATTAATGAGAAATATGTCTTTTTTTAACTAAAGCAGACATCAAATTTGGTTACCAGCATAACCTATATACTAGAAACAATGTACCATATTTCATTAAATAAGCTCTTCGTTAAAACTCCCAAAAAGGTTTTTTGTATGAAAATTTACAAACAATTTTTTCGCGAAAATACGAAAACAGTTTTTTAACTTTTTAAACATTTACTATTATGCCCTTCTCTTCTTAAACACAAACTACAGGCTTTTCTATTTCAAACAATTAAGTTACGATAGTTTTTTTTTCATCCGTCAGTATTTGAAGGCGCCCTCTATACGGCATCTCGCTTTTCTAATTAAACTATATAAACGAAAAGCTCTATGAATGCGTCATTTGCATGGGTCTCCGATTTCTATTGGTGAAAACGCCGTATTACAATTTTTGATATGTACACAAATTTGAAAATTTTCAAAACAGTTGAAATAACTCGAGAAGAAGCATGCATTATTCGATTGAAAATGCAAAAATGCAATAATATAAGGGGTGTTCGATTTAAAAAAGGAAAACTTGTATCGCCAACGACTTATGGGCCACTTGTGATCGTCTAAATAATTTTAATATGATGCAGCCCAAGACAACCTATAATTAACGTTAATACGTATATAATATTTTAATTGTTTCTTGTATCTTGTATAATAACAGTATACATGTAAACAGATAAAACCTTAAGCTAACCCCGGATTTGGGTCCTAGGGGACCTAGTTCGCGCTCATTTGTAGAAATGTGAAAATGTATAATTTCTTCTACGAAAATGTGCTCAAAGTTATAGATAATAAAACCAACTAAAGCTACTGCTAAAGCATCAGAGAAATGGCCCTTTTGAAATAAGTTTTCTGGAAACATTTTAGTAAAATGAAGGAAATGGCGGTTGAAGCTGAAACTTATGGACTTGTAACATACACTTCTTGCGACATTTTTTCTACATAGCCCGTATTCGCTTTAGGTTCTTTTCCTAAAAGCTTCGAAAAGCGCGACGTTGGGGTTTTAAAGGGAAGAGTTATGACATTTTCAAAGTAATTTTTCTGACATTTCTTGGGTTTTTGCGCCCAAAAACTTACCATTTGTCTGTAACATACAACATACTTTTTTTATCCACACAAAATATTTTGCTTTTGTGCTCTGGTCCTCTGTGGTACCCATTTTTTTTCTTCTAAATGTCTAAAGCTTTTAGTGAATAATCTTTCCTTTCGTTTCTTCCTTGCTGGATGGCTGCGATGCGTATACCAATTTTTTGACATTGCCCCAGAAGAAGAAATTGATATTAGTGAGATCTGGTGACCGCGCTTGCCATGCAACTGGCCCTCCTCTTCCAATCCACCTCCCTAGAAAATTTTCATTACAATAATATTTAATGGGGCCTGTGTGGAGCACCCTGATGAAGGAACCACATTTTTGACGTTTAGTAAGTGGCACATCTTCTAGTAATACAGGTTAGTGGTTTTATGAAAAATCTAGATGTATCACCTCATTTAACGTTCCCTCGAAAAAATGTGGTCCCACTACATACTCTCCTTTAATGTCACCCCAAACATCCAATGGCGATCTTGTCTGACTACGTGTACTGGATATATGGGAATTATTTGTTGCATAGAAATATAATTTGTGCCTATTTATAGTTCCGTTTCATTGGAATGTAGCTTCATCTGCAAATAAAATAGTATCTGAGAAGCATGTAGTCGTCCGTATTTTTGCTGTGCCCACTGGTGCAATCCTTCTGTGGTAATCGTTATTATTGAGCTCTTGGCGCAGCTGAATATGATACGGATGCATCTTATATTTGTGTATTATCCTCTGTACCGACCTACGACAAATATTCTGACGGCAACACATTCAATTCATTGTACTCAGTGATAATTGTTTTGGTTTTGTCGTCTGACTGGCACTTAACAGAACCAGTTGTATTAAACCCACTCCATTAGTCTCCTAAACGATATCTTGGTGGGTTACCTTCGGTCAGAAAACTTCTGGCGATACACTCTATTGGCTAATAGGTAGTTTAAACATTCTCCCAAAACCCAAATTTTTGTCTTTTTAGTCCAACTTTACTAGCAGCTAGTGACTTAACAATAAACTGACAGTGACTAATTAGCAATGTGAAATCTGTCACTTATCAACGCCCGACTATTTTACCTCGTATTTCTCTTACAAATCATGCCATTTGAATATAAATGTAAATAATATAAAAACTAGCAACTTTTAAACTATTTATTACTTAACAAAAGTTGACGCTAACACCATGTTTAATTAAACACATCGTTTATATTACAACAGTGTGATGTTATCTATGGACGAAAAACATACCAAATTGGAGTCTCTAAGTTTGATAATCGGTAAAATAACGGCAAATACAGTGGATTTTATTTTTCTTTAAATAAAATTCACAATACCTTTAAAACAAAGCACTGTAGCCAAAAATATACTTATACAAATTAGACTCAAAATTAAAAAAAAGTCTAAAAATTAAGTAATATACAGGGTGTTCCATTTAACAAAATTATGTTTGCTTTGTCTCGCAAATATGGGACACCTGTATAATCACAAATAATTAGAGAACGTGCAGCCTGTGATTGTCTATAATTTTTGTAAGTAATTTTTTTTATATTGTGAATAATAACATTAATATTGAGTTTTACCGCAGTAATGCGCCGCCCTGTATGTAACCGGATTAAAAAAATCGATTTCTATTTGGATGTATCACAATCCGCTCATTATAACTGTTGTACCGGAAACTCTCTTAATTTTAATGGAACACCCCATATCTTATTGCATATTCGCAATGAGCATGCAAATCTGGGGAAAATGATATGCCACCTGCCCATACTGGTGTCAGCCGTTCTCAAGATATTCGATTTTCTATTGTTTTTCCGCCATAAAGTTGCAAATCTTTGAAATGGCATTTCTCAGGCATCAAGTATGCCATGATTTTGAAACTTAGCACAACTATAGTACTAATGGTCAGAATTATTCAAATCGCTAAAAAAGATACAAAATAGATACAGGGTGTTGTTTAACGAAGTTCAAATATTGATGTTTTCAAACACGAAGAAGTATTTTTCCAAATGGAACACCCTGTATATTTTCATCGCATATCGTGCGGAATGATATTTGGCTTCAATCTGTATCAGCATTTGCTTTACCTATCTCGGGTAAATCCCGAATTATGATGGGAAATATGTGAATTTTGTATTATCCGAGATAATAATCTTTTCTTTGCATTGATAATAATAATAATATTAACAATAATAATAATTATTATTATAATCACAATAATAATAAGAATGGTAATAATAATAACTCGTAGCTATACAACGGTATCGGGGGATGTTAATAGATACCAATAGTAAGCTTTGGGTATAGGGCAAAGCGAACCCAGAATTTTTCTTGTAGGTATTCCATTCATATTCTGGACGAGAAGAATGAAAACCTGCATTAAGTTTTATTACATGTGAGCTATAATGTCGTGTGTGTGTTTGTGTGTGTGTGTAATTTTTTTAACTATGGGGCATTAATATCGCTCTTTAGATTAATTGAATAACTCTCAAGAAGTATTTTTTACATTTAATTTTTTCATTTCTGGGTGTTTGAATACGTTTGACCTCCTACCCTTTAAAAGAAGACATTGCGATTTGACTTGCGCTGTTTGAGAAATTATAAATCTTCTAGCATAGTGGGGGATGTTTATGATTCGCCCTGAAACTTAATTACTCAAAATGAAATCATCAGAATTAGTGACCCTTCGGATCATTTTGGAACGAGATCATTAAAAGCGTGTCGCACTTTAGCCTCCAGTTCTTCTGGGGAGGTTATTTGGCTGGAATAAACTTCATTTTTAATGTGACCCCATAAGAAGAAGTTAGGTGGAGTCAGGTCTTGAGACCTGGCAGGCCAAAGCCATGGACCGCCGGGTCCTATCCAACGATCCTCAAACATTCTTGTCAACTACTGGTGTACAGCTGTCGTAGGATGTGCTGGAGCGCCATCTAACTGGTACCAGAATTCTGCATCAGGCAAACCAGTCAAGACACCAGCAACAACTTCACGAAGTATTCTACGATAACTTTCTGAGGTCAACATTACCTCATATATATGGAAAAAACTCTTCCATTTCCAATAACAACGAAAACATTTAAACTGAATTCATACTGGAAATGTGCTTCACGTATAAAGTGAGAATTTTCATCTGCCCAGGAATGACATCGCGTCCGATTGATGATACCTTTTCTTGTGAATTTTGATTCATCCGTCCATAAAATCCTATCTAACATATCTGGGTCTTCCTGGATCCGTACCATCAACCATTCACAAAATGCAACCCTTCTAATGTGGTCACGCTCCCGTAATCCATGCACTGTCCTTTGGGCATATGCATGCCATTCATACTTAGAAAGAATTCTTTGAATTGATGTTCGAGTTAGTCTTAAATCTTCTCCTGCCTGCCTGATGGAGGCATGTGGAGAGGCCGTGAAATAACCCAACACATTGATTTCATTTGCCGGGTATGTCACTGGAACGATTTCTATTTAAATTACCATTCCAGTTATTCCGAAAGTTTCACTCGATTCTGGAGAACTTTGTCCTATTCATAGGTGGCAAATATGGAAATCTCTCATTGAACAAGCGGCGCGTTCGACTCATGATTCTCCTGCATTCTCTGTAAATGTAAAATAAATTTAGAATGTTGTCAGCAGAATATTCTTCAACAATATTTTCCATTGTGTACCTCACAATACTTTCAAAGAAATAGATCACCCTATTGCGATGACAACTAACGAGACTAATAATACATCTCGTTGACATAAGTTTTCATATTATGTATAAAGCCTACTCTCCGACTAAGTAGATTCCCAATTTTGTAGTATATTCCCGTTTTGTTCATATTCCTTCTTATAACTCAGAAATAATTCAAGATAGGCATAGGAAATGCTGATACAGATCGAAGCAGAATATCATTCCGAATGATATGACATGAAAATATACAGGCTGTTCTATTTGGAAAGAAATGCTTTTTTGTGTTTGAAATCATCGATATTTGAACTTCGTTAAATAACACCCTGTGTCATTTTTGTAATTTTTCTCGCGATGAGAAGAATTCTGATCACTAGAACTATAATTACGCCAAGCTTCAGAACCATGACGCACTTGATGCCTGATAATTGCCATTTCAAAGATTTGCAACTTTATGACGGAAAAACAATAGAAAATCGAACATCTTGAGAACGGCTGACACCAGTATGGACACGTGGCATATCATTTTCCTCAGAATTAAATTCTCATTCCGAATATGCAATAATATGTAGGGTATTCTATAAAAATTAAGAAAGTTGTTGGCAACTTGCTGTACAACCAGAAGTGATACGGTATATATATATATATATATATATATATTATATATATATATATATATATATATATATATATATATATATATATGAGTGTGGGATAATGATTTGCATCTTTATAAATGTTACGCAACAACAACAATCTGATCTAATTATCGTCTTATCGCTTTGCTTACGCAATCACAATTATCAAATTAACTCGTCTCTGGCAATACCATGAATAATTTAGTAGGGGTCAGTGTAGTGGACCGGTGCTATAACACAACCGCTTTGAGCCATTGAGTCGGGATCAGTTATGGAGGTTGAGCATCTTTGATCCGTCTGGTAATATGATTTGAATAACGCACCAAGCTACATCATAAACTATCAGGTGTTACTGGCATTATTCCACCGCAGAGAGAGTATGAGTCTTTGAAGCATACACACGTAAAGACACGCATACACGCACATACACGAGCTTGCAAATACATGATTAGGTCGGTCTTGGCATACCTCGATGGTAATGTCTTAATCGGTATAATTAAATCTCCTTATTGATTGGCCCGTTTGACCCATTTTACCCAAGGTCCTGATAAACAGGAATGTGATGTGAAAATGACATTTAGTATGAACTTCAGCTCTCTTATCGCATTGCACATTCGTTTGAAAAGGTCTTTTTTATGAAGAAGTTTGTATTCCCGAGCTCAAGTTAATTTATTTAATCATGTAGCACCGAGTCGATTATTTCCATACTTGGTAACTTATGTCACAAGTATTTATGAAACATCTAAAGAAATGTACATAACAGATAGTTCTCAGGATCTAGGTTCATATTTGATCCCCAGCAAAAACGGCAAATTAAATGAAAGAAAATAAATTGTAGCTAATAAATCCAATTTAGTTTCCTACCTTTATAACGAAAAATATATATTTTTAAACTATCCCACCCAATACCAACGTATTGAAGGAGGAAAGCGAAGTACTTAGTCACTTATTTGACATCTCAACTATAGTCGTTTTATCTTACCAATATACCAAATCTAGGCTTTCCAAGCTAAAAAAAAATATTATTCACATATAAATAAATTTTAATGAACATTCGATACAAAGACGTCCTTGCTACGCGCACACTTTCCATTTAAAAATAAAGTTTCATACAGATCGATATTAGAAAACTTTCGTGGATAAAGATCGCCACGATAAGATCGCAGCTCTGGAGTTCTGAAACGATTTCTTAGAGTAAGCGCGAACTAGGCTCTTCAAACCTTGGCAAGCGTGCTTGGGTTTTTTTTCTCATAGCGGAGGTGAATGCTTTTTACGCAGGCTGGTTGCTGGCGCTTCCGCGATCTGACACCAACCGGCACTGTGGTGACTCCCCTTCCCTCGAGGTCAGGACTACCCACCAAACACCCCCTTGACACCCAGAGACGTGGCGAAAACCACTAGCTGGCATTGCTTCACCACGTCCCTAACTCTTGTTGTTCTCATAACGTCTACGTCTTGTCTTCATCCTGCTTTGACTTCATATTTCTACGATCCTTCTCTCCACAGTATTCCACACCCTTTTACGTCCCAGCATATACTCCACCACGTACTCTGCTGCTAAATCTCTGTCAATCTCTTTATACATTTGTTCTATTATTTGCGGCCATCTTGCGCACTCAAAGACCATGTATTCTGACGTAACTCTATCACCACAATACCTACAGTCCTCTTTGTTAACTATTTTCGGGTAAGACCTCAAACGTCCATGACTCACAAAATTTGGTAAATAATAATCCACCTCCCCAGGCTGTCTAGAAGTCTACGGATGTATGGATGAGCCTCTTTGTCCACTGGGATATCGACATTTCCTATTCCGATTCTCGCTGCCACTCTAGCATTGTTTCGGCTCCTGCCTCCTTTTTCTTCTCTTCTATGTTCGTTTCTGTCATAAGTTACCTCTCTTGCTAATTAGTGTATAGGGATCGTTCCAGCAATCACCTTTATTGCTTTCTTTGCCACTGTTCTATATGCACTTTCTATTCTGATGGCTTCCTTCCCCTGTGCCCGCTCAACATTTTTTCTACACCTTGTCTTTGACAATACTGCGTTCCATGCTAATGAGCCATACAGTATAATTGAGTTTACCACACTACTCAGCACTCTCCTTCTCCCTGGTTTTGGTCCACCGATATTTGGCATCAGACGCACTACCTTAGAAGCCATCATGTCTGCTTTTGCCACTATTCTTTCAATATGCACACCCATGTTCATGTTATGTCATACTTGTGTGCCGGGGTAGTTCAGGCTTGTCTGCGACTGCTTGGATAGAAAGGCTTTAGCGAGTCCAACAAAATATGACCAACTTTTTCGGGAAAATTGTGAGGTTTCCTTAGAAAAATTCTCATGTCTACAGAAATGACGCTTTGTCATTGTTAACAAAATTTGGTTCTAATGGCTTAGGACCAAATTTTGTTAACAGTTTGGTCCCATAAAACGTACAGCAAACGCGTAAACTCAGATACTTAAGTGTTTCAAAAAATTGTAAACATAAAGAAAAATTTATTGGTCACACCGGTGTCCAAAAAACTAGCAAAATAATGCACAAGCCCAAAATATTATATATGCTTAAGAAAATCAATTAAATATTAGAGACGAAGGTATAGTTTTTTTGGTATAAAAATACTAAGCCGTGCGAAAAAAAACCTTTAAATTGTTAATGTGACAATTTTTAACGTTAAATTTAGTGATTTTTAAACATCCCTTTCAAAATAATTGCGGGTTACGCACAAACCAACTAACACCAAAGTGATGGCAACTGATATCGGAACTTAAAATAAGTAGTTATTACGTAACCGCCCCTAGTTCTACGACCCTGTGGTAAAAATAACTTGAATTAGACACTAACAGTGACCATTACATAATAATTCACCACTTATAACTACTTTGCGCAACGTCTTAGCAGCTTTCAAGGTATTAGTAAAGTCGTTGTTATTCATAGAACGACTCAGAAGTTTCAGGAACTTGAAAGTAGCAAACGACAGTAGCAGAAACGATGTCACGTTACTAAAATGCTAAATAAAATTCGTAGCCACTTTTAAGTACCACTAACGGTTGCCGCGTCGTTGCCGCCCCTTCATGTTACACCTAATAGTTTTGGAGCTTCTTGGTAATGTACTCTGGTGGCAGTCACGTTTCCGCTACCTGAAGAAAAGATTGGTACTATTTGTGGCTACTATAAAGTAGTAGTAACCTGTCACATAAACTATAAAAGATTGTTCACTTTACAGTCCCACATTTTCATAAAGGATGATTGTTACATCACAACAGCATGTGATTTAATGTTGCGTAATTCTAGTAGAGCGTGTAGTGTGGGTGATCCAATAATAATGTCAGATGTCAATAAAAACATGTCACTTGACCAACCAACAAAACTTTACAGCCAGTCTATAACATTACAGGAAGTTGAGAAGTAAATCAGGCTGAAACAGCAGGTTGAAAGAGTATTATACCCTTGTGAACAGCCGTTATGGTCAACAAAGGTCAGTGAAACATTTACTATAAGGACGGTTTTTCTCAAATGGAATATCAAGCATGTTAAAATTTACTGCGATCAGGGTAACTGCATCGGAAGATGAAAGGAATTTTATGGAGATCAAGAATAAGGTATTATTCTCTCAGTTTTCACTATTACAACTATAGCAACCTAGGACATGGTATCATTGTCACAAAATAAGCCACGGCGCGTTTACATATTTACTGCAGATACTAAAATCAAATCATATTAATTTATCAACCAATACTATAACTTTATTGAAAACTACAGGAACCACTGATGACTAAAATATGGGAAATGGAGATTTCTGGCACAATGGTGTTAAATTTGAATCGAGCATTTTCTCAGGTTAGTTGCAAAGAGGACTATAGGCACCCATTTGATAGATTACGACGTAGCTGTTACTGTAAACTGACTATAAACTGTTCAATCATAGTCACACTTGCTAGCTTTTAGTGAAAGTGACTTTAAATTTCTGTCTTTTTAGTATTTGCCACCAAAGACAAGTTGCAACTACCTTAAAGTTCCATATTTTAGTGAACACTACTTCAAAGTTTTGGTTTTGAGGTAATGAAAATTTTGGGATATGGTGATTTATGACGCCATTATTACCACTGCTGTTAGGATAAACACTAACTCTTAATTTATTACTATTTTCGTAGTTATCGTAGCAACTTTTTACAGAATTATTAATTCCCTGCCTAGAAAAGTAAATCGGAATACAAGTTTCATCACTTTGAGGGTAATAATGTGAAATGTAACGTGACATATATTTTTTATGAAAAACGGAAAATTTCAAAGGCCCGTAATTGCTGGTTGCACACATTATATTTTAACAGTAAGATTACATCCGTTAGGATATAAACACACAAAACATGCAAAGATAAAGCATCCGAAAGTTAATTATTATTGTTGACTTGTAGTCTCGCTGGTATCTACAGAATTAAGATAAAAGACAAAGATAATTTTAGAATATAAGAGCTGGAGAGAAATATTATTCTGTAAAATAAATTTCAAGACAAAGAAAGCAAGCCCAGAGCAGAGTAGGTGATAAGCTGATAAGTCCCGTGATATTGGCTGTTATCGTTTCGCTATCGTCGCTACGTGAAGAATACGATGCTGGAACGTAGTTCCCGATACCACGCCGTAACGTTGCGATTTCTCCCCACTTTGGTGGTTGCTCCGTGATAGGAACGTTCCTATTACGGATCACTGACTGACGATAAAAACTTATAAGTTATCGCGATAGCCGAGCGGTTAACTATGATAGTTCGGAACAAATTGTGCAACAGTGTGTTTAATGAGGTCGTACATTTCTGCTTCAATAGCTAGCTCTTAATTTGCTCAATATAGACAATTTATTTAAAATAGACCCTCTTTGTGTGATGTTTTGGGAGCAGCTTAAATTAGAGTTTATATATATATATATATATATATATATATATATATATATATATATATATATATATTGATATGGTCTCTATAAGGGAGTCACATATACATATATACACATACATAGAAGCCAACAACACACTCTTTAAAACACCCCATACAAAGCCTAAAACAAATCATACTAAACACAAACAAGAACTTACCTTTGGTGTATGCAATGTTTATGCACATGGAGAAACTGAATTTCACAGATATGTATGTGTCAGAGAAAATAGGGCAATGGTAAAATTAGTTTATAAGGAGTGAAAGTTATATCAAAGACATAATGGACTGCAGGAAGTGATATAACATATATAAAGTATCTATGTGTATAAACTCTAAGAGCTCTTGAGAATATAAATATGTTGTATTTATTAGTGTTGTTTACTAGCTGTTATGTAATTAAAGATGTTATTGTTTATTAGAATTAAGAATTTTAGATTTGTAAGGTTAGTGTTGGATAATTTACGAAATGTCATTACCTAGATGTAAGTCATCTGTTGTTATTTAGGACAAACGTCAAACCGACAACAAAATTGTAGTTAGGTTAACAGATGAGAAACACATGTCAAACTGACAGAAATTGTAAAATGTAGGTTAGCTAATCTGTCAACGACTAACAACAATTCAACTTAGGTATCCCTAGAGATAATGGTAATAAGAGGATTGTTGTATAAAAATTTGTTATAATCTTGATTTGCAAGAAGGCAGATAGCAGTTTTTTAATTAGTTACGCTGGTTACGAAGAAAAATAATAAACAGATGGGAAAATTTTGATAAAATGATCAGATTGAAATTTTTTAATATGAAAAAAGATTGAAATTGTCATTAATTTATTAGATGGGAATTTTTGGTAATAAGGATATAATTTGAGAATTTAGATAGAAGGGGTTTGAAAAGGGATAGTAGCAAGAGGAGAAAGTTTAGACTACAAGATACAAAAATCTACAGGGTCGCTGATCCGATAGTCCGACTCAGCAAATACAGGAGAGGCAGCAGAGGCAGTAGTCTGAGTGAGTAGTGTAAAAATAAAAGGAGTAATAAAACTCGCTAAAAAAATAAGTACATAAAACAAAAATAAAGAAATCTAATCGTACAAACTGTGCTTTGGTTTTGTAAGACAAATTCAAGATACTTGCAGAGGCAGGGGGGCCATCTTTCGGCTCTAACTGATAGTCAGCGTGGAATTCTGTGTCTATTGACTAAGTGCCACAATACGGTGAAATAAATACAAACACCAATAGGTGTCGGTATCGTTGAAAAAAATTATTTTTCTTTTATAGTGTAAAATTCAAATAGATATAAATAATACATAAGGTTTAGGTTTTTGTCATATATCTTAATTTAATAAATATTTAAGTTCTGTGAGCGCATAAGGACCTTTGCTTTATTTTCTTTAACATATATTTATAAGTATTTTGAGTAAAGATCATAGGGCAAAATTTAAAAATTTAATCATATTTTGGAGATAATAGTAACTTCATAGAACCTGAACCCACTTGCTGAAAAAAGCACCCTGAGTTGAAAGTAAGCTCATTTCATCCATGCTATAAATTTATTTAGGTATCGGGCAGCAGTAAAAGCACAGCTGGATACACCAAGGTGTAAGTCAAATACATATATATTTAATACACACATTTAAAACACTTCACATAAGACATTCAGTATATATATATGTGTATATGAACCTATACGTAAACTGGGACTAAAACAACCCATAGATAAATTAACTTTATCAATATATATATATATATATATATATATATATATATATATATATATATATATATATATATATATATATATATATATATATATATTTATATAT
Organism: Tillus elongatus; assembly: GCA_964006375.1. Taxonomy (NCBI): domain Eukaryota; kingdom Metazoa; phylum Arthropoda; class Insecta; order Coleoptera; family Cleridae; genus Tillus; species Tillus elongatus. Next base: position 117,867,884 of record OZ023264.1, read on the forward strand.
ATATATATATTACAAATTAACAAATATTATAACGACAAGTGACTTTTAAAAATTTGTGCTGTGTAACGTCAACTAACATTGGCGAAGAAGCCATCCTCAGGTAGGAGAATACAAATAATATCCCTTTTTGTTTATGAAAATGTCCGCAAAGAAAAGTTTATGTTCCTCAAAGACATTATGATCTTTCTGGTGTTTACTAGATTTTTAAATAGTTGTTGGAGATTATTCTGTCTATATGTTATATTTGCAAGAAGATCTGCCGGAATAGCATTTCAAAGCACAAGCACTCTAGAAAATAACAAGAATCCGCATGAACTGTTCGACAGGTAAGCAGTTTGACACCAAAAGCGTGCGCTTTTTGACTACAACCGGTTTGCCGAATAAAGGCCGCAGGCGGAGGTACTAGCAAATAAATCCCCGGTATTATCGACCTTTCTAATGTAACCTAAAGAAAGGAGATTGGCTGTGATAAACAAATATCCTATCAAGCTCGAGCAGCTCATTTCTGAAGAGATTCAAGGATGGACAAATGACTGGAAAGGAGTATCGCGATAACAAAGTAACATTGTAACTTTGAATTGAGGAAGACGTTTATTTTTCTTATTTTTTTTTTGACTTTAGCGTCGGTCTGTTCCCGTTAACGGCATTGTAAACGATTTCATTGGAATGTAAAAAATGATCCGAACTTTTAATTTCATTATAAAATATTTTTAAGGCTTTTGTATAAAATTGTATAGTTTATTATTATACCACTTCCATGTTATACATAGACATTCTCAGAAACGTTTATATAAAGTCAAACCACAACCAAAATTACTATGTGCCAACTGGATGAATTCCATTGAAATACCGTCTATTAGCGAATTTTCATTACCGAAATTCACTAATAGACAGGTAGCGATGGTGAACTTTTCGGGTTTTTTTTAATGAGCGTGAATTTGGGCGCCTAGTACACATATCCAAGGTCCGTCTGAATTTATATATATATATATATATATATATATATATATATATATATATATATATATATATATATATATATATATATATATATATATATATTTATATATATATATATATATATATATATATATATATATATATATATATATATATATATATATATATATAATATGTCTGTGTGTGGATGCGTGTGTGTGTATCCGAGCGATAACTCAAAAAATAGGTAACTGATTTAAACGAAACTTGGCACATTCATTGTATTAAGACCGCAGATAACTTCGTAATTCAGCTAAAGCGGACATTTTTCTCCCCCAAAAATACACAAAAATACTTTTGAAAGTATTAGACTAACTGACGTTAGACTTTACATGTGGCTATAAATGGTATAAATAAACTTATGTTGTGAACTTTGAGTAATTTGGTTTACAAAATAGTTTTTAGCGAAATATGTTAAGCAAATTGTGGCTCATATTTATGAAACCCTATTGTTTTAACGACTTTCTGTAAAAAAAATTCAGCAATTTTTCAAGGCGAATTTCAAGAAATTGTTATATTAGATCGTTTTTGAATACTTTGGTAGATTTTTTGCGGATTTTCCTAAATAAAAAAACGTTTCTGGAAATTTTATAAGAAAAATACTTAGCAGAGAAATTTTGTAAAAAATTTTTGGCGCTTTTTCATTGCACATTTTTTATGTGCAATAAAGTTGAATAAATTGTTTCTAACGCAGAGAAACTTTTAATGGCGTGCTCACTTTTGGTCTCTTAAAAAAATGCCCAGAACTCAATTTGTTTATTAAGTTAGGAACTTCAAATTTGGTATTTACTAGTCTCTATAAAGCCACCGAAAGTGCATAATTTTCTAAAATATCTTTGTTATTTTTGAAGATACAGAATTTCCCGCAAAATATTTAAAATTTTCCCAAAAAACCTGGTTCGATCGGGATGGTTAATAAACTTATCCAAGTCATTTAGAAAATGGAAGGTACCTGAACAATTCATAAATTTTCCTTTATAAATTGCGTGGATAACCACTTTAGTCAACACAGTGAAACCGTTTTCTCCGAAAAAATGAAACAGATTTGTATTGCAGTAGAGACTAACGCGAAGCGCCATCTCTGCTTTTGTGACGCGTCTAGGCTTCCACAGCAGCTTCCACGTGCACACAAATTACGTCAAAAGAGAAGCTGTGGGAAGAAAACCAGCGATCCAAAACAACTTCTCCCCTGGTTAATACCACGACGGGTATTGAATTAAATCACCCGTTAGCCACCATCACTTCATTCATGCTAGGAGTTGCAGTAAGATGTAAAGTAGGAGATAAACTTGTATTTTAAAACTAATTATTTTATATTCAATGATTTGAAATATTATGAAAAATCGCTACTGTCATGTACTTGCTGTGCCCTTTTTGTTTGAGGACGACAGAAAACTTTAAATCTTGTACCAATTTAGTATTACTAACATTTGCTTTTTTTAATTCTGACGTGCAGAATGGAGACAAAGCCGGTCTTAAATTATTCTAAATATAAATTTTCAGTTGTACTTGCTTAATACATAGAATTTGTCGAAACGAGCCAGCAAATTAGGTTTAAGTTAATGTAAAACTTGAAATTAAACAAGAGATAAAGAAAACCAAATGCAGTTAAGCCTCCTATCCTATAACTCATAGAACACATTAAGGATATTATACTGATTGCATATAACTAAAAGTTTAAAACTTTATTCAGTTATGTTACCCTGATACCAGCTTACGAGGTCATCCTCCATTATATTTCAAATGAATTCAAGTTAACTGCCTGAAAAAGCGGTTTAGAGTCACCCAGATAACGCTGATGTTTCGACCTATATAAAATCAGAATGATCCGCGCCCCCATTTTATGTGTTTATATTTCCTCTTTCGTTTAGGTATTTTACCATTTATTATTATTTATTACAAGTGTCGGATTTTATGTATGAAACATTCAATAAATAATAAATTTCGTTGAATTCGTATCCAAGGTATAAGCAATAATTATAATTTATCGTCAACGTGAAAATGGGAATAAGCTCAAAATTGTAAAGAAACAAAATATATATCCATGTGAATAACGATCCAGTTACGATCTTCTCATTTCCAGTATTGCGTGGTATCGATTCTGTGATATAAGGAATGACGCCAAAATACGGGATATGGTTCGCCTTGCTAAATGAAAAAAACTGAAGGAATAGAATATAAATGTTATATTTGGGTAACGCTGGAATAACAATCAAAATGCTATTTGATTCTAGTCATTGTATATAGTTCACCTTGTTTGTGCTACACATTTATTAACATATTACCTAGTTTAAAGAAAATGAATATTTTGTGTATTTCAGGTTGACATATAGAAGGAAAAGCTACATCTGTGTCAGTAACTTACATCTTAATACTACACATTTCGAAGCTAAAGTAAGTACACTTGGAGAACCCAAATCACCACAACACATCTTTTTAAAGACCTCACAATCGTTTCTCTAACGAAGTTAGCGTCATCAGAGGATGAAAATCTCGGGACGCAGCAAGTGCGTTATGGTAGTGAATTTTTATTAAAGGTTTCAAATTTGAATAACTCAATTTCCTATAATCTTAGAAACTTTAATTATGGTGCGTAGTAAGGTCTTTCCTAGGGAAAAATACCCACCAAATTTCATTAAAATAACTTTGTAATTTTCGGAGAAAAAATTTTTTCGAAAGAAAATTTAAAATTTGAATAACTAATTTTATATAAACTTAGAAAGTTGAATTTTGGTACGTAGTAATATCTCTCCCAAGGCAACATAGTAAATTTCATTAAGGCAGCTTTGTTATTTTCGGAGAAACATTTTTTTTTTAAAGCAAACTCAAAATTTTCCCGGAAAACCCCGTCCGATTTTTCTGGCTAACGAACTCATCCAAGCCATTAATAAAATAAAGGCACTTGCCGAGTTTCATTGAAATCGGTTGATTATTTTTTGAGTTATCAGACGGATACAAATATATATATATATATATATATATATATATATATATATATATATATATATATATATATATATATATATATATATATATATATATATATATATATATATATATATATATATATATATATATATATTGAAACTGACCCCGGATATGGGTTCTAGGGTCCTAGTTCGTCTCACCATCGATACTTCTCTATTAGTGAATTTTTAAAAATAAAAATTCACTAAAAGCTAATTTTATTCGATGAGCATATTTTTATTTGTAAACTAGTGAATTATTTATAATATTTGGTAGCAAAGAGTGAAAGTCATAGTTGTAACGTAAAAGCTACATCGCCTGTACACTGAGATGATAGCGTGATTGAAATAATTTATTTTTGTATCTCTGTTAGAACACACATCCTGGTAGCATTTCTTTAAAATGTTAATCTTGTAACTTGTTTGTAGACGTCGTGGCTACATAATTAAAAATTAGTATCCAGTCAATTTAAATTAGGCAATAACTTCGCTTTGTCCATTTGACGGCATCCGTTACGGGAAATTATCTCATTTTCATGGTAACACCAGTTGCAGTTAAGGAGCTAAATTCGTCAAAGTAAATTAGGAATCAATGGCGTAATTTCATCTTAGTTTTTATTTGTTTTCACATTCTATACACGTTTGCTTTAATTACTGTATTTAGCTGGTATTTCAGTAGCCAAAATCTTCAAAATTACGCACAGTTTTTTTGCTTTTAACTGGTAATAGCTTCATAGAAGTGTACTAATCATAATTAATAAGCCTTGCCATTAGCATTTTTATTCGGCATTAAAAATAAAACAATCTCATACCAAACGTCAGTTACAGGTTACGACGTCTAACAGACCTGCGCAATAATATAAAATGTTCGGTCGCCTAGCAACAACATACTAGATCTCATATAAGCGATGTTTACGATTGACAGTCAAACGCGGCGATATTAAAAAATAAATGTTTCAAATTTGAATAGCTCTATTTTCTGTAAACCTAAAAAGCTCAATTTTGGCGCATAGTTAGGTCTTTCCCAAAGCAATATGTACACCAAATTTCATAGAAATATCTTTGTAATTTTCGGAGAAAAAAATTTTTTGGGAAAGAAAACTCAAAATTTTCTCGGAAAACCTTGTTCGATTCTCCTGGCTAACAAACTCGTCCAAGCTATTAATAAAAGAAAGGAACTTGCCGAGTTTCATCAAAATCGGTTCATTATTTTTTGAGTTATCGGTTCGCTATTTCTTTCATATATATATATATATATATATATATATATATATATATATATATATATATATATATATATATATATATATATATATATATATATATATATATATATATATATATATATATATATATATATATATATATACAGTCACTGTTAACGTCCGATTCATATGGAATATGTTTCGCCATTAATCAGCCCAGTATATATCTGCAAAATGTTCCGCAACATGAGTTTTATTATCGAAAATTATAAAATTCAATCGAAATGAAATATTAAATAAAGTGTTAAAAAAATACCTTGCAGTTCTTAAAAAAATTACTGAAATGCAAATTAAAAATATACTTCTTTATTTTTATTACTTAATTCACAGATATTGTATTAAACCAATACTAAATTTCTATTTACTCGTAAAGAAATGTAGATACCTGCAGTAATATTGATTTCTTTCCGAACAGATTTCAAGCGCAAGGAAATATCTCAATAGACCAACACTGTAAGGCACCTCTGCATCAAAGAAATTGTGAAAAACGAAATTCAAATAATACATGCCAAGCATCAATACGCGAATGTTTGGGAAACCAAACAAAGAAAGCAGAAGAAGATACCTTTAAATTTGACTTAGGCCAGGTTATGGTTGCTTCTAACATTACACCGAATAAATTAAATAACACTGTCTTCAAGTCATTTTTGGAAAAATATTGTAAACAGTCTATACCATATGAAAGTACTTTGAGAAAAAATATGGTCGAAAAATGCTATTTAGTCACTTTTTCAGAAGTAAAAAGTCTTAGAATTTATTAATAATATGAAAAAAATGGTTCGTCAAAGCTCCTTTAAGAGTTCAAAGATATAGAGGAGTTCTGCCTGGGGTACCATTACCTCGTAGACCTGTAATCACGTGATGGGGAACCTGGATCGAGGCTGCCTTATTTTATTCTGAACATTTTAGAGAAATCACGGAGGCGTTGCTTGAATTTGCAGATGAAGCAGGTGCGTCAGTGAAACAAGCAAAAATTATTTTAAAGGACTCCAAATTGAGCCAGCAATTATGTTTTGCAAACAGTAATTATAGAATAGTTACAGAAACCAAAAAAAAAAAAATTCAGCAGCAAAATATTTTGCTAACTAAAGCAGTTGAATTAATAAAACATTTCAAAGAAACCATTTATAAAGCAATTGGACCTGTTGCAAAACAAATTACAAAAAAAATTATCAGAAAAACTCACAAAAATGAGGGTTTTACCAAGTTAACGCAAATTGCATAAGCTCTGGATTGAGATTTTTCAGACGATTTAAACAATGTAGACCCTACCATATTATCAAGCTTAAAATATGCTCCAATTACCTCAGTCGACGTAGAATGGAGTTTTCTTCGCATAAAAACTTACTGACTGAGAGAAGGCAATCTTTCAAAATAGATAATTTAGAGCGCCACTTAATAATATAGTGATAATTGCAATAATAATATTAATAAATAATTAATTAATAATATAATTAGGGTCCTATGTGGTATTGATTGATAGTTAGGTTTATGGTTTAACGGTGTATAATTTTTAGCAAAGTTTTGTAGAAAATATTCGTTAACGAGGAGACCGCGGCTTTTGAATTTTAAATGATTTCTACAAATGAGTGCAAACTGGGCCACCTAGAATCCATATCCGGGTTAAGTTTTAATTTTTATCTGCTTACACATATACAGCGTCGCGCATTTCTACGGTAAAGCTCAATATATTGTTATTATGTAAGATACGAGAAAAAATTTAATACGTTAACTATAGGGTGTCTTGAGCTGCATCTTATAAAATTAAGTTGACAATCACAGGCTGGCCCATGAGTCGTTTTTACAATTTTTCATCGACATATGATGCATTTTGTGAAAAAAATCAAAATGCAGTAAGTGGTAGCGAATTTTCATTAAATGCTTCAAATTTCAATAACGCAATTTACTATTAACCTAAGGTACGTTGGCTAGGAAACCAGTTGTCTAGGAAATAGTTAAAGTTTATTTTCAGAAAATTTTTGTACATTTTCAAACAATAAGTTATCTCGATAAAAATGGTACATTGTTTCTACTGTATAAGTTATACCGGTAACCAAATTAATGCCTGCTTGCATTAAAAACTTATTTACTATTAAAAACAGTTTTATGAAAATTCACTTTCGTAACGCACTTGCTGCATCCAAACTTTCCTGCAATGTCTTACACACCAATAATCCAAATTATCAGGTTAGGAACAGCTACATGTGCAACAAATTTGACGTCGATTGCTTAATTTAAAAAAATTAATATTTCATTTCTACATGATCAAGCCCTACTCGAATTTCATGTAACATATGAAGTTGACCATTATTTGACCTTGAAAGTCATCGCCAAGATCAAATCTAAGGGGACCATCAGGTAGCCAAGAAAAAATACCAGTCTGGAATTTTTCTCCGCGGCTTGAACTTTCAGTGTTATTCTTCTCTTCTGTTATTTTTGTGACAGCACACAAGTGATCAGTTCAGGCCATCACCACAACTAATCTTATTCTGAACTGTAAATGATCCGGCTCGAAGGACCATGTTAAGGGAGCGGAGGATAATTTGGGATAACATTTATAAATTGGGTAATACAGACATGGTTACGATCTAACAAGTTTTAATAATAAATGAAAATCAACAACTCTTCCAACGAATTCAACTAAATGAATTTAAAACCAGATCTCTACATTATAAGTTTAACAAATGAATTTAAAAACCAAAATCCCTCTTTCTTACCAAACATAATAATAGTCTGAATATTTTTCTAGTCTCTTAATAGTCTCGATTAATATTTGCAAATACCTATATTTATAAACTTAGTTGTACTACATTATTAACAATACATAAACATCATCAGTCAGCATTCCTCAGTATTGCACTCTGCAATTCCAACTTGTTTGTTATTTATATAAACATTTAATATGATGATTTCACTGTCAATAATTATAACATCTATGTGACCTACTTAATTACATAAAACATTACTTTAATTTCTAGTAGCGAATTTTCCTATACCTGTTTTTCAATTATAAATTTAAATAATATTAAAATAATATATTTTCACCTCTATGGGACGCCCTCCTGGATAGCTTTCTGTTGCATGAACAACTCCGTTAAAAAAAACGAAATTTCTGTCACCGATATTCCACCCACACACATTTTATCCCTAATTTTATTTCACCACAGAATACAGATGTTTGATTAAAATGAAAGTTTTCCAATAAGCATACCCTAGAACAATATATTAATTGAGTTTAAACGGAAAAATATCAATTTTCACCAAATAGCCCCCCATTCATCCCTTACCCTCTGGGGCGATTTTACACAAAAGCAATTCGAACAGTTCGGCTGTCGGGTGATAACTGTATACGAAATTTAACGATGTCTCAGTTTGTGCTAAAGTTATCGTGGCTACTAACAGACAGACATATAGACCGGAAAGGCAGACAAAAAATGTTCGTTCCCAAATTATGTTTTATATATGTTTACCATCTTATACGACGTTTAAGCGACATTTTTTTTTTGAATTTTCTGTCACCGATACCATACTTCCACACGTTTTGACGATGTCGAAGTAAAATATGAGGAGAAACTAAACTCTACGTACATAATCTAATGTAATATTCTTTCAAAACTAAATTCATATTTACACCCTCACATTCAACCCCTGCTTTAATTTCAGCAAAGAATATCAGATGTTTGATGAAATCGAAAGTTTTCTAATAAACGAACCCTAAAACGCTATATACTCGAGTTTTAACGAAACAATGTCAATTTTCACCTAATCACATCTCAATCATCCCCTACCCTCTGGTGCGATATAACCCAAAACAAACCGAACCGTTTGTTTGTCGGGTGCTAACTGTGTACCAAATCTGAGGACGATATCTCAACTCGTTCTAAAGTTATCATGGCTACTAACAAACAGACATACAAACCGCTGTTTTCTATATGTTTTGACACTCTTTGCGACGGTTTGCAGAAAATTCTTTTTGAAATTTCTGCCACCGAAACCGTGCTTCCACACGTAATGACGATGTGGATGTAATAGATAAAAAAACTTCTGGACGCAGCAAGTGCGTTATGGTACAGAATTTTCATTAAAATGTTTTTAATAGCCAACACGTTTTTTTAAGAAAGTAGGCATCAATTTATATAGTAGAAACAATGTGCCATGTTTTATCAAAATAACTTTATTGTTTGAAAATGTACAAAAATTTCCGAAAGTAAACTTAAATTGTTCCCGAAAAAACTGGTTTCCCAGTCAACCTTATAGGTTAATAGCAAATTGACCCATTCAAATTTAACGCATTTAATGAAAAATTGTTACCATAACGCACTTGCTGCGTCCCGAATTTCTTTTCTTACAAAGATGTATTATATTTCGATGGAAAATGCAACAATGCAATAACATAGGGCGTGTTCAATTTAAAAAAAAAATTGAATCACTAACGACTTATGGGCCATCCTGTAATTGTGGAAATATTTTTAAGATGTAGCTCAAGACACCCTATAATTAATGTATACAATTTTTTTTTCGTAACTGGCATAATAACGGATGTATTGAGTTTTAATGATTGTTTACGAAAATTTGATAAAAATGATATGCCATTAAACGATAAACTCTATAGCCAACACTACTGACAAAGCATCAGAGAAAGGGTCTATTTGAAATGAATTTTCTGGGAATATTTTAGCAAAATGAAGGACAATAACGATTGAAACCAAGAGTTCAGGCTTTGTAAAACGTTCTTCTTGAGACATTTTCTTTCCATAGGTCATATTAGTTTCAGGTTCATTGCCTAAATATTACCAATTCTGACGTTTTAAATCTCGACTTTGACGTTTTGAGGAAAACCAAAAATTATTTTCCTTTAAGTGCCTGTAAATTTTTGTCCTTTAACCTACAAAGCTAAATTTTGGTACGTAGCTTACCTATAATAGTGTAAACCCGTGTACCAAATTTGGTTGTCCTTACTTTGTTAATTCCGGAGATATAATTTTTTTTTGAATGAAAACTCAAAATTTTGCCGAAAAACCTCGTCCGATTTTCTTGACTAACGAACTTATCCAAGCCATTTACAAAAGGAGGGTACATGCCAAATTTTATCAAAATCGGCCCATTATTTTTTGAGTTATCGGTGTGATATATATATATATATATATATATATATATATATATATATATATATATATATATATATATATATATATATATATATATGTATGTATGTATGTATGTATGTATAAACATATAAAAATGGAACTGACACCGGATATGGGTTCTAGGGGTCCTAGTTCGCGCTCATTTGCAAAAATTTTTTCAAAATTCAAAAGTCGGGATCTCCCCATTAGTGAATTTTTTCTACGAAAATTCACTAATATACCAATCTACATATATTTTGTAGGGTCGTATCACAGTTATAGCTCTCATAAATCAGGTGTTGTAACATACTGTGTAAGGTTTCTTATGAAGGAATTTACACTATGCATTACCATAGTTCCATTTACGTAAGATGTCAGTACCAGAAATATGATAAATATATATTGAGTAGAAACTTAGTAGTGCACTGGTTGGTACAAAACAAAGTTATTTTGAAGATATAAGTTCGACATAGGTGACACATAGCGCATAATACAAAAGTAGGTCATGAAACTAACACTAACACTAAATATTACTCTGTTCCATGTTTACATGCCCGCCCGTGTTCGTGACAATATCCGATGAACGATATTCATAAATATCAGTTATAAGAGACGAAACTGGACGTCCCATTTTTCAGGCGACTTTTATATGTTGCTCTTTTTTACTGCCTAGCTGTACACACAGCGTCAATTTGTCAATGACTCATAAATTCAGACGAAACTGCTCGTAAAATACATATTTTTAAATTTCCTCCAATTACTTCTACGTTATGATGGCCGTTGTAAGCATTGATGATGATGCTATGAAATGTAGAGGAAATTATCTGCTAGTTTCTCCTAAACAAAATTTATTTGCCAAGTCGGCAATTTACTTTGTAAGGCTTAGGTTGCATGAAATGCTACTTGGTTGGCTAGGTTAAACACAATGATATATAATTTGTAAATCTTGCTTCTGTTCCCTTTAATAGGTCTTTACTTGTTTCATATGATTTTCGTCACAGGTTTTCCGTCCTATCAATATAACAAGCTCATATGGTGACATCAACTAACAATTAGCCACGTAACTAACCACTTTATGAACGTTCCACCACAGTATAGGAAAAAATATTATGCTGTTGTGCCACTCTCTAAAGTCCTCAAATTTAAGCGAATTCAACTACTGTGGAACGCTGTTTCTTATTTACTTGTTGGAAAGTTTTTTAAAACGTTTACACCTGATTTATGGAAAGAAACCTTAAGTTAGTTTTTTTTATTAAGAAAATTCACTAATAGAGAAGTAATTATGCTGAGAATTTCGAAAAACTTTTTCAAATGAGGGCAACTTAGGGCCGCTAGAATCCAGATCCAAGGTGCGTTTGAATTTTGATATATATATATATATATATATATATATATATATATATATATATATATATATATATATATATATATATATATATATATATGCGCTGTTTGCTTAGTTTACTCCTAGCATATAACTTAAAATGTTCTGGGGCAGGAAGTTGTCTTGTTTATAAGTAACACGTAAACAAATAATTTATTAGCAATCTTCTGTGGTCGAGTGGTAGTGTCCCCATGACACGCGGGAAGCCCGGGTTCGATTTCCGCCAATGCACATGTAACATTTTGTTTTATTTCAATAATTATAATATTTGGTAGAAACAATAGTATCCAGATTTCCTACGTTTGGACCGAGATCTGATTTTTATTTAAAACGCCTGAATAGCTTTGTCCCCTTTGAGTCTAAAATTATTACTTTCAGCAGATATTTTTTATTGTTTGTAAAAAACAAAATAATTTGTTTTTAAAAAACTTATTTGGTGGAAGAACCGGTTCGATTAGGCTGACTGAAACAAAATCATCCAGGCGATTAATAAGGAGAACACCCTGCCAACTTAATAAACTGATCGATACTATCCGTTTAAGTGAATTTTTATTTTAAAAAAAATCACTAATAGAGAGCTATTGAATTATCGATGGTAAGACTTTGCAAACATTTTTTCAAATGAGCGCGAACTAGGACCCCTAGAACCCATTACCGGGGTCAGTTTCAATTTTTATATGTATATATATATATATATATATATATATATATATATATATATATATATATATATATATATATATATATATATATATATATATATATATATATATATATATATATATATATATATATATATATATATATATATATATATATATATATATATATATATATATATATATATATATATATATATATATATATAGTATTAATTTTTGTGACAGTAATATAGTTATTTATCAAAAAATTGTGGGAAAGCCGTCAGTTGCAAAATAAAACTCTTTATTATATGCCAAGCTTTCGGAAAAAAATTATTCCATTCTCAAGGAAATAACGTGAGTTTTACTAAACTGACGGCTTCCCCAAAATTTTTTGATGAATAACAATATTACCCTCACAAAAACTTAAGACTAAAAAGAAGAATGGGTTTTTTTCAATAAATTATAATACAATATGGTCTTTCTGCAGCAAAATATCTTAAAAATTGGTCCAACTACAATACGAAATTATCAAACTTGAAGAATAGAAGAATTTTTTTACTGTAATGCAGGCAAAATGGTGTTTTTCCAAAACATATTTTAAACAGTAATAAAAATGTAATGAATTTGATTAAAGTTGACAGTGGTCAAACAGGAAATATGATTTATAACTTTAGAACAAGGTTAGTTAGCAAAATTCTTAATTTAGAAATTTCTGTTACACATAAACAGATTACTCATTTTGAAAAATTAATTAAAAATCAACAAACGTTAGTATCTACAATTATACCGAATGTAATTTTTAGTGAATTTTCACGTCGACAAATTATTAGTTACAATAAAAAGTTTATTGAAATTAAAATTACGAATATCAATAAATTAAACCATTTAAGTAATGAAACTTTTAGAAAAATTAACATCCAAGAAAACTGGATTAAAAATATCTCTAATGCCGAATTACCTAGCGAAATAAAACATTTTTTGACTTTAGGTTACAAATTTTGCATTTCTCCAAACAAAAATGACATATATCTTTCAACATTTTTGTCTGAAGTTAAATTAATAATTTCACAGTGTAATACTAGTAAACAGAATATATACAGATCCCAAGTAATTAACATTCTAACAAATTTTTATTAAAAAGAAGCAAAGTTCACCTTCCTAGAAATACTTTACAAAAAATCAGTTTCTTTTTTTAAATCACATAACAACCTTATAGTTACAAGATCTAGCAAAGGCAATGTCACAGTTATTATGAATAAGGATCAGTATATTGAGCTTTCCAATTCTTTACTTTCTGACGAAAATTATTACAAAAAATTAACCACAGACCCAACATCGACCTTTCAACAAAAAGCCAATAAAATAGTTTCCAAATAAAAAAACAATAATTTTATTACACAAGAAATGGCTAAAAAATTAACACTATATAATCAGACGTGTCCAAAATACTATGGTCTTCCTAAAATTCATAAACCTGTTTTATCTTTAAGTCCAATTATTTCTTCCATAAATTCACCTAATAGTAAACTAGCTATACTAATCACTGAAATTTTAACAGAAGCTTACAATATAAACAATCATTATTACATAAGAGACTCTTTTCACTTTTCAGATTTTATAAAGGATGTTACAATTCCAGATAATTATGTAATTGTTAGTCTTGATATAAAAGGTAAGATGCTTACTGGCAATTAGGCCATTGCTGACCCTTTTTGCTCATCTAAACTAACCTACCCTCCACCTTGAGCTCGATATCAACGACGACAGTGATCTTTTTAAAATCATCCGCCGCCGGTGAGGCTCGAACCGTCGACCCCCGAGTCCGTATTGGAAAGTCTGAATCGTCTTTCCCGCACGGCCACGGAGGCGCTTTAGTCTTGATATTGTCTCACTTTTTACTAACATACCACTTCAACTCTTTAAAGATAGCATTGAGAAAAGATGGGTTTCTATTTCTCTAGAAACATCCATTCCAAAAAATACATTTCTTGAAATAATTGATTTTATTCAAGCTATTTTGTTTTTGAAAACACATATTATAAACAAATTTTTGGAACTCCAATGGGTGCTTGTATCTCTCCAATTATTGAACACTATGTTATAGATAATTTACTTAAAACATGTATACCAAAATTAAATTTCAATATTCCTTTTTTAACAAATATGTTGGCGACATTGTTTGTAGCATTCCTCTTAATTCAACAACACACATTTTAGATGTTTTTAATTCTTACAACCAATTTATTAAATTTACATTAGAAAAGGAAATAGATAACAGTGTACCATTCCTAGATACAAAATTAATTAGAACAAACGATAACAACATAATTTTAGATTGGTATATAAAGCCAACTAATTCTCAAAGATATATTAATTTTTATTCAGATCATTTGTTTAAAACTAAAATTAACATTTTATTTGGTTTAAAAAATAGAATATTAAAGATATACCATCCTTCTTTCCACGAAAAAAAATTAAGAAAACTTTTTAATATTTTTTTAACAACTCTTATCCTCCCAAACTACTTAATAAACTTTTATACAATTGTTCAAACAATCACCATTACAATACAAGACACTCTCTACAAACAGTATCAAATATATCTGACAGACATAACACCCATATAATTTCGAGTTCGGAAACATCTAACTTTTTTTACATATCAATCCCATACATTAAAAGTATTTCCAATAGGTTAAAGTTTATATTTAAAATGAAACCAATTTTAAAATAACGTTTCGATATTCAAAAACAATGAATAACATTTTCAGTAAACTCCAAAGTAAGGATGAAATTTCCAAAGTGTCTGGAGTGGTATATTGTATTTCATGTAATAATTGTAGTTTAAGATACATTGGCCAAACAAGCAGAGTCCTTAAAGATAGGTTAACACAGCACAAAGTGACATAAGCTTACAAAAAAAAAAACTTGCGCTCTGTCAGAACATAATCTCTACACTGGCCACAATATAAATTTTAGTAATGTTTCTATTACACTGTGAAACCTTAAGTAATAGAAGACAGTATTTAGAAGAATTTGAAATTACTTTTAACGACAATTTAATAAACTTAAAGAAAGATAATAATTTTAGAAATCACTACCCCTATTTATATTTCCTAGACAAAAACCAAAAACAAATTCAATTAGAAAATAGTTAGCTTTATATGTCAGTTTGGCACTTTTCGACATCACGCAAATTTATAAAAAGGTTTTTTCATTTTTGTTATTGAATAATTAGTTTAGTAAAACTCAAGTTATTTCCTTAAGAATGGAATAAATTTTTTTCCGAAAGCTTGGCATATAATAAAGAGTTTTATTTTGCAACTGACGGCTTCCCCACAATTTTTTGATAAATATATATATATATATATATATATATATATATATATATATATATATATATATATATATATATATATATATATATATATATATATATATATATATATATATCTGTGTGTGTGTATCCAACCGATAACTCAAAAAATAATTAACGGATTTGGATAAAACTCGGCAAGTACCTTTCTTTTATTACTGGCTTGGATGAGTTCGTTAGCCAGGAAAATCAGACAAGGTTTTCCTGGAAAATTTTGAGTTTTCTTTTGAAAAAAATATTTGACCGAATTTTAAGCCTGATTCGGCCGGAATGGTATGTTCGGTGTTTAGGCCGGATTCGGTGGGACCGCCGGATATCCGTCCCATCCCTAATTTTAATGCACAAAATAGTATACATCAGTTATCGTTGTTGCCTATATTTAGTGAAACTGTTCTCCACTAAATCCATGCATAAATACTTTTTAAGCTTTACAAATGCCTCTTTTCTTTACTGAAACTGGTTTTGCCTTTCATGGCATGTTACGCAAACTCATAAAACCATAAAAGGCTCAACCGGGGGCAGAGAAAAAAGCAAGCACTCGCAAAGCCAGAGGGGACGTTTATGTTTAGGAATATATTTATTGTTATGGCATACTTAGGGAGTGGCATTTTAAATAAAACAATGTAAGACAATATTCACGTCGTCAACAATTCCAGGCCATGTATCTGGAATAGACACCACAGAAGTCATAGGTTTTTGTAGGGAAACTTACAAACGCACATATCTCAAGCAACAAACTAAGGCATGTTAACTAGCAGTCGACTCCAAATAATCTAGCCAAGTTGTAATTTAGTCATAATTAACCAAAATGTTGGCTTCACTGTCATCATCATTACAAATTTAAGAATGCATCTCCCAATTAGTTTGTTTTTGACTAATAAAATTACTCAAAAATCAGCAACTTACAAGTAACTAAATTGGGAAATGTTTGATTCAGTTTTACCTATAACATATATTTAAATATATGTTTGAATTTTAGCTCCACGATTGGTAATTCTGAGGTCGAAGTGTGCCCTAATTGGATTGAAAACTGACTACGAAGTCCAGATACCTGAAATACGTATTCCAGGGTAATTTGTTACCTAATATTAGCCTGCAATACGTCTCTGGTTTAGTAAATTGGAGGTCCTCTTATGAAGTCCGGATCACATATCTGTTACCAATTTAACTGTAGCCCAGCACAGGAAATAGTTTGGGCACTGAGATAACCTAAAATGGCTTTCTGATTGGACATACAGTCATACTTACTGCAAAAATGGTCTATCAAGTGAAATCGCGTACGTCAAAAGTTAAAAATACCCATAAAATCTGACTTGAAATAAAAATTGACCTTAAAGTTAAAAGTGTACAGCAGCGAAATGAATCCGTAAATGTTGAAAGTGTTTCAGTTGATAAACTAAACTACTAAAAGTTGTATTCTTCAATAATATTCTCTGTGTAAATCCTAAAAATGTATGACAACTTTATCGGTTACTACTCTATGGAAGTAAAGCTGTATTGCAATCCCATGCTGATTTGGAATCAGCACGTTTCTCTCTTCAATATAATACATCCCTTTTCATGCCAATAGAGTGAAGCGTTTGCAACAAGGTCAGCTGTCATATGTTTATGTTTATTTACTTATTTTCTCTCTATTAATATCTATGATATATTATGGCCCGTCAATAACATTAGAAAGGCAGCCACATTAAACTAATTTTGCGGTATCCATCTTGATTATATTGGAAAATTATAAACCATTTTTGTTGAATTTGGTGTTATCAAATTTCAGTTCGAAAAAAACATATAATGCTTTTATACGTATACGTATACAATGAGGAGAAAAAATTCACTAGTTGGAAGTTCCCGATTTTCAAATTTTGTAAACATTCCTTAAATAAGCGCAAACTATGCCACCTAGAACCCACATCCTGGGTTGGTTATAATTTTATATGTTTATATATATATATATATATATATATATATATATATATATATATATATATATATATATATATATATATATGAGATATACTTGTCTCACATTAAAGACCGCGGAAATCTTTCTGAACACACATATATATATATATATATATATATATATATATATATATATATATATATATATATATATATATATATATATATATATATATATATTAAAACAAATAGTTATTTTCAACACTATTCTACCACTACTCACATTGCACGAACGAAAATAAATAAATATGAGTGGTTTTTGGAGCACAACTGATCAGTACAGTAGCGCGTAACTTTCTTTTTATCGAATTTTCGTAGAAAAACTAGTTTGCCTATTCAGAAAGTGACATTAAATCAAATTGTTTTGACAGTTTGATTATTTGAGGACGTTGACAAAATTATGTTAATACAAGCACAGCTTCTTTGTGAGGCATAAGATATATTACGCCTCACATTCAAAATTATCAAAATTATATAATTTTGATCACTAATAAATGATTTTGAGTATGTATGTCTCACACCGATAACTCACGAAATAATGAGCTGATTTTGATGAAATTTTTCTACTCCCTTGCTATTGTAAGTATCTTGGAGAAGTTCGTTAGCCAGGAGAGTTAGTTCAGTTTTTCCGGGAAATTTTTGGGTTTTCTTGCGGAAAAACATTTTATGTAAGAAAATAACAAAGTTATGGTAACCAGGTTTGGTACGTAGGTGTCCGTTATAAAAAGTAAACTATACGGCAAAATTTAGATATCTTTGTTACAAGAGGCATAAGTTATGAGCATTTAAAAAAAAATTGTTGCCGGATTATTTCTATGAAAATTCACTACCATAACGTACTTGCTGCGTTAATACTTTTATAGCTTTGCATGGCCATGACTAAACACAAAATCATGGAGCGCATCTTGTTCTGTACAGTTTGCTTCCCACGCTTTTTCACGTCTTTAATAGCCTGATATTAGATAGTAACTATTATTTTCTTTAAAATTTTATATATATATATATATATATATATATATATATATATATATATATATATATATATATATATATGCATATATATGCATATTCTCAAGTACCCCTAACTTAAAGATTTACTTGCTAAATAAAATGTATATATATATATATATATATATATATATATATATATATATATATATATATATATATATATATATATATATATATATATATATGCGCTTTACAACTACTCCCTTTATTGCTAATTCAACTAGAAATTACAAAAGGTTTTTTTATGATAATGTTACAAAGCTTCTTAACAGATGTAGGTGCGGTGTTGCCACATCTCCAGAACTTCCCCAACATCTGGGAATTTTTGCACAATCTGGCAACACCGCCTCCCCACCCCCCTGGGGGTGCCTGGGGTGACCCCCCTCAGGCGAAGTCTCAACCCTCTAGGACCAGAAATAACGAAGTTACCAACTTGTACCCCGTCGGAACGGATAACTGAGGTCTGCACATTCCGAACACCCTGTACATACACCCTGTATACGCAGAGAACCCTTACAGCCTGTATACGCAAAGACATCTTATAGTTCGAGAAACACCTCTTGTGTAACATAGGAGTGGTGACCACATTTGGATCATCCTGTATATACATCCCCCTGTATACACACGGGACCGATCTGTATTCACAGAACCTTCTAGTAAAAGAAGGTCCTGGAACGTTCTGGAATGGAACGTTCTAGAAAGGAGGGGAAGGTACGGCGAGTATATAAAAGCGAAAGCAAGCCAGCCCGAGTTAGTTCAGTTCAGTAAGAGAATGTGGTAGTGACTTGAAGCAGTGTAAAGTGTTAAGAGAGTAGTGACTGTAGTACCAGATTAGTGACTTTTGTTGAGAGTAGTAATTGTAAGGCCAGTAAATGAAGTGTTTTGTGAGAGAGACATTCTAGAAATTTTATTGTATCCATATTTAGAGTGTAAATAAAGTTGTTTTGTTAAAATTTAAAGTCTCACTTATCCAGAACCCGGAGAAAACGTAACAATTTGGTGTCAGAAGTGTGGGATAAGTGAGTGAAGAAGTGAACAATTAAGCTAGTTGTAAATGGTAAACACTAGATCGACTGACTACGACAAGATGGCTGAAATCAAAGAGTTGATGGACTTACTGAAAAGACAACGCGAAGAAGACGAGAGAAGACGACAAGAAGATAAAGAAGACCTCAAGAGGCAACGCGAAGAAGACGAACAACGGCGACAGGAAGATGAAAGAAGACGACGCGAAGAAGACGAACAGCGGCGACAAGAAGATAAAGAAGACCTCAAGAAGCAACGCAAAGAAGACGAGAGAAGACGACAAGAGGAGGAACAGAGGCGTCTTGAAGATAAAGAAGAACTCAAGAAGCAACGCGAAGAAGACAAAGAAGACCTCCGAAGTATGTTCCACAATATGAGAGTTGATGTAAAAGAAGAAATTGAACAGATCAACGAACAAATAGAAAATGTGGACAAGAAAGTAGAAAATGTGGACAAGAAAGTAGAAAATGTGGACAAGAAAGTAGAAAATGTGGACAAGAAAGTAGAAGATGTGGAAAATACAATAGGAGTGGTAAACAGGAAAGTAGAAAATGTCACAGAGGATTTGAACAAACGATGGGAAGAAGTAGAGGGGTTGAAAGAACAAATGAAGATGATGATGAAAGGCACAGAAGTCAGACATAGAGAACTGACAGAGCAGGTGATGAGCCAGACTGACAGAACTCAACCAAGAGGAGTTACTGGAATGTCCCCAGTTCAAAATCGTCCGGAAGAAGATATGCCAATCGTGCAGCAGCCTCATGGAACCTTGAAGCCGCCGACTTTTGACGGAGAAACATCGTGGCCCATGTACAGGAGGCAGTTTGAGGCGGCAGCTCTCAGTAATGGGTGGAGCGAACAACAGGCGGCAACTGCTCTAATTCTCTCGCTTCGAGGTAAAGCCCTAGAAATCCTCCAGAACATCCCGGAGTCGAAACAGCAAAACTACTTAACAGTGATACAGGCCCTAGATTTGAGATATGGTAACAAGTACATGAGCCAGGTCTACCAGACACAACTAAAGTCAAGGGTCCAGAAGCCAAATGAGACGCTGCAAGAATTTAGTGCCGAAGTGGAGAAACTTGTGCGACTGGCATATCCCCAAGCCCCAGAAGAATTTGTCAACCAGATAACCGTCCAGACCTTCATCGATGGGGTACTTGATAATGAAATGCAACAAGCTTTAAGGCTCGGAAGGTTGAAAACACTTACGGACTGCGTAATTTATGGCTTGGAATTTGAAGCAGCGAAGAATGCATCTCAACCTCGCCGCAACAGGCTGCGCGAGGTGAAGGAGATAGAGGAATTTGCAGACACGACAGCGGAACTAAGGCAAGAAATGAAAATGATAAAAGAAGCCATAAGCAAGCTCACTGCAACGGTCGGAGCACGTAAAACGAAAGCAGATTGGTCAGAGATAGAATGTTACAAGTGTGGTAGGAAAGGCCACATAAGTAGGCAGTGCTTACAAACCCAACAGGTGGCTCGCAGAAGACAAGAATATACCAACAGGGAGCGCCATCAGGGAAAACGACCTGACGCCAGTGTAGGTGGGCGACACGTGGCATGCGAGACCCAGGGCCCCAAGGTCAGGGTCTCCACTATCCGACGCTACCGCGAGAGCCTCGTTATACCTGGCAGCATAGACGGAAGACAATGCAGTTTCACCATCGATACTGGTGCTACTAGATCCGTTGTACGTCCAGACATGTTGCCAAACAGGTCCGCACTCACGACCAACAAACAGCCTGTGTTGGAGACGGCAAAAGGAGATAGGATACCTGTGCATGGAGAGGCCACTGTTTTCATTAGGCTGGGCAGTACTGAGCTACAGGTAAGGGCTGTCGTCGCAGAAATCGTCGACGAATTTATTCTGGGCCTGGATTTAATGGAAGATTTCGATGTCCTGTCAGTAGACTTCCAGAATAAGATCTTGAAAATCGGTAACGAAGAGTTGTATTTATCTCCAACAGCAGGCGAAGCTAATCCCAGGGTGAGACTTATTGTCGACGAGGATACACGGATTCCTGGTAACAGTGAGAAGATTGTCAGAGCCAGACTAGAGAAGAAACTTGATGGTATGTCTGCTCTCATAGCGGAGCCCCTAAAAGATAGACATGATGGTGCCCTCGTCGCACGATGCTTAGTAGACCCGAAGAGGACAATACCCATAAGAGTGGCTAACGTGCAAACTAACAGGGTCACATTGAAGAAAGGTGAGGTTATCGCCACTTGCGAGCCCATTGACCGAGTGACGTTGTCAAGAAAGGTGACACCCACGGCATTAGACAGAAGACTGCCAGTAGAAATGGTAGAGCGGTTCAAGAATTCTTGGGGCCAATTGAACGACATGGAGATGGAAATGGCCCTGAAGTTCGTATTGGAGGAGGCCGATATTTTCGCTCAAGATAAAATCACAGGTCGTACGAGTCTAGTGCAACACAGAATTAATACTGGCGACGCAAGACCAATTAGACAGCCGCCGAGAAGACTGCCTTTTGCCAAGCAATCAGAAATCAAGGCGATGGTTAACGAAATGCTGGAAGATGGTGTGATTGAGGAGTCTAATAGTCCTTGGTCGTCCCCAGTAGTTTTGGTCACCAAGAAAGACGGCACTATGAGATTTTGCGTGGACTATAGGAAGCTGAATGATGTCACCAAGAAAGACAGTTATCCCCTGCCCCGGATCGACGACACTTTGAACACTTTGGCCGGATCAAAGTGGTTCTCTACATTAGACCTGAAAAGTGGCTACTGGCAAGTAGAACTCCATAAAGACGATAAGGAGAAGACTGCTTTTTCAACCGGGAATGGGTTGTACCAATTCAAGGTCATGCCATTCGGCTTATGTAATGCTCCTGCCACCTTCGAGCGACTAATGGAGTTAGTGCTGAGAGGACTTACATGGGAAACATGCCTGGTGTATCTCGACGATGTCATGGTGATTGGAAGGACTTTCGATGAACACCTGTCGAATCTAAAGCAGGTTTTCTCCAGGCTGAGAGGTGCCAATCTGCAACTCAATCCCAAGAAATGCGTCCTCTTCCAGAAGAAAGTGAATTTCCTCGGACATGTCGTTTCTGAGAAAGGGATAGAAACTGATCCAGAGAAAATAAAGGCAGTAAGAGACTGGCCTGTGCCGAAGAACAAACATGAGGTCAGAAGTTTTCTGGGACTTTGCAGCTACTACCGACGCTTTGTAAAGTACTTCAGCAGCATTGCGAAACCTCTGCATAGCCTGACTGAAAATAAGGCCGATTTCATCTGGTCACCAGATTGCCAAGAGTCTTTTAGAGAGCTCAAACATCGTCTTCTCACTGCTCCTGTGCTGGCTTATCCTCAGGACGAAGGACTGTTTATACTGGACACCGATGCTTCCCAGTATGGCATTGGGGCAGTACTCTCACAGCTCCAAGCCGGAGAAGAAGTTGTGATAGGCTACTTCAGCAAAACGTTCGGAAAAGCAGAAAGAAATTACTGTGTAACCCGGAAAGAACTGCTGGCAGTTGTAAGATCCATCGAACATTTCCACAGCTTCCTGTACGGAAGAACATTCCGCGTGAGGTCAGATCACTCTGCTCTGCAATGGCTTCTGAACTTTAGAAATCCCGAAGGACAGATAGCACGATGGATAGAGAAACTGCAGAGCTACGACTTCCGGATTGAACATCGAAGAGGAAGAAGTCACGCCAATGCAGACAGCCTGTCAAGAAGACCATGTTCAGTGCATGAATGTAAATTTTGCGAGCGACAAGAGAACAAAGAGATCGACAAAGTAACTCATCAGATCAAACAACTGGTGGCAGGACAGGAGAATAACACCGATCTAGACGTAAATCTTGAATACATCAGAGACGCACAGAAGACAGATCCAGACTTGAAAAATATTAGAGAATGGCTACAAAAGGGGAAAAGACCTGAGTGGCACGATGTGTCCCGGTTTGGGGCGGAGATTAAAGGCTACTGGCTA
This sequence comes from Tillus elongatus, assembly GCA_964006375.1. NCBI lineage: Eukaryota > Metazoa > Arthropoda > Insecta > Coleoptera > Cleridae > Tillus > Tillus elongatus. The sequence continues at coordinate 117,891,610 of OZ023264.1, forward strand.
CAATGGGACTCATTGTGTCTAAAAAATGACATGATCACTCGAAAATGGGAAACTGCCGATGGTAGAGACTGTATATACCAGACCGTTGTGCCAAGTGAGTGCATAAGCAGTGTTCTTCAAGAGTTACACAATAGTAGAAGTGGAGGCCACTTTGGGGTCAACAGGACTCTTGCCAGAGTGAGAGACCGCTTCTATTGGATAAACTGCCGAAGAAGCGTGGAAGAATGGTGCAAAAGGTGTGACCAATGTGCTTCAAAGAAAGGACCAAAGACCCGATCCAGAGGAAAAATGATGCAGTACATCTCAGGTACACCGTGGGAGAGAGTTGGCGTAGACATCGCAGGACCTTTTCCCATCACAGAGTCTGGGAACAGATACATAATGGTGGCGATGGACTACTTCTCGAAATGGCCTGAAGTTGCGCCGATCCCCAACCAAGAGGCAACGACCGTAGCAGAAGCCCTGATGGAAAATGTCATATCACGGCATGGCGTACCCTTGGAGATTCACACCGACCAGGGCCGGAATTTCGAATCAGAGGTCTGGAAAAGCCTAATGGACTTGCTAGGCATAAAGAAAACGAGAACAACGCCACTCCACCCGCAATCAGACGGCATGGTAGAACGGCATAACAGGACCATCAATCAGTATCTTGCTATGTTTGTCGACGAGAATCAGAGAACCTGGGACAAGCTGATACCTCTGTTCCTCCTAGCTTACAGAAGCTCTCAGCATGAATCTACCGGCTACACTCCATCCATGATGTTGACCGGCAGAGAGATGCGGTTACCAATCGACATGACGAGACCACCACCGAACGAGGACATAGCGGACCTAGCTACGTTACCTGAGTATGTCGCCGACCTAGAAGGAAAACTGCGCACTATACACAGATGTGTCAGAGATAGGCTCCTCTTAAGCAGTGACCGGATGAAGATGCGCCTGGATCGCAGAGCAACACCCCATACATTCAAGGAAGGTGATGCAGTGTGGCTGTACCAACCAACAAGGAGAAAGGGCCTCAGTCCCAAACTTCAGAAACCATGGGAAGGGCCATACTTGGTGACTAAGAAAATTAACGACCTAGTCTACAGAATCCAGCTGTCTCCAAGAACTAAACCCAAAGTTGTTCACATAGAGAGGTTGAGTCCCTATCGGGGCAACGAACCCCCAAGTTGGCGGCCGGCAAATACTGTTCGGGACGAACAGTCTTAAGGAGGGGGGCAGTGTTACAAAGCTTCTTAACAGATGTAGGTGCGGTGTTGCCACATCTCCAGAACTTCCCCAACATCTGGGAATTTTTGCACAATCTGGCAACACCGCCTCCCCACCCCCCTGGGGGTGCCTGGGGTGACCCCCCTCAGGCGAAGTCTCAACCCTCTAGGACCAGAAATAACGAAGTTACCAACTTGTACCCCGTCGGAACGGATAACTGAGGTCTGCACATTCCGAACACCCTGTACATACACCCTGTATACGCAGAGAACCCTTACAGCCTGTATACGCAAAGACATCTTATAGTTCGAGAAACACCTCTTGTGTAACATAGGAGTGGTGACCACATTTGGATCATCCTGTATATACATCCCCCTGTATACACACGGGACCGATCTGTATTCACAGAACCTTCTAGTAAAAGAAGGTCCTGGAACGTTCTGGAATGGAACGTTCTAGAAAGGAGGGGAAGGTACGGCGAGTATATAAAAGCGAAAGCAAGCCAGCCCGAGTTAGTTCAGTTCAGTAAGAGAATGTGGTAGTGACTTGAAGCAGTGTAAAGTGTTAAGAGAGTAGTGACTGTAGTACCAGATTAGTGACTTTTGTTGAGAGTAGTAATTGTAAGGCCAGTAAATGAAGTGTTTTGTGAGAGAGACATTCTAGAAATTTTATTGTATCCATATTTAGAGTGTAAATAAAGTTGTTTTGTTAAAATTTAAAGTCTCACTTATCCAGAACCCGGAGAAAACGTAACAATAAGTTCGCCATCCCGTATTTTATTCCAGTTATATTTGTTAGTTAATACTTTTGCTTTGTTGTATTTCCAAGAAAATTCGTTAAAATATGTAAAATGATACTACGTTAATATTGCCTCAACTCTATATGCTCCAAACCTAAAATAAAATTAAAAGTTTTCCTTAAGTAACGAAATTAACGAATAAATCTTTGGTTTGATACTTTATTCATCTACTACTTAGCAACATGTCAAAAGAAGCTCATCCCACACTTATACCGACACACTTACTAAATTTTCAAGTATCAGAACTGACAGCAAACTCTGATATAAAACAGACGTAAAACTTGACTGGAAAGTTTCCAGTGTAAGCCGATCCATGACATATTATGAAAACTGGCCTATATGTTCTCGTGAATATTGACGAGAGACTTTGCTGCTGATGTCAGCTTAGCTCGGGAAAAAGTTTAAATCTAAGATTAGAAGGAGTTCCGCCAATATGGATAAGGTTGTTCTGTAAGTATAGAATAGATTTATAGAGGATTTTCAGTAGATCTACATTGTCGTCTTGGAACATTAGGGACTTGTGAAAGGTTTGTTGCCTTTTCATTGATTCTGGTCAGAGGGTTCCATTTTCCATCATATAAGTTCGCATGGAAAATTCACGGTAAGTGATTTCGTATGCGTAGTTTTAAAGGTGAATGAATATACTTCAGCGCGACTCGATTGTTTGAGTTTGTTAGAATATTTTACTTTGCCGACTTCACTAGAAAAGATTTTTGTTTGGGAACTAATAAAGTGGCAAAGCTCATATTTTGATATAACAAGCTGGACTATTTAGGGCATATTAACTGACCCATTTTATTGGAATGAGGACTGTAGTTCCAGTATACTAAAAAATGTACGTTTTGAAAAAACGTAATGTTCATTCCTTTGCATGTAAATTGTCTAAAAGGTATATTTTTTCCTTTACAAATTTTTTCCTTAAAGATGTGCGTAACTCTGTAGGGGGGTGGGGGTGGCGAGAGAGGATTCCAAATGCGGATAACACATATAGTTTCAGATTGGGTTTTGGTGTTTTAAATAAGAATTATTTGAAATGTGTGTAACTGCTCAAAAATTTTCGAATACGATCAGTTAGGAATTTATTTTAATGTTAATTTTGTACGGAATAGCATTTAAATCGATACTTTTGTTTTAAAGATAATATCTTACTTTTTGAGGTGTTGTGTTGTAAACATAACTGCACAATATATTAACGGTATTGCGAATTGAACGTTATTTATTAACTATTATTTTTATATGCAACAATAATTAAATCGGTGAATCCTCATAAATGTACATAAGTGTTAAGATATACTTAAAACAAGAACTCAATAAATACGTTGACCTAGATATCTGTTTAGATGCCTGATGAAGTTGTTTGTAGTGTACTAATCTTCAGAAATAATTTCAGAAAGGAAATGAAAAGTGGAGATAAACTTATTTCCTTTATTTTCCAAAAGAAGTAAAAATAAAAGTTATAAGTAAATTTGCAGATAAGGTCACGAATGGTTTTTATTAAAAAATCAGTAAATGCTTAGAACCCCCCTTGGATGCATAAATTGCAAGAAAAATGTCGTGGAAACAACACCTAAGTACCAGGAGTGAATAGGGGTGCGTGGTGGGGAAGAAGATAAAAAGCAAGTATAAACAAAAACAAAAAAACAGCTTAGCCGTACCTATATATAAGCTGCTTTTATCCTATTTTTCAGCTAGACCTCCTCAAAATCTTGTTTATATCGCACAGATCAGGTCCCGTAACTTTCTTTGTGGTTTACGCATAGAGGGTGATTGTAGGCAGGCAGAAGAGGAAGCCTTCGGTCAGTATGGGACGAGGGTGAGTGCTTCGTCCTGGGGGTTTTCCTTCCCCTACTGCATGCATACAACCACCCTCAATGCATAAGCCACAATAAAAATTTCTTAGGAACAACCCTCAAGAAATTTACTGGACCTGAAGCGAATAGGGGTTCTCTGCGGGGTTAACATAATTTTAAAGAGGTGTAGCTGCAAAATTTAATAAGGGCAGCTTATACAGGGTTAGCTAAATGTATGGCAACCCCTAAATATATCACAAACGGAAGATAATATTATAAAATTTTTATACGAAACTCATGAGGTTTTGCTAGGACCATTATTCTATAGTGCTTTGAAATATACAGGCTGGTCCATAAAAGCGCTGCTAATTATTTTTTTAATGGAACATACTGTATCTGAACACATTTTTGCATTTTTTGGATAGTTTTAATATAATTTTGTGTAAAACACCCTATGCCTAAACTCACTCGTTAGAGTTATCAACATTTAAAGTTAAAGTGTTTGGTAATTGTGGAAACAACTAAATATCCAGTCAATGTGCATTTATGATAATGTCAACATTTAAAACAACAATAAGTCTAAGTAAAGTAAAAAAATGTTTTTGAGTAAAGAGTAAAAAATCAGAAATAATTTTGGTGCTATTCTTTGCAGGCTTGCTGAATCCCTAAAACTAAATCATCAAAAACGTAGAAGGCTGGATACGTCAAACAATTGAGCAAGTACCACAATAACAAATTTATCTGTTAGATCAATATGTGATATTTAGTTAACTCTCTAAGTGTGCTTCTTATTATTAGTGTTGTTATTATCCTAAAAAATGCTTTTTGTAACGAAGAATATGCAGATATTCATTTTTGTTACGGATTTTTTGATGAAAATGCGGGAGCGGCAGTTCATGAATATCAAATATTTTACCCAAATAGAAGAATTCCAGATGCTCCCGTCTTCATTGCAACACATATGAATTTTCGTAACTTTGGTCTGCGTGTGAATAATGACATAACTGGAGACATAAAAATGACAATCGGAATCGCATTCCTCGTAATTTTGATAACAATCCAAGGCTTAGCTCAGCAACTACGAAAATCCAGGTCTCAAATATTACCCGTTCAGGATTAACACCCTGAGGATGCTAAAAAGCAAATGCGGTTTTGCCAATGGGATTCAAACTCGACGGAAGAACATCCTGACTTTTAGCAACAACAAAAAATTGTGGACCGATGAATCCTTCTTCAATAGACATGCAATAACAATTAACCATAATATACGTGTTTGGGCACACCAGAATCCTCGCGAAATTTGGCCACGCTCATTTCAAAATGAATTTTCCGTATATGTTTGATTTGGGGTTTGTGATCCACATTTTCGACCCACAAGGCTAAACTCAGAAGCATTTCTTACTAATAACTTATAGGACTACATTGATGATTTACCCCTTAATTTAAGACACAAAAATGGAGATAACTGGATAACGCCCTTCCCACCCTATTTTGGAGTTGCTCTTAGAGAATGGCCAATGGAATTGGAGCAGTGGCCTGGCGACCTAAGCCTTAAATGATATGCGGCAAAATCCACATGAAATATCAAAATTCAAACAAAATTCTAACCTGAACTCCGTCCACCATTTCCTCCAGGCTAATAGACCCCAACTCCTCTTCCTCACCGAAACCCAAATCAGTGCCAAAACAGCCACTAATCACCCTAATTTCCCAGGATATGAGCTCCTTACTTCCTTTAGATTGCATGGAGGCGTGTGCGCAGACGTCCGTAGCAATCTACCCTGCACCAGACACCCCAATTTAGAAGCTGGAAGAAAATACATACTATGGATAAAACTATCTCTCAGGGCTGCAACTAAATTGGTCACATTTACCGGTCACCTTCTAATAACAACTTTCTCCAGCTCTTTGACTACCTTTCTGGAGAAACCGACCATCTGGTTTCTGAATATCCTTCCTCCGAGCTCACTATTCTCGGTAACTTCAATGTCCATAATAAGGAATGTCTAGGATCTTCAAAAAGCTATCCACAAGGAAGAGCAGCGGAGACCTTTGCAGTCAGCAATTCTTTAGCCAATATGTTTCAGCAACCTACTTACTTTCCTCGAATCCCAACACACAGCTCAAATCCCTTGGATCTCCTTCTTACTACAAAACCTGAATGCTATAAGATATCAGTCACCTCCACCTTTGTCGCTCAGACCACGGCATGGTCACTGCTTCCTGCGCAATGCAACCCGAGGTCACACAGTCATCACACCCACATATCGTTTGGCACTACAACTCCGCGAACTATTACAAAATGCAAGATTACTTTCCCTCATTTCCATGGGCGTCTGTCTGCTTCTCTCATCCTGACCCCTCTGATATCTCACAAAACGTCACCTAAATTATCCAAGCTGGCATGGAATTATTTATTCCACGTACACAGAAAACCTCTTCAGCCACTCAAAAGCACTGATTCTCTAAATCCTGTGAGAAAGCCAGACTTGAAAAGGTCAAAGCTCACAAAACGCTTCTACACAATCCCAGGCAAGAAAAGCGTCAAGCATTTAACGACGCAAGAAACCGCTATGTCCGCATTCTTTCTGAGGCAAAAAGCTAGTTTAATAGCCACATCAAAAACAAAGTCCTCTTAAGCTCCAACGGCAGCAAACCCTTCGGGACTCTTGCTAAATCTATTCGGAATCCTTTCTGCAAGAGCACGTTCCCACCTCTAGTCTCAGGGGATGAAATTGTTTTTACCGCCCTGGGCAAGGCTGAACTTTTTGCCTCGTTGTTCGCTGGCAATTTTACTCTCAACCCACCTCCAAATGTTCAACCACCAACAGTCCCCAATGTCGCGCATAAAATGACGGATATCATTTTCAAAACTAAAAAGGTGCGAAAGATGTTCTCTTCTCTTAATAACAGGAAAGCATCTGGCCTTGACGAGATCCAAGCAATTGTTCTCAAAAATTGCGCCCCAGAACTTGATCCTGCCCAGACTCGTTTGTTTCAGACATCTTACAATAGAGGAATATTCCCTAGTAACTGAAAAACTGCTCGAGTACAACCCGTCCCCGAGAAAAAATCCAAGGCGCTTCCTAGCAACTACAGGCCTATTTATCTCCTTTCAGTCGTCTCTAAAGTGATGGAAAAGTATATAAACCCCGAATTACAAAAATTTCTTGAAAAACACAGTCTAATCCACGACAGGCAGTATGGATTGTCAGCGCAGATCAACTGCCGACCTGCTTTCCTTTGTCACCCATTCTTGGAACAACTCTATGGAACTACGCGGTGAATCCCAGATTGTCGCTCTATACATATCCAAAGAATTCTAACAGGTCTGGCACGCAACGCTGCTTAATAGACTTCCGGCCTATGGCCTACCACCAAAACTCTGTACCTGGACAGCAAATTTCCTCTCCAACCGGAGCATTTATTTTGTCGTGGATGGCAATTCATCTAAACTGTATTCAACTAATGCAGTAATTCCTCAAGGTTCAGCTTTAGCCCCTACTTTGTTTCTTCTCCACATCAATGACCTCCTCTCTAGCACATCCAACACAGTTCACAGTTACGCGGACGAGAGCATCCTCCACTCAGATATACAATATTCTAAGCCTGTCTCTTTGGCCCAGCTAGATGAGGATCGCAGACACATTGAGGGTTCTGTCTCCGTGGATCTCCAACAAATATTAGACTGGGGAAGTAGAAATCTTGTACAATTCAACCCCACCAAATCTCAGTCTTGCTTTCTTTCTCTTAAAAGATACACCAGTCCTAGAACCATCACAATGAACAACCAAGTTATTCAAAGTAATGAGTCCTTTTCACTTGTTGGCATTTCTGTGGGCCGAAATCTCAATTGGCACTAACATGTCACATCAATTGCAGAAGCGGCGCCAAGAAATTAGGTTTCCTCTTCCGGGCTCGCAAATACTTATCACCAGCTAATTTCTATACCTTATATATTTCACAAATAAGGCAAACCTCGAATACTTCTCCCACATCTGAGGTGCCACTGCCTCTTCTACACTTGCTATCCTGGACTCCATTCAGAAGAGAGCTATAAGCATCATCGGTGACCCTACCCTCACCCAAAGGCTGCCATCCCTTGCCCACCGACGTGTCGTTGGTGACCTCTCTCTCTTTTATAAGTATCTGCACGGACACTGCTCAGAGTAGCTTTCTTCCATAGTTCCTCCACCTGCTGCCCCCAACAGAACTACCAGGGGAACAGATCTAATGCACCCTTTTACTGCCCAAATCACCAGATATAGAACATCTTGTTATGCCCGCTCTTTTGTCCCGAGGACTTCCAAGTTGTGGAATACCTTGCTGGTACATGTTTTTCCTTCTCCATCGAACCTCCAAACCTTCAAGTCCAGAATTAACAGGTTGCCTATTTCCTCCTTGTCGACGCCCACGGCACGATAGTATTTAGGCTATAAGCCCTCGTGGTGTGTTGTTGAAATATAAAAAAAGCTGCAATAAATTCATTAGACGATGCCTAAAATGTGTTGAGGTGGGTGTACTACATTTCGAGCAATTTCTGTAAATTAACAAACAAAAGAGAGCTTTTTCCTCACAAATTAAATGGCGAATCCAATCTGATTTTTATTTAAAGAAAAAGCAGCGGCGTACTAATTTTTTATTTAGAAATATATAGTAACGACGCCACTGGCAAAATATTTTATCCAAATATTGCCGGTTGGCAACAATTAATACATCTGATTTTTTCAAAGTAATCTTGAGCACCTACCATGATCCTAATGAAGCATCTCCCGAATACAGTTTATTAAACGAACTCATCTGAGTTTTCGATTCCTCATCATTCCCTGCATTTTTTGCATTGAAACCTGAACCACCTGTATAGGTTCTGTACAGGTTTGGAAAACACTTTCATTGTAATTTGTTTAAGGCACCAAATGAAGAAGAGTTTCAACGAAAAACATTGTAATCTGTATAAGATACCAAATGAAGAAGAGTTTTAACGCTTATTAAACTGTATGACTAGCTGTAGTTACACAATAGCTTCTTCAAATACAGACTGTATGTATCTCAAAAAGCTACTACGTAAAATAAACCGGTCATATATTATTAAACGATTTCGCATTGAAACCTGAACCACCTGTATAGGTTCTGTAAAGGTGTGGAAAACACTTTCATTTTAATCTGTTTAAGATACCAAATGAAGAAGACGCAAAACATTGTAATCTGTTTAAGATACCAAATAAAGAAGACTTTTAACGCTTATTAAACTGTATGACTGGCTGTAGTTACACAATAGCTTCTTCAAATACAGATTGTATGTATCTCAAAAAGCTACTACGTAAAATAAACCGGTCATATAGCCCAAAAAGTGTGTACAAGATTTTAATTTGTTCAATTAAGTAAAAGTCAATGTAACTCCTCCAAACTCCTCAAGTATTGTATTCTATTCTCCAGCTGACCCGTAAAAGTTCTGTCACCAAGACTCTCATGTGCAAATGACCATAATATTAATGATATACTCGAGTCGATGTCGTCTCCTGATCCCAACTCACAACTTTACCAATCTGTGCATCTATCATACAATTTTCAAACAACCAACTTGTGTCGCAAGAGTTAACGGATTCTCCCCTTCCTACAAAGACCGAGGACAATCCCGGCTTCCCTTCGATTCACTCGACCAGCCTAATTATCGAACAGAGCCCCTCTACAGTCTAGAGATGGGATTACCTTCCCGATCTTATCCGCATTACTCTCCGGAAATATCAATAATTACCGGAAGCTTAATTCATTCGGATTATTATCTTCTGGTATGAACGCAGGAGGTTTACAAATTGCTAGATTATCTATAAGTAGATTAAGGGGAAAAATACTTGGTTACCGTGATCTATATTTTAGTGGATGTTGATATTCTGAAGTATGTTTGATTATGAAGTTTTGAAATCCTAAAAACTAATCGGTGGATGTAGGAATCGCAGCTTAAGTTTTAAAAGGAAATACTTAAAAACCTCATAAAAAAACCTTTTCAAAAAGGCGCCACTCGTTTCAGCTTCCTTATTTATAATAAGTGAGCAAAAGCTACCCCAGTTTTGTTAGGGTTCAAAGGAGTGTCCCACTTGCAGTCAAAGTCGACGCGCTGATAATTTTTCGAAATTCTCAGAAGTTCTCGGGAAAACCCTGGTGCAACTTTTAATAATGGACACCCTGTATTTGTATATTTGTTTATAAATCATAAAGTGCCATACAAATAACCTTAGCGTGTGCTTGTGTACATAGTGTTTGTAAAATAACCAAAAAATGCAAGTGGTGATAGCTGAGGTCAGATAAGTAGCTATACTGTGGAGAACCCAATTCACCAAAACACACTTTTATATCTAAAGATCCGTTCGGTTACAAAATTACCGTTATTGGAGGGATGAACAACGTCATTAGAAAAATGTTGAACTAAAAACGTGTTGTGGTAAATTGTGTTCTTTAACTAATCTTAATATCACTTATCAGTGCCCATCACAGGTTCCTATATTTACTCAGTTGAGGTCATTTTAAGAATAAACCTATAAGACTGTATATCTTAAATATGTTAACTTGTAAACTATAGGGGTTTGGGTTAAAAAAAAAATAACTTTTACATAACCCAATATATTTTTGAGAAATTCGTTATACCCCTTCTCTGCATTAGAAATCATTTTTTGATATACAAAGTTTTTTACTTTCTACCAATGCCGCACGTGTTAAATTTGCGCACCGGATTTTATGTCGTTCGAAACAAGATTTTCGCATTAAAAATAAAAATCCTATAGTCGGGCATCTAGTTCTTTTGAGCAGAAAGTTGGATTCTAAGAAGAGTTGGATTTACAAAAAAAATTTAATGCATAAAATTACTGAAACACTATGAGCTTATATAGGTTGTTGAAAATAACTATCTACGATCATAATACATGACCCTATTTCTGTCTCATTGACCCTCGAATCCGTTAGATCTCCCAGGCGTAGCTCTTACAGTTTTGCACGATGCGATAATTCGTTTGTGCTGTTGCATAGACCAAGGCCTTGAGGTGGCTCTAAACGCAAAAATTTCAAGGCAGTATATCTGAAGACTCGGGAGGCCAAGATCGAGTCGCGTCTCGCCCTATCTAAAGACTATCTACAACGTTCACGAGCGTCCAAGATAAATAAGCAAAAACACCGCCAGGCATACCCCACAGTCTTGTTATTTGAATTTAAAAGATCTTCAACCAATTCTGGAACCCCTTATTTTCGAAAATGGCAGTATGTGTCACAATTTAGCCTGAGTGGTAGGAAAAGCAGTACAATTAAAAAAATCAAAGATTTTACTCCATATATTTACGAAAAATAATATTGGTGTGGTTACCTTATACAGCACCATGCTGGACATCTTCAGTACATAAGTTATTGGTATGAAAGTTTATGATAGCTTCGCTCAGAAAACTACCTTCATCAGTAAATAACACGTTGGACGCAAATTGAGGATTTTGCGTATGCTTTTCAGAAAACCACCGCCAAAGAAACATTCAAGGGATAAAGTTAAGAGGCACAAGAAGTTAGCCATGTTGGATATTAATGGGTACAACAGTTGTTCCTTATAAATCACCTATACTATTGAATGACACATTTAAATTGCTTGCAATTTGTCTAGTAGTTACTGGGACATGTTGGATGGGTACAACAGCTGTGGCTTACAAATCATCGATACTATTGTATAACTTACATTTAAATGGATCGCAATTTTTTAGTACTGCTGGATCTTCCTCAATGGCTGGAGTCCTAACTTTTCGAGAGCGCCCGTTGTTGTTGGAAACAAGTAAATGTTCCCTTTAGCCGTGACGTTTATAAAGGGATGGGAAGTTGATGTGATGAGGTATTTATAATAATAATTATTATGCTGCAAATTGAGTCATAACTTTCAGATAGCTGTGATAATCTACTCGCCTCAGAAAGACATTCTCAGAAAATGAATTTAGACTCCATGACTTGACCACCAAAAATATTCGTATTCCTTTACCAATTATCTACTGAAACGTTATATTACCCGAGTTTTAACGAAAAATTTCAATTTTCACCAAATCACCTCTCACTTATCCCTTATCCCTGAAGCCATCTTACCTAAGACCAACCAAACCTAATACGGTGCCAACCGTGTACCAAATTTAAATACGATAACTCGATAATTCGTTCGAAATTTATTGCGCCTACTATAACCACTCTCATACATGCAATCCCTTATTTAATTTCAGCAAAAAATACCACATGTTTTATAAAATTGAAAGCTTAATAATAAACAAACCCAAAAACGTTATATTACTCGAGTTTTGACGAAACAATATCAAGTTTCACCAAATACCCCCCCCCCCCCCCCCCATTAATCTCCTCACCCCTGTAGGGATTTCAGCCAAAAACAATCCGCACCGTCCATTCGTCGAGTACTAAAGTTAACGTGGCTACAAACAGGGACACAGACAGACTGAAAGACCAAAAAAAAATCGTTCCCAAATCTCTCAAAAAAAAATTCGAAATTTTTGGCGCCGATGTTGTACTTCCTTCCACACGTATTGACGATGAGGAAGTAATAATAATTATAACTTGATTAATGCTGTTGGTACAAAGTTGAAGTACATAGGACACACTGTTCAAATTTGACAATCAAATCAAGAGATTATTTAAAATTACAACATATCAAACGTACAATTAAAAACAAAAAGGGAGCAAACAATCATAGAGACTTAAGTATCAGCCAAATCAGTCAAAAACCCTTCAAAGCTATAGTTATCTTCATTAATTAAAAAAATGTTTAAGTTATGTGTGAAATGTACTGTATTCCTCAACGCCACAGGCAATGCGTTGGTAGTCTTAATGGCACTACAAAAAGGACGCCTTACATATTTTTTCGTGTTATGCTAGGAATGCAGAAGTCGTCTATGCGACGAGTAGGTGTGCTTTCGGAAATATCCGAATTTTTTTTAATCTGTTACTATTATTTTACTTTTCCATCGTCAATACGTGTAGAAGTAAGGCATCGGCGACAAAAACTTCAACATTTTTTGTTCGCTTAAACGTCGCAGTAAGTGTGAAAACCGACCGAAAACGTGTTAAAACACATAGAAAACATAATTTGGAAGCAAAGAATTATTTCCTCTGTCGGTCTGCATGTTTGTCTGTTTGTGCCACGATAACTTTAGGTCGTCTTGAAATTTGGTATACAGTTAGCACTCGACAAACAAATGGTTCGGATTCTTTTTGGGTAAAATCGCTTTAGGGGGTAGGGGATGAAGGGATGGGGGGAGGGGTTCGGCGAAAATTTACATTTTTCGTAAAAACTCGAGTAATATAACGTTTTAGGGTTCGTTTATTAGAAAATTTCGAATTTTTGTTGCTAAAACGGCGTAAAAAGTCTCAAAACATATAGAAAACTTGATTCTGCAACGAATTTTTTTGTGTGTCTGTGTCGCTCTGTTAATAGGCGCAATAACTTTCGAACGAATTAAGATGTCATCTTCAATTTGACACCCAGTTAACGCTGGGCAAGAGAACGCTTCGAATTGTTTTTGGGTAAGATCGCTTAGGGGGTAGCGGATAAATGTGGGGTCATTTGGTGGAAATGACATTTTTTCGTCGAAAGTCGATGAATATAATGTTTATGAAGAATGGGTACAGTGATATGAATATTTTCTTTGTGGTCAAGTCTTGGACCCTAAATTAATTCCATGAGAATGTCTTCTGAGACGAGTAGATTATCACAGCTATGTGGCAGTTATTATTCAAGTTCCATCGTTATTTTACATTGCAAGGATATATATGTAGAGCGTTGGTAGGTAGAGTCAGTACATGGTGTTCTTAAACGTAATCGTAGCATGACTCTCACTATCCGCTTCTCGACAACCAATACTCGCTTCCAAATTGAACCAACAAACCAGAACTTAATTCCATATTTAAAAACCCAGTGGACATAGGAATAATGATAGACCACAAGTGAGTCTTGTGGCACATGATTCCTCATACAATAGATTACATTTTTTTGACGTTGGGGATTTCAGCATAGATACTTCTAGCTTCCCATAGATTTCCATTAACGCATTAGTGTAAACCATTTAAGAAGGATTATCGACGTTCTGAAAAACTATTTAAATGAATGTATCGACTTTACTTAGTTATGAAAAAATAAAATTCACAATTCTGGCAGTTTGGCTCTTCACGGGTGTCGTGGTTTTGCACAATTAATTATTGTATTATTAATTACATGTTCATTTGATTTATTCTTTACATTAAAGGACATTTCACAGTCAACGGGTTATTTTTAGAATCCAGATAAGGTAATAACCTGCTTTTTTTCTTCCGGAATACAGATATCTCAAATTTGCGGTTCTAGAGCAGTCGCAAAACGATGTACCCTATATCTAAAAACCTTACATTAGACGAAGTAAAATTAGAAGACCAAAGTTAATTAGCAATAAATATAAATACAAAAAAAGTTTCCAGGGGAAGCAGTGGCGTAACTTTTTTTCCAGGAACATTGTGATGAGCTCTCTGGTTGCAGATCGTGTTTCGGTCCAATTAATTGACGGTTTTAACCGGATGATCTCGGGCGCCAGATTTTAGAGCGCTTTTTTCGTCCTTAGGGCCCGTCCGGGATTGCTATAAAGTGCCCACTTCCTGTTGAGGATGTCTGTGACCTCTTCATTTGACTCTGACAAAGTAGTGGTCAAAGTACCTGGGTAACTCTGTGGAGAAGGTTTCGGTAGACTTTAGGTGATGCCGGCTAAATTTGTGACCCCCGAATAACCAGTCTTTAATCGCTGACTCGGTGTGATCTGACCACCTCTTTCCTATAAAAGATGTGGCAGAATTTGCAGCTAAAGGTTGGGATTAGAGACGAATTAATTAATAATGACTAAATAATAAATGACACCACATAAATGACACCCTCCGTCCAGAAGCTCTGAGCAGCTTGTGCAGGGGGAGGTTACATAGAAGAGAAAACGGGCACACACCCAACACATAGTGACGAAAACTGCGACCACCGGGAATCGAACCCGGACACTCCGTCTACCAGCCAAACACTCGCTCCACTACACCACGGTAGTGTGTATGCCGTTATTTACCCAACCCTATATTTTAGACAGGAAAGTATTTACAAAATAGATACAGAATTTTTTTTCTTTTTTTTTTTCTAGATAATGTCAGAAATGTAATGCCAAATTTTTGTCCTAGAAGAATTAAAATTTTTGGAGAGATATAGTAGTAGAAAAGTAATTATTTTTATACCAAAGTAAATTTAAATATAAAATGCTACAGTGGATATATTGGTGAGATTTGGGATTGCAGGGGAGAGAAGTTCAGAGGAAATTTGGAAAGTGACAAAATAAAACCGTTTGCCAGTTTTATTTTTTTTTGAAGAAGTTTAAAATTATGTCATTTGCAAGCGCAAGCTAAGCTTTTTTGTGAGACATGCTGTATAATTAAGATAACAATAAATAAATAAGTATAAGTATAAATATATACAAGTGATGTGGGTGACTAGAACTCGTCTAGCTATATAACAGTTAAAGCTAGGCTTTGGTGAAGCGTACGGAGTCGGCCAAGTATACACGGTTTAAGCGGCGGTTTACATAAGCAAGGATACAGCAGGTAACAAACACAGAGTGAAAGCCAATGCAGAAGTGTTATTAACAAGCTCTCAGTCAAAGCAAGGGATACACGGAACGAAAAGTTTAAGAAGGAATAGGCGGGATATAAGTTTCTGGACGACCTATGCGGATTACGAATCCTCAGCAACCCCGCTAGGGTCAAACCACGACACAAACATTTTGATCACTGAATCCTCAGCGTCCCCGCTATGGTCAAACCAGGACACAAACATTTTGATCACTTTGGTGAGCTGTGAATCCAGAGCTTCCTCACCAAAATAACGTAAAAGTTCCTATTGTATGGCGCGGAAAGTTTGAGTCTAGACAAGGTTCAAAGAGTCTACTATTAATAGGCGTGTTCTTTAGAGTGACCTAGATAGGCTGTAAATCCCCAGCGTCCCTACCAGGATCAATCCAAGATGGGAATATCTTGATTATTTAAGTGTGCTGTGGATCTTCAGCATCCCCACAAAAATAATACAAGAAACTGTAATATAGAGGTACAGCGATAGTTAGCACAATATGGAAATATCCCGATTGCTAAAATTTGACTGAACTAAGGAAAATTAAAAGTATGAAAATTCTCTACATAATATTAATTAACTAAAACGGACAATTTCTCACATATAATAATAATTCTGTACAACGAAATAAGCCAAATTAGTTACGATTTGACGAAAAGCGGAACTCGGGAGGACTGGTGACTGTTAACTGTCACAGTCTTGCCGGTAGAACTACTACTAGTAGCTCTACATCGTGCGCTATCGCCTTTTACTGAATTTTTATTTAAAAAAAAATACTAATAGAAAGGTATCGATGGTGAGACTTTGAATTTTTTTTTCAAATGAGCGCAAACTAGAACCCCAGAACTTATATCCGGGGTCAGTTTCAATTTTTACATGTAGCCAGGAAACTCGGACAAGGTTATCCGGGAAAATTTTGAGTTTTCTTTTAAAAAAAATGTTTTCTCCGAAAATTACAAATATATTTTAACGAAATTTGGTGGATATGTAGCCTTGCGAAAGACATTACTACGTACAAAAACGTAAGTTTCTAAGTTTATAGAAAATTAAGTTTTTCAAATTTTGAATTTTTTTTGTGAAAAAAAAAATTCTCCGAAAATTACAAAGCTATTTTAATGAAATTTGGTGGATATGTTGCCTTTGGAAAGGCCTTACTACATCCCAAAATTCGACTGCTCAAGTTTATAAAAAATTAGTTATCCGAGTTTTAAACCTTTAATAAAAACTCACTACCATAAGGCACTTGCTGCGTCTCGAACTGTTATATGATTTTGGAAGGAGGTAAAAACCTCCAGTGATTGAATGACTTCACCTCGTGGCCAGAACAAACAAAAAAACTCTGGACGCAGCAAGTGCGTTATGGTAGTGAATTTTCATAAAAATCTTTTTACTAGCAAATATGTTTTTTTTTAAAGCAGGCATCAAATTTGGTTACCAGTATAATCTATATATTAGAAACAATGTGCCATGTTTCATCAAAATCACTTTATTGTTTGAGAATGTACAAAAATTTCCGAAAGTAAACTTAAATTGTTCCCGAAAAAACTGGTTTTCTGATCAACCTTATAGGTTAATAGCAAATTGAGCTATTCAAATTTAAAGCATTTAATGAAAATTCGCTACCATAACGCACTTGCTGCGTCTCGAATTTCTTTTCTTACAAAGATGTATTATATTTCGATGGAAAATGCGAAAATGCAATAACATAGGATGTGTTCGATTAAAAAAAAAAGAAAATTTGAATCGCCAACGACTTATGGGCTACCCTGTAGTTGTGAAAATATTTGTTAAGATGTAGCTCAAGATCCCCTATAATTAATGTATACAACTTTTTTTTCGTAACTTGCATAATAACGGATATATTGCACTTTAAGGATTTTTTACGAAAATTCGACAAAAATTATTACCATTACCATTATAAACGATAAACTCTATAGCCAACACTACTGCTAAAGCATCAGAGAAAGGGTCCATTTGAAACGAATTTTCTGGGAATATTTTAGTAAAATGAAGGATAATGACGATTGAAACTAAGAGTTCAGGCTTTGTAAAACATTATTCTTGAGACATTTTTCTTCCATAGATCATATTAGTGTCAGGTTCATTGCCTAAATATTAACAATTTTCACGTTTTAAATCGCGACTTTGACGTTTTGAGGAAAACCCAAAGTTATTTTTATTTAAATGCCTGTAACTTTTTTGTTCTTTAACCCACAGAGCTAAATTTTGGTAGGTAGCTTACCTATAACGATATAAACCCATGTACCACCCTTACTTTGTTAATTCCGGAAATATAAATATTTTTCGAATGAAAACTCAAAGTTTTCCCGGAAAACCTCGTCCGATTTTCTTGACTAACGAACTTATCCAAGCCATTTACAAAAGGAAGGTACGTGCCAAATTTTATCAAAATCGGCCCATTATTTTTTGAGTTATCGGTGTGATTCATACATACATATATATATATATATATATATATATATATATATATATATATATATATATATATATATATATATATATATATATATATATGTATATATATAAATTGAAACTGACCCCGGATATAGGTTCTAAGGGTCCTAGTTCGCGCTCATTTGCAAAAAAAATTTCAAAATTCAAAAGTCGGGATCTCCCCATTAGTGAATTTTTTCTACGAAAATTCACTAAAATCTCCACGTCGATTGGAATTTTGTCGGTCTTGTCAATGGTGATACACGTTTAGTTAAATATAAATTGCTTTAAAAATATTTCGTTGTGAAAATATTTTAACATATCTTTATATTATTTGTATTTTGTCATTTGATATTCATTTAATTATTTAATTAGAAGTTAAGATTTGTCTAATAACTAGATGGAAAATAACGTTTCATCACAATATTCAGAGCAAATTGCGCTCGTACGGTACTGGTAGAAATTAAGGTCGGTGTACATCAGAAAATGATTATTGGTGCAGAGAAGGTCTATACCGAATTTTACAAAGATGTCTAGATTGGTACCAAAGTTAATATAAAGAGATTATTAAATAGAGGCAATTTCTTATGGTGTCATGTAACTTGAAATTTCACTATCAAACGCCACAAAGTTCCTAGGTTGCATGTATCGTTCGCCCAATGACGATCAATATAGTGAAATTTTTGATTACCTAGCGAGTGAAGTCGATTATTTGGTACAAAACTACCCGAATTTCGAAGTTGTTGTGCTTGGTGATTTTAATCCTAACTGTCTCCAGTTTAAGAATTCTATAAATGGCGCAGTAGCTGCATAACTATTTGCTATCAATCCGTATATGACGGAGCGAGGTTCCTAGTCGTATTTCAGATACAAGTGACCATACAGCCTAAACTCCTGATCTTTTTTCTGACGACTAATCCCGAAAACTACAAAGTACTAATTGGCTCTCATAAGTAAGTTTGAACACTGTATCATTTCTGCAACATCCTCCATAAACAGATAACTTCTCCCAAGGGTACACTTGACCAATCATTATATGTGCTAAATAGGATGACTAAGGAAATGTTTACTCTTCATTTCCCTGGACAAATGCCTGTTTTCGAAATAATAATCCACAGATTGTTAAAGCTTATTACTGAGTACCTTATTAGGCATGGAAACCTATATTTATCATTCATCAAAACATATCAATTCCAATTCAAAACCCTGGTTTAATAAAACTTGCCGACAACTGTAGTAACTAAAAAATTTTCTTACAATTTCTGTCGAAATCCCACTTCTCTCGACTAAGGTTATGAATGTCTGTCTCTTATATTGATATTACCATCAGCATTGCTCCTTAGAAGTTGCTCCGACATTTTAGACGAAAAGCGTACGCTGTTAGTGTCAAATTACGGACTGGTCGAACGGTTGCCTTCTGGGCATACATTTTCCGAAGACAATTAATCTCCAACTATTCAAGAAGTAAACACGCATCTTGTGGCACATCAATCAAGTTTATGATGTCCTAAAGACACACGCCTTTTACGAACTATGTCATAAAATTAAAAATATAATATTTTTTAGTACTTACACCTTGCAGTTCAAAGGTTTTGAACACCTTTAGGACATATATTCGTAAAAAATTTTTTTAAATAATTTCAGCTATTACCCCCTGAATTGTTTTGCATCATTTTAAAAAACACCCGGTTAACACAATTAGTAATCAGTCTCAAATATTTG
Organism: Tillus elongatus; assembly: GCA_964006375.1. Classification (NCBI taxonomy): domain Eukaryota; kingdom Metazoa; phylum Arthropoda; class Insecta; order Coleoptera; family Cleridae; genus Tillus; species Tillus elongatus. The sequence goes on from OZ023264.1 coordinate 117,911,234, forward strand.
TACACTAACCTCTTATAATTTTATAAAATTGTCATTTCCAGGACTTCCATTTTGCGCCTCACCTTTAGATTACGAACACACTAGACCGCTAGCTTAGTTGGTAATAACTTAGCTGCAGATGCCTCATATTCGTTTAGACAAGAAAATCAATTAAAGCACACAATTGTTCACCCTTCGATTTATATATTTTGAAATCATACTACTTCATTTTTTTACATCTCTGAAACCTGATAAGTGGTCCAATTTACTCAACAGCTTAACAAGAACATAATAAAAATGCATTGCTGCTTGGTATATATCGACGATAGAGGATCTCTCCAGAAAGTTTACAATGCATGATTTAGGTTTTGGTATAAAATTTTCTCTTCTAATACGAATATTCTGTGAGTGAATAAACTGCACTGAACTGTTTACATAGAGTCTGTACGATTTCCAAAGCGCATTATTGCTGTCAACCTAAGAACCTAGGCGATCAGGAAAATAAAAATAGTCTTAGTACACTTCCTGGTCAATAGAAACCCACTAGGAAAAACAAAATTAACCAAGATAGTTTATAAGTAATAAAAAAAAAATGAAATTTGATAATTTGTTTCGTCACTCCAGCAGAGTTACGAGGCTGGATCTTGAAACTCGGATCTTGGCGTATATAATAATAGGCTAGCAACAATTAGTTGTTTTTACATTTTATTTGAATTGCCTTTAACTGCATCAAACTCTTCCAAAGAGGCCTTAACACTTTTACAAAGTCTAAATGAAATATTTCCTTGACTTCTTCAAAACTTATTTACAGCCGCTCTCAGTTCATTAGCTGCCGAAAATCTCTTTTCTCTTAAGGGTTATTTGAGTCTTTAAAAATATTTGTAGCGGCTTGGTACCAGATCTAGCGAATAAGGTGTATACCCAAATAGTTTAAAACCAGCTTTGCTAATGGCAAACATTGCAATAACTAACTTGCGATTTGGTCCATTGTCTTGATTAAAGAATACTCCTTTCGCCACAGTTTAGTGGATTTTATTTTAAAAATTCTCCAATGAGAACATCTAAACTTTTGAATTTTGTAAAACAAAATGTCAAATGAGCGCGAACTAGGCGAATTTGTATCCAAAGTCAATTTGAATTTTTTTATGTACACCGTGAAATTCCTATAATAAACGTGTGTAATGCTTATAACTTGATGCATTATTTATTCTATAAAAACTAATTATTTATTAATATTTTTTTCACTTCATAAACCTTTCCTTATTTGCCTTCATATTGCTCTTATAAATCATGGTATGTCAATATAAATGTAAATAATATAAAAACTAGCAGTTTTTAACATATTGAGTATTTAACCAAAGTTTAAGCTAAAGATAAGCCTTTGATTTTCACAACGCAAATTACAAGGTGTTCCTTTTGAAAAAAATGACTTTTCGGACTTGAATGTGTCCAACTTTAATCGCTATTTATGAACACCTTGTATGCGTAAACACACCCTTTATATTACAAAACTGTGATTTTATCTATGGACATCCCAAAGTGTAGTCTGTATGCTTAATAATCGGTAAAATAACGACATTTACTAGCTGCAGGTGAATTTTATGTTTTTTTATAAAACTCAATTTTTTTTTAAAACAAAGCACTGTAGCTAAAAATATACTTCCACAAATTAAACACAAAAATAAAAAAGAGTCCCACAAATTAAAAAATATACAGGTGTTCTATTTTAAAAAAAGTATATTTGCTTTGTCCTACAAATATGGGACATGCTGTATAATCACATATAATTGTATAAGGTGCAGCCTGTCATTCTCTATAATTTTTGTGATTCCATTTTTTTATTATGGGGGTTTCCGAAGTTGGCGGTTGTAACCAGAAATCATAATGACAACAACATTTCACAATAATTCGGGTATAACAGAAGAAATAAGATGGAATTCTGCATTCTTCGGCATTTTTTAGCGAATTTTGATAAATTAATTGTTTTTCGAAGCGCCATATGTCGGTAACGATTTGACATACAAACATGTTTGAATAGTCAGAATAGTATTAAATTTAACTCTCTACAAAAAACTTTAAGATGTTTTTGCTGTGGTATGTAAGCTAAAAAGTTATTAAAGAAAAAACCGGAGAAAGGTCGAAAATTTAGCAGTCCCCCCCCCCCCCTCTCTTTTTTCGCACAGGGTCCTCGAGGTTCAAAACTTGAAAAAATGTTTATTAACCATCCCTAAAAAACCTCCCAAAGTTTCATTAACTTCTATATGAGACTACCTGTCGACTAAACTATGTGTAGATAAACTCAGAACATGCCGAATTTTTATATAATTTTTTCTCTGACGCCCATGGTTGGTGAGATATTGACCTCGGAAGATTCTTTAATAATTACAAGAAACAGCTGTATTGCAGCAGTGCCCTAACATATTATTATCTTATTTAACAAAAATTTTAAGTGTATATAAACTCAAAATGGCTGAATTAGGGGTGGGTTACCGTTTTAATGGTTTGATTTTTAAAAACCCCAAACGAATTAAAAGTTGAAGTCTCTCAATTTTATAACAAATTGAATTTTCTACCTTTTGTCCTCTTGTCACTTTTTCGACAAACCATCCTTTTTGAGTAAATTATGATTTTTAAAGTTGAGATCAAAACAAAATTCTGTACCTTGAAGATGTTATTATATGCGATGCCTTGGGCGCCCTGAAAGTCATCTGTTGCTAGGTTACAGTTGTTGTCAAATCTAACAATACTTAAATTTATTAAGTTTTACAATAATTCTTGTCTTGTGTTTCTTGTTTGCTTTTGTGATCATAATTTGTTGCTAAAAATGGATGGAAATTTCTCTTTTAATGAACAGGTTGATATGCTTATGGTATTAGGATTTGGCTAAGATAATTGTCGCAGAAATGTATAGGTATATCGAAGAAGATTTCCTAATCGTAATATACTACATCTTCAAACGTTTGCCAATGTTGAACGTAAAGCTCGGGAAGTGGGTTCCTTTTTCATAAAAAATGCCGGAGGACGAGTTTATACAGCGAACGCACGAACTGAGGAGCGTCTTCTAGACAGTATTAAAAGTGAGCTCAAACCAGCACCAGACGACTATCCGGCAGTTTCATATAAGACACCCGACGGTCCATATAATTTTTCGACGCAATCTGCTGCATCCCTATCACCTTCAAAAAGTGCAAGAGCTGCTACCGCAGGATTTAGAGGCAGGACTGTTTTTTTTTTGTAATTTCATCTTAAATCACAACATCGATTTTTCCAAGACCATTATTTTTACAGATAAAGCTTACTTTACAAAGAGAGGGATTACGAATGTGCACAACTGCCACGAATATTTGGATGTATATCCACATGCTACAGTAACTCACCATTTTTAAAGAGAATTTAAAATAAATGCGTGGGCAGGTATTGTTGGAGGATATTTGGTTGGGATGGCTATTTTACCAAACCACTTAAACGGCGCAACATATTTGCTTTTCTTGCAAACTGTTTTTCCTGAGCTACTGGAGGAGCTTCCCTTACAACTGCCCAGCGAAATGTGGTCTATGCATGAAGGGGCGCGACCACATTTCAGTACAAATGTTCGTGGAGTTGCCAACCAACAGTTTCCAAATCGATGTATAGGTCGTGGAATTAGTTGCCCTCAACATTGGCTAGCACAATGATCAGACTTGAATAAATGTGAATTTTTTCTCTCGGGGGCTTTAAGAGAATGTATTTGTCACCAGTTCAGACTGTGGGAGATTTGTGGAGTCGCAATAATAAGTGGACCATTATTACAAGTGACATCAAATTACTTAACAGAGTCGACTTTGATTTTCGACGAAGGGTGCAGTTGTGTGTGAGAGAAAATGGAAGTCAATTTGAACAATATCTTTAGTGTTTTTTTATGGTTTTGTTATTTATTAGTTTTTAATAGCGCTTGTTAAGTTCTAGATATCTTAGTGTTTAATAAAGTCTTCAAAGGACATAATTTTGTTTTAGTCTCAACTATAAAAATTTCAATTTTCTAAAAAGCGGGTGGTTTGTAAAAAACACAAAAGGAGACAAAGATATAGCATTTAATTTTCTATAAAATTGATGCAATTTAACTTTTAATAAGGCTAGGATCTAAAAAAATCAAAACATTCAAAATATAACCTACTCCTTTTTGAATTTATATCCACTTCAAATTTTTGTCAAATAGATATGTTGATAAAAAACCATCTACCAAATTTGGTTGTTCCTTATTAGGGCAGTGCTGCAATACAGCTGTTTCTAGTAATTATCAAAAAACTTTTGTAAAGTTATCATCCCAAAAGGCTTCATCGGCACCAGTTGTGATAATATACAAGTTTTTCCGCGAAGTAGGTATACTTTGGATCATGTAAGAACATTGTACTTTAAGACATGAAAGCAAGTGCGAAATGTGGCTTACGGGCTTGCATAATATATCTAGCCAATTCTAGAACACCACAACAAGAAGCCCTTGATTGCAATTATAATAAAAAAAATTGAGTAAATTTATATTTACCTGTGCAACAATTATAACATGAGCTCCAATTTTTCTAGTCTGGCAATTATGAACGAACCCTGCTTCAAAATATTTGTAAGCAGAGAGACTTTTATGGGCTTTCATTTGTTGATTAGTGTAAAAACTGTGTGTAAGCACTAAATAGTTAACGATATCGAAAGCATCAACTGGTGGGAAACTATATAGTTCTTCACAAGTAGGCCTTGAGCCCGTCGTCAGAGTATAGGGATCAATTCCTTCAATAATACGAATTTTCTGTCGATATCTTCTAGCAACGTCTTCATTTTCCAGTGATAATAGATATTCACTCTTGTCAACACAAGCCATTTTAAAAACGCGCAAAGCACAATTTTAAAAGTTAACATCCACGGAACACGAGTTTGTTTGTGTTTATGTGCCTACTAGCGGCCATATTGGTGGGATTTAAATCATGTGTTCTGTACAGCTCTGTAGTGGCCGTTTGATCTCACTTTAGTTGGCCACGATGACGTTGCCGATACAACTGTCAGACAGATGCTAAATTAACGTCTCTTATTGCTTCAAACAGCCATGCCAGGACGTTTAAATTGTATAAATGACAACTATTTAAATTTAGTTATCATTTTCGGGCAATGTGATAAAGTTACATACATCACAAGTTAAAGAATATGTGAAACATCTGAGAACCGATATCCACAAAAACCAAAACCATCAGCAAATATGGTTAAACGAAGATAATTAAATATAAATAATTACTTCATCCTCTAATGACGATAGCCTTGTTGGTGAAACGATAGTCAGGTTTTTTAAAATGTGTGGTAAATTGGTTCCTCAAATATTAACCTTATGTAAATGTAGTGTGTGCTTGTGCACCAGCCAATTCAAATTTACACAATATTACAAGAAACTGCCTAACATCACAATTGACTAACCAGTGGCTGTTGCAGCTTGTACCTGAAATATACATTCAACTGAAATTGTTAGAATTTGAATTTGAAACTATATGCATCACCATCGAAATGCAATAATTTGGTTAAAATTTCGTAATTAATGACATTGTTGATTAATTATAAAGAATTTTCATTCATTTATGTTTCACTGCATAGAATGCAGAGTACAGAGTGAGTTAAGTAACCCACAACAATTTAATAACATATGCTGTTTACCAGTGAAATCCATATTCAAAGAGCTTACTAACGGACTGATTTCGTATTTACTAATCAATAACCGCACACAAAATGTGGTGTTTACAAATTTTAGCAGGTAATTTAATACGAGGATATCTAATTAGCCTGGCAACTTTAAGCAAAATTAAATTTAGTTGCCATGGTAACACCTATGATATTTCATGAACAAGTTGTAAATGTCTCACATCCACAAGTTTAAGTGTGACAAAACAGCGAGTTTTTGAAAACGTATAATGAAACTACCCTTTCGTTGCAATAAACTTTTCTTTCTCCATAAAACAAACTTTGACAATTTTCTTAATTAATATTTTTGACTAAATGACATTTTTAAGACACCTGTATATAATGAAAAAGCTCGGGACGCAGCAAGTGCGTTATGGTAGTGATTTTTTATTAAATGCTTCAAATTTAAATACCTCAATTTTCTATAAACTTAGAAAGCTCAATTTTGGTATATAGTATGGTCTTTCCTAGGGAAAGATATCCACCAAATTCCATTAAAATAACTTTGTAATTTTCGGAGAAGAAAAAATTTTTCAGAAGAAAATTTAAAATTTGAATAACTCAATTTTCTATAAACTTAAAAAGTTTAATATTGGTACATAGTAAGGTCTATCCCAAGGCAACATATATAGTAAACTAAAGCAGCTTTGTTATTTTCAGAGAAAAATTTTTTTCTTGAAAGAAAACTCTAAATTTTCCCGGAAAACCTCGTCCTATTTTCCTGGCTAACAAACTCATCCAAGCCATTAATAAAAGAAAGGCACTTGCCGAGTTTCATTGAAATCGGTTAATTATTTTTTGAGTTATCAGACGGATACACACACACACACAAATATATATATATATATATATATATATATATATATATATATATATATATATATATATATATATATATATATATATAAACATATAAAAATTTAAACTGACCCCGGATATGGGTTCTAGGGGTCCTAGTTCGCGTGCATTTGAAAATTCTTTTGCGAAGTCTACCTCTCTAGTAGTGAATTTTTTTTAATAAAAATTCACTAAAAAGCCTGATAAAATATATCAATCGGAAAGAGGTAAATAAAACAAACATCGAAATGTTATCGCTTTGAAAACGCCACGTGAAAATGTGTAAATTTTAAAATTTTCGAACGTAAAATTTTAACTGACTCAACAAGATAAATAAAGAAGCTCAAGCTTTTAGAAAAAAAAAACAAGGATAAATATTTTGTACCATATATAAGTCGATCCGCCGGCCGAGAGAATTAATTAAGAATCCAAATTCAAGTAAAGTACTGTTCTTATTTAGAGTTTTTGAAACCCGTTTTAGTAAGCACCGTTTATCGTCAAAATAGGCCTAGTAAAATCCGTAGTGAATTGATAGCTCTACAATCCAAAACTATTCCAGAGAAAAAGGGTGATAAATATTTTTATTTAAATTTTCTATTATTTTTTCATTCAAGGAACAAGAATTAAAGGTCTTTCTACCAGACAACGTTTTTATTTTTTAAACAACCCTACTCGTTTCGGTTCACCTGAAACATCTTTATGGGTTAAAAACCTAGGATCTAAAAAATGGTTGTGAGAAACTATGTTTCTGGAAAGTTTTACATGCGAGTACTACACAGGCTAGCCAAAACTTCTAGTAGCTACAGAAAGCGCATAGGTCTACAAAGGCTATTGTTAAATAGGCAGATTGATGCCTTAGAGTGGCCTTACATATTTCCTTTACCCACCTTTGTCCACCGCTCTAAGGAGTAGGCAGATTGAGACCTTAGAGTATCCTTACATATTTCCTTTACCCACCTTTGTCCACCACTCTAAGGAGTAGGCAGATTGAGGCCTTAGAGTGTCCTTACATATTTCCTTTACCCACCTGTGTCCACCACTCTAAGGAGTAGGCAGATTGAGGCCTCAGAGTGTCCTTACATATTTCCTTTACCTCTTGAAAATGGCTCCACAACAGGAACCGAAACGTCGAGTTTTCATAAATTCCAAGTATGTCTCATATACATATATACATATATATATATATATATATATATATATATATATATATATATATATATATATATATATATATATAGGGTGATTCATAAGTGGTGACCAAAAATGGAACCCCATGTTTTTTGAACAAATTTAGAGAGGGTATGTCCTATTAAAATTTTTCCTATAATGAGATACAGGGTGTTGAAGTTGAATTTCAAAAAATAAAATTTTCCAATTTTTTTAAAAGTAGCACATATATTTTGCTGAAACTTCGCATGTGTAGGATGCTATGTAAGGCGCGTATTCTACCATAACACTTCAATCGGCTAATCCAGCAGTGGCGCGCGTATCCACATGTCATTGGTTATCCCTTAAGAAAAACACGGGTAAGCCAATGATGTTTTTTTAATTTTTTATTTTTTGAATCTTACTTTCATTCCTGAACAAAATGACTCTCCTGATAATTTTCCGTACGACGCTTATTTTACGAGTAAGCAATGAATTAGGTAAGTGTTTTAGAGCACAGTTCATGATTTTTAACCAGTCGTTGTTTGGTAGAAAATGGCAATGATACACTTTTATCAGGCTTATAGTAATTTATTTATTACAATAAATGTTCAAAAATGCCTCCATTGGCCTGAATACACGCACGACATCTTTTTAATATGGAAAATTTAATGTCTTGATAATTTTTTGTACGACGATTATCTTTGTTGTATTTTAGTAAGTAGTAGTCTGGTTTGCCAAAGTTTTCATTAAGTGTCACTTGACGTTTAGGTTAACAAGTTTTCATTATGAATAGATGTAAGTGGTAAACTTTATAAAATTGCAAAATTTTCTACTCTTTTACTTCTTATAATGGAGTACACCTCAGAAGAGTATGCAGATATAATTTTTATCTACGGATATGCTGATAGAAATGCTCTAGCTGCTTGTCGGGAATATCAACGTAGGTTTCCGACTCACCGTCCACCTACACCAAGGGTTTTTTCTCGATCGTTTTCAAGACTTCGGCAGTGCGGTAAAGGACAACGTCCTGACGCTAGAGCTAATGGTAGAAGACAACATCAACTTGAAGACGAAGAGAGAGTGGTGGATGCAGTGATGGATCAACCTTCTACAAGTACTCGGAGGATTGCCACGCAGTTACAATATTCTCAAAGCTTTGTTTGGAGAACTTTACATCGAGAAGCCTTACATCCATATCATCGACAGAGTGTTTATTGTCTTCTACCTGGAGATAATGTGTGCATCGACGAGTCTTTTGTGAATGGATGTTGGAAATGAACAATCAAAATATCTTATTCCCTAATCTAATCATCTGGTCTGACGAATCAACATTTACAAGAAATGGTATTTATAATTCTCATAATGTGCATGTCTGGGCATTGGAAAATCCACATGCAACAAGGACTCGCAAATTTCAACATAGATTTTCCATTAATTTATGGTGTGGTATTTTTAGCGGCCCACTGTTCATGGAAGTCCTGCCACAACGTTTAAATGGATCTTCGTACCGTGTAGAAAACATTCTAGATTACATTCCACTAGCAACAAGATGTATAATGTGGTACCAGCATGACGGTGCACCAGCGCATCATAGTCGAAACGTTGTTACATGGCTACATGAACAACTCGTAAAATAAGCGCCGTACAGAAAATTATCAAGAGAGTAATTTTGTTCACGAATGAAAGTAAGATTCAAAAAATAAAAATAAAAAAATATTATTGGCTTACCCGTTTTTCTTGAGCGATAACCAATGCCATGTGGATACGCGCGCCACAGCTGGATTAGCCGATTCAATTGTTATGGTAAAATACGCGCCTTATATAGCAGCCTACACATGCGAAGTTTCAGCAAAATATATGTGCTATTATTTAAAAAATTGAGAAATTTTATTTTTCGAAATTCAACTTCAACACCCTGTATCTTTTTAATGAAGCATTATAGGAAACATTTTTATAGGACATACCCTCTCTAAAATTGTTCAAAAACATGAGGTTTCATTTTTGGTTACCACTTATGAATCACCCTATATATATATATATATATATATATATATATATATATATATATATATATATATATATATATATATATATATATATATATATATATATATATATATATATATATATATGTCAATGCGCAATTTGCTGGACCAAATCATATGACTATGCGTAAGTTGCTGGACAAACCGCATCATAGCTGGACGTCCAGCTATGAACACTACTTCTTTATAAGTACTAGCGTAAATGGCTGGACACAAGCAAAAACATGAGTTTTAGCTACGTTGCCAAATATGTTATGCTTTAGTATTCTTTGTTTCCTTCGCATTCCTACAGTTTTGTAATTATTGTAAATATAAAACAAATAGTTTTAAACTTTAAACATATGTATTGAATATTATAACTATTATAATACCTAATAAAATTATAATCAAACTGTATTTTCAGAATAAAATGAAAAAGAGCTTGTAATAAGTATTTTCTATGCACATAGTTTTTCAAGAACCTGCAGATTATGAATTAAAGTCTTGCGTTAAAAATATTTTTGTTCTTAACTTAGGAAACAGTCGAGAAGCAGAAATCAGCAAACTTCTTAAATATAATAAGAAAAAATTTAATTAGACATAAAAAAAAGAAATGTCAAGATGGTTGGATACGACGGCGTCCAGGGATCACGTTAATAAATTATTTTCTAATAATTCTGAGATAAAGAAGTTATAATTGTGACATAAAAAGTCAGAATTCTGTGATAGAAACTCAGAATTGTGACAAGTCAGAATTCTGAGATAAAAAAGTAAGAATTCTGAAGCAAAAAGTCAGAATTATTCGAGAGTTTTATACGACAGCGTCCAGGTGGTGCCACTTGCAAAACGTTTATCTATTGACTATTGATGTGTAATTAGGTAGGTAGCTCTACCTGTGCCGGTTTTAGAGTCAGTTGATGGTGTTTACAAACTCATAGGTAAGAAAATTGGTTTATTGACTATTATTCTCCTGGTGTTAGTAGAATAGAACCTCGGTTGATGTTAATGTTACAGTTTCTACTAAAAAAGTGAAAGGAGAACCCTGGGATCGAACCCAGTACCCTTCGGTACAGAGGCACACGTGCTTATCTCTGAACCACCGATGTTCTACCTAAGTAGGTGTGCAATAGAAAGTGGTCACGTCTACTATTTTATTGTAGTTAGATTACTTTAACTTCAATACCAAAGTTTAAATCCATTTCATTCAAGTTAAGCCGAATATAAAAATTTAAAATGTGCCTACTGTGCATTATTTTTATCCCTTGTCTATATATTAGTCAATAGTCAATCTGCCTTGTTGGAGAAGTTATTTATTTCACATTGTTCATTAGTTCAATAAATTTTGTCCAGATTTGTTTTTAATTAAATTATTCATTGAATATGGTACGTAAACTGTTTAAATATAGCTTGCAATGAAGATGCATGTTCAAATATGCATCTTTCACGAAAGCGAGTATACCTAATTTAGAACAAATCAGCAATAATTTGATTTTTAATTTCTAGTAAAGTAGCATACAGAAAACCCGTATATTAAATTTAAAGGAATCTACAAAGCTTTGCATTTATGTAAAAATCTACCGGTTTTGTGCGCCATCTACCGAAAAGTAGATAGTGTAAGATCTACCGATTTTATGCGCCATCTACCCAAAAAATGGGTATTTTCCCACTAAATAAAGGACTGTCGGGGTTAATATCACTTGGAAGTCACATGTCGTGTATAGCATTCTTCAACCACGTCAAGTGTCCAAACTGTTCAATGAGACACGTAACGTTCAGTTGGGACACCCGTTACGTATTCGTTTTCCTGAAGTGTCAGCATACCATAATGAAAGTTGTTCAAACAAAAATTGATTAAATTGATCTGTATCTACTTTCTACTTTTTTATATCTTTACTCCCCCATCTTACAATACTAAAAACAATCGATGTCATTAACGCTCTTTGATTTATTGGGTAGAATGAGCCAATCTATTGACTATCATTACAATGTTAATTTTAGTTGAAATTCAGAGCAAACAATCTTCTTTGTTTCTTTATTATGGCTTATGTATGTTAATACGCCAAATTGACAATAATTGGTTTATTTGTACAATCAGAATTTCATAAAGATTAAAAACATAAAAAAAATTGACAGATCAAATTTGTTTAGAATTTAAGTAGTTTGTTACTTTGTTAGTAAAAGTTCAGAATAATAATAATTGACATTTGATATAGGCATGATCTTCACACCATCTAACGATAAATAGTAGAACTTCAATTATTTAATTAAACTAGGATAACATTTTGTACGTCAGTTCATGATTCTGAGTACCCAGAGTGAGCAAAGTTTGGAAGGGGGGTTAGGGATTATGTATACTTTTTTTCGTTAACGTCGGCCTATTTCCGCGACTATGGCCATTCACCGACGCCACTACTCAACTATAATTATAGGTTGAGTTCACTGTGTACAAGTTCCCATTGCAACATAAGCTTTGTTAACATGGGCCGAGTTTACTATACGCCAGCAGCTGAGTTTAAGCGCTCATCTGCTGACTACCGATACGTTTCAGCGGTTGGAGACAGATAAACGCAATCTTGACTTCAAGCACTATTTTGTAAAGTTTGTCCTTCATTCCCCGCTTCATCAAATTGGCAACAGTTGAGTTCCAGAAGAGACACAGCGGGATTGGTGAACGCATTTTGTTGACACAACTATTCAACTGTTGGCGCCTAGTGAACTCAGCCAATCTGCCGTTTATTGGTGTATAATAATATATATTTAAACAAAAACACATATCGACGCAGACGGTTGTACCCTAATCAAATATTATTAAAATTCGTTTACGTTAATACTCTCTCTTCTAATCGTAAGTCATGTCGTAATCGTACATCCTAACGGGCAACTAATAACTAACCAATCAAAGAACGTCAAAGAACTAACCAATCAAAGAGCGCCATCTGTCAATGGGATAGATGAAAACACGAAAAACAGGAATTTATTACTATTTTCGGTAAATCTACAGCGAAGTTTTTTAGAAATCTGTTATAATGAATCATGTGTCCAGAATAACACAATAAAATGCTATAAAATGGAGTCAGAATATAGACTATAAAAATGCCCTGCCTGCTTTAACTCTCAGTTGGGCACATTTTTAACCGTACTTCCCACGCTTGCTTTGGAGTCTAGAAAACTGCTAATATAACCGTCTTTATATGATCACTTGTTTGGCTATTTTTCAGCTATTGAAAGCAAATTTCTAATGAAAATCCATTTATTATTTAGTCTAATAACGTTGTCTTAGGGATATTTCTATAATGGTTGTTATGAATATGAAGAATAAAGCGTGAATGCTATTTCTTTATTGTATTGTAGCTCTCACTAATGCCAATGATACAATAAATTCTTGTGCTTGAAATCATTTTGGCCGATTGCTTACATACTACTGACATACAGTAACGATAAAAAAAGCGTGTACCTAATAGTTTTCATTTTTCCTCGTCATTCAAACAGGTACTTACACATGTTTTTTTTTTAATTAGTAAGTCAATACATTGTGTTTTCATATTAATTGCTATTTGCTTTGGAATGAAAAGCATAAAATATTAATTCCCAATTTATACTTGTCTCTATAACCTCCATCTACGACGTAAAATTTTATCCAGTAAGTAAATGCAGAAGATTGTGATTTTTCATCTATACAATGATTTATAGGAACATTCTTAAACCTTATAGTAGGCTACTACGAGCTTTCACAGGGTTTCCACTAAAAACAGCACATCAATTTTCCTGACTTTTCCCTGATTTTCCTGACATGCCAAAATCTATTTCGCTGACTGATATTTAACAATTTACCCCCAACAAGTGCAACGCTACACTACTACAAAATACAGTATGTCCTCGCGTCATGTCGGAAAACACACTTTCCCATTTCAAATACAAAACGCAAAACTAGGTGAAGATTAGAACCTGTGATGAACACTGATAAGTACACTTGGAGAACCTAAATCACCACAACACATCTTTTTAAAAAACTGACGCTCACTTCACTAACAAAGTTAGCGTCATCAGAGGATGAAAAATTCTCACTGCTAGAATTTTTCATCCTCTGATGACTCTAACTTTGTTAGTGAAAGGATCCTCAGGTAAATAGATGTGTTGTGGTGATCTGGGTTCTCAAAGTGTACTTAATTTGTTTCAAACATCTATTTTTATATTTAGTTATGGCAAGAAAATGATATTACGCATTGGTAAATACGAAATGATTTCTTTAAAAATTAAGCCGTAATGAAAAATAAATGAGTACAATTAAAATATAGCAACACTTCTTATGCCACACATCTTTCTGTTGGAAAATTGCCTAGACTACAGTTCACCCGGGTTTCCTTCCACTTCAAAGTTATAATTCAATGTAGCCATAAACATAATAGGTTAGGTCAAGTTGGGTCATAGGCTTGTTAATTGCTATTCAAAAAAACCAAAGATGTACATTATTTGTAAAATCGTCAATCGAGCAAATACGATTCGCGTTTCTCGATTGTTATTTTATTTTGCGGTCCATAATAGTCTGTTTTATGACTCAAGGGAAAATTTTACGCCTCCTATCGTAGTTTCCAAGACACTGCCACTAGCCACCTTTGCATAAAAAGATTTTATAACATAGGTACCTATACTCAGTAAGTGATGGACGTGCCGCCACCTAGTTGCGGAACCAAGTAGTATGCTTTCACGCCAGCTCCACATAACACAAAGTGTTAAAAAATAGAGACTGGATACAGCTAACTAACAATTTAGAAAATTGTCAGCCCTGGCCCATTTCTACCCCAATATAGGGACAAAGTATGTAAGACTCGATGCATATTCGCAACAATTAGAACCGTATAGGTACCTATGCCTACCCTAAATAAGTCCAGCAATTTCATCAATTCCTGATTCTCGTAACAAAAATTCGCTAATAACACGAGAAATAACTCCTAGTAAAAAATATACATTTTTGTGTGATGTGTCCAAAGTCACTTAAAAAGTGATAATTATAGGTTCATTTCACTGTTTACAGGTTCCCATTGCAACATGTTTGTTAACAAGGGCCGAGTTCACTAGGCTCCCGCAGCTGAGTTTAAGCGCTTATCTGCTGACTACCGATACGTTTCAGCGGTTGGAGACAGATAAACGCAATCTTGACTTCATTCCCCGCTTCATCAAATTGGCAACAGTTGAGTTCCAGAAGAGACACAGCGGGATTGGTGAAAGCATTTTGTTGACACAACTATTAAACTGTTGGCGCCTAGTGAACTCAGCCTATCTGCCGTTTATTGGTGTATAATAATATATATTTAAACAAAAACACATATCGAAGCAGACGGTTGTACCCTAATCAAATATTATTAAAATTCGTTTACATTAATACTCTCTGTTCTAATCGTAAGTCATGTCGTAATCGTACATCCTAACGGGCAACTAATAACTAACCAATCAAAGAACGTCAGAGAACTAACCAATCAAAGAGCGCCATCTGTCAATGGGATAGATGAAAACACCAAAAACAGGAATTTATTACTATTTTCGGTAAATCTATTACGAATTTTTCTAGAACTCTGTTATAATGAATTAGTTGTCCAGAATAGCACAATAAAATTTTATAAAATCGAGTGAGAAGATAGACTATAAACGTGGTCTGTTTTGCTTTAATTCTCAGTTGTGACACATTTTTAACCGTACTGCCCGCGCCTGCTTTAGAGGCTAGAAAATTATTAATACAATCATCTTTATATGATCACTCATTTGGTGATTTTTCTACTAATGGAAGCAAAATACTAATGAAAATCCAGTTATTATTTAGTCTAATAACGTTGTCTTAGTGATATTTCTATAAGGCTTGTGATGAATATGAAGAATAAAGCGTGAATGTTATTTGTCTATTGTATTGTAACTCTCACTAATCCGAATGATACAATAAATTCTTGAACTTGAAATCATTTTGACCGATTGCTTATATACAACTGACATACAGTAACGATGAAAAAAGCGTGTACCTAATAGTTTTCATTTTTTTCTCGGCATTCAAACAGGTACTTACACATGTTTTTTAATTTAATTTCGCAAGTCAATACATTTTCTGATGTGTTTTCACATTAATTGCTATTTGATGTGGAATGAAAAGCATAAGATATTAATTCCCAATTATACTTGTCTCCATAACGTCCATCTTCGACGTAAAATTTTATCCAGTAAGTAAACTAAGGGACTATTAAACCTTTTCAGCTTTACATATTTTTAAATTACACACACCATATTTCAATGTTTTTATACAAAACCTAATCACGCTATTTATTTATATTCAAACTGTAATAATAGAAATCATCGGTTTTATCTGTTTTATTTACACAATTCTTTTTACGGTACCTATCACGCTAATTGACAGAAAATAAAATGTTGAAAGTTCGATTCTAGAGAAAAAATAAACGAAAATTATTAATAGTAAGATAAAATTTTTTTTAGGAGTGTAGTTTTAATTAGCGTAGGAAGTTATTACATAGAAAGTAAATTCTATCTAAGCAGGTAAAATTCGAAATACTGCATGAGGTTACATATTTCTCTCCCTTTGAAATGAAACATGTATTATTGGCAACGTTGAATCAACACTGTCCAGCAATTTGCGCATAAATATATGGAATTTGAGTCCAGCTAATGACGCATGGACATATAAAAACCGATGTCCAGCAATTAACGCTTTTACATATATATATATATATATATATATATATATATATATATATATATATATATATATATATATATATAAAGATATATATATATATATATATATATATATATATATATATATATATATATATATATATATATATTAAGATATACATTCTGAAACTGATCTCGGATTTGGTTTCTAGGGGTCCCAGTTTGCGCTCATTTCAAGCCATTCTTTTTCAAAATTCAAAAGGCGCGATCACCTGAGAGTTCATTTTTTTAAGAAAATTCACTAAAATGAGAGAGAACAAATTGCCTTTTCAAAAACCTTTTAGCAAAATTACTAATAACATTTTGCGCTTACTGTCCTTGTGCAATCGCACGTCGGCTTTTTCAGTGGATGGTAAATTATATTGACTACAGGACATAGTATTTGGCACTAGCAATGTAAGCAAACACTTATACTTAACATTTAGTTAAACAAAGCACCAGACAGATTCCAGAGGTTGCGGTTACTAACTACACGTAACAAGTACGTTACGTTCACAGGAAGCACAGATTCTACTGTAACGTTACTAGCTAATTGGCTAAGAGGCTTAGGCACTTAATGTTACGATCATTTTCTACACATATCAGCCTGACTACTTGCACTTCTGATCTGATTTGCCACTGACAAAGAGATTTTCACTAAGAGCAAATTATAACCCGTTTACTAAAATCTGGAAGCATCTAAAGCTTTCTGCCTGTGTGAGTGCGTGCCGATGTCAATATCGTGCCACTAAATTACCGCCATGTAGATAAGGTAATGAATAATGCGTATTCTCTTAAATTACTTCCTGCAACGTTCACGTACAACCTAAAGCAATTTATTATTAAACTTCTGATCTCGGGCATGTTGTTTGTTGAGTTCAAAGTGGGACGCAAACATTTTAAGCGGAATTTAAAGTTTTATTGAGTCGTGAATGTAATTAATTATCCACAATTAATCTTAACTACTTGGTAAAGTTATAACCCATTTTAATTTGTTCTAGAAGCTTACTTAGTGTTCCAGTTTATCTGGTGCAATTATACTTTACTACTAAAACTTGTTTCTTGTTTAAAATTTTACTACTCATTAGCAATTATAATTCAGAATTAATTTGGTAACATTTTATTTAAAGAAAATAATTTTAAAAATCTCTTTCCTGGTCAGTAAACTAATAAACTGTAAACTATATATACTGACCTTAAAAAAGCCCAACCGTTCAGTAAAAATTAATCAATTTGTGTATTTCATCAAGCTTAAAAACTCTGGACGCAGCAAGTGCGTTATGGTAGTGAATTTTCATAAAACTATGTTTTAATAGCAATAATGTGTGTTTTTTTACCAAAGCAGGCATCACATTTCGTTAGCAGTATAACCTATATATTAAAAACAATGTGTCATGTTTCATCAAAATAGCTTTATTGTTTGAAAATGTACAAAAATTTCCGAAAGTAAACTTAAAGTGTTTCCGAAAAAACTCGTTTCTTGGTCAATCTTATAGGTTAATAGCAAATTGAGCTATTCAAATATGAAGCATTTGACCAAAATTCGCTACCATAACGCACTTACTGCGTCCAGAATTTTTTTTCTTACAAACATGCATTATATTCCGATGGAAAATGCAAAAATGGCTTTTTCGATAAAAAAAAATTGTATCACCAACGACTTATGGGCCAGCCTGTAATTGGAGAAACATTTTTTTAAGATGTAGCTCAAGACACCCTATAATTAATATATACAATTTTTTTCATATCTTGTATAATAACAGATATATTGAGCTTTATTGATTTTTTTACGAAAATTCTACAAAAATTATATACTGTTAAACGATAAACTATATAGCTAAGGCCACTGCCAAGCATCAGAGAAAGGGTCTATTTGAAATGAATTTTCTAGAAATATTTTATTAAAATGAAGGACAATGACGGTTGAAACTAAGACTTCAAGGCTTGTAAAACATTCTTCTTGAGACATTTTATTTCCATAGCCCGTATTAGATTCAAGTTATTTGCCTAAATGTTGCCAATTTTGACGTTTAAATCGAAACTTTGACGTTTTGTGGAAAACCCCAATTTATTTTTCTTTAAATGCTTATAACTTTTTTATCTTTCGACCTACAGGGTTAAATTTTGGTAGATGACTTACCCATAAGGATGTAAACGCGCGTACCAAATTGTTGGCCTTACTTTGTTAATTCCGGAGATGTAAATTTTTTTCGAAAGAAAACACAAAATTTTCCGAGAAAACCTGGACCGATTTTTCTGGCTAACGAACTTATCCAATCCATTAGCAAAAGGAAGGTATTCACCAAATTTAATTAAAATCTGCCCATTATTTTTTGAGTTATCGGTGTGATACATATATATATATATATATATATATATATATATATATATATATATATATATATATATATATATATATATATATATATATATATATATATATATATATATATATATATATATATATATATATATGTGTGTGTGTGTGTGTGTGACAAAACAGCTTTGGTATGGCTTCAGACGAATCTATTAGCCACAGGTAAATATATATATATATATATATATATATATATATATATATATATATATATATATATATATATATATATATATAAACATATAAAAATTTTAACTGACCCCGGATATGAGTTCTGGGGGGCCTAATTAGCGCCTATTTGAAGAAAATTTTTCAAAATTCAAAAGTCCAGATCTCCTCATTAATGAATTTTTTAAAGAAAATTCACTAAAATTATTAAATTTTCAAAGAAAATCATAAAAAATAACAAGGTTATTTAATAATTGGTGGGTCCACCACCCTTTTTTATGCATCGGGTAACTCTTGGGGGATGTTTCAAATTAAATAATTTATGGTATTCTGAGGGATGCCATCCTAGGTTTCTTAAATTTGGTGACCAAGGTCACCCAGGGTATTGGGTGGTTGGAGTAAATCACCCAGTCGATTCCTAATCATGTTCCACACATAATAGATTAGTGAAAATTCTGGGGAGCGAGAAGGCCATGGAAACACACTCACGTTATTTTCTTGTAAGAACCCTTGCTGTATGAGGACGTGCGTTGCCTTGTTGGAAAAGCGATTGAATTAACTAACGTAAGTATGGCAGTGCAACAGGCTGCAGTACGTTTCGTATGTAATCATTTGCATTGAAATTTCCGCCAATAAAAACTAGAGATATCACACACCATATAATCATACCCCCCCTGTGTGCCCTTTCCACGGAACATTTCAAATGTCTGGGTTCTCCACGTAATTATCTTACTCTTCTACGACCATCGTGGACCAAAACACAGAATGGGACGCGCCAGAAGTCACAAAGATTCCATTCACCGTCTCAATTTGATGTGCCCTTATAGCACCCAATCTGAGCATGACGATATCGCGATGCCAGTGAGAGACATAAAAATGGTCTATACGAACAAAGCCTAGAAACGCGAGATAAATGGAGCCCAAACAATGGCCCTTTATAATACAAAGTTGCCTTCCCACAGTAACAACCGTCGAGTCAGCTGTAGACTTAGAGGAGCCCACAAGTATGCAGGATTAGACTAGCAAGTTGGGCGGAATATCACTCGTGAGAATCTACATCAGCAGATCCTTTGTTACACCCAGAGACAATAGTGCCACGCCTGGAGTGTAGTGTATAAATTGGCTGCTCACAAGGATACGACCGTTCATTTCTTGTTCCGAGTAGTTAAGACTCTGCACATCGCGTGCTAGACTTTAGATCACATGTATGTTGATCATTACCTTTGTCGTTATTTTATATTATTAATTTTTGTATTAAGTTATTTAGTATTGATTGTTTAAAGTATTAAATAAATTGTTTTAAAAATTCAAACGTCTTAACCGTAAGATTAAGTCGCGTATTCTGCGAAATATCGTTGCCATAGAAAATCTTTGTTGTAAAACTCCCAACCAAGCATTTAAAATCAACCGTGTTTTGGAAACACTGTTTTGTAAAACCTTAATGCTCAAATGATTAACTTCCCGAGCTGAAGTTGCTCGAGGACGTCCAGAGCCATGACCACGGTTATTGATTCTATCTTCAAACCACCTGGACAAACGCTGTAACACTTTTTACACACAGCGTTCTATGTGGTCGGAAATTTATCTGATTGAAAAACCGGCTTCCCGCATACCAACAATGCACCTTCTCACGAAATCACTGAAATGATTGTAATTATTTGATAAATGGCACCTACGCATAATGACTTGATGACTTAATAAATTGCTTCAAACTAAAGGAAACGCTGCAATTGGTCGACTCTTACTGGGAATTCGGCTTTTTTTGGAAAGTCGGTATTATACTATAATTGGCAATAAAAGTTTTGACGCGGCACGTACGAAATAAACCTCTATTGTGAATTTAAATAATTTAAAATACAATCTGAAAAACATGAATTTAAACGACATAAGTGGTTAAGATCCAATTCCTAACAAAGACAGAGTAGTCAGATTCCATGCGTAGATTGATTTGTACTACAGGCGTAACTCAAATAATACAAATAACACGCATAAAACAACCCGAAGTAACGATCGAGAAATCTCGGCCACAAATATCCTGAACACCTATTAAATTGTTTGTGAACAAGTACGACATAAGAGTAGCAGATTTCAAATGCAAGAACGTTATGTATTTCATTCATAAGTCTAATTTGATAAGAATATGAGAAGATGCAAAAGAATAAGGGAAATCGGCTCACGTCTTGATAAAAATGTTTTTATCTTTAAACTTAAAAATATTACGTCATCTAAGATCGAAAAAGTCATTTGTTTAAGCGACGGGAGTTATCAAAATACAATTCAATCCAGTCTGTAATTAGCTGTTACATTTACTTTTAGAACTTAATATATATTTATAAGAAAATTCACTAATACAGAATTTTTTCGAAAACCCAGTTCCGTTAGGTTAACTAAAACATAATCATTCATTCGATTATTAAGAAAAAATACCTGCCACTTTTATAATTTGGCAGACACATTCATTTTCTTAATATTACTTAAGCTTTCTTCTAAAAAGCTTTTGTAGCTCTATTTAAATCTGTAAGTTTCTTTTAAAGAGACTTGCGGTACCTAGATATACTAAATTTTAATTTTCTACCTTCAGAGAAAATTGGGTTTTCGGCATTAAACGTTTTTTTCTTAAAAGGATTTAGAATACAAGATTTTGATATTTTTTATGATAATAAAGAGAGAACGATGGTAACACTTTAGAAAAAAATCTTCAAATGAGTATAAGGACCTCTAAAACCAATCTTAAAGATCTGTTTAAATTTAAGTATCAATTTTATTAATATGCCGCAATGAGAGCGTATAATTCTTATAAAAACTTACTATTATAACGCACTTGCTGCGTCTCAAAAATCCAAGTTTGATATATAAAACCTATTGTTGTTTGATACCATCGCTGAGTACATTTTACAAACTCTTCAATTATCTATAACAAGTGGATTACTGTTCAATTTTAACTTATGGGTGTCTGGAGCGTACGCGGTTGAAAGAGGTGAGTTGCTGGCAATCTCACTAGATACTCATCTGTTATACTAAAACAGTTTTAAACGTTTTTATCTGACTTTTATATTTCTAAGTATGTAGTAGATGCAGGTTGTGAAATTTTTGCACTTTATAACTAGATACTCACTACATAAGAAATTGAGTTTATTAAAAAACAAGATTCCTATCTCACAAGTTACACAAAAACAAGTGCCACGTTGAATAGATACAATAAAACAGAAATTTGTAAGCCTTGTATCTCTTAAATAAAGTACTGGATAACCTAACACGATCTTAGTTAGTATGAGATCAAGTTTTAGACGTTGGCGAAAGTTGGCATGATTGATTGGTTGGCAATTAGGCTGGCGCAGTCTGCACCTGGTGCATCTTGGCGTTCCACAAACCAGCAAGATTTAGTTGAGTGAATCTTTATAGGTACCTTATGTTCCTTGTGTTCGCTGTTCTCACCTAATAACTTTACTCTTCTAAGATAATCATCCTACATATGCTAGTTTCTCTTGCAACTTCTGCATTATCTCCCATTAGACTGATCATAGTGTTTACATGCCGTAGTCTGGATACCAGGAGTGGCACAAATGACTTATTGAATCAGGCTAATTTAGATAGAATGCCACTGTGGTAGTATTGAGCATTCCATGAATGTAGGCTGAACTTTGTGAAATATGATACTATATGAAACAAATTATATCCAGTCGATGGAATTGGGAACCCTGTGACAACTATGCTCTATGATCACTAAGTAACTAAGTAATTCTAAGATCTGTATGTTGTGAGCTCATTCAAGATGTATTTATCCTCACGCATTGTCTATTATAAACTTCGTATTTTTTAAATATGTTTGTAGCACATTTTAAACAAACTCTAAACTTTTGATGTTTTGAATAGACTTTACGCAGTTGAATAGGTTTCTAAATTTTTTATTGTGTAATAAGGCAGGTAAACTGCTTGCAGTGCATTTGATATTGTATATGAGTCTAGTCTGTATGCGAGGAAGTGTAGCGACACGGACCGACGATTGGCTTGGTGCGACAGGTACAGGCTGGCTCAAATTCGAGCCTCATCATTGGTATCTCGGAAACTGTAAGAGACACAACGTCGGTTAAATTATGGTAAAGTTGCGTAATTTGATGCTCAGTAAAAATCGGTTTAGAAAATTAGAAAATTACGAATACTTCCGGTGATAATCGGAAAAAACCTAAAAGTCATAAAATCTGTTTTATTTTTTTATGGCGTTATTTGAAAAGATATAACAAAATGTATCACACTTTATCGAGGTCACTTTTTCTCTCCTACAAGATGGCATTTTCAAATTTGAAATCCGATGTTTCGTCTTTCAGTAACCATCATCAACTCCATTTTTTCAAATACGGACCCGGATTTTTTATTGCATATTTTGTTACCTTTGGACTACCTCAAAACAATGTATCATCACAACTTTTGAATTTCAAACGTTTTGATAACAAAAATGACATTTTCAGTGTTTCTTAAAAATATTTAATGCTTACTTAACTTTTAAAATGGACAAATTAAAAAACCTAAAGTAAATGCTCGAATAGGCGCCCTTGGACTTCTATGCACTTTCGCATACGTTTTCGCAGATTGTTCGTAACAGCCCGGTGGATTATTCTTCCTCTTGCTCGTAGAGTTGTTAATTCTAACACTAACTTTTGACGCAAAATGTTTATATCATTCGGAAAAGTATCCTTGCATAAACAATTTTTCAAGACTCCCCATAAAAAATAATCCAGCGGGGACAAATTAAGACTTCTGGCAGGCCAGCGTACCACTCCTTGGTTTCGAATCCATTGATTGGGAAATATTTCATTAAGAAACTCGGTTACTGCCCTTCCATTATGGGGTGGTGCATCATCCTGTTGCCACCACAGCTGCCGCAGCATATTCGACGGTTCATCTTCAAGCGCATCGAATATATAATTATGTATTGAATTAAGATACCGTTCAGTATTTAAGTTTTCATCATAAATAATTGGCCCTACGATTTTGGTTCGATACATTTCAACCCAAACATTGAATGATTTTCGTCCCTGTCTTCGAACTTGCCGATTTTGGTACGGATTTTCTACTGCATAATAATGCTCATTGCTTCTGTTAAAAAGGCCGCTTGTGGAAAAATTACATTTATCTGTCCAGATGATTTTGTTTAAGAAATCATCATCTTGTTGCATTTTTCCATCAAGCCAATTGTAGAATTCAAGCATTCTGTCCCTGTCTCCTGGTCTTAGTTCTTGACAAACATGAAGTTTATAGGCATGATACTTATGTTTTTTGAAAACTTCTAGTCATCTTCAGTTTTCAAGCAAATTGCCGTGTTGAACCACGAGGATTTTCCGTATCCTTTAACAAAACGTTTTGGTAAAATATCTTTGACATGTTATCGCAAAATATTATAGTAATAAAAGATTGCATAGTATCATTTTATAACGATACTTACAGCATTTAAAACAGTTTCTTCATCTTCAGATTCCATTCGTTGGCCGTACGAATTTCTAGGTTTACCAAAACTACCAAAGAGACCTAAATTTTGTCCAAATTGTTAAAATTTGAATAATGGGGTTGTGGACGCTCGGGGTATTGCTTTAAATGTGCGAGTTTTTGTTATTACTATAATAAATCCAAAGCATATCACTTTTCTCGAAATTGGATCTCTTAATGTTTATTTTGAAAGTTAAATTGTCAAAAGTTCTATTATCATATTATGACAAGCAAGCTTGATATTTCTAAATATCAAAGCCGGCGAGATGAACGAACAAACATGTCATTGCATTGCATTGGATTGAACTTAAAATATTTGACTCATAATCATAAATTCGGGTTCATCTTTACTTACCTAATCAAATTATATTATTGAAGAAGTATTTTGTTTCAAAAGCAGAGTCGTATTAAATATTTTCAAGAAAGACGGAAAATGTCATTTTTTGTTATCAAAACGTTTGAAATTCAAAAGTTTTGACGAAGCATTCTTTTGAGGTAGTCCAAAGGTAACAAAATATAAATTTAAAATTCAGGGCCGTATTTGAAAAAAATGGAGTTGATGATGGTTTCTAAAAGATGAAACATCGGATTTCAAATTTGAAAATACCATATTGTATGAGAGAAGAAGTGATGAATTTGAGCCACCATGTACATGTAATTAAATGTTATTTTAGCATAGATAAGGACTACACTACGGTGCGTCTTGTGGTGTAACGAAAAATTTATGTGTCACTCTGGCACATCGGCTTTATGTGCCTCTTTTTCCGAAATCATATAGTACTTATCTTTAGTACTCTTAGTAGTATCAGGTTTTAAATTTTTGACAGTGGTCTGAAATACTGTTTCACACTTAGATGTCGGTCGATTTGTACATTGTAGATTGTTTAATGAGTCGTATAGGCCTTTGGTCTCTCAGCGCTGCGATTGCAATGGGTCTTTTCTGCATGACTCTATTTTCTAAGTTTCTCAAAATGTTCAATGTTTTTATAGTCTACTATCTTTTTGGTTGCTATTTTTCGTATTTCCTGCGGTATTAGAGTCACCCCTCCAGGGTATTGGAGCCTTCTACAGAAATGATCCATGCAGTCGCATAGTAAGTGTTGTGTTGTTCATGCTGCTTGAGTGTAGTATCTGTAGTTTTTACTGTCCGCCTTGCCCATCTTCAAAATTGATACCATACTGGGGAGTGTCCTGTGAAAAGTCCCGTGATTAACCTCAAATCGGTTTTGCTCGCCTTAAGCCTGACGGTTTCCTCCAGTATGACGGCATTTCATTTTTCTCTCAAAAATTAGCTCATTTCGTACATGGCTTTTTGTTAGCCCACCGTAGGCCTCTGGGCCATAGAATGGTGTTGTCTCTGCCGCTTGTGCAGCGCTTCCTGTTTCTTCATTTTTTCCAATGCCTTGGATCCACATTAAAGTTACTTTCCTTAAAGTCGCCTCAATGATTTATTACCGCCCTAGATCAGTTAGGACTCGGTTGTGAAAAATCTCAGTCTTTAGTACTGCCTCACTGTTTAAGAGGATGTAGATCCCCATTTCTGCGTCTCTTTTGTATGTACTGCTGTGCACACAGATTTATAGCAAGCAATTCTGCTTGGAAGATGGTGGAAGTTTTTCCCATGGACTTAGCGAGTCTACAGTTAGGTCCTCTTAGTCCCAGTCCTGCACCATCTTTTTGTTTAGACTCATCTTTAAACTATACAGATGAGTTGTATTTCAGCATTCTACTGTCTCTGACTTATGCTTGGCGGTTATTTATGAACACGTCAAATGGAACTATAAAGTCCAGTTTAGCTGGCATTTCATCTGTTGCTTTGGCGAGTAACTCCAATGGAATAATTTACAGGATCTTCAAGTGGCCAACCAAGTCTCCTGGTTTGAATTTGTCTGCTTGAAATAGTCTTGAGGCACGTAGTGCTGCTTTTATCGTTAGGCGTAACTTCAGTGGAGTAATATTCACCATTGCGTCTATTGCAGATGTAGCGCATGATGCCATAGCTCCCGTTATTCCAAGACAGATCACCCTTGCAATTTTTGCAATTCTCTTTGTGTTGAGATTGTTCCGTTTTTGGCCACCATACTATAGGTGCAGATGTGGTTATAATGTTAACAAAAAAGATTATTTTATTTAAAATCGCTAAAAACAAATTGTAAAGAGCATGGTAACGCCCCCTGCTAGCAGACATATTATAGTTAAAGATATTTTATGTAAAAAATATTCTTCACGACATAATATAATACGTAAAGTTACTGAAGAAATTTATTTAGGATGTCCTGTGTTTGCGTTTTGTAACAATAAATATCTGCATAACAGTTAAAAAACTGACGGGTTGTGCGTATTATTATTATTATTATTATTATTATTTATTATTATTATTATCATTATTATTATTATTCTGTTCTCTTATTTCTACTCGTGGCGCACTCACGGGACAAGAGTTTTGCATCACGTTCCTCTTTGTCCACCCGCATACTATAGCGGTAAACGTAACATTTTATTTTTGCATGGTTACAGCGATAGGAATTTTCTAACGATGTAGGATGTCCCAAGAATCGGTGCTTTCTGCATTGATCTTAAATGACCAGTACTAAGTGGGAGAACTGTGGTAAGTTTCTGCCAGTCTGGTGTTATAAGCCCATTTGTTGATATGACTACTGGGATGATCTGCACCTCTCTCAGCCTATACAAGTCGACTCGACTGCGAGTGGTTGGTACTTTTATCGCTTCTCCCCTATTTTAGAAACGAGGTTGTCGTCGAGCGGCACTGCAATGTCCTCAATGAAAGCCTTACAGTTTCCCTGGTCAATAAACAAGATGTCAGGCCGGTGGCTTTCAACTGCTCTGTCGGTGACCACCCGGAGGCTCCACAGTAGCCTGACCTGATCCTTTGGAACTATTATTATTATTATTATTATTATTATTATTATTATTATTATTATTATTATTATTATTATTATTATTATTATTATTATTATTATTATTATTATTATTATTATTATTATTATTATTATTATTATAGACTTTAGCCTGAAGGGCTTTCATACTTCCTCAAAGGGGAACATTCACTTACCCCAGGTACCTCAGATACCAAAGGGACTGAGCTCAGATGAAGCTCTTTCCAAGTTGTCGGGCCCTGAACGACAACGCGACACATCCTCATTTCCCAGGAATCTCCGAACGGTGTGGGCAGTTGCAAATAGTACCGCCTTCTGCATAACCTTTTAAAGATGCTCTCCAATGCCTAGTATCTTAATGTTCTCTCGAAGATTCTTAGGAATCACACCAGTTGACGACATGACTATTGAAATCACTCGGACACTATGTGCCCTCCACTGTCTCTTTACTTGTAACTCGTGGTCTCTTTACTTAATGATCTTCTGGTTGTACTTTATATCTAGATTATTAGTATTTGGAATAGCCACATCAATCAGCGTCACTTGGTTACAAGACTTATCCACTATTATTATATCTGGCCTGTTGTGTGCAACTCGTTGATCTGTGAGCACGGTCCGATCCCAGTACAACCTGTAATTGTTCTCAAGAACAGGCTCAGGAGTGTATCTATAGTACGGCTCCTTACTAAGCTTAAAAAGTCCCAAAAGCCAGTTTTTGATGAAGTATCTTGGCAACTGCGTCGTGCTTCTATTTATACTCTCTTGCAGCAAACGCTTGACATCCTCCTGTGACGTGCTGGATAGTCTCTGATGACTGACACTCAAATCTACATTTGTCATCTTGGACCGAATTATCTCCAACCATATACTTCAGGTAGTTTCTTGTTGGATTACCTGATCTTGTATGGCCAGTAAAACAAATCTGTATCTGGAAACATCTGTCCGGACACCAACCAGTAGTTCGACGCCAGTTTGTCGACATGTGCCTGGGAGGTTTCATTCAGATGTCGCCCATAAAGAGGCCTCTGCATCCAAGATTGCAACTTGTCCTGATCAGTCCGATAGTGACTTTACATTTCACTTTCTTTTAATTGTAGCGGTGTTGAATCATCTTCCTCGCATATGGCACAGTGTAGTTAAGAAGTAAGCGCCCGCTGATGGAAGTATGTACGCAGGTTCACTATCTGCTGGTCCAGCTGTTTACCAGTATCCAACACTCCCCTTCCACCTTGGTGTCTAGACAGGGTTACTCGCTCGATAGCACTACGGGGATCATGCTTTTTGGATTTTGTTAAGAGTGTTCGCACCTTCCGCTGTAGATTTTCGATGTTCGTTTGACTCCAGTTCACAATCACAAATGAGTAGCTAAGTGCAGAACATGCATATGTATTCAGATCTTTAGTCAGGTTCTTGCTGTTAAGATGTTATCGCACCACCTTCTTTACTCGTTTCGTAAACTTATTTTTCAGATCGCTCTTCATTACCGAGTGGTTTATTTTCCTCGCTTGCTGTATTGCCAGATATTTGTTACACCCTTTTACATCCATCGGGGCAATTTGCTGGCCGTTCCGCATTTCATATACACCTGGTTGTATTTTCCCTCTGACTACACATAAGGTGCGACATTTGTCGAGCCCAAACTGCATGTCAATATTTCTGGAAAACCCCCCCATTGTTATTATTATTATTATTATTATTATTATTATTATTATTATTATTATTATTATTATTATTATTATTATTATTATTATTATTATTATTATTATTATTATTACTTTTATTAGCTATTTGTCTGTCAATATTCCAATATCTTCCAAATTTCCATCCTCACTCATACTTCTGTAACAAATCTGACCATCCACCTACACTCCCTTTTGTACAGCCAAATAATATACGTAAACTTGAATTGACAGGAGCACATCAGTTTTGATATTTATATAGGTACTATCAAAAAAATCCGAACACGCAGTAGGGCTTGACCAATTTTAATTATATTAATACATAATATTTGTTTAATCAAACCTAAAAAATGCTTACATTTTGAAACCTAAATATTAAAGAATACCAAAGTGATTTAATAATGAGTGGGATAGGACGTGGTTTATTTTGCATTCGATAACTCTGCGAGACGTGCTTGCAATTCAATGATTTGTGGTATCTTGTGTGTACACTTGGAGAACCCAAATCGCCGCAACGCATCGTTTCGCTAACAAAGTTAGCGTAATCCGAGGATGAAAAATTCTAAACCACTTACAGCTAAACACCACTTTTTACTCTGAATCTTAGGCAAAGACCGATATCGAGAGGGAGACGAAATCGTAGGCAAATTTTCTCTGTATTGTACTTTAATTGTTATATCGAAGATGGAGTGCAAACAAACGACTACAAAACAGTGGTGGCGCTCGGTTTAACGAACTTTTGTTTTTTTATGCCTAAAAAATCTAAATACTCTTGTACGCATATAGCTTCGCTGGTTGTCTAACATTTGTCTAACATTAGATTTTCTTGGCATGGCTTATCTACACTACCGTATCTCAGCTGTGCCAGTTGTTCCCTGAATATGGTCTTAAAGATTCTTTCAGTCTAACCAACTTATTAAAAATCACAATATTTACAACTTATCTCATATATGTCCGACATTTCAGTGGCTTTATCTTTATCTTTCGTATTACCTAACAATCTTTTTAAATTGCTTTTTGTCGAGATACGGTAGTGTAGACAAGTCCTGCGTGGCACAATATGTTTGATATAATAAATACCATAGATAAAGAAAATCTGAAACTTATCAAAAATGTTAGACAACCAGCGAAACTAGATGCGTACGAGAGTATTTATATTTCTAAGGAAATAAAAAACAAAAGTTCCTTAAACCGAGCGCCGCCACTGATTTATAGCCCTTATTTGCACTCTGTCTTTGAAATAGTAGATATTCTGGAACTTGGCAGGTAAAGTTATAACGGAAGTTCAACAACGTCGTCCGGCAATTAAAGTACAATACACAGAAAATTTGCCTGCGATTTCGTCTCCCCTCCGGTCTTTTGAGAATTTTTTAGGTTCCGCTGACGCTAATTTTGTTAGTGAAACGATCTCCAGGTTTTTGGAAAGATATGTTGCGGTGATTTGGGTTTTCCAAGTGCACCTATCAGTGCTCATCACAGGTTCTAATCTTTACTTAGTAGATTATCGCTCCTGAAGAATGTCATCGCAGGCTTGTGACGAAGGTCAACCAGGTTATTTGGTGGTTAAGGTAAATTACCCAGTCGATTAGCAATCATATCGGTAACATGTCTAGGGAGTGACAAGCAGGCTTGCGTTATTTTCTTGTAAGAACTTTCTAAAAGCGCTGGGTTGAATTAACCATCGTATGTGTGGCAGTCCAACAAGCTGCAGTGGGTTTTGTATGTAATCACTTGCATTCAAATTTCTACCAATAAAACTAAAGGTGACTTGCTACCATATGTTATTGCACACCACACCATCACCCTCTGTACAAGGGCCGCATGCCGTTCCACTGAAAATTTTAAATTTCTGTGTCCTCCACATAATCATCTTACACTTCCGCGACCATCGTGTACCCAAAAACAGAATCAAAACTCATCAGATTACACAAGACGATACCATTCACCATCCCAATTCGATCTTATGTTACACCACTCAACTCAAGCAACACGAGCTCGAGGTGTCAGTGGGGGACATAAAAATGGTCGATACGAACGAAGCCGGAAAGTGCGTATAATGTGATATAACGTTGGCATAGAGACTCTTTGCTGTAAAGATCCCAACCAAGCATTTCCAATCGACCGTGTTGTGGAAACCCTATCTTGTAAAGTCGTAATCCTCAAATGACGATGTCTTCACTCTTTGCTGTAAAGCTCCCAAGCAAGCATTTCCAATCGACCGTGTTGTGGAAACCCCATCTTGTTAAGTCGCAATTCTCAAATGACGATGTCTCCGTGCTGAAGTTGTTCGGGGTCGTCAGGATCCATGACGATGGTTATGGTTTCTTCTTCATACCACCTAGAACATTGTAACATTGTTGACGCACTGCGTCCTATGCGCTCGGAAATTTGTCTGACTGAAAAACCGGCTGTCCGCATACCAGCTATGCCGCTCCTTTCGAATTCACTTAAATGATTATAATTGTTCCGTAAACGGCGCCTAGATGTAATGAATTATTGACTCAATAAATTGAGCACAAATTGCTATCAAATATTGCTTCAAACTGAAGGAAACCCAAATCTAAGGCACCCTTTTTTTAAATCAAATTTAAAAAATGTACACCTCTTTTTGTCCATATCGTTATAATTTCTAATCAGAGACAAAACATACTAGTATAGAAAATTTCATTGACTCATACGGGTGTTCGGTTGTTTTGGAAACTCAGTATATTTTAACCCATGTAGGACCATTATTGAAAAAATTTATGAATATGCTGTTTTTTTATAAATAATCGTTTATTTTGACATTTATAAACATCTTAGAGTGAAAACATTAATAACAAAAACAAAGAAAAAATCATATACATTAATTATGGGGTGTCTTGAACTGCACCTTATAAAATTGTTTTGACAATCACAGGCTGGCTCATCCGTCGTCTGCTGACACAAATTTTCTTTTTTTTTTTTGGTATGCATTTTTGCATTTTCCATCCAATTACAATGCATCTTTATCGTTTTTAAAGTTACTTCAAATATTTTGCAATTTTTTATGTATTTGGCGCTTATGATAAATTATTATAGCGCGTTTTTACCAATGTATAGCACATATAGTCCCATGAGAATGAGGTCTTCAGCGAGGAGGATTTCATTAAAGTTTAAAAAGCTTTCCAGAAAGAAACTCAATTCATATGTAGAAACGGAATGTCTCCCATTTTTTAAACGTAAGAGGTGTTCTTACGACTAATCGCCTACTTTGTTTTAGTCAACCTAATCGAACGGGTTTTTCCAACAACAAAAAGTTCAACAAAAAAACAAATTAGTAAATTTCCTTAATGAAAACTCACTATAATCTCAACAATAAAAAATGTCTGCTCAAAATTATAATTTTGGACCCAAAGCTGCTGTTTTACGAAAAACGTATGAAATCTGGACACTGTTGTTTCTTTCAAATGTTAAAGTTAGTCAAACAAAACGATGTTACATGCATCGGGCGGGAATCGAACCCACGCCACAAACGAGCATTCTTCCACTGAACTAAAGATGCTAGCTAATAAATTGCTTGTTTAGTAGAGACGGTTAGAGAGATGGCAACTTGTTGATTCAGCAAATTTTATACTAAATTCTAAATGAGAATGTAAGTAAATAGTAATTACAGAATGAATTAAATTGTAACTATTTCGCCGGTCATTGAAAGAGATTTGAATGTTTCGAGTATACATGATGTCTTACTTTTAAGTTTGGCGATAAAAAAAGCAAGTGCTTTAAAATCATTTTTATAGATATGTGAGGCGATTTCGTTAATTTCTTTTGTATCTTCTCATATTCCAATAATATGGCACTTACCTAAGAAAAAAATACATGTCATTGCATTAGCAATTTTTATTTGTCATCTCTTAATCTTGGGTATATATTCTAGGCAACAAGTTTTTTTGAACAAATTCTGTGACAAACAATTATCTAATCATGATTTAGCAAAAACAACCTATTTTCTTCATAAAAGTGATAGTTTCTTAAAGTATTCTTTATTGTCTTCCCAAAACCTCAATCTTTTGACTGTGTACTATATTTTCCGTCTAAAACTTTAATTGTGCCCGTTTATAGCTACATATATGGTGTATTGTAAACATTTTATTGAATCACCCACTCAAACAACAATCACCACATACATTTTTAATTTCATGTCACCTGTCATTATAAGGTAATAATTCTAAGCAGACGATTTAAACAGTTCCCACGCTTTTAGTGGCGGAGTCGCTGGTTCAGGTAATATGTTTTACGCGTGTTATTTATATTGTTTGATTATTATAGTCGAATTATGATTAATGCGGGTAGTATGTATCAATCTACGCTTAGGAGCTGACTACCCTGTCTTTATCAGTCATTGAACCTTAACCATTTAAGTTGTTTCAATTCACGTCTTTCAGATTTTATGTTTAATTTGAAAAAAAAATCCAAATATTGCAAACCGAATTGCTCAAAATTCACAACATAGGGTTATTTACACAATTTCTAGATACATGTAAATTGGCACTCCAATTACTCTTAATATTTTCAAAAATATCGCGTAGACAACATGTTTGTTATCGCTGACTTACGAACTCGTTCGCTATATTAACAAAATGAAGATATGTGCCAAGTTTCGTTTAAATCAGTTTAGATTTTTTTGGGTTATACATAGCGAAACTGTCCAAGCTACTTGTAAAAGGAAGGTACTCACCAAATTTTATCAAAATCCGCTGATTACTTTTTGAGTTATTGGTGTGATAATACATATATATATATATATATATATATATATATATATATATATATATATATATATATATATATATATATATATATATATATATATATATACATATACATATTCAAATGGTCCTTGGATATGGGTTCTAAGGGTCCTAATTCGTGCACATTTCAAAATATTTTTCGAAAGTCTCACCATCCTTACTTATCACAAAGACAAACACAAGGTACGTTGACATAATTACGAGCAAAAGTGTGCTAGAATTGGTAAAAGAAGCAAGAGGCTGGTCGAAAGAAATGAAGAGGCGCAAAGCTAAATATATTAAACATATTCTGGGACACAATGAATTTTTTGACAGTATTGTTTGAAGGACTAATACTTGAAAAAAGCAAAGAGGTGAACCAAAAGGAAAACTTCTGGAAAACCTGGTACAGTTAATAAACTACGAAAGGTAAAGAGATACGAGGACAGCTGCTGGAGACAGGGAATAAAAGTTGCGACAACAGAGGCGTTGGCTTTAGATTGTAATAATGATATTTCTTTTAATAGTCGCACGTAGCTTTGTTTAGGGAGTATTCTAGTCCTGTTTATGCTCAAAGTTATGCAGGAACACTTTAGTAACAAACTACTATTGAATTCACTTTTATTTTTCTTACATTTCTGTTTATTTTTACCATACAGATCTCATCATAAATATTTTTGTCATAATGTACAAAGCACAGCATCTTTCTAATGGAAATGCGTTATTTATTAACACAATTTTCTCTCTGTCAATATTGCGTATTTGTGCCATGTTTTTATTCCTCCAGAATGGCTTCAGACATTTCCAGCTCATCGTCCGCATTGAAATATTATGGGAATTCAGCTCGAATCAGAATTTCAGAAGTATCTGCGAATGAACACATTTTTCACTAGACAACCAAGTTTTATTGTTATCGATGGTTCGGGAAGGCTGGAGATTTTTTTCAATCGTAATGTAGATATCGCGCCGAGAGAGTATCGGAATTCCTAAGAAATGAATTCCAGCACTCATTGGAGGCGCATCGCGTGAGCTTTTCCATTTATCAAACGTTTATTGTTTCTTTCTTTCATCATGGGCTTTCCATGTTTGCTACGCACAACACACACACATGCTTATAACATTGCGGAAGGAGGAATGTTCTGTCCTGGATGTTGAATGTTGAGAAAAGAGTATAAGCACAATGAGGCTTTCTCACACACCCGTCCGATCGACAATCTCCCGCTAAATCGAAATCAGTTTGTCTTCCCTAGTGGTAATTTCTTGATCCTTTCTTATCTGCCTGGAAATAAAAGGGTTTCCGAATATGTCTCGGGGCTGTGATGCGTCTACTAAGCGATCAAAAATTTATATGCTGTTAGTAATTGAAAACTACATCAAAGTATGTGGCTTTTTTAAATTAATCTTACGTACGTAATACGTAAGAAATAAAATAGTAAAAAAATACTACACCCCGACAATTTAACTTCTATATCCATGAACTGCAAAATATTTTTTATGTAAGCAAGAGGTAAAAACTTCAGTAAATACAGAATAGAGAAACCATAGAATATTTAATTGATAACAGCTTATATATATATATATATATATATATATATATATATATATATATATATATATATATGTATATATATATATATATATATATATATATATATATATATATATATATATATATATATATATATATATATATATATATATATATATATATATATATATATATAGATAGATAGATAAATTTATTTGTCATGAGTCAAATGTTAGTCAATGCAGGAGAGAGAGGTGAACCCATTGGAGCACCCTGAACTTGTTTGTAAAATTTGTTTTGAGAAAGGAAATAAGTGTTAGATGTGCAGTGTTCTACAAGAGCTAAGGTATCGTGGGAAATTTTAGAGTGTCCTTACATATTTCCTTTACCCACCTTTGTCCACCACTCCAAGGAGTAGGCAGATTGAGACCTTAGAGTGTCCTTACATATTTCCTTTACCCACCTTTGTCCACCACTCTAAGGTGTAGGTAGATTGGAGCCTTAGAGTGTCCTTACATATTTCCTTTACCCACCTTTGTCCACCACACTAAGGAGTAGGCAGATTGAGGCCTTAGAGTGTCCTTACATATTTCCTTTACCCACTCTAAGGAGTAGGCAGATTGAGGCCTTAGAATGTCCTTACATATTTCCTTTACCTCTTGAAAATGACTCCAAGACAGGAGCCGAAACGTCGAGTTTTCATAAATTCTGGACGCGGCTAAACCCGAGAACCGATTATGTCTCATATATATATATATATATATATATATATATATATATATATATATATATATATATATATATATATATATATATGTATATATATATATATATATATATATATATATATATATATATATATATATATATATATATATATATATATATATATATATATATATATATATATATATATATATATATCTTTTAAAAGCTTCTAAATAATCAGTCTTCAGTCTGGTTGCTGTCAATTGCTACTAAACAAGGGTGTTAATAGTACGTTTAATTTTTGATACATAAGGGGGGGGGGAACCGAATACATTTTTCGATCTGGGTAATAATTGGGATTTTATCAAAGATAACTTCGACATTTCTGATAAAGAATCAGAAATTTATGAACAGAATGCGAGGTTTGATGTAGAAGATATGCCAATTATATTTTAAGATGATTTTTGCATTAAAAATTTTTAGAAGCTAGTATTGAAGAGGACATGGAAAATCAGCAGGATTTTCAAGAAAATAGAGAAATTTTTGAAAAACATGCCCAATATTTAAGCAGATATTATGAAAGAAATAGAATTTGCTTTTAAATTAGGATTCGCTTAGATTTGGAAGAAACACTGCTTTACCTATTTGACTGATCAACCTCAGTACACCCTTTAAAGTTGTATCATTTTTTGGGTATTCCCCGTTCAAAAAGATTAAAGAAGAATAAAATCTGAACGTTATACAAAAATATTCCTCAAGACCTGACAGTATTACCGTCGGTGATCTGAAAAACTGGCTGGGCATTCTAATTTATATGTTGGCCTTGCACGTCTCGAACTTAAGAAGCTACTCGTCATAGAAAGTAGGTGTTTCAAAAATCAAGCAAGCCATGAGTCGGAAGCGATTCGATTTGATTTGATTTGGAGCAACATTCATTTTGATGATGATGATAGTTTTAGGGCGAAACTAAGCCTTTTGTTGACCATCTCAATTCGAATTTTATTTCAGTTCCTTTTGAGCAATATTTGTGTTGATGGGCAGTTGTGCTTAACAAAAACACGTCATTGCCTAAAGCAAAACAAATGGAGTTTTAGGCTGTTTGTGTTGAGTGCAGTGAGTGGTTTTGCATACAAAATTAAAATCTACACAGGCACAGAAAACAATTAACGCTCAACAAATGAACCTTTGTACAGGTGCTAATGATCGGCTGAGTGAAGGGATTGCTTCAAGTTAATTTTGTCGAATTTATTAGGATAACTAGCCTTCAATGATTCCGCTCCTCTCTTATTTGGGTTCAATCCGCATTTGCTCACTGTGCATAATTTAAAGAAATTGTATACCAAATTGTAAACTGCTTACAGACATGCCAACGGAAAAGGTACCCAGAGGAGCTTCTTACGAATATATGGCAAATATCAATGGCACGGATTTTGTCAATGCAGTTATCTGGAAATATATTAAACTATATTGTTCCTAAACATCAAAATGTTTGGGGTTGACATCTTTGATTGATGACAAGGAATAAAATATTTGTTTGGAAAGAAAAGGCCTTTTTATTCATCACCCAAAAATATATTAAACTTGTCAAATTCCTACCAAACTTTACTAGCCAAATGCCGCATCCAGGTAGCCTATTTTGATAAGAAAAAATAATCACCTGCTCGAAATTAGTAAAAGAAAACAATCGACACATGGGAGGTGTAGATATCTTGGAAAATCTTATTGGTAGATACAAAATTTTACTAAGAACTAAGAAATTGTACAAGAGAATCACTTACCATTTGACTGAGCTAACAATTGCAGATAGTTAGGATTTTATACCACAGAGTTCAGAGAAATGGAATTAGAGTGTCTTACCGTTCGCTGGTTTCAGGATTGAAATTGCAGAATGCTTGTGTACAGCTGGATGTCAAACCCAAGAACCAAAATGGGAGAGATCTTTTGTAAATGACACTTAATTGCAAATAGTGGTCATAAAAAGAAACCACTTCACATTTCGCTGAAATGCATGAGAACAGAGGGCATAGCAAAGAGCGAAAGCAGAAAGAAAGTTTTTAAACACATTAGCTTATCTCGAAAGTTCAGAGTGAAAACGCCGCTTCTTAGAAAACCCGATAGATCTTTGTTGCTACTGGATACAATGTTTCAGATAGACACGTCAATAAAATTATAAAACATAAGAATCAATAAGTAAAATAATGCACAAAATATTCACATAAACACAAACAGTCACACACTATATCACCACGAAATAACAAATAAGACATCAAAAAGACTAAATATATGCGACATCACAACAACTATGATGACCTTAAGTGATTTTCGAACTCATCGACAGAATAAAAACACTGCGAATACAGATACTGCTTAAGCTTAAGCTCTCGAATTGCGCCACGGTACGACAATCCCTAATATGATTAGGCAGCAGATTAAAATAATAAGAACCCGCATACAACGGCGACTTTTTATAGAATGAATTATTAATGTGAGACATGTTTGGTTCTCGGGTTAAACCGCGTCCAGAATTTATGGACTCGACGTTTCGGCTCCTGTTTTGGAGCCATTTTCAAGAGGTAAAGGAAATATGTAAGGACACTCTAAGGCCTCAATCTGCCTACTCCTTAGAGTGGTGGACAAAGGTGGGTAAAGGAAATATGTAAGAACACTCTAAGGCCTCAATCTGCCTACTCCTTAGAGTGGTGGACAAAGTTGGGTAAAGGAAATATGGAAGGACACTCTAAGGCCTCAATCTGCCTATTCTTAGAGTGGTGGACAAAGGTGGGTAAAGGAAATATGTAAGGACACTCTAAGGCCTCAATCTGCCTACTCCTTAGAGTGGTGGACAAAGGTGGGTAAAGGAAATATGTAAGGACACTCTAAGGCCTCAATCTGCCTACTCCTTAGAGTGGTAGACAAAGGTAGGTACAGGAAATATGTAAGGACACTCTAAGGCCTCAATCTGCCTACTCCTTAGAGCGATGGATAAAGGTAGGTTGGGTTGTTGTAGCTCGATTACGGAGCCTCAATCTGCCTGCTCCCCAAATCTTGCAGGAGATCGTCTGTGAGGTCTCCGTGTGTCCACCACTCTAAGGAGTAGACAGATTGAGGCCTTAGAGTGTCCTTACATATTTCCTTTACCCACCTTTGTCCACCACTCTAAGGAGTAGGCAGATTGAGGCCTTATAATGTCCTTACATATTTCCTTTACCTCTTGAAAATGGCTCTAAAACAGGAGCCGAAACGTCGAGTTTCCATAAATTCTTGACGCGGTTTAACCCGAGAACCAAACATGTCTCATATATATATATATATATATATATATATATATATATATATATATATATATATATATATATATATATATATATATATATATATATATATATATATATATATATATATAGTATATATATATAGTATATATATATATATATATATATATATATATATATATATATATATATATATATATATATATATATATATATATATATATATATATATATATATATATATAAACTAAATCTTACCCCGGGATATGGGTTCTAGCGGTCCTAGTTCGCGCTCATTAGAAGATATTTTTGTCTCACTATCCATTCCCTCTCGATTAACGAATCGTTTTAAGGTGAAATCAATATAAATGTTTTATGTCAGAAATGTCCTCTTAATGCATGGAAAGTCTGTACCAGATTTAAAAAAATACCTATGATTTTTTTAAAATTGTTATTAAAATTATTTTTTATAACATTAGCATCATGCAGTTTGAAAGGTAACGCGTTTAGGAGATACGTCTATAAAATGTTTTTTTCTTTGAATACCCTTAGCTGTCACCCCTAGTTTTTTCGCATCAAATTAGTAACACCCTGTAGTATAAGGCTTATTTACTTAAAACCTAGATAGGGGTAGATTTGGCATACAATTGGGTATTGTTCTCGTAAGTTTTTTTTTGACTAAGTAATGAAATAAGCTCTTGGTCTTCGTTACAAATTGCTGTGTGATAACCTTTTACTTGTCAATTATTTACTACACCTGTCTTCCGTTTTACATCAGCCAACATATTATGTAATGTCATCCACAAGTAGCACATATAACATATTTAACCAGTCTCCTAGAATTCTGAACCCCTTAGTAGATTCCTTTACGGTTCTGTTTATTTATTTAAAGCCACCAACTCTCAAATATTAACGCTAATCGTTGTGTAGCGTACGGATGGTTTAATCCAGCCAACTAAAATAGCACCAGCATGATGAAATATTCATAAATAAGATCTGAAGGATGAGTGAGTGAGTGCTAAGTTATAATCTTCCCTCTGCTTCTTTCTATTACAGAAAATCATCCTATGCTAACGCTCGGAGTTAATACTCTGCAAAGAAGATAAGTAAGCAGTCTACCTACTATAAGATAACTTTAATTCTCTGGATAATTATCAAGATTACTGTATAAATTCGATTTGTAGGCATTCCAGGTAATAAATTGGCAATGCATTTTGTGGGTTTTGTAGAAACGAAATATGGCTTGGTTGCTCGTTACATCACAGCTTTGTATGCAGAAACAAAAATGTTTAAGACAATATATATATATATATATATATATATATATATATATATATATATATATATATATATATATATATATATATATATATATATATTTAGATATATAGGGTGGCGCATTGAAAACATACCGATTTGCGTCCAGAGAATTATCTTTTTAAGAAACGCTGAAACACGTCAATTTTAATATTGAGGGCGACATGTTTTGACATAAAACTCAAGTTTGTCACATAAACCCCTTAAGGGTGGTGATCACAACACTTATATTTTAAATAAGGAACATGGATCGAGTGTTACATCATTTGAAAGCTCTTTCTTTTCTGAATTCAGCACACTAATTATTTTTTTTGAAGTTTTATCAACTCGTTTAAAAATTATTCACAGTTGAAGATACAAAAACGCATTTCACTCATTCCGATAAGAAATGTGCTGATAGTCAATGTTTTGTTGGTTTGTAAACAAAAAATTGACTATCAGAACATTTCTTATCGGAATGAGAGAAATGCGGTTTATTATTTCAGTTTATCGGTCGGTTTGATAATTGATAGTACTACCGAAAATTAATTTCACAATGGTATATTCTGTAGAAGAAATAGTTGAAATAATTACTTTAAAAAAAAAAAACGATGACTGTGCCTACCGTACCGCAAAATTGTTTAATGAACGACATTCGAACAGACATGTTAACAGAAAATACATTTTGGAGTTAGTTGCAAAGTTTCGACAAAGTGGTTCAGTATCCAACAAAAAACGGGATCCTGAACGTGAATTTTCGGTTAGAAATGAGACTACTGAGATTGAAGTTTTAGGGCAAATTGCTGCAGACCTAACTATGAGCACGAGAAAATTGGCAACTGTTTCAAACATCAAAAGAAGAACTATTAAACGAACATTGAAGCATCATAATTTTTACCCGTATAAAATTCAATTGTACAACAACTGAATTGAGATGATTTTGATCGGCAGCTGGAGTTTTGTGAAGTTATCACTGCACGAGTAGCTGATAACGGGAACTTTTTGTTCAATATCTGTTTTTCAGACGAGTGTACGTTTTAATTAAACTCTACAGTCAATCGTCATAATTGTCGTTATTGGGCAGATAATAATCCAAGAAATTTTCACGAAGTCCACACTCAAACTCCACAGAACTTGAATGTCTGGACTGGCATTTTTGGAGACCGTTTAATCGGACCAATTTTTCTTGATGGCAATTTGAGTGGCGAAACGTATTTGAAGTTACTAAAAGATATCGTTTACCCTCTACTAATTGACATTGTTGAAAATGATGATCGCTATCAAGAAAATCATATAGTGTTTCAACTAGATGGAGCTCCTCTGCATTTTTTACAACGTGTTAGGGAGTTTTTGAACAGAGAGTTTCCAGAGCAATGGATTGGGCGTAGAGGGAGATATTGAGTGTCCCCCTAGAACACCGGATTTAACTCCTTTAGACTTCTTTCTATTGGACCATTTAAAGAGTAGAATTTACGCAACAGAACCGAAGTCTCTGGAAGAATTACGACGACCCATTGTTGAAGAATGCCGTCTGATAACTCCACAAATGCTCCAGAATATCAGAACTCGCTTTGAACAAAATTTGTACTTTTGTATGGAAGCTGGTGGTCA
This sequence comes from Tillus elongatus, assembly GCA_964006375.1. Classification (NCBI taxonomy): domain Eukaryota; kingdom Metazoa; phylum Arthropoda; class Insecta; order Coleoptera; family Cleridae; genus Tillus; species Tillus elongatus. The sequence continues at coordinate 117,953,390 of OZ023264.1, forward strand.
ACAGTTTGAACACTTACTTAACTAAATAAACATTTTTGAACGCTTGGTTTTGTTTTTTAGTTTTTTCAATGAAAAATTTACTAATTAGTGCATTTCTTATCACAATGAATGAAATACGTTCTTGCCACTTCAACTGTGAATAATTTTTAAACGAGTTGATAAAACTTTCAAAAAAGTTAGTGTGCTGAATTCAGAAAGAAAAGAACTATGATGTACAAAATAAACTGGGTACTTACTGTTTTAGCAACAAAATTAATATACATAATATAAACGTCTTAATTGCTTCCTTGTTGATGATTTCTCGTAGATATAATTAGAAAAAATTACTGCAAAAACTTCTAGGCGCAGCAAGTGCGTAATGTTTTATTACTAACATTTTGATAAAAATGTTTTTAATGTCAAATGTATTTTTGTAACGAAATACATATAAATTGGCAGATAGTACAATCTGGATAGTGAAAACCATGGATTTACATTTTATCAAAGTAACTTTGTTCTTTGAAAATACAAGAATGGTTTGAAAATAAATTTTAAATTGTTACCAACGAACCTACATGTATTCAAGCAATTGACGCAAAAAATACAGCTTAGACTACACCTACCGAAATATGGATATATAGAAAGATAGGTAGATACATTTATTTGTCACAAGCTGATACATGCTTCAGATAGACATCAATAAAATATAAAAACATTAGAATCAATAAGTAAGAATTATCATTTTAAAATAATCACACAAATATAAATAGTTACACACTATATAACTGTGAAATCGCAAATAACACACACAAAAAAGAGATATGACAACAACTATGACGACTTTTACCCTGTTTTCGAACCCATCAACAGGATAGAAACACTGTTAATATAAATACTACTTGGGCTCTCTCTTAAATTGCGCCAGAGTATGACAATCCCTAATATGTAGTGATGGGAAAAACCGTTGTATTCTATTAACAGTTAATGCCGTTTACGTTATTTCATAATAACCGTTGAAAATGACAGCTTATTTCGCTGTTATTTTGAACTGGATAGTCGATCGATAGTATCCTACATTCCCAAAGCTGTGAGCGAGAGTGAGCACACTAGAGTATAAAAAGCCTGGACGCAGCAAGTGCGTTATGGTAGTGAATTTTCATAGAAATGATCTGGCACAAAATATTTTATTATAACTTTTTTTTCTTGTAAGATAGAAATCTAAATTTTGGAGTATAGTTTAATTTTTATATCGTAAGCCTACCTACCAAATTTGGTTATCATAGATTTTTTATTTTTTAAGATAATTTTTTTTTTCAAATTAAAACTCAAAATTTTCTCGGAAAACCTCGTCCGATTTTTTTGATTAACGAACTTGTCAAAGTAATTTATAAAAGGGAGGCACATAGCAAATTTTATCAAAATCGGCTTATTATTCTTTGAGATAAAAATTATTTTCGAATGAAAACTCAAAATTTTCCCAGAAAACCTCGTCCGATTTTCCTGACTAACAACCTTGTCAAAGCCATTTACAAAAGAAAGGTACATGCCAAATTTTATTAAAATCGGCCTATTACTTTTTGAGATAAGAATTTTTTTCGAATGAAAACTCAAAATTTTCCCGGAAAACCTCGTCCGATTTTCCTGACTAACGAACTTATCCAAGCTATTTACAAAAGAAAGGTACATGTCGACATCTCCTCATTAGTGAATTTTTTCTAAGAAAATTCACTAATAACGTGTTCCTGTTAAGTAGTATGTTATGAAGTAAAGTCTGCTATATACTGCATAGCATACCCATACATATTTATTTCATTCCCAGTCGCATGTCCATTCATCCCGTTAAATAGTTAAATTTAACAGTTACCGATGAAAACCGATGTTTATTTATGGAACCTAGTTGCAGTGGAACTGAAACAGATACCACTTCGAATTCTGGTTTAGTGTAAAAAGCTTCATTTTGTAAGCTGTTATTTTTATAAATCCACAACTGGTGGTTACCGTTACGGCTCGACAATCGTTTAAATATATCCGACGTTTAAATAACGACCCATCACTACTAATATGGTTAGGCAGCAGACTAAAATAATAAAAACCCGCATACAACGGCGCTTTTTTTACAAAATTAATGATTGGGTTCATTTAGATATATATTATTCCTAAAGAAAATGTTACCGTTATGTCATTTATGATTGTGGGGTAAAATAATTCCTTTCCTAAAGACATCACACATTATCTCCAGTATACAAACCTCAGCCCCTGTCATAATTTTATTATTTTTAAAAACCTCTCGACACGATTCCCAAAAGTCAAGGTTAAAAATTAGGGGCATAATGCCAACCCTAACTGCATCCGTCGCTAGACTCCACGACACATTGTTATAATTCATAGGTGAATAGCGAAGAGCATATTACGCAGTCAACTGGCGATTTAAATTAAGGTAGGTCTTTAAAGTCTTTAGTATGCAAAAACGTTTGTTCAGCCTTGAGTAGACTGTATGAACATTAATGGACCAGGAGAAAACTCTATCCATTATTTTTCAAATAAATGATGTGGAGACAACAGAAGTTAAAGAGCTGCTATAGAAGATAATACTGTAATGTAACTATAGATAGATAAACAACTCATTGGGTTTAGAGGTAGGTGCAAATTCGTTCATAATACGCCAAGTCAATCATTAAAATATGGAGCTAAAAGATTTTGGATTTCTGAATCTAAGTTTGGTTATACGCTGGATGGTTAAGTTTATGTTGGTCGCCAGCCCGGAGAACCTCCCATTAAAACCTGCGGCTTGATGTGGTACAAACTCTTTTGCGTGGCGTCCATAATTCTGGTTTCAACTTCACGATAGAGAATTTGTCCCCTGGTGTTTCACTAGCAACTTATCTGTTGGCTAAAAATATTATTGTTGTGGGTACACTACGGCAGAATACGCGTGAGATTCCGAACGAAACGAAGGCCTCAAAAGTCGTGTAGTCTGCTCTCCATTATTTTGCTCTCGAAATAACGTATTCGTGGTAAGTTATGCACGTAAAAAAAAACTAATGCGTAATTTTACTGAGCACCATGCACCACAACGCATCTATCAATGATAACGCTGAGAGGCATCGCATACAAAGGGTGTTGTTGATTTCATGGATCAAATGGTATCGACATACACGTACAAGAGACAAAGTAACCGATGACCATGAAATTTTTTTCAACATCATTGATGTTTCAGCACTCAATGCATATATAAATATACAGGATGGCCCATTAAAAACGAGTTGTCAGCCATAACTGCCAGGAAAAGATTTTGTCAAAAAACCCTGAAACATGTAAAGTTTGCTTATGGGGGGGGGGACTACTTTTGACGCAAAAAGTATAGCCAAAATTTTACGCTGGTGTTATCCCTCAAATTTTTTTTAAAATATGAATAGGGGATCTTTGAGAAGAGCTTTTGGATCCATATACATTATTTTTTTCTATTACTTTTACTGCTACTACTATTATTTTACTATTTGATTAGAAGATATGGGTATGGGTTTCACTAATGCATTTCCCGACAAATTCTAAATGCTTGAGTTGGGTCTCACCAGCGTCCGTTACAAGATAAAAATGTTGTTTGAGGTTTGCGTAGGTAATACAAAGTCATTTAGATTAAGGTGTTTCAAAAAAAACTTAGCAAATATGTCTTCAATTCACATGTAGGCACAAAAAGTTACTATCAAGAATGTGTTATCACAAGACATATTTTGCTGAGGTTTTTTTTGAGCACCTTAATCAAAATTACTTTTTATTATCTACGCAGACCTTTAGCAACATTTTTAGCAGTTTCACCTCACTATCCAAGGAATTTTCCCGAACCCCTGCATTTTTGTAAAGAGGATAGGGGTATTTAACGTGCCCAACATCCCATGGATACGGGACTGACGGCTTTACGCCCCCTCTGAAGGGCTGAACGTGCAGACATTCAACTTGCTCAAATACAATGCGAGAACCTCAGTTGATGTTAATGTTACAGTGTGTACTGAAAAAGTTTAAGGAGAATCCTGGGATCGAACCCAGTACCCTTCGGTTCAGAGGCACACGTTCTTACCCCTGAACTACCGAGGCTCTCTAAATTATTTTCACTAACATGGTTTACTCTGTTTATCATACCTTAAACCATTTGAGATTGAGAATAATAAAAGTTCTTTCTCACTATCTTAATCGAGGCTAATCATTGTTGTCATTTTTAATTCTTCACTTTTCTATTATTATATTGCTTGAAAAGATTTGTTTCTAATTGGTTATTATACATTGCAGATAAAATCAACTTAATTTGACCTGTACACGTCGAGAAATCTAGAAATATACAATACAAAATTAGCTATGTATTGACAACATATTATTTAGGGTAAGTTAAAACACTCTTAATTCTCCGAAATAATATTTTCCTTTAAAACCTGTTATTCTTAGATAATCTATAGCATCTGGCCTTTCTATTTTATATACATCATATGGGATTGTTCTATATTTTATTAGTTTTATTCAATTAAATGCTACTTGAGCTGTTTAGCAGATGCGAAAATTTATTTTCTTCAAATTTTAGTATTTTTTTGATGAAGTTGAAACTCTATTGCTATGTAAAGTTGGTTTACGTCCCCTTTTCTCTAACTCAGGCTTTCAACACTAAGTGAGTGGTGGACGTGCCGCCACCTAGTTGCGGAACCAAGTAGTATGTTGTCACGCCAGCTCCAAATAACTCAAAGTGTTAAAAAAATAGAGACTGTATACAACTAACTAACAATTTAGAAAATTGTCAGCCCTGGCCCATTTCTACCCCAATATAGGGACAAAGTATGTAAGGCTAGATGCATTCTCGCAACAGTTAGAACTGTAGACCGGTTTCGCTCTCATTAGAGCTCTTCAGTACGGCATACAAATTGTATCAAAAATGCATCTAAAGTAATACGGCTATAGTATAGCCAGCCTTTCAACACTAAGTGAGTGGTGGACGTGCCGTCACCTAGTTGCGGAACCAAGTAGTATGTTGTCACGCCAGCTTCAAATAACACAAAGTGTTAAAAATTGGAGACTTTATACAACTAACTAATAATTTAGTAAATTGTCAGCCCTGGCCCATTTCCATGATACAAATAACGAGAGATATGATATTCAGACTACCTATTTTTAGACCTGTCACGCGCATGGTGTCAAGTGGTGAGTCCAATGCAACAATAATATGCTGTCGTGCAGTGGGGTTTGACGTTTCATCATAACCTCTTAACAAATTACGTATTTTACTAATATTTAAGTGCATACAGTTGGAAGTAATAAAAATGAAAAAGATTAAATTTAGTGCTGCGATCTACATTATCTGAAAAAGACAATAAAGGCGTAACTTCAACCGCATTAAACTGACGTATAGAAACTTTTTGATTGCGAATGACTTTGTTTTAAGTATGTAGTTGGACTTCTATAACGTTACTCACCACGTGACGTCATAGGTGGGGGCGGGGCATATGCGCAATATCATATCTCTTCTAAGTCATTATATCATGGCCCATTTCTACCTCAATATAGGGACAAAGTATGTAAGGCAAGATACATTCTCGCAACAATTAGAACCATAGACCGGTTTCGCTCTCATTAGAGCTCTTCAGTACGGCATACGAACTGTAGCAAAAATGCATCTAAAGTAATAGGGCTATAGTATAGCCAGCCTTTCAACGCTAAGTGAGTGGTGGACGTGCCGCCACCTAGTTGCGGAAACAAGTAGTATGCTGTCACGCCAGCTCCTAATAACACATAGTGTTAAAAAATAGAGACTGTATACAACTAACTAATAGTTTAGAAAATTGTCAGCCCTGGCCCATTTCTACCCCAATATAGGCACAAGTACGGTTCTAATTGTTGCGAGAATGCATCTAGCCTTACATACTTTGTCCCTATATTGGGGTAGAAATGGGCCAGGGCTGACAATTTTCTAAATTGTTAGTTAGTTGTATACAGTTTCTATTTTTTTAACACTTTGTGTTATTTGGAGCTGGCGTGACAACATACTACGTGGTTCCGCAACTAGGTGGCGGCACGTCCACCACTCACTTAGTGTTGAAAGGCTGGCTATACTATAGCCGTATTACTTTAGATGCATTTTTGCTACAATTAGTATGCCGTACTGAAGAGCTCTAATGAGAGCGAAGCCGGTCTACGGTTCTAATTGTTGTGAGAATGCATCTAGCCTTAGCCTTACATACTCAGGCTTCATCTTCTCAATTTGGGGTGTTATAAACAATTTTTTTTTTTTTTTGTCAAAATTTTCTTCTAGTTTATTATATATTGTATGCGTTGCTAATCCATAGTTGCTATTGCCGCCTAACTACAATATTACACACACACGCACACACACACACACACATTTATTCAATTGAACTTTATTTGAATTTGTTTTGAACTTCCCGGATTACTTGTAGCTACTCGAAATATACTCCTTAGCCTTGGCTTTTGTGAAGGTGTTTAACGTTTATACAAGCATTATATTTTGGTAATAAAAGTGATCATCCATAACAATATATATATATATATATATATATATATATATATATATATATATATATATATATATATATATATATATATACATATATCCCTACATGCACAAGCATTGCTTTTATGAACGATATAGTGTATGATTCATTTGGAAAGTAAATATTACTAATATTCTATCACTATTTATATGCAATTTTTGCGACATACAAGTCCCGACAAACCAACTGCCCTAAATATTTTACTTAGCATTTTAATTAAACTAAATCGATTGATTCGGAGAGTCATCATGCGTTGTTTGGATACGACTTTGAAATTTATCCAACCGTTTTTCTGCAGAATCAGCGTTTTAATAAATCGACAAATATAACTGCACTGGTTTGATAATTTTAGATAAAAGTCCCAATTGATTTAGAGCAATAAACACAAATGGGCATCACTGAATTCCAAATCAAATAGTTCACGTTCACGTGAATACCAACTTCCATAAATCACATTTTGATGGCGGAAGCAGATGGCGCTAGTGTATTAAAATTTGGATATGAATACATGGAGGCTTTCAGTGCCGAATCAAATTTTAATCTCCTTGATTGACGTATGTTTACACAGGCTATGAGTTACCAACACAAGGTTTATGTCTGCGATTTTATTGAATATACTATAAAAGCTACAGTAAATCAAGAGTATCAAAACAGGATATGCCTAATAAAAAATGTTGTAAACATGCGAAGGGCTTAATATGAGACAAAAGTGAACAATAAAAGATACATCATAAATTTGCTTAAAAGATATGAAGGTAGGCAAAGCACAACAATAGAATTGTAGCAAAACTGTTAGGTACTCTGACGCTGACTATTCTGCTTACACTAACATAGTCACAAAAACAGCTCTAGGATAATACGTTTTTTTTTACAAGATTTTAGTGAACTTTGTACAAAGTTTTTTTTTAATTATATATATATATATATATATATATATATATATATATATATATATATATATATATCATTAAAACAAAACTTTGTATCAATATATATATATATATATATATATATATATATATATATATATATATATATATATATATATATATATATATATATATATATATATATATATATATATATATAGGGTGGCGCATCGAAAACAAAACAGACCGATTTGCGTCCACATAAATTTCAGCCATTCCGATAAGACATGTGCTGATAGTCAATGTTTTGTTGGTTTGTAAACAAAAAAATGACTATTAGAACATTTCTTATCGAAATCAGAGAAATGCAGTTTATTATTTCAGTTTATCGGTCGGTTTGATACTCGATAGTACTACCGAAAATTAATTTCACAATAGTGTATTCTGCAGAAGAAACGTTCATGTTAGCAGAAAATACATTTTGGAGTTAGTTGCAAAGTTTCGACAAAGTGGTTCCGTAGCCAACAAAAAACGGGATCCTGAAAGTGAATTTCCGGTTAGAAATGAGACTACTGAGATTGAAGTTTTAGAACAAATTGCTGCAGACCCAACTTTGAGCACGAGAAAATTGGCCACTGTTTCAAACATCAAAAGAAAACTAACAGATAATATTGAAGCATCATAAATTTCACCCGTATAAAGTTCACCTTGTACCTCAACTGAATGAAAATGATTTTGATCAGCGGCTGTAGTTTTGTGAAGTTATGACTGCACAAATAGCTGATAACGGGAACTTTCTGTTGAATATATGTTTTTCAGGCGACTGTAGGTTTTTATTAAACTCTACAGTCAATCGTCATAATTGTCTTTATTGGGCAGATAATAATCCAAGAAATTTTCACGAATTCCACACTCAAACTCCACAGAAATTGAATTTCTGGAATGGCATTTTTGGAGACCGTTTAATCGGACCAATTTTTTCTTGATGGCAATTTGAGTGGCGAAACGTATCTGGAGTTACTAGAAGATATCGTTTAGTCTCGACTAATTGACTTTGTTGAAAATGATCATCGCTATCAAGAAAATCAATTAGTTTTTCAATAAGATGGAGCTCCTCCGCATTTTTCACACGTGTTAGGGAGTTTTTGAACAGAGAGTTTCCAGAGCGATGAATTGGTCGTAGAGGTGCTATTGAGTGCCCTCCTGGATCACCGGATTTAACTCCTTTGGACTTCTTTCTATGGGGCCATTTAAAGAATAGAATTTACACAACAGAACCCGAGTCTCTGGGAGAATTACGACGACGCATTGTTGAAGATTGCCGTCTAATAACTCCACAAATGCTCCAGAATGTCAGAGCTCGTTCTGAACAAAATTTTTACTTTTGTATGGAAGCTGGTGGTCAACAATTTGAACACTTACTTAACTGAGTAAACATTTTTGTACGTTTGGTTTTGTGCTTTAGTTTTTTTTAACTAAAAATTGACTAATTAGTGCATTTCTTATCACAATAAATGAAATACGTTCTTGCAACTCCAACTGTGAATAATTTTTAAACGAGTTAATAAAACTTCGAAAAAAATTAATGTGGTGAATTCAGAAAAGAAATCTCTTTCAAATGCTGTAACACTCGACCCATGTTCCCTATTTAAAATATAAGGGTTGTTATCACCACCCTTAAGGGATTGATGTGACAAAGTTAAGTTTTATGTCAAAACATGTCCTCCTCAATATTAAAATTGACGTGTTTCAGCGTTTCTTTAAAAAATAATTCTCTGGACGCAAATCGGTTTGTTTCGTTTTCAATGCGCCAGCCTGTATATAACATATAAAAATTCAAACGGACCTTGGTTTTGGGTTCTGTGCGCCGAAATTAGCGCCCATCTGAAGAAACTTTTTCAAAGTTTTACCTCCGATGTCCCTCTATTAGTGAATTTTCATTTTAAATACTCGCTAAACTCCATAAACTATCCAATTTTAGATTAAGAATGACATCCTGCAACGTGAAAACTATAGCCCTACAGTTGCAACCCCAGATTTTTAAATAGGAAGTAGGGGCTCGCGACACCCCATTTTAAAGGTCTCAGTCTCTTCAAAAATTATATGATTTTGAAAATGTATTGCAAAGATAACGGACACAAGACAGTAAACAATTTATAGCAAAACGCGTTAAATTTAATGTGGGAGATGTTCAAAACACATGCCTTGAACATCTTGGCAGCATCCTAATTGTCCATAAGATTGTCTTTTAACGTTAATCAACATCTTAATCGCAATCGTTATTTTTCACCTTAGGGGAGTTATATCGCGTGGTTTAGTTTAGTTTACCATACTCTTCACATATCTCCATAAGAAGAAGTTTAATAGCGTAAGATCGGGTGATCGTGCTGGCCATTCCCACGATGTTACAGGAACTTGTGGCATTAATCATTCGAGTGGAGTTACAACCTTAGTTTTTTGTTTATCATTTCCAGACACCTATATAATAATGTATTGAAATTAAAACCGTCCTTGGATATGGGTTTTAGAGGTTCACTTGAAGAAACTTTTAAATCGTGACCCATAGCGAATATTTTTTAAGAGAATTTGTAATATTAAAAGTAATAGTAATGCTTAGTTCCATGATCGGCAGCATATATGATTTTGAGCTTGTACTTAATCAAATCAAATAAAAATAAGTATGTTGTTTTATATCATTATTTCAGCGTACATATTAGGTTTACTATATACGTCTGTCCAAATCATGTCATATATCAAATACTATTTCTAAACACTTATGTACATTGGAACAGATAGATCAAGAGAATAACGTCTTCACGACCTGGACTAATGATAATTGCAAATACTCCAATAAGACAAGAGCAGCTGCATGTGATAGTGAGTCGTTGCGACGAAAAGAAAACGTTGCTCTTGAGGAAGTGCTGAGAAATAATCATGGATGTGAAAAAGCATTTTCACCTAACAATTCTGTAGATTTTTCACAACGGCTTCCTTCTCGTCACAAGAAAAGGATTCTCTAAGGTGCACTAAATCGAGTGGTACACGGAACCGATGGCTTTATGTATCCTTGGAAGGTTAAGATGTGTAAGCACTCAACCTGCTTAGATGTCACAATCTTGGTAGATATTGACAGTAGGCACTTAAGGCCAAGTAAAATGAGCGCACGTTTCTACTGGGAATCGAACTTAGTCATGAGTGGCACACGTTATTACCGCGAGGCCACCAAGGCTCTGATATTAGCGTTTGTATTTGTAAATATTAATGTTATATTTTCGCAGTCGCATTGGTATTCGCAAATATTTAAAATGACGAGCGAGTCATTGACGAACACGATGAAACAAATGTCGGACACTTTTCAAAATATTGATTTTTCTGAATCGTGCTGTAGTCCAAATAAAAGAGTTTGTTAAATTTATTGGCCTTTATCACAAAGTCGATATTTTCTAAAAGAACGGTGCCCCAATTTAATTTTATTACCAAAGTTTATAATGTAGGAGCACAACTTATTGAAGAGTAGATAATTAGACTTCATTATACACAATGGCTCGTTTAATATTTCTGCCTTTATGGGTTCGACTTCTCAATGAAATAATGAGTACCCCTATTACTGAAAACATTAAACTGTAAGTGCAGAGTTTTCTTAAATTGTATTGCAGAACGTTGAAAACCTGAAACAGAACTACGTGAATTACGACAGATTATGTTAGTGTTTTGTTTTCGTATAATTAATCGATTCCATTGTTCTTTCTTGTGTTCAACGCAAGTGTCATTAACAAAGATGTGAAGCCAAACAATAGGCATATTCATGCAAACCGCATAGAATAACGAGTTCTATTGTTTTCAGATGAAAACACTCAAAAACAAGTTACATTTGTAGGTACGCGAAATAAGTACGAACACCGCAATAATACATGAGACTCTACTGCAAGAAATAGAGATATCATGCGTAAAGTAATTTTACGCTTCAATGTAGATACGTTCTATCACAAAATGAATATTACAGAAGAAAAACCCACCTGTACATGCCTACTTTCAAAATGTGGGGACATTGTTAACTTGAGTCGTATAACTTTGAGCATTTGAACGCACAAGTGGCCCAATTATCGGAAGTTAATTCTTAAAGAAAAAAAGAGAGGATATTGTAAGATAAACAAGAAAAAAATATCCCCGATAAGTCTGTTAGCCGCAGCTTGATTCAACCAGTTTCTTCTGAAGAAAATTTTGTATTTCCAAAAATCATTAACCCTCCTAAACGATACTTGGTACACACGTTGGCTATACAGAGGCTTAAATATGTTACAAACTTGAAGGTTCTAGCTTTACTTCGAACAAAGTTACCTCAAATTAAATGATACTAGCGAGATATAGTCAATTTCCATTGTGTAACGGCGAATTTATAACGCCCATTTCAGTGCAGGGTAAATAACAAAAGTGTAAAACACCTAATTCTCGATAAAAATAAATCTAAGGATAAATACCCCAAATTGTTTCACAAACCTTTTTGTTGAATACTTGTTGAATGCAAAGAAATAAATATTGCCTCTCTGTTAATATAATAAATACCTGGGTGGGTACTTGATCCATAATTGACCTTGCCCACAGATCTGCAAGCTGAATATTCCACCTAGGCAATCAAAATATATACGCAACATATTTTAGAATTTTTAATACACGAATATAATGTCATTATTAACATTTTATAGGTTAAAAAAATCTGCCTTGTGTCATTGTGAAAGCGGCAAATAAATAACGTGTTATAATACGCTATACGCAACATATATATATATATATATATATATATATATATATATATATATATATATATATATATATATATATATATATATATATATATATATATATATATACATATATATATATATATATATATATATATATATATATATATATATATATATATATATATATATATGTGTGTGTGTGTGTGTTAACTCTATGGTCTAGAGGTTGATGCCAATAGCAGTATCTATAGATTTACAGGTTTGATTCCACTTTTAAATCCACACTTTGTAGTAGCTAATTTGTTTAATTATTTCTCACCTTAAATGGGCGCCAAGCTTGGGACAGAGACAGTAAAAGGCTGATAAACAACTAATCTATATAGTATATAGACGCGTCTAAATAAATTGAGGGAGAAGAACTGGAAATAAGAGGGCCTACCTTTAGACTAGCTAAGTCCCTACGAAAAACTTCCACCATGTTCCAAGCAAAAATGCTTGTTCTAAATATGTATGCACAGAAGTGCATACAAATAAGACTACAAGAGATATACATTCTTTTAGACATTCAGGCAGTACTAAAAACTTTTGAAATCTTTCAAAACAAGGTCTAAACCGACCTAGGACTGTAAAGAATTCTTTAAGCAACTGGCTACGGACAACAAAGCCAGTTTGATGTGGGTACCAGTGCATCAAGGCAGCGAAGGAAATGACGAAGCAGAGATTCTTGCAAAAAGGGTAGAAACAACACCATTCTATGGTCCAGAGCTCTATTATGGACTAACGAAACCCACGTAACAAATGCACTTGATAGTTGGTAGAAGAACCAAATGCTGTCACACTGGAGAAGAACGGCAGGCTCAAGGTAGGCAAAACGGTTCATCACCGTAGAGAAGTCTGAACTGCTGCTCAAATTGAACAGGAACGACTTGAGAATAGTCACAGGACTTTACACAGGACACTCCGCAGTAAGGTATCACCTTATGAAAATAGGTGAGGCGGTCAGTGAAAACTGCAGATACTGCAAGGGGAAAGGGCTTGAGAATAGTCACGGGACTATACACAGGACACTCCCCAGGAAGGTATCACCTTGTGAAGATGGGTAAGGCGGACAATGAAAACTGCAGATAATGCAAGGGAACAGCAGAAAGAACAGAGCGATTGCATGTCTCAATTCTGCAAAAAGAGGGGTCACTCTAACACCAAAGAAAACAGGCAGAATAGCCCCAAAAGGTAGTAGACTATATGAAAAATCTGAACATTTTGGGAAACTGTCAGAAAATAGTCATGCACAAAACACGCACTAGGGTCGCAGCGCTAAGAGGCCAAAGGCCTATACGACTCATTAAAACAATTGACAATTTAACCCTATTTGGATTTTTTTATTACATGTTTGTACAGTGAGAGCCAGAATGATTTGTTCATTTTATCCACACACCCTTGCAAATGACGCACTAAATCTGTCATAACTTGTTCATGTATATTCTGGGGAATAACTTTAGTTTCTTCTTGTGTGTTTTTTAAGCTCCTCTAGATCTCTGATTCCGAGTACTTTGCTCTTTGAATAACCCGAAAGAAGAAAGTCAGGGATAGTAATGTCAGAAAATCTCGCGGGCCAATGCATTTTATCGTTTCGAGAAATGGTCTGTTTGGAAATGTCTCTAGAAAGATCCCATACTTTGTCTCGCAGTATGCCAGTATGTCACCGTGGCGCTTGCAGCCATTTCTGTGGAGAAAGTTTCTCCCTAAGAGGGTCTCTGACGTTTGTCCTACGTATCTGAGGTGGCAGTTGTTACACTTAATGCAGTACATCACGTCTCTACACTTGGTTGTGGGCACCGGGTCTTTTTCTTTTTGAAGATACATCTGTCTGTGAGTACATTTTTTGTAGCCATTTGAAGGTTTCAGAACTTTTTAAAGACACTCATCAGGCATTCCCTGTAGATATGGTTGAATGGCAAAAGAAAGTTTGACTTCTTCTTTCACCTGGTTTGAGGTTGAGACCTCAGGGGCAGCTCTTTCTGTTTCCGTTCACGTTCGATTGGTCTAGGGTTATTGAATAGCAGTTTGAGAGGTACTGGCCAGGATAGCCGTTCTTTATTATAATCATAATATCTTTGTATCTCTGCAAGGGGTCTTGCCTAACGAAGGGGTATGTTATCTCGACTATCCTCTTTTTCAATACCCAGAATTAAGTTACTTTTAAGTTTTCTGTCATGTAAGACATAGTTAATGTTTCCACTTGAGCTGGATTGCAATTGTAGTCTAATTTATTTATATTCTCGAAGTCTCTATCTCCTCTAGTGTCGAGGCTCTATTATTTTGATTTTCAACTTTTGTTATTTGTTTTAGCTTGCATCAATTATTTTATTAGTATTTTTTGGGAACTCATTCTTATAAAAATTCGCTAAGAAAGCGAATTTGCTACGTCTGGTATTTTTATATGGATCAATTAAGCCGGTACTACGAATTCATTCAGTGCAATAAAAAAAAGTAATTTAAGTTCAGAGATATTTGGCAAACTATTCTTCCTATCGCTGACCATTTTTTTTTCATTACATAATGTACCACACCGTACATATGCTATACAATAGCTTTTCTATTGCCGAAAGGTGCAATTATTATTTCATATATCCTAATGGACACCAGTGCAGATTCTACTGATAACCATGCTACCTGTTTGCATATATTTCCCATTCTATTTAACATTGCATGTGTAGTCTCCCGCTACGCTACTATTGAACGCAACACAGATAAATAATCTACACATAGAAAGAAAAATCAATATTACTGTACATAATACATACAGCTGATCCACACAATCAATCTTAATCATGTCAAGAACAAAGTAGTAACTAAACAGACCATGAATAATTCTCCTTCTTCTTAAAAACTCTACCACAACGCTGCAATCAATCAATAGCGGATTGTATTCTATCCCTTCCATGGTAAGTA
Source organism: Tillus elongatus (assembly GCA_964006375.1). Lineage (NCBI taxonomy): Eukaryota > Metazoa > Arthropoda > Insecta > Coleoptera > Cleridae > Tillus > Tillus elongatus. The sequence continues at coordinate 117,968,480 of OZ023264.1, forward strand.
ATAATTGAAGGCCATAATTTAAAAAAAGTCTAACTGCCAAAAGCCAGTAATTGCGTTATTTGGTGTTATTTACTCTTTTCGAAAATAAAAGGAGTAACTGTTCTGTGGATTTTTATTTAAATAATACAAAAGTCAAGATATTATGTTACACATTTATTTAAATAAATATAAGCCAAAAATAAACCGAAAAACATGTTTAAATTCTGAATTTTGTAAAGGGTCCAAGTCCAAAATACAAACAAATCAAAAGGGAAAAAGTCCAATGTGCGTAATGTTCTATGTACCAAAACCTTGACTGGTGGAAGCGTGAGGTTGTGAAAACTGATTTTTCAATAATGATTTGTGGAAATCTTGGTGTTCAACAGGTAAGTATGAAATCACATCTTTTGGATTTTGTAGCTTGTCTTCGTTAATTTGGGGTCGAAATGCCAGATTATTAATTAATCTTGAGTTCACTTTTTAGTTTATCTTTAAAGACTCCTTTCTTCAATACGTTTACTTTTTCACATGGTTCAATTTCACTAAAAGTTTTTTTAATACTGATGACACCAATATTCTGTTTAGTTACCTTTATAATAGATGCCTTTGATAAATTCAATTTTGTGGTATTAAGGTAACGGTCAGCAGCAGCTTGAATGCTTTTGAAGTGTTCTGGCTGCATTCTTATGGTATGAAAGGGTTGGACATGCCGCGTGTTTCTTATCATCCGTTCTATGCATGACGGGGTATAGCATTTTTCCACCCTTTTTCGCTTTTCAATAAGTCTCTGTCACAAAGCATGTATGAATGTGCCGAGACTAAAAATTTCTGCTATATGTCATCAAACATGTTATTCAAAACTAAATATACCAAAGCTAGAAACATCACTTGGTTTTTGTTTTGTCCTATTCAATTATAATTCCATATAATAAGTTTTCGCCCATATTGGCTTACATAACATTCTAGCACAAGTTTTAAAAGACATGACGCGGTTTCATATCCTCCTCTGAAACAAATAGACTCATCCCAGATACACATGAATGCTTGGTTAGTATTTGCAATATGTATACCCAGATTGAAAAGAGACAGTTGCCTACTGTAAAACATTTGTGGATGTGTTAAAGTATGCACAAAATGCACCTGTTGCAAGTCTAAACTAACCACACATAAATTATTACTTTCAATTTCTTGAGACAGTAAGGTATCTTTTTTAAGTGAGTTCGAAGCAGCTTGGGCTTTTCTTTGATGCATTTCTTGTTTTGCTTTTGCTGATTTGTCGTTAGGGTTGGTTTTTAACATATTAGCATATAAGTCGTAAGAGCTGCAAGTATCAGAACAAGGCCTACCAAATCTGAGGTGTGAAAACCCCTTGTGAAAAAGATCAGAGTAATAACGATGTGTAACATTTGTGTTAACGTATTTCTCTTTAAATGATTTGAACATACGATGTATATTTAAATCTGGGCTGAGAAATTGTTTATTACACTTTTTTCTACTGTAGTGGCTTTCTTCAAAGGGGAATGATTAATATGACGAATTTTATTTGTGATTGTTTCGTTGTATTTTCTTTCTTTAGTATTTTACATCTCTTATCTTCATATTTCAAATCTCCTGCTTTCTTTTTCTCTATTAAAACTTTTATCCATTTGTGATTTAAGGCGAACACTTGACTGAAAGTCTGACGACAGACCCTAATCTGTTCTCCATCATCATTAGGGATCATGTAATATATGGTAGCTTGCCTATATCTTTCAACAGAGTCGTCATATTTTCCGTTACGTCTGCGCTTAACAGATCCAATTTGAATAAGCCCCATTAAGTGAGATCCTTGGATGTTTTTGTCACATTTACAGAATTTATTAAACAAATCCAACTTTTTTGCATGTGTTAACTGAGTGCAATTATACTTTTATTTACAAAGGGTACGACAAATTATTTCCATTTCATCATAATTTTTATACCTCGTTATAATCATCTAATTACATTAAGATTTTCTTGATAAACCTCGTAACATGCAGTATTTCGATATGTCTAGTAAAAGGCGCAACATTATAATAACATAGTGAAAGCACCCCCATGATATGGTGTTCATTATTTACTATGAATAGTTAAAATGGAGCTGTCAAATTAATTAATCTTCATTATAATATGGATAGTAATTTACTGTTGCTACGTTGTAATGTCTGGCAGTTTGTGATTCTGAGATATGTATCTTGGATATTATTAATCTAGAGAATGTGAGACGCACGGATAACGCAAGGAGACTTACCCTTATGTGTCAAGGAAGGTCTCTAGATGATGAATTTAATTTCTCACCTGTAACAACAAAGAGAAATGGGTTATTATCAATGTAGGGACACAATGTTACAGGTGCAAGGTCAAACGGAGTTTGACGTATAGAAATCTGGTAGCATATTATTAAGAATATAAAGATATACTTACTTTCAAAAAAAATTCGAAAATCCAGTAAGAATTAAGTAATAAATTCTTTCTTAAATTGAGTAATAAAATTTGTACATAATGTGTGTTTAATTCAACCTAAAAAATGATCAAATTTTCCAACTGATATATTAAATATAAAAAAGTTATTTAATGATTAGCGGGTTCACAGCGGTTTCTTATGCATTCGAGAACTTTTTGAGACATGCTTGAAGTTAAATATTTATGGTATCCTAAGGAATGTCATACCAGGCTTCTCGAATTCTGTGACGAAGAGCAACTAGGTTGTTTGGTGGTTGGGGCAAATTACCCAGTCGATTTCCAATCTTATCCCACAGATATTCAATTGGTGACAAGTCTGCGAAGCGAGAAGGCCATGTAAGCAAAGTCGCGTTATTTTCTTGTAAAAACCTTCTAGTACCCCTTGCTATATAAGGACCTGCGGTGTCTTGTGGGAAAAGGTGTTGAACTATGGTAAGTATGGAAATGGAAGTACAACAGGATACAGTACGTTGGGTATGTAACATTTGCATTCAAATGTCTGTCAATAAAACCTAGGTGTTCTCCTACCGCATGCTATCGCATCCATAGAATCACACCGGTGTAATGGTACTATCCCGTTCTACAGCAAATTATAAATTGCTGCGTTCTCCACGTAACCATCTTAGTCTTGCGACCACCGTGGACCCACAGACAGAATCGGAAGTCGTCAGAGAACACAACACGATTCCATTCACCATCCCAACTTGATTCGCCGTTACACCGCTCAATACGAGCAGCACGATGTCGAGCTGTCGGTGGGAGACATACAAATGGTTTATAGGAACGAATCCCAAAAACGCGTATTCTTCCATATATCGGTGTCATACTAAGTTTTATTGTAAAGCTACCAACTAAATTAAATGACTTATGGTCGCCTGAGGAATGTCATTCCAAATTTCTTAAATTTGGCGACGAAGGTCAACTAGGTTATTTGGTGGTTTGAGAAATTACCCAGTGAATTGCCAATTATATCCCACACATGTTCGACTGGTAACAAGTTAAAACAAGGGAGCGAAAAGGCAGTGGAAGCAGGGTCACGTAAGAACTTTGTAGTAACCTTTGCTGTATAAGGACGTACGTTGTCTTGTTGGAAAAGAGATTTAATTATGCTCCGTATGTATAGCAGTGTAACAGACTGCAGTGGTACGTTTGGATGCAAATAAAAACTAGAGGTAATCTACTACCGTATTTTATCGCACCCCATATTATTACCGCTCGTGTTAGAGTCGTATGCCGTTCCACAGCAGATTCAAAATTTCTGCGTTTTTACATAATCGTCATACACTTCTGCAACCACCTGGCCCCAGAGACAGAATCAAGACTCATCAGATTACACAACACGATTCCATTCGACATCCCAATTTGCTCTGCTGCAAACCACTCACGCCGAGCAGCATAATGTCAAGGTGTCAGTGGGAGACATAAAAGTGATCGATATGAACGACGCCTAAAAGCGCGTGTTCTGCGATATATCGTTGGTATAGAAGCTCCTTGCTGGACAACTCCCAACCAAGCATTTCCAATCGACCGTGTTGTGGAAACTCTGTCTTAAAGCCGCAATCCTCAAAAATTATGATCTTCCCGTGCTGCGGTTGCCCGAGATCGTCCGGACCCATGATGACGGATTTCTTCTTTAGACTTTTTGGGCCAGGACAGTGATACTGTTGAGACAGTGCGTTTTATACGGTAAGGAATTTGTCTAATCGAAAAACCGGCTTCCCGCATACCAACATTGATTCCCTTTTCGAATTCACTTGAATGATAGAAATTGTTCCGTAAACAGTGGCTACGAGTAATGATTTAATGACTTCATCAACTGGGCACAAGTTGCTGCAAAATATTGCTTCAAGCTGAAGAAATATAAAATTAAAGAGATATTTCTTTGATAAACCCAAATTAAGGTGTGGACTGGTTAAAATATTTTTTCCATATTGTTATCATTTCTTGTCAGAGAAAAAACATAATTATACAGAAAATTTCTTTACAATTAGTCGACCCTTACTGGGTGTTTTTGGAAAGTCAGTATATGTTGTGCTTCGTTTATTACTAGTAGTAAGCTACCAACCTAAGAGATCATTTAAATTTACAAAATTAACGGCGGCCTGACCGACAACGGCAGGCAGCTGTACTTTTGTTGTATTATTCTGGCTTTACAAGTGTTTGTTTTGTATTTGGACAAGAAAACAAACACTTTATAAAACAGAAAGGTAATCTTCAATTTGTATTTGGTTTTTAGCGGGTCATCAACTAAGAGCAACAACCATTATGGTGTTGGTTTATTATTAGAATAACCTCCGACTGGTTATTTCAACTCTTCACGGTAGTCTTGTTGGAGTTAGCGGCTGTCAAAAGGGAGGGAAGGAATATTTATTTTCTGAATATTTCGAAGACGCATTAAGAGCAGCAAAATATAACATGTCAAATGAGTACCTCAAGCACTTTCAGGCCTTGGTAAGTTAAATCTTCACCACCCTTCTTTAATCGCTTAGTATTGGGAAGGAGTAGTTTTTAAAAATTATTAATTGTTTCCCGATAAAGGTATTACGATTAAATTATACTCATAAACTACAATACATTCACTTTCATTTGTGTGCCTTCTCACTAAGGCTCAAATGGTTACCGAGCTATCATCAAAATAATGACACGGACAGAGGACATAATTTTATATGTAATTACAAAACTATAAAGTAGGTACTCTCTAACTTTCGCATTCACTCAGTCAAAAGTAATTTTTTTCTGTTTCTAGAGACTTTAAATACATATTAGCTTGGCTCACTGTTTTATCCTTTTAATTTTTTTAAAGTCAATTGTTAGCTTTGTAATAAATATTGTTCTTTGTGAAGATTTATTAAAGTCTTTAAGACTTGGTTGGCCACTTGAAGATCCTTGAAATCATTCCATCACACATCAGTCACAACCAACAGATCAAATGTCAGTTAAACTAGACTTCATAGACCCATTAGGCGTAGTCATAAGTGACCGTTAGGCATGGAACAGAGACAGTGTGTGCCCGTGTTTTTGTTTCTTTAACGTCGGTCTATTTCCGCGACTATGGCCAATCGCCGACGCCAGGGGGCAGTTTCATCTCACTATCCTGGAAATTTTACCGAACTGCTGTCTTTTTGTAAGGAGCATAGGGATATTTAACGTACCCAACATTGCACACGGGACCGACGGCGTTACGTTTATATTATTATTTTTTCTTCCCAATAAAATTATTAAATTTAACTAGATCCATTAGCTGCAATATATTCTCTTTCATTTGGTGTGCCTCTTTGCAAAGGCTCAAATGGTTACCGAGCAAGACAATGTCACGGACACACAATATATATTTATCTCTAAAGACAAAACCATTAAGTAAGTACTCTCGCATTTTAGCATTCATTTAGTCTACATTTTTTTTATTTTGTTTTCATTCCATCTGGAAGAGGATCTATTTATACATTTTTCTTCCAAGACTATAAAAATCTTCCAATGGCAGTTAGAAACATAGGATTCATTCTTGATCTGGAAAGCCTCTTTCCAGAAACGTATGAAACATATACAGATAGTTCCAAAATGGATAACAAAACCGGCTGTGTTTGTTACGATCCTATTACCAACAAACGAAAAATGATTAAACGTTGAATGTAGCGGTTTTTCCTCCAGAAACCAAAATTTACTTCACTCCCGACGCGTTTCGACCCTCAAAGAGGTCATCCTCAGGGGAAAATTTGAACAATTCTCAAAAAATTGAACTCGGAACTATACATGAAGGTTTCCACAGGTCACAACTTCATCCATTGTGCTAGGGGGCGTGTAATAATACCTCTGAATAATGCCAGAAAAATTGACTTCAACGACAAAAATCAATGCGAAAGATCGGCGATCTTAACTTTAATTTTAAATTTTGTTAAAATCGCCGACCTTTCGCATTGATTTTTGTCGTTGAAGTCAATTTTTCTGGCATTATTCAGAGGTATTATTACACGCCCCCTAGCACAATGGATGAAGTTGTGACCTGTGGAAACCTTCATGTATAGTTCCGAGTTCAATTTTTTGAGAATTGTTCAAATTTTCCCCTGAGGATGACCTCTTTGAGGATCGCAACGCGTCGGGAGTGAAGTAAATTTTGGTGTCTAGAGGAGAAGCCGCTACATTCAACGTTTAATTATGGTAATCCCAGACAGTGTGACGTTCAGAAATGATAAACGAAAAATGCTTTGTCTAGACTAATGCATGTCCATATACACGGACGAACTAATTGCAATAAAAGAAGCCCTTAACTATATTGAGGAGAAACAAATAAAACAAGCCCTAATTATAACAGATAGTAAAATTGCAGTTGCAGTTCATAAAATTCAAAATGTGTGTTTTCACCTCATCGGGAATTATGTAATTCAGTGAATTGTTAATAAAATACATTCTAGGAAAAGTAGTGGCCAACTTGTAACTATAGCATGGTTAAAGGATCAATGTGGCATACAGCACACTGAGACTGTTGATGAAATTGCTAAGGTGTCGGTGGATAGGCGTGAAAAGGCGGAATACAAAACTCCATATTCAGATTTCTATAGTATGATTACAAAAAGACAGAAACAACTATGGCAAATAAAATATACAATATACATGTGATAAAGTTGGGGAAATGTATAAGTGTATTCAGCCAAGAATCCCCTCCAAACCGTGGTTTTATTATCGAAACTTCTCAAAAGAGGAAATAAAAAATATATGTCGTTTAAGAACTAATCATGCATTATGTCCAGCCTATTTGTTTAAATTAAAATTAAATTAAAAGACAATCCATATTGTGAGTGTATGGAATATGGTGATATCAAACATCTCATGTTATCATGTATACTAAGAAAGAACGAAATAGAACGATTTACGTTAATTATCTAAAATCACTCTGCTAATAAGCTCTTTAACCTAGCTCAACTATTAGCCACAAAAAATATGAAAATATTTAAAGCTTTAAACAAGCATATAAAAAATATGAAAATCAGATTATAGCGTATAAACCTGGCGGAAAATTTCAGAAATTTTCAAGTAGTATTTTCTTTGTCTCAGTACTTAGGCGACTTTTAATTCTGTTCTTAAATTTATTACAAATAATAATAGATATACTTATTTTAAGTAAAGTCTTTAAAATGGAATTGTAATTAGTTAATAGTGAATATTAGCTCTAGGTAGTTAATACGTTCTTATGGTCTTGCCTAGTGTTTGAAACCTTTCTTATAGTTGCTCAGTCTGTGATTCACTATGTGAAAACTGGAACCTGTGATGAGCACTAACAAGTACACTTGGAGAACACCCAAATCACCACAACACATATTTCAGAGACCTTACGAACGTTTAGTTGACAAAGTCAACATCTTCAGAGGCAGAAAAATTCATTCCAATTTTTTCTTCCTCTGAAGATGTTGACTTTGTCAACGAAACGATCGTAAGGTCTCTGAAATATGTGTTGTGGTGATTTGGGTGTTCTCCAAGTGTATTTATCAGTCTGTGATGTTGAAAATTCTGAAGACCCCAGTAGCGTATTAGTATCCCGGTGTTCAACCATTTCCTAACAATCCTTTTATATATATAATTTAAAAAAGTCTTTTGAGGGAAAGAAAAGACTAAAACATAGTTAAAAAAAGAAATAACTATAAGGATGACTACTTGTGTACAGTAACACATTTTTAGAGGTAGGATGGTTTTAAGTATATTCGTACGCAAAAAGAAAAGTGTAAAGGTGACCTAACGATTTTGAGGGTAGAATTTTTGTTTATGGACAGTTTAAATTTATATAAGCTTAGCTTAGTCTTTTATCCTTTTCAATTTTTAAAAATCAATTGCTAGTCTCACAATTACTGGTGTTTGTGAAGATTTATTAACAATCACTGACGCCAGGGGGTAGTTTCACCCCACTATCCTGGAAATTTTGCCGCACCCCTGTCTTTCTGTGTGAGGAGGGTAGGAATTTCAACGTACCCAACATCACATTGTACACGGGACCGACGGCTTTACGCCCGCCAAAAAGGCGAAACATGCTGACTTTAATACAATGCCACAACCTCGGTTGATATTAATTTTACGTATTTACTGAGAAAACTAAAAGGGTCCCTACTGCGAATTGAACCCAATAGCCTTGTGTTCAGAGGCACACGTTATTACCACTGGACCATCAAGGCCTTACCTTTGTCTGAAAATCACTAGCAATTAGTCAGGACAAAGAGTAATTGAAGTTTATGCAAAAGTCTTTATGTGCAAGCACATTTCCTTGCCTTTTATATCATTTTATCTTATTTATCCCAGAGCGTTTGCCTTGCAGTGAACATTGTTATTCACATCAGACAAGATGCCTTTTTGCAGAATCCTATAAATAATCGAAAAACAAGAGAAAAATTATTATCGCGCAGTTATGTTTCTCAAGTGTTGTCTCATTAAATGGCAGCAGCAACGTGAATAATTTGTCACGACAAAAGGAGACAGGAAGCAATGATTATACTGTTAGATAAATGTGTCTTGCGTGAGGAAGAACTTGAAATATCCCTCAGGTTGTACCTAGTGAGCATAAATGGTATGACTGCTTTGCGAGTCCCTAAATACAATGTTGCCAATTTGTCAGTTATTGTCTAAGAGCGTTTAATGCCCCTAGCCGCAATACTGAATTTGTATTTTCACATATTATATGTTTATCTCAATTGTTATTCTATTGTTTTGTTTATTTTACCTCGTCAACTGTTATGGAAATACTTATCAATCAACACAAAGTTAATTGAATACTTTTAAAGCTAAATATATTAATAAAAGTGTTATGTCTCCCTAATAAAATTCCAGCTTGTAAACCAGTCTTTGATTAACTAATAAATAACTAGTTTCCTCAAGAACTGCTTATCTTATGTCAGGGTGGCTAACAGTAGTTTTAACCAAAGAGAGTTCAGATTAACGTAGGTTTCCCACGGGATTTCGTTTTGGCTCTTAATATTTTCCTTTCCCATTATATGACATTTCATTATCCTTTATTCATGTCATCCATAAAAAAGTCTCAAAATTCTGTCTAGTAGTATTCAACTTATATTATAATTGATAGCCGTAAGCATTCACAGGGCTCTTAGGCCCATAGCTTGGTGAAATATGACCACTGCTTCCTATCTATTGCAATGATCTTCCATTTGTGAACTACTTTTTTGTAGGTCTTGTTAAATTGCGTCAAGTTACCTTTTTCGTGATCTGCCTTTCATCCTTTTGCCTTCTGGAGTTGAGCAAACACACGCCTTTACCATTATCTCCTCACCCATTCGTTCTATATGGCTCAGTTACTGTAGTCTGCGCGCACTAATTACCTGGGACACAGGTGGTTCTCCATACATTTGATACATTTCCGCATTTGCACACGTTCTCCAAATTCCATATATTTTTTGCCCCCGAAAATTCAGCGCAGTATATTTTTCTCCCATATCGCTACTCTCTCTCTTTCAGTCTTTTGCTCACTGTCCACGTTTCACATCCATATGTCAATGTGGGTGTAATCACGGTCATGTATACTCTAAGCTAAACTATTAGGTTCCTTAATCATTCTAATTGTCATGTACATGCTCTTGTATTTATTTATTTGAAGCCCTACACTCTCTGCTACTTCCATCAAATTTCTAATGATGTTTCCATGTTATTTTCTGTCTCTGGTTATTAAAATGATATCGTACGCGTAAGAAAGCCAGTGATGGCCCCTGTCAAACAGGGTTCCACTTCTGTTTTCGTCACTGTTTCTTATTACTCTCTCCAGAACTATATTAAATAATAATATTGACAGGTGATCACCCTGCGCTACTCATCTTCTCACCTCGAACTCATCTAACAGCTTTCCATTTACCCTAACTGCATATGCATATGTGGTCTTACGAAGTGTCATATTTACTAGTTTCACTAAATTTTCGGGTATTATAAACGCTCAAAAATTATTTTAATAAGTTTGCTTCTTTTCGTTGAGTCGTAGGCGGCCCTAAATCGATGAAGATCATGTGTGCTGGAATCTCATACTCGTAACAGTCTATCAGAATTTACTTCAGTGGATATATCTGATCAACCGTCGACCCACTTTTTCCAAAACCAGCTTAATATTTCCTTAGCAAAGGCTTTACATACTTCTTTAATCGTTTTTATGACTGTTGCGATAATTTTTTAGGCCACAACTGGCAAAGTGGCTGCCACATTCCGTTATATCCCCCTTCTTAAATAACGATACCATATTATTATTTGTATATTATAATATGGACTTGTTTGGATTATAGTATTGAAAAAGTGACCAGAGAGATTACGAAAGTCTTGGTGAGGCAAGATCTAAAGAGCTGCTGTTTAAAATAGAAAGAGCCTTGGTGGTCCAGTAGTAAGACCTTGTACTTCTTAACCGAAGGGTACTGGGTTCGATTCCAAGGGTTCCCTGTTAGCTTTTTCTGTACCGACTGTACAATTAACATCCGCCGAGGTTGAATGCCTGCTCGTTTCACACTTTGAAAGGGGCGTAATGCGATGTTGGGCAAGCTAAAGATCCCTGCCTTTCCTGCAGAAAGGTAGGGGTTTGGTAAAGTTTCCAGGATATTAAGGTGGATCTGCTGCCCGACGTCGGTGATTGGCCATGGTCGTGAAAAGAGACTGGCGTTAAACGGACAAAAAAAATAGGCCAGAAAATTTACTTGAAACGATGTAAAAATTCACATTCAGCCCACGTCAGATTTTGGTATTTCTTATTAGATCGAAATGAAATTTAAATTGTGCTAATAAGTTTCCTACCCACTTTCGAGTTCAGTCGATAAATAGCACTGTCTCATTAAATTTCCTTTATTTTAACTGAAAATCACTTATTGAATATATAATAAACTATTCAGAAAAAGATGTTCACCAAAACAAAACCGCACTGCTTATAACCAATAACCTCCAACGCGTACGCCAAATCTTAAAAAAAAAACAAGTGAAAACCATCTAGAAAATACATCATAATTGCTTTCGTGTCGTCACTTCAGCTCACAAGATAGCGACAAGAAAAACTGTTTTAAATGTATCAATTAGCGCAACTAACAGTAATAATTATGCGTTAATTGGTTTAGTTGGTTAGCGTTATTGTCGGTAAAAATTATTATGTTTTAATCATTCAACAGGTACCAAATGTTATGTCTAGATCAAAGATTATGAACTCGCAATCCTTTCTGAGTACCAAGGTGATTAATAATCCCTAACGGTAATCAAACTCAGAAATTTCTGGCAAATTCTATTGGCAAGTAAGAAAGCATATATATATATATATATATATATATATATATATATATATATATATATATATATATATATATATATATATATATATATATATATATATATATATATATAGGCTATCTTTTTCAAGCAAAATAAATCCACAAGAAATGCTTTCATTCGATCAGTAGTCAAAAAGGAATTTTCGTGCTGCAATTTTTCTCGAAACATACTTCTTACTGCCCCGGGCAGATAACAAACTACTGACACAGGGGCTTGTGCTCATTATCCAGCTGGTCTTCCTCAACGTCCAGTGACTGCACTCACCTATGCATATGAACACCAAGCGGCGAGATGCACAGTTGCCGGGTAGCTATGCGACCAGAACATAAAACATAAACCATTTTAATAAAGGAACGGTGGTTCTTGCGAAGAAAAGAGGAGAAGAGGAGAAGAACCAAAAAGTACGCTAAAACGAGCCAAGAAATATCTTCTTACATCTCAAAATACATGAAAATATATTCGCAAAGCTTGCGTGGTTGGTGTTCGGCCTTCAAGTGAAGTTTGCTCGAACACTTCTTATCCAAATTTAGTTCGTCTTCAACTGTAAATTATCACAATATACATCCAAGTCCCCACAATTATTCACAATTGAAATATTGACAATCACATATTTTGTACAACATAAGTTGAGGAAAAACTAGACCAAATAGTACAAATCATGATGGCAAACCTAGAGCAAAACTTATTAATGAACTCCAAAGAAACAGGCAGCCAACTATAAAAGTACTAAAACGACATAAAAACGGAAATAACTGGAACTGAAAAATATATACTTCAAAAAAGTGCAGTCCACAAACAGTTGAATATCATCATCGTCAGACAATGAAGCATTGGCAAGTGATTTCTTTTTTCAGTGTTATGTAGGCGTTGAACGTGTTCGCTTAGCCACGATCTATTTAGAATTAATACCTTACCAGGTTATTGATTGTCTCCCTTCACACATTTTCAAGTGTATGGTACACAGATTTCCCAACTCAAATGAAATATTACAGGTTCAGAATTATGAATATTTTATTTTCCACCTTTGGGCCAGGACTGTTCATATTTGTATTATAATTTAAAAATAATAATATAAATTAAAGTTTGTAACACGATGCCTTGGCGTGGCCATGTGTTTCATCCCCATCGAACCGGCAGGGTGCGGGAATACAGGGGAGTCGACTGTTAAGGGGGCGACAGTTAAGAAGCGCCAAGCGAACGCTACAGACATTTTTACACTACTTGTTATTTCTTTGTTTTGTTAAAGTTTGTAATTATATTTGTTACCCATATGCACTTGTGTTTTCGGTGAAAGCTATCCACAACCCCGTGTAACAACAACCACCTGTTATACAATCTGGCGCCCAGCTACAGGCCTTTCATACGAAAAGCAAGTGCATCTTCGGAAGTAAACGGAAATAATAAGACGCCGTCTTATAGATCACTGGATAAATTGGTTTATCGTGCTTTGTTTTTACGCGCGTTTTCCTAATTCAGTGCATTAATGAGACAATAGTGTATTAGTAAGAGTAACGTACTGACTTTTTGTGAAGTTTCAGTCTTACACGATTGTTAATTTTAATGGTGCAAGTGTATGTTTGTGCAGCAGAATTCCCGCAATTTGAAGCGTACCCACGCTCATCTCCACACTAGAGCCACACAGTTGCCAAATCGTTTAGCGATCAAGGTGTTGAGTTGGAAAGGTTTGTGCAAAATAAATCATTACACAAAAGGAAACTCAGGTAAGACACGTTATTGTTTGAATGTTCATCAATATCTAAAGAGACCTGGATAAAGTATTGTGGAATAATTAGAATAAAAGCAAAAAGGATCAAACATAAGCCATATTTTTTTAGAATGGATATGCATTTTTGAACTTTAGCCGCGGGTGTTTTAATTGTAATTAGTTGGATATTGAGAACAAATAGTTTTTTGAACATTTTAAGCCATACATTTGTGTGTATATGTATACATTTGGAACTGTTACAACTTAACTATTTTTTTTTACTGTCTGTGAACTGTCAGTGTTTTCAGGATATATTTTAAGCCATATGTTGTTATATGTATGCACTTTTTGAACCGATTTATTTTTAGTTTGAAAACTATGTGTGATTAGGTATATATATATATATTGGACGCTTGTGTTTATGCTAACTACGTAAACGTTGGTGGTGTTTGCGTCACCTATCAGCCATGCAGTAGAGATATGCATGCAATCAAGTCGAGCTAAGTTATTTATTAGTCATACACTTATATGTTCAGTATATACTGCAAATTCGCGTTTGTAAGCCACATAGTGCGGGTGTATGTGCATTTCTGAACAATTCGTGCGGACTGTAATTGCGGTTGAACTTTATTAATTGACATTTACATTGCTTCGATTATAAGCCACATAGTGTAGGTATATGTGCATTTCTGAACATTATCGTGGGTACTAATACGCTTTCAGAAAAGTATAGACATTTCTGTGATCGAACTTTGTGCGAACCTAAGTTAGTAGATTCTCAAAAAAAAAGTCTGGTGAATGGTGTTGACGCGAAGTGGTGTAGGGACTGACTTTGCCAAAATGTCACAACCGACGACGGTTACAATGACTACCGAACAGTTCGAAGCGCTGTTGGAGAAGATTTCGGGAATCGGTAGCAATCTGCCAAGTAGAACGGAGACACCCGATTCGAACAGTACACCGCCCATGCCAGCTACCGGAAGTTTCGCGAACTGTACCGCGCGTTTTGACGGCTCGGACACAGCCAATGTCGATGCATTCTTGTACTCAGTGCTAACCTACAAAGACTGTCTGTGTGTGACCGATGAAAATGCACTTCGCGGGTTTTCCATGTTATTGGAAGGCAATGCGGCTACGTGGTGGCAAGGCGTCAAAAGAACCATTTCCAACTGGGAGGAAGCCGTGACTACAATCACAGAAGTATATTCCAAGAAACTACCCCCTCCGGTAATTTTTCGTGAGATATTTTCACGATAGCAAGCCGAATGCGAATCGACAGAGTTATTTATATGCCATATTCGATCGTTGATCGCACAGCTACCATACACCCTTCCAGAAGAGGTTCAGTTGGACATGGTTTATGGCCTTCTGCATAGGAAGGTGCGCAAACGCATGCCACGCGCTGAATTCCAGACCTTTCAAGAGCTGACCAAGAAGAGTAGAAGCATCGAGTCTTCATTAGCAGAACCTCAGTCTACAACGCAAAAAGTTGAAAGCGGGGCTTCTGGCAACAAAAAGCGCTGCACTTTTTGCACGTACACGGGACACGAGCGCTCTGAATGTCGCAAGCTTAAGAAACGGGAAAAGTCCTCAGGTATTAAGATCAGCCCGGCCCAACAGCAGGAAAAAGAAAGACCGAGGGTGGTATGTTATGGTTGCGGCGCTGTGGGTGTTATCAGAGCAAAATGCCCAACATGCAGAAGTCAGACTTCGGAAGCACTAGAGTCAAATTCCGTTGAGTTCTGTGAATCGCTGGAAAATCAATTGGACACTCGGCCAACCCTGTACTTCAAGGTCAACACATTTAAGGGAGTTGGAATCGTTGACTCGGGAGCAACGACGAGCATTGCTAGCTACCAACTATATCGACTTCTCAAGGAGGCGGGGCAGTCATTTTCGCAGCAGAGAATAGCGATAACTTACGCTGATGGTCGCAGGCGGGAAGAGGACGTTCTAAAAGCGGAAGTTTTGCTTACTATTAATGGGAAAGAATTTCCGATGACGTTCACGATTTTTCCCAAGTTACGGGAGAACAGGACTCTCCTAGGCGTAGATTTCATGAGAAAGGCCAACATCGTTTTAGACGTTCCAAACGACAAATGGTTTTTCGCCGAAACGCCAGGTAATCAATTTCAGTTGTACACGCCCGAGCAGGCAAACATCAAGCACTATAGCAGTGTGTACCTGCGCCCGGAAGAGGGAGCAAGATTGACTTCGCAGCAGAGAGACGCAATAAATGAACTCTTGACGCTAAGTCGAGATATCTTCCGGAAGGGGGGAGCACCGACTGAGTTTGCTGTTCATCGTATTGATACCGGTGACCATCAACCAGTATGGGTTCCGCCGTACCCTATGAGCGAACACAAAAAGAAGTTGCTTAGGGAAGAATTGGACAAGATGCCCTTCACTCCGCTCTACCATCCGGAAAGTAATCCGGTGGAAAGGAAGAACAGGGATCTGAAAACCCAACTTTCCATACTAGTCCAAGGCAAGCACAACGAGTGGGATGTGCATCTGAGCAGCATCAGATTTGCCATGAACACGACTACTTGCGAGTCAACACAGCATACTCCGGCCTTCTTAACATTTGGTCGAGAGATGCGAGCTCCTCATGATACCATTTATGACTTGAGAAAGGTAGTCGAAGCAGAAAATTTTGTCCCACGCATTACACCATATCAAAAAAAGCTCACAAAGACACTATGTGAGGCTCATGAAGTTATGCTACGCAAGAAAAACTACCAGAAGGATAGAGTTGATGCGAATAGGCGATATATTAAATTAAACGTGGGCGACATGGTTTTACTAAAGACTCACCCTCTTAGCGTCGCTGCAAGGGGATATACTTCTAAGTTTGCACCTAAGAGAGATGGCCCCTACATTATTGAAAAGGTGGTTACTCCAACTACCTACGAGCTGAGGTGCTACCAGGATAATCGAGTAATTGGAAAATTTCATGTTCGAGACTTGACGCTGTTCCAGGGATCAGTGGGAGGTGTTCCTAATCCAGTAGCTCCTAAAAGAAGAAGAGGTCGACTCAAGAAGAATGTATCATCTACTTCTACCACTCGGAAGAGAAGAGGACGGCCCAAGAAATCTCCAGCTTCTAAACTCCTCTCGTCTCCTCCAGAAGTTTAGAGGGGGGAGAGTGTAACACGATGCCTTGGCGTGGCCATGTGTTTCATCCCCATCGAACCGGCAGGGTGCGGGAATACAGGGGAGTCGACTGTTAAGGGGGCGACAGTTAAGAAGCGCCAAGCGAACGCTACAGACATTTTTACACTACTTGTTATTTCTTTGTTTTGTTAAAGTTGTTCATTATATTTGTTACCCTTATGTACTTGTGTTTTCGGTGAAAGCTATCCACAACCCCGTGTAACAACAACCACCTGTTATAAGTTATAATAGATACTAGACTACAAATAACTAAAAACCATTTACATTAAAGTAGGCGTAATTATTTATAACAACTTTATTATCCTTTACTTTTTTTATTAATAACTGCTAATATAACGTTTTCGTAAAAGTATATATCCCCTGTAAACGCAGAATGTATATATATATATATATATATATATATATATATATATATATATATATATATATATATATATATATATATATATATATATATATATATATATATATATATATATATATTATATATATGTATGTATATATATATATATATATATATATATATATATATATATATATATATATATATATATATATATAAATAAAAAAACTGAAACCTGACCCCGGGTATAGTTTACTATGGGTTCTGTGGGCCCTAGTTCGCGCTCATGTAAATAAAGTTTTTCAAAATTCAAAAGTCGGAAACTCCCCGTTAGTAAATTTTTCTAGGAGATCTCACTAGAAAAACTTCAGTTTTTCACATTATTTTATAAGGGATGTTACAGGTGCTATAGGATAGTTTATAAATGTTGGCCAAGCTACAAAAAATAATGATATACGATACTTACGAAATAGTTTTATAAGTAACAATACAACAAAAAATCAGTTATTGTGGTACCAGGTCTATACCTAGCTTTATTAAAATACAGTTGCTATAAAACTTGTTCTATTAGAATTTCTTTATAGCTTACCTCGCCACTTTTTGCTGCATGCTGCAATACCTATACGAGTGATTTGGTTTTCAGTAGTTTTTATTATACATATTTATCTGAGAAACTAGATTAAAAAAATGTCTGGACCAGCAAGTGCGTTATGGCAGCAAATTTTTATATAAATGATCTACAGTGTTTTATAAAAATTATATACAGGCTTCTCACCGCAGCTGTTCGTTAGAAGTTTTCGTTGTTAGAAATAACTTAGAATTCTGAATTTTTGATCTCCTGGGTCATTCAAAATTTTCTTTCATTTTAAAATATTTTCAATGTCATACCACTTCCGGTTATTTCGGAAGTCGCCATTAACTTTCTTATTTTAAATAGAACACCCCGTATATTATTCCATTTTTGGATTTCTGAGAAAATTTCATGTTGGGTTTCATCACGTTTCCCTATACTTACTTTCAACTGTTTCTTAGATATCTTGATTCTTTTGATAATTTTGAAAGATGTAGCCTTACTTTCAACACTGTGCCTTTCACCCATTTTCGACTATTTGTAAACGCTTCTGGGGTAAACGGAAGCACAGAAATTATACTTTCGAAATCCACGCTCACAATTGATGTATCGCATACAGGTGTCCCTAATTCTATGACCAATTACATCATTTTCAAAGTTGTAAAAGTTTGTTATTTCATAATTAACACCCTGTATATTATTAGATCGTCGGATGCAGAATTTGATTCTGAATCGATATGCTGTAAGGTTCCCTATACCTATTTCCAGCGGTTATCTTGTGAATCCATATTTTTTATTTTAATGTGATTTTTGGCAGAAACCGAAGCATCGTTAGCTTTCCAAAACTAAATGAACATGACGCAAACGGCACAAATTAACTTTAATTGGAACTTGAAAACAAAAACAAAAACTTAACAAAATTTTAAACGTTATGACAAATGAAAAACATGACACAATTGGAACATAATGACAAGAAATTGTAAATGAATGTAAAATTACAATAATTGTGATATATGAATTGCTTTTCTAATAAGCCTTGATTTTGACAGGATTTTAAAAAATGCTGATTTTATGTCAAAACAGTATTATCTCACAAAGTACAGTTTATAATGGAAAATATTGAAGAATATTCCAATAATGATATGTTAAATTTGTTTTATACGCATGGTGAATGTGGACGAATTGTCAGAAGAACATGCAGATTATTTAACGAACGATATCCGGACCTACCAACAATTACTCCCGGGAAATTCGCAATAATCGAAGCTCGATTTATGGAAACTGGCAGTGTAAGGGCAACTCGACATCAACTAAAGCCCGTAATAGATAATGAAGATAACGAGGTGAATGTATTGGCTTATTTTCAAGCTAATCCACGTAGTTCAACTTCAGGAGCAGCGCTGGAGTTGGGTATTTCAAGAGCATCAATCCACAGAATATTAAGAAAACATAAAATGCATCCTTTTTCTGACATAACTGTGCACGGATTACGTCCTGGTGATGAGGCAAGACGAGTCGACTTTTACGAGTTCATGTGCATAAAAATGGCCGAAGATCCGAGATTTCTTTATAAGATTATGTGGACTGATGAATCCAAATTCAACAGGCAAGGAATTATAAATCTCCGGAATAATCACTACTGGGCACAAAAAAATCCACAAGTCATAAGGGAACAGATTTACCAGGGCCACTTTAGTTTTAATGTTTTTTGTTTACTTATGGACAATAGAGTGACATATCAAGTGTATGATGAAAATTTGAATGGGGCTAGATTTCTGGAGATACTCAGAGGGTTTGTTAGTGATTTCTTAAATGCTCTACCTCCACGTGACAGAGCAAACAGTTGGTATCAGCTGGATGGTGCCCCAGCACATTCCACTCCAGATGTACACCATCAGTTGACCTTGATGTTCGAGGATCGGTGGATTGGCCCACAGGGACCCTGGAACTGGCCACCCAGATCACCCGATTTAACGCCCTTGGACTTTTACCTGTGGGGTCGTATAAAAGAACTAGTGTACTCTAGTCCTGTACAAACCAGAGATGAATTATTGAATCGTGTTCACGATGCGTTTACTAATCTAAGTCCACACGAACTTCGGAGGTCTGTTTCGCGAGGAGTATATGACAGAGTTATGCAGTGTATGAACCAAAATGGCGGTCATATATCACAATTATTGTAATTTTACATTCATTTACAATTTCTTGTCATTATGTTCCAATTGTTTCATGTTTTTCATTTGTCATAACGTTTAAAATTTTGTTAAGTTTCTGTTTTTGTTTTCAAGTTCCAATTAAAGTTAATTTCTGCCATTTCCGTCATGTTCATTTAGTTTTGGAAAGCTAACGATGTTTCGGTTTCTGACAAAAATCACATTTAAATAAAAAATATGGATTCACAAGATAACCGCTGGAAATAAGTATAGGGAACCTCATAGCGAATCCATTGAGAATCAAATTCTGCATCCGACCATCCAATAATATACAGGGTATTACATTTGAAATAACAAACTTTTTCAACTTTTAAAATGATGTAGTTGGTCATAGAATTTGGGACACCCTGTACGCGATACATCAATTGTGAGCGTGGATTTCGAAAGTATAATTCTTGTGCTTCCGTGTGCCCCAGAAGCGTTTACAAATAGTCGAAAATGGGTGAAAGGCACAGTGTTGAAAATAAGGCTACATCTTTCAAAATTATCAAAAGAATCAAGATATCTAAGAAACAGTTGAAAATAAGTATAGGGAAACCTGATAAAACCATCATGAAATTTTCTCAGCAATCCAAAAATGGAATAATATATGGGGTGTTCAATTAAAAATAAGAAAGTTAATGGCGACTTCCGGAATAACTGGAAGTGGTATGACCTTGAAAATATTCTAAAATGAAAGAGAATTTTGAATAACCCAGGAGATCAAAAATTCAGAATTCTAAGTTATTTCTAACCACGAAAACTTCTAACGAACGGCTGCGGTGAGAAACCCTGTATATATATATATATATATATATATATATATATATATATATATATATATATATATATATATATATATATATATATATATATATATATATACATATATATATATATATATATATATATATATATATATATATATATATATATATACACATATATATATATATATATATATATATATATATATATATATATATATATATATATATATATATATATATATATATATATATATATGTAAATCGAGTTTTTAATTTTGTCCTTGCCTTATTCTTTGCCATAACGCACTTGCTGCGTCAGTATTTCTTTCATAATACATATTGACACTTTATTTATTACCAATTGCTGCTTTAAAAAATTTGGTTCATAATTAAGTCCAGAGAAGAAAGCGGCAACACTGGATAAACTTGAACACAGCACATGGTGTGCGCCAAAATCTGGCTGGTAGGAAAACCGCAAATGTATGATTCCGCTGACCTTAGATATAAGTTTTTAGGGTTCACGCTCATGTGAGGACATTTCTCAAAAGCCTCAAAGCTCGTCATAAGCAAATTTTTTCCATGCAAAAATTACTAACAGGGATTTTATGAAAATTCCAAAAAGCAAGATGCAAAAAATTTTTTACAAAAATCCATGTAAAAAAGTATCCACGAGAATTCGTTTAACAAGAGTACTTCTATAGAAATTGGTTAACATAATTTTACGTAAAAGATTCGAAACAATATTTTTCACGTAAATTCTTACACATTTTTTTCACGAAAATTCTTACACATTTTTTTCACTAAAATTCATCGAAACATAATTTTCACGAACTTCGGGAAAAAAATGTTCCATCAAAACTTCACTAAACAGTCTTACACACAAAAATCTCACACAAATTTCGTTTCAAGGAAATTTGAACCAATTTTTTCTTTCAAGAAAATTTACTGCAATCTTTTTGTAAGAAACTATGCTATTACACAGCTGTGAAGATGCTAAATCTTAGCAGAGAACAGCCCAGAAACATAATAGGGCTATTCATGGGACACATGGCCATCAAGAAACACCTGCATAAAATGAGGCGGTTCGAGGGAGACCTGGCATGCAGACTCTGAGGCAAGCACAACACATATTGTGCGCGTGTAAAGCCCTGGACTGCAAAAGACAACTGATATACGGTCAGTCTAGACCGGAGACAGAGCAATATTAAACTTTACCCTACCAATCGCTGTGCAGACTAGTTCAAGGCACAGTGATTTTGGAATGGATGGAGTAAAAAGACTCAGGGCATGCACAATAAGCCAAAGGCTGGAATGCTTTCGGGGCGGCGTAAGTCGCGGACAAGCCCAGATGTTTCACCAATAAAATAGATTGAAATTATACAATCTGATCTAAATACGAATGTAGATATGTTTTCTGTGGCTGAACAAAGAAAATTAGCTTTTTCTAGTGAATTATCTTTTTGTGGTAACAGAAACCACTAAAATTTCACGTCTCGGCGGCTCGAAACATAACAGTAGCAGTCTCACAAACAAATTGTGTAACTTAACAGGCAACAAAAGAAAAATTTGTCATGATAATGACAAGGGGAACAATTTTAATAGAAGTTATGAATTTTCTGATCTCAAATATTGTTCTTTGTTGCGCTTGAAATGTGCAAACTTTTAATAACCCTGTGAAAATGTAGTGAACTGGGTTAATGGAAATTTAAATTGGTTAATATTACGAAGTTTCTGAAAGTTCCACCAGCCTTTGTTTACTTGTGTTTTGTTTACTTTTTGCCACCCAATTTTATATATGCATCCTTAAAAGCTGGCAACTATGCCTACACTCGTTATTCGTATATGCATATCGCAGAGCGAGGTGGTTCACTGCCGGAGGAAATGTAATGAAGAAACACGCTCCGTTTCCGCCTTTTATGACGTCATTTCCGTTATGAATAATTTACTCGGCATGAAGTGTAGTACAGCAGGAGCTGTTGCACCGTGTCGTCTTCGCTTTCCACGGTCCTGTTTCTGCTAGGTTTCTGCGGAGTCTCATAAAACAACACTGACGACACAGTGGTATTCATATCATGTAAAAAAGGGATTTTCTTGTGAATGCGTAATATGCAACGGTGGAAGCATATATTTTTTCTGTATCGTAACTTTTCCATATGTTAAAATTAGTTAATCAGCTAATGGAAACAAGGATATTACTGGAGCAGAAGAAATCTATAAAAAAATTGCAAAGCCTTCTTGCGCTCGTTGTATAATAGCAATAAAATTTCCCTCATTTCTTTGAAGGTTTATAGGTTTCTTCATAGCAGTTATCGAGGAGCCTGGAATAATTTAAAATGTGTCTGAAATGTAGACAAGTGTCTGAACTTATCGTAAGAGAACATTTATCATATTTGGCAGTAGCAACCAATAACACATTTTGTTTACGACACCTGCAGCACGGAAAGTTTGTAACTTACAAATGAAGGGTCCATGCTAAAAAGGGGGAAAGTCAAAAATCGTTAATTTTCAGGAAATCGATTTTTAATTTTAAAACCGTATAACTTATTAATTTATTAATTAGCACTGAATCTCTGAATGGATTTAATTTGTTATAGGTGTTTGGGATTAGACTGCAGAAAGTATTAATGACATTTCATTTAGAATTTTTTTTAAACGTAAAAAATATGAAGGCACTACGGATCGTAACGAACAAGAAGGGGGAATGTCATAGATTTCCACTGAAGTTTTGCAGTATTTTCAATTTTTTTTTACGAAAACCAGAAGCAAAATAGCAAAGGTTATGAAATTAAATTTTATTAAATTTCAGATTGTTTATTAATTATTGAATATACAGAATATGCTCAGACACTTTTTTTTGGGCCTCTTGTACGCTCAGGTTTTGGAAAGGTGGCCTTGTCTTTGACATTTTTGGTATGTGGTAATGTAGAAAAATATTTTCTAGCTGTTGGGTTGAGACAGAATTTCATTAAGCACTGCAGGTCGGTGAATTTGGCCAGTGTTATAGGCAGTAGTCCTGCAAATAGATAGAACATCGTTAACATCGGAAAATAATATTATGTGCATAGTTACCTTTGTATAACTGGCCTGGTAATTTAAACTCATTGTTTGCCAAAGTGTTGATACCCCTTTTTTTCTTCGGTTCAATCAAAACAGCAGTTTCCCAAATGCCATTCCAAGTTGAGCGATGGTAGACAAGTCTAGGATGTTCTTTCACGACTTTTAGTTCACGTATGGGCCGTACTTTCATTGGACACTTATGTTTGTAAGGAAGTGTAGAAAAATGTGTAGTCCAGCATTTAAAAAAATCAAAAGTGACCTCCATAACATCAAAAGGATTTGGTTTAACTCTTGCAGCTCTAGAAACTTCAGCCCATTCATTTGGAAGTTCCACACGCGACTTCTGCTGTATAAGTCCAAAATCCTTATCGCATTCCATAAAGGAATGCCCTCTAATGGGGAAGCTGATCTTGACTTCGTCAAACCTTTTCTGCACATGCACTAAGTGATAGAGGTAACGGATGACAGTATAGTTATTATTCTGACCCCCACATGAGTCGCAAAATATCTCGAGGACTCGAACACTGCTGGGTAGAAAGTTGTAAACGAAATGATGCAACATCGAACATACTTCATCACAGCCTTTTCGTCCATTTGTTTCAGGATAAGTATAAAAAATACTTTGGCTAGTCGACAAAACATGAATATTAAAAGAGAATATAGACAACTGTCTCTTATAATAAACATCATTTGTGCTTATGTTGGGCACTGGCAAATTTTTAGCAAAATCCATGCATATTGCTTCTTTGTTTTGATTTACCCGACAAGATAATTTTGCAGCCTTTTTTCTTGAATAAAACTGTTCAGCTTTATGCTTGTGCAAAAGATTTTCCTGTCGGAGTGTACTGATTTTGACATCTAGTTGGATCTTCTCTGTGACATTACCTGACACGTTTTTCATTTTGGCTTCTAGGGACCTAATATTTGCCAAGTATTCGTCACATATACTGCACGTATCTGACCTTGGGTATCCAAATGATATGTTGAAGTCTCGTGAGAAGATGGATCTATAAGTTTCATATGACACACAATATTGTTGGTCTTCAATGGTGTTTTGGTACATATTGTACATTTTTTTGATATTTAGATCTTCCGGTAGGTAGATTTTTGACGAATCCTTTAGGCTGTAATGGCTTTGACGTCCTTTGAAAGAGCGAATATGATTGACTACTAGATCTTGAGATTCCGGTTTCAATTTGAGAGGCCTGTTTAAGTGTCTTCCTCGTTTGTCAGTTGGGGCTTTGCCAGTCATTTTTAGAGATTTCTGGAGAATTTCAAGCTTTTTCTTGGTTATACCATGTAAGGAAAGAAAAGCCTTGAAACAAACAGGCACTTCTCTTGTCTCACCATCTACAGATACTCTGACACGATAAGCAAATGAACTGTCGTGTAGCATTGCGCCGTCTTCAGCGTTACGTGGGCGTCGCTGTTGTATAGGACAGACACTAATAAGTCCACACAAATAGATATTCTGCTCGTCCACGGATTTTAATAAATTAAACTCACTTACTATCTTTTGTCTTGCGTCAGCCGGAACTTTATCAAAACACTTGAGACGTTTACATCGGCAATCGCTTCCTGTCTCGTGACTTTGCAGGTTAAGTTTTTTAGAAACATCGGTTATTCTCCCGTAACGTTTTCTTTTTTTCCCCTGAACGTGGGTAATAACAAAGTCTTCACTTACACTGACACTTGGGTTCATTTTACTGTTTATTAGCACTACAATCACGACTTTTACTTTTTAATCCAACAAATTTGATAAATAAACACGAGAACCGGTAAACAATCAGGAAGAACTGAAAGAAGCAACTGCAGCCATAAGAGCGTCCAGCAAGAATAAAGGCGCATTTCTGACGTTCCCCCTTCTTAGCATGTGGCGCGCTGACTCTCCTCGTTTTTAGCCAGTACAGCATAATTTAAATTATCGATATCTGGTGACTCTTCTCTTTTTTCGCCTGTATGATGTTACCTGATGATAGTTCTGTGTGTTTAAAATCGAACGGACTGAACAGCTCAAAATGAGTAAAAATTGACGTTCCCCCTTCTTAGCCTGTACCCTTCAAATATTAGACAAGTCTGATTAAATTAGGTGAACTTCATTACTTTGATGGTAAAGCAATTTGTCATTTACAATTTCCGACGTGGAAAGTATTTATTTTTATTATTTTAACGTAGCTTTTTATTAAATTGGCTCCAATTAAGAACCACTGTGGGTATGATAATTTTAGAGAAAGACACAGTGTTTTTCTGGCTTTGCCTAATATTGGTTTGTTGCTAGGAAGAAGGAAGATTTTGATTCAACCAAGGAGCTGGCCGCCCGACTATTGTCACCGCGACCAAAGGTTATATTGTGACGCATATAATGACAAAAAACTCTACGGCAAACTAGTTAATACAACTAGTCTTAAGAGTTATTTCTACGTCACACTGTAGACCAATAATTTTAAGTTCCAAATAGCAGTGATTTTACTATCTTGATAAGAGCTGAAAATTAGCTTTAGAAACTAAGTGATTTACTAATACCATTATAACGACTAGTTATCCTAATTTAAATGCATAGGTTTCCACAGTACTAGCTGTACTGTGTGTACGTGGAATCTGCCGTGGAAGCCTATAAGCGTCATAAAACCAGATATAGTGCTTTACGCTATTCTTCATTGCATATAACGGCAACGCCAGCCTTAAGGCCGACTTGTTTGAGCATAACTATGACATATGGTTATAACGAGAACGAAACCGGTCTAGGTCTCTTGTTATACATCATGCCGGAAGTCCTGGCAGTATGTATAATGGTTGCTAGCATGTAATTTAATACCCGTTGTGGTATAAGCCCGGGGAGTAGTTCTTTTCGATCGCTATTATTGTCCCACTGTTTTCTTCGTGTTCTACTACGTGTACGTGAAAGCTGCTGTGAAAGCCTAGAGCCATCACAAAACATGGCATGGTGCTTCCGATATTTTCCATTTCTCATATATATATATATATATATATATATATATATATATATATATATATATATATATATATATATATATATATATATATATATATATATATATATATATATATATATATATATACACAGGGTGGCGCATTTATGTAACGAAGTTCCATATATTGTTTCCTATGACAGGTAGAAACAATATTTTTCACTAAGTTACATAATTTTAAGCTGTCCTTATTATAAAATTATTTTCCGCTATACAGGGTGATTCATAAAAGCCTGACATGTGCCAACTTAATTTTTTTAAATGGAACACTAGGTATATTATTTAATATTTAAACGTAGCATACTTTCGTCTATAAAACGGTATGCAGTTTTTTAGTTTTGGTAGCGGCGTTGTCAAGTTATACAAGAAATACTGAAAATTTTGACGTCTACTACAAAATGCCTTTTAAGTTATCATGCGTAACTCCGATTTCAAAGAAATTTTATACTCAGATTGTCAAAGAATAACTCAATCCTCTAATTTAAGTTGATTTAAAAATTAACGTACAGGGTGATTTCTATAGAGAAGCCAAATATAAAATTTTCGAACGTGATGTTCTCAAAATTTTCAAATACAACACCCTGTATATTATTGCATAAATAGGTTCAGCGATTCATTAGCTACAAATATCATTGAACAACTATATACCGAAAATCATTATTTTTAAAATAATTTAACCTTTTAAAAAAAGAGCCCAACATTATTCTTTAATACTTCATAAGGAGGCTTTGGACGAAAATATGAAGTTTTGACAAAGTCAATTTATATAGTTCTGTCAAAAATAATCGTGTTGTATAATTAGGTGAATCAAATAGTGGTGTATTTTGTTCAAGTTTATAGAAGATATAGTTTTAATAACTGCTATTTAAGTTATGAATTTTTCTGAAGAAGAATTTATCGATATGATTTATGTGTTGGGCGCGAGTGATAAAAATTGTTTACTTGCAACTCGTCTTTATCGCGAAAGATTTTCAAATAAATAACAACCGAAAATAATTATTTTTTTGAAATAAACATTGTGCTGAAAACATCAGAAGGGGTTAGGTTCCTAGGCCGGTATGTAGACTAAAAGTTAAACTGGAAAGCGCATATAAGCCACATAACCAGGAAGATAAGTACATATACTCATATTTTTAGGAACTTTTACGATTACCTTAAAAAATTGAACCAAAAGGTCCAGTTTTATATAGCTTAGATGAATATTTTGAAAAACATTTGAATGATCAACAGTGAAACTCACTTTCTGCATTTTTTATTTACTATACCTACATTATTTTCTTCTGTTTTGTTTTGATATTGAACATATATTGTTATATTTATGACTTACTCTACGTCTTTATGGCCCTTGTGGTTATATTTATGAGCGAATAAACATCTACATATATATTTATCAACAACAAAATAATGATAATAAGAAATAATATAATATGACAGAAGAACTAGTTAAATGTCCTCAAAGTAAATGTTCAAAATGGTTCCCGTTTTGATCGATGCACATTTGTAAACGATTACGGAAAGATCTCCCAGCATTTGTTAACATGCTTAAAGGTACATTGCGAAAAACGTTTTTTATTCTCGTTTTCATTTCATTCTTCGTAGTAGGTGGTATTTTGTATACCTGATCCTTTATATAACCCCATAAAAAAATCCATTTTGGTTAAATCAGGAGACCTAGGAGGCCACCTGACTGGTCCATCTCTTCCAATCCACCTACCGGCAAATCTTTGTTCCAGGTGTTGTCGGATGAGAGCCGTGTGATGCACAGGCGCACCATCATGAAGAAACCAGAATCTTGAGCGAACAAACAAGAGGACATCTTCCAGTAATTCTTCCAAATCAGTTTGAAGAAATCGAAGGTAATGTTCTCCATTAAGATGGCCCTCAAAGAAATAGGGTCCTATGACATGATTTCCTAAGATACCTCCCCATACATTTAACGACCATCTTATCTGGCTTTTCGTTCTTATTACATGGGGATTTGCGGTATCATAGTAATGAAAGTTATGTCTATTGACGTTACCATTTCTATGGAATGTTGCTTTGTCCGCAAACAAGACATAATCAAAGAAGTGTACATCTTGATTTAATTTGCGTAAACCCCATTGGCAGAAATCTATTCTTAAGTTAAAGTCAGCTGGTTTTAGTTCTTGTGCGAGATGGATATGGTAGGGGTGAAATTTGCTTATCTTTAGCATTCTTTGAATAGACCTTCTACTGATATTCAGTTGTCTGCACATGGCCCTAGAGCTTGTATTAGGATGTTCAGTTACACTTAATGCAACGGCAAATTTGTTTTCTTCATTAATTATAGTTTTTGTTCTTTTTCTGTATTTAACAACATTACCGGTTTGATCAAAACGCTGCATAAGTTCGTCAAAGGTCCTTCTACTAGGTTGTCTTCTGTTTGAAAATCTTTCGTGATAAAGACGAGTTGCAAGTAAACAATTTTTATCACTCGCACCCAACACATAAATCATATCGATAAATTCTTCTTTAGAAAAATTTATAACTTAAATAGCAGCTATTAAAACTATATCTTCTATAAACTTGAACAAAATACACCACTATTTGATCCACCTAATTATACAACACGATTATTTTTGACAGAACTATATAAATTGACTTTGTCAAAACTTCATATTTTCGTCCAAAGCCTCCTTATGAAGTATTAAAGAATAATGTTGGGCTCATATTTAAAAGGGTTAAATTATTTAAAAAAATAATGATTTTCGGTATATAGTTGATTAACGATATTTGTAGTTAATGAATCGCTGAACCTATTTATGCAATAATATACAGGGTGTTGTATTTGAAAATTTTGAGAACATCACGTTCGAAAATTTTATATTTGGCTTCCTTATAGAAATCACCCTGTAGGTTAATTTTGAAATCAATTTAAATTGGAGGATTGAGTTATTCTTTGACAATCTGAGTATAAAATTTCTTTGAAATCGGAGTTACGCATGATAACTTAAAAGGCATTATGTAGTAGCGTGCAGACGTCAAAATTTTCAGTATTTCTTGTATAACTTGACAACGCCGCTACCAAAACTAAAAAACTGCATACCGTTTTATAGACGAAAGTATGCTACGTTTAAATATTAAATAATATACCTAGTGTTCCATTAAAAAAAATTAAGTTGGCACATGTCAGGCTTTTATGAATCACCCTGTATAGCGGAAAATAATTTTTATAATAAGGACAGCTTAAAATTATGTAACTTAGTGAAAAATATTTTTTCTACCTTTCATAGGAAACAAGATACTTTATTTGTTTGCTGTACGTTTGTGATTTCTTATTGGTTTGCGTGTACTGCAGTTTCGAACCGTCCCGGTTCAACCAATAAGAAATCACAAACGTACAGCAAACAAATAAAGTGATTACAGTGCAATATTCCTAAAGATATATATATATATATATATATATATATATATATATATATATATATATATATATATACTAACTTTCAAAAAAATCCGAACACCCAGTAAGAGTCGACTAATTGCAATGAAATTTTTTTACTACTCTGTTCTGTCGTTGATAAGAAATGATAATAAGATAAAAAAAATTAAACTGGTGTACCCTTTAATTTTGTCTTATAAAAAGCCATCCCTTTAAATTTATCTCTCCTTCAGTTTGAAGAAATATTTCGTAGTAATTTGTGTTCAATCTATTAAGTCATTTTCCGTCATTATGCCTTGGCGCCGTTTATGGAACAATAGACAATTTGCATGTTTCTCTTCTATCACATCTGATAGACATCCCACAAAGATGACTTTTACTGGTTTTAGTGAATTTTCTTTAAAAAAAATTCACTAATGAAGAGATCCCGACTTTTGAATTTTGAAAAAATTTCTTCAAATGAGCGCTAATTAGGCCCCCTAGAACACATATCCGGGGTCAGTTTCGACTTTTATATGTATGTATATATATATATATATATATATATATATATATATATATATATATATATATATATATATATATATATATATATATATATATATATATATATATATATATATATATATATATATATATATATATATATATATATATATATATATGTATCACACCGATAACTCAAAAAATAATGGGTCGATTTTCACAAAATTGGGTGAATGCCTTCCTTTTGTAAGTGTCTTGGACAAGTTCGTTAGCCAGGAAAATCGGCCGAGGTTTTCCCGGAAAATTTTATGTTTTCTTTAGAAATAAATTCCAATCTCCGAAAATAACAAAGTAAGGGCAACCAAATTTGGTATATCATTTTATATCGCTATAGGTAACCCACCTACCAGCGCTGTAGGTCAAAAGACAAAACAGTTATGGGCATTTAAAGAAAAATAAATTGGGGTTTTCCTCAAAACGTCAAAGTGACAATTTAAAACGTCAAAATGCGCAACATTTAGGCAAAGAACTTGAATCTAATACGGGCTATGGAAAGAAAATGTCTCAAAAAGAATGTTTTACAAACCCTGAAGTCTTTGTTTCAACCGTCATTGTCCTTTACTTTACTAAAATATTTTCAGAAAATTCATTTCAAATAGACCCTTTCTCTGATGCTTGGCAGTAGCCTTAGCTATAGAGTTTATCTTTTAATGGTATATAATTTTTGTAGAATTTTCGTAAAAAATCAATAAAGCTCAATATATCCGTTATTACACAAGATAAGACAAAAATTGTATACATTAATTATAGGGTGTCTTGAGCTACATCTTAAAAAAATATTTCTACAATCACAGGATGGCCCATAATTCGTTGGTGATAGAAATAATTATTTTTGTTTAGTTGAACACGCCTTTTGTTTTTGCATTTTCCATCGAAATATAATACATGTTTGTAAGTAAAGAAATTCTGGACGCAGCAAGTGCGTTATGGTAGCGAATTTAGATTAAATGCTTCATATTTGAAAAGCTCAATTTGCTATTAACCTATAAGGTTGACCAAGAAACGGATTTTTTCGGTTTCACTTTAAGTTTACTTTCGGAAATTTTTGTACTTTTCAAACAACAAAGTTATTCTGATGAAACATGGCACATTGTTTTTACTATATATATTATACTGGTAGTCAAATTTGATGCCTGCTTTCTGAAAAAAAAACACACATATTTGCTATTAAAAATATTTTTATGAAAATTCACTACCATAACGCACTTGCTGCGTCATGAAGGTTTTTTCATTTCACGTACTACAAAAATAACGATGCAAAAAGTATTAAATAATGCGAATTTCATAATTAATTTCAAACACCACTATTTTTCCGTCATGATTTGTGACGTCACACGACAGTACAATAGATAACAGTGAACTTGATTCTCTGCGTTTACATCCTGTGTTGTAACGTATTGATTTAATCTTGGCCTGTGCACGTGATTTTATTTGATAATATGGAAAATAATGCTTATATAAATAATGTTTAGTACCAATGTGTACAAATACGGCTATAAAAATACCAGAGAAACATTTTTTTGTTTTTCCGAAAGTGGCTCAAATTATAAAGTATGGTGCAAAGTTGTAGAGCGGGATGAGATAAAAAATCCACAGTTATCTGAAAAAGCCGCCTTATATTTTTATAAGGACCATTTTAATGTAAATACCTCCTCATTTTCACAATGAATATTACTGATATAAGGTTAAAATTCTTTGTACACAAGTTAGGTTGTAATCTCCATGTGGTCAAAGTACGCTTATCTGTATATATTATGTATTAACTTTACATATAACCCTTAGTATTAACAACTCGGAAAAAATCACGATTATTAATTAATGAAATTATTAAACTTGCCTCCATTAGTTATCTGTAATTAATTCAAACAACATTGTTCTATCAAAAACATATGGTAGATTTGAGGTTGTGTTGTTATGTAATGTTGACTTTATCCAAAGCAAAATCTATTACAAATGACATGTAATCATAAATAAGTCAATTCTGGCAAATTATCTAATTGCGCCTGTTGAAAACCTTTGTCTCCCATTTTATTAGGCACACTAATAGCAGAACGTTAGCGGTCTCATGATAATAATTCGATTTTTTTTTATATTAAAAGTCTTTTTCTGTCCGCTATATATATGTTTTAGGGTATTTCGTGCATGCAATAAGGTTATATGTATGAAAAAATAATAGGTAAATGTTAAGTTTGTGTAACGGATAATCCATGCAAAGAGTCTATTACAATCATTTAAGTGGCTTCGAATTGGGGCGCATTGTTGGTATGCGGGAAGCCGGTTTTTCAATCAGACCAAGTTCCGATCGCATAGGACGCAGCGTGTAAGCAATGTTACAGTGTTGGTCCAGGTGGTCTGAAGAAGGAATCAATAACCATCATTATAGATCTGGACGACCTGGCGAAACTTCAGCACTGGAAGATCGTCGCTTGACGATTGCGGCTTTACAAGACAAAGTTTCGAACACAGTCAATCGGAAACGCTTGGTTGAGAGTTTTACAACAGAGTCTCCCCGACAATAATATATCGCAGAATACGTACTTTTAGGCCTCGTTCGTATAGATCATTTGGATATCTTCCACTGACACTTCGGCATCGTGCTGCTTGGCTTGCGTGGTGTAACGGCAGATCAAATGGTGAATGGAATCATCTTGTGTTCTCTGACCAGTCCCGATTCTGTCTTTGGCTCCACGATGGTCGCACAAAAGACAATTACGTGGAGAATGCAGCAACTTAGAATTTTCTGTGGGACAGAATACGGCCCTTACAACGAAGGTGATGATATGGAATGAGATAAAATACGGTAGCGGGTCACGTCTACTTTTTATTAACAGAAATTTGAATGCAAATGATTGGATAGGAAACCTACTATAGCCTGTTGCACTGCCATACCTACGACTGCTGCTCTTTTTCTTTCCCCTTTTCCAAAAAGACAACGCACGTCCTCGTACGGCAGTGGCTACTGCAAGGCTCTTACAAAAAACTAACGTGACCTTGCTTCCATAGACTTCTCACTCCCCAGACTTATCACTAATCGAACATGTGTGGGATATGATTGACAATCGACTGGTAATTTACCCCAACCACCAAATAACCTTGTTGACCTTCGTCACCGAATTCAAAAAGCCTGGGATCACATTGCAAAATGGATATTATAAATCATTTACATTCAAGCACGTCTCGAAGAATTATCAAATGCATAAGAATCCGCAGCGGCCCACTCATAACTTTGTACCTTTTTATATATTTTAATCTAAAAATCACAATTTTCTTAAAAAAATTCACTAATGAGGAGATCCCGACTTTTGAATTTTCAAAAAATTCCTTCAAATGAGCGGTAATTAGGCCCCATAGAACACATATCCGGGGTCAGTTTTTATTTTTATATGTTTATATATATATATATATATATATATATATATATATATATATATATATATATATATATATATATATATATATATATATATATATCACACCGATGACTCAAAAAATAATGGGTAGATTTCGATTAAATTTGGTGAGTACCTTTCTTTTGCAAGCGGCTTGGATAAGTTCGTTAGCCAGGAAAATCTGCCAAGGTTTTCCCCGGAAAATGTTGTGTTTTCTTTAAAAAATAAAATTATCTACCAAAATTTAGCTCTATTGGTCAAAAGACAAAAAAGTTATGGGCATTTAAAGAAAAATAAATTGGGGTTTTGCTCAAAATGTCAAAGTCCCAATTTAAAACGTCAAAATTGGCAACATATAGGCAAAGAACTTCAATCTAATACGAGCTATTGAAAGAAAATGTCTGAAGAAAAATGTTTTACAAACCCTGATGTCTTAGCTTCAACAGTCATTGTCCTTCATTTTACTAAAATGTTTCCAGAAAATTCATTTCAAATAGACCTTTTTAGTGAATTTTCTTAAAAAAAATTCACTAATGAGGAGATCCCGACTTTTGAATTTTGAAAAAATTTCTTCAAATGAGCGCTAATTAGGCCCCCCAGAAAATATATCCGGGGTCAGTTTCAATTTTTATATGTTTATATATATATATATATATATATATATATATATATATATATATATATATATATATATATATATATTTATATATATATATTTATATATATATATATATATATATTTATATATATATATATATATATATATATATATATATATATATATTTATATGCATATATATGTATCACACCGATAACTCAAAAAATAATAGGCCGATTTTGATCAAATTTGGTGAAAAAGTTCCTTTTGCAAATGGCTTGGATGAGTTCGTTAGTCAGGAAAATCTGCCCAGGTTTTCCCGGAAAATTTTGTGTTTTCTTTCGAAAAAAATTTATATCTCCGGAATTTACAAAGTAAGGGCAACCAAATTAGGTATGCAGGTTTACATCCTTATAGGTAAGTTACCTGCCAAAACTTAGCTATGTAGGTCAAAAGACAAAAAAGTTATAGGCATTTAAAAATAAATAAATTGGGGTTTTCCTCAAGACGTCAAGTGGCGATTTAAAATGTCAAAATTGGCAACATTTAGGCAAATAACTTAAATCTAATACGGGCTATAGAAATAAAATGTCTCAAGAAGGATGTTTTACAAACCCTAAAGTCTTAGTTTCAAACGTCATAGTCCTTCATTTTACTAAAATATTTGCAGAAAATTCATTTCAAATAGACCCTTTCTCTGATGCTTGGCAGTAGCCTTAGCTATAGAGTTTATCATTTAATGGTATATAATTTTTGTCGAATTTTCGTAAAAAATTAATAAAGCTCAATATATCCGTTATTATATAAGATATGAAGAAAATTTGTATATATTAATTATAGGGTGTCTTGAGCTACATCTTAAAATAATATTTCTGCAATCACAGGGTAGCCCATAAGTCGTTGGTGATACAAATTATCTTTCTTTTTTTTTTTAGTCGAACACGCCTTATGTTATTGCATTTTGCATTTCCCATCGAAATATAATGCATGTTTGTAAGAAAAGAAAAGCTGGACGCAGCAAGTGCGTTATGGTAGCGAAGTAGCTTCATATTTGAAAAGCTTAATTTGCTTTTAACCTAAAGGGTTGACCAAGAAACGGATTTTTTAGCAACACTTTAAGTTTACTTTCTGATTTTTTTTACGTTTTTAAACAATAATGTTATTTTGATGAAACATGGCATATTGTTTTTATTATATAGGTTATACTGGTAACCAAAATTTAATGGCTGCTTAAAAAAAAACACACACATATTTGCTATTAAAAACATTTTATTGAAAATTCACTTCCATAACGCACTTGCTGCGTCCAGACTTTTTAAGTTTGATTAAATACAAATTATGTATACATTTTGTTATAATTAATCGACTCTTACTGAGTGTTTGAAAGCCAGTTAATATATATATATATATATATATATATATATATATATATATATATATATATATATATATATATATATATATATATATATATATATATATATATATATATATATATATATATATATATATATATATATATATATATATATATATATATATATATATATATATGTATCATCGATGTATTGACAATTGAAAATTAGACATTTTCAATCAACATAGAAAATGATCTAAGCGTTTTCTTTTTAAGTTAACCTGTTCACAGATAATTCTATTATTCCAGATTTTATTACCCCAAATATTGTTATTAAAGTCGAAATCGAGTTTGTGGATAGTCTGGGTAAATGTGAAGCTGCAAATAAGCTAACTTTTTAAAAAACGCTCCGATAATTTGATTTTTGTTTTTATTTTCACTGATAATGTCTAATTTTCAAATATCAACAATTCGTTTAAACAGTTAAAGATAGCTAAAAGACATCATACGTAAAACATATCCATAATTTTCCAAGGAATTCAAAAATTCAATAGTATACAGGATGTTCAATTTAAAGGTGACGTTCGTCTGATATTTCATTTATGAGTGTGTATACTAGTATTACCTATAAAAAATGCAGAATTTAATATAAAAATGGACGTATGCGTGCGTGTTTCTTTTAAGTTCACCTGTATACAGTAATTTCTATTATTCAAAACTTTTTCACCACTCTGTATATACACTTTGAGATTGGGTTTAATGTTGAACCCGCTTTGCCAATTTTCTTTAAACCACACTAATAAAAAATACAATCGAAAATTTAGATGCACATGTTACAAGCATACAGCTATTAAAATTCATAACAGCAGTCCCTCAATAGTTAGAAAGAGTCTTTTCGTCTGCTAGTACCGTATAATATCAAGAAATTTCAAAGTTTCCTTCAAGTACACTTGGGAAATACTTACAATTAAATTCCGGTTATCTGAATTATACTTTCAAATGCTGAGCTCCACAATCGTTCCCGGATACACTGGATAATTCTATATGGCGGATGTGGAATGTATTTCGCAAAGTATATAAAATTTTAAGTGTTATTTACAGGGAACGTGGCGACTATGAATACAGAGCAGGCTGCAGATCGCTGTTCCTGCGGTTGCAGTAGTGTTGAAGCAGAACTTCACCGCCTGTCTGTATTAACCATACTTCAAGTACGTACATTATCCGGCCGATTTATCAGCGAGCTTGTGCAGGCTATATATAATATTCTTTTATGGCATTTATATACAGGCTGTCCAATATGTATGGAATAATGGTTATAAATTTTTAGAAACAGCCTCTATAAGAATATGTTTTAGACAAAAGTCTTTTAGCATATTGTTACACACCTTCTGGCAACTTTGTATTTTTTCTGAAGCCATTAAATGCGTTTCGATGCTCATATATGGAACCAACTTTTTTTTTTGCGTAAAAATAGTTTCGAAATTTTTTCATATTCCACCTCCACGCTTTCAACCCCTAATTTAGTTTCAGCACAGAATACCAGATGTTTGGTGAAATTAAACGTTTTCTAATAAATAAACCGTAAAACGGTGTATTACTCGAGTTTTAACGAACAAACTTCAATTTTCACCAAATTATCCCCCACTCATCCGCTACTGGCCAAAGTTATTTTTCCCAAAACAACCCGAATCGTTAGTTTCTCAAGTGCTAACTGAATACTAAATTTGAAGACGATATCTCAATTCATTCTAAAGTTATTGTGGCTACAAGCAGACAGACATGCAGACCGACAGACCGACAGAACGACAGACGATAAAATTTTTGTTCGCAAATCATGTTTTCTATGTTTTTATAGTTTTTACGACGTTTAGGCAAAACTTTTTTTTTCATTTTTGTCGCCGATGAGATACTTCCACACGTTGTGACGGCGTGAAAGTAATATTTATGAATTTTCTAAGCCTTTTGCCAAGATGATAATTCCATTTTAAATGTTGATGTATTATAATCCCAAGATACTTTACGTTATTTTCGCACATGACTACTTCATCTTTAACCCAAATAAAAGTTAGAATTACGCGGGAGCCCACCCTTGTTGTTGAAAAAGTGATAACTTCTGTTTTCTTAACACTCAAAACTAGATTATTAGAAGCCAAAGACGCAACAAGATCTTAAAATATTTTAGAACTGTATGCAATAGTCTCGCTCCAGGTATTTGCATCGCATATCCTCACTCTGTCATCT
Source organism: Tillus elongatus (assembly GCA_964006375.1). Lineage (NCBI taxonomy): Eukaryota > Metazoa > Arthropoda > Insecta > Coleoptera > Cleridae > Tillus > Tillus elongatus. Next base: position 118,006,558 of record OZ023264.1, read on the forward strand.
GCATAAGCTATAACCTAAGTGCTAAGTGATTATTTTTTACCTAAGGATTTAATAAAAAAAATTAATACACTATATTTGTAGCCTGATCAACGACCACAATATAAAATTTAGACTGAAAATGTAGCATATAGTAAATAGTTCAAGGTTTAAGGGAGGCAATAAAAATACTTAAGTAACTATCTCGTTTATAAAGAAAATATGATATTTTTGACAAACCAGGATTTGGTAATTAGTTTCATATTATAGGAGTAGAGATTATATGCAATACTGAAATAAACATCATGAACAAAAACATCTCACGTCTCTATAAAATTAATTTTAAAACAGTTTGTTCTTTTATCTTTAAGCTTAAAAATAAGAGGTAATCTAGGATCGAAACAGTCAAATGTGTTTCAAGTCCCAATTCAATTAATTCTGTAACTAACAGTTTACCTAATTTACTTTTAATTGCCGGAGGCAGGAAGTTGCCGTCTGTATAACGACTTAGTTTTTTTATTAATTTGAATCCGTGGTTTCGTGGTAGTGTTCTCCTTTTTTTTTCACTTTAATATTTGGTAGCACCAGTAGTGTCCAGATTTCATGCGTTTGGACCAAAATCTCATTTTTCTTTAAATGGCCTGGATAACGTTGTCACCTTTGAGTCTAAAATTATAATTTTCAGCAGACACTCTTTATTGTTGATACTGGTGAATTTTTATTAAGAAATATCCCTACTCGAGAACTTGTTTTTAAAGAACTATGTAGTGAATTTTGTAGAAATATCGTACGGCAACCAAATGTGTTAAGTATGTTTATATTATGAAAAGTATACCACATATCAAAATTTAGATCTCTAGGTTAAAAGAAAAAAAGTTATAGGCATTTAAAAAAACATTTTGGGCGCCACTGATAACCACACATAAACACACAAAACCAATACATTTTGTGTCGATAACAAAATGTGTTGTATGTTACAGAGAAATGCTCAGTTTCACAAAGCTCGGTTAAATATTTAACGGACGATTAGTTAATCAAGGCTTCAGACGACCAATTACAGACTATGGTTCGGGTTTTTGCCATGACATCCAAATATTTTGAAGCTGCGATTGGTTGCATTAAGCCTTAATTAACTAACCGGCCGTTACATATTTAATCAAGCTTTGTGAAACTGGGCATAAGAGTAAGTTTTTTGGCTCAAAAATGTCAAGAAGTAACAGAAAAATTACGTTAACAATTTCATAGTTTTTCTTCTTGACACGTAAAAGTCGCAATTTGAAACGTCAAGATTGGCAACCTTTGGACAAAGAACCTGAAACGAATGTGGCTTATGTAGCGAAAATGTGACAAGAATTGTGTTTGACAGAACCTTAAGTTTCAGTTTCAAACCTCACTGTCTTCATTTTATAAAAATATTTGCAGAAAAATCATTCGAAATAGACGCTTTCTCTGATGCTTTCGCACTAGTTTTAGTTGTAGAGTTCATGGTTTAAAAGTAAATTTTTGTAGAAAAAAAAAGTTCGCCAGTAAGGAGGCCGTGACCTTTGAATTTTGAAAAGATGTATTTAAATGAGCGTGAACTAGGCCCCTAGAACCCACACGCAGGGTTAGTTTCAGGCTTTTTCTGTTTACATATATACAGGGTGACGCATTTTTGCGGTAAAGTTGAATATATCCGTTATTATACTAGAAGATACGAAAAAAAATTGTATATGTTAAATATAGGGTGTCTTAAGCTGCATCTTACAAAATTATTTTTACAATCACAGCGGGGCGCAAAGTCGTAGTTGATACAGATTTTCTTTTTATCAACGAAACACTCCTCATATTATTTCATTTTTTAATTTTCATCGACAATTAATGCATATTTGTAAGAAAAAAATTCTAGACGTAATAAGTGAGTTTTGGTAGCGAATTTTCACTAAATGCTTTATATTTCTATAACTCAATTTAGTAATAAACTAAGGTACCGTGGCTAGGAAACCAGTTTTTTCGAGAAGTTTTTGCAATTTGCTTTGTGTTGAGGCATATTCTGTTGTATCGATACTAGAGATGCATATGTGACCATGGGTTTAACCACAGTTTCGTATATGCAATGTACCACCTTGAAATTCAGCCCACATGTTTTTCCTATGAGTCTACGGAAAGTCCTGACTGCCATTGTGGCTCGAAAGAATATTTTCCATGTGTGTGTTCTAGTTCAGTTTTTTGTATAAGAAGATCCCTAAATATTTAACTTCATTGAAATATTTTATCCATGTTCCATTCGGGGTAGGAGCTTTTATCGAATTTATGTCAAAAAGCTTTTTCAGTAAATTTTTTCGAGAAATATTTGTATATTTTCAAACAATAAAGTTATTTTGATGAAATACGGTACACTGTTTCCAATATATAGGTTATACAAGTAACCAACTATGATGACAGCTCTCGTTAAAAAAGACATATGCTAGTAAACATATGTTTATGAATAGTCACTTCCACAAAGCACTTGCTGCATCCAGACCTTGCTGTTGTTGGTAAAACTGAAGCGAAGTCGTGCAGCCGATTTATAATTTGGCAGATACTTTATTTTTCTAAATATGAATTAAGATTTTTTCTAAAAAGCATTTGTAACTTTAATAAAATTTGTACTTAATATAAGTTTATTTTAAAGAAACTTACAGAACCTACTTATACCAAATTGTGATTCTCTGGCTTCACGGTAAATTTAGTTTTGCGGATTTTTTTCAAAAGGAGGTAGAACACAAGATTAATTTTTTTTTCGACAAAAGAAAACGATGGTAACACTTTCGAAAAAGGTATGTACAAATTTAAAATAATAATTTTATTAACATGCCGCACGAATAATGTACAATTCTTATGAAAAATACTACTATAACAAACTTGCTGCGTCCAGAAAGTTTTAATCTTTATATAGGAAGTGAAGTTTTCTACCTTCATTTTAATTGAATTAACAGATTTTTCTGTTGCGGTTTCCATAGTGTCATATACAACATTTCAGGTGGTCTTGTCGTGAGAAATATAATTTTATCACTTGGAGAGCTGCGTAATGGTAAGTTATACTATTTTTACAAACAACGAGAAGTATTAACTGAAAAATATATTTGGAATAATGAGAAAACCTTCATTTCCCAACTAACGATCTCACTAAATAATGACCATTTTGTAATTGATCGATGTCTTTGCTGCAAGTGTAAGTTATAATAGGTATCAACCATGGATCCGACAGTAAATGCAGTGTCACCGTGTTTAAATGCGAACCCACTTGAGCACAGCGATTCGCAGCGGTAGCTCTCAGCGTGGTATTTTATAGGACTTCAATTGTTCCTCCAGCAATTCATCTTGCATTATCCGGTTTGGCACCGCCAACAACACTTCCCTGCATACCACTTCCCTTGAACACTCACCGGTCCTGAACACCTCTAACCACAGCAGAGTACACGTTTATATTGCTAATGTCCAGCAGAGGGACAGAAAATATTGCTGGTTTAACTAATTAAGTTTTCTGAATAGTTATGCTTTTATTATGGAAAATAAAATATGACGCATCAGGCCACTGTAAAAAGTAAGAGCTCTTATAAAACTATAAATTACATCGACGAGAGTCGCAAAAGTAATGCACTTTTATTTCAATTGGGTCTTATATCCATTATGCGTGATTATACTCTTGTAGTTTACTATGTGATGCATTGTAACATTTTATTTTTTAAACAGAGCAAAAACATTAACCTGCTGTGCAACTAACATTCGAGTAATCTAGTTACAGTCAGTTCTCATAGTCCTATGGTTTTTTTTCTTCAGATGGGAAATAAATCATGTACGACCAGGCACATATGGGATCGACAGGCATGGGTGTGCCGGACTTCTGTCGACTTAGACCCCTCCTTTCACAGCCATAGGTGCACAGCGGAACTACATCTCAGTATAACTTCACCACATACTACCATAATCTATTACTTCTTTATCGCTTTTTAGCTTACTTTATCATCATTTTCTTTAGCCTTCAGAATCTTATTAATCACTTCGTCTATGAGTTTCCAGTTTATCTCACATTCTAGCATGTGTTAAACAATATTGTTCGCCGTCCAATCTTAACCTCCGCCTTCTATCTCACCTCCTGCCACCGGTCGCAATATATGACAGTGTGTTCTGGTGTATTGCACCCCCCCAATATTGGTACTCGTCTGTTTCCTTAATCTTGAAGTGGCAAAGCTATGATCTGAAGTGCCCATGTCCGGATAAGAACTGGGTTAGGTAATATACCACATCTTCATGCTGCCGCGTGAACCAGAGACTAATCTTCGGTCTCAGTGTCTTGGCCCACTAAGCTGTTTCTGTTTCTTCGTCCCATTCTGATTGCCATTTTATCATTGCCTGTTCGCGTCTACTTGTTTTTTGTAGTGTCCTGTTTTGGTCTGTTTCATATGTACACTCCGCGATTAGTAAATGAATAGGTACAATAGTTGCGATTACTTGTACCGCTTTGGCTGAAACTGTCATGCTTGAGCTCGATATACGGATTGCCACCATTCTTTGAACACCTTCCATCATCCTTCTGTATTTGTCCATTTCGATACAGCTTTTCGACATTGGTGCTCCGTACCAAATAATGGAAATTATTACGCTACACATGGGTCTTTTACTCCCCGCTCTTGGTTCACATACGTTCGGCTTCCGTCGTTTCACAGCCCTGGCTATCCTATCTGCTCTCTGTACTACCTTTATATGTATTCCCATATTCATGTTGTGTCCCAGTAGTATCCCAGGGTATTTTAGACCCCCCCCCCTCACACACAGCCGTCATTTCGAGGCCATACATACTTGCTATAATGGTATTTATGTTATCTCTACCTAGGTATACCACGACTTCACTTTTTCTGGAGCTAGCTGTAGTTTCCTCTTCTTCAGCCAGATGTCAATTCTTTCCATTGTGCATGCTACTAGTTCCTCTATATCTTCTCTGCTATCGCCACAGATCGTCCGCGTATCCGATAATGGTTGTCTCCTCACATGTGTTCATTCCAAGCACATAGCCGTATTAGATATTCCACAAGGTCGCGGCCAAGTACCGATCCCTGTGGTACACCACAATTCCTTTTCATTCACAAATTATTGCTCCCCATGAGAATTCTTCCATCATCTAGGTAACTGCACATCAATTTAACTAGGTATGGGGCCACTTGTCTTCTCTGTAGTTATGTGATGATCCCGTGCCATGGTACTCTATTAAAGGCGCTTGTAACCTCCAGGATCACCATTACCACGTGCCTATTTGGGTTAGGTTTTGCCTAATCAACAATATTATTAACCACTTGTATCGCGTCAATGGTGCAGCGCCATTTTCCGAAACTACATTGCCTGTCTGACAGCTTATATTTCAGTTCATTTTCTTCCGTGTGTCTCTTGTTTATTATTCGCTAGAGCTGCTACGCTGGCGCGTCGACAAAGCGTGAGGGTCTGTATGATTTCTTGCCAGATGTCTCTATAAGACCGAAGATGCCTGTCTTTCATTCCTTTGGGAAGATACCACTTCTAATATGATAATTATTGTTTCGAGAAATATTTCCTATGGTAGTCAATGTTCTGTGGCATTACCTCATTGGTAAATTGTAAATGGTCTCATTAATCGTCCTATCCATAGTGGATCGCATTTTTTCCAATTGTACGCTTTGACAGCCGTCACTCTCACTGTCATTTTCTTATTAGTTTTCTTCTGAAAAGTTAAGAGCGGTGAAAACTGCCCTTTTTAAGCAGGTGTGTGTCTCTTTGCTTGGGGCACTATTCCCACACCACACAGTGGGTAAACTGATTTCTAAAATAAATTGCTTTACTAATTCGTTCTGATTTTTCAGTACGCTTTTCAGCCCAGTGTTTGGCTGGCCTTTGTTTTAAGTTAACACTTTTATGGTTTTCCACCTATTACCAGAGTATCAGGATTTACCGTCAATGTTGGGTTGGATGCTTCCGGCCATTTTGTGCTTACTTATTCGAAGAGCCAGATTACCTTTGAGTCGGTGTGTTCAACGTCTATTCACGGAGGAATTCCTGAATAACCTTTGTTACGTCAGCTTGTCGAGGCTGAAGCAGAAGTACCTAATAGCCGATAAAAGAAATCAAGGAAAACTGTAGGTTAAGTAAAGTCACTACCTTCGCTTCTATTGCAAAGCGTTTATAAGCACTGAATCAAAAAGTTGTGGGTGATTGGAAATATATTTATGGAAGTTCGCTACCAGACTTTTTAAGAATGCTAATGAACGTCGATTAGTATCTTGGGTTATATATATATATATATATATATATATATATATATATATATATATATATATATATATATATAGTACAGTGTGTCCCAAATTCGAGATATGACAGGAAATTGGTCTGGACTAATTTCCCCCAAAGTAGTTAAAGTGAGTTTCAATTTAATTTGAGGTACTGCCAAATAGCAAATGGAACACATTCTGAGCATTTAATGAAGAACATTTTTTATCATTAATAATTTTTTAGTCGTCTTTAAAATGAAAAAATGCGTTTTTTTAACGGCAAGGAATACAAACTTGAAAATTGAAAATAGTTCACAAAAAGCTAGCCATCTAAAAAAAAGATTGATGATGTCATATCTCGAACTCACACTGTATAATATTTAGAGCAAATCAAGCCGCAGAAAGTGCGTTATGGTAGTCAATTTTGATAAGAATTATAAATAATATATTAGTGATTTAGCCTTATATTTAAAGTTATAAATAATTATTATAAATATTTTATTTTATTAGGAATAGTAAAAATAAGGGAAAGAAGGGCAAGCAACAACATGATCACTAACATAAATATTTATACTGTAATTTGGATACAAAACTCAAACAAAGAAACTGATGAACAAGAAATATACTCAAAACAAATACACTAGAAAGCTGTACATAAAAAAATCTGTGGTTCATGCATTGAAGAGGATTGTATGCATGCACAAGTTGAAAGAACCCCAGAACGAAGACGCTTTCTGCACCCTCACCAAAAAACACTCAGGTCCTGCTTTCCCTTGTGCAGGCATACAACCAGTTTCAAAGTATAAAGCACAAGAAAATTTTTTTGGGAGCAACCCCCAAGAAAGTTACGGGACCTGGGGGCGAATATGGGTGTTGTGCGGCGCACACAGGGCATTTTTCAAAGTCCGACTAGGTAAATTTTCTGGCATTTTCCGCTCATATTTGATGCCCGCCCAGCATCCCTATTCAATCTTGGCCCCTTAACCTTTTTGGGAATTGTTAACAAGAAACTTGTCTTGTAGGTCGTGCATCCACGAAAGGTTCTGGAAGAAAAATCAATAAATCCTCTGCGCAGTAAACTGCAAATTTACCGAAATTACATTACACTTCGTTGCCCATAATGTCATTTTCAGATAATAGAGAATACAGTACTAAATTAAATATATACACTTGCATTTTTATTTCTTTTCTATTTTTATATTACATATATAAGCACAATATAAGTATAATTAAGAGGGGTGGGGGCTAATTAAGCATTGTGGCAGTACAAACTTGAAAAGTAGAGAAGTTACATAGAGCGCGTTAATAGTCATAAATTATAATCATAAAAAATTACTTGTAACTGTATGCTCATAAAAATCAGTAAAATACATTTATAAAATCTAATGAAATTTAATTTGTTAATAGATTATGAGATGTGATGAAATGTCAAATTCACTGTACCGGAGCATTAGCATAATATTATTATGTTGCGACTATGCTCACCTCATTCGCATGCGCGTGATGGTGCAGAAAGGTAGCCGCATTATCATATCTCTCTAGTAATCCTACCATGTCTAAAACCTAAATTTGAGGCTAAATAGCCAATTTCTCCCCCTCCCCTTCTTCTTCTTCTTCTTCTTTATTTGTAGCGTCTGTCTCCACCAACCTAAATTTCCAAGTTGATATTGACAATTGACAAATGACAGCTGCGATCCACCACAGTCTAACAACGTGGTCAGATATGATAAATTAGGATTGGAGGGGTAAATTCAAAATCATGAGATATGAGAGTTAACTTTCGGCTTAACACGATTGACTTTTTAAAACAATTGTTATTAACTATTACAAAAGTATATACTAAGTTATGCATACAGCATTAAAGTAATAAAATACTGATATCAACATAAATGTTATATAAAATTGCGTAGCAGTGAAATGACTAAGACTAAACAGCGACGATAAGTGAACAGGCAGTTTTCGTGCTATACCCTTTTATAATATAATGGATGAGGCTTCAATTGTTCTTGCAGGTGTCTATCTCTGCATCAGCTATTTCATTGTTTATTGATGTCGGTTGTTGGATCAGCTCCGTCGTATATCCATGAGAATGCTACTTTGCAGTTTCACTGTCTATTGTTTTACACTGTATCACTTTGACTTATAATAGGGTATTGTTCCCGATGCTGGGATCTAGCATAATTCCAAATTTCCAGGTGTTGAATACGGACTAAGTTGGAAAAATTTCAGATGTTTATACATGAAATTTCTGAAGATCTGGCAACCCCGGTAAAAAACAGCTACATCTGTACATCTTGCAATGATTGTAACTTCCATGGTTTAGATTTTTATCTTTTTTTTTAAATTTCAACAACACACCACAAGGGCTTACAGCCGAAATACCATCGTACCGTGGGTGTTGACAAGGAGGAAAGAGGCAGCTTGTTAATTCTGGACTTGAAGGTTTGGAGGTTCGGAGGAGAAGGAAAAACATGTGCCGGCAAGGAATTCCAACTTGGAAGTCCTCGGGACAAAAGAGCGGGCATAACAAGATGTTCTATGTCTGGTGACCTGGAAAGTAAAAGGGTGCATTCGCTCTGTTCCCCTGGTAAGATCTGTTGGGGGCAGCAGGTGGGGGAACTATGGAGGAAAGCTCCTCTGGGCAGTGCCCGTGCAGATATCTATAAAAGAAAGAGAGGTCACCAACGGCACGTCGGTGCGCAAGGGATGGCAGCCTTTGGGTGAGGGTAGGGTCACCGATGAGACGTATAGCTCTCTTTTGAATGGAGTCCAGGATAGCGAGTGTAGAAGCGGCAGCGGCACCCCAGATGTGGGTCCCCATTTATTTAAATACCATCGGAGTAGAAGTAACGTTATTTGTCTTTGTGCAACATTGTAGATATTGCACAGAATTTGAAGGGATTATTTTATTATTAGTTTCGAATAACTTAATTTTTCTTTAATCGAAAGGCCTAAAAATTGGTACACAACCATGTCTATCTATGTTCTTTTCATTTTTAAAATTTTGTTTAAATCAGTGAAACAGTTTACAGGATATTGCGTTTTTAAAAACATTTGTTAATTTTTTTTAAGAAAAATTGGGTGTTAGGATTTGATGAACGAACTCGTTCCAGGCAGGTAATTCCCAAATTTGATCAAAATAAGTGAAGTATTTTTTGTGTTATGGGTTGGATATATATATATATATATATATATATATATATATATATATATATATATATATATATATATATCGCTCACTTGAACAAATTTTCTGAAAGTCTTACCATCGATACCTCTCTATTACATAATTTTCCTCGTGAAAATTCAGTAAAAAGGAATCTGAATTCGATTAATTTAATTTATTCCAAATTGAAATCTCGCACTGTATGTAATGAGGCATAGCGGCAATTAACTGAGACGAGCTGATAAGGTAAACGGTTTTACCACCATTTTACATTGAAAGCGAACAATAATACATATGCGATAGTAGCCATAAATTTAGAGTAACCATACAAAAAATTTTATTGAATTTACTAAAGAAAAGGAAATAAAGCAAGCGAGTCTAAAATAATTAAGATAAATACTTTACAGCCACCAGCGTTGCTCGCGACTTAATACAATCGAAGGAGAGTTGACTTCATCGATATTTCGTTTCCTAATGTATTTCAAAACTCATTAATCATTTAAATCGACGATCGTTACACAATCCATTTTATATTTACCTGCAATTTAGTACAATTTTATATACATTCTTTATAAGCAAGCCCAATATTTCCTGTGTTTACTTTCGATATCTCCCCTTTATCGACAGAAGTTTGCATCACCATCTTTCACGTGGTAAAACAAGACGGCATCGCCTGTGATCCGGGAGCCTGGTATAATGGTTGTCCTATATCCCAGCGAAGGAAGAATTCCTCATGTATTTTATGATAGAGCTCCTGAGAGTCCTTTGTAACGCTAGTGCCAGTGTTTCTGAGGGCTTTAAAAGAAGACGATATTTCTAAAGTGCTGGCCTCCAGCCCAGCTATCTTCTAAGACTCCATTTGCATTAAAAACGGCGAACATTCCATCTCTTTCTGTTCAATTGTTAGAAGTCGCTAAACAAATCTACGTCTAAGCGACCACTTTAACCGTTCCACCACACGACTATTGTGCATACTACTCGAGTTACGTCATAACGATGCACTCTTTTAATAGCCTACCTAATGCAAAGCTTTTTAGAGTATTGTCCTCTTTCAGGAGATTTGGGTTATCAACAAACAAGAGTACGGAATACAACGGAAAGGTTTTATTTCTATTATGGTCCAATTTTTTCCGAGTTTCAATTCTCTTGTGTACTACTAATAAAAAATATTAAAATTTCACCAGCCCAAATGTACAGGATGAGTCAACTATAGAATAAAGCAAGTTTGTCGTTTATGAGTAAACTTTTTAAATAAAACGTATATGTTATATTATATTATGGGTACCAAGTGTGCGTATTTAAAATATCTTGGACTGTACAGAGTGTGCCAAAGAAGCAGGGCAGTACAAAGTGGGTATTTTTTAAGACATACTTGCGTATTTTACAATATATATATATATATATATATATATATATATATATATATATATATATATATATATATATATATATATATATATATATATATATATATATATATATATATATATATATATATATATATATATATATATATATCATAGATTAAGGCAATGGGTGAAGCATTAGACTGAAGAAATAAAAGTGAAGAAATTGTTTTACCTGGTTTGTCAAAATTTGAACTCTGCTGAATGAACTTGATATATAATTGTCACATTGCTTTAGATATAAGTTTTAAAATTATGTAAATCTACAGCACAAGTCTCAGACTTATTGTATAGGGATACTGTGTGATTTTTATCGATTAATAGATTATAATAAATAATAATAATAATACATATATTTGTGTGTGTGTGTGTATGTATCACACCCATAACTCAAAAATAAGCGGCCGGTTTAATCAAATTGGGTGAGTACCTTCCTTTTGCAAGTGACTTGAATAAGTTCATTACCCAAGAAAATTGGCCCGGTTCTTCCCGTTTTACCAAATTTGGTACGCGGGTTTATATCATCAAAAGTAAATTTGAAAAATTTAGATCTGTAATGTTAAAAGAGAAAAAGTTATGGGCAGTTAAAGAAAAAACTTGGGTTTTTTCTTAAAACGTTAAAGTCGCGATTTTAAACGTCAAAATTTGCAACATATAGACAAACAACCTGTAACTAATACGGATTAGGTAAAAAAATGTAGCAAGACGAGTGTTTTAGAACCCCTTTAGTTTCATTGTCCTTCATTTTACTAAAATATTTCCAGAAAATTTATTTGAAATAGACCCTTTCTCTGATGCTTTGGCAGTAGTTTTATTTATAGAGTTTATCGTTTAATAGTCTATAATCTTTAGCGAATTTTCGTAGAAAAAAATGAGGAAAACGCCACTTTTAAAAATCCTAAAAGATTTTCTCAGCGCGAATTAGAACCCATATCCGGGCTCACTTTCAGTTTTTATCTGTTTTTGTGTATACAGGGTGACGCATTTCTACAGAAAGGCTCAATATATCCGTTATTGTTCAAGATAACGAGAATAATTTGTAGACGTTAATTATAGGATGTCTTGAGCTGCATCTTATGAAATTATTTTTACAATCACAGGATGGCCCATAACTCGTTGCAGATACCTTTTTTTTTGATCAGACTCCTAATATTACTACATTTTCCATAGAAATATAATGCAAGTTTGTAAGAAAAAACTCTGGGCGCAGTAAGTGCGTTATGGTAGCTACCTTTCATTAAATGCTTCAAATTTCCTTAGCTCAATTTGCTATTAATCTAGGGTTCGTTGGCCAGGAAACCAGTTTTTTCGGGAACATTTTAAGTATATGTTCGGAAAATTTTTACACATTTTCAAACAATTAAGTTATCTTGATTAAATATGGCACATTGTTTCTACTATATAAGTTATACTGGTAACCAAATTTTGTGACTTTTTTCTTTATCAGCAGAAATATATCCTGATGACACTGTGGCCTATAATAGGGGTGATACTTGTACTTCTTGAGTATTTTTCACACCCGCGATTTGGAGAAACCCGAATGAAGTGATCGATCCACATTTATCATCTCCAAAATGCGTTCTTCAAACCTAACCTGTCGATTAACTTCGATATAATAATGCTTTTCAATATTCTGTTGTAGAAATTGAAGTTTTTGTCCCTGACCAACGCTTACTTCTTGTTCTACAGAAATGTTTGCACATATTTCAAATTTCTGTACATATTTTTAATGGTACTTGTAGATATTGGTATGTACAAACGTACACCACCATAAGAAGTTTTTACCATAAAAACCCTTTCTTCGTTTGCGTAATTATTCACTTGTACAGTGGTATGCAAACTAATAAGAAATTATTGTGTGACAAGTCGAACAAATCAATTTTTAGTAACTTATTTGACAAGAACTGCCAAAATTAATGTTACATCTTGGGTCAACATTTCAAAATAAAAATTAACTCCCAGCATAACTTTGGTATCATAATTATGCGAAATAATCTTACCTCCGTATTAGCACCATTACAGTTTATACATATTCAACCTGGTGAGCAGGAATCAGTAGAGCCTCGGTAGTTCAGAGGTAAGAACTTATGCCTCTGAACCATAGGGTACTGGGTTTGATCCCAGGGTACTCCTTTCACTTTTTCAGTACATACTGTACAATTGACATCAACCGAGGTTATGGCATTGTATTTGAGCAAGTTGAATGTCTGCACGTTCCGCTTTTCGGAGGGGGCGTAAAGTCGTCGGTCCCGTGTCCTTGCGATGTTGGGCACGGTAAAGATCCAGGATATGGAGGTGAAACTGCTCCATAGCGTCGGTGATTGGCCATAGTCGCGGAAATAGGCCGACGTTAAAGAAATAAAAAACATAGACATAAACAGCAGGAATCAGCAAAATGTTCAGTACCATGTAAAATCTCTATGTTTGTGCTTTGTGAACGGATAGAGGGCATATATATATATATATATATATATATATATATATATATATATATATATATATATATATATATATATATATATATATATATATATATATATATATATATATATATATATATATTGGTAACAGTATAAATTGAATAGCTAAACAACTAAGCTAGTTTGGACGTATTTGTGGTTCCTCCTCTGCTTTGCACAAAGAATTATTGGCGACAACCGTGGTATTTCTTCTGGATATCCCTCGCATAAGGAATAAAATTGGGATCTTTCGTTAAATTATTTATATTTGTACTACTACTACTACCCTGGTATATCGTGTCGGCTGCCACGCTTGCGTTCCAGTTGTCGGTGGTTCGAGAATGGTCCGCATGTTGAGAGGGATAGATGGCTGGGGACGTATGCGAGTGAGAGCGAAGGCGTGGCGCTATCTGCTTTCAGGCAGGAAATGTGAATGCTCCGGAAGTTTCGAGAGAGAGATTTTTAGATTTCGTTGGCAATTGTTGGAGTTAACACGTGGTTCGTTCTGAGAGGCGAGTTGGATATTAATTATCCCCCTTTTTTTTCCCTCAGGGCTCGTCCGCGGCCTTGCCGCCCCGATAGCACCGCAACCCTTGATTGATTGTGCATACCCTTAGTCTTACTCCACCCATTCCAAGATCACTGTGCCTTGAACTAGTCTGCACAGCGATTGGTAGGGTGAAGTTTTATATTGCTCTGTCTCCGGTCTAGAGTGACCGTAGATCACTTGTCTTTTCCGGTCCAGAGCTATACACTCACACAAGATGTGCTGGGCTGATTCCTCCCCCTCGCCGCAGAGTCTGCATGCGAGGTCCCCTTCGAGCCGCCCCATTTTATGCAGGTGTTTCTTGACGGCCATGTGTCCCGTCAAGAGACCTGTTGTGTTTCTGAGCTGTCCTCTGCTAAGGTTTATCAGCTCCACAGCTCTCTTTGAACTGGGTCCGTCAATTATTGACTTCCCATGTCTGAGCCCTGGACAGTCCGCCCAGTACACCTTGTGTTGGTTTCTGACCCAGGACTTAATGGCTCCCCTGGCAGTGCTCTTTGACACGCCCAGAGCCGGTTCTGGTCCCATAAATGGTTCTGCTGACCCTCTCTTCGCGAGACTGTCAGCTTCTTCATTGCCTTTAACCCCCGAGTGACCCGGCACCCAGATGAGGGTCACCTCATTCTGCCCAGCCAGGTCGCTCGTCTCGTCTCGGCACTCACTCACCAGCCAGGAATTTACCCGTGGGCTACTTAGTGCCTTAAGGGCTGCCTGGCTGTCTGTGGCTATGAGGATCCGCTTGTTGGTGTAGCCCCTCCTCTTGTTCTCCCGCACACAGTGCAGGATGGCGTACATCTCGGCCTGAAACACCGTTGCATGGGCTCCGAGGGAAATACTATGACTTACCCTCGGTCCTTCCACCTGCCCCCGTCCCACGCTCCCCGCCAGATCCGTCCGTGAACCAGACGAGCGCGTCCCGTGGCATGCCCGGCGTCTCCTCCCGCCATGCCTCGCGATCAGGGATTTCCACTGTAAAGTTGTTTTCCCTGCACATTCGCGGGCTCGCGAAGTCTGACCTCATTTCAAGCATGGGCTCCTTCACGATCTCCTGAATTTTGCAGTGGCCCCTGAAGCCTGGGTTGATCTTCAGTCTACCATTGCAGGCTAGTCTGTATAGTCCTAGCCTGGCCTCTCTCATAATAACTAAGTGTAGGGGGGGTAGATCCAGCAACACCTCCATGGCGGCTGTTGGGGTTGAAGACATGGCCCCTGTGATGCCTAGGCAAGCCATCCTTTGGATCTTGCCTAGTTTTTGTTTGGCACTGGATTGTGTCACCTTAGGCCACCAGACCAGTGCCGCATATGTTAACGATGGTCTGACCACCCTTGTGTACAGCCAGTGGGCCATACTAGGTCTTAGTCCCCACGTTTTTCCATATAGCCGCCTAGTGACGGCTAAGGTCATGACTGCCTTACGCAGTATTTTTCCAATGTGACCATTCCAGGTTAGCTTAGAGTCCAATACGAGCCCAAGATATTTTACCTCCCTGGCGATTGGAACGCTCCTACCGTATAGAGTGAGAGTTCTGTGGCTTTCACACTTCCTCCTCCTCGTAAACGGCACGACGGTTGCTTTCTCGGGGCTCACCCAGAGCCCTTAATCAACCGTCCACCCTTCCACCAATTTCAGTGCAGTCTGCATACGCTCCCACACTGCCTGTGTGACCTTTCCACGGACTATGATGACAATAATTATCCCCCTTGGTGGATCTAAATTGCGCTCAGAACACATCTACAGTCTTGTTGGTGATATCGTAATTTGCGTAATTGATGTTGAAGGCTGTAGATATATCCGTTTGAGGGGATTTAAGGACCACATTGACGTTGTCACGTGTTGGAGTTCGTTTCCCTCTTTGGAGGTAAGAAATCATCATATCTCGTAACTATAACACCTTTAGCATTCCGTTACTTGTTGTTTTTAGGGTTCTTGTGCAGGGCAATCCTTGTACCGGGAAGAATTTTGTTTTGGGCGATTGTTGTGCTGAATAGAGTTTTTGTATTGGGCAGTACCGTTGGCAAATTCACGTATCATAGAAGAATTTTTAGTAGAATAAGTCTCGCATGGAATAGCGAATTTTCATGTACCGAACGAAGTATATGGCTATTGAATTAAATTGAGTTTATGTGCTAGTCAAGAGCAATGATAATTCCTGTTAGCTGTGGAATCTGGAATTTATGAATTAGGATCTCAGTGAGGAGGTCTTCGCTTTCCGTTGTCGCATTGCCGTTCCGTTGTTGCATTATTCCCGTAGTTGCAGTCCCGTACCCCTAAAGGCCTTAGTTTGTATGGAAATTGTTGGTAACTTGATGGCCTAGAAGTCCAGGAATTTCAAGTAAGAATTTTCCGTTTTGTGATAAAGAATAGAGTGATAAGAGAGACGATCTTGATAAGCTACATTTTTATATATTCATCTCTGTTAAATTTGCTAAAATCAACCTGAGTTTATTTTATTTCAACTTCAATAAATGTGGTACAGATTTTTACGAAACCATTGTTAATATAATTGCTTCACTTTTGATAGTACCACCGTTTATCATATATTGTTAACATTAGTCAAGCTTATTGATTATTCTTTGGGACTTGATCTTCAATCAGGCCACTTACCGTAATTAACGTGTAATTAATTAATATTTGGGGAAATAAGTTGTGAGCTTTGCGTGCACGAAAAGTGGAATTTTCCATAGAACAATTATATTTGTAGTACATTCATACATACTCAGTAAAGATCTTGATTATTTGGTAGTAAGTCATTTTAGTTATATTATAGAGACTTTTAATTTTAGATCAGAATTTTAGAACAGCTTTTAATAAATTCTTGTATGCCAAAGAAGCTTAATAAAAGCACTTATTTTATCATATTTTAGGTGTGTTTTGGTTTTGTGTTTGTGTTTTGTTTTCAGGGCTGTTGATAATTAGCTTCCTGTGCTCGATTGTGGTTGGCTATAGTTGCCAGTGTGATCCAAGAATTCTTGGTTGTGTTGGATCTGGGCAAGGAAGCATATTAGTGAACATCTTTTTAGAATATCCGGGAGTGGAGGTTAAACAGTCAAGTGGCGCCCCTAATTAACATCTTATTTTAACCCACGCCCATCTCCAGTGTATAAAAGCTGGCGGCCCTCTAACTTCCCGGTAATTTAGCTTATGCCAATGACAAATTAGATTTGTGGATAGATTAGGAATTATTTGAGCATTTGTCATCTGGTATAAAAGGAAGCGCGGCAGCGTCATAATATATATATATATATATATATATATATATATATATATATATATATATATATATATATATATATATATTATATTATTATTGGCTTTAATTTTATATTTTATATTTATTATTATATATTTTATATTATATTGCCCCACTGTTGGGCGTCAATTATACAAATATTGGCTTGACTTTTTATTTTTAAATTTATATTATATTATATTTTATTATGTTAATTCAATGTTTTTATATTTCTATTTATTTTATATGGAAAAATGATATTTAAAAATGATAATGATATTTTACACCATGTATTATGTGTGACTCTGTATATTTTATAATGTGAAACTTTATCTGAATAAAAATGTTTTATGACTCTTTTATTATGTGATTTAAGCTATCTCAGGGTTATTTGGGTTGCCTATCCTTCTACTATATATATATGTATGTCAAATAAATTGTATTCAAATATTTAATATATACTTACTATCTCAGTGGTGAGTTCTGCTAAAAAAAATAGGGAAAAATATAGCCTGCAAATATTTATAGTAACCTTATTAAATCTTATTTTGTTTCAAAGAATTATGTTTCAAAATTCGTAAACAAATTTTATTGGCACAATTTCAAATTTAAAATCTAAACGGATCCGTTTGTCAAACTAATATTATCAATTTACAATGATTAATCTTAGTACCCGAATTTTCGGCTGTCATTTATGTTCTGATTAATAAAATATGGATCATTGACCTGCACTCCCTCTGTATTCGCAATGTTGAACTATGGTTAAATTATCCTATAAGATTTCTATTTTATGCATTGAAATCTTAATTTCCCATAAACACATTTGCTTAAAATGATATTTGACAGAATGGGCTGTCTTTCTTATTGAAATATTTGTCTTGTTAAGCTGATATACATTAAACAAAATAAATCTCTAACCTTGGCTTCCTCGCTAATGGTAATGGGTATCCTCAAATGTAAGTATTATTGATATATTTACTGCTTATCTCGTACTTTCTTACGTTAAAAAACTTGATGTAACGTCTCTTCTCTGTTTTAGCGGCAAATTCAATTTTCCTCGCACAATTTATACTTTAAAATATTTATATTTAAAATGGGAAGCAAGAATGACGCTCTCTCGCATCTGAATTTTTATCAACCAACAATAAAATCATAACAAAAGCGGAAATGTTGCCCAAATTCATCTCACATTTGGTGTTTCCTGTCTGTTCATGGCATTCTCTCTTCCAACTAATTAATACGTTTGACAGCTAATCTCCTTGGAACCGTCGAGTAAGTTAAATATTCTATCCCTAAAATTGACATCTGACCTAACCTTATTTCTACATAACATAACCAACAATAATTTTCTTTAACATTAATTCAGTTCATGTTGTAATCTTGATTTTAAAAGTTCCACAACACTTAACACTGTTTTTAGTAACTTCCAGTTCATTGTTTTTATAAACACAGACACAAATATGGGTACATTTCAGTTCATTGTTCACATAAATAAAACTAAATTTATATATTGAAAACATCATACAGGGGTTTGTTTTGTTCATTACCTTCAGGTAATTGATTTTATAACATAATTCTTTGGTATGTATTTCATGCTTAATATTTCAATCTATCTACATATAGATTTTTGGCTCTTTTAATTTCACTTTAACTGAGATATTTTCCAAATTGCTAGTTATACTTTTTAAAGACTCATTTAATGATCATTTCAACAAATTATGGCTATATATCTTTCATTGCTTCTCCAAATAACACTGACTAACAATAATAGTGAATGTGCTTGTGTTTTAATGTTATTATTTTGTTTTCTGTTTTAGTGTACAGTAAAATATGTCGAACGATGTGGATATGTATACAATATACAGATAACCCATATGCATTACGTGTAAACCGTAAGTATTTTACTTACTATTGACCAGTGGTACTATTACTACCCCCCATTACTAATCTGATTCCCCAATTTTGTAGATCTGACCATCTACTTTAGTGAAATAATAATAATCGAAACTTAGCTTCGTCATACTAGTTTCCGTCAGGGTTTTAATTTTTGTTTTTATAACTTTATATGGCCTTAGCCTTATTCATTTATTGTCTTTAAGTTCAACTCTAGTTACCCAATTTACAGATTTAATATGGTTCTAAACATTTTCCTTTAAGGTATTCCAATCATGTTTAATGTTTTCAGCTTGTGGAAACTGCCAGCCATAACTTTTTGCATCTTTTATACATTCGCCAAGCAGAGCAGCTTGATGCATAAGTTTTTTGGGGATGCAACCAACATTAACACATGTGCCGCCCAGGCCCCACTGTGAGCCTCTGGGGGATGGAGTAACATAATCCAACACAGCAACTTTAGCTCCCAAGTTTGCTGCTTCTTTCGCAGCTGATAAACCTCCAGATCCTCCGCCTATGACTACCAAATCATATTCAGGAGCATCACCTGTTGGTGTTGGGGCCATGTTATAAGAGTTGTATTAACTAATTTGATCTTGCTCAAAATAACAATGGAAGGCAGAAGATTACTAATAGTAATAGTATCTAGCCTTGAGACTTGAAAGTCAGGTTTTTCAAAGCTGAAAGTATTTTAGTATGATAATCTAAAGGCTATACCAACACCCGTTAAACTGTTACTTTGGAATACTAAACAATTTTTTTCAATGTTACACGGTAACGTCACTTTGGACGACACAAGGATGACAAGGAATAGTGTATCTGATGCTTCTATTTCTATGTTTCAAATTTAGGACAACCGCGTAATAATTTGATGTTATTTAGATAAGTTTTAATAAATTTAACAGACTGTTACTGTTGATTGATGTTAATGTTGACTATTGACTACTTGATCCTGCACTCCCTCTGTATTCGCAATGTTGAACTATGGTTAAATTATCCCATAAGATTTCTACTTTATGCGTTTAAATCTTAGTTTCCCATAAACACATTTGCTTATAATGATATTTGACAGAATGGGCTGTCTTTTTATTGAAATATTTGTCTGGTTGAGCTGATATACATTAAACAAAATAAATCTCTAACCTTGGCTTCCTCGCTAATGGTAGTGGATATCCTCAAATGTAAGTATTATTGATATATTTACTGCTTATCTCGTACTTTCTTACGTTAAAAAACTTGATGTAACGTCTCTTCTCTGTTTTAGCGGCAAATTGAATTTTCCTCGCACAATTTATACTTTAAAATATTAATATATAATTCCTAACAAAAGCGGAAATGTTGCCCAAATTCCTCTAACATTTGATGTTTCCTGTCTTGTCAGGGCATTCTCTCTTCCAATTAATTAATACGTTTGACAGCTAATCTCCTTGGACACCGTCGAGTAAGTAGAAAATAAATCATTATTCTTAAAAATGACATTTGGCCTAACCTTACTTTTTTAACCTAATTATAGTCAATAACAAATTCATTAAGTTCATATGCTGCAATCTTGATTTCAAAGTTCCACAACACTTAACACTGTTTTTAGTAACTTCCAGTTCATTGTTTTTATAAACACAGACACATATATGGGTACATTTCAGTTCATTGTTCACATAAATAAAACTAAATTTACATATTGAAAACATCATACAGGGGTTTATTTTGTTCATTACCTTCAGGTAATTGATTTAGAACATAATTCTTTGGTATGTATTTCATGCTTAATATTTCAATCTATCTACATATAGATTTTTGGCTCTTTTAATTTCACTTTAACTGAGATATTTTCCAAATTGCTAGTTATACTTTTTTTTAAAGACTCATTTAATGATCATTCCAACAAATTATGGCTATATATATATCTTTCATTGCTTCTCCAAATAACACTGACTAACAATAACAGTGAATGTGCTTGTGTTTTAATGTTATTATTTTGTTTTCTGTTTTGGTGTACAGTAAAATATGTCGAACGATGTGGATATGTATACAATATACAGATAACCCATATGCATTACGTGTAAACCGTAAGTATTTTACTTACTATTGACCAGTGGTACTACTACTACCCCCCATTATTAATCTGATTCTCCAATTTTGTAGATCTGACCATCTACTTTAGTGAAATAATAATAATCGAAACTTAGCTTCGTCATACTAGTTTCCGTCAGGGTTTTCATTTTTGTTTTTATAACTTTATATGGCCTTAGCAATTCTCAGCACAACACCCCCCAATTTTGCATACATTATTTCGATTCTCGAAAGTAATGGAAGCAAAATTTACATACGTGCTGATATTTTATTTTCATTGTTATTGATAGAAGTGGAATATATCTTGTATATTAAATATTCCTCTAATTTTTCCTGTGATTGGGTCTTTGATTTCACAACTATTAACTGGGTTTTCTGTTGTGATCTCGAATGGACCCTCAAATGGCATCATTAATTTGGCACTAATATTTTTCTTATAGTTCGAGGTTCGCAATGCCCTTATGATTACTAAATCTCCTCTTTTAAATGTCGATTTCTTAGATTTCTTTTTCAAAAACCTTTTTGCACATTTCTCTGCACGTCTCTCATTTAATTTATTGACCATTTTTACTACTTCTTCGTAGGTTTTACTATTTTGTTGGAGCCATTTTCTTTCAGGCATGACACCTTTGAATAGATAAATAGGTGATTGTCCAGTCATTGTATGTGGACTATTATTAAGTAATTCTTCTATTATATTTAGTTTATCTTGCCACTCTTTGTGATCGCTGTGTACCATTATCCTCAAATACTTGTTAAGTTCTTGTATATATCTCTCAGAAATGTTTGATTGTGGATGACGAATACTCGTAAATCGTAATGTCACTTGGTTTTGTTGACAAAATCTTTTAAAACGTTCTGATTGGAAACATGTCGCATTGTCGACAATACAGAACTTTGGATTGCCTACGATTTGAACATACTTTCTTAGTGAATCACTGACATATTTAACGTTTGTTTTTACACATGGATATAACTTCACAAATTTCGAAAATAAATCTACTACCACTAATATGTGCTTGTTGCCTTGATAGCTAGGTATTAGATCAGATAAGAAATCTATGGCTATAATCTCCAATGGTTCCCTTGCTATGATTGATTTAGGGCTATTTTGATACCTGAGATTCTTCCATTTTCCCAACTGACATGTGGCACATTTTCTCACTCGTTCCTTAATTACTTTGTAGTCGTTTATGGTAATATAATTTTCTCGAAATGTCAGCCATAGTTTTCTAGCACCCATATGACAGTTTTCTGTATGTAGTTGATCAATGATTTTATAGGCCAAGTTATTCGTAATTACATATTTCTCATCGTCAATCGGTCCTTTTACATATATATTTTGACAAATTCTAGAGCCTCTTTTTTCTTTCTCGGACAAGTTTACTTGATCTTGCGTTATCTGATGTAATGAAAAGATTCCTTGTTTATCCTTCAGTATATTCATTCCTATTCTTATTCTCTTTTCCTGTTCTTTCCTGTTGCTATCATTTTCCCTAGTTAAAGCGTCTGCTATAATATTTAGCTTTCCTGGTATATACTTGATGGTAAATTTGTATTCTTGTAGCAATAAGGCCCATCTATGTACTCGGTTGTTCATTAATTTGTTATTCATTATATGTATTAACGACAAATGGTCTGTTTCTATTATGAATTCATTTCCGAGCAAATAAAATCTTAACTTGGTTACACAAAATATAATGCTCGCCAATTCTAGTTCAGTAACGGAATATCCCCTTTCGTGTTTCTTTGTCACCCTTGATACGAACGATATAGGAACTTCTATGCCATCTTGATCTTGTAAAAGAACTCCAGCGAATCTATTTAGCGAAGCATCAGTTCTCAGAGTAAATGCTTGATCATATCTAGGATGATATACCTCTAAATTCTTCGTAAATTCCTTCTTTATTTTGCAAAAAGCCTCTTCATGCTCGACCCCCCATTTCCATTTGACATTCTTTTTCAGTAATCTCAACAAAGGTAACATTTTATTTGAGAGATCTGGAATTAATCTTTTAAAATAATTCAGTACCCCAAGAAATCCTCGTAATGCCTTTAGGTTTCTTGGTCGATGATATTCCAATATACTCTTGACTCGATCTTCGTCCATTTTAACTCCTTTGTCGTTCAGTTCATATCCCAAATATTTGACTTGCATTTTGCAGAAATGGCATTTCTCAAAGTTTACCTTTAAACCTTCTCTGTCTAATGCTCTTAAAACAACGTCTACATGTCTGTAATGATCTTCAATGGTTTTGGAGTAGATTAATATGTCATCGACATAATGCAGTACAAAATCTTCAAATTTGTCTAGGATTTTGTGTAATGCTTTAACCAGAGCAGAACAAGCTGATTGTATTCCAAATGGGGTTACAGCAAATCGATATACTGAACCATCTATCATAAAACCTGTGTACTCTCTACATGATTCTTCCAGTGGTATCAGCCAAAAACTATGTTTTAAATCTACTTTTGAAAAGATATTTGCACCCGTTATATTTCCGAAAATACTTTCTATTCCTACTGGTGAACTATATTGAGGAATTGACAATTTATTAATATTTCTAGCATCTAAACACAATCTTATTCCCCCATCTGCCTTTTTTACTACGACTATTGGGTTGATATATGGAGTATCACTTCTTTCTATTATTCCTTGCTCTAACATGTTATTTATTTCCTGGTGTACTTGTTTCTGATATTTATATGGAATCGGATACGTTTTCGATTTAAAATTTGCTATTTCTTTTACTTTAAATTGATGCATATGACCCACAGCTACTCGACTAGTTTCATCGAACAAACTTTCATACTTACATAATATATTCTTTATTTTACTATCATATTCTTCATTTTCATTTATTATTTCTTTTATATTCTTTTCTTCATATTCTTTCATATAATCTATACTATTTATATAATTCATATTTTCATCTTCACTACTATTTTCTACACATTTATTCACAATTTTGTCAGTCATATGCACTATTTCGTTGTCGATAATTACTATATTCCGTTCATAATCTATGATAGCATTATTTTCATTTAATATATCTGATCCCATTACTACATCAAATTCCAAACCTTCCATTATTAATAAATTAACGTTGATTTCCTTTTTATTTTCGTTAAATTGTAATTTTCCCATTACTGCCTTCGATACTTCACAAATCTTTCTTCCCCTCGCATTTATTAGTGACACCTTTGGTATATTATAACTAAATTTGTTTAACTTTAATTGATCTATTATATTACTACTGATGATTGACGCATTTGATCCAGAGTCCACCATTATATTCACCATTTTGTTTTGGAAGTTTGCTTTTACAAAAACTAATTTATTTTTGTTTTCAAGGTTTTTTTCATTTTCTAATTTTATAAATTCTTTCGGGTGACTATACTGCATGACATTATTTACAAACAATGGTGCGCTTATTCTAAAAAATTTTGGCTGGGTCGATGTATCTGTGCTGCGACTTCAATTCGGTTTTGCTCTTCAATTTGTTGTGGTATATTACTTTCCATTGCACAATTTCTTAGTTGGCCACCTGGATTAGGATATTGACGGTTATTGTTGTCATTTGTCCTGGGCATCTGTGTTCTTCCTGGCTGATAATTGTTGTTATATCTGTATTGCCTCTGATCTTGTCTTGTGTTGTCGTAATTTCCTTGGTCATTTCTGTTTCTATCCCTGTTTAGATACTGATAATTTCTTGGGTTGCTATTGTTGTTCGATACCCCAGGTCTTGTTTCATTCTGGTTGTAGCGTGGCCTATTGTCATACGTGTTACCTCCATATCTTTGATTCTCTTGATAATTTGGTCTTCTGTAGTCTGGTTTGTTTTCCCCCTTATTTCTTATATTTCTTGTCCTTAGGGTTCTTTCAATTCTTGTCAAATAAGTTAACAGCTGCTCCATCGTTTTGATATTGTTTATCGCAATTGTCTCCGTAATCTGGTTTTCGAAATGTCTGGAGATATACATGACTATTTCTTCTTCCTCCATTCTCGGGTGTAGGTACTGCGCTGTATTGTACAAATGCAGACAATAGTTGCTAAAATCTTGATTTTTATTGTAATCGAACCGTCCAAAGTAAAGTTTTTCTCTGAATATCCCTTGATGGAACTCTCCCCAGTAAAATTTCATAAAAAGATGTTCAAATTCTTCTATGTTGTGGATTTCGTTTTCTCTACTGGAAAACCATAGTAAAGGATTTCCTACCAGCTGCATCCTTATCACGTCCTTTACATCGTTGATATCAGTTATATATCTTACTTTGTTTTTTATGCTGTTGATAAACACTCTGGGGTGTAGTTTGTTTATATTTCCATCAAATTTTGTTCCTGTATCCATATTTATTGGCATACCGTAGCTTCTGGTGTTTTGACTGTTTATTTTGTTGAAGATTTCTTCTCTCGTCTTGCCAATTTGCTCCTCTGTTTTCTTTTTTATGTGTGTTATTTCTGAGTCAACCATTTGTATTTGTGTTTCGACTTTTGTAAACTCTTCTCTGATCTTCTCGGCTTGATTATATAAGTGGTCGTGGATTTCTTGCATTCCTGTATTCATTTCGGTTTCTATTTTCTGGCAATTTCGTTGACATTTCTGTTTTGCCTCGTCCACATCACTTCTTATTTGTATAATTACCACCTCATTTTCCTTTTCCAATGTGTTTTGTTTCCTGTTCATTTCCTCCATGAGATATTTCTCACTCTCTTCTATTTTTCCTGCCATCCTGTTTTCCATATCTTGCTTGAGTTTTTCTATATTTTCTTTCGTTTCTTCTCTGAGATCTTGAATGTTTCTATACAATATAGTATCATTTTCTTGTAATTTATTCATATCCGTTTTGATTTCTGTTGTTACATTCTGTATAAATACTTCTAGATTTTTCATATCTTCTTGTTTCGCCATTTTATCACTCAGATTTTCTTCTTGTTTCTGCAATTTTTCATCTAGATTTTCTTCTTGCTTCGCAAATTTTTCATTCATACATTCCTTTATATTTTCCATATTTTGTTGCAACATACTTGCCATTTGTTGCAAATAGGTTTGTTCCTTACTTGGCGTTTCTTCTTGTGCATTCGGTTCTATCGTTTCAGTTTCTTCACTCTCCTCCGGTTTATCTGGTATTTCCTCCTGCGATACGGTTTCTTTTACTAACATTTCTTCTCTTTTCTCTTCTCCTGTGTCTCCTTCATCAAATTGTTCCTCCTGTTGTATTTCTTCCGTCTTCTTTGTTTTTCTAGCTCTTGTTTGCTTTTGTTGCGACATTTTTATGTTTAAATTTCTTTATTTAGGATGGTCAGTAATTAAATTTTTGTTTTTCAGGTCTGGCTCTACCAATGTTAAGAATTCCTGTGCCCAGATGTTGCAGTTTGATCCCCTGTTTTGCTGTGCCTGACGTTATGGCTAGTTTCCCCTATTTTTGCTGTGCCCGAACGTTGCGGCGCCAATTATATTATTATTGGCTTTAATTTTATATTTTATATTTATTATTATATATTTTATATTATATTGCCCCACGTTGGGCGCCAATTATTCATTTATTGTCTTTAAGTTCAACTCTAGTTACCCAATTTACAGATTTAATATGGTTCTGAACATTTTCCTTTAAGGTATTCCAATCATGTTTAATGTTTTCAGCTTGTGGAAACTGCCAGCCATAACTTTTTGCATTTTTTATACATTCGCCAAGCAGAGCAGCTTGATGCATAAGTTTTTTGGGGATGCAACCAACATTAACACATGTGCCGCCCAGGCCCCACTGTGAGCCTCTGGGGGATGGAGTAACATAATCCAACACAGCAACTTTAGCTCCCAAGTTTGCCGCTTCTTTCGCAGCTGATAAACCTCCAGATCCTCCGCCTATGACTACCAAATCATATTCAGGAGCATCACCTGTTGGTGTTGGGGCCATGTTATAAGAGTTGTATTAACTAATTTGATCTTGCTCAAAATAACAATGGAAGGCAGAAGATTACTAATAGTAATAGTATCTAGCCTTGAGACTTGAAAGTCAGGTTTTTCAAAGCTGAAAGTATTTTAGTATGATAATCTAAAGGCTATACCAACACCCGTTAAACTGTTACTTTGGAATACTAAACAATTTTTTTCAATGTTACACGGTAACGTCACTTTGGACGACACAAGGATGACAAGGAATAGTGTATCTGATGCTTCTATTTCTATGTTTCAAATTTAGGACAACCGCGTAATAATTTGATGTTATTTAGATAAGTTTTAATAAATTTAACAGACTGTTACTGTTGATTGATGTTAATGTTGACTATTGACTACTTGATCCTGCACTCCCTCTGTATTCGCAATGTTGAACTATGATTAAATTATCCCATAAGATTTCTACTTTATGCGTTTAAATCTTAGTTTCCCATAAACACATTTGCTTATAATGATATTTGACAGAATGGGCTGTCTTTTTATTGAAATATTTGTCTGGTTGAGCTGATATACATTAAACAAAATAAATCTCTAACCTTGGCTTCCTCGCTAATGGTAGTGGATATCCTCAAATGTAAGTATTATTGATATATTTACTGCTTATCTCGTACTTTCTTACGTTAAAAAACTTGATGTAACGTCTCTTCTCTGTTTTAGCGGCAAATTGAATTTTCCTCGCACAATTTATACTTTAAAATATTTATATTTAAAATGGGAAGCAAGAATGACGCTCTCTCGCATCTGAATTTTATCAACAACCAACAATAATTCCTAACAAAAGCGGAAATGTTGCCCAAATTCCTCTAACATTTGGTGTTTCCTGTCTTGTCAGGGCATTCTCTCTTCCAATTAATTAATACGTTTGACAGCTAATCTCCTTGGAAACCGTCGAGTAAGTAGAAAATAAATCCTTATTCTTAAAAATGACATTTGGCCTAACCTTACTTTTTTAACCTAATTATAGTCAATAACAAATTCATTAAGTTCATATGCTGCAATCTTGATTTCAAAGTTCCACAACACTTAACACTGTTTTTAGTAACTTCCAGTTCATTGTTTTTATAAACACAGACACATATATGGGTACATTTCAGTTCATTGTTCACATAAATAAAACTAAATTTACATATTGAAAACATCATACAGGGGTTTATTTTGTTCATTACCTTCAGGTAATTGATTTAGAACATAATTCTTTGGTATGTATTTCATGCTTAATATTTCAATCTATCTACATATAGATTTTTGGCTCTTTTAATTTCACTTTAACTGAGATATTTTCCAAATTGCTAGTTATACTTTTTTTTAAAGACTCATTTAATGATCATTCCAACAAATTATGGCTATATATATATCTTTCATTGCTTCTCCAAATAACACTGACTAACAATAACAGTGAATGTGCTTGTGTTTTAATGTTATTATTTTGTTTTCTGTTTTAGTGTACAGTAAAATATGTCGAACGATGTGGATATGTATACAATATACAGATAACCCATATGCATTACGTGTAAACCGTAAGTATTTTACTTACTATTGACCAGTGGTACTACTACTACCCCCCATTATTAATCTGATTCTCCAATTTTGTAGATCTGACCATCTACTTTAGTGAAATAATAATAATCGAAACTTAGCTTCGTCATACTAGTTTCCGTCAGGGTTTTCATTTTTGTTTTTATAACTTTATATGGCCTTAGCAATTCTCAGCACAACATATATATATATATATATATATATATATATATATATATATATATATATATATATATATATATATATATATATATATATATATATAATGCAGTGTGAGGCGCCAAGGGTTTCTGTTAGGAGTTTCTCAATAACCAAACAGATTTTAATACGGAAAATTTTGATTCCTAGATTTTCAGCCAAGCCCAATTAAACAAAAATATTTTTGCTCACGTGACACTTCCGGTTATACCAGAACTGTACAACAACTTTGTTATTTTAAATACAGTATGCTTCTTTTTAATAGATTTTTATATTTTGCTCATGATTTAAGGTAGACGTTCACTAGCATACAATGTGTTTAAAGTTAACCGTTTTCAAAATATTTCGTTTTTTTTTAGAAAATTTTGGCAAAATCATAGGTGCAGTTTATACCTGATAGGTATAAAAATAATGCTCAAAGAATCTTCTTTCGCACACAACACACCAGTATGCGTAGCTTCACCATACGTATTACACTTTTACAACATACAGAGTGATAGAAATTGACTTAGAAAATTGACAAAATTCAATTGACAATCCATCTGTCATCAAAATATTGGGTCAATAAATCAAACGCCAAGTGATATTTCTGCGAAGGCGCTCCGTCTTGTTGATACCATGTCGTTTCAGCTTCTTCTAACCCGAGTGTGTTCAGAGAAACGAGAATAACTTCTCGTAATATATTGCAGTAGCCGACACCAGTGCGATTTTCCTCATACATTTCTATGCCGAAGACTTTACCATTTTTTTCTACACAACATACATTAAATGACTAACGGTCTTGAAAATACTTGGTTCCTCTGACGTGAGTATTTTCATCAGACCAGAAGTGGCTATTCTGGCGATTGAACAATTAACTTCTTCAGAACTTTGCCTCGTTGCACCATGTATTTTTTTGTAAAAAGCTCCATTTTTCTGTGTTTTTAAAAGGAACCATTCACAGAATCCAACACGTTGGGGGTTATCACCGGGCTGTAAACTGTGGATTAAGGCATAGGAAACGGGTTTCCAGTTGTGCTTTTTTAATATTCTGTGAATGGTTCTTATTGATGCACCCAACTCTAACAATCGCTGAGAGATAAATTTGGCTCAGCAGCGAAATATTATAATACATTGACTTTGCTTACCTAATTATCTACACTTGGCTTTGGTTTCTCCTTTTTGGGGATAAAACCCCCGTAACTTGAACAATTCTTCAATAATCTATTTACTGTCGGACTAGGCTCTGGTCTATCTGGATACTTTTCGGCGAAAGCACGACATGTTTGACTAATTATTCGATGACATTCACCATAAATAATTAATTGCACCATAAAATCATAATTTGTATACCCTAAATTGACCACTTTTATCACTACTAGGGACCTATTTTGTAATTTTGTGACAACTAGATTTGCAGTTTATCTGCAGGGTAACTCAAATCCGTCACTTTTAATGGTATTTGAGTAGCCTTCGGCTTTGGCCAAAAATTGATATTATAAATTCCAGGATCACGGCGTCCATTTTATATTTCTTTATCATGGTGTAGACAAAATTCTAAACTTTTATTTTGTTTCGAAGATACATGGTGAAAGTAAACCTTTACCATTTAAAAAAATGCCATATAACTTGTTTATATTTCCATTATTGAAGAGATTTAGACATGTTTCGCCAATTACACTTGTTACTCTATATTTTTTTATTGCCTCGCATTTTTAGATTTTAAGGATATTCTTGCTACTTTCTTAATACATATTTTCTTTTGTTGATTTTACTAATCAATCTTTTTGCAGGTATGGTATAATTTTTATATTTCAGGCTTAATATAATACTTTTTTCAGCAAACTAATAATTTTCAAGCTCTTTATTTAAATCCATTTGGTATTTGGGTATTTTGTTATGTTTTGGGCTAATTTTTGGTGTTTCCTTTTTCTTCAGACGGCGAAGGTGCTCAAATACTTCCTGGTGGTCCTTTCTGGTGTGTGACATATAATAAAAAACTAAATGCGTTTACTGTTTTGATTAGGTAGTTTTTAGAGTCTGACGCCCTAAAATCATTAGCTTTCTATACGCTATTATTTTTAGCTTGCAGTCTATTTTGTGTTTGTCACGTGAATATTATCACTTGCAAGTTGATAGAGGCCTATGTTTTGTTTTACACATTCAAACTTTGCCAATATATTTATATTAAGTCAGATTTTACGTCACATTATGTTATATACTAAATTCTGAGCAACTTGGTGTACAGGGTAAGAAAAGATTATCACCCTGAATCCTTTACTGTCTTTAAAATTTAAAAGTCCGGTGGCAACAAATGCGTTTTAGAAAAATATAATTGTTTCTTTTCGAGGGTTCTAAAATTTATAGCATCTTATAATTACCTTGATTATTACCTTTTTGGTTTTGGTAGCGCTGCTCGGATTTCTTGATTCTTCAGAGACGCTTTTAGCTTTGATTGAGCCAAAACAGATAGGGGCCTTCGGAGAACTAAAATTGAATTTACCGTTTTTAATTCTGAATTTTATGATTTCTGTCTTTAATTTTTAATAAGCTCCTTGAAATACTACCGTGCTTGTGCAATATTTATTAAATATTGCAGTAGGGCGAATTTTTTTTCAGGTACAAGATTGAAGTAATTTATATATATGTATATATATGTAGTAAATATATATATATATATATATATATATATATATATATATATATATATATATATATATATATATATATCGATCTACTTACGACATTACTTCTAAACGTCAAAGTGTCTGCATGTGATCCAGTTATGTTGACTGGAATAATAGACTTCCAGAGTTTGTTTTTACCCAAATATAAACAAAAATTATAATATATAAATATAAATAAGTGTATCGAGAAGAAAAAGCCTTTTCTTAAGTCAATGTAACTTAGGAGCTAAAAAATTCGGGACGCAGCAAGTGTGTTGTGGTAACGATTTTAATACCAAATCTTTAGAATCTTAAAAATGCATGTTTTCATTTATTTATAGTGCTTCGGTGGTAAGAACGTGTGCATCTGAACCGAAGGGTACCTGGTTCAATCGCAGCATTCTCCTTTCACTTTTTCAGTACATACTGTGAAATTTATATCAACCGGGAATCTGGCGTTGTATTTGAGCAAGTTGAATGTCTGCACGTTCCGCCCCTCGGAGGGGGCGTAGAGGCGTCGGTCCCGTGCCCATGCGATACTGGGCACGTTAAAGATCCCTACACTCCTTACAGAAAGGCAGGCGTTCGGCAAAATTTTCAGGATAGTGAGGTGAAACTGCTCCCTGGCGTCGGTGATTGGCCATAGTCGCGTGAATAGACCGACGTTAAATAAAATAATTATTTATACTTTATTTATACCATACCTACAATTTATTTATAGTTTCCTCGTTATTAAAAATGTACAAGGTGTATACAAGAAAGTTAACACACGTATTTATACACGATTTGGATAAGTTTACTTCTTCAGAAGGTCTAACTGCCAAATTGAATTCGGTCCCTGAAATTTTTCAGTCAAATTGTGGTTTTCTCGTAAATTCGCTTTGCCACCAGCTATACTACGAATCTCACGGCTGTAATAATAATTACTTTTAAATCCAGGTCTTTGCAAAAAAAAAAGTTTAATCATTTACACCATAATTTTGACAGTTTGATTTAATTTAACATTGACTTAGAATCTTAAATTTTGATAAACAATAGCATCTGTAAAGTAAAAGCAAACTGTGTAACAACTTTTATCAAACCAATTGTTTTTTTTTCAAGGGTATTATTATTATAGTTTAAAAGTGCCTTCGCAACCATGACTCCCTGCCTACACCCGCTCTTTTCATTTCATTGTAGCTTCTTGGTCTACCCCTTCCATTTTCTCCAAGAATGTGCCCTTCAAGTAAAGTTGTCAGAAAGGTATTATGCCTCAAAATTAATCTAACACATTTTGGCTTCCTCCTGTTTCTTCTGGCAAGCACCTTTTTTCTGTCACCTCTTCTAACATTTTTATTCGTCTTTCTCTCAGTCTACCATATCTTGGATATTTTTCTCTATGCCCACATTTCAAAATCTTCTGTGGTTTACTTTCGCCCTATAAATTACAACACTCTATACCTATGACTTGACGAACCTCTTCCGCTGGCCCAAATGTCAAAATGTTTGTTAGTGAGAAGAGTGTTTTGTCTAGTGTATATTTGTTTCCAAGCGAGATCCTCCTTTGGAGCTCTTTGCTACTCAACTTTTTATCCATTTACGCAGTTTTATCCTTACTTATCTCCATTACTTTTTACAGTCATCGGTAATAATTACTTTAATAATTTCTACTTGATTAAGTTGTTGTACGGTTAACTTTATATGCATTTGCGAAGTTATATCCTTATTTATCTTCATTATCTTTGTTTTCTTTATACTAATTTATAGTTTATTTTTTCTTAATAAACCATTTACTATAATAACCATCCTCTGCAATTCTTGTCCGTGTGTCATATTAGTATCTCATGTCCACGTGTACCTTGTGAAATGGGACCATTGTTAATTTATTCCGATTCTGCTTTCTTTTTAGTGAATTTTTGTAGAAATCATTCACAAAGGAGAGATCCCGACTTTTAAAGTTTAAAAAAAATCTTTAAATGAGCCGGAACCAGGACACTTAGAACCCATATCCGTGGTTAGTTTGAATTTTTAGATCGCTCTGCTACAAGAACAAAAGTAATAAGCAGCTATAAAGTAATTTTTGGTGCCAGATCATTTATATGAAAATTTACTACCATAACGCACTTGCTACGTCCACACTTTTTTTTGTTTCTTTTGATTTTTCTATTAATAAATTTTCTTAAAAAAGTAATTAACTAATGAGCAGATCCTGACTTTTAAATTTTGAAACAATTTCTTCAAATACGCGAGAACTAGGCCCCCTAGAACGGACATCCAGTCAGTTTAAATTTTTAGACGTTCATATATATATATATATATATATATATATATATATATATATATATATATATATATATATATATATATATATATATATATATATATATATATATATATGTATGTATGTATCAAAAAATAATGGGCCGATTTTGATCAAATTTGGTACGTACCTTCCTTTGGCAAATGGCTTGGATAAGTTCGTTAGCCAGGAAAATCAGCCTATTCCCGGAAAATGTTGTTTCTTTCGAAAATAACAAAATAAGGGCAACCAAATTTGGTACGGGTGTTTGTATTTTGTAGAGTGTAACAAAATTTAGGTCTGTGAGTTTAAAGACAAAAAGCCTGGATGCAGCAAGTGCGTTATGGTAGTGAATTTTCATAGAAATGATCTTGCATAAAATATTTTATTATAACTTTTTTTTCTTGTAACATAGAAATTCAAATCTTGGTGTATAGTTTACTTTTTATATCGTAAACCTACTTACCAAATTTGGTTATCATAGATTTTTTATTTTTTAAGAAAAAAATTTTTTTCAAAGAAAACTGAAATTTTTCCCGGAAAACTATGTCCGATTTTTCTGATTAACGAAATTATCAAAGCCATATATATATATATATATATATATATATATATATATATATATATATATATATATATATATATATATATATATATATATATATAAACATATAAAAATTGAAACTGACCCCGGATATGGGTTCTAGGGGTCCTAATTCGTGCTCATTTGCAAAAAATTTTTCAAAATTCAAAAGTCGGGATCTCCCCAATAGTGAATTTTTTCTACGAAAATTCACTAAAAAGTTACAGGCATTAAAAAAAATTGGGATTTTTCTCAAAATGTCAATGTCGCGATTTGAAACGTCAAAATTGGCAACATTTAGGTAAACCACCTGAAATAAATACGGGTTATTTTATTAAAATGTCCCAAGAAGAGTGTTCTGCAAACCATGAAGTTTTAGCTTCAACAGTCATTGTCCTCCATTTTACTAAAATATTTCGAAAATATTTTTTCAGATAGACCCTTTGTCTGATGGTTTGGCAGTAGTTTTAGATTATGGTTTATTGTTCCATGATTTTTAACTAATTTTCGTAGAAAAAATCATTAATGAGAAGATCGCCACTTTTGAATTAAAAGGAGTGCAAATTAGGCCCTCTAGAATCCATATCTGGGTTTAGTTTCAATTTTTATCTGTTTACATATATACAGGGTGACGCATTTCTACGGTATAGCTAACTATAAGTGTTATTATACAAGATACGAAAAACAATTCTATACGTTAATTATAGGGTGTCTTCAGCTGTATCTTATAAAATTATTTTGACAATCACAAGGTGGCCCATAAATCGTTGGTAATATCAAGATTTTGTTTTCGGACATCGCTGACATTGCATTTTTTATTGAAATATGCATGTTTGTAAGAAAAAATTGAAACGCAGTAAGTGTATTTTGTAGCGAATTTTCATTAAATGCTTCAAATTCCAATTTGCTATTAACCTAAGGTTCGTTGGCTACGAAACTAGTTTTCCCGGCAACATTTTAAGTTTATTTTCGGAAAATTTTTGTACATTTTCAAATATTAAGTTATTTTAGTAAAATATGGTACAGTCTTTCTACTATATAGGTTATACCGGTAACCAAATTGATGCTGTTTGCATTAAAGCGACATATTTGCTTTAAAAATATTTTTATGAAAATTCACTACCATAACGCATTTGCTGTGTCTAGCCTTTTTTATTTACCATCTAAATCATATTTCCTGTTATTGTTCGAAGTAGTCATGAAATGTGAAAATAAGAGGGACAAAAGGCTAAAATAAATGCTTCGTTTTTTTCGTAAATATTTTAAATTTATTTTCCGAACACTATTGTATTTTTCACAGAGTAAAGTTATTTTGATAATATATGGTACATTTTCCCCCCCATAAAAGTCATTGTGTTAACCAGATTTGATGCCTGTTATTAAAATAAGACATATTTGCCATTAAAAAACATTTTTATAAAGGTTAATATAACGCACTGGCTGGGACCAACCTTTTTAACAAACATAAGTTTTTATAAACACTGTGAATTTGCTTGCTAATATGTAAGAAAAGTATGTATTCAGAAGATATACAGTTTTAAAAATTGAACGTAAAATCGGAGTGTTTTTAATACAACATTCTTGTTCATGGAAAAATAGATGAAGCAAAAACTGAAAATGGTCATAAGCTTGGCACCTTTCCCAACACTGCTGTAGCATTGTGCTTTCAGATTCCATTTAGAAAATGCATTGCCTTGTCCCCTACTCCAAGAAAAACAAAACGAGTTTACATTCCAGATATATTTATTTCCAGACGTGTCTCCATTCAAACCCCTCTAATAAAACTCAAGAAACTTTCTAAATTAAAGCACGCCCAACCTGAAATAGCATTATTTAGATATAAACATATTTCTGCACTTACTCTTGCATAAAATGAAACGAAACAAGATGAAATAATAACGGAAGTTAGGTTACTGCTTTTTTACAGGCAAACTTTTGTTATTTCGCCAACCAAAAACCAACTTCTCGACTGTGTGTACATGTAATAAAGAAACAAATAAAACTTTACTTTAATATTCTATTAGAAAAATATACGACTTGGCGAGCTTTTTGTCCCGATGTTGGCATTTCACGCCTGCTGCCCATTTAAATACTTTGTAGAGGCACAGGCAATGTTAAGATATGATGGGCCTACGTAAAATACTGAGCAAAATCGGCTCACAATGAAAGCAGGTTTTCATGTTTTCTTTTAACCTACTTCAGTTGTCGCTTAAGGTAAAACCTTTAGAAACATTCTGCAGCGTAGCGTTCTTTCCACAGGATTAAATTTTTTGTTGCTGAATGTTCGCTTTCTTCCGCTTTTTAGATTTAACCTGCACAGTAATGGTTTAAAAAGATTCAAAAAGTTTTCTTTCCCTGTTATACAGGATGAATGCTGAAAAGTGCTCATTAGAAGTTTATAAACTTTTCATCTGGTTTGAAAAATGCTGAAAATTTGCATTCGAACATTATACGATAATCTCATTCAAACTAAAATAGTTGCATTTGTTTAGCACTTTCGGTTATACTGGAAGTCGCCATCAACTTTTTATTTTAAATGAAACACAGTTTATTTTTTCCATTTTTATCATGGCGATCCAATCTGGGATATATTTTATGTAGTTATCTCTACACCTAGCATTGTTAATTTTTGAAATACTGGCGATTTTAGAAAAATATTCGTTATTGCAGCTCTTTTTATAATTTGACGTATCTTTGTCGAGTTTAAATCTATAGATTGGGTTTTTGGGCAACAGATTGCTTGTAATCATGTCGTGCAAAATCATTGAAACGAAAATCTATTTTTTATAGAGGGTGTGCGTTCACTGCCTCACAAAATCTGGAAACTCAAGCGGGAATAACTTTTTCAAATAGAGCACCCTATATATTTTCTTTCCAAAGCGTTCTACAAACATAAATCTACAACTTCTACTAACTATATTCTATACCTAAATAGCATAACTTCTGAGATATTTATGTTTATTTTACTGGACCGTATCAACCGCTATGGTTAATATAGGTCTCTAAGGGTGATTAATGAGAGTTACAAATTATATGTTGGTATCAGTCTTTTTAGTGAATTTTCTTTAAAAAAATTCACTAATAGACATGTATCGACGGTGAGACTTTCGGAAAATTTCTTCAAATGAGCACGAATTAGGGCCCCTGGAACCCATTCCCAAGGTCAGTTAAAATGTTTATATATATATATATATATATATATATATATATATATATATATATATATATATATATATATATATATATATATATATATATATATATATATATATAACCGATAACTCAAAAAATACTGATTTGGACAATTTGGGAATTACCTTTATTTTGTTAACGGCTTGGATGAGTTCGTTTATCAGATGTTGACAAAATTTTTTCACAAAATCCGTGACAAACATTAGACCAGATATTGCTTTACTATCACCAACAAAGGGTGCGGCATTCGTTTCGAGTATACCACCAGGTAGAAAAATAGCAGGATAACGTATTAACTCCATAGCTTTGGCGTTGGAAAAGATAACAAACAAATCTACCTCCGTTTACAGCAATGGACTCAATGACTCCAGAAACTTTATTAAAACTTGTATTTTGCCAATGCACAACGGGTTACGCAGACATGGGTGGATGCCGAAAAGCTTGGATTCTTTGTACAAGAGTTTGTAACTACTTAACAGTCCAAGCAGTTCGTTCATTCACTACATGAACGCGTCCTCCAGCATTTTTCATGAAAAAGAACCTATTTCTCGAGCTCTACGTTCAACATTGGCAAACGTTGGACGATGTGGTAGCATTAGGTAATCTTCTTCGATATACCTCTACACTTCTGCGGCAATTACCCACGCAAAACCCTAATACCATATGCATGTAAACTTGTTCATTAACATATAATTTTCCAGCCATTTTAGCAAAAATTATTATCACAAAAGAAAACAAGAAACACAAGACATTCATTATTGTAAGACTTAATAAATTTAAGTAATGTCAGATTTGACTAGAACTGTAACGTAGCGACAGATGACTTTTAGAGTGCCCAAGGCATCTCATATGAGACTTTAATGTTTGATAAAATCTTTAAGGGACATAATTTTGTTTTGATATCAACTCTAAAAATCTCAATTTTCTCAAAAACGGGTGGTTTGTGGAAAAAGCGACAAGAGGAAAAAAATAAATAATAATAAAATCAAATAACGATGTTGATAAAAGAAAACTATCTACCAAATTTGATTGTTCTATGTTAGGGCACTGCTGCAACACAGCTGTTTCTTGTAATTATTAAAGAATCTTCGAGGTCAATATCTCACCAACCATGGGCGTCAGAGAAAAATATTATATAATAAATCGGCATGCTTTGAGGTGATTTATACACATATTCTGTGTACATTGCGTTGTAAATCACCCTTTATATATATATATATATATATATATATATATATATATATATATATATATATATATATATATATATATATATATATATATATATATATATATATATATATATACAGGGTGGCGCATCGAAAACGAAACAGACCGATTTGCGCCCAGAGAAATTTTATTTTAAGAAACGCTGGAAGACGTCATATTTAATATTGAGGGTGACATGTTTTGACATAAAACTCAACTTTGTCACATCAACCCCTGAAGGGTGGTGATAACAACCATTATATTTTAAATAGGTAAGATGGGTCGAGTGTTACATCATTTGAAAGCTCTTTCTTTTCTGAATTCAGCACATTAATTTGTTTTTGAGGTTTTATCAACTCGTTTAAAAATTATTCACAGTTGGTGTTGCAAGAACGTATTTCATTCATTGTGATAAGAAATACACTAATTAGTCAATTTTTCGTTAAAAAAAAAAACTTAAAAACAAAAGCAAACGTTCAAAAATGTTTATCCAGTTAAGCAAGTATTCAAATTGTTGACCACCAGCTTCCATACAAAAGTACAAATTTTGTTCAAAACGAGCTCTGACATTCTGGAGCATTTGTGGAATTATTAGACGGCATTCTTCAACAATGCGTCGTCGTAATTCTTCCAGAGACTCCGATTCTGTTGCGAAGATTCTACTCTTTAAATGGCCCCATAGAAAGAAGACTAAAGGAGTTAAATCCGGTGATCTAGGGGGACATTCAATAGCACCTGTTCAAAAACACCATAACACGTTGTGAAAAATGCGGAGGAGCTCCATATTGTTGAAACACTAATTGATTTTCTTGATAGCGATCAGAATTTTCAATAATGTCAATTATTAGAGGGTAAACGATATCTTTAGTAACTCTAAATAGGTTTCGCCACTCAAATTGCCATCAAGAAAAATTGGTCCGTTTAAACGGACTCCAAAAATGCCAGTCCATACATTCAATTTCTGTGGAATTTGAGTGTGGACTTCGTGAAAATTTCTTGGATTATTATCTTCCCAATAACGACAATTATAACGATTGACTATAGAGTTTAATAAAAACGTACACTCGTCTGAAAAACAAATATTAAACAGAAAGTTCCCGTTATCAGCTATTCGTGTAGTCATAACTTCACAAAACTCCAGCCGCCGATCAAAATCATCTTCATTCAGTTGTTGTACAAGATGAATTTTATACGGGTGATGGTGCTTCAATATTCGCTGAATAGTTCTTCTTTTGATGTTTGAAACAGTTGCAAATTTTCTCGTGCTCAAAGTTGGGTCTGCAGCAATTTGTCCTAAAACTTCAATCTCAGCAGTCTCATTTCTAACCGGAAATTCACGTTCAGGATCCCGTTTTTTGTTGGCCACTGAATCACTTTGTCGAAACTTTGCAACTAACTCCAAAATGTTTTTTCTGTTAACATGTCCGTTCGGATGTCGTTCATTAAACAAATTTGCGGTACGGTTGGCACAGTCATCATTTTTGAAAAAAAGAGTAATTATTTCAACTCTTTCTTCTACAGAATACACAATTGTGAAATTAATTTTCGGTAGTACTATCAAGTATCAAACCGACCGATAAACTGAAATAATAAACCGCATTTCTCTCATTCCGATAAGAAGTGCTCTGATAGTCAATTTTTTGTTTACAAACCAACAAAACATTGACTACCAGCACATTTCTTATCGGAATGAGTGAAATGCGTTTTTGCATCTTCAACTGTGAATAATTTTTAAATGAGTTGATAAATCTTCCAAAAAATTTGTGTGCTGAATTCATAAAAGAAAGAGCTTTCAAATGGTGTAACAGTCGACCCATGTTCCCTCTTTAAAACATAAGGGTTGTTATCACCACCCTTAAGGGGTTGATGTGACAAAGTTGAGTTTTATGTCAAAACATGTCCCCCTAAATATTAAAATTGACGTGTTTCAACGTTTCTTAAAAAAAATTGGTGTGTTTCGTTTTCAATGCGCCACACTATATATATATATATATATATATATATATATATATATATATATATATATATATATATATATATATATATATATATTTATATATATATACGGTGTAGAAAAGAACCATCTCTAATTTTGCGACTGTTCTAGGCTTCCACAACAGCTTTCATGCACACATAGTACAGCAAGGAGGGAGCTGTAAAAATAAAACTAGCAAGCGAAAATCACTACTTTCAGGTACTGAATATTTAAAATATGGAATATTTAAAATATTGAAATAGTTTTTACGAATGGTAAATTAAAAATATCCCGAAAAGTACATAATGGGAGAATAAAACAGTCTTTTATAGTTTTATGTGTCAAAATCTGTCAAATTATGGTCCCTAACAAGATTGCCATGGAAAGCCGACAGAAACTTGCCAGTTTTGACGGATTCCAATTCTAAGGAAAGAATAACTTATTTCATAAACAGTTGACACTAATAACAATCCCCCACTCTTTTGGCAAACAAATTTGTATTAGTCAAATATGAATTCAGAACGTTGATGCAATACATTGAATTCACAATATTATTTATCTAATTTGAATTTACCCCCAAAAAAGTGGATTGTTTTATAGTGAAATTTAAAAAATCGATACTTCGCTGTTTTAAATTCATTATTTTTGGTTTGAGTAACGACATTGTTTTATATTATTGCCAACTATGTGACAGTTATGGAAAAGCTAAGTCTTGGTTTACTTATTGACGATTATGTTTTTGAATTTTTCCAGGAAGGGTCCCTAGATCTTTTAGAAGTACTTGTTTAACTATCTTGGTCATAGGTCTCGGTTAACTTGAAAAGCGCTATGCAAATATGCGACACGCCCTGTCAGCAATTCTGTGTGATATTTACCATAAATAGTAATCAAATTTAGCAGGTCATTATTACTGTATCTTCCAAATGACAAAGTTATAGCGATTTTCATTAAACTGGGAGGAGCAAAGAACAGCACTGTCACTTAGACAGGAAGGGTACCGGGTTCGATCCCAGGGTACTTCTTTCACTTTTTCAGTACAAACTGTAAAATTAACATCAACCAAGGTTCTGGCATTGTATTTGAGCAAGTTGAATGTCTGCACGTTTCTCCCTTCGGAAGGGGCGTAAAGCCGTCGGTTCCGTGTCCATGCGATGTTGGGCACGTTAAAGATTCCTACCCTCCTTACATAAAGGCAGGGGTTTGGAAAAATTTCCAGGATAGTGAGGTGAAACTGCTCCCTGGCGTCGGTGATTGGCCATAGTCGCGGCAATAGGCCGACGTTAAATAAACAAAACACACACACACACATTTGAAAAAGTCATGTTGCGGTTTGCGTAAATAATAGTTATCTGCTCCCTTGAAGTTTGTAACGAAGATAAAACTCACGACGCCTCTGATCGACGTGGTTGCTAAGTAACCATCGGTTGTTGCCATGACAATTAAAGAAGATAGTACTGCCGATTGGGATTTACACCTATATTGCGCCAATTCCATGGTACCCTATTTCCATGCCGCAGGACATTTGCCTTATGCAAAAGTTTAAATGTTCAAAATATGATAGCTTGTAAAAATAGTATGGACCCGGAAGATTACATAAAAATGAGCCAAAAAGATTGTCATGTAGAGCGTAGAAACAATAAGTCTTGGTCTGGGACACCATTGGACATGATAATTGAACTAGAGCTTATGCGACTCATGAAAACTTTTGGAGGTTTGACTCACGGAAGAGGAATTACAGAGAGTAGACTATCACGCTGGATAAATTGCATACCCCATTGCCTAAAAGTAACTGAGGCATTGGAAAGTTTCTCTGGTGTAATTACAGTCGCATCTGAACAACATGTAGAGCTACGGTCTTCTCGACTAGAACGTGATCAAAACTATTTAGTGAAACTACTCGATTGGTTGGAGATACGAAATCCGTTTAATCCTGATTTAAAGGAGCTAATGTCGATTAATTCAGGTGTGGTGGCCAACAGTGGCGTAAATAGCGATAAAGCTACGGAAATAGGTGACAATGTAATAAGTAGAATAATTGGTACCAACTACAGTAAGTTACACCTTAAACGCAATGACAGAGTAAAACCACCCTCATCAGAAGCTTCCTCGATAAAAATAAAGGGTGGAGAGAGAGAACTGTAAACCCTGCACTTCTTTTTAGTAGAATAATCTGCTCTGCATCATCTCCTGAAGAAATCAAACTCCCCTAGTTTATTTGATAGCGGATCATTACGAAAAACTACTAAATCAGCGTTATATAAAATATTTGACAAACTATGCCCGCCGTTATTTCAAAATTCGTGTTCCATAACACATTGCGCAATAGATGGAGGCTATTTACTTCATAAAGTTATTTGACAAATTCCTGCAATATTTTCAGATATATTTTCTCAGTACTACAATCACATAAAATATCATTATGGTCAAAGTGTCACTGTGATTTTTGATGGGTATGAGGAAATGCAGACCAAAATTGTTGAACAAAATCGCAGGTCGTCGGGCAAAAGAATAGTACCCACTGTACCTATTTAGGATTTATCTGCTGTCAGTATACCAAAAGCAGATTTTTTATCAAATACCATCAACAAAACCAATTTCATACGTGCCTTCGGGAAAATGTTGTATGAAAATTGAGTCAATGTCAAATACTCAGATGGTGATGCCGATGCTCTTATTGTAACCACAGCAGTAGCAATCAGTGAAAATTCTGAAGGTGCGGTTGCAGTAGTTAGCGATGATACAGATGTCATGGTGTTACTAATTCATTAATGTTAAAGGAATTTTATAACCCTCAGGCTTCAAGGATAAATTAGAAACAGTTACTTCACAATTTTTCATAGCAGCATATGTAAAAAAATCAACAAATTCAGATTTGGATAGTGTTA
The DNA here is from genome assembly GCA_964006375.1 of Tillus elongatus. Classification (NCBI taxonomy): domain Eukaryota; kingdom Metazoa; phylum Arthropoda; class Insecta; order Coleoptera; family Cleridae; genus Tillus; species Tillus elongatus. The sequence continues at coordinate 118,050,027 of OZ023264.1, forward strand.
GATACATGCTTTACCAGCAGTACGTAGCTAAACAAAGGCTTAGTAGTAATTTTAACTTGGCTTCATTACCACCTACCTCAAATAGCGCAAAGTATCACGGATTTAGAGTTTTCCATCAGATAAGTCAGATTTATGCTAGTAAAACTTTTTATCATATTATTTTCAATTTTCAGGTACAAGCGTGGTTAAATAATCATTTACCACCACAAGACTGGGGTTGGAGTCTAAGAAATCAAGAGTTGCAGCCCATTCATTCCGACCAAAGCATTGCCCCTACATGGGTTCTAGAGAAAATTTATTGCAATTCATCAGGAGGGTGTAAAAAAGCATGTACGTGCAAACGAATTGGCCTGAAGTGTACTATGGCATGTGGCCAATGCAACGGAATTGTCTGTCTAAACCGTACCGTAAATATGGATATAGATGAACAAGAAGATCTTTAGGTAAGTACAATTTTTTTTAAATTAGACTTCTAGTAACAAATTTTTTGGTTTACTTAATCTTTGTTATTATATCCACTAAAGATTACCCCACGAAATTTACACCCCAAAAAACCCCGTAAGACTACACTGTGTTATTACATGTTACCTTAAGATTAATTTATATGTATTTTATTGAAGTAATCTGGCCAAAAATTCATTATTTAGCACCTATTCGGAATATTCAGAAAAATCCTCCCAATTGAAAAATTCACAGCTCCGCCACTGATACCTTTAAAAAAATTTAAGTGAATATTTTTGCTGGAAAATTTTTAGCCCTTCAACTTTTCTCTCTTGTCATTTTTTCCTACAATTCTTCGTTTTCAAGATATAAGGAAAAAAGTAAAAATGACTAATTTTACCCCCTTTGGGGGGCTATTTGGGGGGGGGGGGTCAACATTTTACCGCTAGGGTTTTAGGGTATATTTAGCACTTCAAAACAAAGTACTGTACCAAATTTCAGCTTGTATCTAATTTGTTGACCATCAACCCGGGTTGGACCTGGGCTAATAGGTGTTCTATTTAAAATAAAGGAGTTAGTGCTCACTTCCGGTATAACTGGAAACGATCTTAAACTATAACTATTTTCTTGGAAGAGATCATTATAGAAAACATACCACTAAAACTTTTCAGATTTCAAATCAGAGTAGTTCCTGATATGCGGCTAACAATCCAAGTTCGCAGAATAATTATTCACCGTCGTGAATGAATGAATGGAATACATAATGTCATCGCATTTGTAAAAATTAAATTTTTAGTGCGTTTATTCCTTGAAAAAACGGCAGATTTACAAATAATTGCGATAGTGGCTACCTTCAGCAGCCATTTTGTCCAAATAATGAAGGAGTGTCACAAATTATGTTTTTATTTGGAATCCAAAAGCCCTGAAATTTACGAAACTTATTTTTACATTTCTATTCTAGGCGACGAACGTTTTTGAACAAATTCCTTGACAAAAAAACTGTCAAATGGTTTGGCAAAGACGTCATATTTTCTTCATAAAAGCGATAGTTAATAATTTCTTTATTGTTTTCTTTAAGCCTTGAGCTCTCCACTATATACTATATTTTCAGTCTAAAACTTTAATTTTGGCCATTCATCAAGCTACAGGTATAGTGTATTTTAAACAGTTTATGGAAGAAAGAAGAAGAGAAACTCATGTCATTTGTCATTCTAACGTCGCAATTGTTAACAAATGATTTAATCTGTTTCCGGGATTTTAGATGGCGAGACTTTTATATTGCTAGTTCATGTAGTTTGTACGTTTTTCGCGTTTTATTTATACAAAATAATATTAATAATAAAAGTTTATACAATAAGAAAGAAAAAATGGTTTGTTGTTCATAAAGCCTACAATTATAGAATAAAAAAACAAACATTTTTTTAATGGAAATTTACTAAAATGTCGTCGTTTATAAAAGTTTTCTATTCTGAAGTAGTGCGATATTTTATTAAAGGTGCATTTAAACGGGGCAGCTACATCTTGGATAAAGTCAACTTAGAAGAAGATAAATGTCACTAGCTTGTATTTTCGTGCAGTAAAGCAGTTTAGCTCAACATGTCTTTAGAGTCATAAGTATCAGTCATACATAATTCAAGTGGCATGCGATGCAGTCATTCAAGATGAGTGAAGTTGAGACGAACACCGATAAGCCATGAGCTACTCCAACGGACATTCACCAAAACAATGGGCGACATGTATAAATCTTTTGTTAGGGCGACTCAGTGTACTAAAGTGCGTTATTATGCACCACCTATTGTTATGCTGCCTTTGTCAGACTCGATAGGTTTAGGAAATTTTAAAGCCCCATAGACAATTGAAAAATTTTCAGGATGTACTTCTAAAATCTGCTAGGCTTATTGTTTAAAGCGTCTGCTGCTGGTAGCTACAGTTACTGATATGTTCCGCAAATTATGAAGCCGCAAATTATTTGTCTATTGGTTAATTTCTTACACCAAAGAATTTTATTAGATTTGGCAATGTTATAGTGTTATGCCAATTTTGAATAATATCTGTGGTTTGCAGTTTTCTTTATTTAGATTTCAAACAGATTTAATTACGAGCAATGAAAACAACCAAATAATTATTTTTCTGTTAGATGTCATTAATCTATTTGCAATCGTACAGCAATAGGCAACTTATCCCAAGGACTTCATTTTTTTTTGTGAAACAGAATTGCCAGTATTAAGTCTACAGCTTGAAAAATATATTGTCCTTTCCTTTTTGAAATGTAATGAAACACGCATTTTTAGTAAATTTTTGTAGAAAAAATTTACTAACGGGGAGAACGTGATTCATTTTATTACTTCTACATCGTCACTTGTGGAAGTATCGCACCGGCGACAAAAATTTCAATTTTTTTTTCGCTTAAACGTTGTAAAAAGTATCAAAGCATATAGAAAACATGCTCTGGGAACGATTTTTTTTGTCTGTCGGTCTGTCAATCTGTCGGTCTGTCGGTCTGTATGTCTATCTGATTCTAGCCACGATAACGTCTTTTAATTTGGTATACAGTTAGCACTTGACAAACAAACGGTTCGGATTGTTTTTGGGTAAAATCGCTTTAGGGCGTAGGGGATGAATGGGGGGTGATTTGGCGAAAATTTACATTTTTTCGTTAAAACTCGAGTAACATAACGTTTTAGGGTTTATGTATTAGAAAACTTTTAATTTCATGAAACATCTGGTATTCTGTGCTGAAACTAAATTTGGGGTTGAACGTGTGGGGGTAAAATATTGTCCACAATAATTTGGATTTTTTTTTTTTGCTAAAACGGCGTAAAAACTCTCAAAGCATTTAGAAAACTTGATTCTGGAACGAATTTTTTTTTGTCTGTCTGGCGGTCTGTCGGTCGGTCTGGTGATCTGTCGGCATGTACGTCTGTCTGTTTATAGGCGTCATAACTTTCGAACGAATTGAGATGTCACCTTTAAATTTGGTACCCAATTAGCAGCCAACAAAGGAACGCTTCGAATTGTTTTTGGGCAAGATCGCTTTAGGGGGTAGGGGAAAAATATGGGCTGAGTTGGCGGAAATTTACATTTTTCAATAAAACTCAAGTTGTCAAGTAATAGGCCCTAAGTTCATTCCATGAGAATGGTTTTCTGACGAGAATAAATTATCAAGGGTATGTGGAAGTTATGGTTCAATTTTCAGCATTATCTTAAAAGGATTTCTTAAAATGAGCGACAGCTAGGTAACTAAAATAAAGAGTATCAAACTAACATAAGACACTTTGGCGTTGTGATCGGTTATTCGACTTAAAATGGGTAAAAATTTCTATTTAAACAAATTCTTAATGAAATTACTTAATCTGAATTTTAATAAAGAGTATCATACTAACATAAGACACTTTGGTGTTGCGATCAGTTATCCGGCTGAAAGTGGGTAAAAATTTCTATTTAAACAAATTCTTAATGAAATAACTTAATCTAAATTTTAATAAAGAGTATCAAACTAACATAAGACACTTTGGCGTTGCGATCAGTTATCCGGCTGAAAGTGGGTAAAAATTTCTACTCAAACAAATTTTTAACGAAATAACTTAATCTACATGGACCATGCCATCAAATTATACCCAACACTTGCAGAAAATTTAACGAAACATATCCTGAATTGCCTCAAATAAACAAGAGAAAATTTTTGAGAATACAAAATGAATTGGTTGATTATGGTTCAAAACTAAAAGCATCTACGACTTTACCGAAGCGAGTCACTCAGACGAAGCCAATGTTTTCAATATCTGACGCATTTTAGAGCATATCCGCAGGCTTCCGTCCAAAGTTTACAAGCGAATTAGGTGTGTCACGCTCTTCTATTCAGAGAATGTTGTTCAAACACTACATGCATTCATATAAATTTAGTAAAGTTCAAGCACTTAAGGCTAAAGATATTTCACGAAGGATTCATTTTTGTGAAACACTTTTAGTCTGAATTCAAGAAGATCCTCAGTTTTTATCAAAAATTATCTGGACTGATGAAGCAAAATTTTCACGAAAATGCATTTTCAATAGACAAAATATACATTACTGGGCAGGTGAAAATCCCAAATTGACCAGAGATACAGAATTTCAAAACAGGTTTAGCTCTAATGTTTTCTGCTTTTTGAAGCAAAATCGAGTATGTTTTTTTATCTGTGATGAAACATTAAATTCGGGAAGATATCTGGACATGTTGTCAGTGACTTCGTGGAAAATCTTCCACTAGAAGAATATCGGAATTGTTGTTATCAGTTGGAAAACGTTCCGCCTCATTGCACCCATAAAGTATCTCGAGCTCTACGAAATGTTTGACAATTGTCAGTTTAGAAGATTAGGCCCATGGGATTGGCCTGCTATATCGCCCTATTTGGCTACAACGGACTTTTACTTTTAGGATCATATAAAAGGAAAAGTGCATACGACACCAATCAACACCAAGGAGGACATATTCAAGAACTGGATCCCATTGAGATCGAGAGGTTTAAAAGCCAACGGTAAAATTTTTGAACATTTACTATATGAATCATAAGTTTTCTTGATCTTGGTGTTTATTTGTTTTTTAGTTTTTTTTAATTTCACCTACCTTATATTTCAAGGTTTAATCATCACTGTTGTGTGTTGTTTGTTAATGTGTGGGAATTGTCAATGTAGTTTAAACAATTTCATGAAAACTTGTTTTGAATAGTTATTTTCACCCATTTGTAGTCGGATAACCGATCACATCGTCAAAAAGTCTTATGTTAATTTGACGCTGTCAGTTTTAGTTGCGATGGAAATTAAATAATGTACTAATATAAAAGTCGAAATATTTTTTTCAGTAAAATGCCTTTTCTTCGGAAATCCTGGAGATTTTGGTATAGAAACATGCTATATTATTAGAAGGGAAATTTAATCGCCTCTTAATTTTTAGGTAATATACAGTGGGTTTATTTGAAAAAAACAGCTTTTTAGTCATTTTCCTACCTAGCAAAAAATGTAATACTTTTGAAGCGCCTGTATACTATTATATCGACTTCTCTGCCGGAATGAAATAACTGTAATATCCTTAAACTACAACCACAACTTAAGCTTCACAGGTGCAGGTGTACAAAATTATTGCGGTTAAATTATGACTGTGTTTTGCTTCAAAAAATATGAAAATTAATTAATATCTGGGAACCATGTATAGGTATAGGAACATATTGGAAAAGAGTTATTTAAATCAAACCATGAATCATAAAAAATATACTATACAGGCTGGTCTATTAAAAATAACAGAGCTACTATGGCTTTTCAGTAATTGAAAATATTTTGAATAGATAGAGCATAATAATTGATTATGGTACCAACCAAATTTTCAGATTGATCTCATGTTTGATTTTCCATATACGTCTAAGGTACCATCGACCGTGGAACACGCTGTCTATGGTAGAAACTTTAATTGATCAATGTCCTTTGTAAACTACTATTGAAAAATGGAATTGCGAGATTAAAAAGAGCAATGTTCAAACGTCAAAGACAAGCGCCTACATTGAATCTGCCCATAAATTGATCTAAGAATATCGACGATTTTAGCGGAAACGTGTAACCGAAATATTGTACATTTTCCCTGAAAGTGTATTTCAGATTGTTGTGTACAACCTTAAAATGAAAGAACTTTGTAACAAATTGTAGCCGAAGTGCTTGAATGCTGATCAGAAGCGCACTCATTTGTCAATATCGAAGCAAATGTGCCAGCCTGTGAAAGATATTCCTAAAATTTTTTTGTCGCTTGTTACTATTAACGTAACCTGGGTCTATTATCATGATCCAGAAACTAAAATGCTATGGAAACAGTGAAAGCATTTTGGTTTTCCAAGTCCCAACAAACTTCGTCGGCTGGCAAAATTCTTGCTTAATTTTTCTGAAACGAAGATGGAATACTTTTGCTAGCTATACTAAAACAAAATAAAACAGTTACAGGAGCACAACAGAGAGTTTTTAAGTAAATGATGTGAGCAAACTGTAGATAATGCCGCATTAATCCGGCCCAAGGTGTTCTCTCTTTGCAAGAGAACGCCCCTGCTCACATATCGTTGACTACACTGCAAAAAAATAACAAAATTTAGTTTGATTTGGTTGAGGTTCATCTATTTTTAAATTTAACAGCATCAGAGTATCGTTTATTCCCAACAAATTACCTAGTTTTGTAAGTAAAATTACTACTTATAGCTTATGCTCATAATTTAAGTGCTAAATTAAAAAAACAAGTGCACTATTTTGCATTGGCGACTACTTATGACCGATAAGCTAGTTAATGGGTAATACAAACATTTTAATAATGTCGGGTCACTAAGGATAAGGTCGAAAAAACTCAATTACGAGGAAACACATTCGGTTTTTAATTAGTTTCGCGATATAATTGAATTCGCTTTTTCCATACCTAATACACTTCTGTTGTTATAGGTCTACATAATCCAAACACGTACAACACGACCCAAATACAAGAAAGTAATGTAAAGGTAGGCAAAGAGAGGACTTTTGACGAAGAACAAAAACCTGCTGTGTCACGGGTTTGATCGGGTGAAACACAGCGTTAGGAGAGTGTCAGACACGGCACGGGGGGAACGCTGGGATAAGCTGGTAGTGTTGACGCCACCGCCCGGACTTCTCCCGTGTCCTGCGTCATGTGGCCTACGATCGATCATCCGAGGGTTTCGAGAGATTCTCCAACTTTCAGATAGCGGTGAGGAGTTTAACGTAGCCTCACCACATATTTCGATTGTCTGTAATGAACCGCTTAAACTTGATGAAAAGACCTCTGAGGATAGCTAAAGAAGCTGTGTCCTTTCAGATGTTTGAAGGAGTTGTTTTTGTTAATTTTTAGGTGTATGGTGCACTTACAAACCAAAAGCATGCAATGATATCCGTTTGCTTTTTGGCGAATTTTCGTGAATAACATTCTTTTATGAGCGCAAACTAGACTTACTGGAATCCATTTTTGAGATTAGTTTCAGCCTTTGAATGTATATATATATGTATATATATATATATATATATATATATATATATATATATATATATATATATATATATATATATATATATATATATATATATATATATATATATATATATATATATATATATATATATATATATATATATATATATATATATATATATATATATATATATATATATATATATATATATATATAGTGTGGCGCATTTCAGATGAAAACACCTTTGTAATTTTTCCACTTATAATGCGACTTTGATAAACAAAAATCTCGGGACGCAGCAAGTCGTTATGGTAGTGATTTTTTATTAAATGCTTCAAATTTGAATAACTCAATTTTCACTTGTAAAGTTTAATTTAGGTATGTAGTAAGGTGTTTCCTAGGGCAAAATATCCAGCAAATTTCGTTAAAATAACTTTGTAATTTTCGGAAAAAAAAATGTTTTCGAAAGAAAATTTTAAAAACTCAATTTTCTATAAGCTTAGAAAGTTGAATTTTGGCACGTAGTAAGGTCTCTTCCAAGGTAACATATATAGTACATTTCATTAGAGCAGCTTTGTTATTTTCAAAGAAAAAATTTTTTTTTGAAAGAAAACTCAACATTTTTCCGAAAAACCTTGTCCGATTTTTCTGGCTAACGAACTCATCCAAGCCATTAATAAAAGAAGGGCATTTTCCGAGTTTTATTGAAATCGGTTGATTATTTTTTGAGTTATCAGACGGATATATATATATCGTTTCACTCTGAGAGCAGCAACATTGTTCCATTCTATTATTGTGTCTAGAGTTCCAACATACTTGTATAGAAAGGTAACGCACAGAACTGATGTTCATAGCATTAACATACGGTCGAAGGGCTTAATTTCACCACCTAAGTACAGGCTAACACTGTTTAAACGGTCTTTTACCTATCAGATATACGCTATATACAATGGTCTTGATGAGAGTGTTAAGAGCTGTTCTGTGCGTTCCTTCAAAAAGAAACTGTTGCTGATTATGCGTGGTGTTTAGGCAGGTTGCGGGGCTGGCTGTTGACTACCAGTTTTGCATATGGGCGTAAGTGGGAGAGCAGGGGATGATTATTCATCCGTCTGAACTTCGCCCAATTCACACAGTTTCTTATTATTTTTCTTTTAATTATGTACATGGAACTGTGTTTTTGTAAACAACGTTGTATTGTTGTATTTTTTTTGTTCTTTTTAATTGTGCACTTGAGTATTGTATTATCTACTGTGTGAATAAAGGCTATTTTATTATTATTATTATTATTATTATTATATATATATATATATATATATATATATATATATATATATATATAAACATATAAAAATTGAAACTGACCCCGGATATGGGTTCTAGGGGTACTAGTTCGCGCTCATTTGAAAAAATGTTTTCAAAGTCTCACCATCGATACCTCTTTATTAGTGACTTTTTTAAAATAAAAATTCACTAAAAGACTACAAGAGATAAGATGAAAAACTTGAAAAATGCTGTGAAAATTGTTTTCTATGTCACATAACCAAGACCTACTAATGCAGTTTTTAGATATCAAAAAAGGGGAAAAGGGTTAATGCCGTTTTTAGCAAGAAAATAACTACTCTTCTGCATTTGACATCACTTAAAATAGATATATGCCAAATTTCACTATAAAAAAAAAGAATATTTATCAACCATTTCAGAGCAATTTGTTTGTGTGGCCCTTCTAAGATGGAAAGACCCCTGTAATTTTTGTACTTATGTGGCGAAGTTTTTTAGCGAGACCACAAAAGATATAAAATGAAGAAGTCGAGGGCCTGTAAAAGCCGGGTAACATGCTTTTCGTTAACGGCATACTAAAATTACTTTTATGCGTCAAAAATTATAGAAAAGATACGCCACTGAAGATCCCCTATTCTTCAAAGCTGTTACCTAACAAATTTCATAAAAATTTCTATAATCAACTGTTTCACAGAAGTTTAACTCATGTTATTAATATAGTTTACTGCAAAAAAGAAAAAAATGCCATGTTAACTGATGATAACAAGTTCAATCAAAATAAATTGACATACGTCACACATACAGTTATTTTTCTTATTTTTTAATGAAATTTGGTGGTTAACAGTACTAAAGAATGGTAAATCCAGTGGCGTACTTATTTTTCCCTACAATCAAGCTGAGACCTTCTTTAAATTTTTGACATATGAAAAGTTTAATAGGCCGTGAACGAATGTTATAGGAAACAATCTTAACAGGATATATATAGACTTCTTCATTTTTTATCTTATAAATTCTCTATAAAAAATATCGTTATAAATATAAAAGTAACAGGGGTGTTTCGATATAAGAAGGGTCACACATATAAATTACTCTGAATTGGTTCATAATTCTTCGTTTTTTAAAAAATTCGGTATGTATCTATTTCGAGAGCGACTTTTTGTGGCAAAAATTTTACTCAGTTTTCGTATAAATATCTTCTTTTGCTGTTTCAGTAAAAATTCTTTTCTACTTTTCATAAATTTTTGTAATGCTTTTTTTGAGATAAAAGAATGGTAGGGTATATACTTAAAAAAATTGTTTCGCCAATTTTTGTGTAAACTTTTTAGTGAAATTATTTGATAAATTCGTTACTTTGTGTAACGTTATTTAGAAAAAATTTTCTATACACAATTTAAATGTGGAGAATTTTTGTGAAACAATTTGTTCATCAAATTTTCTGCTATTTTTTTTATAGAATTCTTGTACTGTAGTTTTTTGTGAATGATATCTTTCCAGATCCAGTTTTGTGAGGACAATTTTAAGTAGGTATATTATTGGAACATTTTTCCACATTTTCAAATAATGATTGTAGGTTGATGAAAAAAACCAATCGCTGGATAAGTTTCTACTAAAAAGATTATATTACCTATGAAAGAGTGAAGAGTGGAATCTGTGATGAGTACTGATAATTACAATTTGGAGAACCCACTTCATCACAATACACTTTTTTTATCCCTCTGATAACGCTTTGAACTTTGTTAGGGGAACCATCGTCAGGTCTAAAAACCGTATTATGATAAATTGGGTTCTCCAAATTATACTTACCTCTCGAATTTATTGTTATTTGATTTAACATAAACTTATTAACATTACAAAATTTTCAATGAAAAGTCGCTATTGTAATGCACTTTCTGAGCACAGACTTTTTTTCATTGCCATGGTTTATCAATATCATTAGACATATACATATAACTAAGGAAATAGTTCTTTATAAAAAAAAATACTTCTTTTGAAGTAAGATGAGCTTTATTAACGTAACTGGTTTGGGCACAAACATCTACAGGTAACACGATAATTAATTCTAGTACGTTGCGATATAGCTTTTATTATACTTTGTTTAATTAACTCGTCAATTATGCAGCTTTTGGGATCCGAATCTTCCTTCGTTGCCTCTTCTGGTTCGTCGCCTTCGATGTATATTTCCGTCATGACGTAATCGTGACAGCTTGTAGTGACGTGTGCTCTTCTCAACCGCAACAAGGTGGCCTTCCCTTATATAAACAATAATGCCACTATTCTTGATATATGACCCTATTAGGGTGATTTTTACGAAAATTCACCACTAAATACACCGTATGTTTTTTCGCACAATGATAAACGAATGAGAAATTTACTTGTATAAGAAACATCTGATTTCCATGAGAACAACGCGAAATGAACGAGCGTATCTCTTGAGGATGCTACCTTGTTACAGAACAAGCATCGGCCTATTGGGACCCTTAAAAACAAATTTCTCTCAGGTCTGGCATTTCTCAAGATACTGGTTGTTTGCAATGACTAGAAAATATGGGCTTATATTCGCAAACAAATGCGGAGACGTTTAACGTTAAAACTGAAGTTAATGAAAAGCTGAAGATTGCGCGTTTAAATATATATTTAGCACAGGGACTTGCCACAACATAACGTTTATTTCTCCGACTAATTTGGTCATGATTGATGCTGCGAATCATAACAGCATTTTTTCTAATTTCTAATCTTTAATGCAAGAAAAGCATTTGAAAAATATTTTTTAATTTTGTTAAGAAAAATTTGGCGTCAAGATCTGATGAACGAACTCATTCAAGCCGTTACCAAAATAAAGGTAATTCCCAAATTTGGTCCAAATCAGTGATATATATATATATATATATATATATATATATATATATATATATATATATATATATATATATATATATATATATATATATATATATATATATATCGATACCTCAATTCTATAATGTAACACCTCAAAAAATATAATAAACGAGAAAACGGCAAGTAAAATAATTGGGTCATGTTAACTAATGATAACCATTTGGTGGTTCTAGGTATAATGATAATAAAAATTATGAACATAATAAATAATGTATATGTAATTGGAAGTCAATCTATTTTTGGGTTTACAGTTTGATTTTATGATAATTTTGAATTTTGATCAAGTTGTTACATTATTGAACTTAAAATATTATGTAATCAGATTTAAAAGAGAGCGAATAGGTAACTTGTAAATCATTACAGGTCCAATATTATGATGCTAAATTTGTTTGAGGATTACATTTATCATTGCACAAATAAAAATATAAGGGGTATTTAATAAATAATTTTGTTATTTTAATTTTTCAAACATTTTATTTTAAAAAATTCATACAAAATTATTTCTTGTTACTTAAAACGGTAAAAACTTAACTGTAACTCTACAAAATAAACTTCGCAAAAAAATAACAAATGGTTATTCAGACTCTGAATCACTACAACTTGAAATATCTACGTCTTCCTTCTGATTATTATCATCCGATTTTTCAGACAAACCTTTATAAAATGGCCAATAGACCTGTTTGATGGCATTTTCTTTACAAAGCTCTAATAAGTTTTCTTTCTTCTTAGCATCGATAGAGGGAGCTTTTTTATAGGCAGGTAGCAGTTTAGTTTTTTTCTGTTCTTGATTATTTCTAAGGTGTTTTGAATTTTGTCTTACATCAATGGATTTAAAATTGTATTGTGAGTATGAGGTTTTATAAAAGATTATGTAAGGTTGCATCTTTTCTACCTTGACAATTCTAACGTCTTTCCAAACCACCTTCTCATTTTCTGTATTTTTAACATAATTTTTGCCCATTTGGGTACATAATGCTTTTAAATCAAAAATATCTTCCGTACAAATTTCATTCACTTTGTAAGGAGTTCCCTTTTTTTTAGCAGATCTGATAATGGTTGCCCATTGCGCAGGGACGTATATCGGGCCGCTTTTAAGTATACGATTTTTCTCTTTTTCAATACAGGCATGTACACTATCTCCTTCATTCTGAGTGTGTCCTATCACTAAAAACTTGTGTGTAATACTTTTAATTTTATCAATATTCAATACACAAAATAAATACAAGGCAAACACAAACTTATTTTTATTCTGTCCAACACAGTTGTCAGAATAAAAAATTATGTTCTCACTTTTACAGTCTTCACTACTTAAGTAGTGATACAGACAACTTCCAATTTCGTTAGCCCCCCTCTTTGCCAAACCTTCATGCCAAAGAAAGCATAATCCCAGTTTCTGCTTTACATCAAAAACGGTAAAGTTGTAGGTAGCCAATCTTCTTTTATAAAAAAAACTATTAACTTCTCCGCATGGAGTAGTTAGGACTGCTTGCAGATCAAAACAACACACAAGAACATTTTCGTCTGTCTCTTCTGTATCCTTTTTCTTTTCTTGTCTACTTAATTCCTTTTCTTCTAAATGCTTTTCAAATGTTTCCTTAATTTTTTCTTTATTGTCTTCATCGCCATTTTCATAGTTTGTACATAATGAACACTGGTCCTTTTTTGGTACATGGAATGCTATGTTAGTCTCTGTATTTAAAATTTTTGTATACATTGAAATTTTGGCATATTCTTGATTATTTTGAATGCAATTTTCTACATACAGCCGATACATAGTGGCGATATTTAGGCTGCCATCTAAGTATTCTTTTTTAGTCCTAGCACGGCAATAATGCGAGCTTACACGTGGGAAGGAATTGATATGCTCCCTAATACCGTCAATAACTTCTTGCTTTACTCTTTTTTGTTTCCCGTGCTTTCCCCGTTGGTCTGGTTTCAAAAACCCGTATTCATCTTTTTTCTTCGTAGTTGTAAAGATTGTCCTGTTGTTTATAGCTAATGTATTTTTAAAAAATGTTTTACAAACACGTATAGCTTGCCCTTCTACCTGAAGGGTGTATTTTATAGTTTTTGATCGATTGCTTCCAGTTTTCGTATATCTGTAAGGAGGTATAATTTCGGATATATTTTTATGGATAAAATCTCTTTGTTTATCAATCGAGCCCAGTTTCCAATACTTTTCAAAAATAGTTTTTCTCTGATCTTCAGTGAATTTGGTAAAACATTTTAAGCTACATATTTCGTTACAAGGACCTTTAAGTACCTTTTTTTCCACTTTATTTTTGGCTGCGTTCACATATTCTTCACCCAAGTTTCTTTTTATTTTCTTTTTATTTTTCTCCCAATTATCACAATCTCGTATTCTTTTTCTTGTACATTTTTTTGTGTTTTGATCTTCCATTGTTGACTGATCTTCGCTATTCCCAGAGGCCAGACTATGTTCTGGTTGCTTTGGAGGATTGTCATCTTCGCCACTAGATGACAGTGAACTGGATGGTTCATAATTCTTATCGGCAATACTGTCGTCACTATCTTCCTCAAAATTATCGATATTTTCCATAGATGTGGAAGGTAAATCCTAAAACAATACACCTAATCAGGACTTTGCCAAAATTTCAGATTTTTCTATATTCATACTATGAAGTTTGTGTTGCTTTCATTTATTTTGTAGGCAAAATAAATTCAAAAATTCAGAAATATTGGAGTATTTTATTGGCGAAACTAGTTACCTTATAGTATTTTTGATTTGAGTTAAAACAGTATAAATCATAATTTAATTATTAATATAGCGATAAACCTATGCCAACAACGGTGACTTACTCTATATTCTATTTCTAAAAATAATTAAAGGTCTACAACTTGTTACATCTATATTCTATTATTTCACAAACTCTTGAATTCAATAGTGTAACAAGTGAAACATGATTCAGAAACTTTTGCATAATAATATAAAAACTGAAGTTATCTTCAACAGTAACATTCAAAGCATAATCATAAATAAGTAGTTATTATTAATTTTATTCTAAACTTAGTGGTGATAGCCCAATAAACAGAACTAGATGCAAATTAAGGTTATGTTGTACTGTAAGAATAATATTGAATTAACTTACCTTTGTGTCATTTGTAGTTTCATGGCTATTTATGGTGGCCAATCGCAACAACAAACTGGTACGCGTCTCGTTTGGATCTTTTTTTGCGTTATTAAAACTAAAAGTATTCATTGTTTATGTCTAGAACACACAATCTCGGTTCATAAAACATACGTAACCTCTAATATTTATTAATTTACTACAGTTCTAAACCGTAACAACTCTGTTTGTTACACTATAGAACAGGAGTTTATTTTAATTATGAGTTGTTCCATAGTGTAATCAGCGACATCTTGCGGGCAAATATCATAGTTAGAGTTGTTTCCTTATTGAAATAGAAAGAGCATGGTATCGGCTATTACATGGGGGCACTAACTCGAAAACGACAATTTTTGACTTGTTACGTTCTAGAACTGAGGTATCGATATATTGGGAGGTCGCTGGTTTAAGTCCCATTTTCAAACAGTCGGCTTTTTACTCCAATAGGGAAAGGCCGGCTTCTAATAAGTTCTCATACTTTAAATATTACCGCAGGTCCCAGCAGGACTGATGTAATGGTAGCTGGGGTATGATCTAATTAAATGACCATCGTGGTATTAGCCAGAGAAGTAGTTGTTTTAGCTCACCAGCTTTCTTCATTCTTGCTTCACTGTGTGCGAGTGGAAGCCTAGACGGGTCAAAACACCAGAGATGCACTTTGCGTTGTTTTCCATTGCATATTATGGCAATGCGTGTCTTAAGGTCGACTTTTTGGCGTAGAAGTGTGGCATACTGAAGAGTTTCTGAGGACGAGGCTATTCTATGTCTCCTGCTTTACAACTTACCGCAAGTCTCAGCAGGTCTAAAGTGATGATGGCTAGTGAGTGATGTAATCCAATGCCAGTCCAAGTATTAGCCAGGGAAATAGTTGTCTTCGCTCGTTAGTTTTCTATTTTCGGCTTTCTTTCTGCTGTATTGTGTGTACGTGGAAGCTGTTGTGGAAACCTAGAACCATTATAACACCAGAGATAGTGCTTTGCTCTATTTTCCATTACATATTATGGCAACGCTACAATAATCCATAGGAAGGACGAAACCAGCCTGTGTCTCCTGCTGTACATGTACCGGTACTGCAAGTACCAGCAGGACTAAAGCCATGGTGGCTATAAAGTGATGTATTCCAATCTCCGCCGTCGTATTGGCCAGGGGAGTAGTTGATTTCGCACGCTAGTTGCGGAAATGAGGCAATAGGCAGACTTGCCTAAGGGAGCCCATTAAGGAGAATGTAATACAATTTTGTTATTGTGGCTACATAAGAAAATAACTTGTATAAAAAGTTATATTTACCAGCAGAATTTAGAAAATGAACAAAATCACGAGAAAAATATTTTAACATTAGTAAATTTTTAAATTAATAATTAGCAATAGATAATTTCAGTAATAGAGCTGAGATAATTAACTCAAAGGCAGACATCTGCCCAAGGAAACGAAGAGTAAAAATTCCTTAATTTGTCCTATTCAGGATTTTTATAATGCCAGATTTATCAGGTGTATCCTTGTGAGAAAATATCTGTTTGTGGGGGATATGTTGCGGAGATGAGACAATGATCAGACATGCCTAGCGGAGCCGATTATGTCAAAATAATGCAATTTCGTTATTCCTTGTACCTAAGAAAATAGCTTGTGTCAAAAAATTATAAAACAATTTCATCTTCGGAATCATTTGAATTGGATTACTTAGAAGTTGGGTCTAAATTTGTATAATGTGAAATATTTGATATTGCCCTCGAAAGTTTAGAAAATGCTACAGCGTACTTGTCTTCAACTATACCTCTTTCTACTGATTCTAATTCTAACTGTTCATCATCATCTTCTAGTAAGATGTTAATGCTGTCTTGAATTTCGTTAAATTTAGTGAAGGCCTCTTTAAGTAATATTAATTTACACTGAAAATTTATTAACTCTGTTTGTTGCTCAACCCAATTGCAAATTCTAGTTATATTAGATTTGGCAACTTTCCTTTGTGATTTTAACTGTTCTAGACTCATAGTTCTAAATTGAATTTTAAATATATACGATTTTAATTTAAATACAGGAAAAGCAATTTTTCTTCAAATAGGATCAGAGATTGTATACAGAGGAATATCCAATTTTTCCTTACAATGGCTGCATAAATATAAAGAAAATGTGGACAAATTGGTTAAATTTTATCTTGTATGTTTATGATGTGCTGGGGATGCTGCACTGGAACTCGACTGTTGTTGAACTCGCTGGAATCTTTCTTATTACCCGGCTCATATTAGACCATCAAATGGGGGAGAAAGAGCTTGTTTTCTTTCCCCAATGTTTTGCAGGTGGATTGATCCCACCCTCGCTAACTAGTCTGCTTTGCTAATTCGCGATGGAAGAAGAATCTGTTGAAGATGTGGATTGTATTTATAACTCTAGGTGCACTGAATTCCAGAAGATTTCAATAATACACTTTTTATATTTATATATGTTGTATTGTTAGTACATACACTTTGAACTTAACATTTATTTACAATTTGCGGTTTCATACTTGATTTAGTGGGTTACTCAGGGTATTTCACAATCTTATTAGCTACTTGCTATTGCATTTAACTGCGCGTATACTTTCTAATTTAGAAGAAAACACTGACTTTTAACTGTATCACTGTACGAATTGAATTTTTGTAGGAAGATTGGAGGTTGAACTGAACTGGCTTAATCACACTAGCGATGTTTAAGTAGAAGATTGGGATCTTAGAAGTCCTAAAAGCGATGAAGATGAGATTAGTTGCAGAACGGCACTAAAGAATTTAACTGGCTCAAACACACGAGCGATGTTTAAGTGGAAGATTAGAAACTCAGGGTTCCAAGGAGCGTGGAAGATGAGATATGTAGTAAAACTGACTTGTACCTTGCGAAAGGCTTGCTTTCATCGAGCTTTCGCGTAACGCTTGGTGACGTAGTTGACATAACATAATGTCAGTATAACAGAATGGCCAACTAGGTAGAAGCATTATTCCTAGTGAAGAAAATCCACTGGGTGCTTCTAAAGAATACGTCAAAGACAGCTAAAGCTATTTACAATAATGGACCTAACGGTATATAAGTATTCTGTGTATGGCGTTGTTGATGCGTAAACCTAATGCGATACAGACGGCTAGAGGATAAAGATTACCAGCAAATTGGAAAGGATTGTGAAATCCAGAGATAACTAATTCCAGGTAGAAACTTAAACGATAGTGCAACCGAATGAAAGTAAAGAGACAGGGGCGTACCAATTATGTTTCTCCAACATAAGGAAAAAAATCGTATCGTTAACCGTTTTTGAGTTATTTCAATTTTTTGGAAATTTTTGCGTTGTGGGCACATATCACAAACACATATCACAAATTGCGATATGGCGTTTTTACCAATATAGAGAGCGGAGTGCCATGGATATTACGCAGTTGGAGAGCGTTTTGTTTTTATTATTTGTCGAAAAAGCCCAGCTGCCGTATACAGGCTGAAGAATAGTGGCTGAATTTGAAAAGTTTTCGCATAAATGTTTTAAGTGTTTTCGTAGAAATCATTTTTTGTAAGATTTGTCTGATATGTTGGTAATTAATAATAAATGTTTAGTAAGTTATTATAAAAAAAGTTGTCGAATATTTGTGAAAAATATAACTTAGTGTAACATTACTGAAGGCAATTTTTGTGAAAAAAAAAAAGGTTAATTTTTTCATTTTTGGCCCTAAAGCTGTTTGTGAATAATTATATCTTGGTAGGTGTGGTAGTAGCTTGGAGAGGTTTGTTGGCCAGGAAAATCGGACCAGTTTTTTTCTGGAACCTTTTAAGTTTATTTTCGGAAAATGTTTACACTTTTTGAAACAACAAAGGTATTTTAATGAAATATGGTACATTGTTACTATGTTACTACTATATAGGTTATACTGCCAACCCAATGTCCTGTTTTTAAAAACAAGACATATGCAGTAAAAGGTTTTTACGAAAATTCGCTACGATTACGCACTTGCTGCGTCCAGAATTTTTATTTTTAATTGTAATTTTAGCTTTGGAAATTAAACAGATTATACTCTCTGAGCATGACCTCAGACTGGGAAAAGACAACCTATTTCTATTTAATAGGGTTTCAACGAGTGGAATGCTCTACCCGACGAAGTAATAACAGCTCCTGGCACAAACATTTTTAAGAACAGATTGGATGCAATCGGAAGGGAGCGGTGAGAGTGGTGTAATGATGTTGCTATTGCAGACGTACTGTAAAATTTTAGCCTCTTGGTCATTGGGTAGTTTAGGTATTTGTATTTGTTTGTTTATGTTTGTTTATATTTATTTATGTTAAGAATGTTATTTTTATTTATTTTTAGTTTTTGATTAATTTACAGGCATTGCCTTTACTCTTGATTATATAATAATACTACTAATAATAATAACTATTATAATAACGTACAAGATAATTATTCCGAGTCGGGAAAACTGTATAGATAGGAACAGTCCAAGCTCAAGGGAATTGTTTATTTCACTGACGAGGCCAGAAGAGCAGACGAAGCAGGATGCGGCAACAGACCGCGATGCAGGATAGCTGTCAGCCTGGGTCGGCATGCAATCGTATTTCAGGCAGAAACACTAGCCATAATGATGTGTGCACAAATGCTACATGAGAGGAATTACAGAGGCAAGAAAATCTTTATAGCTACTGAAAACCAAGCAGTCCTAAAGGCGCTGGGGTAACAGCATGCCGATAAAAAGGGCAACGAGGTATCAGACCATATCGCAAAAATATGGCAAGCAAGGCCTCTAAACGATCCAGAACCATACTGCTTAGTTGCTTATGAAACCGGATGAAACATGAAATCAAAACTATGCTGCAACGGTAGCATCTGGAATACTCGAACAAACCTACAGGGCAAAAGCAGACAAAAGCCCTCCTCGGAGAACCATCCAGCCAAAGAGCAAAAGATTTGTTCAAATTGAACAGGCATGAACTAAAACTATCGACAGAACTGATAACGGATGACTGTCATATGAAAAAACACCTCTATATCCTCATTGTGGATTGAATCAGACCCAATGTGCAGAGGAGGAAACTCCACTACATATAATGTGCCCCACATATATTTACCCACCTGCCAATATATGATTATTCTAAAAAGAATTTAGACGAAAAACGCAAAAAAAATGACATGAAAATTTGCCAACATTTTTTTCACGATAAAAAGGCTGGACGCAGCCAGTGCGTTACGGTAGTGAATTTTCATAGAAATGATCTGGCACTAAATATTGTTTTATATATATAGAAATTTAAGTTTGGGTATATAGTTTCCTTTTAATGACATAAACTTGTGTATCAAATTTCATTACCATAACTTTGTTATTTTTGAAGATAATTTTTTTTTCCGAAAGGAAACCTAAAATGTTTCCGGAAAACCAGGTCCGATTTTCCTGGCTGACGAAACTTTATCAAAATTGGCCCGTTATTTTTTGAGTTATCGATGTGATACATTGATACACACACACACACTTATATATATATATATATATATATATATATATATATATATATATATATATATATATATATATATATATAAACTGAAACTGACACTGGATATGGGTTCTAGGGGTCCTACTTAGCGCTCATTTGGAAACATTTTTTCAAAATTCAAAAGTTGGGATCTCCCCATTAGTCAATTTTTTCTAAGAAAATCCACTAAAAGATCGGGACGCAGCAAGTGCGTTATGGCAGTGAATTTTCATTAAAGGTTTCAAATTTTAATAACTCAATTTTCTATAAACCTAGAAGGTTGAAGGTCTTTTCCAAGAAAGCGTATCCACCAAATTTCATCAAAATAACTTTTTAACTTACGGAGATAAAAAAAATCGAAACAAAACTCAAAATTTTCCCGGAAAAGCCTTGTCCGATTTTCCTGGCTAACGAACGCATCCAACCTATTAATAAAAGAAAGTTACCTGCCGAGTTTAATCAAAATCGGTTAATTGCTTTTGGACTTATCGGTTGGATATATATATATATATATATATATATATATATATATATATATATATATATATATATATATATATAAACCGATACCACTCTATTAGTGATTTTTTTTTAAAAATAAAATTCACCCAAAACATACTTAAGCGGAAAAATATTCATCTATATAACACTAGCTGTCAGAAATAAGAGCATTCCTTAAGTCTGCTACTTTAAAGTTTCATTTGATATTTGTGTATATAATTTATCAACTACTTACATACCATGAAAATGTAAACAATACTATAAAATTAATGATTTCTTACAGCTTTGTGCCAGAGTTTATTTAAATTTTTTCAAAAATTCGCTAATTATAATCTGATAGAATCATGTTATGCGATTGTAAATGTACTTAAAAATTTCCGAAAGTAGAGTCTGTAGATAGAGGGAGTGTTCTAATAAACTTAAAGCAAAGGGAATGCACTTCACTTCTGAAACACAAAATACAGGCTGTTCCATTTGAAAAACCTGAGTTACGGGAGTTTCAATTTTTTCAAATTCAGTCATTATTAAGAGCCCGATGTATACAGTATCTAAATTTTTTCAAAGCAAACCAATTAAAAAAACTTGAGAACGATGAACGCTATGAATTTTTTCCCCACAAACATGCACTGAAATTCGATAAAAAATGCATAAATGCAATAATATAGGGAGTGTTCAAAAAATAATAATTTGTATCACCAACGACCTATGGGCCAACCAGTGATTGTCAAAATAATTGTGTAAGTGCATCTCAAGACCATCTTCCTATGATTAACGTATAGAACTTTTTTTCTAATCTTGTCCTATAATAACGGATATATTGAGCTTTACCGGATAAATGTGTCACCCTATATATATATATATATATATATATATA
Source organism: Tillus elongatus (assembly GCA_964006375.1). Classification (NCBI taxonomy): domain Eukaryota; kingdom Metazoa; phylum Arthropoda; class Insecta; order Coleoptera; family Cleridae; genus Tillus; species Tillus elongatus. Next base: position 118,071,603 of record OZ023264.1, read on the forward strand.
TATATATATATATATATATATATATATATATATATATATATATATATATATATATATATATATATATATATATATATATACAGAGAAAAACTGAAACTAATATTGAATGTGGGTTCTAGGGGGGCTAGTTCGCGCTCATTTGAAGATATGAATTCAAAAGTCGCGGTCTCCTCAAGAGCGCATTTTTTCTATGAAACTTCACTACAAATTATAGACTATTAAACCATACACTATATAACTAAAACTACTGGGAAAGGATCTATTTGAAATCAATCCTCTAGAAACATTTTATTAAAATAAAGGACAACGACGGCTGATGCTGAAATTTAAGGGTTTCTAAAACACTCGTCTTGCGATATTTTTTCTACATAACCCGTATTCGTTTCAGGTTCTGTGCCTAAATCTTGCTAATTTAGACGTTTAAAATCAAGAGAAAAACCCTAATTTTTTTCAAATGCCTATAACTTTTGTGTCTTTAAACTTACAGATCTAAACTTTGGTACGTAGTTTACTTTTTATGGCATCAACGCGAGTACCAAATTTGGTTGCCGTATCCTTGTTATTTTCGTGATCTAAAAGTGTTCCGAAAGAAAACGCACATTTTTTCATGAAAAACTAGGCCGATTTTCTTGGCTTACGAACTTATCCAAGCCACTCGCAAAGGAAATATACTCACCAAATTTGATAAAAATCGGCGCACTATTTTTTGAGTTATCGCTGTGATACATTATATATATATATATATATATATATATATATATATATATATATATATATATATATATATATATATATATATATATATATATATATATAAATTGAAACTGACCCTGGATATGCGTTCTAGGGGGTCTAGCGCTCATGTAAAGAAATTTTTTCAAAATTCAAAAGTCAGAATCTCCTTATTAGTGAATTGTTTTTTACGAAAATTCACTAAACCATGCGTAACTGCAAACGTTGTTTTTATTAAGTGATGTACTAGTGTTATTATGCACGTACGTTATTTATTTTAAGCAATTCAGTCATTTTATTTCTACTTTCACTTTTTCAGTACAAACTGTAACATTACCATCAACCGAGGTTCTGGCACTGTATTTGATCAAGTTGAATGTCTGCACATTCCGCCCTTCGGAGGGGGCGTAAAGCCGTCGGTCCCGTATCCATGCGATGTTGGGCACGTTAAAAATTCCCTTCATTCCTTACAGAAAGGCAGGGGTTCGGCAAAACTTCCAGGATAGTGAGGTGAAACTGCTCCCTGGCGTCGGTGATTGGCCATAGTCGCGGAAATAGGCCGACGTTAGAGAAAAAAAAACACATACATACACATTTCTACTTTGCAGAAACATTATATTTTTAAAGCAGTGTAAATGAAAGATGCAAAAATTGAAACATTTCCACATACGTTATTTTTCTGCCTGTAGAAAGCATAGATACAAAGCTCTATTCTAGTGTAAATATACAACTCAATATCATGCAATATTTTCAAATATTAGATTATTTATAACCAAAAAGACTATTTCATTTTTATAACAATTTTTTTACAGCAAATATTAGAGGGGCCTTCTTTAGCGCGTTATTTCTAGTTTGGTGTATATACACTTGCATAAACTGACAAGGTTTGAAATGGGCTGAATCAAATAATATTACGATCTGGAAAAAATACGTCAGCAGTATGTCGGTAAGTTGTTAAAGTAGATAGAAGTGTAATTTCCCAATGGAAATCTCCTACACTCAATGTGAAAATGTTCCCGATTAAAGTGTAACTTTTCTTATTTACTTAATAAGACCAACACAGTTTGATGTAATAAATAATCAATAACCAGTGACCAAACTGGTTTCCGTATTCTGTTTATCATTTACCAAACTCTTAATAGGCAAAATATATGTCCCCACACAAAGGTTCAAGGCAAAACCGAGGAGTGGTGATAAATATTAATAATATTGTTGCCAAAAGTTTTTTACAATTAATAGCAAATAAAAAAATTCGGAACGCAGCAACTGCCTTATGGTAGCAAATTTTCATTCAATGCTTCAAATTTGAATAACTCAATTTGCTATAAACCACGAAAGTTGAATTTTGGTATATTGTAAGGTCTTTACCTGTGTAACATATATTTTCGAATTTTATCACAATAACTGTTATGCTTTGAGATACAGTTTTTTATTTTCAGAAAAATCTCACTTTTTAAAGAAAAACTGATCTGATTGAGCAGACTAACGAACCCAACCAAGTTATTAACAAAAGAAAGACACGTGCCGAGTTTCATTAAAATCGGTTAATTACTTGTTCAGTTATATATATATATATATATATATATATATATATATATATATATATATATATATATATATATATATATATATATATATATATATATATATATATATATATATATGTATATATGCAGAGTGGGGCAGGCAAAAGAAAATAGACCCGATTTTTTATCTTTCCTGTGAGTGAAAAAATTGCATGCAAACGTCAACTTTTGTTTCGAAAGGAGGACGTTTTTCCAATATTTTGAACCTTGTCCCTCTAGCGAGGGTGAGGTTGACCATTGTAAATTTTAATTCGACGGGGTATTGAGTGACACCTCATTTTCAAGCTTGGCAATTATCTTTTCAAAAGTATCATTTTTTTAAAATCGGTTTAGTAGTTTTTGAGAAAACCCATTTCAAATTGTTGTCTGCCAAAGAAAGCAAACAAGTTTCTTACATTATATTTCATTACCTTTTAACAGTATCTAATGTAATGATTGTTAAAAATGTTGACCTCCATCTTCCAAGAAATAACACAAGTTTTGTTGAAAGCGGTTTCGAACGTTGTGACGCATTTCGAGTGAAACTTATTGACATTCGGCGATAACGCGTTAGCGTAAATTGTCTACACATTTTGGCAGTGCATGCCCCAAAAAAGTCTAGAGGGTTTAATTCTGGCGACATTGCAGGCCATTCTATTGATCTTCTTCGCCCAGTCTGCATCTCCTAAGAGAAATGTATTAACAGTTATTGAAAGATGTCGTTGATTAGTGCTAACAGTAATTTTTGTAAACAAAGTAACCGTCACAATGAGACTGAATTAACATCTCAGCAAGACGGAGCACCACTACACCATACCGTTGCTGCTCGTCGGTATGTGGACCAAACCTTTCCTGGGAAATTAACTGGGAGAAGAGAAGATTGCGTGCAACGTCGCCATATTTAAACCCTATAGACTTTTTTGGGGTGCTAAATATATGATTTACACTACACTGACAGAATGCCTAGATGATTTAAGTCAACGCACCATCGCTTAATGTCGTCTAATTTTACAAGAAATGCTTCGCAGCGTTCGGAACCACTTTGAACAATACTTGTATTATTGCATTAAAGCCGGAGGTCCACATCATTACGAACATTTATTAGATTTGGATACTGTTAAGGTAATACAAATGGACGTAAAAGGCGTGTTTGTTTTGTTCGGCAGACAATATATTAAATTACGTTTTCTCAAAAACTACTCTACCAATTATCAAAAACTCATACTTTTCAAAAGGGGAATTTGATTGGCTTCCAAATGAAATGTGACTCAATGCCCTTTTCGATTTAAAACATCAGGGGTGAAAATCACCCCTACTGATAAGATTGAGAATATTGGCAAGACGTTTTTCCCTCAAAATCAAAATTTAAGTGTGCTAGCTATTTGATTTAAATAACAGGAAAAATAAAAAATCTGGTCTGTTTCGCTTTCGCTGCGCCACTCTCTCTCTCTCTCTCTCTCTCTCTATATATATATATGTATATATATATATATATATATATATATATATATATATATATATATATATATATATATATATATATATATATATATATATATATATATATATATATATATATATATATACATGTAAACATTCAAATGGACCTTTGCATCGAGTTCTAGGGGCCCAAATTCGCGTTAGTTTGAAAAAAATTTTGCAATGTCTCACTATCAGTGAATTTTCATTAGGAAAATTCACTAATAGAGAGGTATGGATGTTGAGACTTTTGGAAATTTTCTTAAAATGAGCCCGAATAAGGGCCCCTAAAATCCAAATCCAGGGTCAGTTAAAAAGTTTATATATATATATATATATATATATATATATATATATATATATATATATATATATATATATATATATATATATATATATATATATACTCAAAAAATTGTGGGAAAGCCGTCAGTTGCAAAATAAAACTCTTTATTAAAAGCCGAGGTTTCGAAAAAGTTTATTCCATTTTCAAGGCTACAACATGGAAAGAAAAAAGTTTACAATTGATATAGGAAAAATATAAAAGTTTAAAATACTCACATATAACGTGAGTTTTACTAGAACTAATTATGAAATAACAAACATGAAAAAAACCTTTTCATAAATTTGGGTGAAGTCGAAAAGTGCCAAACTGACATATGAAGCTAACTATATATAAGAATTTTAGGAACCACTACGTCTATTAATATTTCCTAGACAAAACAAAACAAATTCAAATACACAATAGTTAGTTTCATATGTCAGTTTGGCACTTTTCGACTTCACTCAAATTTATAAAAAGGTTTTTTTTCATGTTTGTTATTTCATAATTAGTTATAGTAAAACTCACGTTATATGTAAGTATTTTAAACTTTTATATTTTTCCTATGTAAATTGTAAACTTTTTTTCTTTCCATGTTGTAGCCTTGAGAATGGAATAAACTTTTTCGGAAGCTCGGCTTTTAATAAAGAATATCTATATCTATATATATATATATATATATATATATATATATATATATATATATATATATATATATATATATATATATATATATATATATATATCCGAAAGTTAAAATTCACCAATGGAAACCAAATTTGATAATTTCCTTTATTTTGTTAATAGCTTGAGTTCGTTAGACAGTTTTGACAATCAAATACTTTCAGAAAAAAAACTGCTCGAAAACGCAATATCTTTTTAATTACTGGAAGTATTAAACTAAAACTTGACGCACGTACACATTCTACAAGTGGTCGTATCTACCAAATTTGAACTCAATTGGTTAAATAGGTCTTGAGTTATAAATAAAAAATTAATAATCTACGATATAACCTGAAATTACCTCTAAATGGATGACTATAATGTTAGGCAAGGTCAGACAGATAAATCAGGGTTCTGCTGCCATTGCAAGCAAAATCTCCAAATTAAGTTTTAACCGGACAGGTTACGAAAATATGTCACAATAAACAATCGGCGGGGTTGCCATTTACGACAACTCCCATCTAAATCTGTAGATGTCAGAAAAATGTAAATAAATAGAAATTTTAATTAAAGTGACTCAATTTGTTTAAAAGCCATTTAGAACTACGTTTTATTATGTATAAATATTAAGCTTCCTATTTTCACGGTATTTAAAAGCCTTCTCCATGTCTCTAGTTTAATCTGACAACAACACAACTTTTAATTTTATCATAACTTTAACAAATGTATTTGGCCGTCCACTGTGACTGTAGTATATTATGATTCTCACATCCAATCAAACAAATAAGAAAGTGGTTTTGTACATCAGATTCAGGTTCTTAATCAATGCATGTAGGTACTGTATTACTAAAGTGAAACAAAATTATTTTAAGGAAAAATATACCTACCGCTGCTAATTAGGTATAATACCTAGGCTAAATTCAGAGCAATTAGGTTTAGAAAAAAACACTATCAATCAAAATAATGAAATGGTTGTGTACATCAGATTCAGGTTCCTAATCAATGCATGTAGGTACTGTATTAGTAAGGTGAAACAAAATTATTTTAAGGAGAAATATACCTACAGCTGCTAATATAAATATAATACCTAGGGTAAATTCAGAGCAATTAGGTTTAGAAAAAAAAACACTATCAATCAAAATAATGGAAATTGAAAAATGATTATCGTTGACTTAAAGACACTTCCTTCATCTACGTATTGTTTTGCAAAACATAGATTTAAGCTTATGTGGCTTGTTTTTTAAGCGCTCAAATATATCTATGGCCCGCTGTTGCAATTCATATTTTTTTATAAAGATCTCCATTTTTATATACAGCTTTGTTAAATTAACGAGATAAAAACTATTCTAACAATTTTTCGAAACGATCACCGTTGACTTGGAGGCCTCCCACATCTACGTATAGCTTTGCGATGCATATATTTAAGCTCTTGTGGCTTGTTTTTTAAGGGCTCAAATTCATCCATAGTCCGGTGTTGCAATCCATATTTATTTTAAGAATGATCTCAGTTTCTATATACATCTGTCTTGCTTTATAATTTTCCATATTGCGAAATGCAAAACGGTCTAGTCTGGCGATATTGGTGACCAACTATTAGACCAGTTCTGTCTATCAATTTTCTAGGTAATCTGACATGTGAATAATTCAGCTACGTAATGGGTATTATGGACTGGAGCTCCATCAAATAGTTCATATATACGGTGACGCAGCGTTAACGGTGATTTCCCAATGAACTTGTCAAGTTCTTCTACCAATTGATAGTAGGATTGTCTAGTTAAGTTTTTTCGTACACATAATAAATTAGCTGATCACTTTTGACAGCGAAATACACATTGCTAGAAAAATGGCATTAAAATTGCGCTGCCACATCATCTGCATAGAAACGATTATGCTGATTACATGGACCGTCGCTACCAGACATACTTTCGTCTGCTCATAAGATTTGGAATGGATGATGCTTGCTCCTAATGTATGAAGTTTATAATCGGTTGTAATAATTCATTCTAAATATGTTATCACCATCATGAAGATTTTGTACCTGAATAAACTGATAAGGCTAAAGTCGTTCTTGACAAAGCACTCCTCCCACAGTCCAATTTGTACATGTCCTACGTAATTTACTAACTCTAGAGAACTTAACATAGAATTCTGATCTAGTGTCTCCAATACTTCTTGTTCTCTACATACGGTAATTGATAGTTTGTCGTTGCTTTTGGCACGGATTTACACTACCAGTTCCTCGCAAACGTTGATACAGGTTTTCACAAGGAGACTGATGCGCTTGATCCCTTTCTGACCACTGTTCATTATACAACACTTGTGCTGCTCGCCCATTATCCTCTTCCTTAATGTAACATTCCATGATGTCAACATATCTCGCAATAGAAAATTCGTGAGGTGCTATTGCTCTAAGGCTTTAATAATTCCGCTCAAACCACCACTAATTAGAAAAGTAACGACTGATTTTCAAACATTGGATAATACACTAACCTACGCTTATATGTATATTAACTGTCTAGAAAAACAAAATAGATAAAATAAGATTCGGATTAAGCAAATGCTATAATGTCAGAGTACGTACATGCCACTTGTGTAATTCACACAAAGCTATGTTCTATGTCCGTGATATTCTTTTGATAATAGCTCGGTAATCATTTGCGCTCTATGCGAGGACCACCCAACCAAATGAATGGGAGTAGATTATAGTTTATAAATCTCATTTAATATTAATACCTTATTTATATTTAAATTTAAATACAAAATAAAGCGTTTAATAATCTATTCATCTTGGACTGTTGGTTTAAATTCTTTGTAATTTTAATACCAACACTTTGCAAGTTTTGTTTTGCTGATCTGTGTCCTGCATACAAGAGGTGAGTTAAAAGCCGCATATCTGTTATATATATATATATATATATATATATATATATATATATATATATATATATATATATATATATATATATATATATATATATATATATATATTCATCATTATGTCATTGGCAATGCTTAAGTATTGTGTTTGTGACCCTCTATCTCTCTCTCTTACTCTGGGTTGTGTGGGTGGGGTTGGGTGGTATGCTGGCAAGAGTGGTGACATGCCTTGGCCACGGTTGAGTAGGAGTAGCCGTTGTGACTAGACTTCGCCGGGGCTTTGGTATGTTGTCATCCATAGTTGGTTTTAGTTTTAGTTTTGAAATTTTTATAATTATTTGGGAATTATCTAATGTATTCTATGGGTGTACCTTTTTAATAAAGACAATTTATTATTACTGTTATTTTTAAATGAAATAAAATAAATTTATATATATATATATATATATATATATATATATATATATATATATATATATATATATATATATATATATATATTAATCCCCTGTGGGTCCGGGGACTAACTAAAAGAATAGACCCAAGGTCACTCCTGCCTATCGTACGAGGCGACTAATCGGAGTCAAGCAGGTGGTAGTGGACTTTTCCTTTACGTGATAGTAAAGGATTTTTTCACGCCCGAGAAGGTACCACCCCTTAAATTAAGGGGCCGGTGAAGTCCCAACGGACGTTTCCGGTTCTGGCGTATAAGTCGGTTTTCCTTATATAAAAAAATGATGGTGGCTCCTCCATGTATAAAACAAAATATTCCGGAGCTAAAATACCCCTCCATTGGGACCTCCAGGAGAGGGGTACAGGGGGCGCCGGCATCAAGATTTAACAAATCCTTCTCGAATATATGTGGCCTAAATTATAACGTGAACTCCGTCCACCATTTCCTCCAGGCTAATAAACCCCAATTCCTCTTCCTCACCGAAACCCAAATTAGTGCCAAAACCGCCACTAATCACCTTAATTTTCCGGGTTATGAGCTCCTTACTTCCTCTAAATTGCATGGAGGCGTGTGCGCATACGTCCGTAGCAATTTACCCTGCGCCAGACTCTCCAATTTAGAAGCTGGAAGAAAATACATACTTTGGAGAAACTCTCTCTCAGGGCTGCAACTAAATTCATCTATTGCATTTACCGGTCACCTTCTGACAACAACTTTGTCCAGCTCTTTGACTACCTTTCTGAAAAAACCGACCATCTAATTTCTGAATATCCTTTCTCCGAAGTCACTATCTTGGTGACTTCAGTGTCCATAATAAGGAATGGCTAGGATCTTCAATATAAGATACCGGTGACTCAGGCCACGGCATGGTCACTGCTTCCTGCACAATACAACCCGAGGTCACACAGTTATCACACCCACGTATCGTTTGGCACTACAACTCCGCGAACTGGGACGAAATGCGGGATTACTTTTCCTTATTTCCATGGGCGTCTGCCTGTTTCTCTCATTCTGGCCCCTCTGATATCTCACAAAACGTCACAGAAACTATCCAAGCTGGCATGGAATTATTTATTCCACGTACACAGAAAACCTCTTCAGCCACTCAAAAGCCCTGATTCTCTAAATCCGGTGACAAGGCCAGACTTGACAAGGTCAAGGCTCACAAAACGCTTCTACACAATCCCAGTCAAGAAAACCGTTAAGCATTTAACGACGCAATAAACTGCCATGTCCGCATTCTTTCTGAGGCAAAAAACTTGTTCAATAACCACATCAAAAACAAAATACTCTTAAGCTCCAACGGCAGCAAACCCTTCTGTACTCTTGCTAAATCTATTGGGAATAATTTCTGCAAGAGTACGTTCCCACCTGTTGTTCCAGGGGATGAAATTGTTTCTACCGCACTGGGCAAGGCTGAACTTTTTGCCTCGATGTTCGCCGGCAATTCTACTCTCAACCCACCTCCAAATGTTCAACCGCCAACAGTCCCCAATGGCGCGCATAAAATGACGGATATCATTTTCAAAACTAAAAACTCTGGACGCAGCAAGTGCGTTATGGTAGTGAATTTTTATTAAATGCTTCAAATTTGAATAACTCAGTTTTCTAGAAACTTAGAAAGTTTAATTATGGTATGTAGTAAGGTCCTTTCCTAGGCAAAGATATCCACCAAATTTCATTAAAATAACTTTGTAATTTTTGAAGAAAAAATTTTTTTGGAAAGAAAATTTAAAATTTAAATAACTCAATTTTCTATAAACTTATCAAGTTGAATTTTGGTACGTAGTAAGGTCTCTCCCAAGGAAATATATAGTAAATTTCATTAAAACAGTTTTGTTATTTTCGGAGAAAAATTTTTTTTTGAAAAAAACTCAAAATTTTCTCGGAAAACCGATTTTACTGGCTAACGAACTCGTCCAAGCCATTAATAGAGGAAAGGCACTTGCCGAGTTTCATTGAAATCGGTTAATTCCTTTTTAAGTTATGAGATGGATACAAACACACATTTATATATATATATATATATATATATATATATATATATATATATATATATATATATATATATATATATATATATATATATATATATATATATATATATATATATATATATATATAAACATATAAAAATTGAAACTGACCCCGGATATGGGTTCTAGGGGTCCTAGTTCGCGCTCATTTGAAAAAATTTTGACCCTACCCTCACCCAAAGTCTGTCATCCCTTGCCCACCGACGTGCCGTTGGTGACCTCTCTCTCTTTTATAGATATCTGCACGGGCACTGCTTAGAGCGAATGTGGCCTTTTTCTGTCCAGGTCACGAGACATAGAACGTCTTGTTATGCGCGCTCTTTTGTCCCGAGGACTTCCAAGTTGTGGAATTCCTTGCCAGCACATGTTTTTCCTTTTCCCCCGAACCTCCAAACCTTCAAGTCCAGAATTAACAAGTTGCCTCTTTTCTCCTTGTGGACGCTCACGGTACGATAGTATTTAGGCTGTAAGCCCTCGTGGTGTGTTGTTGAAATTATATATATATATATATATATATATATATATATATATATATATATATATATATATATATATATATATATATATATATATATTATATTATATTATATTATAGATAAAACAACGATAATTCCAAAAAATTCCCTAACGCAAGACTAACGGGTTGAAGGACGATGGTGAAGATTTATCCTGCCATGGTTTGAAAGAAGCTTAGTCGCTTATTTGACATGTTACATTTTGTCGCTGTACCTTAATTGGTCTTCCAAATGTTTCGAAAATAAAATACCTCCCCTCCGCTTTTACAGCCCCTAACTCCAACCACACAATTTTAGGGACATTAAACAATACACTAGTGATACCTCAAGGGCAACCTGGAGGTTTCGGTGAGGCAACCTACAACCTTGTATATATTTTAACCGACACTGGAAAGGAATCCGGCAAAGAAACCGAACATTTGTGAAGCCAGATAAGCAGTCTATACGTCTCTACTTAGTTCGGAACGGTTTTACCAAATACCGGCAAGAACAATTAATGAATCTAGTATTCCCAATTGACGCTAATTTTAAAACTAAGCCGCGATCTCCACATAAGCAAATTTTTGCCGCAAAAAAACACTTAATATAATCCAATAACAGTAGATATTTTTAGTATTGAATTTCGGTACCCTTATATCTTGCGACATTTTATTGTTTTTAAAAATTTAAAACCCTATATAGGTAAACAGAGTTTGCCTATACAATTTGAGACATCCTGTGCATACGCACTTTAAGTAAGAGATGAAATTAGATTACAATTATAACCGTAAAGCACAGCACAAAAGTGCGTAGTAAAAGGGATACAGAAAGGTGAATTTTCTTTCAAAGTTTAAAAGGCTATAGAACACGATTCTGTCGTCGTCTTGTTTCCATTATTCCCTTGTGAGATAAAAATATTACCGTGACATTGGTGGAGGTCAAACTTAAGTTTAATTTGAAGAAAATACTTAGTGATAAATCACTTAAGGAAAGGGTAGATAGGACCATTTTTTGTCACAAGGTCCTTTACAAACGTAGCTCTCTCGTTTCGCTTTTTAAACAAAATTCAAGAAGTTGTAATTTGTAGTATGCGGTTCTTTGTAGGATTGTGGCGATTACATCGATCATCGTCATCACCATCATCATCATCACAGTTAAAGGCGATGTGGCCTTGTCGTCGCAATTATGATTCTCTACTTCCAGCAGCTCTTTTTTATTTCATTGTAGCTTCGGCACCTCATCTGCTGAGCAGTTCTTCCAGCAAGCATATTTTTCTCTTCCTTCTTCTAGCACACTTTTATGTCTGCTACTTTTCATTTTGAAGATGGAAAAAAACTTTCCAAATAAAAATTTTAGAACTTTTTATAGACACTTGATCCAGCTTTTCCCGTTTCTGCAAGTATGTGTGCTTCAAATAATGTTCTAAAAAATGTAAAGTCTCAGGATATGTTCAATGGATTTTGCCTTTTTCCTCTAAATTTCTTCCAGCAAGCATATTTTTCTCTCCCTTCTTCTAGCACACTATTATATCTGCTACTTTTCATTTTGAAGATAGCAAAAAACTTTCCAAATAAAAATTTTAGAACTTTTTATAGACTCTGCGAAATTACTTTTCAAAAAAACAAATTAGCATCCCAAAATCGAAAGTATAACTTTTTTTAATAGAGCGCCCTATAGGCGGTTACTTAGAATGAAAGTCCTTTTTTTATAATTTCCAAAATATTATTATAGGTACTACATACAGAATTGCAGACTACTTCTCTGGCTTCACTTAAGTCAGAGAAGTAGTCTCCAAGTCTGTATGTAGTATGGACCAGTTTCACCAAATAAGGGCAACAACAGTCACTAAATAATTATAGGTGAAATTTGAATGACCCATTTAACCTTCCGGGAATCTGGTGGGGTCTGACAGGCCCAGAGGTATGCTAAACATGTTATATCTATTTGGGCAATAGATGGCGGAAGCTGACATTACGGGTAGCTGCCTCAACGACATCGGTCTATCTGCTGTTAGTGTAGTTCCAGCGTGTTTGGTGTAAACAACTGTGAATCGTATGCATAATATTGGATCGGGTATCATAGACCACACCAGACCTAATAAGCTACTCCGAATTTAACAGACTTTTAAGGTATGTTTTATTTTATTTTATGTCTCATGTGTCAAATATTATTCCAAAAGAGAAATAGTTAATTAGGTTAAACTTTATAAAATATAAAATACAATTTATTGCTACAGATTCAACGTTTTCAAAATGGGAGATTACGAACGGGAGCAACGTAGACTTATGGCCTTATGGGAAGAGGTAGAACGTCAAGAGCTTGAAGATAAAATTTCAAGTGATGAAGGAGAAATAGCCACGACTGAAATTATTATTCACACCAACCAAAAAATTCGAGCTAAGTGTGCTACGTATGCAGAAAGAGATCAGTATAAAGTAAAAGAGACACACAAATCGGAATTGCGAGCTTTATTTGGACTTCTGTATTTAGCGGGCTACTATAAATCGACGTCAAAATGTCAAAGATTTATGGGCAACAGACGATACAGGAGTACTGATATTTAGAACGACTATGAGTCTCCAGAGACTCAATTTTCTTTTGTGTTGCTTACGTTTTGACAATCATCAAACTAGACAAGAGAGAGTGGTGCTCGATAAACTTGCACCGATTAGGTCAATTTTTGATGCATTTGTTTCCAACTGCAGACAAGTTTATTCTCCAAGTATGTATCTAACCATTGATGAGCAATTGGTATCGTTTCGTGTCAACTGTCCGTTTCGACAGTACATTCCCAGTAAACCCGCCAAATATGGGGTAAAAATTTTTGCATTGACAGACGGCAGGTGTTTTTATGCTGTTAATCTAGAAGTATACGTAGGTTTACAACCTGAGGGACCGTTCAGAAAAAGTATTAAGCCCGAAGATATAGTCCTTCGATTGATAGAACCGGTATCAAAGAGTAGCCGTAATGTTACGTTCGATAACTGGTTCACGAGTTACAGCCTGATGCATCGATTGCTCACCTAACATCGACTAAAATCTGTTGAAACTGTCCGCAAAAATAAAAGAGAATTGCCGCGATGTCTGGTGTCTACAGAAGGAAGGCCTCTACCGTCAAGTGTATTTGGTTTTCAAAAAAAAAAAATTACGATGGTATCATATATCGAGAAAAAGAAAAAAATGTAGTATTATGGTCGACGCCTCATCACGATGACAGTGTTGATGAATCAACGGGGGACAAACAAAATCCTGAAATAGTCACGTTCTACAACATGACAAAAGGGGGCGTAGACACTTTAGATAAGCTTTCAGCTTCTTACGACATTTCAAGAAATTCTTGGCGATGGCCGTTGACAATATTTTATTCAATTCTCAACACTGCCAGAGTAAATGGCGAAATTGTATACGGAAATAATACGAATGATTATGCCACAACCAGGCGGAATTTTTTGAAAGACTTGGGAAAACAACTAATTAGAGAGCATCAGGATAGACGACAACAAAACCAAAGGCTTCCTAAGGAATTACGCAAGCAGCAGCCTGCTATTCCTGTAGCTAATCCAAATGAGACTAGAAAAAGAAGACGCTGTGAATTTTGTCCACGTAATTCCGATATAAAATCACGATACCTCTGTCTTAAATGCAAGAAGACAATTTGTTTGGCACATGCGAATTTTATGTGCAGTGAATGTAATAATGAACACGAATAAGAATTATTATTCTAATACTGAATTAGTGTAGGTACTTGACACTGACTTTTATAATCATGTTTTCTTTTTAGCTTTTTAGAAAAAAAAAATTATTACATTGTTTTTTGCTGAAATCTTTATTCTAATAAACTTATTCTACTATATTGCGTGATGTTTAGAAACCCACATTTGAGACCATTCCTTGGTTTATTTGCATTCTGGTGCCTTAAAACCTATTGGGGTCTATCAGACCCCACCAGATTGATATAGTCTGTTTGAATCACCAGACACCCGGAAGGTTAAGAAATATTCCGTGTCAAACATAACCGTTTGATGTCGAGCACTCCCTACACCCAAATTTGATTTTTTAGAGTTTTTCGTGGTTTTTAAAAAAAGCACATCTATAGCTGCCGCCAATACTATATGCCAACACGTGGTGCTCAATGTGATAGTGGATTGTGCGAACGGCGCTGCAATGCGAAGTGGAATGTAGAATTGACTATTACTTGTATCGAAGGATAAGAAATTTTGACAATTACCGAAACGCTGGCCCAATATTGTTATTAACAAATCTTTTAAAGAAAACATCGAGTATTAAAAAGAAGATATAACATATTTGTGTGAAACTGTATCAAGTTCCTAGTGAAACGCAGCATTATCAACTTTATTTCGTTGATGGAAGCTACGGTGCTTGTACATACGTCGTTGGAAGGCTAGGTACATTTTATAAACATCTTGCTCTAATTTATTTTCATTACGATGATACAATGATAAATGCGCCTGCTCTAACGACGGACTCACGTTACCTGATGGCAAAACTGGCCTGGTATTTGGAGAAAATACCACTTATCACCATATATGCCTTCGATACAAAATAAAATCAATATCGAAAAACCAAATTTAAGTTTTACTTTTTTAACACCTTCGCCATGCAATAATAATTATTGTCAAGGTAAAACTATAATTTCAAAATATGTTCAAATTGATGAAGTAGCTACTGGTGATTTGAAATATTTTTTTGCACCATGCAGGAACATAACACGACTTTTCGCACATTCTTGACAACAGTAAAAAATATTTCTACAGAGACTGCATAATATTCGCACAAGAACTTCATGAGAATCTTTTATGCAGTGATGAAAGCATTTTGTCACTAAGGTACAGGTCCAATAATAATATTAAAGTGCAGCCTACCTCGATAAGTATAAAAAAGTGGGAAAGACAAGAGGTTGTAAGAGGCCTGCAAAGGGGGTAGATTAAATTAGATTAGATTTTATTGTGAGTGGGCTATTCCAGTCCCTCCACCGCGATCTTAGGTCTATTGTGGCTCACGTCTAATTATTTAGATTTCACTCATCAATTCCAACTCTCCGAGGGAGTCGATCTTTTCTTGAGGGTGAAAGTTTGTTTGGCAGGTGTACTGCCATCTGAGAGTCGCTTGCCCGTTTCGAAGCTCAAAGAGAGATAACCTCTCTCCGAGTTCGTCTGGACTCAACATCCGTCAGTGTTTGCCTCGAGGCGCTATCATGAAGTCCCGCTCTCGAGCAGCACCTAATCTCCAGTTGTAATCCACTTCTAGAGATCTCAGCTGTCTTCAGGCTCTTCCAAGCCTGACACCTAACAGTGTTAAGACTCAAGGCAACATCCCATCGAGCCCGCTCCCGAGCATCACCCCAGCGAGGCCGTCCGTCCGTTTCGTAGCACACAGAGTATGGGCTCCAAACTCCGGGTGTTTACCACTCATCAGAGATTAGAGCCCCCCGGGACGTCTGGACACACGACACATGCCAGGGCTCAATCCAGGGCGGTATCATCTGGATCCCCGCTCCCGAGTAACAACCAAGCGAGGCCAATTGTCAGTCTCTGAGGCCACAGTGGAGGCGCCAAACTCCGGGTGCATATCACTTCCCAGAGATGTCTGCCTCCCCCCAGCCTCACCTGCACCAGACCCCCGCCAGTGTTTCATTGACTCGAGGCGGTATGATGAAGTCCCGCCTTCGAGCAGCATCCAGGCGGGGTCGTTAGCCTGTATCTATGCTCACAGAGTAAACCTCAGTCTCCACGTGTAATCCACCCCTAGAGACCCCAGCCACCTCCGGGTTCGTCCAGGTCCAACACCTGCCAGCGTTAGCTTAAATTACACCCAACAAATCGAGCTTCCGACAGGAGAGGACACCTGCGAGGTGAAACTTTGTTTGACAGATGAACTGCCATCTGAGCGAAGTCGCTTGCCCGTTTCAAATCTCAAAGAGAGATAACCTCTCTCCGAGTTCGTCTGGACCAGACATCCGTCAGTGCTTGACTCGGTACAGTATAATGAAGTCCTGCATCTGAGCAGCATCCAAGTAGGGTCTTTTGTCCGTTTCTAAGCTCACAGAAGATACCTCAACCCTTAGTTATATTCCACCCCTAAAGATCTCAGCTCTCCTCCGGGTTCGTCTAGACCTGACACCCATTAGTGCTAGACTCAAGGCGACATCCCATCGAGCCCAGCTCCCGAGCATCGCACAAGCGAGGCCGTCCGTCCGTTCCGAAGCACACAGTGAGGGCCCCAAACTCCGGGTGTTTACCACTCATCAGAGCTGTCAACCCCCTCCGGGTCGTCTAGACAGACGACACCCGCCAGCACTCAACCCAAGGCGGAACCCTTCCGGAACCCCGTTCCCGAGTAACAACCAAGCGCGGGCAACGATCCATTTCTAAGCCCAGAGTGGAGGCCTCAAAATCCGGGTGTACATCACTCACCAGAGATATCCGCCTCCCTCCAGGCCCACATGAAAAAGACCCCCGCCAGTGTTGGATTCCAATTAGTCGCCTTTTACGACAGGCAGGAGTTAACTTGGGCCTATTCTTTTAGTTAGTCTCCGGACCCACAAGGGGGTAACAGGTCTAAAAAGGAAGCACTGTTTAGTTGAAAACGTAAAGAAAAATCGTCCAAATGCAAAATCCTATTAGGCATGAACAGTTAAAATTTACCAATTCTATAGGAATCTACTTAGTATTATATACGTACATATTATGTGTATATTAAATAGCACATATTTTCTGAATTAAGCTATGTGATATTATATACCTAATTGCATTATATTACATACCTAATTAGTTGTTATTAATATTCAAAATTTGCTAAAGCACCGCAATAGCAAAAAAGTTAATGCGCCCCATGGAGGCGAAAATAAGAATATGACATTGCACTCTCGCTTTAGGCAGTGCACTGACAATCTACTACGTGATTCAGCACCGGCTATAATTTCATCTAAAATTATCCAATTAAAATTGAGGCGGGTGCCGAAATATATAGCGGAATGGGTAAATCCGACCCGGTGATCATGGACGCCACACGTACGTAGCTCCTCGTCCTATTCACTTTTTCTCGAAAACTTTATTCTACTATCGCCTCAACTCTGCTGAGCAATGCGCTGGGGCACCATCTAGCTTGTACCAACCATTGTTGTTACAACGATTAAGTGGCTAGGTCTCGAAAATCCGTGACTTTGGTTTGTAAGATTCGAACTTCGAATTAAGATTATTATCATAAACACTGTACAAAATTTTGTGGTCAATTAAAAGAGCAAACCAATTAAAGTTGAATTTTGTCTGAAAAGAGCATTCCCTAGTGACATGAGGATTTTGCTGGGTCCAGTAATGAAAGAACATCCCTTCACGAGAAAACCTTGTTTCGTCTGTCCAAATTGTATTTCTTATGAAAGAAGGATTATCACGGTGGCGGTCAAGGAGCATTTGACAAAATTCTACCCTTCGTACTGGGTTGTAGAAGTTTTACAAATGTGAATTTATGATTATGTATATTATACCTACGCAGTATACTGTCGATAGACAAATGTACTGTATTAAAAACATTTTCCTGTAATTACTGATGCACGTTATTAAGGTTCAAAATAAGGTAAAACGGCAACTACATTGTCTCCGTTTTCTGTTACTTGTGATGCTGTTGATCGCTTTCTGATTTTGCAACTACCAGTTTTCAAGAAATGCGATTCGTATCTTCTAAATTTTTGTACTGTCATTGGATGTAATCCAGGGTACCATTCGTTAAACATTCGATATGTGCTGCTGAAAATCCTACTACACTGTCCGTGAAAGTAAAATAAATTCAGCAACTGTTCCTATAAATAATTAAGATTTTCCATTATTCTGTCGCACCGTGATTATTGTTATCACAAACATATAAAAACTCGCGGTATAAATGACAATACAATAAAATTATTAAAACGCCAAACTCTACATAGGTAGCACTCTAATAAATTGATAAAATCACTCATGTATCCCGACTTCTGTCCCTTTTTCTAAAAACCGCCAATAACTCTAGAAAAATCGATTTTGGATATAGGGAATGTTGATAGAATTTATTAGAGGATCTCGAAGTTCATCTAACAGAAACATAAACTTCAGGCTGTTTTATCTAATTTGATTGAATCATACGGAATTCAGCTACATTTTACAAACCATTATGTATATGAGTATTTCCCTTGAACATCATGTCGGAGCTTAGTTATACTATAATGCGTTGGGCGAAAAATATGTTTCCAACATATTGACATGAAACGACTTTCTTTTCATCGACCCAGCCTTCTTGTGAATATAATTTTTAACAAAAATTAAATATCTCGAAAACAGTAGAAGATAAGGACAGGGTACCTCGATGAAGGTCTACCTAAAATTAAATGGGAATTTTAAAAATATAGTTTATAGTTATAGTCTTTTTTCTTTTACGTCGGCCTATTTCCGCTGCTATGGCCAATCACCGACGCCAGGAAGCAGTTTCACCCCACTATCCTGGAAATTTTGCCGAACCCCTGCCTTGCTGTACGGAGGGTAGCGATCTTTAACGTGCCCAACATCGTATGGACATGGGACTGACGGCTTTACGCCCCCTCCGAAGGGCGGAACGTGCAGACATTCAACTTGCTCAAATACAATGCCAGAACCTCGGTTGATGGTAATGTTACAGTTTGTACTGAAAAAGTGAAAGGAGTACCCTGGGATCGAACCCAGTACCCTTCGGTTCAGAGGCACACGTTCTTACCCCTGAACCACCGAGGTTCTTTTTAAAAATAGAATAATATATTGTGTGACCAGTAATCCGCCATTTTGAACATTATTTGCATCCAATAGGGCACCTTTAAAACACCTCACACACAAGATTTCACCCCCCAAAATATGCATATTTTGGAAAATAATCTAAGAGTTTACTCAACATGGGAGACCTTCTAAAATTGTAATATTTGATATGTACTTTAACATAAATCAAAGTGTGTACTCATGTACATTATCTTGCTTGTCATATAATGAATTCATGTAGAAATTGTATGTGTAGTTTTCTAAGAAGTTTTATGATCTACAATATATTTACTTAATTTATTGTAGATCATGTGCACATCATTAGATTAATTAATGTATATTTACTTGTGTAATTTTTTCAGAGACTGAAAAAGCAATAAAGATATTGAATTGCGAAAGATTTCAGAAGGAAAAACTCTGGACGCAGCAAGTGCGTTATGGAAGTGAATTTTCATAAAAATGTTTTTAATTACAAATATATCGCTCTAATACGATCAGGCATCAATTTGGTTACCGGTATAGCCTATATAGTAGGAACAATGTACCATATTTTATCTAAATAATTATTTGAAAATGTACAAAAATTTTCCGAAAATAAACTTTAAATATTTCCGAGAAAACTGGTCTCCTAGCCAATGAACCTTAGGTTAATAGCAAATTTAGTTATTGAAACTTTAAACATTTAATGAAAATTCGCAAACAAAATTCCTTTGCTGCGTTCATACAAAAATTTTCCGAAAATAAAGTTAAATGTTGGTTTCCTAACCAACAAAGCTTACGTTAATAGCAAATGAGTTATTGAATTTTAAAGGATTTAATGAAAATTTGCTACCACAACGCACTTACTGCGTCCAGATTTTTTTCTTACAAACATGCATCATATTTCGATAAAAAATGCTAAAATGCAGTAACGAATTTGTTCTACAAAAATTAGCTAAAAATTATAGATTGTTAAACAATAGACTTCACCAAACCTACAGCGAAAGCATCAACTCAACTAAACCGACTGCCAAAGCATAGGAGAAAGGGTCTACTTGAAATAAATTTTCTGTAAATATTTTAGTAAAATGAAGGGCAATGACGGTTGAATCTGAAACTTAAGAGTTCGCAGAACACTCCTCTTGCATCATTTTCTGTTCACAATCCGTATTTGTTTCACGTTCTTAGCCTAAACATTGCCAATTTTGACGTTTTAAATTGCGAGTTTGACGTTTTGAGGAAAACTCCAAAATTTGTTTTTTAGCTGCCCGTAACTTTTTTGTCCTTAAACTTAGAGATCTAAATTTTGATACATGGTTCACTATTTATAATACAAATACGTTTTGGTTGCCCCCACTTTGTTATTTCGGAGATAATAATTTTTTTTAAAGAAAATACAAAACTTTCCGGGAAAACCCGATTTTCTTGGCTAACGAACATATCCAAGCCACTTGCAAAATGACGGTACTCACCAAATTTGATCAAGATCGGTCTATTATTTTTTGAGTTATCGGTATATATATATATATATATATATATATATATATATATATATATATATATATATATATATATATATATATATATATATATATATATATATATATATATATATATATATATATATATATATATATATATATATATATATATATATATATATATATTATATAAACACTGATCTCCCCATTTGTGAATTTTTTAAAGAAAATTCCCTAAAAAAGAAAATTTAAATCACCAACGACATACGGGCCAGCCAGAAATATTTATTTAAGATGTAGCTGAGGACATCCTATAATTAATGTATACAATTTTTTTCCGTATCTTGCATAATAACGGATATATTGGCCTTTAAAGATTTTTTACGAGAATTCGACACAAATGCTATACCATTAACCGATAAACTCTATAGCCAACACTACTGCCAAAGATCAGAGAAAGGGTCTATTTGAAATGAATTTTCTGGGAATATTTTAGTAAAATGAAGGACAATGACGATTGAAACTAAGACTTCAGGCTTTGTAAAACATTCTTCTTGAAACATTTTCCTTCCATAGCTCATATTATTTTCAGGTTCGTTGCCTCAATATTACCAATTTTGACGTTTAAAATCGCGACTTTGACGTTTTGACGAAACCCAAATTTATTTTTCTTTAAATGCCTGTAACTTTTTTATCCTTTAACCTACGAAGCTAAATTTTGTTAGGTGACTTATCTATAATGATATAAACCCGTGTACCGAATTTGGTTGCCATTACTTTGTTAATTCCGGAGATATAAAATTTTTTAGATTTTTCGAAATAAAACACAAAATTTTCCTGTAAAACCTCGGCGGATTTTCCTGGATAACGAACTTGTCCAAGTCACTCGCGAAAGAAAGGCACTCACCTAATTTTATCAAAATCGTTCGATTATTTTTTTAGTTATAGGTGTGACACATAAATATATAAACACACACACACACACACACACACACACACATGGCTCGGTAGAATTCGGTAGAATTCCAAGGAACACCGACCGTGAAAGTTTAAAATCATCGCCAAAACTATTATATTAAGAATTGTATTATTTATTACGTATACACACACCCTGGTATAGTATTTTAAATTTTGATGGAGCTGCGGACATATTTTCTAGACCTCTGGTAGTTGCGAAGATAAAAAAAGTCTGGACGGAGCAAGTGCGATATGGTAGCGAATTTTCATAAAAATGTTTTAAATCCAATTATGGTTTTTTAGTGAATTTTCTTTAAAAAAAAATACTAATGAGGAGATCGCAACTTCTGAATTTTGAAAAATTTCTTCAAATGAGCGCTATTTGGGACCCCTGGAACCCAAATCCGAGGTCGGTTTCAGATTTTATATGTTTATATATATATATATATATATATATATATATATATATATATATATATATATATAAATAAATATATATATATATATATATATATATATATATATATATATATATATATATATAAACATATAAAGTCTGAAACCGACCTCGGATTTGGGTTCCAGGGGTCCTTAGTAGCGCCAATTTGAAGAAATTTTTTCAAAATTCAAAAGTTGAGATCTCCTCAATAGTGAATTTTTTTTAAGAAAATTCACTAAAAAGGCGTATAGTATAAAGATATTAATATATATATATATATATATATATATATATATATATATATATATATATATATATATATATACTATATATATATATATATATATATATATATATATATATATATATATATATATATATATATATATATATATATATATATATATATATATATATATATATTTATTTATTTATTAATATAAACATGTAAACATTGAAACTGACATTGGATATGGGTTCTAAGGGTTATAACCCGCGGAGATCTAAAAAAACTGACAGTCTCAATGTCTTATTGTTAACGAATTGTTTCGTCGAAACTTAATTTAAATTACTTGGTTATTTGGGTATTGGATAGTGTCATTTGCCTTTCCTTTAAATTAGGTACATTATTTAAAATGAGCTAACCAATATATGCAGAATTTGGTTGGTCCACAAGCAGGGCGCAAAGCGTTAATAAAGAACATGAATGACAAGAAGCGAACAGGCTCTTGGAAAGCGTTGCTTTATTAGAAGCGGGGTGTTTGATTTTCACTGACTTTCACCAATACTGGCGGCATTCTCCCTGTGACATCAATTGACCTCACTCTTTCCCTCATAACCCCAGCATCAGAATAAAGTTATCAAAGCGCCGGTGATAAATAGAACTTGATATTGGGGGAGTATCAGAGGGTGAAATTTAAATTTCAAATGCTATGACGGTGTGTATTAGTAGTGAGAGTGGATTGCCATTGGCGTATATAAAGCGCTTGTCAAGACTTATATAAATGTTACTTTTCAGCTCACAAACCAACTTGTAAACGAATCATTTACATGCTACAATGTATCAGTCTTCTTCAGCGGGCTACTGTTACCAGGCGAAGGCTTTTTCAACTACACAGATGATGTATTGCCAAGGATGAATAATTTATTCGAATTTGCATAATGCGATTTATTTAAATATTTGACAGGCTGCAGATGGGTATTACTTCTGCACCAACTGCGCCCATCACGGTCTAATTTTCTTCTCAGGAATTATAATTTTTCACGTCGAAGGCGCTCTTCGCACTGAAGGAAACGATTGCTCTGATTTATGGAATCGAGATCTAATTTATTTCCTTTATCCTCTGGCGACAGATCACTATTTTCAATAAATCTGCGACTGACTTTTGAAGTGAGGTGGAGCAGGACACGACATCTAGAAACTCATAGAGTTCAGATTTCTACTTCTTTTTGTTCTGCAACAATCGCAATTTCTAGTTTGCATTCAGATGCAATCTCGTGACGGTGAAGCACAATGCGCCACTGTTATATAGGTGAAGTGAGAATGCTCACACTCGACATTTTATATAAGATAAAGGCTATATCCAAACACTGCAGTTAAATAAATGAACTATGCAGGCTTACAACATACAGAGTGATCTAAACGAAGCACGCTAATTATCTCATTACACATTTTTTTTTAAACTGCCGAAATGCGTCTTTTGATATAACAAAGGGAACACCTATTATGAACAAATTGTACACTGCGACTTCTGTTAGAAGAGCTCTGGATTATTTTCACAGTGACACCCCAACCAGGAAATTCGGTCTTGCACAATCCTGAAATTATAGAAAATTTTCACTAAGTGAAGATTGGAGCCTGTGATGAGCACTGATAAGCACACTTCTAGAACCCAAATCACCACAACACATAAAAAACCGGACGATCGTTTCACTAACCAAGTTAGAGTCATCAGAGGATGAATAATTCTAAATATCTTACATTTGCAACTTTAGTTATTATATTCGTCTGCAGGTAGTCGTCACTAACGAGTTAGGGAGGTTCAACGACACCAAAATTAACATATTTCGTTTGGTGAAAATATTTGTTCTCTTTCCCTATCTTTCGGACGTGCTTCTGCCGGTATTTATTTTATAAAGCAATCCGTCCCATAGGCGGTGGAGCGAGATTCATTTATTTTTTATTATTACTACACTTAGCAATATATATATATATATATATATATATATATATATATATATATATATATATATATATATATATATATATATATATAGATATATATATATATATATATATATATATATATATATATATATATATATATATATATATATATATATATATATATATATATATATATATATATATATATATATATATATATATATATATATATATATATATATATATATATATATATATATATATATATACTTTCGAAGGCGTTTAGCTCTGGTTGTCTAACATTTTTTATTAATTTTAGATTCTCCTCATTAACGTGGTGACTATTATCCCAAATATGCCGGGCAACGGAAGATCTATCTATAGTGCCGTATCTTAATTGTGTTATATGTTCTTTGATTCTAATTCTACTATGTCTTTTTGTTTGTCCGACGTATTTAAGATCATAATCTTTACATCTTATTTAATAAATTCCCGACATTTTGACCGTACTATCCTTGTCTTTTGGATTACCTAGTAAGTTTTTTAAAGTATCTCATGCCGAAAATGTTAGTTGCAAATTGGCTTTTTAAATAATGTCTTGATTCAAGGCTCAAATGGTAAACAAAGTTTTTTCGTCTTTCTCTTTTCTAAAAATCGTTCATTCCGCTAACATTTTCTTTGTTTTCTGTTTGTTAATTAATTTCTCCACTAGGCAAGGAGTGTATTCGTTATATTCGGCCGCGTTCTTAATTCTTTGGTATATCTAATTTTACTTAGAGGAACATTAATTAACCTGTTTACTAAGAAATTCAGACTGGCCATTTTTTTGTGCGTACGTATGACGTGAGTCATTCGAAATGTAGCTTAGAGTGGTGGTTTTCTGCCTATGGACATTGAATTCGAAAGTGTCTTTATTTTTTGGTAACTAGTACATCTAGAATGGGTAATTTATTATTAATTTCTAATTCGTGTGTGAATTTTCTAGAATAAAATTTATTGTTTATTTGGGCAATAAAATCTTCTATTCTGCAAATGCTGGTGTTAAACACTGCGAACGTATCATCCACCATAGTTGCCTCCAACCGAAATATGTTAATTTTGGTATCGCTGAACCTCCCTAAATCGATAGTGACCGACTACCTGCCAAATAATATGAATGTAGTTGTGGATATAAGATATTTAGAATGATTCATCCTCTGTTCACGTGAACCTGGTTACTGAAACAATCGTCCGATATTTTTTTAAATGTGTTGTGGTGATTTGGGTTCTCCAAGTGTGCTTATCGAAAATTTTGTAAATACTCAAAGCGAATTTCAGTGATATTGTTGGTGAGATTTCATGTTTTAACAATGGCGTTTTTTTTCGGTAACAATAGTTTGCCCAAGTATTTGCAATAACAGTTCAAACAGCACTTAATTTTATATGCAAGCTCTCTATAAATAATTGGTAATTAAAAGGCAAGGTCGATTATAATGCAGTTCCCATGTTGTCGTGTTAGGAGTGCGATAAATATGCATTTAAAAAAATATTTGTATATACGGTTATTCTTAATATTTAGTGATGCTAAAAGTGTCAAAAGACAAATTATTGTTATAATCTCAATGTTTAGAAAATAATCAATTGCCAAGAGCATATGCATTTATTTATATATATTTACACTCAATTAGTTTTAACCTTAGAGAGAGACTGTATATAGACTATTGTTGTTAGGATTATTATTAGCATAAATTAAAGATTTGTTTGTTCATAAGCATGTCGTTACGTTTTAGGTACAGTGTGTTTGTAATCTCCACTTCGACAACTTTGTTACGTATATAGCGCACAACTCTCTGTAATTATTTTGTTGTTTTTGAGGCGGTTTTGCTTTATTATCAGCTTTTAACCACGGTGTTCAACCTCAGTATTTTGGAGGACGATGACAATATTATTGGTTACATGTGTTTTTAGCAGGATGGGGCTCCTTTGCATCAACATGTGCGGTTGAGGGAATAATTAAGTAAGACATTTCCTGGAAGATGTTTTAATTGTAGGGGGCGTTAATAAGTGGCGACATTGCTCTCTAAACCTAAGGAGGACACCGTTAAACCTAAGTTTATGCGGCAAAGCATAATTTAGTAGACCTAAGAAACAGTTACCTAATAATGTCAGCTGATAACACTGGGAATGTTACTGGCGGTTCGCAGAAAATTTGAATATAACCTTTATCCTTGCACGTAACTAAGTGGTGATCGCTTTGAACATCTGTGTAAATAATCAGTTATTAAAAAATCATAAATACAGTGTAAGTAATCAGCTGCACGTACATTTTAAACACCGTTACACATAAAGACAACTGTTTTGGACACCACCAGTCCAAATATCCCGAACAAGATTCCATTAGTCAGTACACAGAAAACAACAGATAATGTACCATATTTCATCAAAATAACTTTATTGTTTGAAAATGTACGAAAAATTTCCAAAAATAAACTTAAAATATTTTCGAAAAAATTTGGTTTTCTTGCCAACGAACTCTAGGTTAATAGAACATTGAGTTACTGAAATTTGAAGCATTTAATGAAAATTCGCTACCACAACGAAGTTACTGCGACTCGATTTTTTTTTACAAACATGCAAGCATTTCGATGAAAAATACAGTAATATAAGGGGTGTTCGATTAAAAAGAAAAAAATGTATCACAAACGACTTATGGGACAGCCTGTAATTGTAAAAATAATGTTACAGATGCAACTCAAGACACCCTATAAACATACATAATTTTTTCTCGTATCTTGTACAATAACTGATATATTGAGGTTTACCGTTGAAATTCGTCACCATCTATAGATGTAATAGGATAAAAACTGAAACTAACCCTGTATATGGGTTCTAGGGTGCCTAGTTCGCGCTCATCTAAAGAAATCTTTTCAAAATTCAAAAGTCGCAGTAATATAAGACTAAGTGAGTGGTACGACACGAAGCAACGTGCCTCCACCTAGTTGCGGAACCAAGTAGTATGATGTCACGCCAGCTCCAAATAACACAAAGTGTTAAAAATAGAGACTGTATACAACCAACTAACAATTTAGTAAATTGTCAGCCCTGGCCCATTTCTACCCTAATATAGGGACAAAATATGTAAGGCTGGATGCATTCTCACCACAATTAGAACCGTAGACCGGTTTCGCTCTAATTAGAGCTCGTCAGTACGGCATACTAATTGTAGCGAAAATACACCTATAAAGTAAGACGGCTATGGTAGCCAGCCTTCCTTCATTTTTTTTTACGAATCAGATAGCATTTGTTTTACAATGACTTATTAAATGTTTATAGTTCATTACGAATTTTAACAAAAATCTTACAAAAAGGTGATTTCTACGGCAACACAAACAAACTTCTGCGAAAACTGATTAAATATTTTCAACACAAAAATTTGCTAAAAGAATATATAAAATTCAAATTATATGCATCATCTGAAGTCAAATTAAAAATAAATAATTTGTTTGAACTAAAACCCATTAAGACATTATTTTAGACGAATTTAGTTAAAAAAAGGTTTATCAAAACTTCGTTAAACACTTTTTCGCACCAAAATTCGCAAGGAACGTTTCTTCAAAGAAAACTCATTAAATGTATTCATAGGAAAATTTTCCAATAAAAATATATTTAAAAATATTGAAAATCTGATCATAATACAGAAACAGCTACTTTTTTGTGGCTTCACAAAAAAATTCGTTTGCCTGACGATGCTGTAAGAAATAAATCTGATTGGAGAGAAGAAAACACACGTCTCTGAAGTTACAGAAAAAAGATCTACGTCTGTGTAAAATATTAAAATTTAACGCAAACTTTTGAAAGTCCTTATCTCATGAAACAATTTTAAAGTCACCGAAAGAGCATCCACATCTATGTAAAATATTAAAATTGAACTTACAGTTTTGAAAGTCCTTATCTCCTCCGTAGTGATTTTTTTCAGTCGCTATAAAAATTATTGAGATTATATAATCGGATAAGATAACGCTAAAGATGGAATCAAAGACAAAAAGTACTATGTGTGAGTGTGCTTAACAAAAAAAGTAAAAAAATTTAAATCACTTCAGTTAGCACTCAGATTTGAACTCACGTACCCAACGTTCTTTTTCTAACGAGCCAATCGTCTAGACTCCCCGGTCATCAAAGCAAGCAAACTAAAGTATGATAAAACGTAAATAACCGAAAGTGATCTTATTTATGAGTAATATGTAAGATCTGTTTTAGATGCAATTTTTTGTAAATATTGTAATCAAATGGGAACATGTAAAATACAAATGTAGCACCTTCTGCTATACAACCGGCACATAATTTTTTCAGTTATCGGTGTGATAAAAATGTAAACTAACCCCGCATATGGGTTCCAGGGCGCTCAATTGAAGAAATTTTTTCAAAATTCAACAGTCAGGATCTCCCCACTAGTGATTTTTTTTTTCAAGAAAATTCACTAAAAACAGAACAAAAACCATGCCTGCTTACCAGATGAACCAGGAGTTACGAAAGGTTCTAATAGCATTTCTAAGAGAGCTAATTTACTCTTGGAGGGGTTGTAAAGCCGTCGGTCCCGTGTCCATGAAATTTTGGGCACGTTAAAGGTTCCTACCCTCCTTACAGAAAGGCAGTGGTTCGACATTATTTCAAGGATAGTGAGATGAAACTGCTCTCTGGCGTCCGTGATTGGCCCAAGTCGAGTGTATAGACCGACGTTAAAGTGCAAAAAAAAGATTTTCTATGGGTAGCATAAAGAATAAAGATAAAGACCACAAAGAGGTCGTGGGTCTATCAAATAGGTTGTAAGGATCGTGAACTTAAATATGTTGCTCTAACTAAAATATCTATTGAAATTAAATTTAAAGAACATTAAGCGCAACTGAGTTATGGCACTATTGATAAATTATAAATTAAAAAAAAATGCTCCTTATTTAATAACCGCAGAGTATATTGCAGGTAACATAAACTGAAAGGTTTATCTAAAATTAACATGAGAGAAAGACAAGTAAAAAGGAGACGGCAACACACCTATGTAAATAGTATGGCAGTGTAATTGGAATATGATGCAAGTACTCTATAACACATGGTGTACCTTTACAGCTCCAAACCGATTCTGATGTAAACTTAACTAGAAGTATATTTTGTTGAAGTTCAATAATAATGTACTTGAAACTTATTCGTCGATGTATTAAATATAAGTAGGTGCTAACCTAAAACATTACTTTCATGAAATTTTCCCTTTTTTGGTATTATATTGGCTTTGAACGTGTTCGTTTAGCCACGGTGTATCATGATAGTTGCAAAGGATAATTTAGTAGTGGAAACTGTATAGATCCAGCTAAGCTTGTCACGGCGAAAGCTCCTGATATAGATAATAGTACTTTCTTGTATACCCTGGTACCTTCCAGAAAAAACTCTCTACATGCAAATTATCAGAGGCTCTGAGAAGACACATAGACTGTTTTATTGTGAAAGAACGTCATAGCAAATTGCTTAAGTCCAGTAACGAATATTTTGGAGTAGATAGAGATAGTGGTCCATTTCTGGTTCTAGCATATTTCAAAAATACATCCATTGTCTAACAGTAAGGGTCTGTTTTCCACCTGCTTAAATATACTTCTGTGAAAGCGCTCCTAATCTTTAATAGCTAGGACACCTACTATCCAAAAATCATTAGCTCACTTAGTTAATTTTACCTCCGATGGCAACTTTGCTAGCGAAACGATAGTTAGATCTTAAAAATGTGCTGTGGTGAATTGCATTTTCAAAATTAGCTTGCCATTGCTCATTACAGGTTTAAACCTTGACTTAGTGTTTTTTTTTACATCTGAATTGAATATTATAGCTGTTCCATGTAAATGAGGTCTGAGTGAATCTGGCACGGGAGCAATTAAAATTCGGGAAAAAATTGAAATGCATTATAGTCAATGACCTTAAAAGTAACTAGCCAAGTGTGCCATGCAACATTGATAAAGGATCGGACAACGTCAAATCTTTGATTAGAACATATGACGACAGGTGTATCAGAGAATACCAACACGCTTAAAAAATATCTCCTTATACAATATTTAACACCCCTCCCCCCCCCCCCCCCCACAGAGATAAAGTCTGGTGAAATTTAACACTCCAAGAAGACATTTAAAACCAGCTTAGAATAGTTACGCAGCTTCAGAAGTAGGTTAAATTTAAAGGCCATTTAAGCAACTGCCAAAGCTGAATTTGCAGATATTCAAGTTTGTAGATCTTACCCTAAGATATTTTAAAGTATTATAAGCGAGAAACATTACGTTGTTCAGTGTTTAATGCTAAAGAGATGACACTTTATAAAAGGAAATGATAAGTCGTACGTATATTGTTAGCTCAAAAAAGCAAGCAGCCAAAGGCAGGGTACCAGTTTTACTTTGTCGTACTTAATACTAAAGGACACAAGTCTAAAAATTCTAGAGATTTTAATGGAAAAATTAAAGATATTCCTTCAGTGTTCTGGCAGTTAAACAGAAGGGTTTGGGTAATACTCGATATCTTTTTGAATAGGTTCTGTTGCTATTTTATACTTATAGACAACGCTTTTTGTCATCCTGAGCTCTGGAAAATGCAAATAAAATGATGAAGTAATTACCCTTACCTACCGTTTTATCTTACTTCCTTCTACAGTTTATGCATTATTGTGTAATTCGTTATTTCAAATCCACTGGTATAAAGCTTGTTTGTTCCTGAACAGGTAGTTCTGTGGAAGCTGATAACCTAAATGTGTTTAAAATCTTGAGTGTGTTTAGCATAACTGACTGCATTGTTAAGGTCGAGAAATATGTCGACCCTATATAACCTAATCAGTAACTGCGTGCTGGTAAATTCATTAAAGAAAAAAAAAACCTGATAAACTTCACATAATATATTTTATTGAGCTCAGCCACGGTCTCTCGGTTTCGCGACTACTTTTGAATAATACCCGAATTATATCTCAATTGGTTCCATTCTTGTTTCATTCGAAAGATTCAGCGATATGTTTAGGATATTGATTCCATTGCTGCTTTATTCAAAAAGCAAGAAATATATACAGGGTGTCCCAATAGTGTGTAATTCCTCTATATATCCCTTACCCTTAGAGCTAGCCGAAAAAACTTTAAACAAAATTTTCATGTGTTTATCTAAGCTATATCGAGTAAATATATTCAGCTTTATGGAATTTCCGGTTGCACCGGAAGTCGCTATCAACTTCGTTATTTTAAATAGAATGCTATATTTTTTATTACATTTTTGGATAGAGATTACAAAATAAGTGTGACTTTATGTAGCATTCCCTATAGCTATCTTTGATATTTTTGAAAATATTACGAGTTTCTTTTTTTTAGCTCCGATTTATGTGTTATTTGAAACGTCTGCCGTGAGCTGGGTTTTGAGTTTTGCTACCTTAAATTCTAAATATCAATATACGACATTTAGTACTTTAAAACGGTTAAAGAATAATTCATCATCATTGTACAGGGTGTATTATTTTGGGGTTACAGCATATCTAACTTTAAAGCAGCACAACTTGTGTTTTTCAAATAGAACACCCTGTTTTTTATAAATCAGTCAGGTAGATAATTAAATTCTGCATCGACGTAATATAGGTCTTCCTATAGCTATAGTTGATAGTTTTTGAGTTATGGTGGTTTGTTTTAGTTTCGCTTGTAAAAATAATGGTACTGTCAGATACAGTAGGCGCAGAGAATGAAACAACTAATATTTATTGTCAGATGACAGATAAATGTCACCTAACCAAAACTATAACTATTTTCAGTTCTCAGGTGTTTGAGCCAAGTTTTATGTGCTAACTTATGTGTTATTTATTTTTAAATGAATTATAATACTGAAGAATTAGTTGATATGACACTTATTATAGGCGAGTGTCAGCGAATTTGTTTTTTAGCATCTTGTGTATACGCACCAACATATCCGAATCGAAGACATCCTCAGGAAAATTGTTTCGTCAAATTGTTGGACCGTTGTTTGCCTACTGCTAACGCCAATTATGAAATGACTACACGCAAAGGGAGAGTAAGCGGCAATGAAGAAAACGAATTTTCTATTGTTGCATCGGCATTAGATAATCCGCACACAAGCGTGAGGAAAGTTTCCGACGAAATAGGAATATCAAAATCTTCAGTGAACAGAACATTAAGAAAATACAAGTTTCATCCATATAAAATGAAGCTACAGCAAGCATTGACGAATGCAGATTTTCGAAGTCGCCTCAGTTTTTGTGAGTGGGCAGTAGCTAAGTACAATGAAAGTGAGAATTTTTTTAATTACGTGATGTTTAGTGATGACTCTTCATTTTCAAGTTGTGGTAGGGTTAACGGGCACAACTTTCATAATTACGCTTCAGTAAATCCAAACTTTTGCAAATTAGTTGACAACCAGCACCGTTTTACGATAAATATTTGGGCTGGAATAATTGGGACTAATCTTATTGGGTCATATTTCTTTGATGGGCACCTCAACGGGCAGGGATATCTGCGTATATTGGAGGAAGATGTAGAGGCTTTTTTGGAAGATTTGCCTCTAGATAACAATCGACGTGTGCGGTTTATGCAGGACGGGGTACTAGCACATTATGACATAAATGTTCGCCGATTTTTAAATGATGGGTACCCCAATAAATGGATAAGGCGAGGTGGTCCCGTCTCGTCGCCTGCAAGATCTCCTGACCTCACATGTCTAGATTTTTTTCCTGTGGGGCTATATGAAGGAAATTGTGTCCAACACCCCACAGGAACTAAGGAATAGAATTGCAGTCGCGTGCAGGGCAAGAACTTCGCAAATGTTGAGCAATGTTCAAGAAGAATTCTTAAGGAGGGTTAGATTGTGTATTCAGGTCAATGGGCAAAATTTCGAATAGTTCTAATGTATCGCTTTTTTTAGATTATTTTTTTCTGTTAATGACTGTGGATTATTATTATTATTATTATAGTTATGTTATTATAGTTTACTACACTTTCTGGTTCTCATAATTACAACTACCTTTATTAAACTGTGTTTTACTTTTTGTATGGTAAAAATATGAAAGTCCATTGTATAACAATCACTGCATGTAGTTGGATTCGATAAGTTTTTTTTCGACACATTATCTAGTTACGAGGATATGATCAAGTGATTTGCATCGTGACTATCTTATTTTATTTGGTAATTCTATTCAAATTATTGTTAAAACAAACATTTATTAGACGGAAGTAAGCTCAAACAATGGAGATATAAAAACTGCTGACTTCCTTGTCAGGGAGACGTTAGGTGCCACCTGACATTGTTCACGTGCTCTGTGCCTCATACACTGACAATCTGACAGTACCATTATGTGCCTCACACAGTGACAATCTGACAGAACCAATATTTTTACAAGCGAAACTAAAATAAACCACTATAACTCAAAAACTATCAACTATAGCTATAGAAAGACTTATATTACGGCGATGCAGAATTTAATGGTCCACCTGATTAATCCATAAAAAACAGGGTGTTCCATTTAAAAAACACACGTTATGCTGCTTTAAAGTTAGATATGCTGTAACCCCAAAATAATACACCCTGTACAATGATAATAAATTATTCTTTAACCATTGTAAATTATTAAATGTCGTCTATTGATACTTAGAATTTAAGGTAGAAAAACTCAAAACTCAGCTCACAGCAGACGTTTCAAATAACACATAAATTGGAGCTAAAAAGAAGAAAGTCGTAATATTTTCAAAAATATCAAAGATCGCTATAGGGAATGCTACACAAAGTCACACTTATTTTTTAATATCTATCTAAAAATGTAATAAAAAGTATAGCATTCCATTTAAAATAACGAAGTTGATAGCTACTTCCGGTGCAACCGGAAGTTTCATAAAGCTAAATATATTTTCAAGATATAGCTTAGATAATCACAAGAAAATTTTGTTGAAAGTTTTTTTGGTTAGCTTTAAGGGTAAGGGATATATAGAGGAATTACACACTATTGGGAAACCCTGTATAGGGCACTAAACTTAAGTTAAAAGTAATGCGTACAGGCAACGCTTTTTGTCATCCTGATACTTGGGAAAATTCAAATAAAATGAAGTGGTAATTTTTCTTCCCTACCATTTTATTCTTCTTTCTTCTACAGTTTCTTGATTACGGTGTTATTCGTTATTTCAAAGCGACTTGTGCAAAGCTGGTTTGTTCCTGAGTACGTAGTTCTATGTATGCTGACTAACTAAATGTGTTTGAATCTTTAGTCTTTTGCATAACTGAGTGCATTGGTTACGCGGGAATATGTTGTCGCTGTTAAACCTAATCTGTGACTGTGTCCTGGAAAAATGTATGGGATTAATTAAAAGCAGCTGATAAACCTCACAGCATATATGTTATTAGGCTCAGCCATAGTGTTTCGGTTTCTTGACCATTCTTGATCAGCACCATATAGGAACTAGTTTTATGTAGTTTTTATCAATTGCTTATAAAGAATTCTGAGACCGAAGCACTGTGTCAAAGGTCAATAAAATATACCATGTAAAGTTTTACCAAGGTTTCCGTTACTTTTTACTACAGCTGCATAATGGCATAATATCTGTCATCTAATAGTAACAAAGTGTAAAAGAAACATTCACCCATTTCTCGTTATCAAGTAACTTGTCGGATAGATAAAATATATATTACCTAACATTAAAGCTTACCACACGAAAAGGAAAACGTTGACTCACCTGCAATATAAGTAAAAAAAGTGTTAGTATGCCACAAAAAATTAAATACAAGATTTTTAAGAATTCTCAGAAAATTACTTACGCAACGAGTGTGCTGTGATGGCAAATTTTTATAAAGCTCCTGCCGTCATTTAAAATCGCAAGTTACAAAGTAAATAAAAATAAATCAAAGTTGTATTCTGACATAGAAAATTCTTTTTGCAGGATAAAAGAACCAAAGGTTACAATCATTCAGTTTTAGATATACATTCTGCGATAAAAACAAATATTTGACAATCAACCCTAAAGAGCCATATACCCACCGAAGTTTTAGTATTTTTTGTGAATGTTTTGTAATTTTCTATTGATTTCTTTTTTTTTTTTTGAAAACTTTTAGACTAAAATAAATTCTTCTACTTAAGCGATTTAAGTTAAAAATTCCCACCTATGAAATATCGGATTAGAAAAAAAAGAAACAAAAAGCCGAGACACGTCAACTTTGTTTTCAAAGGGGACACATGATGGCGTAAGTTTTTTTGTGTTGATACCTACTCCTAAGGCAGGGGAGTAAAGTACCCTTAAACTTTAAATGGCACTCTATGTTCAGTGACATCTCATTTTAAAGCTTTCTTATTTCTGCTCGCGATAACATACAACACTTTTAAATTTTGGTTTGGATATGGCAATCAAATCAAAGAATAAGACAAAATATCATTGAATAAAAGAATTTTATTTAGTGAAATGTTCAAATTGTTTCCCTCTACTTCCATGCATTAATGAAATCTTTGCTCTATATTGAAGTAACATATCAAAGTATTTCGGGAATTGTCTTCTTCAACAATTCACCAACGAAACTCCTCAAGTGAGTTTGGTCGTGTTGCATAAATTTTCGACTTGTGTCATCCACATAGAAAAAGTCCAAAGGTGTTAAATCTGGAGATCTAGCAGGTCACTCAATTGAACCTCCGCGTCCTATGCAGTGCTTTGAAAAATTACGATTGAGAAAATCACGCACAGCTGAGGCATAATGTGGTGAATCACCATCCTACTGAAACTATACATCCCCTTCTACAAAATGGTTGTCACTTTCCAATACCTCCAGGATCGTCGAGTAGATATGCGTTTCCGATAAATCCCGATACATGTTTACATCCAGATTTTCCGGTAGGAAGGAAGGCCCTATGAGGTGTTTCCCAGTACAAACCTTCAATTTCCTTGGATGCTGCGTGTGAGTTTTCGAAAATTTCTTGGAATTTCATCACTCTAGTTAGGGCAATTGACTTAGCCAACCAGTTAGAATGCACATTCATCGGAAAAAATATTGCGTACAAGTTGTTGGATCCCTTTTCGCATGATCACTAATTTCTTCACAGAAGTACATGGGGAGATCAGAAACGTCTGCATTAAGTCCCTGTGACAAGTTAATTGTGTATGGGCTGATACTTAATATCTTTAGTGAGTTTTCTTAGAAAAAAATTACTAATGGGGAGATACCGACTTTTTAGATTTGAAAAATTTCTTCCAATGAGCGGAATCAGGACCCCTAGAACCCATATCCGGGGTCAGTTTAAATTTTCATATGTTTATATATATATATATATATATATATATATATATATATATATATATATATATATATATATATATATATATATATATATATATATATATATATATATTTGTCTGCGTGTGTGTTTGTGTGCGTAGGTACCACACCGATAACTCAAAAAATAATAGTCCGATTTTGGCAAAGCTTGGCAAAGCTCGTTATCCAAGAAAATCTAACCTGGTTTTCCGGGAAAATTCTTGGTTTTCTTTCGGAAAAATTTTTATCTTAAAAAATAAAGAAGCTATTGATAAATTGTAAGGAAGTAGAGAGAAAACAAGTTCAACATTTAATTAAATAGCATTCTTTCATTTATTGATATTCTGTCTTATTCTTCAATTGTTGATTTTATTGCCATATCCAAACCAAAATTAAAAATGTCGTATGTTGTAGTGATCAGAATTAGAAAAGTTTTAAAATCAGGTGTCACTCAACATAGGGTGCTATTTAAAATTTAAGTGTACTTTACGCCCCTACCTAAGGGTTAGGTTCCAAGGCTCCACAACTTACAAAGTCGACGTGTCTCGGTTTTGTTTCTTTTTTTTTAATTCCGATGTTTTCCGAAGTTTTAATTGGTACAGCCTACATCTGTACTATTTGGGCACAAATTTTCATGTATGTATCACTAAACTTTGGTACATACGGAACCTTAAAAAATATTTATTGCAGCATTAGTAAATTTGTATATCCAAGGAAATATTTTCCTAATGTCGAAACTCGACCAATAGTTTAACAATCATCGCTTTTTATAACAATGTATAGACACAACAATGGTACAAATTCACTGCAGAGTTTTGTGGCCAATGAACGTAATGTATGGTGGTATGGGTCTAGTACATGTTCCATCTAAGGTCCGGAACTTTCGAGTAAATTTCATGGTAATATTTGGAGTGTAGCGAAAATCCCAAGTGGTATATTTTCACAATCCACCTTCTGAAATCTTTTTATGGTGCCAACCTCACATGGCAGACGTTCTTCATTGAACCTAGACTCAGTTCTGGAGGCTTCACTAACACTCAAAACTTACATCACAGATCACATACAGAATATATTTGGGTATAAAATCTTTCCTTTAACCAACTCCAGAATATTACCCAACTTTCATTTTTCCAGTCTTTGGTTTGTTAATAGTTTTTTTACGATCGCTGACATCTTAGATGGAGGCCGTTTAGAAGCCTTTGAAAATCTATATATTAGAGACTCTAATTATCAATATATCCTGAGGAGAAATTTCCAATATATTAAGGATAATCTTCAAAATGTTGTAATAGACACGCCAACAGAATCGGAAGCAAGGAACGGAAAAATTAAAATGTTTTTTAAAACCTCAGAAGAAAAATAAGTTGAGATGAACAGCACCCAGAAAAAGCTTATTCAACAGACTCTAGTATTGAAATACTTCCATGTAAATTAGCCTTTGAAAGGATCCTGGTCCGACGATGTCATACACTTGATGGGCTTTTAGCAAAAGTTGTCATTTGGATATGAAACGGATGTGTCCGTACGGTTGGCAAAGAACAGGCTAGCAGATGGAATTTACCTTCATAGGATTAGCAGTCGTATATCAAGTGTTTGTTCTCTGTGCAGTATTCCAAATACAGCGTGGCACCTACTGATATCTTGTTCAGAAGTGTAGCCGGTTTGGTATTTCATTGATACGGTGGAGTTAAGGCTCATGAGTTCCAACCTCCAGACTCTAGATATATATGCTGGCATCTCTTCCAATTCCCGCAACCAATTAATAACTTTGTTAAATATTTGTGCAATTTAGCCAAATACACTATATACAACGCTTTCATAGCCAAAATGAAAAATGGACAACAGCATGGACCGTATATTCATATGTTCAAAAATAGATTAAACTTCGGTATCCTCACAGAGTTTGCTTGGTTCTCTGGCCGAAATGCGCTGGAAGATTTTTAGTCAAAGTGGTGGAACGATGAGATGTTGTTTGGTGTGGACGGAACCTTATTTTTTAAGTTCTGACAAGGAAAAGAGGGAGAAAAAAGAATAGACATCATTTTTATCTGTTTCTTTATTTGTTGTTTTTTTTTAATCTCTTGTTCTTTGTATTTAAGCTGAAACTTTCTTTTCTTCATTCTTTTTAATTACAGAAATGTCATGTATATTTTTTAATTACCCGATTGTAGAACTGTGATGTAATATTCTACTGTGATAATAAATAATAATAATAATTATAATAATAATAATAGTAATAATAATAATAATAATAACAACACACAAACACAATTTAACAATCAAAAAATATATCTAGTCGATATCAGGGACAGGGTAGTTTTTCAACTTTCATTTTCTCTTCAAAGGCAATACCAACGGCAGTGATGCCTTAAAAGGTGGAGTTAAACCGCCGTTATATGGCAAACATTGCGCAAGTTCAAACTGTTATTTTAACTACTCAAAACATCTACAAACTCTGTTCTATAAAAATCCAATCAATGCCGAACAAACTTTTTCAAATAAACCTACAGTGTTTTGTAACTAAAATGCTGGTATAACTTTTTATTGCATTCACCCTACGACAAATTTTAATACCCCCTGTAAAGTTGCGATAAGCAAACACGAATTTCTATACATGCAAGGCAACTAGATTAGAGTAGTGCATAACTTTCCTTTGCCAAACTTTTTGTTTCGTTGTATATATTGCTTCCATATGCCATAAAATGGATATGCATAATACGTGATCTAATTCGGCTTAGTTTGTTCAATACTACATACAATCTTCTAGCTAGAAACCCAATTTGTCTTAAACAGAAATATAGCCAATTTGTGGTGCATGTACTCTGTGTCCTAGGAAATACTGTATCCATCTGCATAAGACCTAATATAAATTTATGTGAAATATGACCTATGATAAATTATAATCAGTGTACATGTCTTGAAAATTTTCTGCATATAAAATGTGTAGACCTAAAAGGTAAAGGTAAGATGCTTACTGGCAATTAGGCCATTGCTGCCCTTTTGGCTCATCCAAACTAACCTACCCTCCACCTTAAGCTCGATCTCAACGACAGCAGTGATTTGAAAAATCATCCGCTGCCGGTGAGTCTCGAACCGTCGTCCCCCGAGTCCGAATTGGAAAGTCTGAAGCGACTTTCCCACGCGGCCTTGGAGGCGCTATGTGTAGACTTAGTCAAGATTTTAAATAAGCATAATAATAACTCACAATAATATTGGTCAATTCTCATAGTAAGAAGGTGTTCTTCTTTTAAACATGGCATCGGTAAGTTAGTTGACCAGCCTTAATCGGTACAGTTCTTTCCTGTGAGTTGACCTCACCATTTGGTAATCACTTGATACAAAAGTTGACTTTATAGACTCTAGCCAAGACCAAAATTCATGCTTCTAGGTTAACGAAGAAACTCCCAATCACAAATACAGCAAATTTTCTTAGAAAAATCACTGAAGATATATATTCACAAACAAAGATATTTTAAATGCAAAAATGTGGCATGCATCGTTACCTTCACTGACTAAATGTTTTGACAATCAAATATTTTGTTGCTGGTGAAATTAGGTGCTTAAATGGTAATAAAAACGCTAATATATAAACAGGGTGATTCACGCAACTCGTTGGTTAGAAACTTTTCAACTTGTAATAAGAATTTCGATCTGAAATTTTCAGCATAGGCCTAGTCGATATATGTCTTTTGAATAAAAAAAAAACTTTTAAGGTGATGGCACATCTGGTTATAGCGGAAACCGCAACCAATTTATTTATTTTAAACAGAAAACAGAAAAACCTTTATATTATTATATATTTGGATTCACCGTTATATTGCAAGTAAAGCTTTTTTGAACCATCGTCTCCTAGTTTTCATCCATGTCTGAGATAATTGAAAATTTCAGTTATTTTTGACGTATCAACAACTTTATAGAGACCACGGTATCTACAAAATGATAATTGCTACGAATCTTAAACTTGATGACCTTATTAAAAACTTATCTACCCCAATAGCCACTTATCCGAAGGGTGTTCCTAAATTGACCTTGGTATTAGATTCTCCAATGGAATATCCTGTGTTTTATAAGATCATTTGATGGTAAAATGCAATGTCTATTGAACTGTATTAGGTTTCCCTATACCTATCTAGTATAGTTTTAGAACGAATCATGCTTTTAAAATTTCACCGAATTAATAAAATACTTTACTTAAATTTTCCCGCGTTTTTCTTCAAATGCAGTTTGTGTTAATTTCACGACTTGTTACTTTATAGATTATCAGGCGAATATTCCTTAAATATGACTTGAGAAGTGGAAAATGGTACTATATATATATATATATATATATATATATATATATATATATATATATATATATATATATATATATATATATATATATATATATATATATTGATATGGTAGCTATAAGGGAAAGGTAAGAATAAAAGAACAACCACATATACATATACTACACTTTTACAAGGCACCCTAAAACAACCCATACAAAGTCTAAAAAGCCAACAAAACAAAAACCTACTCTTTGGTGTATACAATGTCTAAGAAGTAAATAGTTAATCTTCACGAACAGCTAGTCAGTCTGGGCAGGGAAATGTTTATATAAGATTGTCATGACAGGGAAAAAGGGGGAATTATCACTTTACAGGCAAATATTAAGACTTAATGTAAATTCCAAAATGTATATCAGAATTAATGCCCAAAATAAATTTATAAATATGAATTAAAAGAAAACAAGATGACAAGGGATGTAATTATTGTAAGTTAGTCTATAAAGTGTGAAGTGCCTATGCAAACTGAGATAAGATCCAGGTCAGAAGAGACGATAAAGGTAATTGGACTTAGTGCGGACAAATAGATAACAATGACGACCTATAAAGACTAGAAAATAATGAAAATGTAAATGTGTGGACAGTATGAACTGTATACGTAATTTGTATGAAATTTAAGATGTTGATGTTTAATAGAAATTAAGAATTTTAAGATGTTATAACTTAGAATAGGGAACAGATGTTTTTTGTTTAATATCAGACGTCAAAATGACAATGCCAATATCTGATATAGGTTAAGAAATGCTGCCAAATGCTGTTTGAATGTATATATGTATAAATTAAGGTATTAGAGGAATTTAAAACGTATGGGAAGGTTGCCCAGGAAAAGTTGATACAAACAAACAGGAATTTTTTGAAAGGCGGCGAGTTCAGCAAAAGAAATTTACGGTCGTTGAGAAGAACATTTTTGAAAGAAAAGAGGATTTAATTTTTTTGATAAAAATTTTAAAAAAAATTAAGAATTGAAAATTTGTGAAGCAGCAAAGTAAAAGGAAAAGTTTGGAGAAAAGCAAGGAGCAGAGTAAACCGTCAGTTAGTGGCAGTCTGAAAGTAATCCAGGAAAGAACCTAACGACAATAAAACATTGAGTTGATATAATAATAATTATACTTACGTTTTATGTGATCACGCACTGCAGCAGAAACACATTTATAAGTCGAAGTATTAAAACTGTAATTAAAGATAAAAGGAAAAGCAGATACAAATACCACACTCTGTAAAGCATCCATTTTTTTTAATTTGTAAATAATAAAAAAGGTGCTTGTTTGGCCATTTCTGAGCACTACAGTTCACTACACATAGCTTATCCTCGAGAGTCCACCATTGTCTGTACGTGAAATCTCGATATGATTTAGCTGGTATATGTTGGTGTTAATCTTAGCTAGCTTAAGAATATATTCATGTTAGTCTAATATGTATTAACACAAAGCTCTTGATGATTTATTTAAAAACCGTAAAAACAGTAAAAGAGCAAGGTATAAAGAATTAATAATAAAAATATGCATTTGTCATTTGATTTAGCACTAATATATAAGTTCAACTGTGTGTTAATTTAAAACCATCGCTTTATTTTGGTTTGTATATATAATAAAAACTCTGGACGCAGCAAGTGTGTTATGGTAGTGAATTTTTATTAAATGCTTCAAATTTGAATAACTCGGTTTTCTATAAACTTAGAAAGTTTAATTTTGGTACGTAGTAAGGTCTTTCCTAGGGCTAAATGTACACTAATTTCCATTAAAATAACTTTGTAATTTTTAAAGAAAAAAATTTTTTCGATTTTTTTTTTTTAAATTTGAATAACTCAATTTTCTATAAACTTAGAAAGTTGAGTTTTGCTAATTAGTAAGGCCTCTCACAAAGCAACATATATAATAAATTTCATTAGAACAGCTTTGTTATTTTCGGAGAAAAAGATTTTTTTTAAAGAAAACTCAAAATTTTCCCGGAAAACCCCGTGCGATTTTCCTGGCTAACGAACTCGTCCAAGCCATTAATAAAATAAAGACACTTGCCGAGTTTCATTGAGATCGGTAAATTATTTTTTGAGTTATCAGACGGATACATATATATATATATATATATATATATATATATATATATATATATATATATATATATATATATATATATATATATATATATATATATATATATATGTATATATATATATATATATATATATATATATATATATATATATATATATATATATAAACATAAAAAAAAATCAAACTGACCCCGGATATGCGTTCTAGGGGTCCTAGTTCGCGCTCATTTGAAAAAATTTTTGCAAAGTCTCACCATCGTTACCTCTCTATTAGTGATTTTTTTAAATAAAAATTCACTAATAGGGAAAACAAACAATATCAAAAAGGCAGTATATGCAAGAATCTAAAAAATAATCACAAATTGGTTAAATTAAGAAAGCAAAAGCATTCCATTTAGAAGTTTTTAGATAGATACATTTGAAATTGTAATAAATTGATAGGACTTGAACCCACTAGCTCTAATACGCTCCTTGATTTGAGAGTCGAATCATATTTTTGTTATCAGTCAAATTTGTATGTGGCATACTACAATAAAAAGGTATTGACTACACCAAGGTGTAAAATTACATACATATAATTTTAATAAACACATCTTTACAAGTAAGATCTA
The DNA here is from genome assembly GCA_964006375.1 of Tillus elongatus. Lineage (NCBI taxonomy): Eukaryota > Metazoa > Arthropoda > Insecta > Coleoptera > Cleridae > Tillus > Tillus elongatus. The sequence continues at coordinate 118,115,281 of OZ023264.1, forward strand.
ATTAAAAGCTAAAATAAAAGTACTAAAACAAAATTTACATACATATATTTGATACACACATATTTACAACACATTTCAGAGAATATTTTACAGGTAAGATATAATTAAAAAGTACAACGATAATAAAATAATAATATATATCCTATAATTAAAACTTGAACTTATATATTTCAATTTAAATACCCAATCGTGTACTGTAAAACTTCTATAACCCATTTTATATCAATTGTCACCCAATCGTGGGGCAATTCTTTACTAATATAACTAAAAGAACCCTAGCTTAGCATATATATATATATATATATATATATATATATATATATATATATATATATATATATATATATATATATACAAGAAACATTTCTGGGGAACAACCTCCAAGAAAGCTACTGGACCTGAGGTTAGTAGGGGTTCAGTGCGGGGCAAACATGATTTTAAGGAGGTGTAGCTACCAAATGGAACAAAGGCAGCTTATATAGATCCCTCTGGGCTGTCTATCACCCCTAAGCACATGCCTGAAAAAAATCTAAAAGCCCTCTGTGAGTTCATCTGTTGTGTGTGTGTTTTTATTTCTTTAACGTCGGCTTATTTCCGCGACTATGGCCAATCACCGGCGCCAGGGAGCAGTTTCACCTCACTATCCTGGAAATTTTGCCAAACCCCTGCCTGTGTGTAAGAAGGGTAGGGATCTTTAACGTACTCAGCATCGAATGGACACGGGACCGACGTCTTCACGCCCCCTACGAAGGGCGGAACGTGCAGACATTCAACTTGCTCAAATACAATGCCACAACCTCGGTTGATGTTAATTGCACAGTATGTACTGATAAAGTGAAAGCAGTGTTCCTGGGATCGAACCCAGTACCCTTCGGTTCAGAGGCACACGTTCTTACCATTGAACCACTGAGAGTCTGTGAGTTCATCTGAAAATTTTCCTAGTATTGTTATATATATATATATATATATATATATATATATATATATATATATATATATATATATATATATATATATATATATATATATATATATATATATATATATATATATATTAATTTACTTATTGCGATTAGTTGCGTGTGACCAAATGAGCAATATCCAGTAAAATAAGTTAACTATTAAAAACAATAAAACCTAGGTTGTAGTTTAGAAGAAAGATATTCCGTCCAATTTAAGATATTAGGAATTTATAACTTCGTAAATAATAAATTATTTTTTAATCCTTGTAAGGTAAACCAATTAATTAAATCCATTAATTTAATATCGATTAATATCCTAAAACTCCAATATTTCTGTTACTATGTGAAAAAAAACTTAATATCAAGTTATTATTAAATATTTAATCTTGTTATAAGTTCAAAAATAGCATAACTTCATAACTTTGAAAAGAGGAACATAAAAATGCTGGCTGATTTCAATATTCGATGCGTTATTATTCCACTAGATTTAAATTGGGAATACATGTGACGTATGCCCGCTCCACTCTCTGATTGGTCAAGAGTTAAAATAACATAACTTCATAACTTTGAAAAGAGGAACATAAAAATGCTGGCTGATTTCAATATTCGATGCATTATTATTCCACTAGGTTTAATTGGGAATACATGTGACGTATTCCCGCTCCACTCTCTGATTGGTCCAGAGTTACCAGACAATCTATCTAATCTATAAAACTTGAAAAGGTGCTAGGTAACCGTAATCGTCCTCGTCTGCCTGGTCTATCATCGTGAGCTGATAGTATTGGCGCATGGCCATGACGCCGGCACGGAACAACACGAAAACATGTTGGCGTATATTTATGTGCTTTGTGCTACAGTGATATGTGTAAGAAGCTTTTTAGTGGAGGGACAATTGTTCAATCACAGGAAACAATCTGTGGTAAGACAATACGTAAGTTAATAATTTTTTAATTAGTTTATCGCATTATAATAAATATACAGTATTATCACAGTGTACAAGTCATGAACACTTGGATCCAGTCTGCTTTTAAATCAAGTATAACTGATTGTATGTATTAGTTTATACAGTGTGGAACAGCCAAATGGAATAAATTCGATAACGGATAAATGAGGACGTGTTGGGAAAAACGCTTGGACACGTCGATTTGTATTTTTAACTGCGCATCTTTTTCAAGAAAAAAAAATTATTTAGGGTGCGTCATGTGACAGTGGCCAATACCAACTTTCTTATTTTAAATACAAGCCCCTGTATATTATTAATTTTTTGGATTCTTCAGAAAATTCTAGACATAATTCATGTACAATGTTCTATACCTATCTTCAACTGTTTCGGAAATATTAAGTATTTTCAGATTTATTACAAAAATTAACATTAAAAATAGAAAATTATTTTATTTCACAAATTCTAATAAGAAATACTGATTATTTCTTAATAATTTAAAAAAACAAAAAAAAATTAATGTCAATGTAGTAAATGTTCAAAATGCTCGCCACGAACATCTTGGCAACATGCTAATCTGGTATAGAAATGTCTTCTAACATTACTCAACATCTTAGGCGTGACTGATCTAATCGCAAGCGTGATTCGTCTTTTTAAGTCATCTAAGTTGAGGGGCTTAGTTTTGTATACAATACTTTTGACATATCCCCACAAAAAGTAGTCTAATAGCGACAGATCAGGAGATCGTGCTGGCCATTCTATCGATCCGCGCCTCCCTATCCACCGATTTGGAAAAATTTGGTTCATGTACTGCCGGACATTGATTTGGTAATGGGGCGGTGCTCCATCTTGCTGAAACCATATTTTATTGGCAGGAACTTGTGGGTTTGCTGGATCTGGATATAAGTTTGTCAAAGTTGGCACGACATTATTTTGGAGCAGTTCTAAATATTTATCCCCATTCAAGTTGCCATCAATGAAAAAGGGACCTACGATATGATTTCCAACAATTCCTGCCCAAACATTAACTTTTTCAGGATATTGCGTATGTTCCTCTCTCATCCAATGAGGATTCTCATTAGACCAATAGCGGCAATTTTGACGATTAACATGACCGTGAAGTGTAAATGTGCTCTCATCAGAAAACAAAACATCTTCTAATTGGATCACATTGTTATCTAACATTGCCATCATTTGTTCACAAAAATACGTTCTCCTATCGAAATCGTCCTCCATGAGCTCCTGAGTTGGTATCATTTTATAGGGATGCATTTTACTTTCCTTTAATGTTCGAAAAATTGCTGTGTGGCTAACGTTGAATAGTTGGGCTGCTTGTCGACCAGAAGTATGTGGGTTTTCTTGAAACTCAAGCGTAATATCCAATTTCGTATCATCACTTACTGCATTGGCAGCTACTTTTTTTATCTGTCTCACATGACCAAGCTCGCGAAACTGCTTTTCTATTTTGCTAATTGTTCCTTGGGATACAGGCGGCAAATTTGGAAATTTTTCGTGAAATAAGCGAGACACTTCCATCTGTGTCCGTGTGTTATCTCCATAACCAATCATTTGTAGAATGGTTATTTTGTGCATTTCTGTTAAATGAACCATTTTTCTGATATTATTACGTACAGTTAACGAAATTCAAACGACAATAGCACTGACACTAATCACTACTGTCATGCAGGCAGACAACAAGTTGCTAAGGCTACGAGTTTTATACGAACAGAAAGAAAACTGTTTTTGTTTTTGTTTCATTTCATATCAGTAAAAAGAAACGCAGGAATGGTTTTTGTTTACTTTCTCATTATCAAGAGCTGAATGGGAAATAAGTATTGAATGCAATGTAGCGAATTTGTGAAATAAAATAATTTTCTATTTTTAATGTTAATTTTTGTAATAAATCTGAAAATACTTAATATTTCCGAAACAGTTGAAGATAGGTATAGAACATTGTACATGAATTATGTCTAGAATTTTCTGAAGAATCCAAAAAATTTATAATATACAGGGGCTTGTGTTTAAAATAAGAAAGTTGGTATTGGCCACTGTCACATGACGCACCCTATATAATTTTTTTTTCTTGAAAAAGATGCGCAGTTAAAAATACAAATCGACGTGTCCAAGCGTTTTTCCCAACACGCCCTCATTTATCCGTTATCGAATTTATTCCATTTGGCTGTTCCACACTGTATATTATTCTCTAAACTTCATTTTTAACCGAAGGGAGTAAGACTATTGAGTCAGTATTTGATTAATTCGATAGCTAATATAACTGCGGCTTGACCAACATTTATAAACTTATTATTTGTAAATGTTGTGATGTAAGTAAATCATATATTCTTTATTGATATAATATATAATTTTCAGGAACCGTGACCCTTTGTGTAAAGATGCCAGGCCATAAGCACTTGAGTCAGTCATCAAAGTTTAGCTTTGTAATGCAGGGAACAGTGAAGTAGGGTCCAGTAGGAGAGAAAAAGATGTTTAAGGAGATTTATTGTATGCAAAGTCTGGAGTTTGGCCACATCTCGAGTGACGAATAAAACCATTTAAATAGTTTAGAGTTGTAAAAGATTGTGCATCCTCTGATGACGCTCATCGCCAAGTCTTTTAAATATGTGTTGTGGTAAATTGTAGTTATCAGTGCTTATCACAGGTCATTTAGTGTACAAGTTACCTTCAACGAAATTTAAATTTCTAATTAGTCAACAAGTCAGATTGACACAGCATCTGTTAAAAGGGACATCCTCTTTAGCGAATGGTTTGTAACATTTATAACAGAGAGGTGCATTATAATGTGTTTTATTAATTTTTTTACAGCCTCGGTGGTTCAGTGGTCAGGACGTGCACCTCTGAACCGGGTTCGATACCCAGGGTTTTCCTTTTACTTTTTCAGTACATACTGTGCAATTAACATCAACTGAGGTTGTGGCGTTGTATTTGAGCAAGTTGAATGTCGGCACGTTCCACCCTTCGGAGCGTGAGTAAGGCAGCTGGTCCCGTGTCCATTCGATGTTGAGCACGTTAAAGATCTCTACCTTCCTTACAGAAAGACACTGGTTCAGGAGTGCGCTGACGCCCTTAAATGACTAGCCAGGACAAAAGGAGGTGCAACTGGTGTGGGTTCCGGGACACTGTGGCGTAGCGGGGAATGAGGTAGCGAATGATCTCGCAAGGTTTGGTTCCCGGCGACCGTTCTGTGTCCCGGAGCCTGCGATAGGCATAAGTAGGAAGACGGTCTCTGTCGCCTTAGACAGGTGGACTGAGGAGGCCATGGAGAGACACTGGGGGTCAGTTGGCGGCTGCAGGCAGACGATTTGTATCGCCGGTTGTCCATTGCTGTAATTTGAGGTTTTAATGTTTCTAATTCCGCCTTCACCCATATAGTGCAAGGAAACAAAAGCGACGGTCGATAAAAATAGCCACGATGATAGATTTCTTGTAAAGTCCAGTTGCTGTTATATAAAAAACAGAACGTAAGTGTTTTTGACCATTTTGTTTTACTTTTATTGGGCACCATAGGTTTAACTCAGTGTTTTCTCTGAAAGTTCAGCTCTGGTTGTGCAGCCTGCCTTGGCAGCTTTTTAGTTGTTTAGAGACCTTACATTGTAGTGTGTCATTGCAATTTTAAATCTTAAATCCTAATTTACACGGGTTTCTGCCTGTTTTGGTAGCTTTCACTGCTTTTGAATTTCTATTTTTGCTGCTTAGAGGTGCCTCGACTGAGATTTGGACATTTGATGTTTTTAACTTCTTAACTTTTAGCTTTTAGCTTTGATTTTATTAGTATAATTTGTTTAGAGAATGTTAGTTTTGACTATAGTTTGTGTTTTTAGACTTTGCTTGTAAGACTGTTTAGAATTCTGTAACAGCGGGTATCGTGTGATACTTGCCGACCTACCAGAGACTTTGTATCTGACACAACCACCTTTGTAATGTTTCAGGGAGCCCCTGATGATGGCCAGATATATGGGCCGAAACGCGTAGGGCTTTTACCTAATAAAAATGCAGTCTGAAGTATAGCCTTGTTCTGTTCTTTTCTACCTTGGAAAGACGAGGGACTTCGTGGAGGGGCCGAACAGAGATTAAACTGTCTGGCTACTCAGTAGGTGTCGACCTACGCTTCGCCGCATCCTTGGGGTGCTGATAGGCCACTGCGCCCTTAGATGACACCTCACATTGATAGGCGTAGAGAGGGGTCCCATTTACCAGGAATGCGGCGAGGATGAAGAAACGTCTTACCACTACCTGTGTGAATGCGAGGCTTTTGGGAGTCTTTGAGCAGAACTTTTCGGTTCGAGGACTCTGCAGAGGAATCAGGTAAGTACCGTCCAACTGAAGTTCGCCACGGCCTTCATTTCGAGGTCGAGGCGGTTTGGCGACGGAACCGAGGAATAGTAGAGCATGGTTGCTGGGTTGCTGGTGTTGGAAAAAAGGGCCCCTTGTGGCCTACTTTCTTGGCGTTAGCCTCCCCACCACTGCTACTACTACAGAAAGGCAGGAGTTCGGCAAAACTTCCAGGATATTGGGGTGAAACTGCTCCCTGGCGTCGGTGATTATCGATAGTAGCGGAGGTAGAGAGAAGTTAAAGGAACACAAACTAACAAGCCTGTTTTACTTAATTTTCTTATTCTTCATTGCGTATTCATTTTAGAGATATAATGTTAACAGTTATTACTCTGTAACGCTTTTAGAAATGACAAAACATTATACAGGGTGCCCATTATTTACTTCGGTATAATCGGTAAGTTTGTTATTTCTGATGATACAGATTCGGCTAAGTTAGCAAAGTTGGGCAGAATTTTTAGAGGAGTTTGGTGACATAAACAAACTTCTAATGCGATGCCTACTTTCTGAGATAATTTTAAAAAACTGAAAATGACCGATTTTTTATTTCTGGAATATCTTCTTCACGGTTAATGGTACAAAAGAGAACATATCATATTTACATAAAAATACCAAAATATTAAATCATAACACTTAACAAACATTATCGAATCATATTTTTGAAAAAAATTGTATGCATAGCTCTTATGATTTTCTATTTGAAGGCGCCTCAGGGACAAGTTGTTAGTATGTATGCGACAAATGTGAGATCTTAGTAATTAAGCGTTACAAGACTTGGCAAGAATTACTGGTTTGTCAGAAACTTCTTATTTACCAGCCACTGTGCATCACCCTGTATTTGTATCTCGCACTCTACTCATTTCAAAACCAAAATCCATTGGGATCGAAAAATGTAAATTACGACTTTCTCAAATTGTATAATAAGAATTCATCTAACTATGCGATAAAGAGGAGAAAAGCCAAAGGCGTAATGCCATGCGAAAATTTCAGGAGTGGAATTAGCACAATTTTAAAAATTATCACTTTCATTTTTCAAACTTACACCTAGTGGCTGTCGGGGCTGCGGATGTATCAACAGATGGCCTGGATATAAAGTTTGCCCAATGTTTTCTCCGTTGTGCCGTAATATATATTAAAATTAATGTACACTCTTACATATTCATAAATTCTTCGTACCTCACCCGCTCGCACGCCGAGGCTATAAAAACAGCCAGTTCCGGAATCAACAAAACGTACGGAATATACACCAAGATGAAAGGCAAAATTAAATCTCCATGCACCATGCTTAGATTCAACGTGCAGTGAAACACACCAAAATAAAATATTCAACAATGAATTGACATAAAACAGAGAATGCAATGTTCAGGATATTTTGCTTTGTGCAGTAGCAACCCATTTCAAAAGCTTTCGAAGGAAAGGTTGCTTGTGCTCTACGAAAATCAAATTTGCTTTGCTCATAGTGCATTTGCTTATGCTATATATCTGCCTTGTATAAGTCGGCCACGTATTTTAACATCCTCTACACATTTTGCAACTTCCAGACGCTCATAATAGCCTAATTGCCGTGAGCTGTTAAAAAAATGACAACGCATATGTCAAGATTGAGGTTGAGGCACGTTTCTGCAAAATTGCGGCGCTTAGTACTGAGTAGTTTTTTAGCTGTATTTGTAAGGTACAGTAGGAGATGACTTTGTATATCAACTTGTTATACATTTCAAATATATATATATATATATATATATATATATATATATATATATATATATATATATATATATATATATATATATATATATATATGTGTGTGTGTGTGTGTGTGTGTTTTATTTATTTAACGTCGGCCTATTTCCGCGCCTGGACAATCACCAACGACAGGGAGCAGTTTCACCTCACTATCCTGGAAATTTTACCGAACCCTCGCCTTTGTGTAGGAAGACTAGGAATTTTTAACGTGTCCAACATCGCATGGACACGGGACCGACAGCCTTATATTTGACAATTTACGCATGTTTTTGATTTTTTCATATCTATTTTTGTTGAGGGCTAGTCGCAAACACCTATTTTGAAATCTCTGTAACTTGAGTACGTGTGTTTTTGACGCACTGCACCAGATGGGTGCAGGGTAAATCAATATGGGCATGATTATGGTTTTATACAATAATAATTTGTTTTCAGCCGTGACTCCGCTGTTTCTGTGCATAAGGCAATAAAGCAACCTAAGTGCCCCGTGAGCCTTGCGGAGTGCATTTTAAATATGAAATTTATGTCAAGCCTCTGTCATGTGTAACACCTAAGTATTTTACCTTTTGATTCAATGTGATTATTTGCTGGTTAATTTTTAATGGTTGAAATATTTTTGTATTTTAAATTTTTTTGGTAAAGATCATAGCTTCGCATTTAGAAGGATTTACATTAATTTTCCAAAGATTAAAATATTTTTCCAGGAGGTTAAGATGAATCTGAACTTGTTTAGCTGCAACTATTGCACTGAAGGAGTGTGCATAAATTGCAGTGCCATCTGCAAATAATGCGGTATTAGTATTCTGAAATGATGGTATATCATTTATATAAATTATAAAAAGTTTTGGTCCGATAATTGATCCTTGAGGGACTCCTGCATTAATACTTTTGATTTCAGATGTAGCTCCATTTATAATTACAGAGAATTTTCTGTTACAGAGATACCTATGTAAGAGCTTAATAATGTATTTCGGAAAGCCGCATTTAATTATCTTATATATTAGACCCACATGCCAGACTCTGTCGAAGGCTTTTTTGGTGTCTAAGGTACCAGAAACTTTTTTCCTGACACAACCACCATTTGTAATGTTTCAGAAAGCCCCTGAAGATGGCCAGAGATATGGGCCGAAACGCGTAGGGCTTTTTCTAAATAAATTCGGTCTGGAGTATAGCTTTATTCTGTTCTTTTTTACCTTGGAAATATGTCTAACCCAGACGTTGTGTCGTTCAGAAATTAAATCTTTTTGATAAATTCTTCAATACAAGTGACAGTCAATTCTACATCCACTTTGTATTTTAGCACCGCGCGCACAATTCACTATCACATTGCGTGTTGGCATATACTATTGGCGGCAGTTGGAGATAATGCATGCGCCACCGTCTCTAGTTGCATTTAAAATTAGCCAATCAAAATTAAGGCGCGTGCCGAAGTCTATAGTGTTTAAAGACCACCGGGTCTTTTCTATTTTTAAAGATAGGCTTGTTTATTAGTTCATTCTATTTAGCCACCCGTAGGTTTGTAAACCTCGTCAAAACTCTCACCAAGCATTCTATCATTCCCTGTAGGTACGGTAGACCTGGCTGGAGGAGAAAGTCAACCCTTTATAAACTACGTTTTTTCTATAACAAAACAGCTTTTTATAAGCAGCAATAATGACATTGCAAAATGACAACTGACAATTTAGTGCAGAAACAACCTTAGTCTGGGACTAAGGTTTTTCAGAAATGAACGAATATTTTAAATCGTTATAGCTTTTTTCTCAAGTAAATTGTACGTTACCCCAAAAAATACATGTTGCTGTAATAAACTCAACATGTCCAATCTATTACTTTGGTTGTTTCTGAAATAAGCGATTCAATTAGGCAACCACATTGCTTATATACCAATATACATTATGTTTACAGTGTAGTATATAATCCTATAATAACTAATACCGCTTGCCAGAACTATCCATATTTGCTGTCTAAATATTTGAGTGTGGGCTTGGGCTATATAACGTTTTGATGTATATAGTGTCAGTAGAGTGGCAACATAATGTAGCCGAAGCTGCCAGTATATCACTTGTATCTGTTCTATCATTCAAGCTTTCAATGTGTCTATTCGCCAGGCTATTATCAAGTCAATTTAACGTCTAACGGCCAATTCGCTGGACCTTCGTCAACGTTTGTTCTGTTTGTACCGGCCTAACACTACCGATATACATCCTACGACGGAACCAAATTTATTGACGTGGTCACTGTGGTTACTTATAAAAGGAATCGTTTTTATAGACTAAATGGTTTTGCAGGAGTGGTGTTTTCTTATTTGGGATTTCCAGATATTTTTAGCAGCTCACATAGTAAATTAATTTTATAAGATAAAGCAGAGTAAAATAATCCATGTAGCAAGCAATGTTCATGGAATATTGGTTATGTATAGATTATAAAGTGACTCCATATCGAACAGCTATATTTACCCCATGGGATGTAAATGTAGGTACACTTGGAGAACCCAAATCACCAGAACACATTTTTTTAAAGACCTGACTATCGTTTCACCGAACAAGGTTAGCATCATCAGAGGATGAAAAAATCTAAACTGGTTACCACAAAACATCACCTTTTATATTGAGTTTTAGGTAAATAACAATACCGAGAGAACAGAAATCAGTCTCCCCTAGATTCAATAATTTTAATATAAAAATTTCTATTAACACAAAACTAGGTCAAAAAGTTAAAAATTTTGCTAAACAAAAATAATTCGATTTAGAAATGTCAAAACGTAGTGTGTTAGAAATACAGGCATATAGTTTGTTTAAAAATGTAACCTCTAGGTTTAAGTTGGGGAACTTAGATTATATAGACTGGTGCAATTTTCACTGGAAGATGTTTGTAGTTATTAATGCAAAGTTAATTAAGGAAATTTATATACAAAATAAACAATTAAAGCAACTTGTAAAGTGTCCGACTAAAACTGAAAAACCAGTTCCACGGAAAATTGACCTCGTAGAAAATCTTTTTTTGTCGTTTAACCAAAATAAGGTTGACCACTTAAACAAGGGGCTGAAATTTGGTTTGTAACCACAAAAGGACGAACTGGTAGATGTCATTGCTCGTATTGAAACACTTCTTAAAAAATAACCCGAATCTTCACAAACACTATTCGGGAAGCATGTAAAGATTAAATCTCAAAGGTAACTACAATTATCTGCTGTGTGACATGTGCCATAAAAACTAATCAAGCATAAAAAACTTTAAGATGCTTACTGACAATTAGGCCATTGCTGACCCTTTTTGCTCATCTAAACTAACCTACCTCCACCTTGAGCTCGATCTCAACGACAGCAGTGATTTGAAAAATTATCCGCCGCCGGTGAGTCTCGAAACGTCGTCCCCCGAGTCCGTATTGAAAAGTCTGAATCATATATTCATATTCAAAACGTCTATTTAATATTAGGAATACATAATTTTATAATACAAGTTTAATATCAGTCTTAGTCTAAGTAAAATTAGAGTAATCTGAATATTCAACTATATTATTTTTACATAATGTGGTTTACAATATATGGCTCCTATATTTGTACTTATCCATAATTGTAGTTACAGCATAGATACACCCTAAGTTTCACAGTGGCGTGCATCCTTGAGTTAAATTGTTAATAGAAGAGAGGTTGTTCCTAGATTAACTATAATTCTATATTGCACTTAACAGGAAAACTAATTAAAAACCTGCTTTAAAGTAATTCGATAAGTTATGTGTCTAAAACAATTACTTAACTTATGTGCAATTTGTAGCTTAACTCTAATATTTACAAGTATATACATTTATATGTACATGGCAAGTGAGTTTTCATAATTATTGTGGGGTGGAGTGTCATGAGATGTTCCAAAATTTTTTTCTGTAAAATGGCAGTTTATCTTTAAATTTTATATCTGTGGGTTATTCAGTCTGGTGTTTACTATGTTGTTAGTCAGTTTGCTGTAATTAATTTGCTTATCATAAAAGCTTTCCGATAGAGCTAGTACATGGTCCTTTATTGGTAAAATACATGTCTGCATCAGCATGTCTGACACTCTAGTATATCTGTTGCCACTTCTTACCAGTCTTAGACATTTATTCTCAAAAACGCTGAGTTTTCTGTACTTGGTGTCAGAAATGCTACTCCAAACGGGAGCAACATATGTTATTATAGGCCGGATAATGACTTTATAAATTAACAGTTTATTTTTCATGCTGTTTACGTTAGTAAGTAAAGGGTATAATGTGTTAAGTGCAGCGTGTCCGTTTTTAATATTGATTGATTGATGTGTTGGTGAAAGTTAAGGCGTTTGTCTAGTATTACTCCGAGGTACATTACTGTTTCATTTGCAGGTATAACTACACTGTTTGGCACTTTTAGATTTGAGAAAATTTTTGTATTTGTATATTTTCTTGTAAATATCATATTTTCAGTCTTGCTAGCATTTATTGTGATTTTCCAATCGTCATAGTATTTTTCCAACAAGTTCATATGCAACTGATTTTGTACGTTAGCTACATTTGCCTAGAAAGAATGATTGTATATCGCTGTGTCGTCTGCGTATAAAGCTAAGTTAGTTTTAGGATATTGGGGGATGTCGTTGATAAAAAAGTTGAAGAGTTTTGGTCCCAATACGGAGCCCTGAAGAAGGAAAGTCTGAATCGACTTTTCCGCACGGCCACGGAGGCGCTTAATCAAGCATAAGTTTGATAATTTTTTGCGAAACAATCTACAAATCATAGTAGTAATTTTACGTTTTGGTTGCCGTGCAAAGTGAATACGTATAATTTTCAACTTTTTCTTTTTCAAATTAATTATTAAATTGTTGATAAAATGCGTTTATCAATAGCTCAAGAATTGAAGTTCTAGTGACGGTTGGTTATGGTGGCAGATCCAAACGCAGGCAGAGGTGTGTATTCTGTTTAATAGTAAATATACGGATATGTCTATCAATCAAACAATAGTGAGTCAAATAGATAATCCATTAAGAGAAACGCTTACCGTGAAAGTTTTGCCAAAAGTATGTCAAGGGTCTAGAAGTTAAGAAGTGAAATTAAACGTATCATTGGCAGTGGAAGCGACTCCCCACAGTAGTGTTCGGCAAAATGGCCAAGACAATGGAATTCTGTTTTAGACTACACATAAAACTTGTGAAGCTTCATCCTTATAAAATACAGCTTTTGCAGGAGTTATCCGATGACGATATACACCGAAGGATGCAGTTTTGTGCAACATTAATAGATACATGTAATGATAACTCTTTGCAAGTACCGAATATTCTGTTTTCAGACGAATATACTTTTACACTAGACGGAGAAGTTAACCGCCAAAACTGCAGATACTGGGCAAGAGAAAATTCACGATAGATGCGGCAGAATCATTCACAATATCCACAAAAGCTAAATGTTTGGGCAGGAATTGTTAGGAGTGGGATTATTGATCCCTACTTTTTTGTTGGACCACCTTATCCAGAATTTTTACAGCAATATCTCATTTCGATGTTATTGAATTTATTTCCTGTTGTACACAATGCTGGTATGGTAAATTGTTACTTGTGGTATTAACAACATGGTGCATCTGCATATTATGACGCTAAAGTTCAACAGTATCTGGATCAACATTTTCCCAACAGATGTATAGGCAGACGTGGTGCAATCAAGTGCGAACTCACCTGACCTAACTCTTTTATATTTTTTTGTGGGGTCATTCGAAGAATGTGGTCTTCAAAAGTAAACCAGATACTATCGACGAATTAACAGCAAGAATTATAACTGACTGTACTAGCATTTCTCCAGAGATTAAAAATAGAGTTTAACAAGAATTTGTTGACCGTTTAGGATATTTTCACGCACAGGAAGGCGGATATTTCGAACATTTGATTAGGTAAGACTGATCTATGTAATTCTTTATAGGCTTCACTTGTGTTAGGTGTTACTGATAATAAAAAATGTTATTACACACTCTAGTTTATTCGTACAAAAAAAGTTTGTGTTGCTGACTGGAGAATGAGGAAGTTGCATATAATTTACTTTTGATGAAAAACGTATTTAAAGTATAGCAAAATACTCTAAAAATATATGTCTACAAGTAAACCCCCTTAATTAGTAATTAATTATTGAATATAATTCAAAAAGACAGGGTGGACGAAAACGCGATCTGATTGGTGAAGAGGTTTATGACGTCACGATCCGGTACATCTCTTGTTTTCGTTTGTGTTTGCATCGAATTCTGAGCAGTTTTATCATAATTTTAAGTAGTTTTGGTGTTTAGTGTATAATATAGGTTCAAAGGTAGTAAGTTGTGTTTAATCTAGTTTAGTGCGTGACTGTGTGGTGGCTTCAGGAGATTCAGAATCACAATACGAGCATGCGAAAGACATAACAGTTCCTGGACATAAATAGTGTGCTGTATAGTGCCCAAATGTACTTCCACAACAATAACTACCCCAACAAATTATTCTTTAATGTACCTAAGGATGAGAAAATCAGGAAGAAATTGTGTATATCTTTCTTGTAGATTATTTGAATGGAAAACATTTTGAGGTTATGCTTTTATTTACATTATATTTTATAAGAAATTACTACATAAAATCCAACAAAGATATTTACAGGATAAAATAAGGATCATATCAGACACATACCTCCCAGCTTTCACTCCTTTTAGCTCAGCACCCATGAAATTCGGGTTGTTTTCTAAAAACGCAAACATTGCTAGTAGATCAATTTTTGGTAAATTATCAGATTGTCCTTGGACAAATCCAACTTCTGTAGTCATACTATAAGACTGTACAGTTTTTAAAATAATTAATACGAGTATATAGATATTAACAATAATATAAGTTGATAACAATAACTATCCGGTACACGTAAGTCGCATAAACACTAATGGTGGGATGAGGATCTCTGTGTGAGTAAGCGAGACTCGTTTGGCCCATACCGGATCGTGACGTCACAGTAGGCCGTGTTTGTTTACGGCTGCGTTTTGGCGCTGAGACAATTATTTTGATTTTCTATATTTTTTTACAGGGAAACTATTGGTTAAAAATTTAAATTTTATATGGCAATTGATTTTATACAATGTAGGGAATTGAATAAGATGAGAATAAAAAAATGTGCTAATTCCTTATTGGACAAGCTTTAAAAATATGTATTAAACTACTCACTATCCAGCTTCAAAATTTGGAAAGGGTAGCTACGCCTTGAAGAGCTATAACGATAGGGGCGAGATTTTATATCAAAAAATTTGTTCTTGAAAATAGAAATCGACCTAGAAAAATTTTCTTTAATAATAGTCACTTTCCATTTTATTCAATTTATGCGTTACTTTATAGACACCGTGAAGAATGATCACCGAGTTTATAGCGTAACACCTACTCAATGTGCCTGAAAACTTTTTTGTACAATGCTCTTACAGAAATAGCCTTTAAAGCCCCTGAATTAAGAAACACAGCATGGAAAAATCGCTTTATATATCTTAATCTATTTATCATATCCCTATCGAATTATATTTCGAGTAAAAACAGAATATAAGTTATGTAAGCGCTCCACCTTCAACACACTCGCGCCTATCGCATGTATTTATTAACACAACTGGCTCCTGCTGGTACGAACCTCGGAGAGGATACGTAGACTGCTGAGCTGATGGTGCCTCCTATATCACCACCCTGTTCGCGATATCGGCTAAATTTAACATGTTTCTCTTCTTTTATTACGCGTGATATTCTCTTTGTGAATAAAAAATGGGAGAAATGGCTTAACATCGCTTGCTCCCGCAGCTGTAGCCAGTTTCTGTTATAGATTTTTTTTGAGATCGTCTGTTGTGTTGTTAGCGCCGAGTTTTATATATAATCTCATGAACAAATGGCCGTGAACTTTTTTTGTACGAGTCTAACAAAATGACATTGTCTTATAGCCTCAGTGATTCAGAGGTAAGAACGTGTGCCTCTGAAAAGAAGGGTACCGAGTTCGATCGCAGCGTTCTCCTTTCACTTTTTTAAGTGCATACTGTAACATTAACATCAACCGAGGTTCTGGCATTGTATTTGAGCTAGTTTAATGTTTGCTTGTTCCGCCTTTCGAATGGGGCGTAAAGCCGTTGGTCCCGGGTCTGTGCGATATTGTGCACCTTAAAGATCCCCACCTTCCTTACAGAAAGGCAGGGGCTCGGCAAATTTTCAGGATGGTGAGGTAAAACTGCTCCCTGGCCTTGGTGATTAGCCATAGTCGCAGAAATAGACCGATGTTAAAGATAAAAACTACATTGTTTTCTTCTTTTAAAGGTAATTGCAAAGTAGGCTGAAAACTGATGAAAGAATTATGCTTTATACATATATTGCTTTATATATATATATATATATATATATATATATATATATATATATATATATATATATATATATATATATATATATATATATATATATATATATATATATATTGTAATGAAGTCCGATTTATTGCAGTTATTTGAATAACTAATGAGCCGTTTAGGCGGTATAAATAACGTATATTTGTTGAACAATAAATCTGACTCATTTTAAAGTATGAAAATTTGCCAGAGCCGACACGCAGTTCTTGTAGAATGGACCGCTTTACGCCAGTCTGACAGGCGCAATAAGATTTTTTCTGGGCGCATGTCAGGGAAGCGGGCAGAACAGACGGAAGGCGAGACAGAGGGTTTTGAATCATTGCCGTGGTAACAGGTCGCCGCCGTCCGTATCTCGCGTGGTAAATTATTAAAGCGTTGAGTCAGGTGTGATGCCTGGAGAAAGATTATTCCGTGTCGCTATAGAGTAGCGAGGAGGCCGTGTATTGGCCTGGTGGTAATAAGGAATAACGGTATAGGAGGACTGTGTTCTGAAAAGGGTATTAATTTACAAGGTTAGTTTGCAGAAGTATAACTTATAAATGGCTAAACTGACTGTGTTTTATTAATGCTGTTCTACGCGAAGTATTAACAGCGGAGTTAGGATTTCACGTGTAGATAGAGTGTACTGGATTTAGTAGTGACTAAATGGTCACGATTGCCCATCTAAGGGAGATCTAAGTGAGGTAAATAATTATGCCGTACTGTAGTGGAATTAGGGTGTTTTAGCGAATCAAAGCGTGCTATACAGGGTGAACCGCGATCTCTTGAAGGGAGGTAGGTCCTTTGGGAAATCGTGTATTTATTTTGGAGGGTACGCGCTCGCTAAAGTAGGTGGTTAACTAGCTAAAGTGTCCAGCCTAGGTAAGGGCCAAGCTGGTCACGTTTCGTACCCATTTAAGGGAAACGGGAGCACGGACAGTGCTGAGGTAGGGTAGTATTTAGTGTGCCCGACATCGTGTGCTGTATTGGTGCGACTATGTTTGCTTTGAGGGGCGGAAAAGTCCTCGGAGGAAGCGGAGATCAATCCAGAATGGTGTGCAATCGCTGGAGGGCATTGTAGGCGAGTTAGGGTGTTCCATATTAGGTAACGAATTACCTAGTGGTATTCATTAGCGAGTTAGGGTCGTGAAAGCGTGGGAACCGTTTGTTTGCTCACGTCGCGGATCCACTCTCCATTTGAGGTTTAGGGTATCCTGTTTTACGCTTGCGGCGCTTTGTTATGCTTTGTTTGCTGTGTGAATGCTAGCCGCCCGCTTAATTAGCATTAATTATTAGGCGTATTATTTTAGGCGAATATCACTGTATTTTTGAATAGTACACATTTGTGGTATCAATTGTAAAAGAATATCTTGCCAGAGATAACACTATCTGAATTGAGATATGTGTCTCGATATTGGCATGATTTGTAGCGAGTTTTTAGTTTTAATTATTTGATTGATTTTTATTGTTGCCGATTTCATTTTTGTAAATATCTAGCATGGTATTAGAGAGCTTTTATGTAACTAGTTGCGTTTCACTGCACTGCCTGTAGTTATTTGTACTAGTGTAAATGTGTTAGGACTAGAATCCTGTGACGGATTGCGACTAGCGTAGGCATATCGTAGTCGATAGTTGCCTGTTTAGAATATTTCTGCTTCCAACTTTATATGTTAGGGAAAACAGCCATTATTCGGGAGTAAGTGATTAAAACCCACTTACTCCTCGAGAACTCTACGGGACAGAATAACTTACGCCCCTGGCTATAGTTTTCATCTCCACTCGAGTTACCCTGGGACAAGGCTGTTATGAAACAGTAACTTTGTGGTGTTCTACGAGGGCCTTAGCAGAAGTCCTCACGGGGATCTGACCCCGTCCTATTCAATAGGGAACAAAGATGGCGCCCGAGGATAGTTTAATTTAAAAAACGTTTAAGTCACGCCCGAAGGACGGATGGGCGAATTATCCGTCGGGCCATCTGCTGAGCCGGAGTTCATCACAATATATATATATATATATATATATATATATATATATATATATATATATATATATATATATATATATATATATATATAAACTTTTTAACTGATCCTGGAAATGGGTTCATCAATCAGGAGGACCTCTTCGCATTGTTGGGAGATAACATATATAAATTTTAATTGTACATCATCCAGAAGTTTCACCAAGTGAGCCTTGAAACAATCAATTTAGGGGTGCATGTCCATACTTCGCTGGGGATGTGGGAAGAAAATTAAATAAAAGGAACATAGGATGATAAAAAGGAAATAAAAACCAAATATACATATAAAGAATTTTATTTTTAAGCATAAGAAATTATTAAGCAGTACTACTTATGGTAATATACCACTCTTCCAAATTGAAAGATTTAAAAACAATAGTTCATGAAGGTGACGAGGGCTTAGCCTATTTCGGTTATCAACTAAAATGTTTCCTGCTCTTGAAAACATTCTTTCGGATGGTGTAGATGTTGGAACTACTGCTAAATATATCTCTACAATGCGATATAACACAGGAAATAATGTCTTATTTGCCACCCAATATTGAAGAGGATCAGAACCAATATCAGTTAATAGCTGATTTAAAAAGTATTTTTACAAAAGACATGCTTAACCACTTAAGGAACTACAGTACAACACTAATACGGTTATAATTTATAATTAATAATTTTATAATAGATCCACAATTTGACGGATTGGGTGATAAATGACAATAACTGATAAGCTACGTCTCTGTGTATTGAGATGCTGTCATCACAATTCTAATATCGCTGCTGGTAGGCACACATTTAGAAATACTCTATTGTTTTGAATAGCGGTGTATGACGTTCTCGTGTTTTTTAAAGGGTCTAGTTTGTAAATTGTTTTTAAATGTTCCCATTAGTTTAAAATTAGTGTGAATATAAATATAGTAGACAGTAGTGTGTTATCGAATAAAGTACTATTTTTTTAACTTCAAAAATATGCCTACGGCGTGTTGTGAAATGCGGAAGTCGTGGTAATCGCGATAGAGTCAAGTTTTTCAGAATACCGAGTGTACTACAATTTCCACATAAACCAGAGTTGAATGAGCTCTTCAAAATCCGGAGACTAAGGTGGATACACACAATTAAAAGAAAAGATATAACAGAATTTACACTCAAATATAGCAGAGTATGCAGTAAGCATTTTATCACAGGTACAACTTCATTTCAGCTTTGACTTCACGTTTACAAGAGGTATTACATAAATTGTAGGGAAACCGGCTGAATTAATAGATCAAAATAATCCTGACTGGGTTCCTTCTCTACTCATGGGATATGGAGAAGATTCAAAGAGAGTGATAAAGCGAGTTGCTATCAATGCTGCTAGGCAAGAAGAGCAGAGAAGAGAATGAAATTGGATGAGCAAGTTCTGGAGGTACATAAAAATGATTGAACGATACATTAGTTTATTCTCTGGGAATACTTTACCTGAAACACAAAATGAAAAATGTAATCACTATTCAACTTAAATTAAAATTAACTGATTTTCCACATAGTAGGTATACTTTGGATCACGTAAGAACATTGTACTTTAAGACACGAAAGCAAGTGCGAAATGTGGCTTACGAGCTTGCATAATATATCTAGCCCATTCGAGAGCACCACAAACAAGAAGCCCTTGATTGCAATTATGATTTTAAAAAAAAAGTAAAAAACTGTGCAACAGTTACAACATGAGCTCCAATTTTTCTACTCTGGCAATTATCAACAAACCCTGCTTCAAAATATTTGTAAGCAGAGAGACTTTTATGGGCTTTCATTTGTTGATTAGTGTAAAAACTGTGGGTAAGCACTGAATAGTTAACGATATCGAAAGCATCAACTAGTGGGAAACTATATAGTCCTTCACAAGGAGGCATTGGGCCCGTCGTCAGAGTATAGGGATCAATTCCTTCAATAATACGAATTTTTTCTCGATATCTTCTAGCAACGTCTTCATTTTCATTTTCCAGTGATAATAGATATTCACTCTTGTCAACACAAGCCATTTTAAACACGCGCAAAGCACAATTTCAAAAGTTAACTTCCACGGAACACGTGTTTGTTTGTGTTTGTGTGCCTACCAGCGGCCATATTGGTGGTATTTAAATCACGTGTTCTGGACATCTCTATTGTATTGCCACACGCCACATTAAATACATTATGTTCTGTGGTATTATTAAGTAATACTGTCATAGAATACAAAACATCTTGTTCAAAGAATACTGTATTGAAATAGTGTGGCAAAAGTACTGTTTTTGGTTGAAAATTAATTAATATCATTTACGTAATAATTTTTATCGATTCGATCTCTGGGAGAATGAATCAATTTTCGTGGAAATCGACAGCTGGCGAATCGATTCGGAAATCGAAATTTTGCAACACAAATTATCGATCTTTTCGAAAATCGATTTGGAATCGAACATTCCTAATAGAGAGTTCGGCCCGAGCATTGGTGACGTTCACTACCTGTTGCGTCGGGATTCCGTTCCTCGGTCGTCACCGTAAGTGAAAAGAATAGCCGTGCCTTCGAGATAGCTCCGAACATTCACTACCTGTTTAATTTATTTTATTAGCAGCATCTGCCTTCGCGAAATAAATTAATCAGTTGCAAGTTCGTCCTGTGTTTCATAATTTAGATTTGTTAAATCCCGTTAATTAATTCCTTCCAGTTTGTATATATTTCTGTAAATAGTTCTCCTGTTTAGTTTTGTAAATAGATATTGTACAATTATGTGGAATTTTAAATACTTCACCGGCTTACCCCAAAGCACAAAGTCTTATCAAGGCCATATATAAAGTTTGTGTTCTTTGCTTTTTGCTCAGTCGAACCTCGAACTCCACTGAAATTTACCTTGCCCTCTACTGCTTCTTATTAAGGCAGCTTAGAAGGGGGAATTGTTCCTGGTGACAAGTAGCCCTTAGGAGAGCGCCAGCTCCAGTAACTACTAGTGCTGGCGCCCGAATGATATTAGATCTAACACCAATCAATTAACCTGGAAACTCAATATAAAGTTCCCCCACGGTTTTCGAGTCACAAGTAGTGTCCCGAAGGTTTCCTGAATTTTCCTATATGAAAAAGACCCCTCACAGAATTAAAAACAGTTCTATGAAAATTCGATACCGGAATATACTTTCTGCGGCCAGGCCTTACTGAATTTTAATAAAATGTTTCCAGAAAATTCATAGGCCCTTTCTCTGATGCTTTGGCAGTAGTTTTAGTTAGAGTCTATGGTTTAATAGTATATAATTTAGTTCAATATATCCATATAGAAGATAAGAGAAAACATTGTGTGTGTTAAATATAGGTTGCCTTGAGCTGCATCTTGTAAAATTGATTTGGCAATCACACCTCTTATGCATTTTTGCTTTTTGGTAGCGAATTTTCATTAAATGCTCTAAATTTCAATATCTCAATTTGCAAGTAACTTAGGGTTTGTTTAACTAGGAAACTAGTTCTCTAGGGAACATTTTAAGTTTATTTTCGAAAACTTTTTGTACATTTACAAACAATAAAGTTATTTTAATGAAATATGGTACATTGTTTCTATTATGATGTAGCCAAACTTGATATTTGCTTTCTTAAAAAAAAGACATATTTGCTATTAAAACCTTTTTTATGAAAATTCGCTTCTATAAGGCACTTGCTGCGGCCAGACTTTCTTTTAGAAAAATGTTTAAACTAAAACATCATAACGTAGTAACGGATTTTTATTTGTAGTTGTGATAAATACGTAGAAATCTATTTCTGTCTGGTGATGCTCTCAAACAGAGAAGAAAATGAACATTTTTTGTGAAGCCAGGAAAATAATCTCTATGTCTGTATATAATATTAAAAATATTGATTTTGGTATGTGTCTCAAAAAGTTTTAATTAGGATGAGACGTCATCCACATTTCCTTTAACCAACCATATTATTTTCGGAAAAACACTTTTCTGTACACTTCGTTATTAAAGATTCTTCGAGATTTCAAGTATTTTAATGAAAATTAACATAACGCACTTGCTGCATCCAGGCTTTTTAATAAAATAACAAAGCACATACTTTTGTAGCTACAACCCCAAATAGGGTCGTAGGTATCCACCAAATGATTAATTGTATTATTTATGCCGGCTTCTAAATACAATCGCACAAAAAAATTCACCTTGAACTTTCAGTCTCAACTGTGCGGGTAATTTAAAAACTGATATACGTTAGCAGATGAAAAGTTGTAGACATAAATAATTCAGTCTGAGTGACACGAAAACATGTAAAGAAGCTTATAAACAAAGTTCGTCGGAGTTAAAGGTATGAATTCAGAATAAGTTTACTAATTCATGTTGTGAGATAAAAATGTGACAAAAATTTCATGGCCTCAGGAAACGTATTGTCATAAGCTTCGAATTTGAATCTGGATTCTAAACATGTTTGTATTGATACAAACAACTTTTTTTTAGACTTTATAAAAGTTTACAGAAGATATAATTAATTATATTAATTTATACGAGGGAGTATCTTAATGTTTTGCCTCTGGCATATTTATAAGTACGTTACGGTTAGCATAATTTGACAATATAAGAGCCATATTCGTTTTAACAGTTCATTAGTCGCAGACTCTATGAGACAATAATAGTCGCTTCGGTCTCTGAAACCAATAATAAGCAAATGCTGTAATACATACAGACTTGGAGACTACTTCTATGACAACACTGTTGGGTTTCGTTTCTGTAGGTTAAGGACGTAGTCAGCGCATAAGATAACTGGAACAAGTCCCCCTTCTGAATTTTGGATGTTCTAGGATGTTCTTCAACGTTTCTGTAACCGGTTTTGTTGCTTGACAGAATCTTCAGATAGATAAAAATAGAATTAATATGAAATCGTGACAACTACAAATAAAGGTCCGTTGCTATGTTATGATGTTTTAATCAAAAAATTCTTTAAAATTGAAAATAAAATGAAATATGAAACGGGTGAGCCCTCAAAATGTCTACATGATGTATGTTAATATTTAACATAAATATAGGAATAACCTACAACAGTAATAACTATAATAACAGTTACAACAATAAAATAACTAAACAAAAACAGTAATAAAGCAGACTCTATACAATGAATACATCGATATACACTAATTCATTTTATTATTACAACCTTTTTGAAAAAAATAGTTATATTTATTTTGTTTGATTTATTTAATTAGGAAGAAGAATATCCAAGAAAGGAGAATCCATTAAATCAGTTTGCTCATTTAAAACAAGGTAGCCATTGTCGTGTGTCTACGTTTTGAGCTCTAAAGCTTAAAAAAAGTATAGTTTACGCTTGTCATTACATGAATTTTGTGGTTTTATGAGGTTATTTACTGTAGGTATTTGTTGGGTATCAATAATAATCTGTTGTGTTTCATTTTATTTTCAATTTTAAAGAATGATCAAAACATCAGAACATTGCAACAGATCTTTATTAGTAGTTGTCATGATTTCGTATTAACTGAATTTTATTCTGCCTGAGGATGCTGTTAAGCAGCGAAGCCGGTTACAGAAACGTTGTGGAACATCCTAGAACATCTAGAATTCAGAAGGGCCATTTGTCCTAGTTAACTTACGCGGTGGCTACGTTCTTCACTTACAGAAACGAAACCTAACAGTGAAGCCAGAGAAGTAGTCTCCAAGTCTGTATGTAGTATGGACCAGTTTCACCAAGTAAGGACAACAACAATCAATGAAATGCTGTAATGTTGAGTTTTTCTAGACAAAATTCTTACTTGGTGATGATTAGTCATAAACCATTAATAAATAACGCATTTCATAGAAAAAACTATACACAAATTTAGATATACCTGTCACATACTTGAAAACGTCACATTTCTTACAGTAATTTGAATGAACATAACAATGTAAATGTAATGAAACTTAACACTATCAGTTCGGTTTTGCCATATTTGTAAATAAATGTCATAAATAAAGTAAAAGCTAAAAACAACTAGAAGCAATTGTATTCCTGTACAAAATGCATGGCGCGGCACCCAAAACATACTTCTTGTATGTGCTCCAGACACATAAATGTGTTGCAGTTGATGCAAGAAAAATTAGTACATCCACTATTTTTTCGTACCGCAGTAGAAACAACGACCCTTTTGGCCTGTGTGTTCTTGTTGATTTTGTTCTTCTGAACAACAAATATCTCGAATTTGGGATTTAATAGCCAGTGAAACATTTTAAACCGCAACTGTTTCATATAAGAATGGTTTAAATAGGTATTCCAGCTTTTGCAAAAACTCCTGTCTCTTTACTGTACTAAGAGGGTTGTTTGCTGCATGCACAGCCTTTAAATTTATTCCAGCTACATTCAGAATAGAATAGAACACCATCCTCCGTCACCGCCTTGTGTTCTTGGAGCAAATACAATATGAACATAGCTCGTCTACAACATCCACACCACATTTAGTTTTGTTATACATTGTTACGATCTCAGGCTTGTGTGATTCGCCTGTACTTTTATCAACTTTGTTATCTTGGTGAATACATAAAACTAGTAACACGTTTTTGTTTTTCCTGAGCATGTATCAAACAATGGTACAATTATCTTGAAAACCAAAGAAAATCGATGTTACTGAATAGTTTACTGGTTTTGGAAAGTCTATTGGTATTTTCGATTTATTTTTCCGAAGAGTTCCAATAACAGTATATTTTTGAAAATAAGATGAACCAGTTGCCTATTTTCAGATGTCGCCCAGAACCACACATCGATTCACATAGACGCTCAACAATTGCATGACGACTGTTACTAAATTTATAATGCCCCTCTGGTTACTGTTCAACATACACTTCGATATTACTGGTATTAGCTGTTTTGGGATCAGCGCAAACATTTTGCATCCATATCTGTTGGTCTTAGATGGAATATATATTGTCGGAAGCTATATCGCCCCCGAAAGACTCTAGTTTTTATCAATGCTAACATATTCCGATAAACTATATCCAGCTTTGCACTTTTTTACAAACATTTCAAAAAACTGTTTAAGTGGTGCCGGTTTACTAGTTTTTTCGTTCTTCACGGGTGGCTTCATTATCAAGCCTTAAGCATCTAAGCAAAACCAGGAACTGGACTAAAAGCATTGTCAACAGAAAATTTCTACCCCCGATCCATCTCCACAAATCATCTGTATTTAGATAATCTGCTCTTACTATTACCAATACTATAATGAACATACAAATTTCCAAATTATTGGTTAGCTTTGCATCTCTATCACGAAGAAATTATTCTCTTGTATGTGCAACGTAATTGTTCGGAATTTCTAGAGCAATAGTTAACATTAATGGTCAATAAATTTCATATATCAGCTGGCTCTTTAAAAGATTTTGTGACCAACATGGATGTCGGCAAGCGAATGACAGTTTTTCTGTCTTCGCGGAGGCACATCCCTCTTCTACATGATGATTTTGTTTTGACTACGTACTCAAAGAAACATCATTGTCGCCATCTATAGAAATGGCGATATCATTATTTTATCAGGTTCTAAAATAACCTGTTTAGATTCACTTCCATCCTCTCTTTCATCAACCAAATCATCGTCGTTGTCGTCGTCGTTCTCGTCGTCAACATTAATTTAATCATCCAATGAACACCCACGAGCAACTTTTGTAGATAGCGTTGTTTTGCTTCATAAAAGTGAAACGATTGCGTAAATGGCGTAGCTAAAAATAACTTAGATATGTTATAACCTAGTTGCAAGTAGCAATCTGCCAATATTCCACCTTTGTTCTTTATTATACAATTTAAAAGTAAAGAAAACACCTTTGGATGCTTGAGGTTTACCAATGAAACAAATTCGCTTATAATCGTTTCGGTCTCTTCAGCCTGCTATTTACAGATGCTTCTGAACTAGTTATGGGTCGTTATTTAACTCTGTTATTTTTAAACAGTTGTCGAGCCGCAACGGTAACCACCAGTTATGGATTTATAAAAATAACAGGTACAAAATAACGCGTTTTTACACTAAACATAAATTCTGACTCGTATCTGTTTCAGTTCCACTGCAACTAGATTCGATGTATAAACATCGGTTTTCATCGGCAACTGTTAAATTTAACTATTTAACGGGATAAATTGACATGACACTGGGAATGCTAAATATGTATGGGTATGGGTATACAGTATAGAGCGGACCTTACTTCATAACATATTAGATAACACTTCACACGTTATTTATACTAGTGTGCTCGCTCTCGCTCACAGCTTTGGGAATGTAGGATACTATCGATCGACTATCCAGTTCAAAATAACAGATAAATAATTGAAGCGGTTATTTTAAACGGTTATTATTAAATAACGTTAACGGCTCCAACTGTTAATAGAAAATAACCGTTTTGTCCATCACTATTCTGAACAAATGGATAGACAGCTAAATTAAAAAAGTATCAGAGACCGTTGCAACGTATTTCTGCGCATGTCCGAAATATTTCATGTGTATACACACCTCGGTCTCACACATCGGTATCGACTCACGAAGGCCTATTATTCCTGTAAAAGTATGACATTTCGTACTTATATCGACAACAAAATTCAAGGCAAACAGCCCCATGTCCTAGTTTTAGCTGAATTATAAATTCTTCCCTTCGCAGTTTTACCCCATATTCTGTGCCTTATTTTTGAATGACATAAAGCTCTTTCAATATCCAGTAAGATTGGTAAATTTACATTATCCTAAAAACAAGTGCAGCATGCCCTTAAAAGGAGGCCAGTTTAATGTTATAAACTATCGTCCAGTTTTCGTCCTATTAGTTTTATCTACACTTACAGACAAATTTGTCAATAAAGAACTTATAAAATACATCGAAAAATAAATTATCCTAATTGATCGCCAATACGTCTTAGGCCAATTCCACTCTCCTGGCGACATTATATCATATGTTACTTATTTTTAGAGTTATGCTCTCTCAATACACTTACCGATTGCCTTCTAAACTATGCCTAAGGATAGCTGGTTTTCTGAATGGGCTATCCTTGCCTGTTGTGTATAGTTTTTTATTACGTAAGCGAATACAGCTTACTCAAGAGTTATGTTAGCGATCGAAAACAGTGCGTAAAGGTGAGTGGTCATTTGAGCAGCTACGAAAGTGTTAAGTGTGGGATTCCGCAGGGTACAGTGTTGGGTCCCATACTGTTTAACATATATATGAATGACTTATTACACTTGCCTACGGCAGGGGAAATTGTCAGTTACGCTGACGATACAGCTATTATATACACTGCATCAGACTGGAAATCCCTGAAACAAAGAGCAGAGGTGAGCCTCAGATTCTTGAAAGCTTGGTTTGACACCACAATATGTTAACAATAAACTGGAACAAAACAAAGTATGTACCATTTACATCGTATTCCAGTGGTTTACCAAATGTGGGTAATTTAAACATCGGCAGCAGTCCAGTAGCTGAAGCAAAGAATATGTTATATCTGGGATTAAACATAGACTGTCATCTGAGATGGGATATACATACGAGTCAAATTGTTAGGAAGTTGAGAAGCTTTCTGTTTAGATTTAGGAAACTGAAACAATTCATGGAGCAAACTCACCTCAGAACTGTATACCTTGCCCTTATTCAATCCCAACTGATGTATGGATTGCTCGCTTGGGGCAGCGCTTCAGAAATATATTTGAGAAAGGTGGGAACCACACAGAGATGGATACTAAAAATTATATGTGGTAGAAATATGACTTACCCTAGCGATCTGCTCTATTCTGAAAACAAAGTAATGGATATCCAGAAGTTGTACTGCCGTGCAATTTTATTGTACACACACAGAGAGAAGAACACCATAAGTTTCCTGGAGCACACCTACCAAACACGGTTTAAAAATGTGGTAACGGTAAAACAGAGAGCGAATAAAAGGATTGGCCGAAAAAACTTTGTTTATATTGGTTTGGGAGCATACGATGTGTTGACACTGGATATAAGACAGGTGCATTCATCTAGATTGTTTAAAAGGAGGGTACAGTCCTGGCTACTTGAAACTCCGAGAGATGTTATCTACAGACTGGTAAATTTAGGTTAATATGTTGGAGATGTAGTGCATCCAATCCTGTGTTTTAAACTCTGATGTACATTTTTTTAATGTGTTTTTGTATTTTACTTGTATTTTATATTGGCTGCTTAACTTGCAGAAATTTTTTATGGTTTCGACTATTATTTTACGTCTGCATATATTTCGTGAGCGCATTCGTATGGTGTTTTGTAGCATTATTTTTGTTGTTTTTATATATTCTCGCTTTTTTTTGTACATCGGTACATGGTTTTAGAATTTTGGTGTTGTTTGGGGAGTGCTAGATTGGGGGGTGGTTTTGTGTTGGTGGGAGAGAAGGATAAGAGGGAGGAATGAGACTGTTGTCGGATGCAATTGTTTTTTTCTCTCTTTTGTGTGCGCATTGTGTCTGGGGTGTCCTCATTGACAAGCTATTTTGCTTCTATGGAGACATACGGTGTAGAGGTTGGTGTGGGAGAGAGAAAGGAAGGAGGGAAAAAATGTATGGTATTTTAGTGATCCAAATTGTTGGGCACATATGCTGGAAATCGGTTTTAATAATATGTGGCTTGGTTTTGTTTTTTTTTTTCAATTGAATTGCTTCACAATTGTTTTGGATTGTGTGCACCAGGTATTTTTGGGAAAGAAATTATATTGCTAGTATCACCAAAAAGTCTCTGACTTAGGTGATTCTTATCTTATTGAACAATTAGCTCTAATGGATTTTATAAGTTATTTGTAGTAAAAAAATGTGTATATTGTTCAATAAACTATTATTATTATTATTATTATTATTATTATTATTATTATTATTATTATTATTATTATTATTATTATTATTATTATTATTATTATTATTATTATTATTATTATTATTATTATTATTATTATTATTATTATTATTATTATTATTATTATTACGTAGGTAACTGAAAAATGAATGCAGGTATTCCACAAGTTTCCATTCTAGCTCCTACACTTTTGCTTTCCCATAGTTGGAATTTTGCTCTCAGGTTTAATATGCTGCCCCAAAGACCACATTGTCCCTTCTAGATTATATTTACAAATGAGCTGTTCGCTTTATATGAGATTCATTATTCACATTAAATCTCACCTATGTAGAATACAGTAGATAAAGTAGAGATCAGTGCGTTTTCTATTCATACTATCTTCAAGTTCCTTCTTAAAAATTACTTTTTTAGTATATTCGCTTGTGACCCTCAATGGAAAAACCCGTTTCAGTCAAAAATCGCATGTTCTTAGTATCAAATTATCCGTTTGTCAACCAGTTCGCTCCGAGGTCCAATTTTACAGCAGAATATGATTCGACTACATTTTTTTGTAGGTCAATTTATGAGATATATACATGTTAGCAATTGGTTTATAATAGTCCTATGGCGTTGCATATGCAGGAGAAAATCTAACTTCTATCGACCAAGGAGCTTTCGGATTTCGTTCAGAGCAAGAAGATTTTACAGCATATAATATGAAGTGTCCAATGTCGAATCAAAGCGTGGATTTTGAAAAAGATATATGCCTTGGGAACACAACTGACGAAACTAATACACATCTTTCTTTACATTAGATCAGCGATTCGTCATTTAACCCATCTGATTCAAGAAATGCGATGAAAAATATAACTCTTCTTCAAATCCCACGTAATGAAACTAGGAACCACAAAAGTACAGTTGGTCAAAAACATAAATGACGCTGCAAAACAGCGAGGATTTAAATACAAAAGGGCTAAGAACCTCAATGGTATTGGAAATATGGTGTCCTTAGAAGTGGGAGAAATCTAGAAAATAGATTTATCTGTAGTCAAAGTAGCAAGTCGAAAGAATTTTATTGTAAATTTTTTCCTGAAAAGGGACAAAAAATTTTTAAAGGCTCAGTTAGTTTCTCTGCAAAATTCATTATTCTAATTTTGAAATTACCAAAGATAACACATTTGGTTTAATGCAGAGCAGTATTTATTGTTTATTGACAAATCAAATTATCTCAAAAATAATTAAATTTAGGTATCGCAGGGTCTTATGAAAGTCCCCCTAAATTAACGTGTGTAATCTATAAATGCAAAAATGTAGAGGTTTACTATTCAAAATGACTAAATTGGCGAAAACTGCCGGCGTAACCGGAGTCGCCAGTGGTATGAAAACATTTTCATTAAAAGGATCAGAGGCGGTTAACTAGGCAACCAAATTTTGAGGAACCAAATTACACTCTACCCACCTAAGCTTCTAGTGAGCTAATTGCGTAAAAAATGATGTATATGCACACAAAAAAACTATTTTTGCACAATTTTCGTGAAACTCAATACATCCTCGGCAAAGAAATAAACTTGAAACATATTACATAATGGTAATTTTTTTTAAGCAGGGTCTTCATAAGCATTTAGAAATAAATGATAACACAACCACTTTTATTTTACAGTAAACTAATTAAGTAAACAACGATATATGGGACACAATGGAACCCTAACACATGTCGTGAGGGAGATCGCTTTCACTATCTGATTTCCGATCTTCGCTTTCCTCGACCTACTGAATTTTTCAGTATCCTTTAAATAACAGAAACATAAATGACACCACAACGCTGTAGATGTCAATAAGAGGTTTGACAGTAACCACAAGTAAAATCAATATGTTATCCACTAACGTAGCGTCTAGTAAACAATCCAAGTGGATTCGACGAAGTACTTATTTCAGTACACTAATTATATATTCATATATATATATATATATATATATATATATATATATATATATATATATATATATATATATATATATATATATATAAATATATATATATATATATATATATATATCCTTTGTAACTAACCAGAAAGATCTTTAAAATAGCGGTAAACTTATACACTATTAAACCTATTGGTTAATAAATAAATTTAAGGTAGAAACAATTTTTTAAACTTAGTTCTGTAACACATTTTATACGACAAGAGTCTAGGAAAACTTCAAAAGGCTGTTGAATATCAATCTATCCTGATAGCCGCAGTAATTATACTTCGACAAAGTGTCATAAAGTAAGTGAAGGTGTCAGGCTTAGAGTTTTCGCCACTTACCAGAAAGTTGTTGGCACTTCTGAACACTTTCTAGACACTTTCATCCATTAGTCTCATCTAATTGTATTAGAGTGGTACTGTGTTATTACTAGCGATTGCCCCAACTTGTCAAAGGTGCTTACAGACGATAACCGCATATTTTGCAGCTAATACGTCAGCGATTTATATGACAAACGGTCTTAACGCACGAACGTAAGTTGAGGCTCACAGATGTTTATAAAGCTAATATAATGTGCTTATTAAAGTTGCTCTTTATGATGGACTACAAATACTATTATAAGGATGTATACTCTTATGTGACAACTCTGCACGAAAAACAATGCCACGTCAATTTATTAAAGATACGAATGTGGGCATATTATACTAGTATACAACCTATAATACCTAAAAAACCTTAGTTCACCAAATGCAACCTCAGTAAACAGGAAATCAAAATTATATGTATACTTAGGTTTAATCATGGACTAGTACCAAAACATTTATTTAAATTAAGATTACCTGATAGTCCGCTCTATGGCTGTGGTATAAAACAACATTTGTAGACAATGTTTGTGGGCTAAGAAGCGTACAAATGCCATTTAATTTGCCGCAACTACTTGAATCAAAAAACATTCTAGTATACAGATTAATTATCAAGCATGTTAAATTACTAAAAATAAAGACATAGATAGATGTAATAAATATTTAGTTTTAGAGGTATGTGTGTGTATGAGAAGTGGGTACAGATGTATGTATGGATGGGTGCTTGTATGAGTGATTTTGTATACCTCTGTACATTGTAAAGATATAAAACACTAAAATTAAGCATCAGTCAGCCAGCAATCAATTATAAACAATATAATCAAATTAATTTAAGTTCACTATATGTATAGGTATATGTCACCTTATGTTTGTTCTAGTGTAATACCTTTACTTACCGTGGCCTTCCTGTCTTGTGTTAAATAAGTTGCTCTGACAGGCCTCAGGGTATGAAGAGGTGCGTTCTCTGTCTAATATCCCGCAATAAAAAGGAGAAGAAAAAAATAATGATGGCAATAGTAGATAGTAATATATGTAGTAGGTAATAAGTTCGTTAGAGTAGGTGGTAAGTAATGTGTAAAATATGGTGGTCTGACTCACAGTTTGGTACACTCAGTGACGATAGAAATTAATTAACGGCGACATAAGAAAGAGAAAAGATATTAATTGTGCGAATGGATAACCTAAACCGCAGCCAAATAAACCGATCAACGAATGAAAAATAAGGTTACTCTGTGTGCATATA
Source organism: Tillus elongatus (assembly GCA_964006375.1). Taxonomy (NCBI): domain Eukaryota; kingdom Metazoa; phylum Arthropoda; class Insecta; order Coleoptera; family Cleridae; genus Tillus; species Tillus elongatus. Next base: position 118,147,984 of record OZ023264.1, read on the forward strand.
TCTGTTTTGTCACTTGACATGCGCTACTTTATATAGGAACTCCTACTACTACTTTCCTTTAGATGAAGAACACGGGGACGCAACAACACAAATGAAAATATTAAGATACAAACACCTATACGCATACATACTTGAGCTGGACTACTCACCTTTCTTCAACTTGTCTTGGATAAGGTTCCTCCTCTTTCATCTTTCCTATTTGGCCAGATTGCTACTTCTCTACCTTTCGGCCGACTCTTGGTCCTCTCTGACACCACCGCTATCAAAGTTGCCACGGCTAGGTGTGTTTCCACTTTTCAACATCTTGAAAGGCATTGATTACCCAATGACGACTGGCATGGAAATATACTTTGACACAAAACGGAAAAAGAAAATATGGGAGACACCATAAAGTAAAAGAGTGTACGGTGCAGGGAAGGGACACACCAGTACCGATCGGAGAAGAGAGTGGGAGAGCGCTCCTCCTGACCGCTGGAATGCCGGTGCTTTGGATATGGCTACTGTAAAGGAAGAAAATATGCAAAAAGGCAATAAACCCAAGAAGTGCTCAAAAGGAACTCCTGACAGTTGAGTGACGGGGCTTCGACCCCTATAAAAGAAAGAACTTGGTCACACGGTCGTCGACTAACCATCAAAGCGTTTCAATAGGTGATCTATTTCTCCAGATAGCAATTTACAGAGTTTCTTAAAATGATGAAGAAGGTGGTAGAAAAGAGACCTTAAGAACTTTGTTAAAACCATCCCAAATACCAAGTGAGAAATTGAAAACTAATTAATGAGCATAGAAACTCTTAACCAAATGTGTGAAGAATGGGAAATATACTCAAGTGACACCAAAACAGTTTCACCACCACCTGCTACTAAAAGCATTGACACGCAGGCCCATAACAGAAATAAAGTGGAGGATAGGACAACCGAACACGAGGCCAAGGAAACAGCACGGATACGCGGGGTTATTAAAAATGGAACAACAGTCGAACAGTGGCAAGAAGCAAGGTTTCTTAAATGACCCGAGGCAACCTACAAAAAGACAAGAGTGGAAATGAGAAACCCAGTTAAAACCAGCGCCTGTAGAAAGGACACTGGCCTATAATCAATAAATATCAGAAGGTTAAAAAGAAATAGTCTGGCAAATACTGGATAAATATTCGGGATTGCAGACCACTCTAAAAAAAGCAGAAAAAGGAGAAATAGACTTCCTCAAAAGAAAAATTAAAATATCTGCTAGGAAATGGAAGAAAGAGAGGACAGAAAGCTTCTATTTCTGGCATCACCAGGCAAAAAAATAACGAGCTGCAGAATATAGCAAAAATGTTTGGGCAGGCAGCAGACTTGCGAAATTGTCTGGAAGAAAACCACAGCCACAGTATCACAGTCGTGGCGCCGCCAGGAATAGATGAGATCTGTTCAGGAAAGTGGTGGAGCGCGAGTTCAGATACACACAACCGGATATCATTGTCAGTTTCTGTTACCAAGAAAAGAGAACAAAGCAGTTCAATCAAAAGGGTTCCCGGAAAAGAACTGATAGCCAGTGCAGAAAGAGTTAGTTATGCAGACCTGGTAAAAAGCGTGTACAGCAAATTCCACATAAAAAAGATGGGGATACCCGCGAGACAACTAAGGCATGGAGGAAAACTACTGGGTGTCATAGATGGAGACAAAGCGAATGCAGAAGCATTATGTAGGGCAATGACAAACAAAACGGAAGGGATCATAAGAAAATTCACAAATACCCTGCACGTAACTAACATCGATGAAAACACAACGAAAGAAGACATAATGGAAGCTCTCAGAGAAGCCACATAAGTGAAATAAGACGTTTTACAGGTAACGTATTTAAGACAGGGAGGACGAGAAAGACAAGTAACCACGGTAAAGTTTAGATGTTATACATGCTTATAATTTGGTTACACGAAGGTGACATGCAAAAATCCAGGTAAGTCGGGAAAGAAGAGACAAGACAAAGTTCTGCAAAGACACGGCCTTCTGCTGAATAGAATGAATACGAAAAAATGTCCCGTCTTCCGCAAGTTGATAAGTGAGAGAACACAGATAGGGACAAAAACAAGACACAGTAAAAATCCAACAAGCCAACACTAATAGGTCCTGGGGTGGACATGATATATTACAAGTACAAGCTAAGAAATCCAGAATCGACCTCAGAGCAGTGAGTGGACCACATAAGATAATAAGTGAGACAAAGGAGAGACAAAAGAGCTGGCGAAGTGTAAGTGACAGCCGCCAACTAGATTGCATGAACCCCTAATCGCTCAAAGCGAACGGGGAAGTAGGGAATAAGTGAAAAGAGAATAAGAAAAGTCAGGTCCACACTCGTGAACAAATGTCGCAAAGATAGAATCAGGGTATTATAGGGAGGTTCAGGGGAGCTACTAGTCTGGCCAGCAGGTGCGTCAACTACGTTCCAAATAAAAAACTCCCACTACTACAAAAAACTGGATGAAAAAGACGATCTACAACTCGCGCCTCACAAAACTGAAAATATAGTGCTGTTGCGACGGACAACACTGAGAACAGTAATTGTCAATGTGAAGAATGCAAAAATTGAGTGGCAGGCAAGCCTGAACTACCTCGGCATACAAGTGGCGCATAACAGGAAGATGGGTGTGCATATAGAAAGGTAGCGGCGAAAGCATGATGGTGACAAAGCTACGGCGTTTGGTGCCAAATATCGGTGGACCAAAACCAAAAACAAGGAGAATGTTGAGTAATGTAGTAAACTCAATCATACACCAGCAACAAAAGCCGTGTTGTCAAAGGCAAGGAGTGGAAAAACATCGAGAGGCACCGGGAAGGTACCCTTTAGAATAGCAGTTGCATGCAGAAGGGTGGAAACGAAAGCAATACAGGTGATTGCAGGAACGATACTCATACACTAATTGGCAAAAGAGATGACAGATACGAAAATACAAGAGAACAAAAAAAGAAGACAAAAGCCGAACCATGTTGGAGTGGCAGCAAGAATAGTAAGAGGAAATGTCAAGTCGCCATTGTGCAAAGAGGCTTATTTCAAACATGCAGACATGGACATAGAGACATCATGGGGAAGTGGCTTATTATTTTAGTTAATTTCTGTCAGGTCATGAGCGTTTCAGGTCTTACCTGAGTAAAAGGAAAATAGTGAATAACGAAGACTGTACGTATTCTAGTGATAGAGATACGCCAGTGTTGTAAGTAAGTAAAAGCTCTGATTTTTTGTATTGCGCAATGTACAACACAGGAATGCCCATTTTTTCTTTAACGTTGGTTTATTTCCGCGACTAAGGCGAATTACCGACGCCAGGGAGCAGTTTCACCTCACTATCCTTGATATTTTGCCAAACCCCTGACTTCTTGTAAGGAGGGTGGGGATCTTTAACGTGCCCGACAACGCATGGATACGGGACCGAGAGATTTACGCCCCATCCGAAGGGTGGAACGTGCAGACATTCAACTTGCTTAAATACAATGCCACAATCTCGGTTGATGTTATTGACACAGTATGTACTGAAAAATTTAAAAGGGAACCCTGGGATCGAACCCGGTACCCTTTGGTTCAGAGGTACACGTTCTTACCACTGAACCACCCAGGCGCTTTTTTATACTATTATTAACTATAATATTTTAATAATTTTAGATTTTGTGGAATAAACCTGAACTTTACATTATTTCAATACTTTAATATAATAGGCATAATTTTATTACTCTAAACACACTTAAAAACATGCCAACGCGATTTAACACGGAGCTTTCTTACACACAATTAAAACCTAACACACATAGTATTTTCATAAATATTAACAAAAGTTTGGCAGTTTGCTGAGTTAGCGCAAGACCTATAAAGATATTAAGATTATACATTAAACCCATAGTCGTAAACTTTTGGCTTTTAGTGGACCATTTGGTGTTATGTTTAAACCTATGTGCGTAATTATATTTTACATCTTAGTTGTGTAGTAAACAAACTATTCCCAGTTGTTAAGTAATATTGTACGAGTATAGTCTAAAATAATAATATTATTCAATTAAGTCCTGATTATACAAAGATACCTTGCAAAAACACACAAAGACGGCCATGAGTTATTTACAGACATGCATGCAATGAAGCTTTGCAAAAATAAAATAAGAAAAAAGTGTGGAAACTTAAAATCCTAGCCTTACCATGATATGACATATTTTTTGTTTCAATTTTAATAATAATTTTACTATTTATGTACCATTCCCAAAATATCAATCATTTACTTATGTAGGTCTGCGTCTTATGCCTATCGAACTTAGCAATTAAAACGTGTGGAGACCACTGCAAAGCACTGTTTTGTTGTAAGGCTTAAAATTCCTGACTCGTAAGGAATATCAACATTTATATAATTTATGTGGAAATAAATTGATTTTCAATTGGCAACACTTGAAGGGACAGATAGTTGTCCTCAATCTGTACCCCTGCTATAGGAACCGGACACAATTTGAGGTGCAATAAATCCCATAGTAACCTAGAATTAATTTGTGGCTAGCTTATATCCACCCTTATATCTCAGAATACTACAACAGGCTAGATTGTGGCCTATCAGGTACACTTTGAAACCAAGAGAACTCTGTGTGTGGCCTCTTCTAAATGCTAACTACTACCCTCACTCCATCTCTTTTACATACTATATTTCTCTCCGTTCTACCACCGAACTCCAACATTTCTGAATGCGCTGGCCCTGATGAGCATCAGAATTACACATTAAAACTTGCTAATTGTTCAACTGGAACCAATTGGCGGAAATTTATTTTCGGCGGCTTATCAAATCTACAAATTCATTTAATCCGAAGAGGACAATTTTAGACCGTAGGAAATTTGTTATGTCCCTAAAGGCCGCTATATCATAAATTATAAAATACTATACCAAGCTAAACTATTTAAAATGTTGTATTGACTACAGCTTAATATACAGAAATAATATCATCTAGAATACAAGCGAAGGCAGTAGCCATGGAAAATCCTCGCCTAAATCGACACTGACTGTCGGATAAAAATTGATAATACTGAAATAATTATACATTTGGTCATACAAGATTATCTAAAATATTTTCGACAATATCGGGAGACCAAACGTAAGTCAGACAATGTCAACACTGCAAACTTCCACGCTTTAGGAAAATAGCTTTTCTCGATGCAGCTATTGATAATATGCAAGATATATTTATCGATAAGGGGGCTGCAATACTTTACCGTAATTAAAGAAACTTTATCAGTACCACTATTATTATTATTATTATTATTATTATTATTATTATTATTATTATTATTATTATTATTATTACTTATTACTTATTGTTGCCCATTACAGGTTCCGGTTCTTCTACAAATGTTATTACATTATTTATATCAGTATACTTAATAGTAAACGTTAAAAATAATCGTAAAGGTAATTAAGATAATCCTATGAGCCACAAAAATGTAAAGCGCCCAGAAGCTCCAATAAATTGTAAAACAAAAATTCGTCGGTCTACATTTAAATCGCAATCTGCCTTCTGTGAAAATTGAGCACATTAATATTAAATTTTCAGCTAAGATAGCATAAAAGTAAATAAACTAATTGAACGTATTGCCTGTTTTCAATAAAAAAAGCCCGAAAGCAGCAAGTGCGTTATGGTTTTCATAGAAATGATCTGGCACAAAATATTTTATTATAACTTTTTTTTAGTGTAATATAGAAATCTATATTTTGGTGTATAGTTTACTTTGTATATCGTTAACCTACCTATCAAATTTGGTTATCATAGCTTTTAGTGAATTTTCTTAAAAAAAATTCACTAATGAGGAGATCCCGACTTTTGAATTTTGAAAAAATTTCTTCAAATGACCGCGAACTAGGCCCCCTAGAACACATATCCGGAGTCCGTTTCAATTTTTATATGTTTATATATATATATATATATATATATATATATATATATATATATATATATATATATATATATATATATATATATATATATATATATATATATATATATATATATATATATATATATATATATAGATATATATGTATCACACCGATAACTCAAAAAATAATAGGCCGATTTTGACTAAATTTCGTGGAAAAATTCCTTTTGCAAATGGCTTGGATAAGTTCGTTAGCCAGGAAAATCTGCCCAGGTTTTCCCGGAAAACTTTGTGTTTTCTTTCGAAAAAAAATTATATCTCCGGAATTAACAAAGCAAGGGCAACCAAATTTGGTACCCTAGTTAATATCCTTATAGGTAAGCCACCTACTAAAATTTAGCTATGTAGGTCAAAAGACAAAAAAGTTATAGGCATTTAAAGAAAAATAAATTGGGGTTTTCCTCAAAACGTCAAAGTTGCGATTTAAAACGTCAAAATCGGCAAAATTTAGGCAAAGAACTTGAATCTAATACGGGATATGGAAATCAAATGTCTCAAGAAGGATCTTTTACAAACTCTGAAGTCTTAGTTTCAACCGTCATTGTCCTTCATTTTACTAAAATGTTTCCAGAAAATTCATTTCAAATAGACCCTTTCTCTGATGCTTGGCAGTAGCCTTAGCTTTAGAGTTTATCGTTTAATGGTATATAATTTTTGTCGAATTTTCGTAAAAAATCAATAAAGCTCAATATATCCGTTATTATACAAGATATGAAGAAAATTTGTATATATTAATTATAGGGTGTCTTGAGCTACATCTTAAAAAAATATTTCTACAATCACAGGATGTCCCATAAGTCGTTGGTGATACAAATTTTCTTTTAGTGAATTTTCTTAAAGAAAATTCACTAATGAGGAGATCCCGACTTTTGAATTTTGAAAAAATTTCTTCAAATGACCGCGAACTAGGCCCCCTAGAACACATATCCGGGGTCCGTTTCAATTTATATATATATATATATATATATATATATATATATATATATATATATATATATATATATATATATATATATATATATATATATATATATATGTCTCACACCGATAACTCAAAAAATAATAGGCCGATTTTGACTAAATTTAGTGGAAAAATTCCTTTTGCAAATGGCTTGGATAAGTTTGTTAGCCAGGAAAATCTGCCCAGGTTTTCCCGGAAAATTTTGTGTTTTCTTTCGAAAAAAAATTATATCTCCGGAATTAACAAAGTAAGGGCAACCAAATTTGGTACACTAGTTAATATCCTTATAGGTAAGCGACCTACCAAAATTTAGCTATGTAGATCAAAAGACAAAAAAGTTATAGGCATTTAAAGAAAAATAATTTGGGGTTTTCCTCAAAACGTCAAAGTTGCGATTTAAAACGTCAAAATCGGCAACATTTAGGCAAAGACCTTGAATCTAATACGGGATATGGAAATCAAATGTCTCAAGAAGGATCTTTTACAAACTCTGAAGTCTTAGTTTCAACCGTCATTGTCCTTCATTTTACTAAAATGTTTCCAGAAAATTCATTTCAAATAGACCCTTTTTCTGATGCTTGGCAGTAGCCTTAGCTTTAGAGTTTATCGTATAATGGTATATAATTTTTGTCGAATTTTCGTAAAAAATCAATAAAGCTCAATATATCCGTTATTATACAAGATATGAAGAAAATTTTTATACATTAATTATAGGGTGTCTTGAGCTACATCTTAAAAAATATTTCTACAATCACAGGATGGCCCATAAGTCGTTGGTGATACAAATTTTCTTTTTTTTTTTAATCAAAAACGCCTTATGTTATTGCATTTTTGAATTTTTCAGCGATGCATGTTTGTAAGAAAAGAAATTCGGGACGCAGCAAGTGCGTTATGGTAGCGAATTTTCATTAAATGCTTCAAATTTGAATAGCTCAATTTGCTATTAACCTATAAGGTTGACCAAGAAACGAGTTGTTCCGGGAACACTTTAAGTTTACTTTTGGAAATTTTTGTATATTTTCACACAATAAAGTTATTTTTGTGAAACATGGCACATTGTTTTTACTACATAGGTTATACTGGTAACCAAAATTGATGCCTGCTTTCTTAAAAAGGAAACACACATATTTGCAATTAAAAACATTTTTATGAAAATTCACTACCATAACGCACTTGCTGCGTCCAGAGTTTTTTTATTTTTGAGAAAAAAAATTTTTTCGAATGAAAACTCAAAATTTTCCCGTAAAACCTCATCCGATTTTCCTGACTAACGAATTTATCCAAGCCATTTACACGATTAAGGTACATGCCAATATTATCAAAAGTGGCCCGTATTTTTTGAGTTATCGGTGTGATATATATATATATATATATATATATATATATATATATATATATATATATATATATATATATATATATATATATATATATATATATATATATATATATATATATATATATATATATATATAAACATATAAAAATTGAAACTGGCTTCGGATATGGGTTCTGGGGGTCCTAGTTAGCGCTCATTTGCAAAAATTTTTCCAAATTCAAATGTCGGGATCTCTCCCTTAGTGAATGTTCTCTACGAAAATTCACTAAAATTAATACTCCAAGCAGCAGATATTCCACTGACGGCTGAAAAACATTCTACAACATTGTTTTATTTCTAGATGGATCCATCTTATATTCATAGTGATCCGAAAGGAGAAAGTTGAACAACAATTTTACGAGTTTCGGGTTGAATTGGACGTTCCTCTAGGGCTATGTAGACGTCAGCAGTGGTGAAAAAATAAGTGACAGAAATCTGAAAGAGCCACAACAGAGGATTATCTTTTCATTGATTCGTAAAAGGGTAGTAAACTCTTACGAACAGAATGTAAGAAAGCTTTTATAGGATACGAGAAACGCAAGGGAGGGGAATATTACACTCCATCTGTGAGAATAATGTAGTGGCATACAAATAACTTATAAAAAGCAAGGCAAAGAAAGTATAATACGAGTTCAAATCACCAGATATGAATGATGCATTTTGCTAAGAAACCACATTTGCTACATACATATTTAAACTTAAACATAAAGCGGTGTTACCTTGTTACGCTAGAGCCATAGATTTTTTATCTATGGTCACTGAAGCCATTTCTTTTGAATGTGGTATGAATAAATTAGCTATCCAGCCTCGGTGGTTCAGTGTAGAGAAAGTGTGCCTCTGAACCGAAGGGTACTGGGTTCTCCTTTCACTGTTTCAGTACATACGGCTTAATTAACATTAACCGAGGTTGTGGCATTGGATGTGAGCAAGTTGAATGTCTGTGAGTTCCGCCCTTCGGAAGGGGTGTAAAGCCGTCGTTCCCGTGTCCACGCGATATTTGGCACGTATCGCTACCCTTCTTACAGAAGGGCAGGGGTTCGACAAAAGTTCCAGGATAGTAAGATGAAACTGCTCCCTGGCGTCGGTGATTGTCCAAAGTCGCGGAAATAGGCCGACGTTAAAGAAACAAAGCACACGCGTACATAAATTAGATAACGGCAAATTAGTAAAAAAAAAATATATTTGAGTACCTTTAATTATTAAGCTCTTTCTTAATAAATTTATTTATTCTATGGTTTATCTTTCTGACTCGGAAAATTGTTTATTACACACGCCGCCCTATTGCATATAATATAATAATTCTACAAACTGTGAAACATTAACCTAATGTCTAATCGCACGTGTCTAGAACTCTCTCTAATATGGAATGGCTTATTATTAGTGAATTTTTATTTTAAAAAATTCACTAAAAGAGAGGTATCGATAGTGGGACTTTGCAAAAAAAGTTTCAAATGAGTGCGAATTTGGGCCCCTAGAACCCATATTCGGGGTCAGTTTCGATATATATATATATATATATATATATATATATATATATATATATATATATATATATATATATATATATATATATATATATATATATATATGTATGTATGTATGTATATGTGTGTGTATCCAACCGATAACTCAAAAAGTAATTAACCGATTTTGATGATACTCTGCAAGTACCATTCTTTTATTAATAGCTTGGATGAGTTCGAATCGGACAAGGTTTTCCGGGAAAATTTTGAGTTTTCTTTCGAAAAAAAATTTTTTTACAAAGATATTTCGATGAAATTTGGTGTACATATTGATTTGCGAAAGACCTAACTATGTTCCAAAATTCAGCCTTTTAGGTTTACAGAAAATTAAGCTAGTCAAATTTGAAACATTTTTTTTTGATATCACCGCGTTTCATTGACAATGGCAAACCTGGCTTATATGAGATCTAGTATGTCGTTGCCTGGCAACGGAACATTTGATATTATTGCGCAAGTCTGCTACACGCTGTAACTGACGTTTATCGTAAGGTATTAGATTGTTTATATGTTTATCTGTTTGAGTTGACAAATTATTTGTGTTATTTGGGAAATTTTTATATACAAGTGCAAATTATTCCTTTATTAATGTTAGTGGGTGGACTAAACAGTATTTGTTATGTTTTATCAACACATATAAAGGATCGAAGTTTTACAAAAAGGGCTGATATGCAACAGGGTAGTTATTTTATCTCTGATGCTTTGGCGGTAGTTTTAGTTAAGTTTATGGTTTAACGGTCCATAATTTTTAGCTAATTTTCGTACAAAAAATTCGTCAAAGAGGAGACCGCGACTTTAGAATTTTAAAAATATTTCTTCAAATGAGCACAAACTAGGCCCCCTGGAATCAATATCCAAGTTGACGTTCAGTTTTGATCTGTTTAGATATATATAGGGTGACGCATTTCTACGGTGAAGCTCAATATAATTATTATTATACAATAGATGAGAAAAAATTGTATAAGTTAATTATAGGGTGTCTTGAGCTGCATCTTATAAAATTATTTTGACAATCACCGGCTAGCCCATAAGTCGTTGGTGATCTCTAGAATATTTTTTTTCAAACAGCCTTATTTTATTGCATTTTTTATCGAAATATGTTTGTAAGAAAAAAATCAAGACGCAGTAAGTGCGTTATGGTAGCAAATTTTCATTAAATGCTTCAAATTTCAATAACTAAATTTGTTATTAACCTAAGGTTTGTTGGCTAGGAAACCAACATTTAAAGTTTATTGTCGGAAATTTTTTTTACATTTTCAAACAATAAGTTATTTTGATAAAATATGGCACATTGCTTCTACTATATAGGTAATACCGGTAACCAAATTGATGAGTGCTTGCATTAAAAAGACATATTTGATATTCAAAGCATTTTTATAAAAATTCACTGCCATAACGCACTTGCTGCGTCCAGACTTTTTACTATTTCTAAAGGCAACTTTAAATATAAACATGAGACTATTACCGAAAATGCACGTGCAGTCTTGTTTACATTGTAATTCAGACAAATCCTAATACTGTGTCAGTTTATGGTCAGTAATATAGACGTTAGGTAAGCCACCCTTTAAAAAAATTGGATAGTATATCAATTGGATTAATGTTTATTTGTCTTAATTAGCTTTGGTAACTTATCTATCTTGTCCCCAGGATCCTTGTTCGCTGGCCATCACAAACATTACCAATTAAATAACTCTAGAGTATGGGTTGAGAAGTAACAAATCCCCATTAATGGAATTTTAGAGTTCCAGTGCCCAATAGAATATATTTGAGCAGCTAATACTCAAAATTTCATAATCAGAGCTTTCACCAATAACCAGACTGACTCCAGTCCTAAAATTATATGGTAAATGAACAGGAGACAGACCCAAAGAAAACCACAAATGTTTAAACTGTTATTAGCAACATGTATCGGTTAAGGCTGCAGTATCAATGACTTACCTAGGTAGTTTTTCTTTATTTAACTAGAAGACAAGGTTGTATATCTGTTTTCCAACAGTAATTAATTATATTCACAACTCAATCTTTAACCCAAAGATTGCTCCAAAAATATTGGAATATAAAGTTTTCCTTATGTTTTATTAATGGCGGCAGATAAAAATACGATGAAATATAATAAGACAAATTAAATTACTTAAATAAGGCTCCAGGAGGCGACACTGCAGTGACATTGATATGTTATCAAAAGATAACACCGTAAACAAAAATGGGTTTCAACTATTGAAAATAGTATTCTTCCAAACATTAAACAAACGATGGTTTTTATAAGTGCAAGTGATTTTGTGTTAGGTGTTGTTGTTTATGTGTCCAGTGATTCAGAGGAAGTGTGATGAAAGTTATAATCGATATCCATTTTACGTCTAGCTTTAGATATTTATATACAATGTGATCAGACTGTAACAACCACAAAAACCATGAAAACAATAACAGAAAGTGACGTGCACGATACTTAATTCAACAACGGAATTTACTTTATCAGAAACTGTCACTAACTGTCAGTCACAGCTACAGATGTAGACAACTTCGTTGTTGAAGTACGTACGGCATAATTCCCATTTCTGTGTCCCTCTAAGGAACTGGGATATATGTTGCTGAAGCTGGGGAGCTTCGTAAACACACTGTATATTAATAACTTAAAGAGATGTTACGAACAAACTTGCTTTAATTGAAATGAGCCAATAATAACAATTTCTAACAAATAACGTTAACTACATACAAAACCTTTTTGTGTCAGATCTAATTACAGATATAAAAATGGTGCTGCAAATTGAATCATAACTGTGATAAGTTATTCAGGGCCCATGAATTGACTACAAAGAAAATATTTGTATTTCTGTACCCATAAACTTTTGAAACGTATATTACTCGAGTGTTAACAAAAAAATATCAATTTTCACCAAATCACCTGCCATTCATCCCCTACCCCCTGGAGCGATTTTAACCAAAAACAATCTGAACTGTTCGTTTGTCGGGTGCCCACTGTATACCAAATTTGAAGATGATATTTCAATTCGTTGGAGAGTTATTACGCCTACTATCAGACAGACCGATCGACCGACGGACAGATAAAAAATTTTGGTTGCAAAATCAAGATTTCTGCATGTTTTAAGACTTTTTACCACGTTTTGGCAAAAAAAAAAAATTCTGTCACCGATATTTTACCCCTATAAATTTAACCCCTAATTTAATTTTAGCACAGAATACTAGATGTTTGATGAAATTAAAAGTTTTCTAATAAATAAACCCCAAAACGTTACATTACTCGAGTTTTAATGAAAAAATATCAATTTTCACCAAATCAACCCCCATTCATCCCCTACCCTCTGGAGCGATTTTACCAGCGAGCAATCCGAACCGTTAGTTTGTCGGGTGCTAACTGTATCCCAAATTTGCAGACGATAGCTCAGTTTGTTATAAAGTTATCGTGGCTTCAACCAGACAGACATACAGACCGACAAACCAAAAAAAAATTCGTCCCCAAATGTTGTATTCTATAGGTTTTGGCCCTTTTACGACGTTAAAGCGAAAAAAAAATTTGACGCCGATGCGATACTTTCATACGTTTTGACGATGTGGAAGTAAAAAATTTCAATCGATATTGAAATATTAATTAAGTTGCCTTAAGATAAAGATAAAATAAATAAGATTACTCTAGAAAAGTGCAATCTCAGAAACGTTAAGAAAAAACTACAACTGTTTATAAACTTGCACGTTTAGCACGTTCATTACAACACAAATGCTGAAAATGCATAGACATCGACCTTCTTAATATCGTGACAGATTATTGATTATTTGTAAGTCATTGGTGTTGTAATTCAATGCTTCTAGAAATACAATTAGAATGGACACTTTAGCAATATATTTGCCTGAACAGTGTTTTTGAGGCGATTCTGCGTTAGTTTCATATTGCATTGACAGTTTTTCATCCATTGACTGTTTGCTCCACACTTTGGTGGAAATTAAATGTAAACCTTAGACAGCTTAAGGACCGGTACATTTGTGTTGTTTGATTTTAAGATGTAGTTATATTGAAGTGGCTAATGACAATTCCGTCGAGGCCATACCATCTTTTTTACCACCACCACCAGTTATATTGAATGGTTCACTTTGTAAAAAAGTAGGTTTCTTTATTTTTCAATTATATTATGTTGTGTAAAATGCTCTCAAATGTTACATTTAAGTAGATTTTATCAGCCTGGATGCAGCAAGTGCGTTATGATAGTGAATTTTCATCAAAAGGTTTTAAATAGCAAATATGTGTCTTTTTTTAAGAAAACAGACATCAAATTTGGTTATCAGTATAACATATATAGTAGAAATAATGTACCATATTTCATAAAAATAACTTTGAAAATGTACAAAATTTTTCGAAAATAAACTTAAAATGTTCCCAAAAAAACTTGTTTCCTGGCCAACGAACCTTATAGGTTAATACCAAATTGAGCTATTCAAATTTGAGGCATTCAATAAAAATTCGCTACCATAACGCACTTGCTGAGTCCCAAATTTATTTTCTTACAAACATGCATTATAATTTCGTGGTCGAAATTCCATACATTTAAGGTCAGCTCAGAACTGACACTGATAGGGGGAATCCGTCTGTCTAATTAAAAGAAATCATTGTTTAATCTATTTTAACTGAACAGATTTCCCTGGTTAACGAACTTATCTAAGCCACCTGCAAAAGGAAGGTACTCACCATATTTGATCAAAATCGTCCCAATATTTTTTGAGTTATCGGTGTGATACATACATACATACATACATACAATATATATATATATATATATATATATATATATATATATATATATATATATATATATATATATATATATATATATAAACATTTAAAAATTGAAACCGACCCCGGATATGTGTTCTCGGGGGCCTAACTAGTGCTAATTTAAAGGAATTTTTTCAAAATTCAAAAGTCGAGATCTCCTCATTAGTGATTTTTTTTTAACTCACTAAAATTATAATTTTTTAGCCAGTGGCTGTAAATGTCCCACTTATACCATTCCAGGGTCAATATGGACCCCAATTATGTTTTGTGTATTTCTGTTTAACATAATTCATCCAATATTCCTTCTTTTGCCCTATCTATACTTTCCAGTCGTAGCACGGACTCAATTTTACCCTCTGGCTTCTTTGGTTTTCGGGCGTTACGACCTGAAATTGCAGCAACAATTTTTCTTTATTTTGTCTGAAAACGCTGTCAAGCAGCGAAACTATAGTCACAGAAGCATTGAAGAACATCCTAGAACTTCCAGAATTCGAAGGGCCACTTGCTCCAGTTAGCTCACGCGCTGGCTACGTCCCTCACCACTAAAAACCAACAGTGAAGCCAGAGAAGTATTCTCCAAGTCTGTATGCAGTAAATACAGAGATCAAATTTAGTACTGGTGCACACATATGGCTAACTAAAGTAATTGTATATAAATTTCCGTAGTTTCGCATTTGCTTAAATAAACCATTTATAGGAATTTGCAATAGGTGACTTACCTGGAGGATTAATTTATGATATAAAATTGACTACAGCTTGTCTGGAGCACCTATTAATTGTCAATGTGACGGGATGAAGGCAAATGAGTTTACAGGTTGCATTTATTATGCTGAACAGTCAGATCCGCCTGTTATGTTATGAACAGCGAAAAGTCTTTCACAGGTAAATATCTATTTGTAATGCACACACTGTAACAGGTTGGCCTAATCCTAGTTCTAAACTCTCGGAAACAACATAACGAATCATTCTTGCGCTCTACAGTTATTGTTTACATTGAGTTGCCGGTATCGCAGAATAGATAACCTGACGATAGCAAATTCGCCGAGCGTGAATATATTTGCAGTGGCGGCTCTGGGAAATAAATGAAAATTTCACTTTCAGAAACACATGGATATTGTATAAAGTTAACAGAAAATAAAAGTTCGTCAACTGCTACAATCACTTATTATCAGTTGACAATAACATGATATGCCCAAAGTGCCCGGAGATTTGAAATTAATCATAGAGTTAAACAGGTTGAAAGAATACCCGCCGTTGGAATATTTACTAGATGGTGCAGATGTTTAAAACATAGGTTCTTTAACCTATTTATGTTGGAAATATGTGGCCACTGCCACCTCCACGGATCAATTTGAATATTCTTCAAAATGTCCAGTTCTTTAAAAAGCATTTTCTGCCTTTCATTTCATCTACTTAGGTAACACTTGAATGTATAATATATTCAGAGTTCATTATGTCCAGTTTATAGTTTTGCTCATCGTAAATTTGCATACTTTTTAATATTTGAGTCTGGAAGTTCCATCTCCCACTCTTCGAAGCCCTTATTTCGAACGTTTTTTGCTATGCTGATTTTTCTGTTTTCTTTCGAGAACTGTGCGTTTGCCATTTTTGTATGCAGATGTTATTGTGAGCCGTTGTATTCTATTGTGCCTTTTTGGACAACGATTATGTGTAAAGTGATATTAGTTCCTGAGAGTTGTTAATTGTTGTGACTGGCTGTTGGGTTCTGTCGTTGGTAAGTTGAAGTATTTAAGCTTTCTCTTATCGCATGTTCCTTACGACCGCCATTGAATTTCCACAGGATTTGCCTGAAGTGGCCCTTTTAGTGAATTTTCTTAAAAAAAATTCACTAATGAGGAGATCCCGACTTTTGAATTTTGAAAAAATTTCTTCAAATTAAAATTTTTATATGTTTATATATATATATATATATATATATATATATATATATATATATATATATATATATATATATATATATATATATATATATATATATATATATATATATATATATATATATATATATATATATATATATATATATATATATATATATATATATGTATATATATATATATATATATATATAACTCAATCGTTAGCCAGGAAAATCGGTCCAGGTTTTCCCGGAAAATTTTGTGTTTTCTTTCAAAAAAAAATTATATCTCCGGAATTAACAAAGTAAGGGCAACCAAATTTGGTTTACATCCTTATAGGTAAGCTACATACCAAAATTTTGCTTTGTATGTCAAAAGACAAAAAAGTTATAGGCATTTAAAGAAACATAAATTGAGGTTTTTCACAAAACGTCAAAGTTGCGATTTAAACGTCAAAATTGGCAACATTTAGGAAAAGAACTTGAATCTAATACGGGCTATGGAAATAAAGTGTCACAAGAAGAATGTTTTACAAACCCTGAAGTCTTAGTTTTAACCGTCATTGTCCTTCATTTTAATAAAATGTTTCCAGAAAATTCATTTCAAATAGACCCTTTCTCTGACGCTTGGCTTTAGCCTTAGCTATAGAGTTTATCGTTTAATAGTATATAATTTTTGTAGAATTTTCGTAAAAAAATCAATAAAGTTCAATATATCTGTTATTATACAACATATGATTGAGCTACATCTTAAAAAATTATTTCTACAATCACAGGATGGCCCATAAGTCGTTGGTGATACAAATTTTCTTTTTTTTAATCAAACACGCCTTATGTTATTGCATTTTTGCATTTTCCATCGAAATATAATGCATGTTTGTAAGAACAAAAATTCTGGACGCAGTAAGTGCGTTATGGTAGCGAATTTTGATCAAATGCTTAATATTTGAATAGCTCAATTTGCTATTAACCTATAAGGTTGACCAAGAAACGAATTTTTTCGGGAACACTTCAAGTTTACTTTCGGAAATTTTTGTATATTTTCAAACAATAAAGTTATTTTGATGAAACATGGCACATTGTTTTTACTATATAGATTATACTGGTAACCAAATTTGATGCCTGCTTTTTTAAAAAACACACATTATTGCTATTAAAAAATAGTTTTATGAAAATTCACTACCATAACGCATTTTTTATGTATACTTCTGGGTGGGTAATCGTGGGGATCTGTATGGAAGGCTCCGAAATCTGCCGCATTTCGATATTCTTATCCAGCAAAAATTGAGAGGAACTTCGTGTTTATTTTTTAGCGAATTTTTATTAAAAAAATTCGCTAATAGAGAGCTATCGATGATGAGATTTAAACAAAATTTTTTCAAATGAGCGGGAATTTGGGCTCCTAGAACCCGACACCAAAGTCCGTTAAAATTTATATATGTTTATATATATATATATATATATATATATATATATATATATATATATATATATATATACAACTCAAAAAATACTTAATTGGTTTGAATGAAACTTGACAAATATCTTGATTTTTATTGAGACTGCGGACCAGTTCATTAACTACCCGGTCGGACCTGTATTTCTGAAAAAAATTTGATTTTTCTGAAAAAAAAAATTCAAATCTGCTTCGATGAAATTTGGTAGGTATATTGCGCTGTTAAAGATCTTACTATGTACCGAAATTCAACTTTCTAGGCTCATAGCAGATTGAGTTTGAATCCAAATTTGAAACATTTAATGAAAATTCGCTACCATAACCCACTTGCTGCATCCCGAAATGTTTTGTTGCTGTGCCCACCTAAGTTAATTTGTGATTTTTTGGTTCACTTACCAGTTCCAAGGAAGTAAACCAGTTTCCCGCGGTGGTGTTTGTATTTGTGGTGTTATAGGCGGTATAAGCCCTAGCATAGCTTGTGTAAGAATTGAGGGTTTTTTAGATTTAAGGTTTTTTTTGTGAGTCTCTTTACTTGTGTACACAAACGCTTTAGGTAGACATTGTATCATAGCATTGCATAGATATTGTAGTTCTAGTTCACAATTAGTTGGCTTATTTTTGAGGATCAGCCTAAGTTTGCCACAAGCATTTTGTCGATAGTGACGTATCCACCAACGATCTACTCAGTCCACGTAAACTTGATTAGAAAAAGTCTGGACTCAGCAAGTGAATTTTCATACAAATGTTTTTGATAGCAAATATGTATCTTTAATGCAAGCAGGCATCATTTTGGTCACCTGTATAACCCATTTAGTAGGAACAATGTACCAGATTTTGCCAAAATAACTTCTTTGAAAATGTACAAAAATTTTCCGAAAATATACTTAAAACGTTTCCGAGAAAACTCGTTTCCTAGCTGACGAACCTTAGGTTAATAGCAAATTGCGTTATTGAATTTTGAAGCGTTTAATGAAAATTCGCTACCAAAACGCACTTACTGCGTCTAGGTTTTTTTTTACAAACCTGCATCATATTTAGATGAAAAATGCACAAATGCAATAAGGAACGTTCAAAAAAAATTGTAGGTATCACCAACGACTTATGGGCCATCCTGTGATTGTCACAATAATTTTATAAGATGCAGCTCAAAGCACCATATAGGTAAAGTATACAATTTTTCTCGTATCTTGCATAATAACAATCATATTGAGCCTTAACGTATAAATGCG
This sequence comes from Tillus elongatus, assembly GCA_964006375.1. Taxonomy (NCBI): domain Eukaryota; kingdom Metazoa; phylum Arthropoda; class Insecta; order Coleoptera; family Cleridae; genus Tillus; species Tillus elongatus. Next base: position 118,167,122 of record OZ023264.1, read on the forward strand.
TCACCCTGTATATATGTAAACAGAAAGTAAACCTGAATATGGATTTTAGGGGGCCTGCTTTGTGCTCACTTGCAGAAATCGTTTTGGAATTCAAAAGGCGCGGTCTCCTCATTAACGATTTTTTTCTTAAACTTCTAGACCGTTGAACCTAACTAAAACTACTTCCAAAGCATCAAATAAAGTGTCTAATGAAATGAATTTTCTGGAAATATTTTATCAGAATGAAGGGCAATGATGGTTGAAGCTGAAACTTAGGGTTTGTAGAACACTCTTTACATAATCTGTATTTATTTCAGGTTCTTTGCCTAAATGTTGCTAATTTTAACGCTTCAAATCGCGACGTTTTACGTTTTAAGGAAAACCTTTTTTTTTCTTTACATGTCTCTCACTTTTTTGTCTTTAAACTTACAGACTTAAATTTTGATAAATTGTTCACCCTTTATATATATATATATATATATATATATATATATATATATATATATATATATATATATATATATATATATATATATATATATATATATATATATATATATATATATATATATATATATATATATATATATATATATATATATATATATATATATATATATCAAAAAATTGTGGGAACGCCGTCAGTTGTAGACAAACTCTTTATTATAGGCCGAGCTTTCGGAAAAATTTATTCCTTTATCAAGGCTACAACATGGAAAGAAAAAAGTTTACAATTTACGTGGAAAAAATATAAAAGTTTAAAATACTTACATATAACATGAGTTTTACTAAACTATTTATCTAATAACAAACATAAAAATAAAACCTTTTGATGAATTTGATTGAAGTCTAATAAATGCCAAACTGACATATAAAGCTAAATATTGTTTACTTGAATTTGTTTTTTGTTTTTGTCTAGGAAATATAAAAAGGGGTAGAGATTTCTAAAATTATTATCTTTCTTTAAGTTTATTAAATTTTCGTTAAAAATAATTTCAAATTCTTCTAAACACATTCTTTTATTAACACAGCACAAAAGTGACATACGTTTACAAAAAAGAACTTGCGCTCTGTCAGAACATAATCTCGACACTGGCCATAATAAAAATTTTTAGTAATGTTTCTATTTTACACTGTGAAACCTTAAGTAATAAAAGATCTTGAGCTACATCTTGAAAACTATTCCTACAATCACAGGGTGGCCCATAAGTCGTTGGTGATTCAAATTTTCTTTTTTAGTGAATTTTCTTTAAGAAATTCACTAATAGGGAGATCCGTGTGTATATATACATATACATATATATATATATATATATATATATATATATATATATATATATATATATATATATATATATATATATATATATATATACATATATATATAAGTTTGTTAACCAGGAAAATCGGACCAGGTTTTTCCGGAAAATTTTGTGTTTTCTTTCTAAAAAACTTCATATTTCCGGAAAAAGCGAGGGCAACCAAATTTGGTACGCGTATTTGTATTGAAGAGTGAACCATGTATCAAAATTTAGGTCTCTAAGTTTAAGGACAAAAAAGTTACGGGCGGCTAAAGCAACAAATTTTGGAGTTTTCCTCAAAACGTCATACTCGCAATTTAAAACGTCAAACTGGACATTTAAAACGTCAAAATTGGTAATGTTTAGGCAAATAACGTGAAGCAAATACGAATTGTGAAAAGAAAATGTTGCAAGAAGAGTGTTCTGCGAACCCTTAAGTTTCAGATTGAACCGTCATTGCCTTTCATTTTACTAAAATATTTACAGAAAGTTCATTTCAAATAGACCCTTTCTCTGATGCTTTGGCTGTCGGTTTAGTTAATCTGGACGCAGTAAGTGCGTTTTGGTAGCAAATTTTCATTAAATCCTTCAAATTTCAATAACTCAATTTGCTATTAACGTAATTTTTTGGTTAGGAAACCAACATTTAACTTTATTTTCGGAAAATTTTTGTATGAATGCAGCAAGGGCGTTTTGGTTGCGAATTTTCATTAAATGTTTCAAATTTCAATAACTCAATTTGCTATTAACCTAAAGTTCATTGGCTAGGAGACCAGTTTTCTCAGAAACATTTAAAGTTTATTTTCGGAAAATTTTTGTACATTTTCAAATAATTAGTTTGATCAAATATGGTACATTGTTCTTACTATATAGGTTATACCGGTAACCAAATTGATGCCTGCTCGTATTAGAGCGATATATTTGTAATTAAAAACATTTTTATGAAAATTCTCTTCCATAACGTACTTGCTGCGCCCAGAGTTTTTTAAATTTTGTATATCACTTAGCAAATTTTTCTTATTATCAATAAACCAATTCTGAGTGTCGCAGTTTAAGCACTATATTGTCTGTATCAGTGTAATTTTTAAACCTAAATGGCGACATAAAATATACTAACCCAATTCGGTATATTACTATTACAATCAATAATAAATCACAGAAAATAGTATGTTCATATTCTGATCAATTAAACAGCCATCCGTCTTTTCGTGGTCTAAATCTGGCCAACCATAATAACCGTGTAACGGCCCTCTCATAAAATTAGCCTTTTGGAAGCAGAGCATCCTTTCCTACGTGGTATACTTTGTCATGTTAATTGCTACACTTTTTACGCATTTTCCACAACGGCGTTGTGATAGCGGCTGACGTATACACAGCGAATTACACCGTCAAACGGTTATCCCACCTACAGAGGCGAATGTTCAATTCTGGTAGCCATTGTTCCTAAATGTAGATATTGCGAATAACCCACTATGTGTTCCGGTAAATAAAAACACACTAGTTGGCTGTGGGGAGGTCAAAGGGTATAATTCAAATTCCATTGTGATCATACGGGATAGAACAATAGATGAAAATCTGTTCTAAATGCTTGTAAATCAGAATCTGCAATTCACTGTTACAGGAATATAATGAATTTCGTTACCATTCGGCTGAAACATCCATCTGTCATCAACCGCTGAAACAAAAACGATTGATTGCCCCGCAACAATGGGAATTTGGGTCAGTACAGCCGCTACTGAAAAGTTCCTACACCGCAAATTCAGCGCCTGTCTCACTACCTGGCACACTACTTCCTGTTCAATCCCATACCACTACACTGAAAATTACTTTATAGGCTCTGGTGTGAAAATACTCTCGGGTCGACAGTGCTGTATTTGCATAAACACGAAAACGGCGACTAAGCTGATCATATAGGCATCAAAACCGCATATACCTACTGCTTCCGTACGGCTTGGTAGAACTATTCTGAATATGTGTTACTAAAGTTTGGCTGCTAAGTTACCCTAAGATATACACAACGCTGAGCGAAAAACTTTAACAACAAATTGGCTGACATGTGCTAATATTTAGCTGGCATTATTTTCATTAACTTTAGCTTACACAATTACATTGTTCTTGTTGTTAACTAATTTTCATAGAAAAAATTCCCAGAGAGATTGAGACTTTGTGCCCTACATTCAAGGTATCGACAAAATCAGCCGAATTTTTAGATTTCATAATATCAACACCGTATTCACAACAGAGCAAAAACTGTCAGATATAATAAAAACTACCAACGATACGATTCCAAACGTGCTGACTGCTCCCAACTTATAAAGAACAAACGAGTAGAGGTATCCACAATAGAATATATGAACACATCCTCGCAGATAGAAAATCCGACACCTTATCCGCACTGACCATGCATCATATTCCAAGAGGACACAAAATAGATTTTGACAACGCCAAAATAATAATACACCGCGTTGCCTCAAAACCAGCATAATCCGCGAAGCGACCTAGATTAAAAAACGGCCTGGTTGTTTAAAAAAAAGAGATGATTATCTTCGACTTCTGATTACTTTGACACGTATCATATTCTCATTACAAAAACAGAAAATAGCAACCAATTCAATGGACAATTTAACTGCACCATTACCTGACTTAACAAATACATCTAATTCGCTTAATACTATAAGTACCGTTACTAAAGCACCTGACTTAATAGACCCTGACCCGACTAATTACACTAATAACGAAGCAGGTAGACGAAACATTATAAGTGACACATGACTTACGACGAACTCTCAGATCTCTCTCAGGTCTAGGGTTGAACACGCTAGTACCATTGGGATGATCTCCATATTTCCTTAACCTCTTGAAAAAGACTCCTAAACGGAAGCCAAAACTTCGATTTTTCATAAATTATGGACGCTCTTCAACCTAAGAACTAAGTATATTTCACACACGCATATATATATATATATATATATATATATATATATATATATATATATATATATATATATATATATATATGTAACGTGTTTCACTTTAAGTGGAGACAATTCATTATTTAATAACGGGTCAGCCGATTTCCTTTTTTTTTTAAACAAAGTACTCCAAAAGCTCCACATCCTCATATGCATTATTTTACGATTCGTATTTTTTACAGCCTACTACGTTAACAAATATGACCCTAAAATTGCTAAAGCGTATGGGGCATTTTTTCCGAAAAGAAAACTAACATCTCTATCGATTTAGGCACATCTGGGATTTTGGGAAGACATCACTCAATTATCTCTGGAAATAGGTTCACGACTACGTCGCCAAACAAGAAAGTTCTATCGGTTGGTTACCTAATTTCTTTGGCACCAAAATGAATATTCCTAACATCTTCAATGCAATTTTCCAAGGTAGCGTCTACTATCTTCGACAATATTTCCATTGACATAATAAAAACGTCTAAAGTTTGACAGTTGGTATTATTTCGTAGTTAATATAATTTGGCAAGTTGTACACGCAATACGTGGTGGAATCGACAAGATATGGTCAATATTTTGACAGTCAGTCAAAAAAAAATTGACTTGTGGGCGATAACCATAAGACATATCGAGAGGCTGCGCCAGAATGTAACAGGCGTCATCCTGATAATTAACCCGTGCAGACAATGCTACTATGAACGAGCTCTAAGGAAACGCGAAGACCAGTGTGAGGCAACTAGCAAGAAATCTTAACATGAAACTAACTGAATTTTGGAGGTCTCTTAAACGAAACAAACAAAATGCCTATAAGCCCAAATTTTTGCATACCCTAGAAAATAGCGATGAAGATGTTAGAATGGAATATTCATTATGGTGGCAAGGAAACTAATTAACCGATAGAACTTTCTTGCCTAAAATAATGTTTAGCGATGAAGCTACCTTCAAAACTAACGGAGTGTTGTCTTCCCAAAGTTCAAGGTATTGGTCCTATTAAAATCCAAATTGATAAATAATTGGTAAAACTCTTTCAAAATTAATATATGGTGTGACATATTCCGCAATATAATAATATGACCCTATTTTTCTATTTCTATAGATATGTGACACGTTTCATTTAAATCCGTTTAGCATTTTTTCATAAGAATTGTGCACTCTTATTATAAGGCGTATTAGTAAAGTTAATACTTTAAACTGACAGTCCTTGAAGATCGGTTTTAGAGGTCCTAGTACGCGCATATTTGTAAAATTCTTTCAAAAGTGTTACCATCGAACTCTCTATTATCAAAAACATCTTTTGTTCTCACTCCTTTTGAGAAAATTTTCCAAAATTAATTTTATATGAAGTTAAAGAATTAAATTTTGATTTATCTGTAGATAGTGTGAGTTGCTTTAAAAGAAACTTGTATTACAAATTTCGTTAAAGTTATACAAAAGATTTCCAGAAGGAAGCTTAATTCATTAAGTATCTGCCAAATTATAAACGTAGCAGTTATTTTTCCTTAATGAATGATTTCGTCGTAGTCAACTTAAACCGGTTTTTTCAATATCAATAATAACAAAAGGTCTGCTGAGAATTATAATTTCAGACTCAAAGCTAACAAAGTTATTAAGGCGTTTTGAACAAAAATGAGATCTTCAAAACGTATGAAATCTGTGCACTATTGTTTCTCCAAGTGTCAAAATAAAACAAAAATAAGGGATCTGAACAATGAAGAGAAAATCCTTGACGGCTTGTCATAAGATGAAATTTCGTGACGCAGCAAGTGCGTTATGGTAGCGAATTTTTATTAAATGCTTCAACTTTGTATAACTCAATTTTCTTTAAACCTAGAAAGTTGAGTTTTGGTGAAGTAAGGGCAACATACCAACCAAATTTCACCAAAATAACTTTGTTAATTTTTTTTTAATACAAATTTTTTTTTGGAAAAATGCATTTTCTTTAGAAAAACTGGCCCGATAGGTCTGGCCAGCGAACTCAACCAAGCTATTAATGAAATAAAGATTCTTGCAGAGTGTCATCAAAATTGGTTATTAACTTTTTTTAGTTATCGTGTGGATATATATATATATATATATATATATATATATATATATATATATATATATATATATATATATATATATATATATATATATAAACAGACTTTGGTTTTGGGTTCTAGGGGCCAAAATTCACACTTATTTGGAAAAAAGGTTTGCACCATCGATACCTCTCTATTGGCGATTATAAAAATGGCTAATTTTTTAAAGTAAAATTCACTAATAAGAACAAAACAAATGTCAGTACCTAAAAAAAATTCAACAGTACACGGTGATCCCAGGCGGTCACCCATCCAGGCACTGACCATGCCCGAGGTTGCTTAACTTCGGTGATCGCACGAGAATCGGTCTTTTCAACGTGGTTTGCTCGAGATAATTAGTTATCCAAGGTTTATATATTTATTGTTAATTTTTAGGTTTCGATTTTCAATAAATAATATCTATTAAATTATTTTCAAATTGTGAAATATCTATACAATTTTTAACAGTCCTGACTGCACACGTACTGTTCCTGCGTGAAAGAATTTAACATAACTTATTTTATCGGTTAGTGTCTTAGAAAACTAATATGTATCAAACAACTTTGTTGTTTTCGGCATTGATTCAATTCACGAACTGCTCATATAACTAAAATTATTAATCGAAAAACAACCTATTCTCTCATTAACCTAAAATAAAAATAAATTGATATATGACGCTACATAAACCGCACCATTCTGCTATAAGAATACAAATAACACAACAAACCAATAGCAATTTAATTCCTGACCTCGTGACCAAGAATCGTGGCGTTGGTCAGATTAGAATGCCAAATCTATAGAAAAATCTCCCTAGAATAAATTCACAAAAAATGTTATATTTGTAAAAGTTTTATTCAACTTACAAGGTTTTTATTTAGTTATTGTTTGTTATCACAACTTAAAATCAGGCTTGAACTATTTAGCTCCCGATTTTACCATATAGCTTCTTGAATAACAAATAAATTCTGGAAATAAATATTACCGTTAATTTTCCTAACGAGGGAAATTTCACAAGTTTGTGTAATAAAATTTTGAAACTGACAACTCTGGCTGTTTCCATTTATTATAAAGTTTTTTTAGATAGACAATATTTACAGAAAACAAACTAAGACATCCGTTATGTCAACCTCTTCCACAAACATTGCACAACGCCTTAATAAACTTTTAAAAGCGTGTCGTAGCTTTTAAACTGCTTTAATTCTGGATAACTTAAATTGGTGTTGAGGGAAACGCCCCAAATTTAATATATAAGATCTTCGAAAAAATTCAATTCCACTCACTTTAATAATTTTAAAAATATAGAGTTTTCAAAGAGTTTTTCCCGATTTTCCACCAAAAAATATTGAACATAAAGGCTGATTAACGAACTCGAACTCGGTTTTAGCTCAAGCAAGATGTTCGCTAAGTTTGATTGAAATCACTTTAGTATTTCTTAAGTTATCGCTCGGATACCTACATATATATATATATATATATATATATATATATATATATATATATATATATATATATATATATATATATATATATATATATATATATATATATATATATATATATATGTATGTATGTATGTATGTATAAACATATAAAAATTTTAACGGACCTGGGTTTTGGGTTCTAGGGACTAGAACTAGAGTCAACATAAGTTTTATTTTGTATAACAGACTATTTAGGAACTTCAGTCTGATAACATACATTTAAATTATAATAAACTAGAAAATGAATGAAATATTCAAATGTTAAAAAGTTTAGGGGATGTGTAAAACAAGCAATATTTCAGACTAACATTTTTAACTTTTACAACTTAATAGAGATTATGCAAACACAAAACGATTTAGCTACTGTGAAAAAAGTTATAACTACAAAACAGAATAATCGGATAAAAAACAGACTTATTTCTTTAATTAAGGAGAGATAAGTAGTGTCAGACTAAAACAAAAATTAAATTAATACAAATAGAGCAGAAGAGTTTGAAAAACTAAAAAAACACCCGCAAAAATTTAAGGCAAAACTTGAGAGGCATTTGTTCCAAACAAACTACAATGTGTATTTGGTAAGAAAATAAAAGTTTTGCAAATTATATACTGCACTATAACGAACCAATTTACAAACGATAACAAAAAGAAATTGATTATTTGGGAATTGAAGCCCAAAATATATCTGATGATAATGATCATATAATGGCAAATTAGTTAAATGACTTTTATAAATGTGGGATATAACATTGGTCTAGAAGTTCAGTGAAACAGAATTCTTAAAACTATTAATTTCATTAAGTCGCACGAAGAAAAAACAATTAACTAATATACATTCTGGAATTTATAATATTAGAAGAGATGATGTAAAAAGTACTTTGGAATTCACTTTACCCGTTATAAGCAAACAAGTAAACAATGTACTACAGTGTGGCGAATATCCAGAGATGCTAAAACAGACATTTACTAACACGGATACATAAACCATGAGATTGCAACGATCCTGAGAATAAAAGACCCATTTCAATAATAATTATGTATACAAGAATAGTGAAAAATTGCTGAAGGCTAGACTTGTTGATTTTGTATCAAAGACTTTTAAATTTCTTTAAAGATTTCACAAAAATACCAATTCTCAGATGGCAGCTGCAGAGGTTATAGAATTCATTATAACTAAGCTTGGTTCAAAGGAATATGTTCCTGAAATATTTATAGATTTGAAAAAGGCGTTTGATACGGTTTATTATGGCATTTTGCTTGATAAACTCCATAGTATGGGAATAGGTGGAATCGTATATTATGATCTTGTTGCTAGTTACTTGTTTAACAGAAAACAAACAAGCTGCAAATGGCAAAGGAAGTGAAACAGAATCTGTAAAAACTAGTGTTCTCAAGGATCTGTACTAGTATCAGTAGTGTATGTATTATATTTCCAAAATTTGTCACGGGCTAAATGGGTAGCCAAATATGCAGCCTTCTCGGATAATACTGTACTACTGTACCCTCATTACTGACAAGATTTAATAGGAGGGGTGGTGGTTAAGCAACTGTTTAGTGTTTAGTGTTTAGCAACTATATATATATATATATATATATATATATATATATATATATATATATATATATATACACTATTTGTTTGCTGTACATTTTGTGATTTTTTATATGGTTACGCAGGCTGCAGTTTCAAACCGTCCCGGTTCATCATCAGCACGCTACTGACTATGATAGTTCCTGTGTGGTCTATGTCTGAAATTGTACGTTACGTCTGCGCGTTGCGCTTCTATTGGTCGGTTTACTGTTCTCTGGTTGGTTGTGTTTTCGGACTCTGTCGACTGTATCGGTTTCCTCTTTTGATTATTGTGGTTTGATATATATATGTATATATATATATATATATATATATATATATATATATATATATATATATATATATATATATATATATATATATATATATATATATATATATATATATATATATATATAAAGTTTGCACAGAAGAGGCAAATGTATAAATGAGATAAATATTAAAATAAACAATCAGGTAATACAACCTGTAAGAAGCTATAAATACCTTGGGGTATAATTGATAACCAGTTGAACTTTAAACAACATCTGATTAGCTGATTAGCATTAGAAAAAAAATTCTAATTATACATGTGCTTTTAGCACATGTGAATTTTAAATTGAAAAGACTTATGTATAATGTCTTAATAGAGCCACACTTAAGATATATGATGGTCAGATGGGCAGTGTCACTAAAAGTAGAACTACAGCGACTGCAAAGAACACAAAATCAAAAATTAAAGATATTATCTCGTCTAAGCTGGTACTATCTAAGAAGGCAGTTGTATAGACGGCTGAACACTTTACAAATTAACAATCTCGTAAAAATGGAGGACTGCCACTTAATACATACCTAATATTGTGAATAGCAAAATAAAAACAACCTTTAAAGTGTTAAAAAGTAGTGAAGTGAATTTGCACTTAACTAGACAACAGAGAAACCCATATTTAATTAGATAACTTGTTACCAGTACGAGGAACTGATGAGTCCATAAATAAAGTACTAAAAAAATTGCACTACTTGTCTTATAAAATATTATAGATAAGTAGGTAACAAATAAAGGAAAGGTGTTATTCTGGTAATAAGACAAATCCAAAACTAAGCTAATTGAACTGGTTTTTACAAATATGAATTTTAATACTGCTTTGTTTTTTGTTGAAATTGAATTAGTCGGTTAAAAGTATCAAACACTTCGATTGTACAGTGCGTCTCAAAAGTAAGGAATACATTCCATAAAACAGAAAGTGTTTTTAGCAAGCTAAAAAAAGCAGGTCAACTTTGCCAAAGAATGGCCCACATTTTGAGATACTACTCAGAGTATATTATACAGAGTGACACGCCAAAGAATGGTAACGTCATCAATGCTTTTTTCAAATAGCCATCGCCATTTTTTTCTCCAAATTTTTATATTTGATTAAATTGCCAACAGAGTGATATAACTTTTATATTACGTTGCATAAGGAAAATTTGGAGAAAAATATTTTGAAATCGGAAATGAGAAAAATCCTGCCAATTTAGATCGATAAAAATTCATCACCTTAACATATCGCTGTATTCTATTTTCTGAAATACACCTTAAGTCTTTAATTAGTTTTCTTCTCGCATTGTGGCTAAGTTAAGTAAAAAATAAAGAATTGAAATACTGATTATGATAGGATGTGGTGACAAAACAAGTACACAACAGGAAGTTTGTCATACACAACAGGAAGTTTGTCAGTTATTTCAGAATAAATACCCGGAAAGAAGTCGAATAACACAACCGACTGTGAGTAAAATAGGAAACAAATTCCGTTAAGTAGGTCATGTCAGAGATTTGTCAAAAAGTGGAGGCAGCAATAGTTGAAGATACTCGTTTGAATATTATGCAATACCTGTTAGAAAATTTGCACAATTCAAGCCGCGCTATCGCTGCGGAACTTGTTATCAGTCAAAGTCCATATTAACAACTTGTAAGGAACAGAGTTGGCATCCCTACAAACTTTCATTGATTCATGCTCTTAACGAAGATAGTCCAGATAGAAGAATCAAATGTTCGGAAATAATGACAAATATGTTAGAACAAAATCCAGCACTGCTCAACAATATTCTGTTCTCAGATATATCAACTTTTTATCTGGACGGCACTGCCAATAGACAAAATTTTTAAAGCCACATTGATAAGAGAAGTTTACCCCGATTTTTTGCAAAATGAATTACTTCTCGCTTTGGTTAACATTTCCTCAACGCTGAAAATCCAGCTATTCCCAATAGTTCTTTGTGGTTTCAGCAAGACGGGTCACCGCCGCATTATCCAAGAAAAGTTCGTGAATATCTCAAATTTGCGTTTCCTAATCAGTGGATCGGTCGACGAGGTAGAGCATAATGGCCTGCAAGGTCTTCCCATTTGACACCTCTGGGCTTTTTAGGGGACTATGTGAAAAGCGCTGTGTACAGGAAGAAACCAGATGATCTGCAAGTCCTGCAGGAAAGGATCATAGCAATTAAACTACGATCATAGCAATTAAACCAGAAACGATTTAAAATAATTTAGTAGGATTTGAACGTAAGTTACGTTATTGTCACGAAGTTGCTGATGGACATTTTAAGTATCTACTTTGACAATAAAGTTGTATTTTGTTCTTTATTTTTACAATAAAACAAAATTTCACATTCGCGATTTCAAAAATATTTTTGGCTAAATTTTCCCTATTTAACGTAACATAAAAATTAATCACCGTGTTGCCAATTTAATGAAGTATTAAAATTCTGAGAAAAAAATGGGGGTTGCTATTTGAAAAAAAAACATCGATGATGTCACCATTCTTTAACGCACCACCCTGTATAATTGACGAATATGTCGGAATGCGGGCCATTTTTCAACAAAATTGACCTGTTTTAGTGAATTTTCTTTACAAAAATTAACTAATGAGGATATCCCGACTTTTGAATTTTGACAAAAAATCTTCAAATGAGTGCTAATTAGGATCCCTAGAACACATATCAAGGGTCGATTTCAATTTATATATATATATATATATATATATATATATATATATATATATATATATATATATATATATATATATATATATATATATATATATATTCACCTGCCATACACAGAATTGATGGCAATCGATGTCAAAATGTTGTTAATAATTCACACATAAAGTTGTCATTTTCTTGATATATATTCACATTCATACCCAGAACTTATGGCAACTGATGCCTCAATGCTGTCATATACTTTACACTTGAAGTTTTTATTTCCTTAATATATATTTACATTACATACACATAATTTATATCAACCGATGTCACAATGTTGTTAATAGTTCACACATAAAGTTGTCATTTTCTTGATATATATTCACATTCATACCCAGAACTTATGGCAACTGATGCCTCAATGCTGTCATATACTTTACACTTGAAGTTTTTATTTCCTTAATATATATTTACATTACATACACATAATTTATGTCAACCGATGTCACAATGTTGTTAATAGTTCACACATAAAGTTGCCATTTTCTTGATATATATATTCACATTCATACCCAGAACTTTTGGCAACCGATGCCGCAATGTTCACAACGATAACCCAAAAAATAATGGGTCGATTTTGATTAAATTTAATAAGTACCTTCGTTTTGCAAGTATCTTGGATACGTTCATTAGCCACAAAAATCGGCCCAGGTTTTCCTGAAAAATTTTGTGTTTTCTTTAGAAAAAAACCTATGTCTCTGGAAATGTCAAAGTAAGGCCAATCAAATTTGTTACGCGGGCTTATATTACTATAGGTAAATTACACACCAAAATGTAGCTCTCTGAGTTAAAAGATAAAAACATCAAAGTCTCTATTTAAAACGTCAAAATTGGCAACATTTAGGCAAAGACCCTGATACGAGCTTTGGAAAGAAAATGTCTCAAGAAGAATGTTTTACAAAGCCTGAAGTTTTAGTTGCACACGTCATTGTCCTTCATTTTACTTAAATGTTTCCAGAAAATTCACTTCAAATAAACCCTTTCTCTGAAGCTTTGGCAGTAGTCTTAGCTATGGACTTTATCGTTTAATGGTATATAATTTTTGTAGAATTTGCATAAAAAATCAATAAAGCTCAATATCTCCGTTATTATACAAGATACGGAAAAAATTGTATACAATAATTATAGGGTCTCTTGAGCTACATCTTAAAAAATATTTCTACAATCACAGGCTGGCCCAGAAGTCGTTGGTGATACAAATTTTCTTTATTTTTTAATCGAACACGCCTTATGTTAGTGCATTTTTGCATTTTTCATCAAAATATAATGCATGTTTGTAAGAAAAGAAATTCGGAGCGCAGCAAGTGTGTTATGGTGGCGAGTTTTCATTGAATGTTTCAAAATTGAATAGCTCAATTTGCTATTGTGACCTATGAGGGTGACCAAGAAATTTTTTGGGAACACTTTAAGTTTGCTTTTGTAAATGTTTCTACATTTTCAAACAATAAAGTTATTTTGATGAAACATGGCACATTGTTTCTACTATATAGGTTATACTGGTAACCAAATTTGTAGCTTGTTTTCTTAAAAAAAAACACACATATTTGCTATTAAAAAACATGTTTATGAAAATTCGGTACCACAACGCACTTTCTGCGTCGAGACTTTTTTTAGTTTGTTGAATAAACACTTTATGTTTTATCGCATTTATTCCTTACTTTTGACGCGCACTGTACGTATATTGCGAGTAAAAAATCATGCACAGTTAAATTCTAAATCTTAAATTAACCAAAAACTGTATTTTAATTAAGTCACAAAACTTTGTTACGCTGTACGCTTTAATAGCTTGTGCCCTTTCGGCTAATCTCGTAACGATTTTAATCACTCTACCCTTGAAACACGACATTAATTCACACCGAAACTATTTCCGCCATCTCTGAACACTGTAAGGTTATTTTTGTTGCATGCAAACGAAGTTTAGCAGTTTCACAATTATTGCACATGGAAGTCAGTCTGCCTATTGAATGTTAACCATACTTTTAATTGGAGATCAAAAAGCCAATACTTCCGGCAATTTCCAAATATATCCCGTAAATCTAGCCACTGACGGTATTCCGACACCATATCACCATATCAATTCTGTAGTCGATTTCATTTGCAAATGTGTCAATAGAACGAGTAACAGAATAGCTTTGCGTCACGTTTTAATTACAAACTCTATGCAGAGGCTCTTTGATTAATTGCATAGTGTTCAATTCGTACATACAGAGATGAAGGGTCTTTTTTTTATGAAACACTGATTATTACCATAAAAACCTTTTTATACCCAGCGCTAATGAAAAGTAAAGCTATGTTTTAACTCCAACTAGACATAGCCTGGTACAGATATAAATAGAGTACTTACAAAGTAAAAAATATTTTAACATACTGAACAAAACACGGGAAACAAATAAAGTTTGTACTGTAAGTACCTTTCTTAGCTAACGTGGGTCTGTTTCCGAGACTATTACCAATCATCGACGGCAGGGAGCAATCTCACCTTACTCTATTAGAAAGTTCGCTGAATGTCTGCCTTTCGGTAAGAAACGGAGGGAGCCTTAACATGCCCAACATAGAATAGTACACGGAACCGACGGCTTTACGCCCCCACCGAGGGGCAGAACGTGCAAACATTCAATCAACTCAAAGACAATGCTATAACGTAGGTTGATGTTAATGTTACAGTATGTACTGAGAGAGTGAAACGATCTCCCACTGGCAGTCAAATCCAGGATCCTCAAGTTTAGAGGAACACGTTCTTACTACTGGACTACAAAGGGTGCAACCACTACAGCATTGCCTAAAAGCAAAAAGGGCAGTAACAAGAGCTAACAAAAGACACGACACCGACGACAATACGAAAAAAGAGTTACAAGAACAATACAGACAACTCAGGAAGAGGCTTAAAAAAGAGATCGAAAAAGCGAAGAAACAATCATGGAACCTCCTCTGTGAAGAAATCGATTGTGACCCGTGGGGCATGGCATATAAAATAGTTACTGACAGGACAGGACTTCGAACACCAATAACTCTAACAGATGAGGAACACATGAGTATTGCGAAGAAGTTATTCCCTAACATCAGAAGAACAGATGGTCCAGAATAAAAGTGAGAGAGACCGATATACCTTTAGTTACCCGAGGAGAAGTATTGGAAGCAGGCAGCAGAATAAAACCCGGCAAAGCGGCGGGTCCGGACGGAATACCTCCGGAAGTAATCAAGAAAGTCGCGGAGCGAAAGCCGGAACTGTTTGTAGCGATTTTTAATGAAATCCTCATTAACGGCCATATCCCCAAAGAATGGAAAACAGCCAGACTCACCCTGATAGAGAAACCAGGAGGGAAAGGATAGAGACCTCTGTGCCTCATAGACGTCACTGCAAACTATTTGAACAAATAGTGAACCAGAGACTGACGAATGAAATCAACCAAAAGGGTGGCCTTGCGCGAACACAGTACGGCTTCAGAAGAGGCCTGTCCACTAAGGATGCCATACAAAATGTCCAAAATATTGCTTATGCAGCCAACGGAGGCTCGAACCCATACGTGGTCATGATAACCTTGGATGTTCACACCGTACCCTGGAAGGGAATAGTTAGCGAAGCTAAAAAAAGGCAAATATCACCTTACCTCATAAGGATAATCTGCAGCTACCTGGAAGGGAGAACGATATTAGTCAGCACGTGCACAAAAACCAGCGTAAGTGAAGTCCCGCAGGGCTCGGTACTCGGACCCACCCTGTGGAACCTCTACTATGATGAGCTGCTGACACTCCCAACACCAGACAGCTGCTACATAATTAGATATGCCGATGACCTGGCTTTGATCATACGTGGCAGCAGCACAGAAGATATAGAAGAGCAAGCAACATGGCTCGTTGAGAGGGTTAGCATCTGGATGAAGAAGAACTGCCTTTAACTAACCTCCCACAAAACTGATGCTTTGGTGCTGGCTGGCAAAGGAACTGTCAGATCTTTCACGGTGACAGTCGAAGACCTAAAGATAACTTCCAAGCCGAATATAAGATACCTCTGCATCCAACTGGGACACAACATGAGCATGGGGGGCATATTAAGAGCGTGGCAGAGAGAGATGAGAAAATGGCGGCGGCAGTGACAAGATTGATGTCTAACATGGGAGGACCAAAGTCTGAAAAGAGGAAAATTTTAAGTGGGGTAATCAATTCCATTATACTCTATGGGGCGCCTGCGTGCAAAGAATGGATACAAATGTCCAAATACAAAAAAGTCCTGGAAAGTGTCCAAAGCTCTAAAAATTGCTAGCGCCTATAGAACGGTGTCGACAAAGGCGATACAGGTTATCGCCGGAGTCATACCCATACACCTAATGGCTGAAGAACGCACATACGAAAAGAGAAAGAATAAGAAGACGGAAAAAGACAGAAGGCGAAATACAACAATCAATAGATGGCAGGAAGAATGGGCTCGCGAAGCGGATATTTCACAGTGGACAAAACATCTGATACCAGAACTGACACCATGGGTCTATCGCAAACACGGAGTGCTAATTACCACCTAACGCAATTTTTAACTGGCCATAGGCGCTTTGGTGCATATCTTTAAGGTTTGGGATAACCGAGACAAGCCGCTGCAAATATTGCGACGAAGTCGATACGTCAGAGCACGCAGTGTTGGTGTGTAACCAACGGGACGCTATTAGAGCCAAGGTAGAACAAGAAATCGGAGAAACCTTGACAACGGGAAACATCATTCAACATATGTTGGAGAACGAAAGAAAATGGAAAGTTGTGAAAAAGATGGTGACAGACATAATGAAACACAAAGAAGAAGTAGACAGAAATTAGACAAAGGCGGGAGTGGGGTGCAGTGAAGCAATACCGAGAGGTGATTCCGCTGCACAGTCACGAAGAGGAAGGGGGTGTTTAGTGGGTAGTCCTGACCTGGAGGGAAAGGGAGTCCTACAGTGCCAGGTGGAATAGATACCGCGAAATGCACCAGTCACCGGCCTGCGTAAATGCATTCACCTCCACCATAGAGAAAAAAAAACCACTAAAGCATTTTAGCGCCGGAATATACAATGTATCTATAAAGTAACGCATAAATTTAATAAAGTTAAAAGTGACCATTATTAAGGAAAATTCAAAAACAGGTCGAACTTTATTGCCAAAAACTCACTTTTTGATATAAAAATCTCACCGCAATCGTCATACCTCTTTTCAAAGGGTAGCTACCCCTTCACAATTTTGATATTAGCTGGTGGGTAGTGTGATACATATTTTTAAAGCTGATCGAATTATCTATTCAGCAACTTGATTTATTTTTGTAGGAATAAATTAAAGTGAGTAATAATATTTTCATTTTGAGTAACACGTATCACAAGTGAAGCGTTTAAAGAACTACGTAGTCGAGTCTTATGAAACGGATATAATACATATGATATGATGCTTCAATATCTCAAAGTCTGTAAACAATGGTCAACATGTTGGGCTTCTTGTAGGAAAATAACTGTAGAGATTTCGTTGTAAACTATGCCGTCTCTGTAACAATCGACTTATGATAACAATTATCTCCTGTGAAATGTGTCATAAAAACTAATCAAGCACAAGTTTTGTATTTTTTTGGGATACAATCTACAGATAGAAGTAGTAATTTTATGTTTCGGTTTCCGTGCAAGGTGAATACGTATAATTTTCTACTTTTGGTTTTTCAAATTAATTTTTAAATTGATGGTAAAATGCGTTTATCAATAGCTCAAAAAATTGAAGTTCTAATGATGATTGATTAAGGTCGAAGGATCCGAGCTTAGGCAGAGGTGTCTATTCTGTTTAATACTAGATATCCGGATATGTCTATCAATTAATCAACAGTGAGTCGGATAGATAAGAAATTTCGAGAAACGTCTATCGTGGAAAATTTGCGAAAAACAGATCGACGGTCTATAAGTTAAGAAATGAAAGTAAACGTCTTATTGGCAGTGTAAGAGAATTCGCCCAGTAGTGTTCAGCAAATTGGCCGAGACGATGGAATTCCATTTCAGACGGCACATAAAGTATTAAAACTTGAGAAGCTTTATCCTTATAAAACCCAGTTTTTGCATGTGTTATCCGACAACAATATAGACCGAATAATGCAGTCTTTTGCAACATTAATGGATAAATAAAATGGAAACTCTTTGCAAGTACCGAATATTCTGTTTTCGGATGAATCTATTATTACACTACATGGAGAAGTTAACCGTCAAACCTGCAGATATTGAGCAAGGGAGAATCCAAAATAGATGCGGCAGAATCGCAAACAATATCCACAAAAGGTTAATGTTTAAGCCGGATTTGTTAGGAGTAGGATCATTGGTGACTACTTTTTTGTTGGTACTGTAAATGGACGAAACCTACAAGATTTACAGCAATATCTCATTCCGATGTTATTGAACATATTTCCTGATGGACACAATGCTGGTGTGGTAAATCGTTACCTGTGGTATCAACAAGATGGTGCTCCCACGTATTATGAAGTTAATGTTCAACAGCATTCGGATCAACAATTTCCCTAAGATGAATCGGCAGGCATGGTGCAATCAATTGGCCAACAAACTTGCCTGACCTAATTCCCTTAGATTTTTTCTTTGGGGTTATTTGAAGTGTATAACTTTATTTTTCTTTGATCAAAAGACTTTAAATGACGTACACAACCACGTCTATTTATGTTCTTTTACGTTGTGAATTTTCGTTTCAATCGATTAAACAAGTTAAAAGATATTGCGTTTTAAAAAATGTTTTTAAATTTTATGCTAAGAAAAATTGGGCCACAAGAAAATGAGGGCAATTCCCAAATTTTGTCTAAATCAGTGATGTATTTTTGAGTTACTGGTTTAATACATTTATATATATATATATATATATATATATATATATATATATATATATATATATATATATATTTATTGATTTGTTTAGCTGGTTATGTAGACTGACCGCATGCCAGTGCAGGTGCCAAATGTATGCATTGTATCGAACCATAGGGAGCGGTCGCTCCTCCTCATGTGATGGTCCACTTGAATTGTATGTAACAACTTACACAATAACCCCACATTTTCATGCCCTGAAGAAGCGGTCCAGAAACTGCGAAGGCTAGGGTTGTGAAACAATGAAGAGTATTTCTAAGTGAAAAGTCTTCTAAATCTCTGAAGTCCCAATATATATTTTGAGTGTTCACAGAAATTTCCCTATCAGATCGGTGCTCACTTTCAGAATTTGATCATCTTCCCTTGAATTGAATAAAGGGAATTGATCACCTGAAGTCTCTAGCTTATCAGTAAAAACTTCTGGGCCTGGTAAGTCTTTCAAAAGCAGATGCTACATCACTAACCAAAACTCTTTTTTACTAAAATCTAGGTTTTTCATAGACGTGCCGTTTTCAAAAATTCAGTTTTGTCATTAACAAGTTCACTGCCCATGCCGACACAGTGTCGGCGCGGGCATTTCCGTAGCAGTGTCTGCGCCGACATGTCTATTATATGCATGTTCAGCAAAATCGGCACTGCAGTATGCATTTTAGATCTGCATATGGCAGGTGCACGTTGTTAACGTTAGAAAAAATATCTTATATCCCCGGGCGGGCGTTTAGTGTTTACTTGCTGTGTTCCAAGAAAAAATGAGGGATCCCATATATACAGGATGTTACTTAATGATAGGGCGTAATTTCAAGGACGCGTTCCTGAACCAAATTCAAGTAGAAAAGTTCATATAAACATGTTCCTGAAGAGTCTGGTTTTAAAAATACAGGGTGTCAAAGTTTTAAAAAAAATTGTTTTTTTATTAATATCTGAATGATTCTTTTGCCCATTTTGTTGAAATCTGGCAGGGTTATTTACTGTAATACGATGCTAAGTTGGCACTAACTAAAAGATAATTATAAGTTCCAGTGGCGTCTCGAGGGGCAGTCTCACGAATAATATTGACTAAAAACTGTACGCTACTGAGGGTTTTTTTATTTTTTATTTTTTTCAGATTAAGCACCTAAAAATACAACTTTTTTGCCTCTGAATATCTTTTCGTATATTACTTCCTTTTCCAGGAAAAAAATGAAAACAAATTCATTGCATGTCGAATAATTGTTAAAATAAACTTTTAAGTTAATTGTGATCGTTGCTACGAAACGTTGTTTTGTCATTATGAACATAATGTTTTTGACCTTCTGTGACAGTTTGTTATTATTTTCCCTCTGGTCAAAAGGTTAATTGTGCTATTAAAAAAATGGTAAATAACAATTCTAATTTGAAGATGACACAAATGCATTTCCCTTATGGTCTTGCCAATGGTAATTCGGCGGAGGCCCGGCGGCTCTATCAAGAAAGGTATCTTGATCGTGTCCTTCCGGGCAGACAAATATTCATAAACATTCATCGTCGTCTGACTGAATCTGGCAGTTTTAAACATAATACCTCTGACGGAAGACCTCGTACAATTCGAACTCCAGCAGTTGAGGAGGCTGTCCTACACGCGGTCGAAGACAATACTGCAACTAGTACCCGAAAAATAGGTAGGGAATTAAATATTTGCTATAGAACGGTATTGGAAATTCTAAGAGATTCCCTGTTGTATCCTTATCACGTACAAAGTGTTCAGGCACTTCTGCCAAGATATTTTAAACCGCGTACGCAATTTTGTAGATGGTATCATCAAAGACTTGCAGAAAATCCTCACTTTGATTCCATCATTATGTTTACGGAGGAAACCCATTTTTACAGGAATGCAATAATCAAATTTCGAAATAATCATAACTGGGTCCCAGAAAATCCTCATGCTATTACATAGACACATTTTCAGGAACAATTTGATGTCAACGTTTGGATCGGTATCATAGATGACTATTTTATTGGACCATTTTTTTTACCACGACGTCTTAACGGACAATCTTACAGTCACTTTCTACAAACTGATTTGCCTCTGCTTCTTGAAGTTGTTCCTTTATATTTACGCCAACATGGTTCATGTATGATGGTGCTCCTGCACACTTTAGCATATTGGCCCGTGAGTATTTGAATGGAGCTTACCAAAATCGTTGGATAGGTCGTGGAGGACCACAATTCTGGCCACCTAGATCGCCTGATTTAAACAGCCTAGATTTTTATTTGTGGGGGCACGTAAAAGTTTATGTTACACCTATCGAGACAGAAGAATAACTTAGGAATACAATTGTTGACGGATGTGAAACCATACGTAACACCAATGGAATTTTCGAAAGAGTTCGTCGCTCGATGAGGAGAGCACAAGCCTGCATGGAAGCGGGAGGTAGTCATTTCCAACATTTTTTGTAAATAGTTATTACTTTTTATTTGTTAGATTTTTAAAATGGCTTAGTAATTAATATTCTGAACGATCACAATTAACATGATTTTATTTTAACAATTTTTCGACATGCAATGAAGTCGTTTTTATTTTTTTCCTCGAAAAGGAAGTAATATGCGAAAAGATATTAAGAGACAAAAAAGTTGTATTTCTAGGTGCTTAATCTGAAAAAATTAAAATTAAAAAAAAACTCAGTAGCGTACATTTTTTTAGTCAATATTATTCGTGAGACTGTCCCTCGAGACGCCACTGGAACTTATAATTATCTTTTAGTTAGTGCCAACTTAGCGCCTTATTACAGTGACGAACCTTGCCAGATTTTAACAAAATGGGCAAAAGGATCATTAAGATATTAATAAAAACCCAATGTTTTTTAAAAACTTTGACACCCTATATATATATATATATATATATATATATATATATATATATATATATATATATATATATATATATATGTTTCAACTGGCCTTGAAAATGGCTTTCAGGGTAGGGACCCTTTCTTGCTCATTTCAAGAAATTTTCCGAAAGCCTTACCATCGATACCTCTCTAAAGCGTACCTCTACATAATTTGGTAGACTGGAACACAAAAACTGTGGGTAATACACAAATTCTAAAAATACTGTTGATGTATGCATGCAAAAATACACAAGATACATAAGCCCGAGGCATTTTTTAGTTGGGACGAATAATTTGTCAACCACTGTAAATAAAATAACAAATTTAAATTCCCTGCCTGCTCTTATACGGAGCAGCGTTAAAATCACGTTAATACCTCAAATATCTGCGAAGTTATTTGGGTGAGAAAAAGTGCCCTTACATAATTAAGTATACTGTAACACAAAAACTGTAGACGATAGACAAATTCTAAAAACACTGTTGATTTATGCATGCAGAAATACACAATATACATAAGCTCGGAACATTTCTTCAGTTGGAACAAAAAGTTTGTTAACCACTGTAAAGATAATATACACATATTTATTTAAAGGGTTTTATTTACCAGAGCCAAAAGCTTTTATATCAAACAAAATTTGAGAATTTAAAAACCTATATATCTTTAAAACATGCAGATTACACATAAACCAAATTATAGAGTATAATAAATAAAGTTTATATCTAAATGTACGCCATAACATCGGAATCTGCGTGAATCATATACCGTTAATATTATTTTACATCTGGTTTATGAAGATCATAACTTTCAATCATGTCCTTTGGTGCGTCAACGACTATCATCAAATATGATTGCAAGCCCATTACACTCATATTGCCCATTCTAGTTGCTGATAGGCTCACGCATATTTTCAAATTAAACTTTGATCACTGTTCGCTGATGAAATTAGAAAATATATTCGGGTACGTCGCATTTCAATTCAGAATCACAAAGTATGTGAGTCGGATATGACGGACGAAGTGAAAAGCACAACAATATATTTCAATGCATGTTTAATATTTGTATTTTGAATAATCGAGTTTTTCAAACATTTGCATTTTTTCATGAAATCATAAAAACTTTGTTTCAGTGAACATCGCTGTATGAAGAAAGAAATATTTTACATTTTTATGCTTTCGGTTTAATGCAGAAAATACAATGATTTGTATATACATTATTATTTACCGTACGATTCTGCAAACCCGTATATGATTTTGCGATCAATATTCAATTTTATGTTTTTATATGTTTTAAAAACAAGTGCAAATCATCTATTTTATGAGAATCAGTACGAAAGCCCAGTATTTGCTAGCCTTATTTATCTAAAGTTACATTGGATACCGCGCACTTCTGGGTAGATATATATATATATATATATATATATATATATATATATATATATATATATATATATATATATATATATATATATATATATATATATATATATTATTCAGGTTTTATGATGGTAATAATATTTTTTCAAAAATTGTCGGATAGCCGTCAGTTGCAAAATAGAAACTCTTTATCAAATTGCCGAGCTTTCGGAATGACTTATTCTATTATCGAGGCTACCACATGGAGAGAAAAAAATTTATAACTTACATAAGAAAAATACAAGGATAAGTACACTTGGAGAACACCCAAATCACCACAACACATATTTCAGAGACCTTACGATCGTTTCGTTGACAATGTCAACATCTTCAGAGGAAGAAATTTCTAACATAAAAAACTAGATCCCGTGTATTTATATCGCGTCAAGGTAAACGAACTAGTCCGAAGTAAAGTTGTCGTTCAAGAACGATTGTTTGTTTATTGCGCAGTGAAACTACGGGGTCGGAGACCTGCTTTAATCTTCTGGTCGACAAATTTATGACCCTTATCTAATATAGGTTTAAAAGGACCCGAGTTATTTAAAGAATCAGCACGTTTCCTTTCGATCTAGAAATTTACTATGTGGATATTGGATCATGCCGATAAAGACATCTGGTGAGATAAACAACATCAACTTAACACATCTTTTTTAAATAGAAAACAAAAAATTCAGGTGTCTGTCTCACCATGTTAACTCCAACAAAGGATAAATCATTCAACTAAAATACTACATAAAAACTATATTTATATTGATTTTAATTCTACGTGAAAGTATTTATATTGACTACATAGATACAACAGCCCGAACAGGTCTTTAAGTCGACACAAACATAGAGAATAGTATAAGTATAAACCGGCCGAGTTATTGACAATAATTTTTATTCTACCAAACAAATTAGCAGTGTTTAAGCGGTCAAATACAAAGAGAAAATAAAGGACTTGGTATTACAGGTGCCGCACGATTTAATGAAGTTTTGTTCTTAATAGACCTCATTATATAAATACTTTCTAATGAATCAAGCATAGTTTGATGTCTAACATTTTTGAGAAGTTTCAAATTTTCTTTGTCAATGTGGTGATTATTATCCCATATATGTTGTGCCACACATGATTTGTCCACCGTACCATATCGTAACTGTGCGAGATGTTCACGAAATCTGGTGGCTATGTTTCTCCTAGTTTGGCCCACGTGTTCAAGATCACAATCTTTGCAACTAATCTTATAAATGCCCGACATTTCAGTGACTTTGTCTTTGTCTTTCGTATTACCCAACAAATTTTTTAAATTACTTTTCGTCGAAAACGTCAAATGTAAATCGGCTTTCTTAAAAATACTTTCCAAACCCTTTGTGATTCGTAGTTCATAAGGTAAACACACAAATTTTTTCTCTATTTTATCATTCTCAAATGTCGTACATTCAGATATCACCTTCTTCGTTCTGTGTTTGTTAACTAATTCAGACGTCAAAGTCAAGACGTCTGCAAAGAATATTTAACTCTAACTAGCCTTTGTATAAAACAAATCGATACCTCTCTATTAGTGAATTTTTTTTAAATAAAAATTCACTAATAGGCACCACGCATCTGTTAATATTGTATGCTCTAAATGTATCAAGCAAACTGTTAAGCAATTTTATTGCATTGTGTGTAAATGATCAACGAAACATAGCCTTAGCAGTGTGTGTTGTAGATCTAGAAACGCATCGATCATCAAAGAGTGATTTTGAACTGCAATGTATTATAAACAGCTTATTGACAAAATTATTCATATGTAACATGCACCTATTTTTCATCGGAAGCCAGCCCAGCCACAATTCATCGTTTAGTATATTCTTTGCATTTAAATAGTCACTACTATACTACTACACTATAATAGGTCTGGATATCATTAGCATAAATCTGTGGTTTAGAGCATTGTGGCGATGATAGCAAATCTAATGTATATACAATGAGGAAGAGGGGTCCCAAACCGAGCCATGTAGAACGCCAAAAAGAATCTGCATTTTTTTTGTTCCCTCAGGGCTCGTCCGCGACCTTGCCGCCCCGATAGCACTGCAACCTTTGGTTGATTGTGCATACCCTTAGTCTTACTCCACCCATTCCAAAATCACTGTGCCTTGAACTAGTCTGCACAGCGATTGGTAGGGTAAAGTTTTATATTGCTCTGTCTCCGGTCTAGACTGACCGTAGATCAGTTGTCTTTTGCGGTACAGAGCTATACACTCACACAAGATGTGCTGCGCTGATTCCTCCCCCTCGCCGCAGAGTCTGCATGCGAGGTCCCCTTCGAGCCGCCCCATTTTATGCAGGTGTTTCTTGACGGCCATGTGTCCCGTCAAGAGACCTGTTGTGTTTCTGAGCTGTCCTCTGCTAAGATTTAATAGCTCCACAGCTCTCTTTGAACTGGGTCCGTCAATTATTGACTTCCCATGTCTGAGCCCTGGACAGTCCGCCCAGTACACCTTGTGTTGGTTTCTGACCCAGGACTTAATGGCTCCCCTGGCAGTGCTCTTTGACACGCCCAGAGCCGGTTCTGGTCCCATAAATGGTTTTGCTGACCCCCTCTTCGCGAGACTATCAGCTTCTTCATTGCCTTTGACGCCCGAGTGACCCTGCATGTTGCCAGAAAACTTATTGGCAGAAGATCTGTCAGTAAAATAGGATCTTATTAGATTAGGTGAACTGCAAGTCATGATTTACAGTGTCGAAAGTTTTGAGTAATTTAAAAGAACAAGAACACTGGCAAGTCCCCTGTCACTATCCTATAAGATATCCGAAGTCAAATTCGCAAGGGCCGTAGCTGCAGAGAAACTCTTCCAGAAGCCACATTGATAATCAGGAATAATTCCGTTATTATTTTACCCTAAATTTTTTAACCCCTTGTAGTAAAACATAAGCATGAGATATTGTATCTTTGGACGGGGTATTGAAGTGTAATCTTTCCTCAAGATTTCATTTTCTACATCATCGACATATTTATTATCAAGGTGATTAAAATATTTTAAAAACGGCATACAATTTTACTATAGAAAAAAACTCTGGCCTGTATGTGGGTAAATTGAAGTCAAATGAACCAACAAATTGACTGAATTGACTAATACGTTGTATTTCCTCCTCGTGCACTGATCACCGCTGCCATGCTTCGTGGCAGGCTTTCAACACATTTGGGAATTGCCCATTCTTTAATAAGCGCAGTGCAAAAATCCGGAATGGTTTCCGGTCCGCGATTACGAAAACGCCTCCGTAACACGCCCCACACATGCTCGATAGGGTTTAGATCACAGCTACGTGCTGCCCAATTTAGTAGTTGGATTTATTTCATCAAGGTATTCTGACAATTATTGCCACATGAGGTCTTGCATTGTCGTGCATTAACACGACATTTCAACCAACAAATGAAGCAAAAGGAATGACATGGTCTGCTAAACATTCTAGTATATAGCGGTCAGCAGATAATGCGCTTTTCTCAATCAAGACATGGTAGGCGCTTGTGCTGAAATTTCAGCCCATACCATGAAAGGTATCCTTGAAGATAAGCACGATGCGGAAAACCGTCCCCTCGTCTTTTCCATACGCGCTCTTGTCCATCAGTAGAACGTAAACAAAAACACAATTCGTCAGTGAATACCAGACATCCCTAGACTTAGGGATGTCTTTCCTTGATTCAAATTTAATTTCATTATTGTTTGGAGATGTCAAAAATTGGTTACCTTTTGTTAAAATATTTAATCTTCTTGATAAGGGAAATGTCGATGTGATGTAAAAAAACAGAATTTTAAGGAAAGATAGGACTTCAATACCCGGTCCAAAGGTACAATATCTCATGCCTATATTTTTTACAGGGTATTAAGAAATGTAGGGTAAAATGCAACGATGGGTTTCACCCTGTATAAATCCAAATTTCTTTACATATTTTTTGCAATGTTATTAACTTTTAAGATAGGAGACCAATACGGCTACATTTTATTTAAAAAAGGCATCAAAATCGGTACACAGCTTCAAAAGTAATTTAAGGTTGAATTGGGGCACAATTTTAGATGTACAAGTTTTTTTATCCAAGAGTGTAGTCAAGAGACTCATTACATTTGAGTCTCATAAGGCTGTCCATTTGCCGCATCAGATATTTTCTCTTTATAAATAACTTGAGGTTATTTAAAAACGTACCAAATTTCTTACAATAGATGCAAACGCAATAATAAGTTACAAACTATTACACTGTAAATGTGTGTCATTCTGTAAATTTTTACAGCATCTAACGTGGACTTATTCCACTAATCATTCTGGCTGTAGCCTAATTTAATTGCACGTAACGTGTTGGTTGGTTCATAGAAACGAAGTTTGCACCGTAACGCATTGTCTACTCAATTTAGTTCCAGCGAGACAGGTCTAACAATTCCAAATGATAATTAGAACAGAGTTAGGTAATGTGTTTCTGTGTGTGCACACCGCAAAGTGGGAAATAACAGCTTAATTAAATAACTGTGGGCGCAACAAAAGGCCCCTAATCGATATAAATGTTATTGAAACCCAATTACCCTGGACCGTGTATAAACAAACTGACCATGCGTATCCATTATGTTTACATACCTTTAATGCACTGGTCCATTAATATATCCTGCTATATATCCCACTTATATACATATAACTATGTTGTATAATAATTTAAAAACTCTGGAATGTTGTAGTAGAAAGCATTTACCATATTATATGAAAATAATTTTATTGTTTGAAAAAGTACAAAAATGTTCCTGAAAAAACTGGTCTGATTTTCCAGTTCAACGAACCTCTTCAAGGTATTTACCCACCTAACAAGATATACCTAGATACGAAAAAAAAAATTCATGAAAATTTGCACCATCTTCGCACGAAAATCCAAAAATATTTTTTTTACAATAACTTATTAAACATTTGTTAATAATGACCAAATTTCACAAAAATCACACATACGATGATCACTGCAGGAGCCCAAAAAAATTGTGGGAAAACTGTATATATATTTTACAAACAAATTTGCTAAAATAATACAAAAAACTCAAAATATATACCTAATATGTAATTAACATTAAAAAAAATTTGATTTGTTTTACCTTTTCACGGAGATTTCAACCATTGGAAGTAAAGAAAAAAATTGGGGACGCAGCAAGTAGATTATAATAGCGAATTTTCGTAAGAATTGTACACTATTATTATACGGCATATTAGTAAAGTTAATACTTACACAGACCTTGAGGATCGATTTTAGAGGTCCTAGTACGCGCACATTTGAGGAATTTTTTCGAAAGTGTTGCCATCGCTTTCCCTCTATTATCAAAAAAATCATGTGTTGTAATTACTTTTGAGAAAAATGCCCAAAACTCAAATTTATATGAAGCCAAAGAACTAAATTTTGCTATATCTGTAGATAGTGTAAGTCTCTTCAAAAGAAACTTGCATTACAAATTTCATTGAAGTTATACAGAAGATTTACAGAAGGAAACTTAATTCATATTTAGAAAAGTAAAGTATCGGCCAATTATAAACGTAGCAGTTAGTATTTCTTATTAATCGCCAGTATGATTTTGTTTTAGTCAACCTAATCAAACTGGGTTTTTCAACAATAACAAAATTATAATTTCAGACTCAAATGTGACAAACTTATGTACGCGTTTTAAACACAAATGAGATCTTGTTCAAAACGTATGGAATCTGTGCACTATTGTTTCCCCAAATGTCAAAAAGAACACTAAAAAACATACATTCATCGATCTGGATTCGATCGCGTAACCTTCTGCTTAGGAGGCAAGGGAGATGCCCCCTGGTGCATCTTGCCACACGTCAACCAGAGTTTTATTTTCGTCATACTTTAGATCGGCTTCCTGCCCGGGATCTTATATTCAAAGTATACGTAACAATAATTAATTACAGAATTAGTAGAATTACAATTGAAACACATCCCACGACTGTTTCGGTCTTATATGATGTCTTATGTTTAAGTTTCAAGATAAAGGAAACTACTTTAGAATCATTTTTATAGAGACTTGGCTTGATTTTGTTTAAATTTCTGCTATATTATGCGACTATGGATTAATCTACTCGTGGCAGTTAACTATATATATATATATATATATATATATATATATATATATATATATATATATATATATATATATATATATATATATATATATATATATAAATTTTACCGGACCTTGGTTTTGGGTTCAAGGGACCCAAATTCGCGCTTATCTGAAGAAATTTTTTCAAAACTTTTCATCGTGACCTCTCTATTAGCGAATTTTCTTAATGAAAATTGGCTAATATAAGCGGATAAGTATTCATTTTCATGCCACAAGCTGTCTGAATATTATAATATTTGACATTGGTGAAAACAATTTATCAACTACATATATATTTTGAAAATATAGACATAGGTAATCTTATCAAATAAATTATTTCCCACATTTTTTGTACCAAAGTTCATTTAAATATGTTAATATTTTTCTTCAACAATTCTCTAAATAATCACATAATCTGATCGAATCCTGGTATGCGATTGTAAATGTACCTAAATATTTCCAAAACTATGGTCTGTAGGTGTAGGAGTTTTACACAAAACTTGAAGCACAAGGCATGGCTTTAACTTTTAAAGCACAAGATAGAGGCTATTCCATTTGAAAAAAAGTCACGACGCAGCGTGCGTGATGGTAGCGAATTTTTGTAGAACTGTTTTAAGTGTTAAATATGTTTTTTTATAGAAAGACATGAAATTTGATAGATAGTGTCGCCGTTATAGTGGAAACAATGTACCGCATTTCATCAAACCAACTTTTTGTTTGAAAAAGTACAAAAATTTTGCGAAGCATATATTTTGAATTCCCCCAAAAATACTAGTCTAACTTTCCTGTCCAACGAACTTATCCACGTAGTTTACAGAAAAACTACATTAGCCAAGATACATATAATTATCCACAGAAAGCTTTTTGACAGAAATTTTAAAAAATGTTTACATGAGGATAATCAAACAATTTCTTTAATGAAAATATGCTATATTTACAATGATTGACTAAGTGTGTGTGTGCGTGTTTGGGATGACCTCGGAAACTTAAGTCCATTGGCCACAGACTTTTGAAGATTGTTGTTTGTTTGTTTTCGGGGATACAATCATATGGATTTATTTTTGTGGCTTTTAATGGCTTTCAGTGAGCCTCCTACTTGATCATAGCTTTACAAATTGATAGTACTTAAATATAATGTAAATTAAAATAACGGAAGTGTTTTTTTTTGGTTTGTTTGCATATTTTTTAATTTTAATTTTTTTTTATTTTTTTTTATTTTTATTTTTTTTTCCTTTTTTTTTTTTGGTTAGGGATCAAAACGAGGTCACTGTCACCTAGGGGCTCGTCAAGGCTAACAAACAAACAAGACTAAGCCACGGATGGGTGGGGAAAACAATAGGACAGACATTAGGATACTTAAAATTAATTTACATAATTCTCTATAGGCCATATTCACATACATACATTACTATATAATTACAACTAATGTAACACGTTGCGTGGTAGAAATTTACTAATTGACTAAGTAATCTTACACAAAAAAATACATTACAAAAATTTCTAAAAAAATACACAAAAATTTGCTAAACGCATTTTATTACGAAAATTCGAAAACATTTTTTCACGTGAATACGCAAAGAGTTTTTTACAATTACTTTTTATATAAACATTAACTGAAAAAAATTCGCAAAATTGAAACTAGACACCAAATTTGTAATTAAATTTGAAGAAAAAGGAAGATTTGAACCAGTAGGGGTAAAGAAAAATACAAGTGAAAAATGTATATTTGATAGTTTACTTTATACTTGTAAAGTGGGTCTGTGAATAAAGACCATTATTGTTACTATTATTATTATTATTAAAGAGCGGCAGGGGTAATAGTGCTCCTGTGCATATAATAAATTTAAGTATGTCGGCAGGAGTATTTTGTGATCAGTTCAAAATAGCTAATATAATCGCCTTATATAAAAAGGGAGATACATCAAACCCTTTTAACTACAGACAAATAGCCCTGCTCTCAAACATATCCAAAATAGTTGACAAGATCACAAACAAGAGATTTATGGCATTTTTTTGAAATGAATAAACTGTGAACCGATTCTCAAAATTCACTCAGGAAAGGAAAGACGACCTTCCGTGCAGTGTATCGACTAGATTGTTAAATATTTGGAGCCTTTAATGAAAGACATAAAGTTGTGGGAGCTTTTTTGGACATAAGCAA
The DNA here is from genome assembly GCA_964006375.1 of Tillus elongatus. Taxonomy (NCBI): domain Eukaryota; kingdom Metazoa; phylum Arthropoda; class Insecta; order Coleoptera; family Cleridae; genus Tillus; species Tillus elongatus. Next base: position 118,198,876 of record OZ023264.1, read on the forward strand.
CGCCTTTGATACAGTTGACCGCGAAATTTTGATTGAGAAGTTTGAAAAATATGGTGTGAGAGGTGATACCCTAATGTTGATAACGTCCTCCCTAAAAGGAAGAAAGCAGTGTGTCTTGTGTCATAGCCTTCTGATTGGGAAATCAAGCAGGCCAGACTATAAAATACTGGTGCCACACGGCTCCATAATAGGGCCTACACTTTTTATAATTTATACAAAAGATCTCCCAAAGTCGTTGTGAAGCAAAGTGGGATTGTATGCCGGTGACACTTGTGTCATATTTCAGAATATAAAGCAACACAAGTTACTTGATATTATACATCATGAGTTCTGCAATTTAGAATCATGGATTCAGAGGAGTAATTTAAAGTCGAACACGGACAAAACCAACATGATAGAATTCAGTCCTGTGGCCATCTCTGCTGGCACAATGAATATTAAATTGAACAGTAATACTACAGTGAGTACTAAGTTTAGTTAAAAAAATTTAAGTGTACATTTGGATGCAAGACTAGATTGGAAAGAACATACTTGTGAGGTGGTGAAAAAAGATTTCAAAACTAACTTGCCTTCTGGGATTGATTTATTATTTAGTATCCAGGGAAGTACCTCTGGTAGCTTACTATAGGCTTTTGGAGTCTTGCATCCAATGTGATATAATTTGATGAGGTGGTTCTGTGGAGGTAGATAGTGTCTTCCGAGCACAGAAAAGATGTATAATAAGAATTTTCAATTTGCAACCAACTGAAAGCTGCAGAAGCTATTTTATATCTGAGAATATACTCACCTTAATTTGATTTAGTGCTGTATTCTATATCATCTGAAAAAGACATTATAGTCGATGAAGTAGTATGTAATTTCGGTAAATTTGCAGCTTACCGCACGGAGGGTTTTTGAATTATTTTTTTCAGAAATATGCTTAGAACCTCCCTCGGATGTACAAGTCATAAGACAAATTTGTTGCGATTGTAAATGTACCTAAATATTTCCAAAACTATGGTCTGTAGGTGTAGGAGTTTTACACAAAACTTGAAGCAGAAGGCATGGCTTTAACTTTTAAAGCACAAGATAGAGGCTATTCCATTTGAAAAAAAGTCACGACGCAGCAAGTGGGTGATGGTAACGAATTTTTGTAGAACTGTTTTAAGTGTTAAATATGTTTTTTATAGAAAGACATGAAATTTGATAGATAGTGTCACCTTTATAGTGGAAACAATGTACCGCGTTTCATCAAACCAACTTTTTGTTTGAAAAAGTACAAAAATTTTGCGAAGAATATATTTTGAATTTCCCCAAAAATACAAGTCTAACTTTCCTCTCCAACGAACTTATCCAAGTAATTTACAGAAAAACTACATTAGCCAAGATACATATAATTATCCACACAAAGCTTTTTGACAGAAATTTAAAAAAAATGTTTACATGAGGATAATCAAACAATTTCTTCAATGAAAATACGTTTTATTTACAAATATTGACTAAGTAATCTTACACAAAAAAATACATTACAAAAATTTCTAAAAAAATTACACAAAAATTTGCTAAACGCATTTTGTTACGAAAATTCGAAAACATTTTTTCATGTGAATACGCAAAGAGTTTTTGCAATCACTTTTTATATAAACATTTGCTGAAAAAATTTCGCAAAATTGTAATTAGACACCCAATCTGTAATTAAATTTTAAAAAAAGGAAAATTTTAACCAGTAGGGGTAAAGAAAAATATAAGTGAAAAATGTCTATTTGATAGTTTACTTTATACTTGTAAGGTGAGTCTGTGAGTAAAGACTATTATTGTTATTATTATTATTATTATTATTATTATTATTATTATTATTATTATTATTATTATTATTATTATTATTATTATTATTATTATTATTATTATTATTATTATTATTATTAAAGAGCGGCGGGGGTAATAGTGCTCTTGTGCATATAATAAATTTAAGTATGTCGGCAGGAGTATTTTGTGATCAGTTCAAAATAGCTAATATAATCGCCTTAAATAAAAAGGGAAATGCATCAAACCCTTTTAACTACAGACAAATAGGCCTGCTTTCAAACATATTCAAAATATTTGAGAAGATCACAAACAAGAGACTTATGGCATTTTTTTGAAATGAATAAACTGTGAACCGATTCTCAAAATACACCCAGGAAAGGAAAGACGACCTCCCGTGCAGTGTATCGACTAGATTGTTAAATATTTGGAGCCTTTAATGAAAGACATAAAGTTGTTGGAGCTTTTTTGGACCTAAGCAAGGCCTTTGATACAGTTGACCGCGAAATTTTTATTGAGAAGCTTGAAAAATATGGTGTGAGAGGTGATACCCTAATGTTGATAACGTCCTCCCTAAAAGGAAGAAAGCAGTGTGTCTCGTGTCATAGCCTTCTCAGTGGGAAATCAAGCAGGCCAGACTATAAAATACTGGTGCCACACGGCTCCATAATAGGGCCTACACTTTTTATAATTTTTACAAATGATCTCCCAGAGTCGTTGATAAGCAAAAATATAAAGCAATACAGGTTACTTGATATTATACATCATGAGTTCTGCAATTTAGAATCATGGATCCAGAGGAATAATTTAAAGTTGAACACGGACAAAACCAATATGATAGAATTCAGTCCTGTGGCCATCTCTGCTGGAACAATGAATATTAAACTGAATAGTAATACTACAGTGAGTACAAAGTTTAGTTAAAAATTTTTAGGTGTACATTTGGATGCAAGACTAGATTGGAAAGAACATACTTGTGAGGTGGTAAAAAAAGATTTCAAAACTAACTTGCCTTCTGGGATTGATTTATTATTTAGTATCCAGGGAAGTACCTCTGGTAGCTTACTATAGGCTTTTGGAGTCTTGCACCCAATGTGGTATAATTTGATGAGGTGGTTCTGTGGAGGTACATAGTGTCTTCCGAGCACAGAAAAGATGTATAATAAGAATTTTCATTTTGCAACCAACTGAAAGCTGCAGAAGCTATTTTATATCTGAGAATATACTCACCTTAATTTGATTTAGTGCTGTATTCTATATTATCTGAAAAAGACTTTATAGTCGATGAAGTAGAATGTAATTTCGGTAAATTTGCAGCTTACCGCCCGGAGGGTTTTTGAATTATTTTTTTCAGAAATATGCTTAGAACCTCCCTCGGATGTACAAGTCATAAGACCAATTTGTTGCAAACAAACCTCAAGAATGTTAAGCGACCAAGATTCAATAGGGGTGCTGGGCGAGGAGGAAACATGAGCAGAATACTCACTGTATATCATCTAGTGTATCAAGTTTGTGAAAGAGAATGGTACACTGTTCGTTCAATACGAAGAGCAGCATACATACCCCCTGCGCAGAAGAGATGACCTGGTACAACCCTACACACGTTTGACTAGATTGCAATAATAGAATGCTAGATGTAATATTATAGAAGTCTTTAAATAAGCTACCGTTTGAAGCAAGACAACTTCCCACACCAAAGCTCAAAGCAAAATTACAAAAATACCAATTGCAAAAGTTTATTTATGATATGATGGATGAGTATTTTAATGCTATTGATTTGCAGCTTATTTTGGCATGACTTGGTTCCCCCTGAAGATGGCTATGTTTTAGTTATTATATTCTGGATGTTTCGGTTTCTGTTTTATGAGATTTTGTTCTTTCTGTCTTTGTTTTTTTTTATTTATACAAACAATTTTAAGGTGTTTTATATTTTAAACTTTTTGTTCACTTATTTGCCCGTGTCTTAATATCTTAATATTTTGTATTTTATGTTTACACCTTCTGTACATTTATTGCTATTTTATTTATACATCGTGCTTTCACTATGTTTTAATTATACATTATTTTCAATGTGTTTTATTTATACATGGTTCTTATTGTGTTTTGTTTATACTACGTTTTCAATATGTCTTATTTGTACATTGCTTTTAAGAGGGTTTATTTATACGTAGTTTTAATGTGTTTTGGTTATACAGCATTTTCATACATTCATACATACACTTATATTTGTCGCTGCATTATTTTCAGTTGCTCAGTTGTCTTGTTTGAACTCTTAACAAATCTAATTTTTCGCACTCGATTTTAGTGTTTTATTTGTGAATATTTTTTTTGTAATCGCAGTAACTGGCTCTGCGCTCAAACGGGCATTTGTAATTGTTATTACTTGAGTCAATATACTTTATTGACTCAAGTCTTGCTGTGCCCAGACTTTTTGTATTTGCACTGGCGTTTCTTCACATGAGCATAAACTAGGCCGTCTAGAACTTTTGCAAGTAGCTTGGATAAGTTCGTTAGCCAGAAAAATCTCCCCAATTTTTTCAGGAAAATTTTTATATTTCCGGCTACCAAATTTGGTACGCGAGTTTATATCATAAAGATAAACTATGTACCAAAATTTAGATCTGTAAGTTGGAAGAGAAAAATGTTATGGGCATTTAAAAAAAACTGAGGTTTTCCTCAAAACGTCAAAGTTGCGATTTGAATCGTCCAAATTGGCAACATTTAGACAAAGAACCTGAAGCGAATACGGGTTATGTAGAGAAAATGTCGCAAGATATGTGTTTTACAAGGCCTTGGGTTTCGGCTTCAGCCGTCGTTGTCCTTCATTTTACCAAAATGTTTCCAGAATTTTCATTTCAAATAGACCCTCTTTCTGATGCTTTCGCAGTTTTAGCTAGAGAGTTTGTCGTTTAATGGTTTATACTTATTAGCGAATTTTCGTAACAACTCAATAAAGCTCCATATATTCGTTATTATACAAGATACCGGAAAGAATTACACATTAACTAAAGAGCGTCTTAAGCTACATCTTAAAAAAAATATTTCTACAATCAGATAAGTCGTTGGTGATACAAATTTCCTTTATTTTATTCGAACACGCCTTATATTATTGTATTTTTGCATTTTCCATCGAAATATGACGCATGTTTCTACGAAAATAAATTCGAGACGCAGCAAGTGCGTTATGGTAGCGAATTTTCATTTAATGCTTGAAATTTGAGTAGGTTCGTTGGCCAGAAACTAGCTTTTCGGGAAGATTTTAAGTTTGTTTTCGAAAAATCTTTGTACATTTTTAAATAATAAAGTTATTTTAATCTAATATGGTACATTGTTTCTACTATATAGGTTATACTGGTAACCAAATTTGCCAGCTTTCTTTAATAAAAAAGACATATTTGCTATTAAAAACATTTTTATGAAAATTCACTACTATAACTCACTTGCTGCCCCAATACTTTTTGCTCTTCACAAACTCACTGGACAATTATAACCATAATTGCTGTTTTAAACGCGGTAGTCGTTTTGTCGGTAAAAACTAAGAATAAAAAAATAAAAACTTGATGTCTTGTTACAGATTTATTTACAAAGTTTTAACCTTTCATTATTAACAAAAATAACCTAAGGTTTTATTTTTTTATTAACTTGCAAAATCGCAATATATGTTCAGTATAAACATAAAATTAATTAAAAGCAATTTATAATGAATCTTCAAGTGTGGTCTAACGGAATAGTTTCTTAAAGAGATACCCACCAGGAATCAACCGACTTGAGCTACTGATAAAAGGTATCAGACCTTAAGTAGTTTGTGAGAAACTGACATCTGCTGGCTTATTTATTTAAGCTTGTCTTTAATTATTCAAGCAGCTCGTTGATTTTGATTAGCTTCTAGCTAATCGCCTCTTATCGTTACTGACATGCAAAAGCTAGTTCATGTTGATGGTTGTTACCTAACGTTTGTTCTTATAAATAATCCCATTGTTTGGTTTGGTTTTTGTTTTTAATTACCGACTGAAAAACGCTGTTAATTTTTTATAAACTGAACTGTTTGTTTGACGTACAGTCTATTATATAGCCCATTCTGATTTTGTTTCGGTAGACAATGGAAATGCCACTAACCGCAAAATTATAATGACTTTTTCCCCATAAAAATAGACGTACAAATTGTTTTACATTCGTAATGTATATTAGTAAATTTATTTACATCAGTGATACAGTGTCTCTAATAGAATAAGCTGTAACCTTATGCTTGTCATAGACAATTTTTGTGAAAGTCGAAAACATAAATTATCATCAAATACCTACCATAGCTGTCAGTTCTATAATCCTTTAAACTTTGCAATCCTCTGTACTTAAATTTTGCTTTAAATATTTACATTTTACGTATTCTGTTAATTTAACGTCTGCCTATTTCCGCGACGTCAGGCAATATGTTTACCCATAAACTTTTGAAACGTTAAACGTTACTCGAGTTTTACTGAAAAAATGTCAATTTTCACCTAATCACCCCTTATTTATCCGCTACCCCATGAAGCGATCTTCTCCAAAAACAATTAGAAGTGTTCCTATGTGGGGTCCTAACGGGGTACCAAATTTGGAGATTATATCTTAATTCGTTCGAAAGTTATTGGGTCTATTAACAGACAGACGTACATGGCGACAGACGGCAGAAAAAAATTTGTTCCAGAATTAAGTTTTTATATTTGAGAGTTTTTAGACTTTTACGCCGTTTTAGCAAAAAAAATCAAAATTTTGGTCACCAATATTTCACCCCCAAACACATTCAACCCGTAATTTAATTTCCGCGCAGAATAGCAGATGCTTAATGACATTTAAAGTTTTCTAATAAATAAACCCTAAAATGTTATATTACTCAAGTTTTAACGAAAAAAATCTCAATTTTCACCAAATCATCCCCCAGTCATCCCCTACCCCCTAAAGAGATTTTACCCAAACACAACTCTAACGGTTCGTTTGTCGACTGCTAACTGTATACCAAATTTGAAGACGATATCTCAATTCGTTCTAAAGTTACCGCGGTTAAAAACAGACAGACATACAAACCGACAGCCAAAAAAAAATTCGTTCCCAAATCATGTTTTATATATGTTTTGATACTTTTTATGACCTATAAGCGGAAGAAAAATTTCGAAATATCGTCGCCGATGCGATACTTCCACATCGTCACAACGTTAACAAATGTCCAATAAACATTTTTTTCTTTAAAGAAGATTCGCTAATAGTTATAATATTTCGATAATAAAATGAATTAAAAGTTATACAATTCCATCTAAATACAGACGAAGAGACTTATTGTGGCAGCACAAAAAATGCTTTCTTTGCTAACGATGCCGTAAAAAACGTAATCGGTAACATAGAAGAACGAAGTGCTTTGCAACGTCTCGAAAAAAACTCTACACAGCTGTATTGAGTATGGATTTGTTTCACAAAGTTAAAGCAACAACAAACTGTTCTGGAAATTTAATGAATAGTCTTAAAAATTCTCATCTCGTTAATTAATTTTACTTCCACATCGTCTAAACGTGTGGAAGTATGGCCTGGGCGACATAAATTTAAAAAACTCGGGACGCAGCAAGTGCGTTATGGTAGTGAATTTTCTTAAATATGTTTTTATTGCAAATATGTCTGTTTTCTATTTATTTAAGAAAGCAGGCATCAATTTTGGTTACCAGTATAACCTATATAGTAAAAACAATGTGCCATGTTTCATAAAAATAACTTTATTGTGTGAAAATGTACAAAAATGTCCAAAAGTAAACTTAAAGTGTTCCCACAAAAACTCGTTTCTTGGTCAACCTTATAGGTTAATAGCAAATTGGGCTATTCAAATATGAAGCATTTGATCACAATTCGCTACCATAACGCACTTGCTGCATCCAGAATTTTTTTTCTTACAAACATGCATTATATTTCGATGGAAAATGCAAAAATGCAATAACATAAGGCGTGTTTGATTAAAAAAATAAGAAAATTTGTATCACCAACGACTTATGGGCCATCCTATGATGGTAGAAATATTTTTTTAAGATGTAGCTCAAGACACCCTATAATTAATATATAATTTTTTTTTTCATATCTTGTATAATAATGGATATATTGAGCTTTATTGATTTTTTACGAAAATTCGACAAAAATGTTATACCATTAAACGATAAACTCTATAGCTTAGGCTACTGCCAAACATCAGAGAAAGTGTCTATTTTAAATTAATTTTCTGGGAATATTTTAGTAAAATGAAGGACAATGACGGTTGAAGCTAAGACTTCTGGGTTTGTAAAACATTCTTCTTGAGACATTTCCTTTCCATAGACCGTACTAGATTCAAGTTCTTTGCCTAAATGGTGCCAATTTTTGACGTTTTAAATCGCAATTTTGACATTTTGAGGAAAATCCCAATAAATTTTTATTTAAATGCCTATAACTTTTTTGTCTTTTGATCTACAGAGCTAAATTTTGGTAGGTGGCTTATGTATAATGATATAAACCCGCGTACCAAATTTGGTTGCCCTTACTTTGTTAATTTTTGAGATATAATTTTTTTACAATTTTTTTCGAAAGAAAACTCAAAATTTTCCGGGAAAACCTGGGCCGATTTTCCTGGCTAACGAACTTATCCAAGCCATTTGTAAAAGGAAGGTACTCACCAAATTTAATCAAAATCGGCCTATAATTTTTTTAGTTATCGGTGTGATACATATATATATAAATATATATATATATATATATATATATATATATATATATATATATATATATATATATATATATATATATATATATATATATATAAACATATAAAAATTGAAACTGACCCCGGATATGTGTTCTGGGGGGCCTAATTAGCGGTCATTTGAAGAAATTTTTTCAAAACTCAAAAGTCGGGATCTCCTCATTAGTGAATTTTTTTTAGAAAATTCACTAAAAGTTTATTTCACTTAAACACCGCAAAAAGTGTCAAAACATATAGAAAACATGATTTGGGTACGAATTTTTGTTCTGTCCGTTTGTAGCGACGATAACTTTAGAAAGAATTGAGATATTGTCTTCAAATTTGGTATACATTTAGCAACCAACAAACGAACGGTTTGGATTGGTTTTGAGTAAAATCGCTCCATAAGGTACGGGATGAATGGGGGATGATTTGGTGAAAATTGACATTTCTTCGTTAAAACTCGAGTAATATAACATTTTAGGGTGTGTTTATTAGAAAACTTTTAATTTCATCAAACATCTGGTATTCTGTGCTAAAATTAAGCTAGTGGTTGAACTTGTGAGGGCGGAATATCGGTGAAAGAAATTTCGAACATTTTTTACTAAAACGGCGAAAAAACATACAGAAGCCCTTATTCTGGAACAAAAATGTTTGCGCCTGTCGGTCTGCTGGCCTGTACGTCTGTTGGTAGGCGCAATAGCTTTCAAAAGAAATAATGTATCATCGTCAAATTTGGTATCCAGTTAGCACCCGACCAAGAGGTACGGGACACATGTGGATTTGGTGAAAATTGACACTTTTTCGTTAAAAGTCGAGTAATATAACGTTTCAGAAGTATATGAGTACACGAATACGAATATTTTCTTTGTGGTTAAGTTATGGACGCTAAATTCATTTTATGAGAATGGTTTTTTAAATTCAGTAAATCGGTGATGAAGAAGGAACTTAGATCAGCATATGCCAAAAAATAGGAAGCTAACTTGAAGTTGAAGATTGTACACGACACTTTAACAGGTAGGCTGTGCATTTTTGAGTATGATACTTTAATTAGAACTAATCGTGAATACTTGTCAACCCTTTATTCCGATAGGAAACAAATTTTGGTTCGTAAAATTTCTCACTTACAATGTGTTGAGGACAGTTCCACACGCCCTAACAGTTTCAAGTTCAGTGATCATGTCTTCCACGATAGACTTAAAAATCTTTCTTCTTTCAATGGTTTCGATGGGCCCCAACTAGCTTTGCTTAGCCAGGCTATAAAGTTTGCCGTTATTCCAAAACTTAAGTCTTGGATGTTTGAGACAGTCAAAGATACAGAGGTGTTCTTGAGAAGGTTCAGAGTTGAAATGCGGAATTTCTGCGTTGAAAAGTTTCAGAGATTATTTCTAGGTTCAGGACTTTAACCCCTGAATTCTGCCCATTCAGTAAGGTTGTCCCTTCTTTGAGAGAAACTATTGTTGGTAATGATCTTTTCCTTTCGAAATCCGATAAGGGACATTGTGTTGTTGTTTTGGATAAGACAGACTACATTTCTAAAGTTCTCGCCTTCCTGAGATATAATGCGATTTCAACTAGCCCACTTCCTTCCTACGCTTCTAAGTTTAAGAAGATTTTTAGCAAGTATGCCCCCCTTGATTTCTGAAACCCATAAACAGTTGTTTCCTATGAACCACATAATTTCACTTCTATATGGCATCCCCAAAATACATAAAGAGGGCTGTCCCATCCGCCCGGTGGTATATTTCGTTGGTTGCATCTCTTATAGGTTGTCGAGGTATCTGTCCTCCCTCTTGATTTCTGGGTTAGATTTCCAGTCACCTTACTCCGTCAAGAATTCTTCGGAACTGATAGGTAGACTCAGCAATATAGAACTGGGAGATAATTCTTTGTTGGTGCCTTTCGATGTCTCTAACCTTTTTACCAGTGTCCCGATGAATCATACTCTCCTACTCTTGAAGAGTTTGCTTGCCTCTTCCTCATTCAGTATTAAATGTCAGAGGGCTCTCCATGCCTTGGTCAATGTGTGCTTGGCTCAGAATTTCTTCTCGTTTGATGATGAAATTTTCGTCCAAAAAAAAAAAAGGTATCCCCATGGGTCCAACGCCATTGTCAAGGCTCTCAAATGTGACAATGTAAAGTTTTCATTCAAGTCTTTAAACACCGTTAACAATTTGTTCATTTACAACAAAGATAACATCCCAGGCCTGAAGAAGTCAGGTGTCTATCGATTGAGATGTGGTACCCCCGGTTGTAAAGCTGTCTATATTAGAAGAACCGGAGGATCATTGAGCACCAGAATCACGGAACAGCTCAGAAGTAGAAACCAACCCAACAACGACACGTCCGTTTATGGTTGCCATTTGTGAGAGTGGCCACTGCTTTAACAAAAATACAGATGCTGAGGTTTTACACCCTTCAAGTTTTGGTGTAGAACGATTCGTTTTAGAAGAAATTGAGATTTTCAAACATTTGAGGTACCAAGCCAGTGAAGTTTTGAACTTTTCCAACACTGATATAACTAACTTTCCTTCCTTCTATGGCCAATTAGTGTAATAAGTGCTGCTGAACTCTATGGTTTTCTATTTAACCAGAAGTATGATGTCTTGAAGATGGCTGCTATGTGGCTCTCCTTCCATTTCCTACTCTATTTGTCATTGACATATGATGCTTCTGACATTTGTTTCTCATTCACTCTTCTGCACTTACGCCGTTGCTCCCGGCCTGTTCAGGGTAGAATAATGGCTGCCCCTTAATAATGCTGTTGTTTTTTAAATCGCCGATCTTCCTTATTGATTTTTGTTTAGAGACAAATTTTCTGGCGAATTCATATGTAGTGTTCCAGGGCCCCTGGTACAAAGGATGAAGTTTTGACCTGTTGAACCTTTTGTATAGTTTCAAGTACAATTTTTGAGAATTGTTCAAGTAAGTGGTGTCCATTTTGTTCGTTCACTAGTAATTTTTCATAAATTTCTTTAAATTAGTGGTTCTCACTGAGTTTCTGCTTGATTGTACCTACCTGCTTGTCTTGTTTGACCTGTCAGCTTTACTCATTGGCCTGCTTTGTCTTCTACAATATACTTGAATATTTAATTGCTTAATAGACTTTTGCAATCTTGTACCTTTCAACGCTTTTTATTTTATGCTTTGATGTTTAGTTTAGTTTTACTTTTAATTGCATGTTTTAGCTTTAACATAGTTTTTTTAGCTTGTGTTACTGTATCTGCTTGTGTCATTTTGTAGCTCTCTCGAATTTTAGCTTGACTGTTGGTTAACATTTTACTGTGTGACTTGTGATTTTAACTTTTAACATTTTCTGTAGAGAATACCTCGTCCCCTTTGTGCTCTAACGTGCACAATTGCCTACCGGAAAGACTAATGTTTTTCTGACTCACCTTCCTTATTGTGATTATAGATTTATCCCCTGAGAATGACCTCTTAGAGGTCGAAACGCGTTGGGAAGTAATTAAATGAATAAGTTTGTTGTCTGGTGAGAAGCCTTTCATTCAATGTTTAGTCATGGTTTCCTGAGTAGAGTAAATTATCACAAATGATGATTCAATGTGCACCACTATCTTCCATACATAGTCGCTAAACATTCTTTGTAATTACATAATCTGATCATATATAACATTAAAGCTGAATAAAAGATTAAAAATTTTAAAAGTAGTGATCTCCTAGTTAGCAGATTATTCCTACGAAAATTTGTCAAAAATACTAGAATACTAAATGACGAATTCTATAACTTAACTACCGCCAAACTATCAGAGAATGGGTCTCTTTGACAAAAAGTTTCTGCAAATATCTTAGTAAAAGGAAAGACATTGGCGGTTGAAGCTGAAATTAAAAGTTTTGTAAAACCCCATTTTACGGCATTTCTTCTACACAACCCGCATTGATCTCGGAATTTTTTTATAAGTCGCCCTATTGTAATGATGGGTTACGCTTAGTATTTTAATTTTGTTTTGTTGTTGCCATTATTACAATTTTTGTGAATTTAATTTTTAATGTTGTATAGTGTTGTTGATTAGTGTGAGACTATATGGTTTTATAAGCATGTATTTTTTGTATTGATAGTTTGTAAGTTCAATTCATACATAATTGTTCGCTCAAAAGTTGTCTTATATGAACACGATTTTATTGTTTTCGTGTTGGTTAGCTTCATTTAGTGTGAGAAACATTTTTATTGTATTTTAAACTGCGTGGTTTTATATGCATCTGTTTTATATATTGATATATATATATATATATATATATATATATATATATATATATATATATATATATATATATATATATATATATATATATATATATATTGGTTTATCAGTTTTATTTACATAGTTATTCGTATTGAAGGTTATTTTGTATCTATACGCTTTTATTTTTGTTCGGATGGTGCAATTGGTCTGCGGAGAATTTTCAGTTGAGTGCTTGTCATGTTTCGTCTATACTGCCTCACGTGTTAGTTTTGTCATTTCGATTAAGTTGAAGTGTAAATATGGATCGATATATATATATATATATATATATATATATATATATATATATATATATATATATATATATATATATATATATATATATATATCGCAGTACAAAACTGATACTGTGCAACTAGGATGATCTCTGATATAAGTGAGTGTGCTGACTTCTTGACCGAGAACAAAGAAAATAATTTTACTCTTTTTCATAATAACGTACGAAGTTTAGCCAAAAATTTTAATGAAGGGAGGCTGGCTTTCCGTAGTCTTAATAGTAATTTTGACTGCTTGGTGTTGACTGAGACTTTTAAATTGTGTGATCTAAATGACTTTCATAACTAAGTGAGTGGTGATCGTGTCGTCACCTAGTTGCGGAACCAAGTAGTATGTTGTCACGCCAGCTCCAAATTACACTAAGTGTTAAAAAATAGAGACTGTATACAACCAACTAACAATTTTAGTAAATTATCAGCCTTGGCCCATTTCAACCCTAATATAGGGACAAAGTATGTAGGGCTAGATGCATTCTCATAAAAATTAGAACCGTATACCGGTTTCGATATAAATAGAGCTCGTCGGTACGGCATACCAATTGCTGCTACTAATAAGAGTAGGTACTCCATCCGTCCGTCCGTCCTACCATTAAAAGGCTGTATTTTTGCACCATGTTCTCTTAACTGTTTATCATGGTGTTGATTATGTCTTACTTGCCAATCATCGTAACTTTTTCGTCTCCATCGCCTGCTACGCATTGAAAAATATTGAAAATGTAAATAGTGCAAAAAGCAACATACATCATTGCATTTGCAATGAAATATTCTTTCTAATACAAGGTGTACTTATTTTAACGGCCATATGAAGAACAAAGTTATTAATGGTGAGCCTAGAATCTGTAGCACCGGTCCAAAACGATTTGTGATTGTAGTGAATGGGTTTCAGCGCGGCGTTGGCATGATTACAGTCTGATAAATTTCCTGACGGGACATTTTTGCCTGTTTTTAGGTTTAATTGGCGGAAACTCGTAATTGTCGTCATTGTTGATTGATTTCGTGGTTTCGATTTTGTCCATGTGATTGTAATTGTTTTAGTGAGGACTGTTGATATTTTCTTTTAACTGTTCAATTCCATTTCTTAATATGGTGTTTTCATTTAAAGTTAATTAACACCCTTAGTGGTCTTCCTCAGTCTGCATTACTGTATTGCCCATTTTTCTTATTTACTATAGCGTCCTTCGCACTCGTAACCTATTCACAGTTTACAACCAGTTTAGGAGCACATGAATTTTTATTGCCATGCAAAACTTATGTGCAGCAATTTTCAAGATACTACGTCAAATAAAATCTAAATTAATGTTATCACTTTTAACTTTAAAGCTCTTAGTGGAGGTGTGAAGTTGGCTCTTTCATAGATGGTGCTTATATGTTGTTTTAAAATAAACTTGATATTTTTTGTGCTGTTATTTTGCTATTTGTCATCTGTGTGATAGATGCTTGATTACTTTATCGATAGAAAAATATTTGGGTTTGCTCTGGGGAGGTATTTTATGTTTCGTATAAATTGTGAGATTTTCATCTGAATGGATTCGGAAATCGGAAAGAACGTTCGATTAACTATAGAAATTCGTAATTCAGTATAAAAGCTTGTGATAAAGCCGTATTGATAGAACATTTTTCACATACATACGCTAGTAAAAAAGATGCTATACATTTTATTGGATTAATTTCGGCCGTACTAAGTTTAATGTTGTGTACGACATAAACTGGATATAGACCAGTTATATATCTTATTTCGCATGGCGGAGCTTCAAAGGAATCTGAGCAGCCGCTTATTTATTGTGAACTGGGGTATTTATTTCTCAGATTGTACATTTCACTGTTTTACTAGCTATAAATTGGTAGCTTGCACAGCACTAAAGTTCAATTAAGGCGACCTCAAGTCTGAGCCATGTATGTTCGTCTTACATTTATTTTGCCCTATACGCTAAGATCGACGGCCTGCTAGTACATCCTACCATATATATTCAAGAGACGCGGACTGCGCCAGTTATGAACATTTGATGGACAATATTTCCACTAAAAGTTATATGTGTACAGAATCGGTCAATATTCGGAGATTCTTGATTTTTCAACTTAATGATTTATAAGTTAATACAGTAGTAAGTTGCTACACAGAGATGTCTCACATTTAATTAATTCACGCCATACCGCCTATCCCTTACGTAAAGGTAAGCGCTGTCATCTTTAAACAGAGCACACATACACACACAACATTCAAACTTTTAGTTATACGTAAGACTCCTATACAATTTTTCTAAAGACTTTTCATAACAAAAGTCTATTAACTTTAAGTCGTCATCACAGTCTAAAAGCAACATTGCTTAGTGGTTTCAACCATAACTGTTTGTCTGCAGCAGTCAAAGCTTCCGTACTTAACCAAGCTAGGTTTGGCTTGCTTCTGCACTTTCGTTTCCTCAAAGTATATATTTCCATTATTGTTATCAGAAAGTTAAAGCGTCGCATAAAATGTCAAAAAAATGTTTTCTTTCTTGCATTCATATTTTTCAGTAAGCAACTATCTTTTCTTACTTTGTTCTCGTGAAATTTGATTTGTCTTCCTCTCTGTAAACCATGTCTTTATCAGGTTTCTTTAGCACCAAGTTTTAAGAGTTCTCATTATTTTAAAGTTTCGTTTATAGTAAATTTTGCAATTAGCCGATACGTAATATGTATAAAAAGCTGTATTTTATACATATTACTTGTTAAACCTATTTCTCAGGTAAACGACAAAATGTTTTTTTAATATTTAATAAACGAAATGTTGTTTGTAGTCTTTCATTTGCAATAGATCGTTGGTATATTTACTATCGTCAGTAACAATACTCCCAAAAAAGTCAGTGTTTTACTAATTTATGTTATTGGCCATCAATTTGTTTCAATTGTGTTGTTACCTATCTCTATCACTCGTGGTTCTTTCTAACACACCGTCCAGTACAATGACCTCCTTTAGCTTTTAGCGAATTTTCATGAAGGTTATGTCGCCTCTAGAGAGGTAACCACTTCGCAAATTTTTGGAGACTAATTCCGTTGACCAGTTCTGAAAGTCAAGTTTTTTCATGATAGTGGGGAAGAAAGCTGGTTTTCTTTCCCCAATGTTTTGCAGGTGTATTGATCCCACCCTCGCTAACTAGCGTTGGAAGCAGAATATGTTGAAGATGTGGACTGTATGTGGACTGTATTTATAACTCTAGGTGCACTGGATTCCAGAAGATTTCAAGAATACACTTGTTTATATTTATATATGTTGTATTGTTACTATATACACTTTGAACATAACATTTATTTACAATTAGCGGTTTTACATTTGATTCAATGGGTTATTCAGGAGATTTCACAATCTTATTAGCTACTTGCTATGGCATTTAACTGCGTGTATACTTTCTAATTTCGAAGAAAACACTGACTTTTCACTGTAATACTGTACGAACGGATATTCTGTAGGAAGATTGGAGCTTGAACTAAAGTGGCGTAATCACACTAGCGATGTTTAGGTAGAAGATCGGGATCTTAGAAGTCCCAAAAAGCGATAAAGATGAGATTCGTTGTAAAACGGCACCGTAGAATTGAACTGGTTTAAACACACGAGCGATGTTTAAGTGAAAGATTTGGAACTCGGAGTCCCCAGAATTTAAGAAGAGGAGATCGAACGTAGAACTGACTTAAAGACGCGACCGGTGTTTAAGTAGAAAATTGGGAACTCGGAGTCCCAAGAATTTAAGAAGAGAAGATCGAACGTAGAACTGGCTTGTACCTTGCGAAAGGCTTGCTTTTATCGAGCTTTCGGGTAACGCTAGGTGACGTAGTTGACATAACATAATGTCAGTAATACAGAATGGCCAACTAGATAGAAGCATTATTTCTAGGGAAGAAAATCCACTGGGTGCATCTAAAGAATACGTCAAAGACAGCTCAAGCTATTTACAATGATGAACCTAACGGTATATAAGTATGCTTTGTATGGCATTGTTCATGCGTATATCTAATGCGATACAGACGGCTAAAAGATAAAGATTACCAGCAGAATGGAAAGAATTGTGAAATCCAGAAATAACTACTTCCAGGTAGAAACTTAAAGAATAGTTCAACTGAGTAAAATTAAAGAGACAGGGGCGTACCAATATGTTTCTCCAACAGATAGATATTCGATAAATTTCTTCTTGAAAATCCTATTTCTTTCAAAATTATTATATGTCTTGTTGACTAATTTTAACTAAAGTTATTTTAGAATAAAATTTAACAAAATATTAAACATCCCCCCCATATGATATACCTAATTAGTAGAAAAGGACATTTTTTATACTCTGTTGTTGCCCTTACTTGGTAAAACGGTTCCATACTACATACAGACTTGGAGACTACTTCTCTGGCTTCACTGTTGTTTTCTTTGTGTAAATAAAGGACGTAGCTAGCGTGTAAGCTAATTGCTTCAAGTATATCTTCTGAATTCTAGATGTTCTTCAACGTTTCTGTGACCGGTTTCGCTGTTTGAAATCATCCTCAGCCAGAAGTTTTTTTTTGTTTTTAACATTTTATTACCCAAATATTTTACGTAAAGCTTTTTAATCTAAATGAACTGCTGAAAATGGCCACCACTGGCTAGGATGCATGGATCCAATCTTCTCACTGACTGCCGAACGCTTTCAAAAACATCATGGTTTTTCCTTATTGAATTGCACCCACAAATCATCTAATTTCTCAAATATTCCACATTTCTGATGAAGTAATGTAAACTAGTTACATCAAATGGTCCCATAGGTCATAATCTGGAAGGTTTAAGTTCGGGGATCGAACAGTTCATAAGTAAGTTCCCTATCTACTAAACCAGAAATCTCCATATGTTGCTGTTAAAAACTCACGAACAACCGCAATAAAATCCGCTAGTGCACCATCGTGCATTAACCACATTGCATTTTTCGTTGCTAATGATACATATTTCAGAAACTCAGGTAGCGATTGTTCTAATTAGTTCTAAAGGGCGCATAACAAACTGGCATAGGCAAATTGTCTGTATCAAACATTTCCAATGTAATTTCGTATTTACTGTACGCAATGTATTAAACAACACTTTCCTATGAGCTGGATTGGTGGGAGGGGTATGATCGAGTGGCCACCAAGGTCACCTGATCTAACGCCTCCAGATTATTTTTACAGCGGCTACTTAAAAAAACAAAGTGTACCAAACAAAACCTGCAAAGATTGATGAATTAAGGGAAAGAATAATCAATCCAATGCTGGAATACGATAACCCTAGAGACTTTGCAAAAAGTAAATAATAAAATTGATGCCCGATTGGGATACTGTCTGGAACATAACAATTGGAGTTTAATTAATTAAGAGGTCCACCGTACTCCATCATCCTAATTAGTGCTAATTTGAAGAATTTTTTTCAAAATTCAAAAGTCGAGATCTCCTCAAAGTGAATTTTGTTTCAGAAAATTTACTAAAAAAACGAAAAAAATGAATTTCGTCAATTACATCTGCGTAGCTTTAAGCGTAGAATGCTAATCTGAAATTAAAAGTGTGGGTTCCTATTTAAGATTTTAAAGAGCTTGTTCCCCTCCGCCATCCACGGGGTTGGGGTGGGTATCAAGTTTGAAAGCATTTGAAAGCTTTTTCAAAAATTTATCAGCTGCGTGTCATCTCCTGATCGAAAGCGTATTTTGCGAGATATTTAACCGTTTCCAGACTTTCTAGGCACACGGTATATGGACTTAAGGAGCTATAATTCCTGTTCTTTTGTAGAAAATTTTCCAAGCTTACACTATTGTAAGTTCTATTTTTTTTTTCAATGAAAATTCACTAAAATGTTTAAATGTACTTGAATTTTCTGCCATCTCTGTGCTAAACATTACGGTTTCTGTTTGTTATAAAATCGATATCGTTAATAAGAAGGTAACCTGTCACAATCAATTAGTCATTTGAAATGACTAATCCGATATAAAAGCCTTTTTAAATTTCAGTATTAATTACATATCTGATTAGACATTTTCACAGATCACGATTTTGCTGGAAAAGGATAGTGAAAGCAGACATAAATGGCCGCCAGTGATTAATTTAATTACAAGTAGGTTATCATTAAAACTATTCTAACGTTTAAAAACAGTGAATCAACACTAACATATTGTTGGCTGCAATTTGCAGGCGTTTCTGCTATGCTGGTTCGGCTAGTTTTAATAGCTGTTAATTTTCTACATTATTGGTACTGCTCCATTATATTTTATATTGTCGCATAAAACAGCTGAATACGACCGTTAGAAACTAAACAGAAACTCCATGTATTATAAATAGCATTTGTCAACATGGGATTAAATAATTAACGACTAATAAAGGTTTAGCAAAGCAACACAATTAACGGGTATATACCACTTTACGTCAAAGTAGCTGGTTTTGGCGAGTTTTCGTAGACAAAATTCGCTATTAAAGAGACTACCATATATATATATATATATATATATATATATATATATATATATATATATATATATATATATATATATATATATATATATATATATATATATATATATATATATATATATATAAAAAGCGGGCCTACCTAGCGCTTATATAAAGATATTTTTTTATTACGTACTATGCAATCCTTGAAAGCGTGAAATAAAATGATTAGGAAACCAACTATTATATGGGAAGATGCTTTTTTTTGGCAAAAAAATCGCTCTGTTATCAGATTAATATTAGTTCATTAAATTGTTTTACAAAACGCATTGAAATGAGATTAAAAACTGACATATTTTATATCTTGTGATTTTTTGCTAAACCTACTTATTTCAAAATGGAGGCTAAACATGTAGTTCTGTCACGTAACTTTCTTCTATCGCCGGAATGGAGTGTTTAAAGAGCCAGCCAGATTGGTTCACTTATAGAGGCTTTTTAATTTTTTTTGTAAATCTTTTTTCGACAAAGAAAAAAAAACACCAAAAAGCATCTAACGTTATTCCGATCTAGTTGGTTGCCTAATCATTTTATTTCACGCTTTCAAGGATTGCATATTATACCTAAAACGAATTCATTAACGCAAGTCCTTCGAAGGTTCTCAAAATTATTCTACACACACACTTCCATACATACACACATACACACACGCGTGCGCACGCACACCTTCAGTTTTTAATTATTTTTGGCTCAGCACGTTATAAAACTGATGTATCTGCAATTTTTTTTATGTTTTTTTTATGCGACAACTCGAAAAAAAATCTAGAGCAATATATCTTTTTGGCAAAGTTAATAAGATATAATAACAAATTTAATGCATATTCGTAGCTATGTTTTGAGTATCCCAAAATTTGAAAAAGTGAGATTCAATTTTCAGTATACATATATTGAAATGTCTTGTTCAAACATATCTGGCAAACTCTCCCTTAAAAGCCGTAACATTTCCTTAAAAATGGAATACAAGAAGAGAATAAAGGATTTTCTTTGTCCACATATTTCCATGCCTGAAAACCAATCTATCAACGTTAGTTTTTTATATGTTCAACTCACAGGGACTTGTAGAGAGTGATTGTATGATACTAAACAATCTTTGTGAAAAAGTCGACCATAGACTGAAGCAATTGCCTACCGATGATATATTTTTTAATTAGTTGGGCTTTAAAGTTGGAAAATGTTTGAAATTGAGGAACTTTAGAAACAAAAAGACTTATTTTTTGAGAGTCATAAGTGATACTTTGTAAACCTACACACATTTTACTTATATAATTTTAATTTAAAATAATTATACGGCAATAAGTGAAACTTGGAATCTGTGATGAGCACTGGTAAGTATAGCTGGAGAACCAAAATCACAACGACCCATCTTTTTAAAGGTCTGACGATCGTTTCACTAACACAGTTAGCGTCATCAGAGAAGGAAAAATTCTAAACCACTTAGAATTAAACATCACCTTTTATACTGCGTCTTAGGTAATGATTGATACTGAGAGGTAGACGAAATCGCAGGCAAATTTTCTGTGTATTGTCTTTTAATTTCCGGACGACGTTATTCTACTTCCGTTATAACCTTACTCCGCAATTTTCGGAATATTTTATATATTAAAGAAAGAGCGAAAACAGATGGCTATAAATCCATGGCGGCGCTCGGTTTAAGGAACTTTTATTTTCTATTGCCTTGCAAATATAAATACTCTCGTACGCATCTAGCTTCGCTGATTTTCTAACATTTTTGACAGGTTCCAAATTTTCTTTATTTACCTATGTGGTGGTTATTATCTCAAATATGTTGCGCCACGCATGACTTGCTGGCTACACTACCGTATCTCAGCTGTGCCAGATGTTTCCTGAATCTGGTCTCAATGTCTCTTTTAGTCTGACCAACGTATTCAAGATTACAATCTTTACAACTTAGCTCATAGATACCCGAAATTTCAGTGGCTTTATCTATATATTTCGTCTAACCTAACACATTTTTTAAATTATATATATATATATATATATATATATATATATATATATATATATATATATATATATATATATATATATATATAATGATCGGTTTGGCACCTTCTTTTTGTGACTTAAGTGACTTGGATAAATTCGCTATCCAGGAAAATAGGATCAGTTTTTCCAGGAAAATTTTGGGTTTTGCCTAAACACTTTAGTATCTCGGAAAATAACAAAAATATGGCAATCAAATTTCGTACACAGGTTTATATTCTAAAAATATGTGCAAATGTTTAAATCTCTAAGTAAAATAAAAAAAGTGACACTTTCAGTTTTGGTACTTATTATGTAGCTTTTAAATGTTATGCTCAGCCGTATTGGTTTACTTTAAGATGCTGGTTTTGTTTCCAAAATGTTTGGGAAAAAGAATTATACGATTTGCCAGACCATCGTAAGCTGAAATTTATCGAAAAATTAGATTTTCTTGCCATCGTGGGCAACCTATGCGCAGAAATCTTCAACCAAATAATCGTAAGCCTATGTGCATAATAATAAAACAAAATGAATTTTGGTGTAACGTAAGCGAACATAATTTTTGAATATTTCCCGCAAACTATTTTAACCTGCAGTCTATTTCTCACTACGCACTACCAACGCATCGTAAGTTGCATCGCGTGATTGTGCTTTCAACTTTCGCGTAACTGTGGGACTTTTTTGACATATGTCGTAACACGAAAAATATTTCTTTGGTCAAAAATAATGTTTTTTGAAAATTTGTGATCAAAAACAAAAGCTGGTGATAACACAAAGTATAGATTTGATTAGAAATATTTGCAGGAACATATTTGGAAATTAAGAGTGCGTGTCTTGGAAGTATCAAAATTAAGATTTGGATCTGTCATATCCTTTAGGTGTGTTCATAATGCGAAAACTAACCGAAATCCTGTAATATGTACTTTCAAGTTTCAAACTTAATTGTACTTACAGCTTGTATATATATATATATATATATATATATATATATATATATATATATATATATATATATATATATATATATGTATATGTATATGTATATATATATATATATATATATATATATATATATATATATATATATATATATATATATATATATTAGTTATAAAGACTGTATTGCAGATGACAATGTTAAAATCACGTGACAGGCAGACAAATAACTAGAGTACGCGGCCCTTATATTATTTGAAAATTCATACGAAATTTGTGATACTTCATCTTATAGTAAAGGAGAATGCTTATCGATATTGCACAAGAGGATATTAATATGAAACGGAGTAAATCAGATGAGGCTTATGTTATAGAAACGTTTACAATATCCGATAAAAGTGTTACTAATACTATGACCTCCCAGTTTGACACCGTAAGTGAACTAACTGTGGTATTGCCAAATGCTGGTAGGTAATGATTATTCTTTGGATATTACTACCTCGTATTTTTCAACAATTTTATCAATACTAAGCAGTATTAATCAGGCAGATGTGGATGCTCTTCCACAACTATCCCTATTGACAATAATACTCGTCCTATTCCAGGGAGCAGTTTAAGAATTGCTCTTGTTTATGAGCATCAGATATATACTTCTGGTTCTTTAACATTAGGCAAGTGTTTTAGCTTAGGCTTGTAGATTATGAGACGTCTTTAGAAGACAATACCTCTAAGGTTCAAACTGACATTAATAATCCAAAAAACAACACAAGTCTGACATTTATTTATTTTCAATGAGAAGTGCAAATAAGGAACAATAAAGACCAAGAATATATATATATATATATATATATATATATATATATATATATATATATATATATATATATATGCTAATGATCATATCGCATGTGTAAACGGGAGGTATGAAAGAAAAGAAAATGCATAGCAAGGGACACCTAAACACGTTTGAAAAAAGATTTGGTAAAGAAAGAAAAGTCAGGTCAGGTCACATATACCATGCAAGACAAAGTGCCAGAAGCACGATGGAGGAAAGTGTAACAACAATTTTTGTTGATAACTCTGAACATATCGCAAATAACACTCAGATAGGCCTCAGGTAATGCTTTACAAAAATTAACAAATCCCGACAATCAACATAATAAGACAAATGACGAAGCAAAATAAAAGATACAGAACGTCATCAAGGATATCCCAGCGGTACCGTCCCATTATTATCAAAATTAGAGTGCCCGTAGGTATCTGCCATCCAAACATGGGAGTGTAAGTTTCCTGTATCGCATTTTAGTGAGACCTCAAAATGAAAAATGCTTAGATATTCAATCATCACTTAGGATATTTCGGACAGTATTTGTGAAAGACTTTAGTATGGGATTGCATCAACCCGAAAAGTAAATGCTCTATGTAGGAACCATAATGGATAGACAGAAAGTTAAGCTTCTAAACGCGAGTTTGAAAAGCACTTCTTAGTAAATAATCCAAGCAATTGGTGACAGTAAAGATATTATTTTCACTTTCTAGACATACATATATGTCATATACAACTATCGAATGAGATGTGTTAGAGCGAATAACTGGACAGCTTCGGAATGTGAGACGATTCCGGCAAATACAAAAAGTCTGGACGCAGCAAGTGCGTTATGGTAGTGAATTTTCATACAAAATTTTTAATCAAAGATATGTCTTTTTTTAATGAAGGGAGGCATCCAATTTATGTACCAGTATAACCTATATAGTAAAAGTAATGTACCATATTTCCTCAAAATAACTTTATTGTTTGAAAAAGTACAACATTTTTCCAAAGATATACTTAAAATGTTTCCGAAAAAACTGGTCCGAATTTCCTGGCCAACGAACTTCAAGCTATTCACCCACCTACCAAGATATAATTATTCATAAAAAATTTTAGACGCAGAAAGTGCGTTATGGTAGTAAATTTTCATAAAAATGTTTTTAATAGCAAATATGTGTGTTTTTTTAAGAAAGCAGGCATCAAATTTGGTTACCAGTATAACCTATATAGTAAAAACAATGTGCCGCCTTTCATCTAAATAACTGTATTGTTTGACAATGTACAAAAATTTCCGAAAGTAAACTTAAAGTGTTCCCGAAAAAACTCGTTTCTTGGTCAACCTTATAGGTTAATAGCAAAT
Source organism: Tillus elongatus (assembly GCA_964006375.1). Taxonomy (NCBI): domain Eukaryota; kingdom Metazoa; phylum Arthropoda; class Insecta; order Coleoptera; family Cleridae; genus Tillus; species Tillus elongatus. The sequence continues at coordinate 118,223,468 of OZ023264.1, forward strand.
TGAGCTATCCAAATATGAAACATTTGATCAAACTCGCTACCATAACGCACTTGCTGCGTCCAGAATTTCTTTTCTTACAAACATGCATTATATTTCGATAGAAAATGCACAAATGCAATAACAAGGCGTGTTTGATTAAAAAAAAAAGATAATTTGTATCACCGACTTAAAATGTAGCTTAAGACACCCTATAATTAATATATACAATCTTTTTTCATATCTTGTATAATAACGGATATATTGAGCTTTATTGATTTTTTACGAAAATTCGACAAAAATTATATACCATTAAACGATAAACTCTATAGCTAAGGCTACTGCCAAGCATCAGAGAAAGGGTCTATTTGAAATGAATTTTGTGGAAACATATTAGTAAAATGAAGAACAATGACGGTTGAAACTAAGACTTCAGTGTTTGTAAAACGTTCTTCTTGAGACATTTTATTTCCTTAGCCCGTATTAGATTCAAGTTCTTTGCATAAATGTTGCCAATTTTGACGTTTTAAATCGCAACTTTGACGTTTTGAGGAAAACCCCAATTAATTTTTCTTTAAATGCCTATAAATTTTTTGTCTTTGGACCTACAGAGGTAGGTAACTTACCTATAAGGATATAAACCCGCGTACCAAATTTGGTTGTTCGTACTTTGTTAATTCCGGAGATATAATTTTATTCTCGAAAGAAAAGACAAAATTTTCCGGGAAAACCTGGGCAGACTTTCCTGGCTAACGAACTTTTACAATCCATTTGCAAAAGGAAGGTATTCACCAAATTTAATTTAAATCGGCCCATTATTTTTTTGAGTTACCGGTGTGATACATATATATATATATATATATATATATATATATATATATATATATATATATATATATATATATATATATATATATATATATATATATATATATATATATATACATATAAACATATAAAAATTTAAACTGACCCCGGATATGTGTTCTGGGGGGCCTAATTAGCGCTCATTCGAAGAAATTTTTTCGAAATTCAAAAGTCGGGATCTCCTCATTAGTGATTTTTTTAAAATTAAAAATCACTAAAAGCTTTTCGACAAAACTTGCAAAACCTTTTTTTCATGAAAATTAGCAATACATTTTTTCACGAAAATCCGAAAAAAATATTTTACAATAACTAATTAAACATTTATTATTAATTACAAATATTTTACAAAAATTTTACAAACAATGAATTCTATGGAAACAGATGAAAATTGTATACGGGACCTCCTTTTTTTTTCACGGATAATATAAAAAAAAACTTCTCTGAATGTGTTATTTCATGAGACTCTGCTATATATTGGTATAAGCGCCGTATCATAATTTGTTGATATGTGCCAAACATGTAAAATAATTGAAATAACTCGAAAACGATGAACGTTATCAAATTTTCCTCTCAAACATGCATTAAAATTCGATGGAAAATGCAAAAATGTAACAATATAAGAGGTGTTCGATTAAAAAAAAAATTGTTTCACCAACGATTTACGGGCCAGCCTGTGATTGTCAAGATAATTTTGTAAGATGCACCTCAAGACACCCTATAATTAACACATAGAATTTTTTTTAGTAACGGCAATATTGAGCTTTACCGTAGAAATGCGTCACCCTGTATATATATATATATATATATATATATATATATATATATATATATATATATATATATATATATATATATATATATATATATATATATATAACCGGTACAATCTGAAACTAACATTGCATATGGAGGTCTAAGGGGTTCTAGTTCGCGGTCATTTGAAGAAATCCTTTCACAATCCAAAAGTCGCGGTTTCCTCATTTGCGAGTTTTTTCTACGAAAATTTGATAAAAAGTATTAAACGATACTAGTAGACCCGTATACTGGTCGAAATTCCACTGCAATTCATTTAATATTTAAATATGAACGTTATGGACTTTTTTCTCATAGAGCATACCTCGACAATCTCAGTGAGTCTGTTAGATCACAAAGTTTTATGTGTTTGACATTTCCCGTGTTAATTTACAGTCAGCTCAGAACGGGGGAATCCGCCTGTCTAATTGAAACAAAGCATTGTTTAATCTGTTTCTAACACATTTTGTACATACATTTTATGTTTCTACACTCCTACAATATCACACTCTTCCGTGGGCGCAATGCGCTCAAGCGCTCATTTGAAGACATTTTTTCACAATTTAAAAGTCGCGATCTCCTCATTAGTGATTTTTTTAATTCACTAAAACAAAACCTAAATCATTTACAGTTGTGCGAAAGCAGCATTCTGTTTTTAAAGAGCTGGAAGCAATTAGCTCAGGGACGTCTTCCTTATACTACTTTGACATTCGATGGTAGCTCACTAAAAATAATAAGCCACCCAAAACAAGCTCTGTTTCCGAAAGGAATGCCAAGTTTCAAGTCAATTACTCTTACTAAACAAATTAGATTATGAATGTCCTGATTATCAAAACACGTGGTATGTTATGATATTTTAGACTTTTATGTATAGACGCAATATGACCGCCCATAATTCTCTTAAACAAACAACGCAATGCCAGGTAATCGTTCTGGTTTAAGCTATTTATATTTTATTCTAGGTTGCAAATCTCAGTCCACTTCGTTGCCAATAGTGCTGTATACGTACAGTCAGGCTGCCTATTTGCCAATAACAGAGACCTTGACAAATTATGAAAGCAGCATGTTATACCGAAAATACACCATAATGAATATTTTGACTTGCAATCAAAAGCGTTGCATGGAGTGGCAAAAACCTGCTGAAGCTCCATCTAGAAAATATCATCTTTGTGCAAGAAAACTTCTTGCCACGGGCTTTAAGATTGGAAGGTCGTATTGTTCATTGATTTTCTTGATAAGCAGCGTACAGTTAATGGCGCCCACTACTGCCGGCTCCTTGATAAGGCAAAACTGGCTCGGCGAAAAAAGCGACTGCAGCTGCTTTGACCCAAGAAAAACAAGAAACAATCTATTGCAAAATACTTAAACATCCGCCTTATAGCCCGGATTTGTGATTGTTACATGTTAGGGCGACTCAAAGAAGAACTTTGAGGACGGCGTTTTGATGACGACCAAGACGTGCAAGCGTTTGTCTGCAATTGGTTAGAAACACGACCAAATTCATTTTCGATAATGGCATTATCATACTTCCAATCCGCTGGGAAAATGTACTGGCAAAAGGAGAGGCTACGCGAAAAAATAAGAGGCATTCAAGAGTTTCCTTTTTTGTGTGATGAATTTATTTTAAACAAAATTTTATATTTGATTCACCCTCGTAATATTTTTTGTCTGGATAATTGCGTTGTTTTATCCACAAACACAACAAAGAGATCTCTTGACTTTGTCCTGATTAAATTAAAATATTTGGCAAACGGAAAATATGCACCATTTGTCTTCATTCTAATTGCATTTTACTGCATAACAAATAAAAGAATGCATCAAAATGCATTTAATAAAAGCTGAGAGGAAACGGAATACTGTTCTTCTTCCTTGAAATTTGTAACGTCAGTTTATTGTAAACTCAGACTACTAATTAAACTTTTTAAATAATGAATTCAAGAAATCTGTACGCAGCAAGTATGTTATGATAGTCAATTTTGATGAACATGTTTATAATAATAGAAACCATGTACTATATTTCATCAAAATAACTTTATTCTTTGAAAAAATGGAAGAACTTTCCTAAAATAATTTTAAAAGCTTTTCTAAAAAACTGCTCCGGTTCTCTTGACCAACGAACCTATTTAGGAAATTTAAGCACAAAAACTACACCTTCAAATATAACTCCATTTATTCTACATAACCCGCATTTATTTTAAAATCTATGTTTTAAAATCTCCAATTTTGTCGTTTCAAATCGCGACTTTAAGAAGAAAAACTATACAATTTTTAAAGTAATTTTTCTGATACTTGACCTTTTAGGGCCAAAACAAGTTTGTGTGTCATAATTAATAGATTTTTTTACCATACACACTTTGGTAATGCTCATTTGAATTTTGGTATGTAGTATAAGTCTCAAAGTGGGAACTTGCATACCAAATTTGGTTGGGTTGCCATAGCTTTGTTATTTTCTAAAGAAAAACATTTTCGGAAACGAAACTGTTGAGTTTCTTTTCCTGAAAGACTGGTGCGAGTTTCATAGCTAATAAGCCTATAAAAGCGACTATAAAGGCCCAATGATTTGTGGTACGTACTATATGTATATATATATATATATATATATATATATATATATATATATATATATATATATATATATATATATATATATATATATATTACTGGAAAATTAAATTAGACATCGTGCAAACATATAAAAATGACACTGGCATAAAGAGGCAGACTCACAGGATTCACAAAATTTGACAGAAATGGCTGCAGACAGCATTATAAGTTCCTATATTATTGAAAATATTTTAGCGTCTACAACCATTGCAATAATACATCGTTCTTATCTTGGTTAACCTACGTACTGGTAGAAATAATTCGGATGTTCCGAAGGATAATAAATTGTACTTCTCTACAACATGGTCCCAATGTTCCACCAGATGTCGATACACTATTTTTTAACTGATTAATGTGGGGTCAGCAAAATCGGCAGATTTCAATTCCTTGGATTTTTTCCACGAGTTCATCTTAAAAATGCGCTATATAAAATTTATTCGGCAATATAGAACGATTTAAATGTAATATATCTCCAGATGATATTGGTATAATTTATGGAACGTTTGTGATTCTGTCAAACCAGGCAAGGCCACTGGTTTTTGTATGTAGTCAAATAACCCCTAGTCCTATTGAATGTAATTCTTTTTTCCTTTAAAGATATGAATTTATGTAATAAATCGCCATTTAAACTGTGTTGGTTGTTTTCAAATATCTTTAGCTATTAATTATAAAATTAGTACTTAAAAATGTTAAGTTTTTAAAATCAGCACCTCATATATAGTAATCTGTTCAATCAAGTTATCAAGGACGTAGCACTCAAAAGACCTTTAACGTTATAATTTAAACAAGAATTGCAAAAAATTGCGATAAAAAAATATTCATCATGCCTGGACTCTTTTCGTAAATACAGATTTCTCAAAAGTATTAAGGTTAGGAGAAAGCGCAGTTAATCCTAAAAAAGGGTTAATTTTAATTTAAAGTACAAACGCGGAGGCTAACTGTAAAATGTTTTTTGTCTATCGGTCTCTATGTCTGTCGTTTTGTAACCACGATAACTTTAGAACCAATCGAGATATCGTCCCCAAATCTGGTATACAGTTATCACCCGAGGAACGAACGCTTCGGATTGTTTTAGGGTAAAATCGCTTCAGGGAGTAGGGGATGAATGGGGAATTATTTGGTAAAAATAATTGACAGTTTTTCGTTAAAACTTGAGTATTAGAACGTTTTAGGGTTTGTTCATTAGAAAACTTTTAAGTTCATCAAACATCTTGTATTCTGTGCTGAAATTAAATTAAGAGTTGAACGTGTGGGGGTGGAATACCGGTGACAGAAATTTCAATTTTTTTTGTTAGAACGGCGTAAAAAGTCTTAAAACTTGATTCTGGAACAAACATTTTTTGTCTGTCGTTCGGTCTGTCGACCTGTACGTCTGTATTTTAGTAGGCGCAATATCTTTCAAACAAACTGAGATATCATCTTCAAGTTTGGCATACAGTTAGTACCCGGCAAAAGAGCGCTTTCGAGTTATTTTTGGATAAGATCGCTACAAGAGATAGGGGATAAATGAGGGGTTATTTCGTGAAAATTCACATTTTTTCGTTAAAACTCGAGTAATATAACATTTCAGAAGTTTATTGGTACAGGAATGGGAGTATTTGCTTGGTGGTCAAGCCATGGACCCTAAATTCATTTCGATGTCTTTCGGATGAGAGTAGATTACCACAGCTATGTGGAAGTTATGATTCAATTTGCAGCGCTATTTTTTGAGTATTTTTTATTAATGACATCGTGCAGGAGATAAGCAATGAATGTCCTCTTTATGCAGATCATATAAAGGTTTTTATATAGGGTGAACGCGGATATCGATTGTCACCTTCTGTCGTTCTGTGTAGGCAGGATTGTGACATGAATCGCCTGTACCCGAATCCTGCTAAGTGCTGGGTCGTTTCTTATACAAGGAAAATCAATAAAGTTAATTTTCCACGTGGAATAAAGAACATTAGAGTAGAGAGGCAATGAACAATCTGGGGGTTGTTTTTAATAAACAGTTATCATTTAGTGACCACGTTGAGTCAATCGTTTCAATAGCCTCAGCTTCGTCTTCATGAAATACTAGAAACTTTGACCATTTAAAGACATCTCAACGACGACAGTGATTTGAAAAATCATCCGCCGCCGGTGAGTCTCGAACCGTCGTCCCCCGAGTCCGTATTGGAAAGTCTAAATTGACTTTCCGGCACGGCCACGGAGGCGCTATACGTGGCGTTTCTTAGATCATACCTAGACTATGCAACTGTTTTCTGGAACGTTGCAGCTGTTGAATCAATGCAGCGTCGGTACATGAAAACAATTATTTATTTTCGCAGAGATGGTGTTTGGCCACCGCAAGAATGCCCAAATGATGTTTTGTTGCGCGCTTATGAACTTTCCAGCTTTTCCACCAGCAGCGTGGTCGAAGGTGTATTTCTTGTGTACTATACAGGCTAGTTAACAACGCAGACGATTGTCCGAAACTGTTGTAAGAGCTTAATTTTCACGTTCCCTCAAGATTGTTTAAGCACACATGTACGTTTTATGTTTCTACCCCGCGAACAAATTTACTATTTTATCCTCTCCTTATTGCATGTAAAAACTAGAGGTTTCTTATTTAAAAAAACGTATTGACATATTTTGCTCTTTACAGATAAATATTTTAATTTCTTTTGTCTAGGATGTGCTGTAATAATTTATTTTTGTTGGTATTGTTTTTAGATAAATTGTATTGCTTTACCGTTTCTCTTTATCTTCCACTGTAATATTTTCGATCATAGACGTAATTGTCATCTATGACGTCAACAACTTTTGTCCATCGAATAACTGAATACTTTGTGGTTTAATACAGAAATTCCTAAATGTAAAAGTTAAGGTGATTCTATGTTCTACTATTCTAAAAATAACTGACGTTGCTTCTCTCCGACACCGACAGCTACGACGAAAAATTTTCCAGGTTCCTGTTTGGTAAGATTTTAAGACAAATTTTAACATTTATGTGCACAACGAGCAGAATGCTGCCGTATGCTGGATTATATCAATTCCATCCAGGTACGAAACACTTTACTTTCAGGATATAAAATTTGTCTTAACCTAAAATGTATTTTCTCCTAGTTTTTGTCGTTTTAGATGTACTTTAATCTGCCTGCTTACTTTTTTCTATATGTAAGCGCTTATTTTTATTAAACATATTTTGTAAGCTGATGCTTTTTGACACTTGTTTCCTAATTACATTGTGATATGTACGACAGGGTCGCCATCTCGGTGCAGAACTAGGTAGTATGTTGTCACGACAGTTCCAAATAACACAAAATGTTATAAAATAGAGAGTGTGTACAACCAACTAACAATTTTGTAGAATCTCAGCCCTGGCCCATTTCTTCCTTAATATAGAGACAACGTATGTAAGGCTAAATCTATTCTCACCATAATTAGAACCGCAGACTGGTTTCGCTCTGATTATAGCTCATCAGTGCGGTATACTAATTACAGCGAGAATATACCTATAAAGTAATACGGCTGTGGTAGCCAGCTTCCTTAGTTTCACGCTGCTTCTTAAATAATTATTTGATGTAACTGTAATCAATTAGCTGCAAGTTAGGGTGCTTTTTGGCTTATTTAATAAACCGGCGCGTTGCCACAAAGCATCACACTAACCATAAAACAGTTCCAAGAGAAAACCTCTTCTTTTTATTTAGAACATCCCGTTCGGAGCAGGGGGCTGTCCCGTGTACAACACGCCCCATTTAATTTATATCTCATGCCCAAGTTTTTATATTTAATTTATTTGTTTATTATTTTATTTTAATGACTATAAATGGCAACGCATTTTTTTAAACCTGCCAGTCATTAATGATAGCAAAAAAAAGTTACACTGGCGCCCTCCCTCTACCCTAAGTTGTACTTTCTTGAGAGCCTGCAGACTGTATGTCTTGTAAAAAAAATCAGTGCCATTTATATGTATTAAAATATAATAATAAATGAATAGATCAAATATAAGTAACTTGAGCTTGAGATGTAAATAACGTAGGGCGTAAATTCTCGCATATGTTATCCGCATGTGGGGTCCCACTAAGCATGGTAACTTACAAATGCTTACCGCAACGTTAGATAATTTACCATTAAGCAAGTTAAGTTTGCAACATTTCTAAATGTTTGCAGCCAAAAAACCAATGCAAACTTACAAATGAAACTTTAACATAACTTTCAAATGTAATATCTCCTTTGCCGGCTTGTTGTTTTTCTCCATTTGTAAGCTCACGTAAAGTGACAATTGTAATGTTTCTGAAAGTTTGTTTTAATTAACAATTATTTGAATTCCCTCCATTTTCGTATTCGTGTGTGTTCGATCGTATGGCATCGTCGTCCAATAGCAACATACAACACTAACGCCAACAGCGAGCTGACTCTGACAATGCGCCCGGTATTAATGATTAATGGCGGATTGTTGTTTATTTATGATATCATAAGCTGTTATTCGATCTATGTATATTTACATGTGTTTATCATGCAAAAAAGAGCAATAAGGACAGGGAATGATAAAGCTCGCAACATCAATACCAGGTGCAGGCATGAATTAAAAATACAGTTGCACAAAAAGGAGAAAACAAAGCAGATGTTTGATTACTTGGGAATCAAATTCCTCAGTTTTTTTACCTAATGTTATTAAGATGCTCCCACTAACACGATTACAGTAGGCACTAGTGGATGTTATAAAACAAAAACCAAGGTGAAGGAATTTATTGGGGCTCTAAACTAATGTGTAGTGTATGTGTGAGTGCGTTAGGCAAAAGCTTTGGAAGGCAAGTTACACTAGCTACAGACTTTTTTTATATATACATAATTCATTGTAGTCATAATTTTGTTTTACTTTAATTCAATGTTTCTGAATGTACACAGTACTATACTTACTCGATAGGGATAGTTAAGACATATGCGTTAACACTTTCTGAGAGTGTCACCATATTTAAGCTATTTTCGCATTGAAGTTGTATTCATTTTCATGCGCTTGATTTATCCATTGCATATTCTTACGTTTGCTTAATTAAACATTCTCTAAAATCGAAATGAACGCACCATTTTAGATATTTCTTTTTTTCACAATTGTATTTGATATGTTGACTTTATTTTATGTCAAATATGTTACCACATATTTTACAAGCTAAAAAAATTATCTCCTCTCAAAATAAGTAATGCTACTTCGTTTTTGTTATTGGTGTTTCACACACATCTTCCTAGATCACAGAGTTATTTAGTAAAACAATATCAAAAACAATTAATTGGTATTCATTTAGAAAAAAGAATTTTTTAAATCGGTCAATTAATGACGATACAACGAGTTCAAGTTATCTATTTTGTCGCTGAGTTTTGACTAGAACTGCATTTTAGGCTAAACATGGACAGGCCCTATATGTCTTAACTATCTCTATCTAGCAACTATAGTCAGTACTTACAAAGACAGTGACTTAACATGGTTGATGGTCAATAAAATCTATATATCTGTCTATCAGCAGAAATGAAATCTTTTGTAAGTCTTTAATTTTTTTATGTAATAAAGATTTTATTCTAATTAACATTGTCTTAAGTAATTTTTTACAGTTTTATAAGAAATATATATTATGTATAAATACACCTATACCTATATTCAGCATTAGTTTGTAACGTGAAATAAATTCAATTAATCAAATACAGTTTCTTTTTTTCAAAAATGCTTGGACACATTGGTTAGTATTTCAAGCTGCAGTTTTTAAAAAAGCTATACAGTATGTACCATATTTGAAAAATGACTTCATCGATAATTTCTTTAAATCAACCCTACGTTTTTGTTGACTATTATTAAAGTTCTTACATGTGAAGTTGTAGAAAACCAGCAGATTTAAAATTTTTATTCATTGATAACTACACAATTTTTTTTCGTGCTTTCAACTCAAGATTTATAATAAAAATTTGAAATTTGGTGGTTTTGTATTGCTTGGTGTGTACTTTAAAAATAGTCAACAAAAAGCTGAGGTTGTCGTTTACAAAAATTATCAATGACATTTGACACAAATTGTATAATATATTTTTGAAAAGATTGTAATTGAGAATATTATCTGACTCCGAGCATTTTTGAAAAAAAGCTGAAGTAGATTAATTGGAATTATCCCAAGTTACAAACTTGCACTGTATATATAATAGATACAATTGCAGATAAGTTGCAAATGTAAGTTTAAATTTTACAACTTTGCTAGGCCCTTTTAAAATTGAAGCTTGCTGTAAGATAACATTTGTAAGTATAAAGAAAATTTGTAACAGCTCACTAAAGTAAACTTGCAGTAAAGTTACAAAAGAAACACTTACATATGCAAAGTCACTGGGGGAAAGATTTGCCATTTGCAACAAACTTGCAGGAGGCTTTCTGCAAGTTATCTATAAAACTTACACTTGCTTTGGCAAAGATTCTGCAATGTTAATGCAATATTACCTTGCTCAGTGGGTAGAACCGTATAGGAAGAAGAAATAGAGGTCTGTTTTGTATAATTTATTGCTAAAAAATATTGAACGTTGACAATGTAATTAATTAAGAAAGCAAAATGATAATTGATGACAAACTGTGAAAATTGAAATTATCACTTTAGATAAATTGAAATATAAATTGAAGTAAAACAATCAAATTAAGCCAATTTTACTTAACGTGGGATGTTGCCATTTAGGGTATGTGACGGCTTTATTTTCAGAATGAAATGACCAGTTGGAGCTGGTAAAAGGCGATATGTGTGCAGCTGAGCGCTGCCCTGTAGAGTTAAAGCTTTTCTGCAGCTTCATGGGCCCCCATCTTAAATGGCGTTCCTTTCGGGGTTGGTAGCATTAGCCACCTACTTGAACGGTGGCAACTTTGGGGCTGGTGACATTTACCTACTTGGTTCGAACGGTGTTGTATATGTTGACATTTGTCTCCTGCTCTGAACGGGATGTTCTAAATAAAAAGTATGGGCGCGGCAAGTCCGTTACTGAAGTGATTTTTCATAGAAATGATCTGGCACCAAATATTTTCTTATAACTTTTTTTTTCTTGCAACATAGAAATATAAATTTTGGTATATAGTCTCTTTTTAATATCATAAACTTACGTATCAAATTTGGTTACCATAGCTTTTTCATTTTTGGACATAAACATTTTTTTCGAAGGAAAACCCAAAATTTTCCTGGAAAACTAGTTCGATTGCCCTGATTAACGAACTTATCCAAGCCACTTACAAACGGAAGGTACCTGCCAAATTTTATCAAAATCGGCTACTTATTTCTTGAGTTATTGGTGTGAAACGTATATATATATATATATATATATATATATATATATATATATATATATATATATATATATATATATATATATATATATATATATATATATATATATATAAATCGAAACTAACCCCGGGTATGGGTTTTATGAGTCCTAGTTCGCGCTCATTTCAAGAAATTTTTCAAAATTCCAAAGTCGGGATCTCCTCATTAGTGATTTTTTTCTAAGAAAATTCATTAAAACAAGAGATCCTCTCTTGAAATACGCTGTTTTGTGATTATAGTGTGATGCTTTGTGGCAACGTGCCCGTTTATTAAATCAAGTGAAACGCAGCTTAACTTGCAACTAAGTGCTTACAGGTTAAAATAATTCTTCAAAAAGTAGCGTGAAATTAAGTAAGCATCACCTTACAAAATACTTGTAACAAAAATAAGCAATTATACATAAAAAATAGGCGGGACGATTAAATCACATCCAAAACGCTAGAAACTAGGAGAAAATACATTCTCGGTTGACACAGATTGTATATATTGAAATTAAAGTGTTTTATACCTGGATGTAACTAATATATCAAGCATAATACATTATTCTACTAGTTGTTCACCCTGAATGTTACAGTTTGTTTTAAAATGCGACCAAAGAGGAAATTGGTTAATTTGTCGTCGTATATATAGCTGCCGATGTCGAAGATAAGTGACTTTAGTTATTTTTGAATAATAGAACATAGAATCACATTATCTTTTAGATTTTAAAATATCTGTATTACACCACAGAGTATTCAGTTATTCGCTGGAGAAAAGTGGTGAGGTGATAGATGAAAATTATGTCTATGGTTAGAAATATAACAGTGGAAGATAAAGAGAATCGTGTAAAGCGTTACAAAGTAATTTAATTGTATTTGTTTTAGTTTTTGCTAATCTTTTTCATGATACTGTAATTAGTGTTTCCTTACCATATGAATTGTTGACTCTTTTGATTTCCTAGTAAATTATTATTATTATTGTTATTAATATTATTATTATTACTTAGTGCGAAAGAGATAAATAATGGATTTCCCAAAGTTGTTTCTGCAAAGTTTGAGCATCTGAAGTTAACAGATGACAGCTGAAAAATTCAGCCTACTACCTACTTTTGGAAATATATTATTTATTTATTTTAATATAATTAGATTTTACAATACATTACAGGCATAGCAGTGTATGTATGTATAGACAGATGGCGTACAGTAAAATTGCGATAACAACTAATGTTTATATTTCAAACCTGCTAAAATTTTTTGCCTCGCCCACTGAGTAAACCCATTCCTTAATAAAACTAAAGGTAGCCAAACAAGAAAAATTAAAAAAAAATAGAAAACCGACTTCATTAAGGATAACTCAAAAACTACAGGTCAGATCTTAATCAAATTTATATGGGATCGCATGAAAAGCACCAACCTTCAAATAAAACAGAACCATCGAAATCGATTCACCTAGAAAAAAGTTCTGAGGTAACATATATAAAAAAAGTAGAGTCGAATTGAGAACCTCCTCCTTTTTTGATGTCGGTTAAATATAAAGCCATTATGGTACTTAATTACCTGATTTATCAGTAAATTATTTTAAATAGAGTTCTCATAAATTAATTAAATATGACATTTTAAAGTGAACACCCTGATTCACCCATTATACCATTCCTCTCACGTACAAAACAGAAATAGTAAATTATTTAATGACACATACAGCAAAAGTGTTTTCCTGTATAAATGTTTGATGTGTGTGATTCCCAACAGTCCTCCCTTGAATTCTTAACACGAAACATGAATCATCTTTCTGGAGAAATGAAATATGGTGCATTATTTGTCGAGTTTGATATATTTATGAGGATATCACGAGATTACTGACAAAAATACTGTCCTCTATCAAATATATAAGCAGATATATGCCTTTTCTCTTTAAAATATCACACTAAAAACAATAATATTGTTAAATAACTCGTGATCTACCTAGTCGACAGTAATCGAAATTTCTACTAAAATTATTATATCTTCATTTATCGTTCCTTTATACCGGTGGCTATAATATAAACACACAAAATAAAAAACAGCAAAAGAAAAGTAAATAATATTAACTTTTCGTGTATGGGTGATTGAGGCCAATTGATTCGTTGCTACCAGAACCAAATTAAGTCCACTTTGAGACATTCTTTACCTTGTGTTTTTCTAAATTAACATCTAGAAAGTACTTTGCAGTTGCCTGCACGTAGTATTAAGGTTGACAACTTTTTTTGTCGGAAAATAACTCAACATGTATTTTAAGAAAGACTTAAGAAAAGTGTTTTTAATAAAAAAATTGTATTTTTCAAAGTCAAGTTTTTACTGCATTAAATATATATTTTTGTGCTTTTAGTTCAAGCTAAATGTTGGTTTTCTCTAAAAGTTTGATAGTTAGTCTTACAATCTACAACCAGATTTAAATGAACAAATAACCCAACTATATCAAATTCTGAACTCCCTGTTTCTCCCTTCTCGTCACTTTACTACACTCATCACCGAGAGAATTCTTTCAGTGAAAGCTGAGGTTGCAGGAAGAGAAAGCAGATAAGAAACTTTTTTTTTTATATTTAGAAAATTATCACATTCATTCTTAAGTACACATTGCCACTTGTCCGTAGTAGTTTTTTCTAAAACATCTTTGTCATTACTTGCTGATTGTCATTGACGATCTTAATATTCTAGTGAATTTTTATTAAGAAAAATTCACTAATAGACAGGTATCGATGGTGAGACTTTGCAAAAATTATATATATATATATATATATATATATATATATATATATATATATATATATATATATATATATATATATATATATATATATATATATATATATATATATATATATATGTGTGTGTGTGTGTGTGTGTGTGTGTGTGTGTGTGTGTGTGTGTGTGTGTGTGTGTGTGTGTGTGTGTGTGTGTGTGTGTGTGTGTGTGTGTGTGTGTGTGTGTGTGTGTGTGTGTGTGTGTGTGTGTGTGTGTGTGTGTGTGTGTATCCAACCGCTAACTCAAAAAATAACTAACCGATTTCAATGAAACTTGGCAAGTGCCTTTATTTTATTAATGGCTTGAATAAGTTTGTTAAGCCAGGAAAATCGAACAAGGTTTTTCGGGAAAATTTTGAGTTTTCTTTCGAAAAAAATTTTTTTATGGAAAATTACAAATCTGTTCTAATGAAATTTGGTGTATAAATATCCACGGGAAAGACCCTACTATATACCAAAACTCAACTTTCTAACTTTATAAAAAATTAAGTTATTTAAATTTTGAGTTTTCCTTCGAAAAAAAATTTTTCTCCAAAAATTACAAAGCTATTTTAATGAAATTCGTTGCTTTGAGAAAGACCTTGCGACAAATTAAAATTCAACTATCTAATTTTATATAAAATTGAGTTATTTAAATTTGAAGGATTTAATAAAAATTCACTACCATAACGCACTTGCTGCGTCCCGAACTTTTTTTCAACTCTAGATTTTTAATTCCGTTTTCAGTATATTTAAATTTCAGCCTTTTTTATCAAGGATATACAATTAGGTATCGAAAGACAGTTACTCTCTAGTGAATTTTCGTAGAAAAGATTCACTATTGGGGAGATCTCGACTTTTGAATTTTGAAAGAATTTCTTAAAATGAGCGCGAACTAGGACCTCTAAAACCTACGTCCGGGGTCAGTTTCAAGTTTTATATATAAGGTGGCGCTTTGAAAACGATCTGGCCGCCATAACTGCCAGGAATAAATTTGTCGAGAGAAACCTGAAACAGGTCAAGTTTGCTTGTGAGGGAGACAACTTTTGACACAAAAGTATAGCCCAAGCTTTACCCTATTAGGCGGTGGTGTCATGCATCAATTTTTTAAAAAGCTATTGATTCCTTATACATTGCTTTTTATTTTTGAAATTTGGTCTATTCGTTTAGAAGTTTTTTGAAATATCACTAATGCATTTCCCGAGAAATTCTTAATGCTTGAGTTGGGACTCACCAGCGTCCACTACAAGATTAAAATGTTATTAAACGTTTGCGTTGGTAATAAAAAGTCATTTAGGTTAAAAGAATTATCAAAATTTATACAATTTTATGGAAGTTGACGGTGCTCAATTTAAACATTTGTTGGATTAAAATTTAATTTGTTGGTATGATGGTTTGTCGGTTTAATAGAATGTTTCTAAGTGAAACGATTTAGTTCTTCAATTTCTTGGAAATTCATTAGTGATATTTCAAAACTCCATATCTTCTAAACGAATAGACCGAATTTCAAAAATAAAAAGGCAATGAATAAATTACCATTTCCACAAATTTTAGGGATGACACAACCACTTAGTAGGGTAAAGTTTGGGCTACACTTTTTGTGTCAAATGTTGTCCCCCGCACAAGCAAACTAGACGTATTTCAGGTTTTTTTAGACAAAATCTTTTTCTGGAAGTTACGCCTGCCAGCTCGTTTTCAATAGGCCATTCTGTGTATATATATATATATATATATATATATATATATATATATATATATATATATATATATATATATATATATATATATATATAAACACTGATAACTCAAAAAATAATGGACCGATTTTAATAAAATTATTTTTGTTAATGGCTTTGATAAGTTTGTTAGCCAGAAAAATCAAACTAGGTTCTCCAGAAAAAATATGGGTCATCTTTCGCAAAAAATTTTATCTCCCAAAATATAAATGCTATGGCAATCAAATCTAGTAAATAGGTTAACGTTGTAAAAGGTAAAATACGCGCCAAAGTGTAGGTATTTACGTTAAAAGAAAAAAAGTTATAAGCATTTAATAACCAAATGTTTGGTGCCAGATCATTTCTATGAAAATTCACTTCCATAACGCACTTAATGCCTCCAGACTCTTTGTTTTTAAATAACGTATCTGATATGAATAAACTCTAGACGCAGTAAGTGCGTTAAGGTAGTGAATTTTCATAAAAATGTTTTCTATAACAAATATGTCTTTTTAGTTAATTTTCTTTAAAAAAAACATTAATGAACCCGACTTTTGAGTTTTGAATAAATATCTTTTCAAATGAGTGCAAACTAGGTCCCTTAGAACCCATATCTAGGGTCAGTTTCAATATATATATATATATATATATATATATATATATATATATATATATATATATATATATATATATATATATATATATATATATATATATATATATATATATATATATATATAACACCGATAACTCAAAAAAATGGGTCGATTTGGATCAAATTTGCTGAGTACCGTCTTTTTGCAGATGGCTTGGGTAAGTTCGTTAGCCAGGAAAATCGGCCCAGGTTTTATCGGTTTTTTTTTAATTTCTTTTGAAAAAAAAATATGTCCGGAACCAGCGATCTAAGGGAAACCAAAAAACGCGTGTTTTTTATAAAGGGTGACCCATGTACCAAAGTTTTGCTCTGTAAGTGGAAAGACAAAAATGTTATGGTCATAAAAAATTGAGGTTTTCCTCAAAAC
This sequence comes from Tillus elongatus, assembly GCA_964006375.1. Taxonomy (NCBI): domain Eukaryota; kingdom Metazoa; phylum Arthropoda; class Insecta; order Coleoptera; family Cleridae; genus Tillus; species Tillus elongatus. The sequence goes on from OZ023264.1 coordinate 118,240,482, forward strand.
GTCAAAGTCGCGATTTGAAACGTCAAAATTGACAACATTGAGGCGAAGAGCCTGAAACAAATACGGATTATGTAAAGAAAATGTCGCAAGAAGAGTGTTCTGCAAACCCGTAAGTTTCAGCCTCAACCGTCATTGCCCTTCATTTTACTAAAATATTTCCAGAAATTTCATTTCAAATAGATCCTTTCTATGGTGCTTTGGCGGTAGTTTTAGTTAAGCTTATGGTTTAACGGTCTATAATTTTTAGCTAATTTTCGTAGAAATGTTACGTTATGAGATAGCGACTTTTGAATTTTAAAGGTTTCTTCAAATGAGCGCCAATTAGGCCCCATATACATATCGGGGTTTAGTTTTAGTTTTTATCTGTTTACGTATATACAGGGCGACGCATTTCTACATTAAAGCTCAATATAATTGTTATTATACAAGATACGAGAAAAAGTTGTATACGTTAGTTATAGGGTGTCTTGAGCTGCATTTAATGAAATTATTTTGACAATTACAGCGTGGCCGGTAAGTCGCTGATGATACCTACAATTTTTTTTTCGAATACCTTATATATTGAATTTTTGTATTTCTTATCAAAATATGATGCATGTTTGTAAGAAAAAAATCGAGACGCAGTAAGTGCGTTTTGTAACGCAGTTTTAAATGCTTCACATTTCAATAACTCAATTTGCTATTAAACCAAGGTTTGTTGGCTAGGAAACCAGTTTTCTCGGAAACTTTTTAAGTTTATTTTTGGAAATTTTTACTCCATTTTCAAACAATAAGTTATTTTGATAAAATATGGTACATTGTTTCTGCTATATAGGTTATACCGGTAACCAGACTGATGCGTGCTTGCATTAGAGGAACATACATGCTATTAAAAGCATTTTTGTGAAAATTCACTTCCATAACGCACTTGCTGCGTCCAAACCTCTCTAAATAAAAAGAGACAAACTTGGTATAACGTATATAGTAGAAACCGTGTACTATATTTCATCAAAATTACTTTATGGTTTGAAAAAGTACAACAATTTTCTGAAAATAAAGTTACTCTTTCCTAAAAAAAACTGATCCGATTTTTCTGGCTAACGAAGCTACTTACACACCTTCCCAGGTAACTATATATATTTGAGTAACCAAAAATATACCCAAAATTTTTTTTTTCAAAAATTAAAAAAAAAACTCGCGAAAATGTTCTATTTTCTTTACATAATTGTGATGTTACAAAAAAACAATATTTTTACCAAAATCAGCTAAATAATTATTTTTCAAGAAAATGTTAATTACTTTTTTTACAATACCTTATCAAACATTTATTATTAATTACCAACACTTCACCAATCCTACAACATGTAATTTCTAGAGAAAGACTAAAAATCATATTTTTTTAACAAAAATTTTTTAAACATTCATAAAATTTAAATTATATACCTAATTTATGATTAAAATTGAAAAAAGACATGTTGTTTTTTTTTAGCTTTCCACGGAAATATTAACCAGTGGAAGTTAAGAAAAACAAACGGAAAAATACTTATATTTTCATTGCACAAGCTGACAGAAATAAGAAAGTATTTAGGTTTGTCACCCTGATGTGTCATTTGACATTAATTTGTAAAAACAAATTCTCAACTGCTTTTATATATTATGAAAATGGAAACATAGATAACCAGCAAACTGATTATTCATCACCTGTTCTTGTACCAAAGTTAATTTAAATATTTTAACATTTTTGTTTGAAAATTCGCTAAATAGTCACACAATCGGTTATTCGAATTGAATAAAAAACTGAAAAAGAAATGCTAAACTAATCCATACATGAATCATGGTACGCGTTTATAAATCTTACTATTTCCACAACTAGGGTCTTTAGATATAGTGAGTGTTATATAAAAGTTGAAGCATATGGCATTTCGTTCACTTCTAAAACACAAAATACAGGTAGTTCCACTTGAAAAAATTGAGTTGAGGCAGGTTCAATTTTTTCAAATGCAGTCACAATTTGAGAGGGCCTGATATGGCATCTCCATTTTTCGACGAATAACACAAACTATAAACAAAAATATCTCTAAATGCTTCGTTCTGACGCGACTCGGCTATTTACTGGTAAAGACGTCGTATCAAAATTTTTGATATGTGCCAAAAACTTTTAAAATTGCAAAAACTTTAAATAACTCAAAAACCATGAACAATATCAAATTTATTCCCTAGAAACACGCATTATAATTCGATGGAAATGCAAAAATATTATAATATCAGTTGTTTTCTATTAAAGAAGAATTGTATCGCCAACGACTTATGAGCCATCCTGTAATTGTCTAGATAACTTCATAAGATGCAATCAAAGACACGATAATCAACGTAGAGCATTTCTTCTCGTATCTAGTATACAAACGGATATATGAGAAATGCGCCACTTGCATATGTGTAAACAGATAAAACTGAAACTGGCCCCAGATATGGGTATATGGGTTCTAGGCATATGCTCATTTGAAAAGATATTTTCAAAACGTAAAAGTCCTACCAATAGCGTTTTTTCCAAGAAAATTCTCTAAAAATTATAGACCAATGAACCAAAAACTCTATAAAGGAAGCTAATCTCAAAGCCTAAAAGAATAGATCTATTTTAAATGAATTAGCTACAATTCTTTTATAAAAATGAAGGACAATCATTGTTGGAGCCGAAACTTAGGAATTTGTAAAATATTTTGCTAAAAAAGCAACTAAAACAGGTTGTAAACATGACTTTTACAGTAACAGAGATCTACTTCCGCAAGTAAAACATGTGTGTAATATCAGGTGGCAGAATCATTGGAATAAGTTTAAAAGTAGCTGTAACAAGCACTTCAGTAGTATCACCCCTAATCTAAGAAAACATCCCATTTACAAAGAACTGTTGCTTCCTAGGTACTTGTCTACGACACTTAACAGAATTATCATAGGCCATGGTGCTTTTAAGTCTCATTTGCATAAAATAAAAGTTGAAGACAATCCATTTTGCTCATGCGACAATACCAGCCCAGCTGATTTAAATCATTTGATTTTTTCCTGTATTATGCATCATGAACAAAGAAAAATATTATTTTGTAATTTGATAGAATACAATGTTTCCTTTTCACTTGATGTGACGTCACTTATGTATGAAGCTGTGTGTAATAAAAGTGTCATAGTAGCTTTCATGTGTTTTGTTAAAGACTCTAAGTTATCTAGGTTTATATAGGTCTTAGTAAAAAAATGATATTCTGTAAATTGGACTGTTCCACAAATATTGTACTAGTGGCAATATACTATATAGTCTTAAGGGATACTAAATAAACTTAGCAGATTAATGTATATTCAGAGAGATAAAAGTACGTTCCTTTGTGTTTTTCCTAGTGTTAACCTCTTTTGACCGCAGCCTCCCCAGTATGTTAAAAAGTTACCATGACAGGCTCCATTGGTGTGAAAAGCGTCCCAGTGTTTCTCCTGCAACAACTTGTAGCGTAGATGTGTGCATGCATATGTATGTGTGTGTATGTGCACATGAAGAGATAATGTGCATTTTCGGTCCTGCACATAGTGTTAAGTACTGGACGTATAAAGCCTATTGACGTGAGTGCGTATACATGAGTATATATGCGCTCGCGTATGTGTGTGAGTGGGGTATGTAAGTTTTAATTTTAGGATATATTTTTAGTAAACAGCAAGCGTATAGGGAGATAAATGAAGTCAAAAGAAAAAAGTTAAAGAGCTTGTTAGATTAACATTCTTAAGACAGGTTTTTCAATAATGAAAACCAAGGTCAGATGCATCCTTGTTCATTTTGAAGATTGATAGTGACTGAATGAGTCAGTTCTCAAAGTCAAGACTCTAATAAAAAGATAAAAAAAGAAATTGTAAAACACACCTCTTACGACATTTCTTCTACACAACCCATATTCATTTTAAGTTATTTGTCTAAAAATTTTGACGCTTTAAATCGTGACGTTGTAAGAAGAAAAAGAAGAAAATTTTCAAAATAATTTTATGGTATTTCTGGACCTTTTGCGCAAAGAAAACTTAATCTTTGTGTGTAATATATAATATATCTTGTTATCCACACAAAGTGTTTAGGTCTAATGCATTCTCTGGTCATCAGTGGCAACCAGTTTCACACACAGGAAGGTTCAAACCAGCCCAAGTCTGAATTTTGTGCCTCATTTTCCATGCTTAAATTCTGGACAACAATAAAATATTTTAGCACATAGTAAAGTAAGATACGTTTCAGAAAACTTAATTTTGATCTTTTTATACAATACTGATGTCTCAAATAACAGGCAAACACCTCTAAGCTTCGTCGACTATAACTGAACACCTGAGAATTGCTATTAATTCTATTAAAACATGTACCGCCAAGAAAATGACAATAAGCGGTATATACAGTAGAAACTATTTATGTCTTGCAACTGTAACAGCAATATTATAGTGATCGCATTTCTGCATCTTCTAAACAGCCCACAGAAAGTTATTTTCACAGTTTCAAGTTTGCACTCTAGAAAGTATTACATTGTTTGGGAAACAGGTTTACATTCTGGATTCTGGGTTAGTAGCGCTTGCTATTAGGTGGTAGCGTAACCGCCGACTGCTGGCTCGATGCATCTGCTTATAAGTTATATTCAAAGTGCATGTTGCACCGGATTCCTGCTTTATTAAATATTAAAATTGAAATAAAAGTGTCTGAAATAGTTGTAATGTTATTTAGGTGAGCTCTAAAACTGCCGTTTTCTGTGAAAATGTCGTTTTTGTTATAATAATATAATATAATATAATGCTTACTCACCAAAATTACATTCAATATGACAAACCAAATAATACAAAATGACCCAAACAATAGGTAAAGGTAAATAAATAAATAAATAAAGGTAAATAAACATGATAACACCCATAAAGGAAAACCTGCATATGGGTTACATTCTCATAGATATATTTACCCGGTTTATAATAATGTTGGTCTCCGTCACACCGACGTATCTTTACATGCAAAGGATTGAAACAGCATTTTAGCAAACTAAAAATTTAGAGATTATAAACATTTTACTTGTATGAACTAATAGGAAGCAACTACAAGATCTCCATAAGTATGGTCAAATATTGATGGACATGCAAATGTTCATATACACTCACTAACACACACACACACGCACGCACGGACCCACCCACACACACACACGCACACACACTTCCATGCACTCCCATAGACACCTAAAAACACGGAAGTTCGCATAATCAACGGGCAAAGTAACTCCCGGCATCAATCCACCGATGCGCTTTCTCTCTGGGTAACTGATTTATCCAAGACTTAATTATGCCCTTAAAAAGTACTTGGGAGTTCTGTTTCCTTATGGATTCTGGTATAATGTTATACATCTTGGGAGCTAGATAAATGTGCGACCGTTGACCAATGGTCTTTCTCATTTGTGGGACATATAAATATGTCGCATTACCTCTTGTTCCATAAATATGTTCCACGCGCCTGCTCGCAAAACACCTTTACGAGAATGCAGTAAAAGCGCGACAACGTATTCTTGTCCGGGATCCATCACTCCAGCCTCGCTGAATAACGCATACTTGGATAGGTATAACATTTATCAAGCAATAATCCCGTAATTAATATGGGTGTAAACTAATGCGTAATACATGATTCTCAGATGGTACAGGTCAAAGAATTTTTAAAGTATTTATATCTATATATTAGATATCTTATTTTGGCAGCCAATTCATTTATATGGGCATCCCACTTGAGGTGACTATCTATGGTAATACCGAGGTATTTGACAGTTGAGCTGGAGGACAGCCTCATATCACGGCCATTATATCTGAATGTTATTTGTGAAAATTCAGGTAGACTAGATCGGTAGCTAACATATGGTGAGTATACCGTCTTTTTCAGGTTTATCGTTAAAAGCCTTTCACTAAAATAGTCTAGTAAAATGGGGATTTCATGCTGTATTGTCTGTTTCAAAGCGGACCATTTAACACCTTTATAAAAGACAACCGTGTCGTCGGCTAAGCTGGTAATTTCACCTGAGATAGGTAGGTCAAACTGTGAATTCATATATAAAATGAACAACACTGGTCCCAACACTGTCCCCTGCGGTACCCCAAAACGCACCCTTTTTGTGGTACTTATGTTACCATCTATGGTAACACACTGCTCCCTATCTTATACGTAGCTCTCTAGCAACCTGTGAGCTGTTCCCCTAATCCCCATGTTTTACAAGGTCTCCAACAAATCTTGGTGGCTGACCGAATCAAATGCTTTGGCAAGGTCAATGTAAACGCAAATTGCCGGTCGTGCCTCATCCATGGCTTTATAAATTTTAGCTGTTAAATCCGCTATATCATCCTGTGTGGAGCGGCCTTCCTGAAAGCCATATGGGTGCTGTGATATTAGATTGTATTTCTGAATAAAACTGTTCAATCTTTTTTTAATAATTTTTTCCACTATTTTAGAAATATTCGAAATCAACGATATAGGTCTGTAATTAGAGGTTTCCAACCTATCCTCAGCTTTAAACACCGGCTTTATGACTGCTATTTTAAGGATTCTGGGAAAAACCCCAGTCTCTAAGATTATATTAATTATGTACGTCATGGGCTCCACTAGGTACTGTGAACAAGTTTTTAGCACACCTGCGCTAATACCGTCTATGCCTGGCGATTTATTTATCTTCAGTTCATCAATCACCTTTTTTATCTCCTCTTTCTCCGGTTTATCCAAAAATATGCTATTCCTGCTAACTTTTTTGACAAATAAAAAACAATTTAAGAAATTTGTTAGGTAATACGAAAGATAAAGATAAAGCCACTAAAATTTCTGGTATCGATGAGATAGATTGTAAAGACAAATCTTAAATACGTTGGGCAGACTAAGAGAACCATTGAGACCATATTTCGTGAGCATCTGGCAGAGTTGATATACGGTAGGGTAGACAAGTTATGCGTGGCACAACATACTTGGGATAGTAACCACCATACTGATAAAGAAAATCTGAAACTTATCAAAAATGTTACACAGCCAGCCAAGCTAGATGCGCACGAAAGTATTTATATCTCTAGGACAATTCAAAGGAAAATTCCTTAAACCGAGCCCCTCTACTGTCACCTGCTTGCTCTTTGTCTTTGATACAGAAACCTGTCAGGTGAAGCGATAAAGGTAGCTCAAAAACCTCATCCGGTAATTAAAATACAAGACACAGATTTTCCTGCGTTTTAGTCTCCCTCTCGGTATCGTTCTTTACCTAAGATTCTGTATAAAATATGAAGTAAGTAGTTAGAATTTTTCATCCTCTAATGACGCTTACTTTGTTAGTGAAAGGTCTTTATAAAGATGTGTTGTCGTAAATTGGATTCTCCAAGTGTACTTATCAGTGCTCATCACAGGTTCCAATCTTCACTTAAGAAATGCTGTTCGTTGATAAGCGCATCACAGAACGGCTGGACCGATTAGGCTAGGTTTATTTTTAGTATTCGTAGTATTCCGCATATCGTTTTTGGGAAAAAAATTGAAAAAGTTTTTCGAAAAACTACAAAATTTGGGAAAAAGTGAAAGTGATTTTTTCATTTATTCAGCTACGTGCGCGAATGTTGTTTGACATATTGAATTTTTGATACGACAACGTCTGTCGGGTCAGATAGTATTTTTATAAAAGTAAAGAAGAAATTTATATTTTTCATTAATCTTTTACGATAAGTGTTATATTTGTTCAGTTACTAAGGCAACCTTGGCAACATTCTTACAAGTATATAGGTACTATTATTTTCTACACTTTTTGTGTGTATTGTCGCTTTCCTTAAAACAGAATTTCAAGACTTCTGGAACACGAAACTCAGAAAAGCATTTTCCCAGATAAAGTTCTTTCAGCATTAAATTTCTTTGCGGTCAGAAGTTGTGTTTACAAAACAAACAACTTTTGTGTCGCTTTAATTTCACACCCCGTCGTTTGCTCTTCGCAGGACGTGCATCAGGGAAAATCCCGCCGACACTGTAATGGCCGTTATGGATTTAAAAATATCAGATGTAATTGCTATTCTGAAGACGGTGTCACTCCACGTCGTAGTCATTTTTGTTCGGAATACAATTTAAGATTTAGTGCTTTCTCACTTCCATGACGTGTGTCAGTGAAATTGTGTTTCCAATAAATTACCGACAAAAAAGAAAAAAATTTAAAACAATGCGACTTCTACTGAATGCATAATTGCGCTTCTCTTCTAAGTAGCTTGCAAATATTTGAGTTCCGCTAATACAGCAGACGAATATAAACTTGGATAATATATATGGTTTAAAAATTATGCAAGCACTCAAAACCAAAAGTAAATCAATTTATTTGTTAATTTTTAGATAAAAAAATTCATTGATGAGGAGATCGCGACTTTTGAATTAAAAAATATTCTTCAAACGGCCATGACCTAAGCCCCCTAGGACGAATATCCGGGATCGGTTTCAATTTTTATTAAAGAGAGAAATAGAGAGGTATCGATGGTGAGATTTTGATAACATTTATTCAAATGAGCGCGGAACCCTAGAACCTATATCCGGGGTCAGTTTCAATTTTTGTATGTTTATATATATATATATATATATATATATATATATATATATATATATATATATATATATATATATATATATATATATATATATATATATCCACCTGATAACCTATAAAGTAATTAACCGATTTTAATGAAACTCGGCAGGTACCTTTCTTTTATAAATAGCTTGGGCGAGTTTGTTAGCCATCAGACCAGTGTCTCCGAAAAAAAAAACTTTTTCGAAAAAAAAAAATTGCCTCAAAAAATTACAAAGCTATTTTGGCAAAATTCGGCAGGTACGTTGCCCTGCGAAAGGCCTTACTACTTACCACGATTAAACTTTTTGGGTTTATAGAAAATTGAGTTACTCAAATTTTAAGCAGTTAATAAAACTTTGCTACCATAACGCACTTGCTGTGTCCCAAACTTTTTATATGTTTACATACTTTAAGATTTAGATCTCCAAGTTAAAAAGAATAAGTAATTCAAGAAAAAAAATACTGGCTGTCACTGGTGATCAGAGAAACGCACAATATCAAAACATTTTACGTGTATAACAAAATGTATTGTATATTACAGACAGAATTTTACTTTTTCTGACACAAAAAGTCAAAAGGTAGCAGAAAAATTACGTTGAAAATTCCATACTTTTTCCTATTAAAACGTCAAAGTGGCGATTTGAAACGTCAAAATTTTAGGCAAAGAACCTGAATCGGATACGGGTTATCCTAAGAAATGTAAGAAAGCAGTTTAACAAAGCCTTAAGTTGTAATCGTCTAAGATCTTTAGCAAATTTTGAAGGTTTCTTTAAATAAGTAGATACTAGCCCCCCTAGAACCTAAGGTCAGTTTCAATTTTTATCTGTTTGCATATATACAAGCTGGGGCATTTCTACGGTAAACCTTAATATATCCACAATATATCCGTTATCTTACAAGATATGAGAAAACATAATAGCCCTACGTTAATTTTACGTTGTCTTCAGCTACATCTTATAAATTTATTTTAAATCACAAGGTGAGGCATAAGTCGTTGGTGATCAATTTTTTTTCAAAATAAAACACCCGTTGCATTATTGCATGTTTGCCTTTTCCGTCGAATTAGAATGTTTGTTTTTAAGGAAGAAAATTGATAGTGTTCATCGTTTTCGAGTTATTTTAATTGCTTTGCAACTTTTTACGTTTCTGGCATATATAAAAAATGATGAAACGGCTTTTCAACCAGTAGTCAGCAAAGTAACGTGAAAATGACGCTTTCAGGGAGGTTTTCGTTTTAGTGAATTTTCTTCGAAAAAATTCACTAATGGAGAGATCCCGAATTTTGAAGAAATTTCTTCAAATGAGTGCGAATTAAGACCGCTAAAATTCATATGCGGGGTCAGTTTCCATTTATATATATATATATATATATATATATATATATATATATATATATATATATATATATATATATATATATATATATATATATATATAGATAGATATTATGTATCACACCGATAACTCAAAAAATAATGGGCAGATTTTGATAAAGTTTGGCATGTGCCTTCCTTTTATAAGTGACTTAGATAAGTTTGTTATCCGGGAATATCGAACCAGGTTTTCCAGAAAAATTTGGGGTTTTCTTGCGGAAAAAATGTTTATCTCCAAAAATAAAAAGCTATGGTAACCAAATTTGGTACGTAAGTTTATGACATTAAACCATATACCAAAATTTATATTTCTATATAGAAAGAAAAAGATAATTTCTATTAAAATTCATTACCATAACGCACTTGCTGCGCGCAGACTTTTATATTATTTGTCAAAAACATCGATCGCGCTCTCAAATACTGGCTGAATTTGGAGTAATTGAGTCTGTTGTAACTCAATTGTTTCAAATGGAACAGCCTGCGTTTTCGATTTCAGAAGTGAAGGCATGCCCTCTGCTTTACTTTGAAAACACTCCCTATACCTAAAGACTTTAGTTTTTTAAATATTTACATTTATAATCGCATTAACCATAATTTATGTAGGGCTCAGTTTTAAAATTGTTTATTTGGTTGTATTTTATTTTCAATTTTAATAACCGATTTTTCAAAGAAAATTATCAAAATATATATCAAACTTTCGTGCAAAAAAGGCCAGAAATTATTAATTTGATAAGATTATCTACGTTTACGTTTTTATAATATACAAATAGTTAATAAATTGTTTTTACAAATATCAATTTGAAACCTAGTAAGTTATTATAGTTTATTCTGATATAACTATAAGTATTTTTCAGCTATACTGTTCCTTATTTCCACTGGTTCAAATTTCCGCCAAAAAAAAAAATGGTTTCGGGGATCTTAATGAAACGTATTTTATTTAATTTTTTACGTAAATTTTTTATAAAAGAATTGTTCCAAAAGCAACAATTTTCAGAGAATTTTCGCGGGAAAAAAAATTGACAGGATATCGTAAACAATTTTTAAGCGCATTTTTGTGGATTTTTTACTTTTGTGAAAAACACAAGTTTGCATGAAAACACTTTGCTTATAACGAGATCATAAGTTTTCACACTTTAAAAAACCTTTATCTGAGGTCACTTTCAATTTATATATCCAGGATATATTTTTACTATTATTATATTATTATACCTTTATGACAAAATAAAGAAGGTACATTCCCACCTAATTTTAAGACAAAAATGTGTATAAAAGTCTTGCGAATGTTGCCTCGTTTTCTAAAAACAGGACGATAAAAAAATGTGTTTTGTTTCTTTTTATTAATTATGTAAATGGTACAGCAGTAATAATTATTTTGACAAATTATTTAAAAACTTTAAACAACGAACTCACATGAACCAAAATGAAACAAACTGTTAAAAATGTCATCTCTCCGTGTGCTAGATTGTTGGAGATTGTTGTTTAATACTGGCGCGAATCGTATTAAAACCGTTGATAATACTGCAGTTTCAATACCAGTAGTATAAGCAAGGTGTCTGAGGTAACCCCGAGAAATACAGGTCCACAGGATTTATATCCGGCCATGCGTGAGGTCCACCTCTACATATCCAATGATCAGAATACTGTTGAACAAAATAATTTGTTAGTACCTAATTCAACGTGAGAATGGGCGCCGTCATGCATGAACCACAATAAAACTTTAGTTTAGTATAAAAAAATTGTTTGAGGTGACTCTAGAAATTCAGGTGCAAAGAACTCAAATCCGGCTAACGGGATGGGCATGGGTGAGATCCACCTCTACATATCCAACGCTCAGATGTTGTTGATCCAAATAATGTGTTAGCACCTACTGAAAAATATGCGGGGGCACCGTCATGCATGAACCACAATAAAACTATCGTTGTTAATGGCATTTCTTCCATAAATTCTGGCCATCTATCTACAAAGAAAATGTAATAGACATCACCATTCAGTCGATCAGGGAAAAAAATACAACTTAGCTTTTTTTGAATAATCCCTGCCAAAACATTAAGTGAAAATGTATGCTGCTGATGTGCTTCTATGATAGCATTAGGATTATCTTCATCGAAGATATGGTTATTATGGAAATTGGTAATTCCCTCTTTGGAAAATTTCGCTTTATCAGTAAATAGCTTTTTTTCTCTGAAAATTTGTGACTCTTAAATCATTTTCGTGAAACCAATTACAGAGCTTCACTCGAACTGAAAAGCCTCGAGTCAACAAAGCTTGCAATCTTTGTAAGTTTTTTTTTACTTTAACGTCAGCCTATTTCCGCGACTATGGCCAATTACCGACGCCAGTGAGCAGTTTCACGTCACTATCCTAGAAATTTTGCCGAACTCCTGCCTTTCTGTAAGAAGAGTAGGGCAATGTCAAGCGGCCCTTTGAACAAAGGCTACAATTATGCATTGAACAGGATGGACGTCAGTTTGAACATTTGTAGAACTATGTTTATTATAATCACTCTTGGTTTTTATGTTCTTATTTTTATCATTTCTTTACCTTCGATTAGTTTCCTGATTGAATTTCAAACAAAGCAAGTTAAATTTGTTGTTAAAAATGAAAAATTCTTATTTATGCCAAAACGCTAATAATAGTTTGAATAGCGCAAGAACCGCTGCACCGTGTAGAGGAAACTCAAGTAAATGAATTATTTTCTCTATAAAATGAAACAAAAAATTTAGGGTGTTCCATTTAAAATAAATGAAATAATCTGCTTTGAATGTGCCGATAATAAAATTTGAATTGTTCAACGCCCTGTAGAGTGTTGCTAAATATTGACTACAGTAGTTGATGAAGTACCAAATTCACGATCAAAAGCTAGTCAGCGTTTTTACGATATTATCTGACCATGGAGATACGATTTTTTTTCGAAAACCTCACATTCGTCGAAAAATCAAGATATCTGGGAAACCGTAATAACTAGTTATAGGGATCCTTGGAGTAAGTGCACCTTATTTTTCCTATAGAATTCAAAAACGTTGTCAAATACCGTGTGTTCCATAAGAAAAAACATAACTTTGCGGTGTCACACATTTTTGATCAGCCTGTATATTTGAAAATAATTTTAGGTTGTAGTCCTTTTCAACCTACACAATCCCCGTTTGAAATAAATTGGAAATAACATAAAATATAGACGTGAGAGTCCGTGGCGTATGTGGTGGGGCACCTGTATATATATATATATATATATATATATATATATATATATATATATATATATATATATATATATATATATATATATATATATATATGTATATATATATATATATATATATATATATATATATATATATATATATATATATATATATATATATATATATATATATATATATATATATATATATATATAAATTCGTAAATCATTTTAATGAAAATTGGCTACCATAGCGCACTTGCTGCATCCAGACTTTTCTTTTTTATAGTAACTTATCGTTTTAAACTTTCAATGTACGCTCTACTAGACTATCACAAAGGCTGCGACTCAAACAACACTCCCCATAACAATTATAGTGTCGGCATTTTTCCGCTGTGCCAGTATCACGAATCTCCTATTAACTTCAGGTGTACTCATTTGGAATTTTAAAGGTTCAGCATGCGTTGCGGCACTTCCAGCGGCAGAGCACACACACACAGTGACGCTGATAAAAATTGGAGAAGCGTGATTGGTTTAGCAAGCAGCTTTAACCGGATGACACTTGCCATCAGACAGCTAATCACAAAATCGATATATTATTACATTATTCATATTTTTATGAAAAAGAAGTTTTGACAAGTCGCGTGTGTGGGGTCCGACATGGGGCGCTATTGCCATCGTTCAGATGTTAGGTGTTGATTGCATTATGTTATATCGGGGACAGCGCGAAATACACGTGGATTTTTTAATCGCTAATGGATAATCGCATCAATCAATGTATTCACTTACTAATTATTATTTTTCATGTGAATGCACTAGATGTGTGACAAAAGGGATGAAACATAAAACAGACAAAAAACGTGATGAGTACAAAGCTAGATATGCTTATGTAAATGGTAACACATATTTCCAGGAGGTCACCAAAACCAATATCATGCTGTTTATCCAAAACAATGGAAAGGGAAAAATTGCCTGGACAAATTTTTGTAAAAATGTGTTTAATGCCAAATATGTCTTTTTTCTTAATAAAAGTACATATCACATTTTGTTGACAGTATTAACTTTATAGTAGAAACAGTGTTACCATGTCTTATAAAAACAACTTTATTGTCTGAAAAATGTACAAAAATTTTCCGGAAAAGCTGGTCCGATTATGCTGGCCAACTAACTTATTTAAGCTATTCACACACCTGCGAAGATATAATTATTCACAAGAAACTTTTCTACAACAAAAATATTTTACGAAAATATGCAAACAATTTCTTCCACGAAAATTCGCCATTTTTTTTACAAACATTGACTTAAGTACAAGTGAAGATTGGAACCTGTGATGAGCACTGATAAGCACATTTGGAGAACCGAAATTATAACAACACATTTTAAAATACCTGACGATCGTTTCAGTAACCAAGTCAGCATCATCAGAGGATGACTAATCCTAGATATCTTATATCCACAACTCTGATTATATTTTTCTGCAGATCACTAACGATTTGGGGAGGTTCAGCGACACAAAATATGAACATATTTCGTTTGGCGGAAATATCTGTATTCTTTTATGATCTATCGGACGTGCTTATGCCTGTATTCATTTTGTAAAGTAATCTATCAGGAAACTACCCATAGGCGGCGGAGCGAGATTCATACACTTCTTATTATTACTATATTCAGTATATACACTTTCTAAGGCGTTTATCTGTCCTGGTTGTCTAACATATTTTATTAATTTTAGATTCTCCTCACTAACATGGTGATTATTATCCCAAATATGTCGGGCGAATTTTCTTTGAAGCTAATTCCAATAGATCTTTTTGTTTGTACGACGTATTTAAGGTCACAACCTGTACAACTTATTTCATAAATTCCCGCCATTTTGGCCGTACTATTCTTGTCTTTTAGGTTACCTAGCAAGTTTTTTAAAGTATTTTTAGATTTTCTAAAGAAAATTACCTAAAAACACAACCCGACAAAAACATTAAAATTGGTTTAATTTATTTTGTTGATTTTATCACATGCTGTTTTAGTGAATTTTCTTAAGTAATTCACATGAGGAGATCTCGACATCTGAATTTTGAAATATTTTTCTTCAAATGAGCGCGAATTAGGGTCCCTAGAACCTATGTCCAGGGTCACTTTAAAATATATATGTTTATATATATATATATATATATATATATATATATATATATATATATATATATATATATATATATATATATATATATATATGTAGGCCGATTTCGATCAAATTTGGTGGGTACCTTCCTCTTCAAAATGGCGTGGATAAGTTCGTTAGCCAGAAAAATGGGCAGAGTTACTCCTGGAAAATGTGGTGTTTTATTTTGGAAATGACAAAATTATAAGGCAATCAAATTTATTAGATACGCGGGTTTATATCACAAAAAGTAAACTATGTAACAAAATTTAGGTTTATAAGTTAAAAAAAAGTTATAGGCATTTAAAGAAAAAGAAATTGCATGCCACTGATGGCCAGATAGACGCACAAAAGTAAAATATTTTCTGTGTTTAGCAAAATCTGTTGTATGTTACAGACAAAGACAAAGTCTTTTGGGGCAA
The DNA here is from genome assembly GCA_964006375.1 of Tillus elongatus. Lineage (NCBI taxonomy): Eukaryota > Metazoa > Arthropoda > Insecta > Coleoptera > Cleridae > Tillus > Tillus elongatus. Next base: position 118,256,192 of record OZ023264.1, read on the forward strand.
AAAGGCCAAGAAATTTCAATATAATCACTTTCAAAGTTTTATATTTTTTCCTCTTAGAGCATCAAAGTCGCGATTTGAAACGTCAAAATTGGCAACTTTTAGGCAACGAACCTAATGCAATTATGGGTTATGTAGAAAAAATGTCGCAAGGAGTATGTTTTACAAGTCTTATGTTGCAGCTTTAACCGTTATTGTCTTTCATTTTACTAAAATTATTCTCGAAAACTCATTTTAAATAGACCCTTTCCCTGATGCTTCAGTAGTGGTTTTAGTTATAGATTTTATGGTTTAATTGTCTGAAATTTTTAGCCCCTAGGACCCATATCCGGGGTTAGTTTCAGTTTTGATCTGTTTACATGTATACAGGTAACGCATTATTACAGTCAAGCTCAATACTAATGGCATTATACAAGATATGATAGACAATTGTATACGATAATTAGAGGGTGCCTTGGGCTACATCTTATAAAAATTATTTATAATCACGGGTGGCCAATGAGTCGTTGGCGTTACAAAATTTTTTTCGTAAATCGAACACACCTTATATTGTTGCATTTTTTTGCATGGCACATCAAAAATTGTCGTACAGCGTTTTTACCAATAGAAGTCGGAGTCCCATGGAAATGACGCATTCAGAGAGGTTTTTGTTTATATTATTTTATGAAAAGATGGAGATACCGTATACAGGGCGCTCGCAAATAATGACTGAATAAAAAAAAACTGTCATAACTCAATTGTTTCTATTTGAAACAGCCTTTTTAGCGATTATTTTTAAAATTCTCTAATTAGGAGATCTGTGTTTATATATATATATATATATATATATATATATATATATATATATATATATATATATATATATATATATATATATATGTATATATATATATATATATATATATATATATATATATATATATATATATATATATATATATATATATATATATCCGACCGATAGCTCAAAAAATAATAGACCGATCTCTATCAAATTTGGTTAGTGTTTTCCTTGTGCAAGTGGCTTGGACACGTTCGTTGTCCAGGAAAATAGGACCAGGTTTTCCTGGAAAATGTTGTGTTTTCTTTTTAAAAAATTTATATCTCCGGAAATAACAAATTAAGGGCAACCAAATTCAGTGCATGTGTTTGTATTATAAACAGTGAACACTGTACCAAAATTTAAGTCTCTATCTTTAAAGATAAAGAAGTTATAGGCAGTTAGAGAAACAAATTTTTGAGTTCTCCTCAAAACGTCAAACTCGCAAATTGAAACGTCAAGATTGGCAATGTTTAGGCAAAGAACGTGAAACAAATACAGATTGTGAAAAGAAAATGTTGCAAGGAGAGTGTTCTGCTAACCCTTAAGTTTCAGATTCAATCGTCATTGCCCTTCATTTTACTAAAATTTTTACAGAAAATGCATTTAAAATAGACCCTTTCTCTGATGCTTTGGCTGTCGGTTTCGCTGTGGGTTTAGTGAAGTTTGTGGTTTAACGGTCTATAATTTTTAGCTAATTTTCGTAGAACAAATTCGTTAATGCATTTTTGCATTTTTTATCGAAATATGATGCATGTTTGTAAGAAAAAATCTGGACGCAGTAAGTGCGTTTTGGTAGCGAATTTTCGGTAAATTTGCAGATTAGGTCCCGAACGATTTTCAAAAAACTGTTTTCAGAAACCTGCCTAGGGCCCCCCTGGATCCACAAACCCCAAGAAAAATTTCTTGTTCACACACCCCAAGGAAGTTACGTGACCAGGAGTGAGTAGGGGTGGTGGGCGAAGTAGGTAGTAGAAAGGAAATATGAGCAGAAAATGCGAATAAAACGGGCGTGAAAGCTGTCTTTTTCACATCTTGAAGCCATATCCCCCTTAAATCTTTCCTACCCCGCACAGCACCTCTATTCCACAGATGCCGTATTAACAAGACATTTTTCTTGTGGTTTATGCAACGAGGGTGGTTGTATGCATGCGAGGGGGAAAGGAAAATCCCCACGACGAAGCAGCCACTCCCCAACCCCCCACGAATACCGAAAGTCGAACCGGCGTGGGGTCTGCTTCCTCGTAGGCATTTCCCTTCCCACCTCGTGTGCATACAACCACCCTCGTTGCATAAATCACAAGAACAACTTCTTGTTCATACCCCCCAAGGAAGTTACCTGACCTGGGGCAAATAGGGGTTCTGTGCGGAGTACGCAGGGTTTAATGGAGATATGGCTTCATATATATATATATATATATATATATATATATATATATATATATATATATATATATATATATATATATATATATATATATATATATATATATATATATATATATATATAGCAGTTTTCCTCGCATTTTCTGCTCATATTTCCTTTTTACTACCTACCCTGCCCAGCACTTCTATTCACCTCTAATCCCGTAACCTCCTTAGGTTCCTTGAGGGGTGTGAACAAGAAATTTTTCTTCTGGTTTGTGCATCCAGGGGGGGAGGTCCTAGTAATGTTTCTGAAGACAATTTTTTGAAAAGCGTTCGGGAGCTAATCTGCAAATTTACCGAATTTTCATTAAATCTTTCAAATTTCAATAACTCAATTTGCTATTAACGTAAGCCTTGTTGGATAGGAAACCAAGATTTGAGTTTATTTTCGGAAAATATTTGTATATTTTCAAACCATAAATAATTTCTACTACATAGGCTATACCGGTAATCAGGATGATGCCGGCTCGCATTTGCTATTATAAATAGTTTTATGGAAATTCACTTCCATAACACACTTGCTGCATCCAGACTTTTGAGAAATGTTAATAGATTTTCAAACAATAAAGTTATTTCGATGAAATATGGTACATTGTTTCTACTATATAGGCAACCAAGTTTGATGCCTGCTTTCATCAAAGAAAGACATTTGCTACTAAAATCATTTTAAATAAAATTCGCAACCACAACGCACTTGCTACGTCCAGACTTTTTGTGTTTCAGAAGTGAAGTGCATAATAATAAACTTTTAATAAGTTATTTAAATAATGTTTCCGATTTTCGTACAAAAATTGTTTGCAAATTTTCATGCAAACATTTTTTTTTGTAGTTTCATCAGAATGCTTATTTGATGAAACATTGTTTCTACTATATAGGGTATGCTGGCAACCAAACTAGATGCTTGCTCTCATCAAAAAAGACATATTTGCTATTTAAAACATTTTTATGAAAATTCACTACCATAATACACTTGCGGCGTCCAAATCTTTTTGGCATGGAGCAGCCCAGTAAGTAATTGTCCGATATAAATGTTTGAAATCATATATTATGACAATCTATATCTAACAAAAAAAATTCGGGACGCAGCATGTGCGTTATGGTAGTGAATTTTTATTAAATGCTTCAATTTTGAATAACTCAATTTGCTATAAAGTTAGAAAGTTTAATTTTGGTATGTAGTAAGGTCTTTCCTAAGGCAACATATACATTAAATTTCATTTAAATACCTTTGTAATTTTTGGAAAAAAAAATTCCGAAAGAAAAATCAAAATTTTAATAGCTCAATTTTTTATAAGCTTAGAAAGTTGAATTTTGATACACAGTAAGGTCTCTCCCAGGGCAATATACCCTTTAAATCTCATTTAAACCGCTTTGTAATTTTCTGGGGAAAACTTTTTCCCGGAAAAGCCTTTCCGATTTTCCTGCCTAACAAACTCATCCAAGCCATTCATAAAAGAAAGGCACTTGCCGAGTTTCATCAAAATCGGTTAATTAATTTTTCAATTATCGGATGGATATATATATATATATATATATATATATATATATATATATATATATATATATATATATATATATATATATATATATATATATATATATATATATATATATATATATATATATATATATATATATATACAGTGTGTCCAAGATAAGGAGGGGATAGCATGGGGAAATCGGAAACTGTAAGAGATACAGGGTGGGTTGAATTAGAAAAAAGTTGCCCATTTTAGAGCTTAATTAAACGGTATTTTGAAATTTTGGAAATTCCGATTCTTTCCGGAGATATTCGAAAAAAACCGAAATTCGCCAATTTTGGTTTTATTTTTTTTCTGACCTTATTTGACAAGATATTGAAAAACAAATAACACTTTCTCACGTACACTTTTTAAGCTCTACAAGTTGGTGTTTACAGATTTTTTAGTCGACGTTTCGTCTCCGATAAATCATCATCAACTTTAATTTTTTAAATACGGCCCTGCAATTTTTATTTCAAAACTTTAAACCATTTTCAAATCTAAATTAGAAGATGTATAATTTCTAATGGTTTGAATATGTTTTCAGCTTATTTCAGTCATAAAAGATGTTTTTTCAGGAAAAATATTTTGAGTACGGCCCTGAATACTCGAAAAGCATTTATTTCTATAAGTAGTACCTTTTAAAAAGTCAATGAAGAGAAAAACGTTTTCAGTAATATTTCTTCGTTATTAAAATGTAACACCGTACTATTATAAGACTAGGTCCTAAACATAGAGGGCTTTGAAAAATAAACAAGTAGTCTTATTTTTTTTTTTAATTTCAACAACACACCACGAGGGCTTACAGCCTAAATACTATCGTACCGTGTTGACAAGGAGAAAAGAGGCAGCTTGTTAATTCTGGACTTGAAGGTTTGGAGGTTCAGAAGAGAAGGAAAAACATGCGCCGGCAAGGAATTCCACAACTTGGAAGTCCTCGGGACAAAAGAGCGGGCATAACAAGATGTTATATGTCTGGTGACCTGGACAGTAAAAGGGTGCATTCGCTCTGTTCCCCTGGTGGATCTGTTGGCGGCAGCAGGTGGGGGAACTATGGAGGAAAGCTCCTCTGAGCAGTGCCCATGCAGATATCTATAAAAGAGAGAGAGGTCACCAACGGCACGTCGGTGGGCAAGGGATGGCAGCCTTTGGGTGAGGGTAGGGTCACCGATGAGACGTATAGCTCTCTTTTGAATGGAGTTCAGGATATCGAGTGTAGAAGCGGCAGTGGCACCCCAGATGTGGGATCAGTATTCGAGGATTGACCTTATTTGTGAAGTATATAAGGTATAGAGATTAGCTGGTGAAAAGTATTTGCGAGCCCGGAAGAGGAAACCTAATTTCTTAGCAGCCGCTTCTGCAATTGATGTGACATGTTGGTGCCAATTAAGATTTCGATCCACAGAAATGCCAACAAGAGAAAAGGACTCATTACTTTGAATAACTTGGTTGTTCATTGTAATGGGTCTAGTGCTGGTGTATCTCTTGTGAGAAAGAAACAAAGACTTAGTTTTGGTGGGGTTGAATTGTACAAGATTGCTACTTCTCCAGTCTAATATTTTTTGGAGATCCACAGAGACAGAACCCTCCATGAGTCTGCGATCCTCATCCAATTGGGCTAAAGAGACATGCTTAGAATATTGTATATTTGAATGGAGGGTGCTGTCGTCCGCGTAGCTGTGAACTGGGTTGGATGTGCTCGAGAGGAGGTCATTGATGTGGAGAAGAAACAAAGTAGGGGCTAAAGCTGAACCTTGAGAAACTCCTGCATTAATTGGATACAGTTTAGAGGAATTGCCATCCACAACAACAGATATGCTCCTGTTGGAGAGGAAATTTGCTGTCCACATACAGAGTTTTGGTGGTGGACCATAGGCCGGAAGTTTATTAAGCAGAGCTGCGTGCCAGACCTGGTCGAATGCTTTGGATATGTCTAGAGCAACAATCTGGGATTCACCGTGTTGTTCCATAGACTTGTTCCAAGAATGGGTGACAAAGGAAAGGAGGTCGGCAGTCGATCTGCGCTGACGGAATCCATACTGCCTGTCGTGGATTAGACTGTGTTTTTCAAAAAATTTTAGTAATTCGGTGTTTATATACTTTTCCATCACTTTAGAGACGACTGAAAGGAGAGAAATGGTCCTGTAGTTGCTGGGAAGCGCTTTGGATCCTTTCTTTAATGAGAATAGAGATCTTTCAACAAATATAAATGTCAGTGTCAATTACTTCACTTTGTTAAATACAGTTAATTGGGTACAAGCTCTTTCAATTTGTTTAAAAATGGTTGGACATTTTTCTTCTGAGGTAAAGTTGGACAGGTTAAAATGTTACATTTTGTGCTATAGTAATACAGGAAAAGCTGAGCAAATGTATTCAAATTATTATCCTGAAGGAGTACAGACAAATAGAAAGATATATGGAAGAATAGTTACCAATTTATTGCAGTATGGTTCATTTAAGAAACCAATTGTTACTAGAAGCAAACCGAGCACTGAAGTAACTCAAAATAATGTACTGTTAGCTGTAGCACAAGACCCTACAACATCGGTTAGAAATATTGAAAGAGTACCTGGGACTCCAAAATCTACTGCAAATTTTATTTTGCGTAAGAACAAATACCATCCTTACAAATTTCGAATCTGCCAAGGATTACGGCTCGGGGACGATATAAAACGCAGGACATTTTGTGGGTGGTACACTAGAAAATGTCAAGAGGATGAACATTTTGTTAATAAAATATTATGGTCTGATGAGAGTATGGTGACTAACAACGGAATCTTCAACAGGCGAAATACACATTTCTGGTCCAGAAGAAATCCGCGTTTATACAAAACGTCTAAGCACCAACACCGTTTTGGTTTCAACATGTGGTTGGGGATGTTAGGGACACGGATTACTGTGCCATTTTTTTATCATGGATCACTGACTTCCGACCGGTATCGAAATTTCTTGCAGAATAATTTGGAAGAATGTTTCGATGCTCACTTACCATTAGCAGAAATCAATAACATCTGGTTTCAACAAGACGGGGCCCCGGCTCATAGTTAGAGAACTGTTCAAGAACACCTATCAAACAGGTTTCCTGACAAATGGATAGGTATGCATTCAGATGTTTATTGGCCTCCACGTTCGCCAGATCTAACACCTCTTGACTTCCATTTTTGGGGGTATGTCAACAACTACGTATACTAACGAAATTTTTACACGGAGGAACGATTACGTCAACTGGTTTTGCAAGCATTGCAAACCATTACACCAGATGCAGTAAACAATGTTTTGGATTCCACAATTAGACGATGTTACCTATGCCTAGAAAATACTGGTGATTTGTTTGAACATCTCTTATGATTAAGGCAGATAATCTATTTACATATAATATTCATTAGTTAATAAGGTACCTACATTTCATGAATTTAAGTTATTTTATTGGTTTATTTATGACAAATGTGTTTCTTTTTCATTAATAAGTTTGAAGAAGCTTACTGAAAATGTTCATTGTACTTCATTGACATTTTAAAAGGTACGACCTTACCGAAATAAACGCTTTTCGGGTATTCAGGGCCGTACTCAGAAGATTATTCCTGAATAATTTTGTTTTTTGACTGAAACAAGCTGAAACATATTCAAACCATTTGAAATTATACATCCTTTAATTTATATTTGAAGATGGTTTAAAGTTTTGAAATAAAAATTGCAGGGCCGTATTCAAAAATTAAAGTTGATGATGGTTTCTCGGAGACGAAACGTCGAATAAAAAATCTATAAATACCAACTTGTAGAGCTTTCCCCATGCTATCCCCTCCTTATCTTGGACACACTGTATATATATATATATATATATATATATATATATATATATATATATATATATATATACGGGTCCTAATTCGCGCTCATTTGAAAAAAATTGTGCAAACTCTCACCATCGATATCTCTCTATTACTGAATTTTTTTAAATAAAAATTCACTAATATTTTGGTTAAAGGATAAGCAATTTTTTTGCAATGCATTTTTAATCCTATAGTGTTCGAACGGGACCTGCTGAACTTAGTATGATATCTTAGGCAACACACAATACACAAATTATAAAACCGTTATGTTCTTTCTTATAAGTGTTGCTCTATATAATGTGTCGCAGTTTGGACGTCAGTTTACAATGCGATAAATCTTAAAATAGTACATGTAAAGGATTTTAGCCATAGATAAAGCTTTTAAGGGTCAAAGTCGCAGGTAACCAAATATAAACAAGATATCCACCCAATTTCCTTAAAATAGCTTTGTAATTTTTGGAGAAAAAAAAATTTTTTAAAGAAAATTTAAAATGTGAATAACTCAATTTTTTATAAACTTAGAAAGTTGAATTTTGGTACGTAGTAAGGCCTTTCCGAAAGCAACATATGTAGTAAATTTCATTAAAACAGCTTTGTTATTTTCGGAGAAACAAAATTCAAAATTTTCCCGGAAAACCCCGTGCGCTTTTCCTGGCTAACGAACTCATCCAAGCCATTAATAAAAGAAAGGCACTTGCCGAGTTTCATTTAAATCGGTTAATTATTTTTTGAGTTATAAGACGGATATATATATATATATATATATATATATATATATATATATATATATATATATATATATATATATATATATATATATATTTATAGTACACAGTAAATTGTACTTGATCACTTTTTTTTGTAATCGGGAATAATTTGGGAGATATTATGACTTTCCGGTTAAGATATTAGTCTAGTTAAGTGTTTAGGCTAGGTTAAAGAATCGTTAAAATATTAAATGTAAGATATCTAGGTCATAATTAATTGCAACGAATGAACTGTTTATTTTTTGTAATGAAGGAAAATAAATTTATATTATTATTATATATATATATATATATATATATATATATATATATATATATATATATATATATATATATATATATATATATATATATATATATATATTATAAACATACAAAAATTGAAACTGACCCCGGATATGGGTTCTAGGGGTCCGAATTCGCGCTCATTTGAAAAATTTTTTGCAAAGTCTCACCATCGATACCTCTCTATTAGTGCACTTTTTGTAATAAAAATTCACTAAAATGGCGGTCTTAACAGATGGGAGAAATGATATAAATGCTTTTAAGGTCAATTACATATTTTACATTATAAACTCAACAGGCTAATGTATTTTCACATTTAAATCAACCAAAGATGACAGCATTACATAACTTTCAACACCGTTGTCTCGTTAGCGAAACGATGCCAGTATTAACTGCTATTATATCAAAGTGAACGTAGAAACTTTTTGGAACAATTTGTGAAGTGTAATTGAATCAAAATCATTTGTGACGTGTGCGAATATGAAAGAGAGTGGTAACCGCATCGCGGGCGTGAGGGACCGATAAGCAGTGATGAATTTATGGATGTAGTTTCCACTTTACGATGATCGATCAAGCAGTTTGAAGTTAGTGCACGCCATTAATGTGGACGTTAATGCACACAGCGATACACTGTATTTTACGGCGAACCGATATATAAGAGTGAACTCTGCAGATTTTACATTTCTGATTTTACGTTTAAACTGAATACAATGATCCGAAATGATGCAGAGAAATAATCCGAAAGTCAGCATGATAGTCCAGAAGTATCCATAAACTGGAGTATACGTGATATCGACGTTAAAAGCTGCGAATATGTTTGTTGATTTGCAGGATGGTAGTTTGACAGGTAATGCTAAAAGCTTCTTGTTACTACAGAAACATGTTAGGAAATTTTATTTTCAAAATAATATTCACATTATCTGGGGAAACAATATAAAGCTCTCAAATCACAGAATAGTAATTTACGTTACAAGTCCGGAAAATACTTTTTTTTTTTTTGGACGAGTCTACAAAATTCTAGGACGAGCCGTAGGCGACTCCTGGAAGTCTGCGAGTCCAAAATAGTAATTTACGTTACAAGTCCGGAAAATACTGTTTTTTTTTTTTTTTTTGGACGAGTCGATAAAATTCTAGTACGAGCTGTAGGCGAGTCCTGGAAGACTGCGAGTCCAAAAAAAAACTGTTTTCGGACGTGTTGCGTACACTATTTTTTCGGCAACCGTGTAGAATAACAAATCAATGAGACACATTTCTTTATTGTATTTCTTTGCAGAACAAAATTTCGAACATTTTAATTTTTATGTGTATTAAATATTGAAATTCGAACAGAAGATAGGTACTAACAGAAACATTCTAATTCTTATTTATATTAATATTTAAAATTCGAGCAATTGCTAATATTGAAAGGATTTAATTTGTTTGAAATGCTTGGTATATTTAAATGCCTTTTGTAGTCAGAACAAGAAGGTAAAGTTTCCGTTTCATATTGATTGTTTTCATCTAATAATTTTTGAATGGTATTGGCAATTTTAATTTTGTTTGTTAGTGAATTGTCTATATATCCTTCAGCGACATTGGTAGACTTCCAGCCACCGTGTCTCTTCAAATTTGTGATGTTTCCACCATTATAAGCAAATATTGTCGCTCAAGTTCGACGCATGCTATGGCCGGTGTAATTTTTAGGATTGGGTAAATTTAAAAATTCTTCAATTCTTAATCGTAGATCCCCAAAACTGTGGATACCAACGGGCTGAATCGAACATTTTCCTTTTTTGTAATTCACGAATAATCTGTTATGTGGAGTGTGGGATGGCCGTAAAGATAATTATTGCCTATACAACAGCAGGTTTTCTTGCCCAATTACAACAAAAGTTATCTCAATATGTGTTTTAGAATCTGGTATTTTCACAAGCAACATGTCTTCTTTGTCGTTTATTAGACCAATTGACATTTTTGTTAGTTCTTCCCGTCTACACGCACCGGCTAACCCAATAATTGTTGCTACCTGAAAATGAAGCGAATTAAGTTGATACTTTTATATCCTACAATCGTAATATTTTGTTAAAATTACCTTTAGCATTAGATATGTTTCATTATCTGCTTCTCTAATGAATTTGTTGATTTGCTCGCTGCTGACGACTTCTGATTTCTTTGCTTTATAACCAACATTCTTCCTTTTAAGAAATGCGATTACCTTTGGGAAAGTGGCTATGTTTACATTTTTCTTCACTAAAATGGTACTTTTCAACATAGAGTACATGCTCCACAGGGTAGAGGATTTGACAGTTTCAGATTTTTGCGCCAAGTAAGCTAAAATTACAGCCTCTGTAATAGTTTTGCATTTCTTCGTATCCATCCATCTCATGAACAAATCATAAACGTTTTCATACCTGGACTTTGATTTTTTAGGCAACAATTGTGCTGTAGCAGCAGCTGCTGCATTGGAAATTTCGTAAGGCACATTTTCACACTCACTATCGCTGTTGCTTTTCATAGTTTATTGAGACAATTGCGACCAAAAACCATGCAAACTTTCGAAAATTAAAATGTCAACTAATTTCATTTCAGATAGCTGTCAGTCGTTATTTAGTTGCCATGGTAATGTTCAACTGTATTTATCAAAATCATACCTACCAAGATTTTCATATTCACAATGACAACAACGATGTGATTCTTCCCGGCCTAGTCCGGGAAGTACGTACTTCCCGGACTAGGCCGGAGAAATGCTACTTTCTCAAATAAAAATCGTTCGGGAAGTGGGTACTTCCCGGACGGTTGCCGAAAAAAAGTCCTCTTTGTCTTGTTTTGTAAGTACCTATTTATATTTGTTTAGAAATATAATCTTTTGTACAGGTAAATTTGAACGTACACTACTGAGCTTCAGATCGCTGAGAAAATAATTTTCTGTGTTTTAGTGAATTTTCGTAGAAAAAGTTTACTAATGAGGAGATTGCGAGTTTTAAAATTCGAAACAAATTCTTCAAATGTGATTGAATATATAGGTGACATACCAACAACTCAACAAATAGTGGGCTGATTTTGATAAAATTTAACAAGTACCTTGCTTTTGCAGATGGCTTGCAGAACTTGGTTAGTCAGGAAATAGGCCCAGTTTTTCTACAAAAATTTTGAGTTTTCTTTGGAAAATTTTTTGTATCCCCGAAAATAACAAAGTCATGGTACCCAAATTTGGTACGCATATTCTTATTACAAAAAGTATACTATAAAATTACTTACATCTCTAAGTTAAAAGAAAAAAGTCTGGACACAGCAAGTGCGTTGGGGAGTGAACTTTCATAAAAATGTTTTTAATAGCTAATATGTATTTAATGCAACCAGGCATCAATTTGGTTAGAGGTATAACTTATATAGTAGAAAAAATCTGCCATATATAATTAAAATAACTTATTGTTTGAAAAAGTACAGAAAATAATCTTCAAATGTTTCCAAGAAAACTGGTTTCCTAGCCAACGAACCTTAGGTTAGTAGCAAATAGAGTTATTGAAATTTAAATCATATAATGAAAATTCGCTACCAAAACGCAGTTACTGCGTCTCGATTTTTTTTCTTATAAACATGCATCATATTTTGATGAAAAATGCAATAATGCAATAATATAAGGGATGTTCGGAAAAAATATTTTGGTATCACAAACTATTTATGGGCTATCCTGTGATTGTCAAAATAATTTTATAAGATACAGCTCAAGACACCCTATAATTACGTATACAATTTTTTCTCGTATCTTAGTAACAATTATGTTGAGGTTTACCGTAGAAATGTATCACCTGTATATATATATATATATATATATATATATATATATATATATATATATATATATATATATATATATATATATATATATATATATATATATATATATATATATATAAACAGATAAAAATTGAAGCTAAACCCGGATATGGATTCTAGGAGGCCCATTTTGCACTCATTCGGAGAATCCTTTTTAAAATTCAAAAGTCACGGTCTCCTACCTAGCGAATTTCTTTTTACGAAAATTAGCAAACATTATAGGCCGTTAAACAATAAACTAAAACTACTGGCAAAGCATCAGAGAAAGGGTCTACTTAAAATGAATTTGCTGGAAATATTTTAGTAAAATGAAGGACCATGACGGTTGAAGCTGAAATTTAAGAATTTGTATAATACGTTTCTTGCGACATTTTCTTTACAAAAACTGTATTTGTTTTAGGTTCTTTGCCTAGAGTTGCCAATTTTGGCGTTTCAAATCGCGACTTTGACGTTTTGAGGAAAACCCCAATTTTTTTTCTTTAAATGGCTATAAGTTTTTTGCCTTTTAACTTACAGACGTAAATTTTGGTACATGGTTCACTTTTCATAATACAAACACGCGTACCATTTGGTTACCCTTACTCTGTTATTTCCGAAGATATGAAAATTTTCAGAAAGAAAACATAAAAGTTTCCAGGGAAAACTTTGGCCCATTTTCCTGACCAACGAACTTTTCCAAGCCACTTCCAAAAGGACGGTACTCATCAAAGTTGATCAAAATCGGCCTATTATTTTTTGAGTTATGACACACACACACACACAAACACGCACACACACACAAATATATATATATATATATATATATATATATATATATATATATATATATATATATATATATATATATATATATATATATATATATATATATATATATATATATATATATATATATATATACAAATTGAAAATGACCTCGGATATGAGTTCTAGAGGGCCTACTTCGCGCTCATTTGAAGAAATGTTTTCAAAATTCAAAAGTTGTGATCCCCTCATTAGTGCATGTTTTAAAGAAAATTCACTAAAAATGTTAAAGACGTTTAAAGAAAGAAATTTGTGCCACTCATGACAGAAAAATGCACGAAACCAAAACATTTTGTGTGGATAATAAAATCTATTGTATATTACAGACGCAGATTAAGCTTTTTGCGGCAAGAAGAAATCGAGAAAAATAACTTTAAAAATGTTATCGTTTTTATTCGTAAAATGTCAAAGTCGCGATTTAGAACTTCAGAATTGGAAATTTTTAGGCAAAGAACCTGAAACGAGTTTTCTAAAGAAAATATAGCAAAGAGTGTGTTTTAAAAAGCCTTAAGTTTCAGATTCAACCGTCACTGTCCTTCAGTTTGATTAAATGTTTTCAGCAAATTCTTTTTACATAGACCCTTTCCTTAATGCTTTGGCACTAGTTTTAGTTATGGAGTTTATGGTCTCCTGGTGAAAAAAATCGCTAATGAGAAGACCGAGACTTTTTTCAATTTTAAAAAGATGATCAAATGAGCGCAAGTTCTTAGAACCCATATATCCGGTGTTAGTTTCAGTTTTTATCTGTGTGCATATATACGGGGTGATGCATTTCAACCGTAAAGCTCAATATAACTGTTATTATACAAGGTACGAGAAAAAATTGTATACGTTAATTATAAGGTGTCTTGAACTGCATGTAATACAATAATTTTAATAATCACAGGTGGTCATTAGTTCCATTGGTGATACAAATTTTCTTTTTTTTAATCGAATACCCCTTATGTAATCCATTTTATCATTTTCTGTCGAAATATTATGGATGTAAGCATGTTTGTAAGGGAACAAATTTGTTAGCGTTCTTCGTTTTCAAGTTATTTCAATTGTTTTGCAACTTTTCACATTTTTGGCACATATAAAAAATTATGATACGGCGGTGTTACCAATAGATAGCTATGTCTCATGAAAACGACGCTTTCAGATAATAAGATTATTAGATTATTTAGCGCATTTCCTAAGAAAAATATTTAAATATTAAAATTAACTTTGGTACAGAAATGGTAAGAAATAACTAATTTGATAAAGTTATCAATGTTTACATTTTCATACTTATAAGTAGTGACAATCGTAAGATTTAAGTACCAACTTCCACTGTTGAAAAAATGTTACATTTTCTTTTTTTTTTCAATTTTAATTACAACTTAGGTATATAGTTTGAATTTTATATAATCTTTTAGCAAATTCTTGTTGTCAGTTTTCTCAGAAATTTTGGTCTTTCCGTAGAAATTATTTTTTGTAAGTTTTTTATGGATTTTTGGTAATTAATAATAGATTATATAATTAATTAATAATTAATAATACATATTGTAAAAAAAGTTTTTGTATATTCGTGAAAAAATTTTTTGCCAATTGTCATGCAAATCATTTTTCTGTAAGTTACGTCGAAAAGCTCTTTGTGAATAATTATATCTTAACAGGTGGGTAAATAGCTTGAAGAGTTTCGTTTGGCCAAGAAAGCCGTACCAGTTTTTCGGGAACATTTTAACTTTATTTTCAGAAAATTTTTGTACTTTTTCGAACAATAAAGTCATTTTGATGAAATATGGGACATTGTTTCTACTATATAGGTTATAGTGGTAACCAGAGTTGATGCCGTGTTTCATTAAAAAGAAATATTTGCTATTGAAATTATTTTTTTGAAATTTAACTGTCATAACGCACTTGCTGCGTCCACACTATTTTCATTTATTGTATTTGAATTTAATTAAGGTGATATAGCTGCAAGTACCACTTTTGACAATTATGAGAAACACGATATCTTAAGTTGTTTTATAGGATGCAACGAAAATGAGAATCGAGCATTACAATTACATTCCGAAAGGTATTGCGTCGTCATATTTTGGTTGACAATCACAGAATGGCCCATGGTCATACCTAAATAATTTTTTTCGAACGCCCTTATATTATTGCGTTTTTACATTTTTTATCGAAGTGTTTGCATGTTTGTAAAAAAATCGAGAGGGAGTAAGTGCGTTTTGGTAGCGAATTTTCATTAAATCCTTCATATTTCAATTACTCAATGTGCTATTAACCTAAGGTTTGTTGGCTTAGAAACCAGTTTTCTCGGAAACATTTTAAGTTTATTTTCGGGTAATTTTTGTACATTTTCTGTGATAATCTACTCTCCTCAGAAAGACATTCTCGTAAATAGAATTTACCGTCCATGACTTGACCATAAAGAAAATATTCATACTCCTGAATCCATAAACTTCTGAAACGTTATATTCCTTGAGTTATAAAGAAATAATGCCAAGTTTCACCCAATCGCCCCTCATTTACCCCCTACCACCTGAAGCGAGCTTGCCCAAAAACAATTATTCAAAGCGTTCATTTGTCGGGTGCTAACTTGATACCAAATTTGAAGATAATATCTCAATTCGTTCAAAAATTATTGCGACTACAAAGAGACAGATGTACAGGCCGACAGACCGACCGACCGACAAAAAAAAATGGTTCCAGAATCAAGTTTTCTATATGTTTTGAGACTTTTTACGCCGTTTTAGCAAACAAAATTACGAAATTTTTGTCACCGCAATTCTATTCCCACATATCCAACTGCAAATTTAATTTTAGCACAGAATACCACATGTTTGATGAAATTGAAAGTTTTCTAACAAACAAACCCTAAAACGTTATATTACTCGAGTTGAAACGAAAAAATATCAATTTTCACCAATTTAATCCCCATTAATCGCCTACCTCCTGCAGCGATTTTACCCAAAAACAATCTGAACCCTTAGTTTGTCGGGTGCTAACTACTGTACACCAGATTTGAAGACGATATCCTAATTCGTTCTAAAGTTATCGTGGCTACAAACAACCAGACACACAGTCCAACAGAGACAACACAATTTTCGTTCCCAAAGCATGCTTCCCATATCTCTTGACAATTTTTACGACGTTTAAGTGAAAAAAATGACAAATTTTTGTTACCGGTGCCATACTTCTACACCTGTTGACGATGTGGAAGTGAAATTTCTGAGGAGGAATCCCAAGAAACTATGGTACTGGTTAATGTAGCAATATATCCCTACAATATCGTGTAGACAAACAGATGATGTTGTAGGGGTTCCAAATATCAGGGTTTAAGAAATAGTGATAAACTTAAACCACATAAAAACAAAACAGTTCGCAATATTTATCCAGGCGATGCACAACGGCGTTTGGAGTTTTACAATTGGTATTTGCAACATTTAGATATGGACAAACTTTTATAAAAAAAGTAATTTCGTCAGACGGGTCATATCTAAGTAGTGCTGTAATACTAAATATACAAAATTCCAGATGTTGATTCTAATAGAATCAACACTTAATATTTTCGCGGGAGCAACAGGCTAGATATTTTAGTGTTTTTTGTTTTATCTTGGGAAATAAAATACTTCCACGTGGTCAATACGTGTGGAAGTATGCGTATGGCGACAAAAATTTCATTTTTTTTTTTCGCTTACACGCCGTAAAAGGTATCAAAACATATCTTCTTCTTCTTCATTAATGGATATTCGCGATCACATGTGCCCATTCTTCCCTATTTCTAATGGCGCTGAATAGGTCTCCTACAGTTTTTAGTCCTGTCCATTGTCTCACGTTTCTGAGCCATGACATCCTCTTCCTGCCGACTCCTCTCTTCCCCTCGATCTTTCCCTCGATTACTAACTGTAGGAATTGGTATATTTCATTCTGTATTACGTGGCCCAGATATGCTGTTTTCTGTGCTTGATGTTGTTCAACAGTTCACGTTCTCTTCTAGCCGTTCTTAGCATCTCCTCGTTTGTTTTTCTGGCCGTCCATGGGACTTTTAGTATACGCCTGTATGTCAACTTTTCGAAGGCTTCAAGTTTATTCATGGTATTCACCTTCAGCGTCCAGCCTTCCACACGATATAGTAACACTGACCACACGTAACATTTTACAAATATAATTTTTAGGTTGAAGTCAAAATCAGTGTTGGTAAGAACTTTTCTGAATCTCATGAAAGTGTTTCGGGCCATTTCGATTCGGCATCTGATCTCCGTTTCAGATGTCCTGTTTTTACACAGCCACGTGCCTAAATATTTAAATTTATATACCTGTTCTACTGGACATCTGTTGCGTGTTAGGCTTGCATTTTGATGTTTTTGCGGCTTGCGAGAAACTATCATGAATTTTGTCTTCTTGGTGTTGATATTAAGGCCCAAGTTTTTGCTACTGTCGCCTATAAATTAGGAATATCCTGCAAGTCTTTCATGTTGTCTGCAATTAGAACTGTGTCGTCGGCGTACCGTATGTCGTTGATCCACACCCCATTCTTCGAGCGCCTCCTAAAAGATGCTTTCAGAATACAGGTTGAAGAGGAGTGGAGAGAGAACGCATCCCTGTCTGACCCATCTAAGGATCTTTGTCGGTTCTGTGTGTTTATTGCCAACCTTGACTACGGCTGTTTGGTTCCAATAAACGCTTTCTATGCAGCGGATATCCTTCTGGTCTATATCCATCCTCCTCAAAATTTGAATGAGTTTGTGGTGTTGGACCTTGTAAAACGCTTTCTCGTAGCCGATGAAGCATAGCATCACATCCTTCCCCTGGTCGCTGCAGTTCTGGATCAATATTTGAGTTGCAACTATAGCCTCTCTCGTACCTAGTCCCCTTCTAAATCCAAATTGTGCGGACCCTACGGCTCTTTCGCATTTTATGGAGATTCTATAGTGAATCATCTTGAGGAATATCTTTAACGTGTGGCTTATTAGACTGATCAGCCTATGGTCCTCGCACTTCGTTGCGTTACACTTTTTTGGCAGGGGGATAAAATGTTATGTAATCCACTTGGCAGGGAACTCTCTCGTGTTATATATCTTGTTAAATATTCTGTGCAGTACGGAAATGCCCCTGTCGTCCAGTATTTTTAGTAGTTCGACCGGTATGCAGTCCGGGCCAACTGTCTTTCTGTCCTTTGACGTATTTATTGCTCTTACAATTTCTTCTTTGGTGATAGGGGGCCCAGACAGATCTGCGTCCTCCGTAACCTGTACATCAGGTCTATTATCGTCAAAAAGGTTGTTAATATATTCCTCCCAAATAACTCTTCCCTGCCGATCATCTTGTGCCATTTCCCCATGTTCGTTTTCCACATTAGAAAAGTGTCTCTTCCTGTAAACTGCGGACGCCTCTTTTATTTTCCTGTGTATGTTAAATTCATCGTGCAGCTCTTGTAGTTGTTCTATATCTTAGCATTTTTTCTTTAACCAGTCATTCTTTGCCGCTCTTATTTTCCCCCAAATAATTATTTGGATGTGTTTATAGCTCCCTGGATTTCCTTGATTTTTACATCTTCTCCTTTCTTCGAAAAGGGCCATGATTTCTGCTGTCACCCAATTGTGTTTCTGTGTTTGCCGATTATGACCTAGTTCACCTTCTGCGACCCCTATCAAGGCTTCCTTCATTTCTCCCCATATGACATCTATGCTTGCACTCCCTTCCAACTTCGGTTCCATGGAAGTTATTATTCTTTCATTAATTTTTGCAACTATTTCGTTTTTGAGATGTTCGCTTATAAGTCTATCGTAATCTATATTTCTCTGTTCTATATGGGTTCTGATGCTTGTAATCTTAGTTTTGACTACTGCTACTGGTAGAACATGGTCCGAGGGAACGTCGGCACCAGGATATGTACATACTCTTTTTACTGATGTTCCAAAACGCATATTAATTAGTATGTAACATATCTGATTACGTACGATGTTGTCTGGACGATCTGCTGGAGCTCGCCATGTGTACAAGCGCCTAGGTGGCATCTTGAACCAAGTGTTTGTTACTTTCAGGTTTTCCTCCTGGCAAAATTGGGAGAGGCGTTCACCCCGGTCATTTCGGGTTCCTAATCTATAAGGGCCCACTATATCTTCGACTCTTCCGTCTCCAATTTTAGAGTTGAAGTCTCCCATTATGAGGCTTCTCTTATGATGTTTAACCTGTTTAAGTACTTGTTTCAGTTCCCCGTAGCACGTCTCGATCTCTTCTTCAGTCGAAACGGCTGTGGGTGCATACACCTGAATAAAGTTGATGTTGACTGGTTTGGCATGTATTCTAAGCAATGCGATCCTATCTTAGTGGGGAAGAAATTTATCACAGATCTGGACATTTTTTCAGTCACTATTATTCCTACTCTCTTTCTGTGATTTGGTTAATTTTTTCCTGAGTAGTACATAACTCCGCCTGAGACGTGGCATATCCCAGCACCAGGCCACCTTTTCCCTGCGACGCCTAGAACATCAAAACATAGAAAACATCATTTGGGAACAAAAATTTCTTTGTCGGTCTGTCGGTATGTGGGTCTGTTTGTAGCCATGGTAACTTTAGAACGAATTTGATATCGTCTTCAGATTTGGTATACAGCTAGCACCTAATAAACGAACGGTTCGGATTGTTTTTGGGTAAAATCACTTTAGGAAGTAGGGGATATGTGGTGGTGATTTTGTGAAAATGGACATTTTTTTTCGTTAAAACTCAAGTAATATGTTACAGATATTTACGGGAACAGGAATACGAATATTTTCTTTGTGGTCAACGCATGGACCTTAAATTCATTTCATGAAAATATCTTTTTGGGGAGAGAAGATTATCACAACTATGTGGAAGTTATGATGCAATTTCCACCGCTATTTTTATTGTTACGGGGGCAGCTTGGCCGCACATAGGTACCAATAAATACTGGAAAAAGTAGTGTCCGATTTATGTGATAATATTCCATTGACTTAAATACAGACGCAGGGATTATATATCTGGCTTCAATAATATAAATGTATTTAGTATGGAACAATTTCACCAAGGAAGGGCAACAAAAGTTAATAAAGTTATTTTTTCAACAATATCGTGCTCCAGCGAAGAATTTACAAGCAGCAACACCAAATTTGGATAACTTACTTCGTAATCGTTGGATAGGTACCCATGGTCCTGTAGGGTGCCCGCCCAGGTCTCCAGGTTTGTGAGTTTTAAATTTTTTCTTGTGGGAAGATCTAAAAAATTAATATTTTCATAGGAGGCATCCCAAGAAGGAGGATTTGCGTTGCGTTCCACATTGTTCCTATTATCAATTTTAAATTTTGCCATAACAACTTACGAGGCAAAGATAATATTGGTTTGCTTGTGGTATAGACAGTAGCATCTCTTATATTTAATAAACTCAGACTTATTTATTAGGTACTTTTTTTATTATGGCGGACTCAACGTAAAAGCTTTTAAAGCCACTTCTCTTGTAAATGGCAAAATTAGCCTAAATCAATTGAGTCGCTTCCCAAAATCACGAATATGACTTAGATTTAACCTCAGCTTAGGCACCCTTCTCTAGCAAAGGAAATCAGATGTAAACATCGCTTAATAAAATTAACGGCAAGGAAACAAAGTGTAAATCTCGTCGTCGATTTGAATTGCCTGGTGGCGAATATTGATCCAGTATCAAGGCTTGTTCGGTGTGTAAGGGAAACAAGCTTGCACAACAATACCCGTTTTAATTATAAATTACTATATTATAAGGTTTTCCAATTAATTTCACGAAATAAATATCCAATTAAGTTGTTATCTCAGAATAAACATAATTAAAACTTAATCCAATCGCAGCTGCCAATATACGAGTAAATAAAGGATGAGTTGCTTCACCATTTGTATCTGTCAAACATTTTAATTTCAGTTTCCATCGCATGAGCTCTGAACGGAAAACGGAAAGGAGTAAGCAAGAAGAGAGCAAGAAAGGAAAAGACAACCTTTCAGAAAAGAGGGAGAGAGAGAAGGATACCAGGAAACTTTTTAATTTGGTTGAGTAAATTAGGAGGTGATTTCTCAGGCGAGAGGGGAGTAATCTGGATGTGTGGAGAGTTCATTTCCGGAAATGACTAATAGTATTTAAAACGCTTTTAATTTTGATGACATGCTCCACCCTGCCGTGCCAGTTAATTGCTATTACTTTTCATCATCAAGAATTGCGTCGCATATGAGCGATTGGGTGTTAAATTTTAATATTTTTTAAGAAGATTTGGTTAGATACAGCAAGCATTTTGTATTGTTTGTTTTTATTGCAAAAACAACATTTTATATAAGAACATATTATAATAGCAGTCAAGTAGCTAGGTTTCTGAACTTTAACATTTTGGCGGTTATTGCTACTTATGCACGGTCGCATAGAGCATTGTTAGCTGTCTTTGTTGCTAAATATGTACCTAATACAATGTTCAAGGAGTTTTTATGAAGAAAATTTAACTTCTGGGGAGGTAAACGACTTTCAAGTTTTTTCGAAATGAGCGGAAAACCACTAAAACCTATATTCGAGGTAGTTTACAGATTTTTGCAACTAGGAATAGGAGTCATGTGTAGCTTGTTGAAAAGATCTTTTGATTCCCTATACACTGCTTTTTCATTTTTGAAACTCAGTGTATTCGTTTAGGAGATATGGATTTTTGAAATATCACTAATGCATTTCCAGAGAAAATCTTAATACTTGAGTTGGGCCACGCCAGGGTCCATTACAAAATAAAAATGTTCTCAAAGAATTGCGGAGGTAATAAAAAGTCATTTAGATTAAGGTGCTCCAAAAAATTCTCAGCAAAATATGTCTTGTGATAACGCATTCCTGATAGCAACTTTTTGTGCCTGCATGTGAATTGAAGTAAGTCGATTGATGAAGTATTCAGTTGTGATTATTTCTTCGCATTGTTGAGTAGATTTTTATAATCAGTCATTATGGTGTATTTAGTTGCTGAAAAATTTTAAATTGTGGGCATTTTTTTTACATTATAAAATCGCAAACGAAACAGCACCTGTATTCAATAATCTGCATCCTTAAAGGCGTGTTCGTCATAAGTACGTGCTAGAGTTGCTACACAAGTTCGATGAGACTGGATCAGTGGCTAATAAGAAACGAAATCCTGAACGTTAATTTCCTATGGCGAATGAAGCCACAAGCCTAGAAGTGATAGGCCAAGTCAGTGCAGATCCAATATTAAGTACACGTACATTAGTTGAGATTACTAATCTACGTAGAACGACAATTCAACGAAAAAAATTAGGTTTCATCCATATAAAATCCAGATAGTTCAAGAATCAAATAAAGACGATTATGACCAACGCTTGGAGTTTTGCGAAAATATTTCTCAAAAAATAATTGACAACAGGCAATTTCTTTTTGACCCTTGTTTTGCCGACGAAAGTGCTTTCTTTCCAAACGGCACTGTAAATCGTCATAATTGCCTGTTCTGGTCAAATGAAAACCCTTGCGTTTTCCATAAAGTTCACACTCAAACTCCAGAAAAAATAAATATTTAGGCGGGTATTTTTGGTGGTCACATCCTTGGACCAATGCTTGACAGGAGAACGGTATTTGGAAATATTGCAAGACTTGGTTTACCGTATGCTAATCGACAGAACGATGAGCGATACTCGGAATAATATTTATTTTTCCAACAATATGGTGGAATTAGGCCATTACTGTTAGGGAGTTCGTGGATATACACATTCCGGGTCGATGGATGGGTCGAAGAGGTGCTGTAGAGTAGCCAGCCCGATCTCTAGACCTGCCCACTTTAGACTTTCTTTTGGGGGCATTTAAAATACAAAGTTTACCGAGTGATCTTCATTGGAAGAGTTAGGTCAGCGCATTATTGACAAGTACCGGAGAATTACTCCTGAAATGCTTGCAAATATTAGGCAAAAATCTGATCAAAATTTATACAATTGTATTGAAGTTACTGGTGCTCAATCTGAACATTTATTGGATTAAGGGTTAATTCGATGGTATGCTGGTTTTTTGATTGGTTCTAATTATTTTCAACATTTACTTCAATACTATGCTAAGTTTTTAAGTGAATCGATTTAGTTTTTAATTTCTCTGAAGATTCATTAGTGATATTTCAAAATTCGCTATCTTCCAAACGAATAAACCGAATTTCAAAAATAAAAAATCAATATATGGTGAATCAAAAGCTCTTTTCAACGAGCTATCACATGGCTCCCATTCCTATTAAAAAAAATAAGGATGACACCCCCGCTTAGGAGGGTACAGTTTCGAACATACTTTTTGCGTCAAAAGTTGTCCCCCTCACAAGCAAGCTTGATGTGTTTTAGGTTTTTTTCGACAAAATCTTTTCCTGGCAGTCATGGCTGCCAGCTCGTTTTCAATGGGGAGGCCTTCTAGTCCGCACTCGAAGGAGAAGATTTGGGTTTTCTTATTAGCGCTCGTGTGGAATCCAATGAAATTACCTTGAAGTAGATGGCGCTTTCGGTAAAATCGGTAGTACTATATACTTCCTTATTTTAAATAGAACACCCTACATATTATTGCATTTTTAGATTCCGTATCAAATTCTACATCAAATCTTGCAAAATCATCACATGTGAAAAATTCAACTTTTTTGAGTTAATTCGATTTTTTCGAAAATTTTCCAAAGGTCATTACTGTGTTTGATAAGAGAGATCTCCACCATTAACCAGGGTCAAAAATTCTGCCTCGTGGAGAGGTTTGGTTCTAAGTAAAGCGCAGTTAATGTTTTCGGTAACTTATATAGAGTGTTCAATAATAAATGCCTTACTGGTGCATTTTATTTTATTCATAGCTTAATCATTTCTATCAGAACACACAACATTTTTCTGATTAGTCTTATTGCAAATTAAAATCCCTTTGAAATTTGTTAACACTTCCTTATACCTATATCTTACCGTTTCCGAGATATAATGATATTTACTTTATATTATGTTAGGTTGCAGACATTCAGATATCTGGTCATACTTACTCGGCCATGACTGAAAATGTCAAGAAACGTGTTGAATTCAACTGACACTTCCGAGTATATTTCACTAAAATATCTTAAGGAGGACCGCAAAACACATTGAAAATTTCCCTTAGATTTTTATGATTTATTTATATTTGCCATTTTTTATTTTCGTCAAAATAAATAGAGGGTGTTATATTTAAAGTTATCAAGTTAGGAATGAAATAGGTTTCTCCAGTTGGGCATTTAGTATTGAACGGCCTGTATAAGTTACGGAAAATATTAACTGCGCTTTACTTAGAGCAAGCTTTTCCAGTCTCCTCGTTGAGGCAGTATTTTCGACCTTCGTTAGTAGCGCAGATATGTCAAACACAGTACTGACATTTTGAAAATTTTTGAAAAAATCGGATTACCTAACTCGGAAACGTCGCATTTTTTACATATAGTGGCTTAATAATTTTTGGTCTAGAATTCGGTGCAGAATCTAACATTTTATTAATACATAGGGTGTTATGTTCAAAATAAACGAGATACCTGTTACTTGGCGTTTAACCGGAAGCGCCATATGATTGAGAGTAGTTTCACTACATTCCACGCAAGCACTTATGAGCAAACCCAAATTTTCTCCTTCGAATTCGGACTAGAGGGTCATAACTAATTAACGCGTCTCGCCAACAACCTATCATTCCCACGCTCCCTTTGTCGGCACCTCTCGTAAAGTGGTCGATAAACTGTACATAGGCGGCGGTGCCAAATTCATATATTTTTATTATTATTATCATATTGGGTAATTTATATACTTTCAAAAGCGTTTAGCTATCCTGGTTGTCTAATATTTTTATTAATTTTAGGTTATCTTTATCTACGTAGTGATTATGACCCCCAATATGTCCGACCACGTAACGTCTATTGTCTATAGTACGGTATCTTAGTTGTGCTAGATGATCTTTAAATATAATGTCAAATGATCTTTCTGGTTGCCCGACTTGATTCAAGATCGAAATATTCACAACCTATTTCGTGGATCCCCGATATTTTCGCGGTACTATCCTTTTGGGTCACCTAGGAAGTTTCTTAACGTTTTTTTTTTGTAAAGGTGTTAGTTGGCTTTTAAAAAAAATTCTTTTTAGATCCCTCGTCATTCGCGGTTCCAATAGTAGGCAAACAAAGTTTTTTGGGTTTCCCTTTTTTGAAGATCGTTGATTCGGCTTACATTTTCGTCGTTTTCTGTTTGATAGTTAATGCATTAACCAGGCAAGCAGTGCGTATATGTTATATTCGGCAACGTTCTTAATATACCCTTACTCTTTGCTATGTCTATTTTTACTTCAATAAAAATATGTCAACCTATTTACTAAAAAAATTCTAACTACGCAGTGATCGTATAGGTACATCCATACAAAATGTAAGATAAAGAGGTGGTTTACTCCCTGTGGACGTCAAATAGTAAAGTGTCTTGATTTTTAAAAACTAATACATCTGGAAAGGTAGTATATTATCTATTTCTAATTCGAGAGAACAACAACAAAAAATACCACAAACTAGGTATTGTTTATATAGACGAGGCATAATTTATGGTTTTAAAAGACTTGACTACTGGGGAGATCTGCGTTATATATATATATATATATATATATATATATATATATATATATATATATATATATATATATATATATATATTTGCTGTACGCACGCTACTGCTGATGATGAACCAGGAAGGTTCGTAACTGCAGTCCATGTAAACAAATAAAAAATCACAAAAAGTGCAGCAAACAAACAAAGTGTATATTTAAAAGTAAGAACAGTATAGAGCAACATTCCAATATATATATATATATATATATATATATATATATATATATATATATATATATATATATATATATATATATATATATATATATATATATATATATATATATATATACAGCGTATGGATAACGCGGATAAAAAATAATGGGCCGATTGTGATGAAATTTGGTAGGTACCTTCCTTGGACAAGTTCGTTAGCGAAGAACATCGGACAGGTTTTCCTAGAAAATTTTTGATTTTCTTTAAAAAAATTTTGTATCTCCAATCTCCGAAAATAAGGAAGCTATGGCCATCAAGTTTGGTGTTCAGGTTTACACTATTAAACTTACCCCACGTGTCACAATATCGATCTCGAAGTTGAAAGAAAAAAAAGATTTAAAAAAAATTGGGTGCCACTGATGACCAGAGAAATGCACAAAACCAAAATATTTTGTGTGGATAACAAAATCTATTGTATATTACACACAACGATTACGATTTCTTGACCCAAAAATGTCAAGAAATAACAGACAAATTACTTTGAAAATTTATATTTATTATACCTATTGGTAATATTAATCATTTATACCTAACATATGTACACCTTTAATATAGTTTGTCTTCTTAAGACGTCAGAGCCGCGAGTTGAAACGTTAAAATTTGCAATTTTTAGACAGAAAAGCTGAATCAAATACGGGTTATGTGGAACAAATGTCATAATAAATGTGTTTTACAAAGCCTTCGGTTACAGCTTCAGCCATCATTGTCCTTCATTTTACTAAAATATTTGCAGAAAATGTTTTTTAAATAGACCCCTTATCTGATGATTTGGCAGTAGTTTCAGTGGTTTAATAGTCTATACCTTTTCGCAAATTTTCGTAGAAAAAAAATCGTTATTGAGAAGACTGCGACTTTCGAATGTTTCTTCCAAGAAGTGCAAACTAGGCCAATTTCAGTTCTTACTGCCTATATATATATATATATATATATATATATATATATATATATATATATATATATATATATATATATATATGGTCCACTTTTACTCTAAAGCTCAATGTATCTGTTATTATACAAGATACGGGAAAGTATTATAAAAGTTATTTATACTGTGTTTTGCGCTTCATCTTATAAAATTATGCTGACAATCACAGGCTGGCCCATAAGTCGTTGGTGATACAAGTTTTCTTTTTTTAATGGAACAGCCCTTTTTTTTAGCAGTATTGCACTTTCGATTAAATTTTAACGCATGCTTGTAAGGAGAAACAATGGATTTCGCCCATCGTTTTCGAGTTATTTCAATTGCTTTTTAACTTTTTACATTTGGGAACATATCAGAAATTGTGATACATCATTTTTACCAATGGAAATCGGAGTCCTATGAAAATGACGCATTTAGGGAGGTTTTCAATTATATTATTCGTCAAAAAAATCAAGACGCCATATACAGAACACTCTCAAATTACTTAGCCAATTTTTAAACAAAATGGCGAAATTTCATGAAACAGATGATTATATACAAATTTTCATGTATAAATTTTTTAAATTTTTGTAAAAAACTTTCTCTAAATAATTGTATCTTGGCTGGTATATTTTTTGTGTAAATTACGTGGATAGGTACGTTGGCCAGGAAAGTTAGACCAGTTTTTTTTTTTGGGAAAATGTTAAATTTTCTTCGGAAAGTTTTTGCATTTTTTAAACAAAAACTTAGTTTGATGAGATACGATAAATTGTTTCTACTATAAGGGTTACACTTTCTACTAAATTTCATGTCTTTCTTAAAAAACATATTTAACATTAAAAACAGTTCTATGAAAATTCACTACCATAACGAACCTACTGCGTCCAGATTTTAGTGAATTTTACTAAAATGTTTTCAGAAAATTTATTGGAAATAGACCTTATCTCTGATGCTTTGGCAGTAGTTTAGAGTGTATGGTTTAATAATCTATAATGTTTATCGACTTATCGTAGAAAAAAGCTCAATATATCCGTTAATATACAAGATACGAGAAAAAATTGTATATCTTAATTATAGTTTGTCTTGAGCTACATCCTATAAAATTAATTTTACAATCACAGCTTGGTCCTTAAGTCGTTGGTGATACTTTTTTTAAAATCAAACACCTCTTATGCGTTTTGTATTTTTCATCGAAATATTTTTTTAAATCAAACACCTCTTATGCATTTTTCATCCAAATATAAGAAATTATGGACGCGGTAAGTGCGTTTTGATAACAAAATTTTATTAAATGCTTTAAATTTCAACTCAATTTTCTATTTACTTAGGTTTGTTGGCTAGGAAACCAGTTTTTTCGGGAACATTTTAAGTTTATATTGGGAAATATTTTGTGCATTTTCAAACAATAAAGTTATTTTGATGAAATATGGTACATTGTTTCTACTATAATATAGGTTCTACTACCAAATTTGCTGACTGCTTTCATTAAAAAAGACATATTTGTCATTAAAAACATTTTTATGAAAATGTACTCCCATAACACACTTGCTGCGACTAGACTTTTAATTTCGTGCCTTACTCATAGACACTGGCTTTAGCAAAACCATTTTTATTATTTACTAACTACTTTTTAGGCCATTTTAAAGAGTGACAATAACTGGATTTCAAACTATTTAATTTTAGTCATAAAAAAATAATTTACAATAAACATTAAAAACAAAATCGATTATAAATAACTGATTACTATTTGATCAATCCAAATCCTCATGATTGCTTTACGTTAAAGTTTCCCGTCCACACAAAGAAGCTGTTAGGTCACGCATGACGCCATTCTTGACTGATTTAAATGTGTCACTGCATTAAGTTAATGTCGTCATTAATTATCCTAGCTAATAGACAGGCCATTTCGGCCGTATTACAATCCTCAGGCTCGTATCATTGTGGAGGGTTCACAACATTGAGCTTAGCTCATGGACACGACGAGCCTCTTGCTTCTTAGGAGCTTATGAGGGTAAGAAAAGCGCGTTGTTAATCACAATAACAGTGAATGAGGTTGTCAGATGAAGAAACTTCAGCATATTCAGTTGCCTATATCTAGGTCAGACAGCAAGAAAGCGTAATGTTAGTTGTATCACTGCCAGGATTTGGAATTCTTAAGGATATTGTTCATTGAAGTGAATGGTTAATCTAAACAAAAAGTAACATTTTATGGGATCTCTGTGGGATATGAGAATACTGGAAATTAGCTTCAAACCCATATGAAACCCCTAAAGTCATTTAAAAGGACTATATATATATATATATATATATATATATATATATATATATATATATATATATATATATATATATATATATATATATATATATATATATATATATATATATATATATATATATGCGCGTGTGTGTGTGTGTGTGTGTGTGTGTGTGTGTAATCGCATCAAATTAAGTTTTTTTTGCGAAGTATTATTTACATTTAAAAGCAATTAACACCAAAACTTAATTTAAAAAAATAAATACGATATAATGTAAATAAGTATTATCATTTAAATTAGAACCGCCTTAACCCAAACGAACCTCAATTTTGTTATTGTTCTGTGGCTATTTCTATTGCTATAAAGGGGTATGGTCATTTTGGGATGATCACTTTTTAGCGGCCACAAATAGAACTAGCATGCCTTGATATAATATTTTAGACAGGATATGTAATAGTGAGAAAAAAAGATTACAAAAGTGCATCAGAGCCTAGATATACAGGGTGATTTATTAGGTGAGCAACATTTATATCCCGGTAGCTATGGCAACTAGAGCTTATGAAATAAACCGTTTGTAAGATTTTTTTAGGTATAATTCAGCAGAAATTTTTTTATTTCTTAATTCTTGTCACCAGATGGAGCAATTTTTCTTGTGGTACGATCTTGCTACTCTGCATATTTTCTATAAATTTCTGTTATTTTAATTCGTTCTAGTGAGTTTATTTCATTCTATTACGTTTAATCCTGTTCTTGTTTTTTTTTTTTCGTGGTTTCAATATATGTTCGTTAGTAGTAATTCTAGTGAAACTTTCGCAGTTGAACATTGATAATCTGTCCACTTTTATTTCTTGTAATTTGTAACAAGATTCAATATTCCCGTGTAGAGAAACATGGAATGTTGGAGTATTGCTTTTTGACAAATAGGAATTCACGCGTTTCGAAAATACAATATCAGAGGAAATATCCTGATCGACATACAGCAACGCAGGCCGTCCAGCCGAGCAGAGTTCTGTAACTGAGACAGGAAACAGTAAGTATTAGCCCCATTATGGCATTCATATCCTTCTTTTCTTTCTGAATTTCACATGTTCGATCTTCTCGGGGAGTTCTGCTCGGCTGTACGGCCTGCTTTGCTTTTATGTTTGTGCTTGTCTGTAGCTTTTTATGCAGTTGACTAATTTGACTTTTAGTATGTTGCTTTTGACTCCATCAGGGTATTGTTATTATTGCGGGACCCCAGTCCCGTTTTTTTTTAATTTTTAAATTTTAAATTTTATAGAAATGTTTTTATAACTCCTGACACTAATGTCAGGTCAAAGTCTTGCATGGCCGTTAGGGCTATTCTAAATTTTAACAGTTAGTTTTACTGGACCTTGTATCTTTCTGTAGTTGCAGTGTTAGTCACTCGCATGGTGGGTCTACCAGAAACATAGTTTCTGACAACCATTTTTTACATTCTGGGTCTAAGCCCTTGAGGATGGCTCAATACTGGGCCGAAACGTGTAGGGTTTAAGAATAAAATCAGTTGTCTGGTAGTGAAAGCCTTTTAATTTTCCTTAATCATGTCAAACCCAGACGTTATGACGTTCAGAAATAATTACCACTAAATGACAATAATTGACACCTAAATAACAACAATTATTCTGTCATTACACAATAACAACCAGCTGCCTACTACAAAAATTACAGCTCAATCAAACTTCTACACTATGCAAGTTATGCTATGTTAAATGAATGATAATTATTGTTTCTTCAAAAAATCGTTAAATTTACGACAAGAATGTAAGACCTTTTTTGTTGAGAATAAATCAAGCTATTCAAAATGAATTTAAAAATCTACTTGCAACTACAATTTCTGTCCCTTTTTCCACATTTAAGAAAAAAATTAAAAACTACTTTTTGGCACCCTATTTAAGGGGCCCTTCAAAGGAGAGGGGTGTATCAGTTTTTTATATGAAAGGTCCTCTTTAATGTTTAACAAGGAATGACCTCATGAATTTTTTCACACTTATTTATTTCCACACCCATATATATATATATATATATATATATATATATATATATATATATATATATATATATATATATATATATATATATATGAGTGTGTGTGAGTACAATTTGGAAATTCGAATAAAGTTATCGTCATCACAGAAAGTTTATTCATCCCTCTGATGACGTTAATTTTGCTGGGGAAACGATCGTCAGGTCTCCAAACTTTATCGTGATTATTTGGGTTCTCCAAATTATACTTATCAGTGCTCATCACAGGTTCCAAACTTCACTCATTATATATATATATATATATATATATATATATATATATATATATATATATATATATATATATATATATATATATATATATATATATATATATATATATATATACGTGGTTTTTGGGTTGAACCGGCGTCCAGAATTGATCAAAACCCGACGTTGCATCTCTTCTTTTTGTCGTTATCATTTTTTTAAATGTTTACATTATTCAATTATTTTAAGAGTATTATTTCCAACTTCGAGATAAGGTAATAGATAAAAGGTAGGTAAAAGCAAAATAATGGCACCGCATTATTACTTGTAATTTTCAGCAAGGTAATGAAAAATCTACTAATCGTTTTGCAAAACTTGAAGTTAAATAATCTTTGTTCTTATTGACTTAGCTGCAAGGCTTAATGATAGGTAATTTAAATTTCTTTGGCTCATTTACAACGAAGGTAAAATTGCGCTTGGTTAAGAAATGTGTTTCTTTAAATTCTTATTAACCATATTGTCAAGTTATAGGGTATACAAACATACCTGACTGACATATCGAGAACTAACTTTGAAAGTAGCTTACCTGCAACAGAAAAAATATGTTACTTCACTTGTAAGAAACATAAAAAGCAATGTTTTTAGCGAGTTTTAATTTAAAAAATTCTATAATAGAGAGATAGTGAGACATTGAAAACAAACCCGAAACCAAGTTCATTTTGAATAAATAAATATATATATATATATATATATATATATATATATATATATATATATATATATATATATATATATATATATATATATATATATATATATATAATTGGGGAAAGTTGTCAGTTGCAAAATAAAACTCTTTTATGCCGAGCTTCCGGAAAAATTTATTCCATTCTCAAGGCTACAACATGGAAAGAAAAAAGTTTACAATTTACATAGAAAAAATATAAAAGTTCAAAATACTTACAAATAACGTGAGTTTTACTAAATTAATTATTCAATAACAAAAATGAAAAAACCTTTTTATAAATTTGAGTGAAGTCGAAAAGTGTCAAACTGACATATAAAGCTAACTATTGTCTAATTGAATTTGTTTTTTGTTTTTGTCTAGGAAATATAAATAGGCGTAGTGATTTCTAAAATTATTATCTTTCGTTAAGTTTATCAAATTGTCGTTAAAAGTAATTTCAAATTCTTCTAAACACATTATTTTATTACTTAAGATTTCACAGTGTAAAAGAGAAACATTACTAAAATTTATATTGTGGCCAGTGTCGAGATTATGTTCTGACAGAGCGAAAGTTCTTTTTTGTAAGCGTATGTCACTTTTGTGCTGTGTTAACCTATCTTTAACGACTCTGCTTGTTTGGCCAATGTATCTTAAACTACAATTATTACATGGAATACAATATACCACTCCAGACACTTTGGAAATTTCATCCTTACTTTTGAGTTTACTGCAAATGTTATTAATTGTTTTTGGATATCAAAACGTTATTTTAAAATTGGTTTCATCTTTAGATATAAACTTTA
The DNA here is from genome assembly GCA_964006375.1 of Tillus elongatus. Lineage (NCBI taxonomy): Eukaryota > Metazoa > Arthropoda > Insecta > Coleoptera > Cleridae > Tillus > Tillus elongatus. Next base: position 118,289,204 of record OZ023264.1, read on the forward strand.
ACCTATTGGAAATACTTTTAATGTATGGGATTGATATGTAAAAAAAGTTATACGTTTCCGGACTCGAAATTATATGGGTGTTATGTCTGTCAGATAAATTTGATACTGTTTGTAGAGAGTGTCTTGTATTGTAATGGTGATTGTTTGAACAATTGTATAAAAGTTTATTAAGTAGTTGGGGAGGATAAGAGTTTTTAACAAAAATATTAAAAAGGTTTCTTAAAGTTTTTTCGTGGAAAGAAGGATTTCATATCTTTAATATTCTATTTTTTAAACCTAATAAAATGTTAATTTTAGTTTTAAATAAATGAACCAAATGAAAATTAATATTTGAGAATTAGTTGGCTTTATATACCAATGTAAAATTATGTTCTTATCGTTTGTTCTAATTAATTTTGTATCTAGGAATGGTACACTGTTATATGTTTCCTCTTCTAATGTAAATTTAATAAATTGGTTCTAAGAATTAAAAACATCTAAAATGTGTGTTGTTGAATTAAGAGGAATGCTACAAATAACGTCGTCAACATATTTTTTAAAAAAAGGAATATTAAAATTTAATTTTGGTATACATGTTTCAAGTAAATCATCTATAACATATTGTGCAATAATTGGAGAGATACAAGCACCCATTGGAGTTCCAAAAATCTGTTTATAATATGTGTTTTCAAAAACAAAATAGCTTGAGTTAAAAATAAAATCAACTATTTCAAGAAATGTATTTTTGGAATGGATGTTTCTAAAGAAATAGAAACCCATCTTTTCTCAATGCTATCTTTAAAGAGTTGAAGTGGTATGTTAATAAAAAGTGAAACAATATCAAAACAATCAATTGCATAATTATCTAGAATTGTAACATCCTTTATATAAAATCTGAAAAGTGAAAAGAGTTTCTTATGTAATAATCATTGTTTATATTGTAAGCTTTTTCAGTGATTAGTATAGCTAATTTACTATTAGGTGAATTTATGGAAGAAATATTTGGTCTTAAAAATAAAACAGGTTTATGAATTTTAGGAAGACCATAGTATTTTGGACACGTCTGATTATATATTGTTAATTTTTTATCCATTTCTTGTGTAATAAAATTATTATTTTTTTATTTTGGAAACTATTTTATTAGCTTTTTGTTGAAAGGTGGATGTTGGGTCTGTGGTTAATTTTTTGTAATAATTTTCGTCAGAAGGTAAAGAATTGGAAAGCTCAATATACTGGTCCTTATTCATAATAACTGTGACATTGCCTTTGTCAGATCTTGTAACTATAAGGTTGTTATGTAAGTTAAAAAAAGGAACTGATTTTTTGTAAAGTATTTCTAGGTAGGTGAACTTTGTTTCTTTTTGATAAAAATTTGTTAGAATGTTAATTACTTGTGATCTGTATATATTCTGTTTACTAGTGTTACACTGTGAAATTATAAATTGAATTTCAGACAAAAATTATGAAAGATATAAAAAAAGGAACTGATTTTTTGTAAAGTATTTCTAGGTAGGTAAACTTTGTTTCTTTTTGATAAAAATTTGTTAGAATGTTAATTACTTGTGATCTGTATATATTCTGTTTACTAGTATTACACTGTGAAATTATAAATTGAATTTCAGACAAAAATTATGAAAGATATATGTCATTTCTGTTTGGAGAAATGCTAAATTTGTAACCTAAAGCCAAAAAATGTTTTATTTCACTAGGTAATTCGGTATAAGAGATATTTTTAATCCAGTTTTCTTGGATTTTAATTTTTCTAAAAGTTTCATTAATTAAATGGTTTAATTTATTGATTTTAATATCAATAAACTTTTTATTTTAACTAATAATTTGTCGACGTGAAAATTCACTAAAAATTTCATTCGGTATAATTGTAGATACTAACGTTTGTTGATTTTTAATTAATTTTTCAAAATGAGTAATCTGTTTATGTGTAACAGAAATTTCTAAATTAAGAATTTTGTTAATTAACCTTGTTCTAAAATTATAAAGCATATTTCCTGTTTGACCACTATCAACTTCAATCAAATTCATTACATTTTTAATACTGTTTAAAATATGTTTTGGAAAAACACCTTTTTGCCTGCATTTCAGTAAAAAAATTCTTCTGTTCTTCAAGTTTGCTAATTTCGTATTGTAGTTGGACCAATTTTTGAGATATTTTGCTGCAGAAAGACCATATTGTATTATAATTTCTTGAAAAAAACTCATTCTTCTTTTTAATTAGCGAATTTTTTTTTTAAATTCGCTTATGGGGAGATCTGTGTTAAACTCGCAATATTAAACGTCAAAATTGGCAATGTTTAGGCAAAGAATGTAAAACAAATACCATTTGTGAAAAGAAAATGTTGCAAGAAGAGTGTTCTGCAAACCCTTAAGTTTCAGATTCAACCGTCATTGCCCTTCATTTTACTAAAATGTTTACAGAAAATCCATTTCAAATAGACCCTTTCTCTGATGTTTTGGCTGTCGGTTTAGTTAACTTTGGTAGCTGTTTGGATATTTATTTGTAGCTTTAGTGAAGTTTATGGTTTAACGGCCTATAATTTTTTTTAGCTAATTATCGTGGAACAAATTTGTTAATGCATTTTTGCATTTTTTTATCGAAATATGATGCGTTTATTTAAAAAAAAATCTGGACGCAGTAAGTGCGTTTTGGTAGCGAATTTTCGATAAATTTGCAGTTTAGCTCCCGAACGCTTTTCAAAAAACTGTTTTCAGAAACCTGCCTAGGCCCCCGCCCCTCTGGATCCACAAACCCCAAGAAAAATTTCTTGTTCACACTCCCCAAGGAAGTTACGGGACCAGGAGTGAGTAGGGGTGTATAATTTTTTTAAACTAATTTTCTTAGAACAAATTCGTTAATGCATTTTTGCATGTTTTATCAAAATATGATGCGTTTGTAAGAAAAAAATCTGGACGCAGTAAGTGCGTATTGGTAAATTTGCAGTTTAGCTTCCGAACGTTTTTCAAAAACTGTTCAGAAACCTGCAGGTGAGGTCCTAGTAATGTTTTTGAAAACAATTTGTTGAAAAGCGTTCGGGTGCTAATCTGCAAATTTATCAAAGTTTCATTAAATCCTTCAAATTTCAATAACTCAATTTGCTATTAACATAAGCTTTGTTGGATAGAAAACCAACATTTAAATTTATTTTCGGAAAATTTTTGTATATTTTCAAACCATAAGTAATTTTGATAAAATATAGTACATTGTTTCTACCACATAGGCTATACCAGTAATCAGATTGATGCCTGCTCGCATTTGGTATTAAAAACATTTTTATCGAAATTCACTTCAATAACACATTTGCTGCATCTAGACTGTTGAAAAATGTTTATATATTTTCAAACAATAAATTTATTTCAATAAAATATGGTACATTGTTTTTACTATATAGGCAACCAAGTTTGATGCCTGCTTTCATCAAAGAAAGACATTTGCTATTAAAAATATTTTAAAGAAAATTCGCTACCATAACGCACTTGCTGCGTCCCGAGATTTTTTCAATATTAAGTTTTTGTGACGGTAATATTGTTATTTACAAAAAATTGTGGGAATAATTAGTTTAGTAATATAATATTTTTCCTATGTAAATTGTAAACCTTATTCTTTCCATGTTGTAGCCTTGAGAATGGAATAAATTTTTTCCGAAAGCTCGGCATATAATGAAGAGTTTTTTTGCAACTGACGGCTTTTCCACAATTTTTTGATAAATAACAATATTACCGTCACAAAAACTTAATATTATATATATATATAAATATATATATATATATATATATATATATATATATATATATATATATATATATATATATATATATGCATATGCATGTGTCCGAGCGATAACTCAAAAAAGACTCAACTGATGTGAATGAAACTTGGCATGTACATTTATTTTGTTAAGTTTGCGGACGAGTTCCTTAGCCAGCCCTATCTGAACAGTTTTGTTTAAGAAAATGGTTTCTCTTACAAAAAAAAACAACATTATTTTGATGAAATTTAGTAAGCATAGTGCTCTGTTAAGGAACTTAGTACATACTAAAATTCAACTTTCTAGGTTTATAGCAAATTTAGTTATTCAAATTTGAAGTATTTAATGAAAATTCACTACCATAACGCACTTGCTGCATCCCGAAATTTTAATATCTAAGCAGTTCATCATGATCAAGCAAACACAAAGTAATTTAAATTTAAGTACGTCAAATTTTTTTAAATTTGCTGATGGTCATTATCCTGTTTAAACCAAATTTTTTCCACAAAATTTCTTCAAAAAACATTGAAATATACCTTGACATTTTGAGTGTGTTGATTTTGTCAATGTAAAGTTAAGGTAATTAATCACAAAACCAAAGTTTTTGTTTGGCGTGACTAATATTCAAAATCATGTTATAATGCGCCACTTTATGTTGTTCCATGTCAACGAGTTTTAAAATAAGAGTACGTACCGTGGTTTGAGGTAAGATTGATAACCGGGGGTGAAATTAATCACCAAGTTGCACTTTCATAAATATAAATCTACGACGAAAACCACCAGTTAGATTCGCCTTTTGCCTACAAGTTTTGTAGCGAAAACATGGCTGAATAACATATGTGCGCATCGACTCGCCAACATGCTCCGTTGTCTAAGAAAATTAGATTTCAAATTGGTCCATTTTTTGACTCACATTCCTAATTCCCACAACTTTAAAGGGTAAGTCGAATTATGATCTACTATTGAATAATTTTTTGATTGAGAATTATTTGTTAATTTTTCTGGACGCCATATTCTAAAATTTAGACATTTCGGATAACACATTGTAAGGTTATAATTAAATTTATTTGATGGCGTAGATTAATCTCACATGCGGGGTGAAATTGACTAAGATATTTATTGATCAATCTCACCCCGCAAGGCATGAAAAGGCTTTTAGAGTGAAAGCCACGGCCGTATTTATCGTGTTATTATTTTTTAGTAAATAGATCATGCCACGACAATACAAAAGGAAATTAGGTGTACAAATATAATATGTAGATTATGACCCAGCGACATTAGAGGCAGCACTGCTTAAGGTAACTGATGGGTGGTCATTACGCCGTGCTTCAGCTGAATCCAAAATACCATTTGGCACCCCCGGAAACAAATTTTGTGGTTTGTGCATTAAAAAAACGAGACAACAAATTGGCTTCTCTGAAAATTAAGTAAAAAAGCTTTTATCAAATCTGCCAGTTAGTGGAGAATGGGGATTCCTATTAATTATTCTGGATATACTGAACCTAGCCAAAAACTATTTAGGTAGCAAAGACTGCACTAAAGCACGATTCACCGACAATATGCAAGGCAAAGATTGGGTTTCTAGCTCATTGGAAGGGCGCAAAAATTAAATTTGTCAAAAATTGTCACGGATATAGCAAATATGCAAATATTTCGCGAGAATCTACAATTGAATATTTTCAAAGTTTAAGCGACACACTCTAAGACGTTCCCGCTTATAACCTATTTAACTATGAGTTTACATGATAACGCAATAAAAAGGAAGATGCTCTTTCGCCGGGGTACGAAGTATGCAGAATGTGTGTGCAATTTTACGAAGGCTGCCGTAACTGTTATGATGTGCGGTTCCGCATCTGAGGTGCTTTTACCCCCATACGCAGTCATAGTTACCTGGAAGACAGACCAACGCTGGAGAACTTGTATTACGATAAGGTTTTTAGTCTGGAGTGCGTAAACAATACGGCTATTGTATAGGGTATGCAGATGATTTGGCGCGAGTTGTAAGCGGAAGAAGCAAGGCTGACATAAAAGGTAATATCAACTGGTCAGTGGCAAGGGTGAAAAACTGTATAGCAAAAAGTGTTCTATTATTCGCGCCTCACAAAACTGAAAATATAGTGCTAATGGGACTAAGAAGACTGAGAAGACTAACTATCAAGTTGCGGAATGCAGAAATTAAGTCACAGACAAGCCTGAACCACCTCGGCGAACAAGTAGGAGATAACATGGGTGTGCACATAGAAAGAGTAGTGGCAAAAGCAGACATGATGGTTGCAAAGCTAGAGCGTTTGATGCCAAATATCGGTGGACCAAAACCAGGGAGAAGGAGAGTGCTGAGTAGTGTGGTAAACTCAATCATACTGTAAGGCCGTGTTGTCAAAGACAAGGTGTAGAAGAAAGGTTGAGGGGGTGCAGAGAAGGTAGCCATCAGAATAGCATTTTCATATAGAACAGTGTCAACAAAAGCATTACAGGTGATTGCAGGACCCATCTTCATGCACTTATTGGGAAGAGAGGTAACTTATGAAAGACACGAAAATAGAAGAGAAGGGAAAAAGAAGGCAAGAGCCGAAACAATGTTAGAGTGGCAGCGAGAATGGGAAGAGGAAATGTCAACATCCGAATGGACAAAGAGGCTCATTCCACACATACAGGCATGGATATCGAGACAGCAGGAGGTGGGTTAATATTTTATCCAACTTCTGTCAGGTCGTGGGCATTTCATGTCTTACCTGAGTAAAATGAAAATTAATGAGTGCGTAAAATTGTCGCAAATAATAGAACAAATGTGCAAAGAGATTGGCAGACATTTAACAGCATATAATGTGGTGAATTATATGCTGGGAGGTGAAAGGGTGTTGAATGCCGTGGAGAGAGGGATCGTGGAAATAATGAATTCAAAAGAGGAGGAAGACAGGATGTAGAGAAGTTTTGAGAACAACGAGAGTTAGATGCGTGGTGAAGCAATGCCAGCAAATGGTTGCCGCTACGTCTATAGTTGTCAAGAGGGTGTTTAGTGGGTACTAAACACCCCCTAGAGACGTGACGGAAATCACGTGCTGGCATTGCTTCACCACCTCCCCCTAACTCTCGTTGTTCTCAACAACCCAGCCCGACCTGGTGGGAAGGGGAGTCACCACAGTGCCAGTTGATGTCATAGCGCGGAAGCGCCAGCCACCGGCTTGTGTAAAACGCATTCACCTCCCCTATGGGAAAAAAACCATACGTCGTGTACAAGGCCGAGACGCTCTGGCAGCAATGAACAGAAATGTGGCGAAAAGGAGAACCGTGTTGCAGGGAGAGATGCTGCGGTTGCGGATCGCGCTATAAAAGGACGCATCATGGATGGAGGGATGCACAAAGATTCATAGAATGGTTTCAATCGTCCTTTTCGCCGAATGAAAAAAGTTAGGAGGACGTAAGGTGGTGCTGGGAGACAACCTTCCGTCGCATTTTACTAACGCTGTTATAAGGCAAGCTCAATAAAACGAGCTTTCTTTCTGCCTACTCAGGAATTTAACCCACCTCACCAGCCTTAGACGTGGGTTCTTTTGCGTATTTAAGGTAGCATGGAGGAAAGTATTTACGAATTGGAAGGTGACACATAAACAGCAAACATCAGTAGCTAAAGAGGATTTTCGACAAGCGCTGCCTCCACTCTGGTCGAAATGTAAAGAAAATCTATTAATGCCATAAAAAATGATATCATTAGCTAATTTCAAGCTACAGGAATCGTGCCAATAGATGCAGAAAGAGTTTTTATGCAGAATTCCAGTTAACGATAGTTGTAGAGTGCCCGATATTAACAATACCCTTATAAAATGATATCTGTTAAGTGACCAATGTTAACGATATCCTTTTAGGCTATTTACAACAACATATATTTTCAGCAGCAGCAACAAGAAGAAATATAAAACGCCAGAAGCTAACGCTGGAGCCTGGAAAAAGTGTTACTACAAGCAATGATAGTTCTAGTGATTCAAACGTCCATGAACCACTTACTAACGATAATTCAGATAGTGAACCTTTTGAAGACATCCAAGAGGTTGTACGACCATAAACTGAATACTTTGTACCACGATTTGAAGACATTGCAGTTGTAAAATTTATACAAGTAACGGTCCTAGGCGGATCTAGAAAAGAGGCGGTTTACCGTCACGTGTCAATAATACAGGGTGTAAATTCCAGAGAATAAAAACAAGAGATTGAACTCTTAAGGATGAAAAGTTCTGATAAGACACGAACATTATTTTCTCCCCAACCCGGTGCTGAATTTGTAGCTAGCATAGAAGACGTAATAGCTCTTATATCAACTCCTACTCTTAATAACGTTAACGATAATGCTACTTATTTATTCTAAAATAAAATCGATGTTTACGAAATGTAACAATTATCCACTCTCTTATATTTTAGAACATCATATTTCGTTGTATAAAACAGTTATTTTTTGTACTTAAACCAAAACATACATGTTTATTTTGAAAGTGCAATAAGATATTATATTTTGTACCTAGTTGCAGTTTGCCTTTCATCAATCTCATCCCATATGATGAAAACCTGTATAACTTTTAAATCGTAAATTTACTGGGGTCCAGACTATTTGGTTTGTGTGGAACTTCCTGCTTATTATATCCATTAAATTTCTTGTGATCAACTTGTGATTAATCACACCCCACTTATAGTATGAGATTGTTCGAAACATTTTCCCCTTTGTACTTTTGATTATTTGTTTGAATATTTTCTGATTATTGGATATTGTTCCTGGCACTAACATCTACTGAACATCTACATAGAAATATTTTTACAGGGAACGAAAATGTACGCGAAAAACTTTTTTTATGATCAATTTCGCCCCAAGGTACTAAAATATCTATGATAGAACAAGATCCAATACCTAAAATGTTTTTCTATCCTTATTTATTCAGCCATAACTATAGATTATAAATAAGGACTCTATTAAAAATACGTATACAAGACAAAACGCAAAAGAGAAAAAGGTCGGAACGTAGCAAATGTGTTTTAATAGCAGTTTCATTAGTATAATTATTTTAGGCCAAATAACTAATAAAACTTAAAAGAAATAACAATAAATTGTGTGTGATGGAAAGGTGAATATATATATATATATATATATATATATATATATATATATATATATATATATATATATATATATATATATATATATATATATATATATATATGAAAGAGCACGCATTTTACGATATGTCAGAAATTCTTAGGTTATAAAATCTGTCAGTTTGAAGTTAGATCTGGTATTGGCCAATTACACACTAGCAATGTAAGCCTGGATTATCCACTATATTACGTGTTAGCTTACCGTCTTTTTTTTGGTAGGACAAAACTTAATTTTGATTATTTGGTATTATTCACTACCTTAACCTATCATACGCTTTATTTTTTCAATGAAATTAAATAATTTGTTTTTAATATAAAATATTTTTTGGTGAATTTTTGTAATAAAATCCACTAATGAGAAGATCCTGACTTATGGATTTCGAAAAAATTACTTCAAATGAACTGTCTCTGAAAATAGCAAAGCTGTAGCAACCAAATTTTGTACATGAGTTTCCACTGTCAATAGTATGTTACATGCCAAAATTTAGATCTTTATAGGATCTCAGGGAAATCGAAGGAAATCTTCAAAAGTTTTTTTTATGTATGTTTACCTATATTTTCGTCAATTGTGGACCAATTTAGAAATATGTTTTTTGTTTGAATGCGTATAGATACTCCCGATGTGGTACCATTGTCACCAAGTCAGGATCTAATGTTGGGATTGTAGGGAAATACAGGGAAATCGAGAGGAATTCTCAAAAAATATTTTTTATGTATGTTCACCGATATTTTCGTCAATCTTTTTTTGTTTGAAAGGGTATATGCTCCCGAGGTAGACCCGTTTTCACCTAATCAGGATCTGATAATGGGATCTCAGTGAAATCAAGGGACTCTTCTTAAAAACTACGTAACTTAAAGTTCTAGTGTAATACGTCATTTTTATTATATTATAGCAGTTATCTCTCGTACCGTACTCACTGCGTACGTATATTCACCGTAATAATGGTGAAATAAACAGGCTTAGAAAAATTAAACTGACTTCAAAATAGGCACCGGAAAGCGAAAAATAACTGGTCAAAAGACAAAAACTAATTAAAGTCAAATATTATTATAAGCGCTACTTACTTATCTGTTTGAATTCGTTGCCAACCCAATTATGTAGTAGGTAAATAACCTAGGTCCAATTTCACCACATCGCAAGTTTTTCCGCGGACGCCTTGGAATGAGTGCGCGTGGGTTGGTCTTTGATTATTAACAACATATTTAGGTATTTAATTATAATTATACTCCGCTATTGATTAAGCTGTTTATACCGCTAAGTATTATTGTGTTTGGGGCTTGGCACCGACTTCAAATAATAATACTTCATATAATAATAGTTAATTTAAATTAATTTTTGTGTTTTGAATTGAACCTGTAATCTGTAATTTCTCTTTTTAGTGTATATTTTAAAGTCGGTTTAATTTTTTTCTGTTTATATATGAAAATGACTGATTCAGAAAGATTTTTTTATTTATATCAGTCGTCACCCCACTATTATATACTATACCTGTGAATCTGCGGTCCGTTTCGTGTGTCTAGAAGTGGCCATGACAGACCCCTTGGTCCAAGTGTGTCCTCGTTTATAATTCCTAGTAGATAGATTAAACAAAAGTTTAAACAGCTCAAAAAAAAGAATATATGTCATATTTAAAACAAAAAAAACACGGAAGTATTGTATGTAAATATATAAAAAGTATCACAAAATGTAAACTAATATCTCTTATATATATGTATGTATATATGTGTATATATTAAAAGAAAAGTAGTATACAGATGGGATCCAAACCAAGAAGCCGAAAAAAATGTGCGAATGGTCTGACTACCGCAGCCATAAAACACACACATACATATCATTCGTCTAAAATATCAAGATACCGTATGTGGCTGAACTGTGGCTGAATTTGAAAAACTCACACTGCTGTGAATCTTTTTTTTTGTAAATAGAACAGCCTGTATTTAATATTTTAGAAGTTAATGGCATGGCCTCTGCTCTAACTTTAATGAAATTTTTCTTTAGGCACGTTAAAGATCCCTCCTTATAGAAAGGCAACATTTTCAGAATAGTAAGGTGAAACTGCTCCCTGCCATCGGTGATTGGCCATAGTCGCGGAAAAGAAACAAAAACACACAAAACTTTCCCTCTACCTAAGGACAAAGATAAAACCGATTTCTGCCGTTGGTGATGGTCCATAGTCGCGGAGAAAACCGACGTTAAAAAATGTAACTCACTGCAAAAACAATAATTTTATCACAAGCAAATCAAGTGTGTAAAATCTTCTTAAAAGAAATTACGTTACCAAACCGGAAAGTAATACGTAGATTTTCAATCTAGCATTTCATTGCGTATCCCTTTTCAGGGAATATTCAGTGGGCCATTCAATATTTCGGCTGAAAATGGGTAAAGCGGGCAAAGGGTTGGAATAAAATAAATTTAGTGGCATGGTTAATTCAGAGAGCTACTTAATTAAACCCTCTAGCGTTCACACTATGGGCTTTTCTTAATCTCGCATATGCGACACACGTTTTCCCGCTGTTTATAGTTTCTAATGATGTCGCTGCTGTCGAGAATATATAAGCAACTTTGTGCAATATATTATCTCGGGCCCTGAAAAGTATTCGTCTTGTGTATTTGTACATCAAAGGCTTATACATAGAAATTGCCGATATTGTTTGTTAAGTTACTAGAAAATCATAAATATAATAATGCGCTAGTGAAATTATACTAGTATATCACAATTAGCTTGGTCAAACTAGACACCTTGACATATAATAATAATAGTACAAATAATAATAATAATAATAATAATAATAATAATAATAATAATAATAATAATAATAATAATAATAATAATAATAATAATAATAATAATAATAATAATAATAATAATAATAATAATAATAATAATAATAATAATAATAGGGTTTATTTTCGATAAACATTGCAGCGTATGGAATACATTATTAAAAAAAAACTCTAGGCGCAGCAAGTACGTTATGGTAGTGAATTTTCATAAGAATTGTACACTATTAGTAAAATATATTATTAAAACTAATTCTTTACATTTATATGGACCTTGGAGATCGGTTTTAAAGTCGCAGTTAGCGATTATTTGAAAAAATTTATATTTTATATGGAGCTACTAAATTAAAATTTGGTCTTAGATATAATATGTAAGTACTGCAAGTGCTTTTAAAAATATTGTGTTACAAATTTCATTAAAGTTACAAATGTTTTTCAGAAAAAATAAATGATTTACAAAGGGAATGTACCTGTCGAATTATAAAAAATATATGTAAGTACTGCAAGTGTCTTAAAAAAATTGTGTTACAAATTTCATTAAAGTTACAAACGCTTTGCAGAAAAAAATAATTATTTACAAAGAGAATGTACCTGTCGAATTATAAATATGACAGGTATTGTTCCATATTATTTGCTTGGATGGTTTTGTTTTAGTCAACCCATCAGTTTTTGCAAACAATAAACCACAAAAAAAGTTTTTTATGTTATGGTAGAAAAGTAACGTAAAAATATTTCAAATCCGCTGGCTCAATAAATTTCCCATTAAGCCAGAATCTTCAATCTTGAACCTTAGTAACACCTATGTAAACGCACGTGGGTAATAAATTAAAGAAAAATAACATATTGAGCTTCGTTTTGTACAATTCTAATGAAAATTCACTACTATAACGCACTTGCTGCGTCCCGAAATTGTTGTGATACTGGAACCAATAAGTATAAGTTAGTATTTGTTTCACTTGCCAGGTTATTAAAATTATTGAAGAACACAAATAAGGATAAGCATGTGCTACTTACATTTGATCAACAATTGTGTCAGAAACTTTAGAACCAAATCAAAAGAACACTTTTTAATAACAACTCTAACATAATATGTAGAGATATAATAATAAAGAGCTTTATAACAACAAACGTGGCTAATCGCTAACACTTCATGTAAGGGAAGGATGCTTTGCAAAATAAAACCATAAATAATAATAACGACTCTTCGAATGTTTTGAGGTTATATTGATATTTAAAACTGAATATATTTCTGGATTATGGATTATAATGCTACTGGCGCTGAAGCGTCGGAAATTAGTACTGAACTTATAGTTTTAAACCATTGCATTTAAGTGAAACTTCTATTTGGTATATTCTGTAATAGGTATAACAAAACATTTCAGTTTTAATAAACGTAAAAACACGTTAAGTGTCTCGCGTTTCGGCGCCGGAAATCGGCGGCTCCCATTTCGCGATGACAGTTGGCCTACCATGCAGCGGTGTCAGATTAAGTAAATTAGAATTGATGATAAATCGAATGAGAAATTATTGGTAACTCAACATTTATTAATATTAAGCCACATTTATTGGATGGATTAATTTTTTGACGAACTTTTATTTGTCATGAATAAGTACCAATATGTGTTATTAGTATATGTTTTAGATTTTAAGATTCAAATGAAATTTTATTAAATCTGACAACCCGGCTCCTTTATATTTAATTGCCAGGTGACTGTTTCTATTTGAATTATTTACTTAAAATAACGCATTCACAGTCTAATCATCCTTATCAACATTTAAGGTAAGAAATGCTGTATCAAATTTGAACTGATATCTTAGACTGTTTATTAATTTATAATTTTGTTTTTTTAATAACTTCTGTCCTCGTATGCCATTTAATTTGAAATTTGGTTAACAGCTATACTGTAAGGTCTCCTATATATGTGCAAATTTTCATTCGAAACATTTCAATATTTGAAAAAATATTGCGTTTTCAAAATATTCTTTACATTTTTTCTAAGAAAAATTAGACGCACGGCGCCCATCTACGAACTCTTTTTTACGAAATTAAATTATAAAAAATATATCAACGAATAGCGCTGCAAATCTGTGTTGCATTTGAAGTGTTTCATAATACAAGGAGATATAGAAAAGTGTTTTTAAACAATATTTTATTCATTCAAAAATATATCCTCTAAGAGTGGCACATTTATCAGTAGGTTCCTAAAACAATTCCAAACCCTCCCAAAAATGTTTTTGTCTTGGTTTTCAAAGCATTCCCCAATGGCGCGTATTACATCGTTGTTTCTCAAAATCTTTTAACCTTTTAATATATTTTTTTAACTTTGGGGAGAAATAATAGTCTGATTGTTTAATGGGTGAAGATTGTAACCTGTGATGAGCACTGATAAGTATAATTTGGAGAACCTATTCGTCACAATACGGTTTTCAGAGTTGACGGTCATTTCTCTAATAACGTTAGCGTCATCAGAGGGATGAATAAAGTTTGTATATCCCTCTGATGATGCTAACGTTGTAAGCGAAACGATCGTCGGGGCTGAAAACCGTATAGTTTTATTCATATCTCTGATGACGCTAACTTTGTTAGCAAAATGATGGATAGGTCTGAAAATTGAATTGTGATTAATTGAGTTCTCTAAATTGTACTTATTAGTCTCATGGTGCTAAATCCAAAGAATAGGGCAAAACCAGTTCGGCTTGTACGCAGTGGCGTTCTTTTTAAAAAATGACAGAACTTTGGCAAGTGCTTCACGGCGTTTTCCGGCGATTTTAATAGACAGATAAATCAGACCAGTCTTTCCAGGAGAGCTTTTGGTTTCGTTTTTTCGTATAATTTATATATATATATATATATATATATATATATATATATATATATATATATATATATATATATATATATATATATATATATATATATATATATATATATATAAACATATAAAAATTGAAACTGACCCCGGATATGGGTTCTAGAGGCCCTAATTCGCGCTCATTTGAAAAAAATTTCCAAAAGTCTTATCATCGACACCTCTCTATTAGTGAATTTTCTTAGTGAAAAAATTCACAAAAAAGTACATAAGGAAATACACTTAACTAAAGAATAAATTAGAGGCTTTACTTGCACACAGTTTCTTATAATAAAACTCTACGCATTTCGACTCTCTCTCGCACCATTTTCAGGAGTTAATACTTTTCTGTTTGTATTACAGAAAATATACTGAATGATAAATTGTTAAAGTTTAAATTTCATCTATTGGCTTTAGTTTTCCAGACAAAGGTAACATCGAAGGACACTAAATCAACATCTCCAGGCTAGAAGCAGCAAAAGGATGGGTGTAAAAAAAGGCTTATTCTAAAACAGTAAAATGGAGTCTGTGCACCTTTAGAAAAAATACTTTCTATATTTCAGACATAGTGACATTTAGAAATTATGTAGAAATACACTGCCTTACAAAGAATCCAAATCAACATATTTATCCAAAGTGTATATAATTTCCTCGAAAAATTTTTAACCGTAAGACATTTGATATAACTTTAGTATAAAGTGTGGAACAGCCAAATGTTATAAATTTAGTATCTTAACTATGGTGCATATTTACAAAAATCACGAAATACGTCAACCTTAGATTTAAAAAGAATGTGCGGAACGCAGCAAGTGCGTTGTGGTAGTGAATTTCCATAAGAATAGTATATTATTGTGATTTAGCCATATATTAAAAGTTATGAAACATTACTCTATTTAATTAGGAACAGTAAAAAATAAGGTAAAGAAGGGCAAGCAAAAACATGGTCTCTAACATAAATAGTTATACAGTAATTTGGATACACAACTCAAGCAAAACAATTGATAAGCAGGAAATACCCAATAAATATTCAATGAAAAAGACACCAGAAAGCTGAATATAAAAAGGATATCCTGTGATTCATGCATTGAAGGTGATTGTATGCATGAAGAAGGGGAAGAAGAACATCCACGAGGAAGAAGGTTTCTGCTCCCTCACCCAAAAGCACAGGGGGTTCTCTTTCCCTTGTAGGTATGTTTAATTTTAAGCGGGAGACTATACCTGCTAAACATACAATATGAGAAATACAGAAATACGATTTAAAGTGCTATTTTTTTTTAATTGACCAATTAACCTGCGATATCATCGATAATAAAAATGATGGATCTAGTAACTTATCCATTAGTACCGTTCTCATTTTGTAAGAAGGTTTTGATACCTGCAAACATAATTGAGGCCCGTGGTACTAAATTTAACACAAAGAACCTAACAAATATTGTCTTCCGCACTGAGAGAAACTATAAAAATGCCGATACCGTTACTATCACTACATAATGCATTAATTATTTGCCCCGGTTATATAATAATAATAATTTCTATGGGGTCCTGTTTCCTTGGTTTGCTTAATAAACATTGAAAGCCGGGTGTTAACACTGCTCTTAGAATGATTTCCTGATATACTGATTTTCTATCTTACGCAAAATTGTATTGTTTTAAGTCGTTAAATCACAATTTTCATTTTCAACATTTTCAACATTTATATCCATGTTTTATATATTTTAGATTAGCTAAGAGTTAGTTGTAACATGTCACCAACGCTACATAACAGGCGCAAGCGACGAATCATAAAAAATGCGCTTTTTAAGCCTGCAAGTAACTTGCTGTTAAAAATCAGCGGTGTCGTCTAAGGCCAACCAGATACCAAGCTGCTTTCAGTTGCATGCTAAAATTTAGCGCTTTTGGACGCAAAAATTGTCCCAGTATTCGGAAAGAAATGGATCAGGGCTGGAAATTTACAAAAGTCTGGACGCAGCAAGTACGTTGGAAATGAATTGTCATAAGAATGTTTTTAATAGCAAATATATCTCTCTAATGAAAGCAAGCATCAATATGGTTACTGGTATAACCTATATACTAGACACAATGTACCATATTTTATCAAAATAACGTATTGTTTTCGAATTTTCCGAAAATAGACTTAAAATGTTTCCGACAAAACTGGTTTCCTAGCCAACAAACCTTGGGTTAATAGCCAATTAATTTATTGAAATTTGATTCATTTAATTAATATTTGCTACCAACACGGACTTACTGCATCTCGATTTTTTTCTTACAAACATGCATCATACTTCGATAAAAAATTCAAAAATACAGTAATATAAGGGTGTTTGAAAAAAATTATAGGTATCACCCACTACTTATGGGTCTCCCTGTGATTGTCGAAATAATTTAATAAAATGCAGCTCAAGACACCCTATAATTAACGTATACAACTTGTTTTCATATTTTGTATAATAACAATTATATTGAGCTTAACCGTACAAATGCGTCACTATGTATATATGTAAACAGATAAAAACTGAAACAAAAACCGCTCATTTGAAGAAATCTTTTTATAATTCAAATATAGCGGTCTTCACATTAACGAATTTTTGTACGAATATTAGCTAAAAATTCTAGACCGTTAACCCATAACTTAAATAAAACTAGTGCCAAAGCATCAGAGAAATAAAATGAAATTTCTGGAAATATTTTAGTAAAATAAAGGACAGTGACGGCTGAAGCTGAAACATAAGGGCTTGCAGAACATTCTTCTTGAAACATTTTCTTTACATAATCCGTATTTGTTTCAGGTTCTTTGCCTAAATGTTGACAATTTTGACGTTTTAAATCGCGACTTTGACGTTTGGGGGAACACCCCAAATTTTTTTAAATGCCTATAACCTTTTTGTCTTTCAACTTACAGACATAAATTTGTGCGTGGTTTACTCTTTACAATACAATATAATCCACATTGATTACCTTCAAAAGAGAAGAACAATCAATGGAGAATATTATACCAATTTATTGGACCGATTTAATGACGATCTGAAGAAAAAACGACCGCATTTGGCCAAGAAAAAAGTCATTTTCCACCAAGACAATGCGAGGGTGCACACATGTGTAGTCTCCATGGGGAAATTGCACAAATTGGGCTACGAATTGCTCCCTCATCCGCCCTATTATCCGGATTTAGCCCCGAGTGACTATTTCTCGTTTCCAAACTTAAAGAAATGGCTCAGCGGAAAGAGATTTGACTCCAATGCCTTGCAACTAAAATTGTTAGTTGGTTGTACACAGGCTCTATCTATAGCATGTTGTGTTTAGAGCTGTCGTGACGACATACTATCTGGTTCCGCACCGAGATGGCGTGCCTGTCGTACATCCCTCTATGTTCTACATTCTGACATCTTGCAATGATTGTAACTTCTATTGTTTAGATTTTTATCTACCATTTATTTAAATAGCTTTGCAGTACAGGTAACGTCATCGGCCTTTGTCCAACATTGTAGATATTGCATTACAGTATCTGAAGTGATGTCCAGGATTATTTTAATATCAACTTCGAATAACTTTATTCTTCTTTGATCAAAAGACATGAAAACTGGTACACAACCACGTCTGTCTATATTATTTTAAGCTGTAATTTTTCGATTCAATCTCTTAAACAATTTAAGAAATATTGTGTTTTAAAAAATATTTTTTTAAGGAGAATTTTGCGTTAAGATCTCATGAAAGAACTCATCCAAGCCATTAACAAAACAGGCGTAACAAAAATAAAACGACTTAAGCCGTCTACACAGCTTAACACCCACTTGCGGACACATTACCACGCAATTTAATATCTTCGTTAGTAGCAATCGCTATCTTGTAACAGGTGTTTCCCATGCCATTGGATAACACTGATCACGACGTATAATAATGTACAATATATGTATGAACAATGAAACAGTCTAATGTTACCAAAAAGACTTGGGCACATCAATCTAGGTCTAATACAAATTAACAGTATAAACATAACATAAACAATCTAAAAAAATATTTAGTTAGCCGCAGTAAAAGAAAAACAAAACTTTTAAAACACAAAAACGTTTAAATGAAAGTTGCAGAACGCAGGTCTAAATAAAATCATTTAAACTATTTTACTAGTGAACTCAATTGCATATATAACATTTTAACTGACCATGGAAATGGGTTCCAGGGGCCCTAATTGGCCGCTCATTTGAAGAAAGTTTCCGAAAGTCTCACCATCGATACATCTCTGTTAGTGAATTTTCTCAATGAAAATTCACTAAAATGACATCCTGCATCATGAAAACTTCACACTTACATTCCGTCCTCTTCAAGTAACAATTACAACCCCCAATTTTTTAATGGAAAGTAGGGGCTTGTGACAGTTCATTTGTAAGATCTCTCCATAAAATGTCTTGCCTTTGGTTGATGTCGAGTAGGAACTGCATTTTCGTAAATTTCGGCAGCCGCTGTAACGCTTATGTAGGCTGTGATGTAGGTTTCTAACATGTCTTATTTTTCTTCATTGGTATAATTAAGAGCCATGTCTAATGGTCGGGTATTTGAAAATAATATAAACGTAATGGAAATTAAATGAAACCAAAGAGAAGTAATTATCGAATTCAAATTGAATGAACGATATGCAATGAAAATCTTACAGAAGATACTTAAGTTAAACCAAATTTGACAGCAACAAAATAAACACATTTTTGACACACCCACTACACCGTATTGAGCACATCAGCCAAATTCATTAGAAAAATTTTCAATTTGTTTATTTTAGTATTTATTCGAAAGAAAATACCATGTTGCGACATTTTTGAAAAAATGATAAAAAACTCCATTTAATGCAATAAAATCCAATATGACGTCCATAATAAGAAACTGAGTTATAATCATTATCTCCAAAACGTTAAGGATATTCTTTTGTTTTATTTTTTTATTGCAAAGACGTTAAAAAGGTGTCCATAAAATGTTTATACAAAAATACCGTATATTTTTGGATATCAGAGATACGGGGGTTTGTCAAAAACCCACCATTTTGGTTTTTCGCTATTATTTCAAAAACAAAAAACAAATGGCATAATGTGATAACAGCTCTTAAATAATAATAGAATTCTGAGAAACATTACCTATTTAACCGACATTGTAGCTCTTATAAAAACTGAGATAGCAATACGTGCAGCACCAATCAGGGACACACTGTATACAGGGTGGTGATAAAGTTTCAATCAACAGGGATATCTATATACAGGTAAACTTAAACGAAACACGCTCGGACACCTCAATTTTTATTTTTAATTCTGCATTTTTTAGCTAATACCGGTATATAGATGGTGTTGCATAAATTAAATATCACGTCAAAGTCACCTTTTTTAAATGAAACAGCCTGTATGTTATTGGATTTTGGATTCCTTGGAAAATTATAGATATGCTTTATGTATGATGTCCTGTACCTGTCTTCAACTGTTGACGAATTATTTACAATTGAAAAGTAGACATTTTCAGTGTAAATAAAAATAAAAATCCAGTTGTCCGAGCGTTTTTTGAAAAGTTAACCTGTTCACAGATATTTTTATTATTATAGACTTTATTTTAATTGTGAAGCTGTGAACAGGCTAACTTTTTAAAGAAACGCTCGGACAATTGGATTTTTATTTTTAATTTCATTGAAAGTGTCTAATTTTTAATTGACAATAATTCGTAAACAGTTGGAGATACATACAGGACACTATACTTGAAACATATCTAAAATTTTCCAAAGAAACCAAAAATGCAATAATATACAGGGTGTTCTATTAAAAAAGGTGACGTTGACGTGATATTTGAGTTATCCAACAGCCTGTATATAACAGTATTAGCTAAAAAATACATCCAGTATTATCTAAGAATTTGCAGAATTAAAAGTAAACATTGACGTATCCGAGCGTGTTTCTTTTAAGTTCACCTAAATACAGATATTCCTATTATTGCAAATTGGTGTGTGTGTGTGTGTAAGGGAGTTTGTAAATTACAAGAATGTTGTGTTTATGACACCTTTAGCTAATAAAAAATAAAATAAACCCTGACAATAGGTGTATAAATTACATGTTACACAGTTTGGCGATCCTCATTGCAGTGCGAAACAACATTACAAGTTTTATAAATCCATGTGCGGACATTTTCTTATTACCTTTTCTTTATTTAATTGACCCAGCAATGTTGTTCATAACTGTGAGAGCTAGTTTGTAAACTGTCAAAACATATAGTACCAAGCACTTGAAGAATGCATAAATTGTACTTTGTTCACAATACCAAGCTTCTAAGAGTACTTTATGGACGATATAAACTATTCATAGCATATTTTCTAATCAGATTCAGTAGTGCGGGCCAAGGCTTCCTCCATTACAATAAAATTATATTTTGTAATAATTTAAGCGGAAACATTTTTCTGATAAATAGGATAGATGGTTTTTGTTAGAAAATTTAACATACCATCAGATTAATAATAGATAACGTAACATGTTGTAAAAGATTAGGTGCCAAAGCGAGTTCATCATTATTTCATCAATTTTTATTACGGCGTTATCTGGTCAATCGACTGTGAAGGAACGTGGCGTTAACCGCTAAATCCATTCTGCGATTTTAGTTATTGAGCGATATACCATTTAGGCAAGTAATTATGTTCTGTCGTTTCAAAGTTATACCACGTTAACTGTCATTGTGGACACCCGATGTGATAAAATAAAACACCAGATAGTCATGTACAGATCCAAAATTGAGAGTTTCGTCCCCATAAACTGGTGGTGAAAATATCAAATAAGTGATAGATTTGTATATACACAGATTCTTTTCATATTCAAGTATTTTCGTAGGGGCATCAAATTACAAGAAATCGCTTGCACAACTTAACAATTCTTTTTTTTTACGTCGGCCTGTTTCCGAGACTATGGCCAATCAGCGACTCCAGGGAGCAGTTTCACGTCACTATTCCGGAAACTTTGCCGAACGCCTTCCTTTCTGTAATGAGGGTAAATTCTTTAACGTACCCAACATCGCATGGACAAGGGACAAAGGACCCACGGCTTTACGCCCCTTCCGAAGTGCGGAACGCGCCAACTTGCTCAAATACGATGCCTCAACCTCGGTTGATGTTAATGTTACAGTATGTACTGAAAAGTCAA
Organism: Tillus elongatus; assembly: GCA_964006375.1. Classification (NCBI taxonomy): domain Eukaryota; kingdom Metazoa; phylum Arthropoda; class Insecta; order Coleoptera; family Cleridae; genus Tillus; species Tillus elongatus. The sequence continues at coordinate 118,310,865 of OZ023264.1, forward strand.
AGACTGGACGCAGCAAGTGCGTTATACTAGTGAATTTCCTTAAAAATGTTTTTAATAACAAATTCTCCTTTTTTGAATGAAAGCAGGCTTCAAATTTGGTTACCGGTACAAAATATATAGTAGCAACGATGTATATTTTATCAAAAAAGCTTTTTGACAACCTCTCAAAAAGTTTTTTGCATGAAAATTTACAAACTTTTTTTTACGAAAATCCGAAAATATTTTTTTAAGTAACTTATCAAACATTTATTATTATGCCCTTCACTCCCGAAGCACAAAATACAGGCTGTTCTAGTTGAAGCAATTGGGTTACGACAGTTCAATTTTTTTTATTCAGTCACTATTTGAGAGCCACCTGTATATGGCATCTCGATTTTTTTCATGAAATAATATAAACGAAAAGCTTTCGTATTGCGTCATTTACAAGATTCCGATTTTTATTGGTAAAAATACCGTATTACAATTTTGTATATATGGGGTGTTCGATTAAAAAAAAAGTTTGTATCGCCAACGACGTACTACCTGTGATTTTTGAAATAATATGTATAAGATGCTGCTCAAGATACCCTATAAGTAACGTATACAATTGTTTATCGTATCTTGTATTACATACATACTTGGAGACTATTTCTCTGGCTTCACCTACAGAAACGAAACCCAACAGTGATGGACCAGTTTCACCAAGTAAGGGCAACAACAATCAATGAATCATATTTTGTATAATAATAGTAATATTGAGCTTTACCGTAGAAATGCGTCACCCTGTATTTATGTAAAGAGATAAAAACTTAAACCAACCCTGCATATAGGTCCTATGGGATTCGCTCATTTGGAAAAATCTTAAAATTAAAAAGTTGCGGTCTCCTTATTAGCCAACTTATTCTACGAAAATTTGCTAAAAATTATAGACAAATAACCCGTAAACTCTATAATCTACTGCTAAATCAACAGTGAAAGGGTCTATCCGAAATGAATTTTCTGGAAACGTTTTGGTAAAATGAAGGACAAGGATGGTTATAGCTGAAACTTAAGGACTTACAAAACACATTTCTTGTGACATTATCTCTACATAGCCGTATTCGCTTTAGGTTATTTGCCTAAAAGTTGCCAATTTTGACGTGGCAAATCGCGATTTCGACGTTTTAAAAGGAAAAGTCTTGGCCGTTTTGCGCCAAAAAACTACGCCTTTGTCTGTAATATACAATATATTTTGCTATCCATACAAAATATTTTGATTTTATGTGTTTCTCTGGTCATCAGTGGCAGCCAAGATTTTCTTCTTTAAACGCCTATAGCTTTTTTCTTTTAACCTACGGATCTAAATTTTGGCTCATAGTTTACGTTTTGTGACGTAAATCGACGCACCGAATTTGGTTGCCATAACTTTGTTCTTCCCGGAGATATAAAAATTTTCAACAAGAAAACACAAAATTTTTCGAGAAAAAGATTGCCAATTTTCCTAGCTAATGAACAAGCATATCCAAAAGAAAGGCACCCACCATCTTTGTTCGAAACCGGACCATTCTTTTTTGAGTTGCCTGTGTGATACATATATATATATATATATATATATATATATATATATATATATATATATATATATATATATATATATATATATAGCAAAATGTATTTTATATTAAAGACAAAGGCGAAGTTTTTTGACGCAAGACGGTCAAGAAATGCCAGGAAAATTACTTTGAAAATTTGTTAACTTTTCCTCTTAAAGCGTCAAAATCGCGATTTGAAACGTCAAAATTGGCAACTTTTAGGCAAAGAACCTAAGGCGAATACCACGCCCTTTTTGTAGACTTTTGACTAATATGTATCATTTTAGCGAATTTTTCGTAAAACGAAAAATTCACTAATAAGGAGATCTGTATATATATATATATATATATATATATATATATATATATATATATATATATATATATATATATATATATATATATAAATCAAATTGACCCTGGATATGGGTTCTAGTGGGTCTAGTTCGCACCCATCTAAAGACTTTTTTCCAAAACTCAAAAGTCGAGATCTCTTCATTAGTGAATCTTTTAAAGAAAATTCACTAAAAGCAGAAGCCTAGGATCGAACGCAGTACCCTTTGGTGCAGAGGCACACGCTATTAACAGTGAACCACCGAGGCTATGATCTTATTGTAAGATGATTGAGCTTATCAAAACATTTATTCAGACTGTTCCACATGTATTGGTGTTGTAATCATATAAGGATTCAACATCTAGTAGACTTGTACACCAGCTATCTGTGTATAATTTTTGCAAATAATATTTTAATTTAACATAGCAATGGACGTGAGTTACATAAACTAGGCTCTGTGCTTTCCAACTCGGTAGTTGATACAGTATAAATTATAGTGTCTAAAAGATCTCCTGTCTCTGTATCCACAAGAATGAAGAGTTATATTCTAAAGCAATGTCCTTTTGTTTTCATTTATTGTTTGAAGGACAGTTGCGGCTTGGATAGTATCAATGACTCCTCTATGCAGCGGTTTTCTAATTGCTTGAGGATATGTTGCAACACATTTACAAAATATTCGATGGTCAATCTGAATTTACCCAGTGTCTATTTTTTCTGCCATTCATAATTGTCACAAATATGAAGCATACGTCGCTAAACTGCGCTAATGGCTTTCTGCCTCTGCCAAAAGAGATAAACAGGCAGACAACAGAAGCGTACGTAATAATAGCAGATATATATATATATATATATATATATATATATATATATATATATATATATATATATATATATATATATATATATATATAATTGATGCTCTCAGTAGTGGATCAACAGACCAGCAATTAAATAACTTTAACACATAATTAAACGCCAAGCTTTTTGAGACATTAGTAATCACTTCGGTCTCTGTAACCGATCATTAGTAAATGCTGTAACTATATGTTATTTTTCAACAAACATTCTCTTTAGATCATGATTATATATTATATATTATGGTAATAAAGAACACGTCTAAATTTAAAAAAATCATATTGAAATTTAGAGATACCTATGACATACTTGAAAACGTCATAATTCTTAAAGTAATTTTATTGAATACAAAAAAAGTAAATGTGATAAAACTTACCAATCCACAAATTCGTATTTTCCAATATAAATGACAAAAATAAAGTGAAAGCACGAACAACTAAAAGCACTGATGCCACTTTATTCCTGTACAAAACGCATGTCACGGGACTCAACACAAATTCCTTGTACGTGCTTCAGGCATATAAATTTCTTGTGGTTGATGCAAGAAAAATGAGTACATCAAACTTTTTCGTACTACAGTAGATAAAAATGCCCTTTTGGTCTGTAATTTATACTTGATTTTGTTCATCTGTATCACATATATCTAGAATTCGGGATTTTATAGACCGTGGGAGTTTTCGAACCGTAGCTCTTTCATTGATCAAGTTGTATGCCAACCCTCGCAGAAACTACTGTCTTCTCGCTGTGCTAAAAGCGTTGTGTGTTGCATGTACGACCAAATGATCAATAAATTGCGCTCAGAATAGAATAGAACACCAAGTTTGACCAGCGCCTTGTGTTCATGGTGCAGTTATAATTTGAACACATCCACACCACATTTAGTTTTGTTATAGGTTGTTATGATTTCAAGCTTGCGTGATTCGCCTCTACTTTCCTCAATTTTATTATCTTGGTAAATAGATGAAACCAGTAACACGTTTTTGTTTTTTCTGGGTATGTATGAGATAATAGTGCAGTTTTTTGAAACCAAACAAACTGGAAGGTTAATTAGTTTGGAAAATTATATCGGTATTCTCGGTTTGTTGTTCCGGGGGTATCACTAGCCCAATACTACTGAACTAATTACGTATTGTTAGATTTCGACCAGAACCACATATATATTCACATAGATGCTCAAAGATTGAATGAGGGCTGTTACTAAATTTACAAGGCCCCTCAGTCTGATGTTCAACATACACTTTAATGTTACTGGTGCAGAATGTTCTAGCATCTAACAGCGCAAAAATTTTGAAATTTGTTGGGCTTAGATAGTATATATTGTCTGTCAGAAGCTACATCGCCGCCTGAGAGATTCTAGCTTTTCGCCAATCGTAACATATTCGGATAAACTATATCCAGGTGTAGTTTACTAATTCCATAAACCAAATAATTATTCCTCTCCTTTGCAATTTTCCTTTAAAACTCTCACTTGAAAAGTAATTCGAATACTTCTAAATCACTTTCAGACTCATTCAAGTCGAGTATTATTGGTGTAAACTTTTAATTTTTCCAATTGAAATTGAAACAATGGCTCTTGTAAAAATTACTGATCGATGCACTTAATGAAAGTCACTGTCATCCTTATTTTCTGCTACTGAGTCCGAATGGTCAAATTTTTGTGGCGAAATATGTTGTTTTATGCGAAATGCTTTACTAGGACAAATAAAGTCGCCTTCGATCTTATCATTTACCACAGTTTTATTAAGAAAATAGACTGCACGTCGTAGAAGGATCAACAGGTAGAAACGAAAGACATAGGTTAGTTTCACACAGTGTTAACTCGCACCAGCTCAAGGCAATTATTTGCCCAACCAGTGGTAAATGAAGCTGAAGGATGCAGGATTCGATTGTGGAATCGGTCTGCGATACGTATATAAGACTGATACAGGGTTAATTTTTAGTGAATTTTCTTAGAAAAAATTCACTAATGAGGAGATCTCGACTTTTAAATTTTGAAAAAATTTCTTCAAATGAGCATGATCTAGGACCCCTAGAACCCATATCCGGGGTCAGTTTCAATTTTTATATGTTTATATATATATATATATATATATATATATATATATATATATATATATATATATATATATATTATATATATATATATATATATATATATATATATATATATATATATATATATATATATATATATACATATATATATATATATATATATATACATATATATATATTATATATATATATATATATATATATATATATATATATATATATATATATATATATATATATATATATATATATATATATATATATATATTTATATATATATATATATGTATCACACCGATAACTCAAAAAATAATGGGCCGATTTTGATAAAATTTGGCATGTACCTTTCTTTTGTAAATGGCTTGGATAAGTTCGTTAGCCAGGAAAATCGGACAAGGTTTTCCGGGAAAATTTTGAGTTTTCATTCGAAAAAAATTCTTATCTCAAAAAGTAATAAACCGATTTTAATAAAATTTGGCATGTACCTTTCTTTTGTAAATGGCTTTGACAAGGTAGTTAGTCAAGAAAATCGGACGAGGTTTTCCGGGAAAATTTTGAGTTTTCATTCGAAAAAAATTTTTATCTCAAAGAATAATAGGCCGATTTTGATAAAATTTGGCATGTACCTTCCTTTTGTAAATGACTTGGATAAGTTTGTTATCTAGGAAAATCGGATGAGGTTTTCCGGGAAAATTTTGAGTTTTCATTCGAAAAAAATTTTTATCTCAAAGAATAATAAGCCGATTTTGATAAAATTTGGCATATACCTTTCTTTTGTAAATGGCTTGGATAAGTTCGTTATCCAGGAAAATCGGATGAGGTTTTCCGGGAAAATTTGAGTTTTCATTCGAAAAAAATTCTTATCTCAAAAAGTAATAAGCCGATTTTAATAAAATTTGGCATGTACCGTTCTTTTGTAAATGGCTTTGACAAGTTTGTTAGTGAAGAAAATCGGACGAGGTTTTCCGGGAAAATTTTGAGTTTTCATTCGAAAAAAATTTTTATCTCAAAGAATAATAGGCCGATTTTGATAAAATTTGGCATGTACCTTCCTTTTGTAAATGACTTTGACAAGTTTGTTAATCAAAAAAATCGGACGAGGTTTTCCTGGAAAATTTTGAGTTTTAATTTGAAAAAAAATTTTATCTTAAAAAATAAGAAATATATGATAACCAAATTTGGTAGGTAGGTTAACGATATAATAAGTAAACTATACACCAAAATTTAGATTTCTATGTTACAAGAAAAAAAAGTTATAATAAAATATTTCGTGCCAGATCATTTCTATGAAAATTCACTACCATAATGCACTTGCTGCGTCCAGGCTTTTTATGAAATCTTCGCACGTTCAGTTGCAGATATAGTGCACTCGGTAAGCTCTTACATAAACGCAAATATATGTATGGAGTAACGAAATGGTTGAACGCCAATTTCACATTTTCAAAAAAAATCTTGTTTTTAGCTACTGAAAAAACCCAAATTTTTAGTCGAAATACGTAACTAGCGAATAATTCTTTGTTATTCTTTTGTGTTTTTCGAAGTGATTCTACTTTTTGTTTCAGTTTCAAAACACAGTTTCCAACCGCGGTTTTTTAAATGCAGATTGTATAACCGAAATTCCATACATTTGTCTTTAGATACCTATAATTTAATTTTACATCAATCTAGAAACTTGGAATTTGGTACTTCCTATAGTTTCTATAAAGCCAACTTTGGTACCAAATTTTCAAAAACAAAAATTTTTTGAAGAAAAACTTGGACTCTACACGGAAAAACTGGCACGATCGGGCTGGCTAACGCTTTCACTCAAGCTTTCAAATATATTTTATAGAGGTCTTAATTCGCGCTCAACTGAAGTAACATTTTAGAAGACAAGAAGTCAAGGTATTTTCATAAGAGATTATTTTCTACAAAAATTTGGTGAAATACCTAAAAAAAATTAACCACTAAAAAGTAATCACAATTCTACAATTATCCTTTTACATTAGTCGTATTCAAATTGCGAAAATCGGGATATATAAATTGTATAGTCAGCAGTAGATCTGACTGCCTGAGAAAAATAGTTTTAAAATGACCTTTCTGGAAAGGTATTTAAGTAGTCGTCCAAGTTTACAAGCTCTCTCAAATTGAGGTTCTGAAAATGTGCGGAATGTTAAAATCCAACCCTGCGTTTAGCAGTCTATTGAAATATCAAAACACGTAGAAAGAAAAACGTGAGTTTCTTGCATTAACATATCAAAGTTTTAGATCTAGCAACAACTGGGCCTATGCGAGGCGAATATTTTATGAATGGCCCCTATGCCAAATAAATAATGACTTATACGAAAACGATAGCTAACTTGAACAGGAAAGAAAATACATGTAGGGCTTTTATAGGCCTCTAGAAGCTAAATTATGATCCATTAAACAATACTATAACATCATTTTTGTTTTAGGACGTCAATAGAAGTTTATTGTGTAGTTATCTACAGAAATGCTGATGAACAGTTTTATCGATAACAAATTATTTCCAATAATGCCAATAACATAGAATAACTTCTAACAAAAACGAGTTAACTAGTATCTGAAAAACATATTTTTGTGTTATAAAGGTACGGTCACTACTGGGTCCAACAAGATGTTCGGGTTCTTATGCGTAGCTTTACAATACTTGTGTTATCTGCTAGCAATCACTAAATTTAACACACCAATAACATATTCTTTTCTTCTTTTTAGATAATGTTCAACGGTAGACACTCTAGAACTCATTAGGCATCAAAAGTATCTTAATGCGACAGGAAAAGACTTTGTGGAAAAAACCTGAACCAGGTCAAGTTTGAGGGAAACAACTTTTGACGCAAAAAGTATATCCCAAACTTTACCCTCCTAAGCGTTTTCATGATTTAAAAAAAATGCCCACAATTTCAACTATATCCACAATTGACATTTTTGACAAGTGACGGCATAATGACTGATTATAAAATCCACTCAACAATGCGAAGCAATAATCACAACTGAATTTTTCATCGATCGAGTTACTTGAATTCACATGTAGGCACAAAAAGTTGCTATCAAGAATGCGTTATAACAAGACAGGTTTTGCTGTTTTTTTTTTTTTTTTTGGAGAACCTTAATCTAAACGACATTTTATTGCCTACGCAAAGTTTTAACAACATTGTTATCTTATAACGGACGCTAGTGAGGTCCCACACAACCATTCAGAATTTCTCGCGAATATGTCAAAAATACATATTTCCTAAACGAACAGACCAAATTTCAAAAATAAAAGATCAATGTCTAGGGAATCAAAAGCTCTTTTCAGAGATCTATTACATGACCCCTATTCCTATTTGACAAAATTTGGGGATGACACCCCCGCTTAGATGTGTCAGGTTCTTGTAGACAAAGTCTCTTCCCGGCAGTTATGGCTGCCAGATCGTTATATACATACATACATACATACATACACACATACATACATATATATATATATATATATATATATATATATATATATATATATATATATATATATATATATATATAGTGGCCCGTTGAAAACGAACCAAACGCTCTTTTCAATGACCCCTATTTCCACCACCGCTTAGGTGTTTCAGGTTTTTTTGACAAAATATTTTCCTAGCAGTTACGGCTCAGTATGAAAAAATTTGGGAGATGACACCCCCGCTTGGGAAACGTTTAGGCCAAACATTTTTCGGCAAAAGTTGTCCCCCTCACAAACAAACTTGACGCGTCTCAGGTGTTTTTTGACAAAATATTTTCCTGCCAGTTATGGTTACCAGCCCGTTTTCAATAGGCCACCTGTCTTATAACAAAGAAAGACGGAAATCACTCACGAAGCTCTTACGAATAAATATGAATAGAAAGTAGCCACCAGCCATCCCGCTTTGTGGCGGCACTAGGCTTCCACATAAGCACAATACAGGAAGAAGGAACCTGCCAGGATAACCAATCGAGCAAAAACAAACACTTCTCCTGCTAGCACCACGACGTGCATTGAATTAGATCACTCGCTATCCACAATCACCTTTATTTTTGCCAGAGCTTGCGGCATGATGTGTAACAGGAGACATAGATCGTTTTTGTTCTTGTATGTATTTATCAGTATGCCATATCTATGCTTCGACAAGTCGATATTAAGGCAGGCACTGCTAATAATATTCGCCAAAAGGACAAAAATGGCGCGTCGCTCCATTCTCCACCGCATGTTATGGCAATAGCTGCCTTACGGCAGACTTGTTGGACCATAGGTTAGACATACCCGACCAGGACGAACCCGGCCTATGTCTCCTGTTACGCATTTTACCGCACGACCTAGCAGGACTGAAGTGATAATGGCCAGCGAGTGTTCTAATTCATTGCCCGTCGTGGTATTAGCCAGGGGAGTGGTCGTTTTCACACGCTGGTTTCTTCGCACAGCTTCCTTTTTGTTGTACTCTGTAAACGTGGAAGTCACTGTAGAAGCCTAGAGTCGCCAAGTCAGATGTGGCGCTTTGCGCTATATTCTATTGCATATTATTGCATTGCCTGCCTTAAGGCCGACTTCTTGGAGCATAAGTATGATATACTGATGAATCCAAACTTAAACGCAATCGGTTTATGTCGCCTAATATACATCATACTAAAAGTTTTGGCAGGAATAAGGTGATGTAATTCAATGCCTGTCATGGTTTTAGCCGGGGAGGAGTTGTTCTCGCTCGCTAGTTTCTTGACACAGCTTCCTTTTTGCTGTACCGTGGGTACGTGTCACTAAGCCCGAGATGGAACGTTATATTTTCCATTGCATACGATAGCAATGCCTGCCTTAAAGCCGACATGTTAGAGCTTATGTATGATCAAAACTAGGATAAAAGTGCTTCACGTCGTCATATCTGACGACTTGTTTTAACAATTTCTCGATTAAAAATTTTCTTTTATGATTTTTCATTTACCTCATAATAAACTTTATTAGTGCAACTTTGTTACCTGTTTTACTTTAAACGAGACTAAATGTCCCGTAAAATCATCACAAAATCGATTGAACTACAATTCGTGAAAATGATTTAGACAATTGCTGAAAAAGTAGAAACAATTAGTTTGTTCTACAAGAATAACAACTGTTCACGACAAGCAGCATAGATTTTTAATGATTGTTGTCCTGGGAAAAACACTTCTCATCGGTAGTGCTTTGATTTAATGCATAAATTTTGGAAAACTGGATCGGTTGCAAACAGAAAGCATCAGCGGGAGCAGCTCGTAGGTAACGAGGGTAATCAAGTAGCTGTCCAGAGTCGCATCGTAATGGAACCACATTTCGGCCTCAGGAAACTTGCAAGTACTTCAGAAATTTTTGTAGCTACTTGCTGCTGAATCTTAAAAAGTAATAAGTATCACCCACATAAAAATTAATTTGGTACAGGAACTTAATTAAGACGATCCTGATCGTCGCGTGCGGTTTTGTAGATAAAGACTGATCGTGCCAGAAGGAATCCAGCCTTTTGGTACTAAATCTGTTTTTCCGATGAATAGACATTCCAACTGAATGGCCAAGTCAACCGTCATAATTACTGCTACTGGCGTGATGGAAATACAAAAATTTTTCCTGAAACACATACGCAGGATCCGGGGAAATTAAATGTTTGGGCGGGCATTCTGGTAGACCACGTCATAGGGTCTTTCTTACTACCGGGAAATCCGGAGGAAAACATGTATTTGGATCTACTGGAAATGCGTATCTACTCCATGGTTGTAGAAATATTGAAAAATGACAACGCTTTGGCAGAAGAGGATGTATGGTTTTAGCAGGAAGATGGTCCACCACATTATGCCGCAGCTGTGCGTGGTTTTCTTAATCAGAACACTGGATAGCAGGCAGAGGTTCTAATAAGCGGGCTCCAAGATCGCCAGATTTAACACCCTTAGACTTTTTTCTATGGGGACACTTGAAGTCGAAAATTTATACGAGACGACCAAAGTCACTTGAGGAGCTTCGTCGGCGAATTGTTGAAGAATGTCGTCAGATAACGCCCCAAATGCTTTGAAATATTCGTTAAGAAATGGAGCAAAGATTCTATTATTCTGTGGAAGTGGAGGGAACACAATTTGAACATTTCATTAAATAACATTCTTTTATTTGTTGATATTCTGTCTTATCCTTTATTTGATGATGTTATTGCTATATTTAAACCAAAACTTAAAAAAATCGTGTGTTGTCGTGAGCAGAATTGCAAAATGCTTTAAAATGGGGCGTCACTCAACGTAGAGTGCCATTTAAAATTTAAGTGTACGTTACGCTCCTGCCCAAGGAGTAGGTTTCAATACACCAAAATTTACGCCACCATGTGTCCCCCTTGAAAACAAAATCGACGTGGCTCGGTTTTTTTTTAATTCAGATATTTTCCGGGTGGGAAGTATTTGGCACACCCTCTATATTTTAAATACTATATAATATATAATTTTATAGACGCTTTAATATAGTTTGATATTGTGCTTTAATGTAATTTTTGGCTTCATATATATATATATATATATATATATATATATATATATATATATATATATATATATATATATATATATATATATATGTGTGTGTGTGTGTGTGTGTGTGTGTGTGTGTGTGTGTGTGTGTGTGTGTGTATGTATGCATGTATTTATTTTCTAAGTATTATAATAAATAATAATAAAAAAACATCCCACGCCCTTCCCCAATTTTTAATTTTGCCTTTTTTTGGGGCTCAGAGGCTGTAAAATGGACTTTCGTGAGAATATTTTTTATATATTGGTAAAAAATCAATTACAGTACAAGATGTCCCGTTTCGTTGTATTCAAATTTTGTGAACATATAATAGGCTTAATTCTAAAGCAAAAAAAACGCAAAAGTGGTACTCTATTTTTATTCTTTCCGAAGTTACAAGCCTAAGAAATGATTACAAGATTTATATTCTAAAACCCAACAGATCTTCACTTATTTAACAAATCTTCAATCCATTAAGATGCCCTCTTTCTTGCTGAGTATAATATTATGCTCGTGTGCCAATGGATTAAAATACAATTCTTATTTTACCTGTTTTTTCCTATTTATTGGACGGTTTACTAAATATGCTCCAATAATTCCAATGATCTTGTTTGAAAGTTTTGCGTACCAAACGGAATGTTTAATTTTCCCCCAAAAATAATAATTTAAAGGATTGTGATTAGAAGATCTAGGCGGCAATGCAATAACTGACCCTCGACCAATCCGTTATGGATAATTGTTGTTCGTAAAGTTCTGGAACTCCATTCTAAAATATGCTGATGCCTCATCCATTTGAATTCACATGTATCTTCTTTTGATCAGGCGAATACCTTCTAAAATGTATGGCAACTCTTCCATAAGAAACGGTTGGTAATTGGCGACATTTATTCTTATAGGGGGAATGTAAGGACCAACTAACAAATCATCGATCAAAGCAGCCCAAACATTCACGGAAAATTCATGCTGATGCAGGTTTCTCAGATTGATAACACTGCGTCTGGCAAATGAAGACGTGTACTCTCGTCACGAAAACCATAAATGAAGTGCAAATCAGCATATTCTTCACTACAAAACTGGTAAGACATTTGAAATAGTAAGTCAGCCACTAAAAACTACAAATACAACTGGTATTCACATAATGTCTTATTATTCTAAAAAAAACTTTTGTTAACCTTGTAACTTCGGAAGGAATAAAAATAAAAGAACCACTTTTGGTTTTTTTTTGTCTTAAAATTAGGTCTGCTATATGCTCACAAAATTTAAATATAACGATACGGGACACCTGTATATTCATTTTGACAATCACAAATATATATAATTTGCTAATATAACCAGAATAAACAGGTTTAAGAATGTTATAGGGTTTATTAATTTATTGGATGATATTGTACAGCCTTCAGACCTCAACGGCGAGCTGCATATTGTATTTTTATCTGACGTTGAAGTTGCCACACATATGGTCGACTGGTACATTTACAATTTAACTTTCTAACACGACGTGTTCGCTACATGAGCGAGCTTTACATTGAGCCTACAGTTTTCAGGCGGTTCAGCCTGCAGCCTGAAACGCCTGAAACCCGATGTACGATAGCTTTCACAGTGATTAACCAGCAGTGTCGCCAACCGCAACGTTAGTTATTCTTTACGCCCTATTTTGTATTTAAACGTTGGCAATTTTTTCTCTAGCACGCCTCCTTACCTCGCTATATTTTAAATCCTTTATTCCTTGCAGCTCCCCATTTTCTGTACAATTTTTCATGTATTATTATGTTGTGAAATACAGCCAGGTTGCTCCGTTCGCCCTTTTTGTAGACTTTGACTAATATGTATCGTTTTAGCGAATTTTTCGTAAAATAAAAAATTACTAATGAGGAGATCTGTCTTTATATATATATATATATATATATATATATATATATATATATATATATATATATATATATATATATATATATATATATATATATATAACTCAAAAAATAATGGGCCGATTTTTATGAAATTTGGTACGTACCTTCCTTTTGTGAGTGGCTTAGACAAGTTCGTTATCCAGAAAAATCGGACTAGTTTTTCCGAGAAAAATTTGAAATTCCTTTCAGAAAATTTTGTATCTCCGAGAGTAACAGAGCTATGACAACCAAATTTGGCATGTACATTTATACTATCAAACCTACCCTACATGCCGACATTCAGATCTCTAAGTTAAATTAAAAAAAGTTATAGGATTTCAAACAAAATTAGGTGCCACTGGTGGATCAGAAGAAAGCACCAGAACAAAATATTTTTTGTGATTAACAAAACCAATTTATTATTAGATAAAACGGTAAGTTTTCTTGACGCAAAAGGGTCAAGATGTAGCAGAAAAAATATTTTGAAAATTTATAATTTTCCTTCTTAAAACGTCAAAGTCGCAATTTGAGCATTCAAAATTTGCAATTTTGAGACAACGAGTCTGAAATAAATATGGGTTATGTAGAGGAAATGCCGTAATAAGTGTGTTTTACAAAACCTTAAGTTTCACCTTTAACCATCATTGTCCATCATTTTACTAAAACATTTTAGGAAAATCCATTTCAAATAGACCCTCTTTCTGATGCTTCGGCAGTAGTGTCAGATATAAAGTTTATGGTTTAATAATAGTCTATATTGTAGCAACTTTTCGTACAAAAAATTCGTTATTGAGAAGACCGCGACTTAGGAATTTTAAAAAGATTTCTTCAAACGAGTGCAAACTAGACCCTCTAACACCCTAACGGGGTCAGGTTCAGTTTTTGTCTATTTACACATATACAGGGTGAGGCATCTCTACGGTAAAGCTCAATATATCCGTTATGATACTCGATATGAGAAAAAAATTATATACATTAATTGCAGTGCGTCTCGAGCTGCATATTATAAACCTATTTTGACAATCACAGTTGGCCCATAAGTTGCTGGTGATACATACTTTCTTTTTTTAATAGAACACCTTTATTTAATTGCATTTTTGTATTTTCAAACGAATTACAATGCATCTTCGTAAAAAAAATATATCGTTTATCTTTTTTGAGTTATTTCAATTCTTGTGTAACTTTTCACGTTTTTAACACATATAACAAACACATCACAAATTGTAATGAGATTTTCACCAATTGATAGCACACTCCCATGGAAATAACGCATTGGGAGAGCTTTTCGGTTGTATTACTCGTAGAAACAATCGAGCTGCCGTATAGGGGTGGTCCCAATTTAATTTTAAAAGTTTTTGTAGAATTTTTTTAGTGTTTACGTAGAAATCATTTTTTGTAAGATTTTTGTGAAATGTTGTTAATTATTAATAAATGTTTAGTATCTTCTTGTAAAAAAAAGTTGTCGAATTTTCGTGATAAATATAATTTAGTGTAACATTACTGAAGGCAATTTCTGTAACAAAAAAAAGGTGAATTTTTGTAAAAGAATTTTTGCAAATTTTCATAATATTTTTTTTTATATTTTAGTACTAAAGCTGTTTGTGAATATTATATCTTGGCAGGTGTGTAAATAGCTTGGCCAGGGAAATCGGACCAGTTTTTTCTGGAACTTTTTAAGTTTATTTTCGGAAAATGTTTGTACTTTTTGAAACAACATAGCTGTTTTAATAAAATATGGTAAATTGTTAGTACTATATAGGTTATACTGCCAACCAAATGTCCTTCTTTTAAAAACAAGAAATACTTTCCATGACAAACATTTTTACGAAAATTCGCTACCATAACGCACTTGCTACTTCTAGACTTTTTTGTAACGTCTTTTTAGGCAAGGATTGTGTCAATATTCAATTATCTTTTGTGGAAAGTTCGAATTCACAACGGAAAACCACATTGTTTAGGGAAATCCTCAATAATATAACCTATTTGTATTAGAACGACGTTAAAGAAGAAAAAAAAAAACACACACACACAACAAAATTCAGGACGCAGCTAATTAGTTAATGGTAGAGAATCTCTAACAAGATGGTTTTTATCCAAAAAAAATGTATGTTAGTTACTTAATACGAGTTGGAATAAATAATAATAAAAGTTCTTCGTGAAAAAGTAACTAAGTCATTAACTAAGCTATTTAATTAAACCAAAAGTAATAATACACAGAGCAGTAGTAGATCCTTTCATTTGTATATTACGGTTCAGCCAAACTTACGCAGCCCATAGGCCAAATTTAGAAGACATGTGTTAAAGTGTTAAAGTGAAAAATTCAATTTCGATGTTCCTTCATATCTAGAAAACTATTGGACGTATCGTCTTAAAAATTGGTATAGATTCCTTTTTATAAAGATAAAAAATAATTCGTCCTCAATATGGCTCTTGCGGATAAACAGAGTGCGTTACCATTCAAGGGTCGATGTTAACCACACTGTTTTATCAGCTTTGCTAAAGAAATTTGAATGGCTACATAATTAACCATTTAAAAACTATTTGTGATTTTAAAAGCAGCCGCAATACATTTTTCGTAATAGTTTTTACATCATGTTTTATGTACCGCATAGTAGGCGTCTAGCGTAAACAAACTTATGTTTCTGCTCTTATCAAAGTCGCGCCTGAGTATCATTAGGTGCTATTTTCATAAGCTTTTCTAAAAGGTATGCTAAAATATGCTGACACATTTCTGAAAAAGGAGGTATTGTTTGCTCCTATGCGAAAACACCTTTTACCTAGGGTATACAGAAATATGCCCGATAATATTCAGAAAAAGACAACCAGATCACAAATTATTCAAACATATTTGGAAAACTGGTTTGTCTGGTCTAAAACGGTTAGGTATAAAAATATCGCTCCCAAACGAGAGCAAGAAATTTTAGTTCGCGTACTAGATCGTCCAAAAATAAGTTTAAGAAGAATAAGTATAAAAGTATTAATTGGTTATTAGGATATTTCATGACGAAGGTCTTTATC